>OY720346.1:55270838-56649172 GCA_963082975.1 Labia minor
GTGTTGAGGATTACGATTGGATAAGAAATCCGTTCATTGTGGATGTTAATGAAGTAAAGATGAATGTTGAAGAGAAAGAAGCATTAATTGATTTAAAGAATGATGGCAATTTAAAAATGAAATATAAGGAATTGACTATTAATGAATTTTGGATACACATAAAGCCTGAATATCCTCAATTAGCTAAAAGAGCTCTCACAATATTATTGCAATTCTCCACTTCATATTTGTGTGAATTTGGATTTTCGGCTCTTACATCGATCAAAAATAATAAAAGAGAACGTTTACAAACGATCGAAGAAGAAATGAGAGTGTGCCTCTCCAATATTCCGCCTAGAATTAAAAGAATTTGTGCAGTACGACAAGCACAGATCTCGCATTAATTAGTAATATTATTATTTACATAATATAATTATGTTAAGTTTTTATTAATATTTTTGTTTTAAAAATATAATTTTTGTTTATTTCATGTTATTTTTCGTTTTCATATCTTTTTGTAATATGATATATATTTCATAATAAAACTACATTTAAAAAATAAATTGACTGCCATTGTTTTTTATTTTACATTTAAGGGTGCCGCGATTTTTTAATTTCCCGTCAGGGGTGCCATTCAATGAAAAAGGTTGAAAAACACTGCTCTAATGAGACAGAAGAAGAAATAGAAGAGAGGTTAAAAAAGATAGACTTCAGGGGGTACAGGGGGCGGAGCCCCCGTCTAGGTGTGGAGAGCGCCGAAGGCGCTCGGAGCAGCTAGTTATAAATAAAATAAAATTAAAAATATTTATGTTATATGCCTATCTGTTTTTTATTACATTAATAGATATATTAAAATTATTTGAAATTGTTTCTGTAGCTGGAAATTAATTTACTTTAAATCGTCGGTCGGTTCGGACCTGGCCACAGGTCAACTTATTTAAATTTATTTTTATTTAGAAGGAATATTGGGAATTAAAAATTGTAGAATTTTCAGTTAAGTGAAAAATCAATTATTTGCAGATAAAACTGACATTTCTGCAATCAATTATGCTTATCTCAGATTATTGCCAAAATGTTGGTTTTATATCCAAATAAATTATTTTTCACTTAACTGTAAAAACCTACATACTTTTATGTAATTTACATATCTACAAGAAACGAATAATGTTTTATGTATTATACAATATTTATTTGAAAATAAATTAAAATTACAAAATACTATTTACAAATTATGTTATGAGTAAACACTAGTAAACACATCTTTTTCACATATATGTTTGTTACACATTCTATTTAATTTTTTACTTTGCTTTGTAAATTTTACACTTATTTTTGATGAGATGGGAATAAATAAATATTTAGATATGAAAACAACCAATGACTCATGGGAAGTGTGAGGTTTAATGGAAACAGTGAAAAATCAAAACGAATGGAATGGGTAGCAATACCAAACCATCAACTTTACAATTCATCAATGGAAACAAAACAGCTATTTTAAATAATACTTCAAAATGTAGCACTGTGTCGAATTGTGAAGATGATGGAAACCAAATTTTCCTCTTCTACAATCACCTCCTTATTAAATTAACTACCCACAACAATACTAACAATCCTTATCCTTCTCTCCCCTCAGACATCACCACTTTTGATCCTATCACACTCCTGGAGAATAATATTAATAAAACGGCTTAAACAACTCTTAACAAATGAATGCCAGCTGTGTCAGCAATCGATATGCGCCACCGCGGCGCCTGCCATTCCAAATTTAATAGAACACCCCGCCAATATCAGGGATGTCACTTAATCCATCAGATAATTTCACACAGATTATTACACAAGAAACCGATAAATTTTTATACCAAGAATTTGTAGGCGCATACAATATTTTGGGTTTTTCCCCCCCATTCAAGTTGCCACTCATTTTTAAACCAATAATTAGTATGCGCCTGAAGTGCCATCTGACGGTCACATGCATCTCTTGGGCACCTGTAGCGCCGTCTGTAATCTCTGAATTACAAAAGTGTGTTTCAAGAGGCTTCATCTCCGTGTCTGGGGTTGCTCTTTAGAATTGTCTGCAGGCCCCCCAAACTCTTTAGAAATTTCTGAAACAAAGTTTTTGGCGCCACCATGCGGACGCATGCAGTGGATAATTGAAAAAAAACCGGTGTCTGCGTGTGTGTATGTGTTTGGTCTTTGCTGTAACAAAGTTTTGGCCACACGGTAAATGGCGCTACAGACGACCGACAAATCTCACAGGATGGAAGGCCCGCAAAACACGAACCACCACCACCACAGACCATCTCCTGAATGCACTACAGTTATTTTAATATCATACCCAGCAAACATGAAATTATATGTAAGTAAAATTTTTATTATAGAAATTATTGGTAATTATGTACATCCATGGTTCCGAGATAGAAATGATTGTCCCCAAGAGGGCGCGACCTTCACCCAAGCTTGAAGGCCGCGCCATCTCATGACTTAAAGCCAAGTTTGGTTGTTGATGTGTCGTCGGTAAAGGTCGCTATTGTTATATTTGGTTTAGTCGGTAAGTCAGCCATGAATGTTAAATATAAAAAAGGCTCCAGGACACTACACTGTATGAGTTTGGCTCTTCAGCTGGCTTTCCTGGTTTTAAAATCATAGTTACCAGAGCTGTTTTCCACTGGGTTTGGAAGTGACCGACTCTAATAATGGAGTTAAAGAAGCGGTTCAGAAAGACAATCGCATTGTCAGGCAAACTCTTCAACATCTTACCCGAAACCAGATCGTAACCTGGAGCCTTTTTAGGTTTGATAGTCTGTCGTATAAGACGTTTTAGATCAGTCGTTTGTATTAATGTATTTAAGTATTTGTGTTTTTTGATGTAGTGTGGAGTCTGAAAGTTAATGTCAGAAAAATTGTCCTTTGGTGGGAGAGGAGTAAATACTTGGGAGAGATGAGGTACAGGGTTATCATTGGATTCTAACAGGGTATTTTGAGTCTTATAAACCATACAAACATCATGATTTAAGTCATCGGAAATTATACAATGTGATGAGACTATTTTTTTGTCATCAACACACATGTTAATTATTTCTGGGTGAACAGTGCAGGAGTCTGAGGTCCAATGATACCTCATCTTGAATCACAAAAGAGAAATTCTCGCTGTTGTCCATTGATATAATGGCTTGATTTGGCGCGCAGTTATCCTTTAGACTTTTAAAATAGCTCGACTTACTTTTTGCAATATAAGAATGTGGGATCAATTTTTCTATTTTTGTTGTTAGTTCATCAATAAATTCATCAATGGTTGAAGTTTGAGTTATCATCTGTGTCCTGTCTGTAGCTACCCACTGTTTGAATTCGATCCTAGCTTCTTCCTCAGTTTTCAAACTTTGTTTGTAAGAATGCTGTTAAACTTTCCTTCGATGGACATTTTTAGGTAAAAATATTTTATTTAATATTAAAATGTCTAATTATTAACAATATTCAGCCATTGAGACTCTCATATTGCTCATAATTAATGTGTTGTAACTTGCAGTGGTCTTAGTAAATAGAAGGAGGCAAATACACAAAACTTTTATTTTATTAAATTAAAGCCCATTTCATGTAGATAATTTAGGAAAAAAAAAGTTCTTGATTATCTCATTCCCTTGTGATATTTCATTTTACGCTAAACCTTGTTTGTAATTTTAAAATTTTATAATGTCCAACATATAATTTTTTTTTAAATATTTTGGGGTCCGTTACATTTTTTTTACAATTCCTCATAGTTATAAGAACATGCCTTAAAAAATTCAACAAGATAGGAGGTTAAATAAGTGAATGAGAAATTATTTTCTACTCCAATACACGTTTTATCTGGACTTATCCGAGGCTCGGAAATTTAAAAACGCCAATCTTTAAACTGCCATTACTCAAAAACTATGTGAGATAAAAAATTAAAATTTGGTGGTGTTTTTCATGTTTATAAATAGAACATATTTACCAATTTTCATAAAAATCTGAGATTTTGGGTGAAACGGCCTGGATGAGTTGACGTGGAATGACCCTGTTAATAATAAGAAATATAATATTAAAATATGTATTTTGCGAATAAATTTCTTATTACAATTATTACATTCAATGGAAAAAGGATTCATCATTCCTTAGAAATATAAGATCAAGTAGAAAATACAAACAGAAATAAATTTTGGTCAATCGCAATTCAATTGGAAGATCGAAAAAGAAGATGACATAAATAGGGTGACCCAGCCAGTAGTTGAACCCCTTCCAGTAGTTGAACAAATTACCAAAAATCGGCCAAAATCTCAAGAGGAAACATGCTTGGAACGTTAAATTTTATTTTATTTTTAAGTTGTTATTTTGTCACAACTGAAACACCTATCGTCTGCTGCACGTGACTTAAGTACTCAGAGATATTATTTTTTTTCTCAAATGAAATGCTTGTTTTTGCATTCACGACTAGTCTACTGAAAATACGGTAAGTAAAAGTAATCCACGTGCATCCTAGTCATTTTTAGAGATATTTTTACCGAATTGGTCTTAAATTAAAGCTAAAGGACTACATTTTGAAGTATGATATTAAGGTATAGATATTTTTTATTTTTTAGAGCTCTAAACTGACTGTTCAACTAATGGCACTGTTAAAATGCACAAATTCCAGTAATTGAACAGTGGTGAACGGTGCCCGCCATCGAAGATCACCAGACTGTGAATGTTCAATCCCTCTTATACCTTGAATCCCTCTTCCCCAAGGGTAGGCCTGAAGAATTTAGAAAAGTGCAGGGGAAGAGTGGGAGGGTAATATTGAGGCCCGTGAACTGTTTCAGTTTTGGAAAAGGCTTCGGAGCAAATGTCTTAATGAAACTCAGACAAATGGCCTTTTGTCTGAGTGTGTTGAAAAAGAGCCCGAAATTAATCATAATTTTAATGCCTCACCTTCAGCATTGAATGTTAGTGCAATCCAAGCAACACTTTCAAGACAAACGGACTTGCCTAAAGTAAAGTAAAGTAAAACCAGGAATCTGTATGCAGTAACGGGACTCGACTCCCAAGCAATTTCGTATCAAAAGTTTAAAAAATTTTAAAAATATTTTTAATTTTGTATCTTATGTGTATATTGCCGATTGGTGTTTGTTTGAAATAAATAAATAAATATATTATTGTTATTATTATTATTATAATTTAAACATTGAGCAATGTTTGGAATGTGAATCAGCCTTGTATTGTATTATGAGTGCTCAAGCTATAGGCCTAGATATTTGTTAAGTCGTTTTGGATGTGTACCTAAACTTAAAATAAAAAAATTATGAAAAATAACGGGTGTTCAATTACTGGAATATCGAGCGTTCAAAAACTGGACATGTCTGTTCAACCACTGGGATAAAATCATAAAAAATGTTGTGAATTTTTTTTTGCTTTTTATTTTTCAGTTAAGCACTGTTTAATATTTTTTTTAATAACTACAATAATAAAGCTTTGTTAAAAATCCATTAGCTTAGTTTTACGGCTAATAGTATAGAACTTACAACAGGATCCGTGGTAAACTGGCTTTATTTGTTCAACTACTGGCTGGGTCACCCTATTTTTTAAATAATTTAAAAATCTAGAACTATTTCTGTGAATATTTTGAAAAAAGAAGGTTAAATAAATTGTAAAAATTAAGAAAACATAAAAGATGTCATTTATATGTTAGATAGAAAAAGAAAGAAAAAAAAAGTAAAATTAATTCAAAATTCTGTTTACCATTTTCAGATCCTATATTGAACCAAGTATTTCAGAATTAAATTAAAAGAGATTTATGATAGGAATAGAAAAAAGTAATTATTAATATTCATATATAGATATTATTTTAATAAATTAAAAAAACATAATTAAAGTATATTTATCAAAAAAATTTATTTTATAATTATTTTACAGTGGCTTGTCTTTTGTATGAATTAATAAATGTTTATTTAAATAAGTTTTGCATGAAAACTTCTTTTTACAATAAATACATTCAAAAGGTTTTTCACCTTTATGCTTATCTAAATTTGATTTTAGATTAAACCTCTTTCTGCAATAATTACATTCAAAATCTCTTTCCCCTGTATGAATTAATAAATGTCTATTTAAAGTAACTTTGTGAGTAAATTTCTTAAAACAATACTTACATTCAAAAGGTTTTTCACCAGTATGAATTAATAAATGTTTATTTAAAGCACTTTTATGAGTAAATTTTTTTTTACAATAATTACATTCATAAGGTTTTTCACCTGTATGAATTAATAAATGATTAATTAAACTTCTTTTGAGAGTAAATTTCTTTTTACAATAATTACATTCATAAGGTTCTTCACCAGTATGAATTAAAAAATGTCTGTTTAAAAGTGTTTTTTCTGTAAATCTCTTTTTACAAATATTACATTCATAAGGTATTTCACCAGTATGAATTAATAAATGTGTATTAAAATATTTTTTTTGCCTAAATTTTTTGTTACAATAATTACATTCAAAAGGTTTTTCACCAGTATGTATTAATAAATGTCCTTTTAAACTTTGTCTTAGATTAAATTTCTTTTTACAATAAATACACTCAAAAGGTTTTTCACCAGTATGTATTAATAAATGTCTATTTAAACTATATTTTTGAGTAAATGTCTTTTTACAATAATTACATTCAAAAGGTTTTTCACCAGTATGTATTAATAAATGTTTATTTAAAGTAGTTTTTTTATTAAATGTCTTTTTACAATAATTACATTCAAATGATTTTTCACCTGAATGATTTAAACAAATATTTTGTTGCAATCTTTTCTCTTCTGTAACTTGCTTATTATTTGTCAATGAATTATTTATCAATTTTATTTGATTTTTTAATAATGAACACACTTTCTTAGAAATACACTTTTCTAAATGTTTAGATAAAAATACTTCATTTATAAAATTAGTATGACAATAATCACAACCGAATAATGGTCCTAAAAATAAAATATAATATCATTAGTTTTAAGAGGTTAATCACTTAAAAATATGTTAGTTCAAGTATTTTATTAAAAATATAGAGGAAATCTTACCTATATATATAGGATATTTTACATCTTGTGAATTTATATCCATTTTTTTTTTAATTTTTTTCAAAATCCATTAAAATAAACTTATTTAATAATATACCAATCACAGAGTATCCGTCACAGAGCATCCGTATCAGAGGGCAGGTACATCTCACTCTTAGGCAAGCTCTGAGTCCATGTTTTGACTTTAATGGGTTATGATACCAGAAGGCGCTGCAGGCACCCAATTTGTAACTCTGAAGACGCTCACGAGGCCGCACTACTGTAGAAGATAAAATTTGAATTTATTTTCTTGGACTTGTAAAATCATCCCCCAGTTGTGTGTCCATGTGTGTTGATGTGTGTCATTGTCCCCTCGCCACAGGCTACATCGTGCATAAAAATTCGAAATCCGAAGGCAGCAATTGCAAACATGCCTACAGTAAGTAAAATTTTATTATATAAATTATTTTATATTAATATTAAATTTATTAATATATTATTAAATATTTTATTTATTTACAAAATTTTACATATTTGCCATATTAAATATTATTATTTATATTTACATTAATATTCAGTATTACTGAATTATGTACATATAAAATAAAATATTTGAATATATTATTAATATATGTTGTCTATTGAAAATGAACGAGTTTCTTTCTATTTTAACTATTCTTCTATTTCCTCGTATACCTGATCCAAGACAATAGGCTAAGTTTTTATTAAACAGACCATATTTATAACCTGTAGATCAACCCATGTACTTAAAATTCGATATTCCAAACATATCTATTAAACTATTTTAAAATTATTTGTTATCATTTCTCAGATGGATTAATCATGAAAACAGCGATTTTACAACAAGCGAGAAGAAAAAGTTAAACCGTGGAGTGATACCTCAGAAAGTAACCCAAGATAATATGTTTTGTGTATTTAATAAAACTATTTTCAAAGGTGTAAATTTATACGTCTCACAATATATGAATAAATAATATGTAAATAAGATATGTTTAATAGTGAGATCACCATATAATTTGTAAACATAATTTTATAATTTTTATTAATTTTCAAATAAATATGATGTATTATGTATTATATATTATCTATCACTTAGACATTACTATTTTCATCTAGCTGTATAAATTCCATAATAACAATTCAAAAATTGTAAAATTTTTGCACAAGCGAAAAAACAAAATGTTAAAAAGATATGTTTAATAGTGAGATCACCACATTATTTGTAAATATAATTTTATAATTTTTATTAATTTTAGAACAAATATTATGTATTATGTATTATATATTATCTATTACTCTTAGAACATTACTATATCCATCTAGCTGTATAAATTCAATAATAACAATTCAAAAATTGTCAAATTTTTGCACAAGCGAAAAAACAAAATGTTAAAAAGATATGTTTAATAGTGAGATCACCACATTATTTGTAAATATAATTTTATAATTTTTATTAATTTTCAAATATATATTGTTTATATTCATAAAAAATTATTCGTTTCTTTTAGATATGTTAATTACATAAAAAGATTGTAGAAAATTTTCAGTTAATGAAAAATTATTTATTTGGAAATTAAACTAATATTTATCTCCAAATAGATAATTTTTCATTTAACAGAAAATTTTCCACAATTTTTTAATTCCCGGAATTCCCGACAAAAAAAAAAAAAAAAAAAAAAAAAAAAAAATTCACACAGACACACACACACAAGCACGCTTTTTTATAGCGTTTTTTATAAAATTAGTATATGGGTTATGATACCAGGTGGCGCGATGTGCTAAAACTTTGCTTCAAAATTTAACCCGGAGTGGGGACATCTTAAAGATAGTCTGTGTCAGAGGGGATCACTCAATGCCAGGGGGGTATCAGCTCAATGGGACCGGTGTAACTCGAACACCAGATGGCGTTACATGAAAAAAGTCGACTCTTCAGGCGTCCAATAGATGGCACCGCAAAAAAAAATGACCAAAGATCACCCCCTCCCACAGGCCTTCCGAATTCCCTGCAATTATTTGAATATCAAACTCGACATACCATCCGTACATAGAGTATCCATGCACATAATATTCGAAACAAACCCAGCATAAATATAAATATAAATTTTATTTAACATTTAACACAAATAAAATTGAAAAATTTATTATAAATTGTTTGATAAATAATTAAAATTACATTGTAACAAATCAAATAACAAAGTTAAATTATTTAATATTTGATAAATAAATACAAATTTCACAGCAATATAGAAATTCACAATAAGCACTATTAAATCAAATATATTCACGTACTCCTCTCAGTATATCTTTTATAGTTTTTCACACATGTTTAAAAATTGCATAAAACTGCTATATATATAGAATTTCAGCTTCGTTGAATCGCTAAAAGTACCGGAATTAATTTTTTAGCACGTTGACTAACAATCACGCGCCAGCATGTGACCAGATGCCCTCAACAAAGAGCCAAACTCGCGCTGGTTTAATAAATACTATTTATTAATTTTAATTTATAATTTCATTTAAATACAATATATATGTGTTAATTTATCCAATCGGAATTTGCATGATAGCCGACCGGAGACATCCCACATTTTTTTCATTTATAAATTTACCCAAATGTTCGTAATTCAGTTTTTTGATAAACTTAGATGATTAAAAATGCGTTGGATTAATTATTCTTAGTTAATCAATGATTTATGGATTTCTTGTGATCTTTTTAAATAGTATCTTTTTGGAAATAGAAATGATTATTTATTTATAAATTTCCTTCTCACTAAGAACAATTCGTATGTGTTTCTCTCGTTTCAAATATTGGCATTGAAAATTTTTAATCCATACATATAAAATATTAACAAGAACATTATTCGTTTATTTTATTTATGTAAATTACATAAAAGTAGGTGAAGTTTTCTGTTAATTTAAATTATTTATTTGGATATTTGAAAAAAGCATATTTGATTTCTGTAATGCTAATTTTATATCTCAATAAATAATTTTTAAATTCCCAATATTCATACAAAAAAAATTTAAAAATGCCTCTCTCGCCAGTCGGTAAAAACGCTCACACATGTCCAACCAGTCTGCCATCCTTGCCAGCACCTGCCAGCACTAAGGGTGAGAAAAAAATAGCATTGAGTGATCCCCTCTGATACGGATGCTCTGTGCTCAATGCTATTTTTTTCTCACCCTTAGTGCTGGCAGGTGCTGGCAAGGATGGCAGACTGGTTGGACATGTGTGAGCGTTTTTACCGACCGGCGAGAGAGGCATTTTTAAATTTTTTTTGTATGAATATTGGGAATTTAAAAATTATTTATTGAGATATAAAATTAGCATTACAGAAATCAAATATGCTTTTTTCAAATATCCAAATAAATAATTTAAATTAACAGAAAACTTCACCTACTTTTATGTAATTTACATAAATAAAATAAACGAATAATGTTCTTGTTAATATTTTATATGTATGGATTAAAAATTTTCAATGCCAATATTTGAAACGAGAGAAACACATACGAATTGTTCTTAGTGAGAAGGATTTTTATAAATAAATAAATAATCATTTCTATTTCCAAAAAGATACTATTTAAAAAGATCACAAGAAATCCATAAATCATTGATTAACTAAGAATAATTAATCCAACGCATTTTTAATCATCTAAGTTTATCAAAAAACTGAATTACGAACATTTGGGTAAATTTATAAATGAAAAAAATGTGGGATGTCTCCGGTCGGCTATCATGCAAATTCCGATTGGATAAATTAACACATATATATTGTATTTAAATGAAATTATAAATTAAAATTAATAAATAGTATTTATTAAACCAGCGCGAGTTTGGCTCTTTGTTGAGGGCATCTGGTCACATGCTGGCGCGTGATTGTTAGTCAACGTGCTAAAAAATTAATTCCGGTACTTTTAGCGATTCAACGAAGCTGAAATTCTATATATAGCAGTTTTATGCAATTTTTAAACATGTGAAAAACTATAAAAGATATACTGAGAGGAGTACGTGAATATATTTGATATAATAGTGCTTATTGTGAATTTCTATATTGCTGTGAAATTTGTATTTATTTATCAAATATTAAATAATTTAACTTTGTTATTTGATTTGTTACAATGTAATTTTAATTATTTATCAAACAATTTATAATAAATTTTTCAATTTTATTTGTGTTAAATGTTAAATAAAATTTATATTTATATTTATAAAATAATAAATAATATAACTTCATAAGTTCAATAGTGTTAAGTGAAAAATAAAAATTAGTCAAGAGTCAAGAAATCAATTTATTTCGATTGGTGTCATTGATGAACAAGTTTTTTTGTATAATTTAAACTATTGTGTATTATATTAAGAGTACATATTTATAGTTACAAATTTTGGTGGTATATAATATCTGGTGGCATATAATAATTTAATATAATATCTGCTTATATAAAATTACGTGTGACATTTTAATCTTAAGGATTACAAAAAAAAAAGTTTGTTTAAAATATTTATTTAGTTTGATAGATACTACTTATAAATTGAGTGATGATTTCACTAGTAAGCGTGTCTCTTCTGCTTATTGTTTTGTTACACAATCTTATAAAATGGTGCAACAAAACTTTATGCAAAAGAGTAATTGCTTTTTTAGTGAAATCATCACTATGTGCAGGGCAAAAGGGGGATATTGGGAGTTCATTTAGAGATTTTCTAACATGTGTAAGGAGATTTGGGAGGCGGATAGTTTCGGGGATAGTTTCAAAAATTTTCTTTGTCAAATTTCCTATAATATTAGTGAAATTATGTGAGGGACGTTTTAAAAAACACCCCTCAAACTGCTTCCAATTGATTGCCGTATGAATGTCAAGCGTCTCCGTTGTGCACAAGAATTCTTTGCAAGTCTGACATTCATATGTAAAAAGTTTTTTAATAAGGAAACCAGCAACGTAAGCAGCTTTATTTATCTCACTAAAGGACACTTCGGAAAAATTAAAAGTGGTATCTAGGTTTGTGGTGTCTATGGTGTCTATGGATATGATGTCTGTGGTGGTAGTGTCTGAGGAAATCGAAATAGGTTGTTTGTATTTATGGGGCCAGGTATTTCGTTAAGGAGATGTTTATAGGAGAGGAGAATTAGTTCACCATCATCTTCACAATTCGAATGGGGGTTAAATTTTGGTGTATTATTCAAAATCGCTGTTTTGAATGCATCGATGAATTGTAAAGTTGATGGTTTAGTATTGGAACCACACAACCCTCTAGTGATACTAAAAAAATTCTCTAACGGATCTTGATTTAAAGATCTTGTAGTTAGGTCATTAAAACCATCTTTCTGGAGTTTTCTCCACAAATAGCTTACGTTGCCGATTGTTGCAATTAATAATTTCAGAAATCTAGGATTTGGCACCTTATTCCCATTCTTCCAAAATGTTATGCTAGTCAACTTTTGTATAGCTGTTTCCCAAAAATTAACATGAACTGACTCTTTTGTTAATTTTCGTGCAAGAGGTTTCGGGGAATCAGAAACCGAATTGAGGGAATCGAACAAATTATTAACAAAAAAAAAAACTAATTCAGCTGTTCCAGAAACATACCAGTAATTTAAAGTAGATTTTATTTCATTTCATTCATTTTATAATAATTATTTTAAGGTGGCTTGTCTTTTGTATGAATTAATATATGTTTATTTAAAGTACTTTTGTGAGTAAATTTCCTTAAACAATAATTACATTCAAATGATTTTTAACCTGAATGATTTAAACCAGTATTTTCGTGAAATTTTTTCAGTTCTGTAACTTTCTTATTATTTTTCAATGAATTATTGATGAATTTTATTTTATTTTTTAATTATGAACACACTTTATTAAAAATACACTTTTGTAAATGTTTAGATAAAAATTCCTCATTTATTAAATTAGTTTGACAATAATTACAACCGAATAAAAATAAAATTTAAGAGGTTAATAATTTAAAATTATGTTAGTTCAAGTTTTTTATTAAAAATTATAGAGGAAATCTCTTATATAAATAAATAAATAAATAAATTACCCAGGGACGTGCCTGGATATATGGCCGCCCTTCAAGATAACATCAAAGAAAAAAATCAAAATTTAACTTTTAATATTTGTTTTATTATTTATTATTACACTTATATATGTACAGTTCTAAGAATGATATATTACTATCAAAAATTAACTCCAAGCGATTTTTTGTAAGCAAAGTCTTCAATTGCTTCTTGAATACTCAAATTATCAGCAATTTCATTTTCAATTGCAATAATTGATAAATTACTGAGACGTTCTTGAGCCATTGAAGTTCTCAAGTAATTTTTAATTATTTTTAATTTTGAAAAACTAATGAAAACCGTAAACTAATGTTACATTGTGCATTGATACACGAGTATTATGTTTAAATTGGACTTAAAATGTTTTCAAAATTAACTTAATTTTTTCAATTTTCAATAAAAGAGAATTTATGTTTTATAACACCATACTTACTATGCTTTGCTTTTTAATCTTCGTTTGTTAATTAATAATTAATTGTTAATGATCATTAATCTCCAACGTGTGTCTAGGGTATTAAACAAGTTATACTATAATATAAACTATATTGACCTCGACCGATATACAAAACCGTTTTTATATGAGTTGTAGATATTATTCTCATAGTATCGATATACGAGTAAGTATAACATTGTAGTCATATTCAGGGCCGTCTTAAGGAATTCGGCGCCCATGGGCTACTAAAAATAATGCGCCCTTCTTCCTAAGAAAATACACAGAATGGCAAATGGGAGTCGGAAAAGTTATACAAAACAAAAGTGTCAGAACTAAAATAAACTATTTATTACTTATATAATAAACTGTTATCTTTATTGTAACTTTTCTTTAAAGTCACTTATTTAAAAGATGGGTACCCAGATTTGAGGGGATTATCTCAATAATGACAGTTCCGATCAGTTTTTAGTCTAATCCAGAGGTTCTTAAACTGTGGTCCGCGGACCCCTGGGGGTCCGCGAAGCCTTTACTGGGGGTCCGCAAAGTCATCGTACAGGTGCACGAGAAAATGATGAGTCAGTTAAAACTTTATTTAATATAAAAGGAGCGATGGCATGGCTTTGTGAGGAAACAGAGATCAAATACCCAAATTCAACGAAATGTGCAAGAAACTATTGCTACCGTTTCCATCTTCATATTTAGCTGAATTTTCTTTCTTCAATATTATAATTTCTAATAAAATGTGTTTTACAATATGCAAAAAAATCGTTATTCACCAATCACTGTTAGAAATATTCATCATATATCCTTGTTCTTATGAGATCGTAAGCCAGAAATTAACTAATAAAATGATGTAAAGTACCTAAAGTTGGGATGGGGTCCGTCAAAAAAAATTTTTTCAAGTGGGGGTTCGCCGAGTACATAAGTTTAAGAACCTCTGGTCTAATCCTTAGAACTTGATCGGAACTATTATATGATTGGTGGTCTTATATTAACTCCAGTACAGCTCCGACAGTTCAAATGCGACTGAAACAAAAGTACGATCGGTAGGGTGTTACTCCTATTTCTCGTTGCCCTTCTCTATCTATCGTTTTTCAGCACATTTGAAAGAAATAAAAATCAGTTTAATATTTTAAGAAGTGTTTTAATTTAAAAATAAGTAAAAACTAATAAAATGAAAAATAAATTTTTTCTATATCACAAATAAAAAATTGCCGCCTCAAAAGGCTTGCGCCCTGGGGCTATAGCCCATTTAGCCCTGTGGTTAGGGCGGCACTGGTCATATTATATATATAAAATATATTTCATCGAATGAATACATTTTCAGCAAGTTCGTAATATCTTATCTTATCTTATCTTATCTTCTTATGAGAGTAAAAATTGTTTCTCTGTTTCATTGTTCTCAAAAACCGCTCTAACGATTTTTTTGAAATTCACACCAGAGATAGTATTTATAAAGAAAAATTGAGTTTTATTGATCACATCTCACGAAAACTACATCTTTATTAGTTTTTTCTTCTAAATTTAAATGTATTTATGTGACGTCACAACCACCGCCTGTGAGATATATATATCTATTCTTAAAATAAAATTAAAAATATTTATATTATATTCATATATTTGATTTTTCTTTATTTCATTAATAGTTTTACATTTAAATTATTTGAAATTGTTTCACACAACGTTTAAAAGAAGATTTATCTTTATATTCGATTCGATATATAGTAGGAGAATTAAATGACGTTATCAATTTATTATACTCCGGTAAATATTATAAAATATTATATATTATACTATACTAATAAGCTGTTCAGTATATTAGATAAAACATTTATTTGTTTTTGTGTTCTTATTTAAAATATATTTTAATTTAATCAGTAAATTAATTATATATATTATTATTGTAAATGTTATATCTATCTATATTATATAATGTGTCCCTTCATACATTTTGAATTCACCCATAATATAATATATCTTATATACTTACTTGAAAATAATTTAAAAAGTTTTAAAAGTTTTTTTTTAATATTTTATGAATTCAAATCGTCAATTGAAAATGAAAATCCAATTATGAGATGTGTCCCTTAATACATTTTGAATTCACCCATAATATAATATCTTATATACTTACTTGAAAATAATTTAAAAAGTTTTAAAAGTTTTTTTTTAATATTTTATGAATTTAAATCGTCAATTGAAAATGAAAATCCAATTATAAGATCAATTATTCATATAATTTTATTTCATTTAAATAAATATCTATTTTTTTTTTTTTTTTTCATTCTAAGAATATGTATATTTGTTTATGTTAGGAAAACATATCAAAAAAGAGAATTTACATTTTGTATGAAGGGACACACAAATAATAATAATAATATATAATTAATTTACTGATTAAATTAAAAAAAAAGCAAAATGTGCAGCATCGTACACGTGGCGGAAGTGAAACTTCTTACAATCTAGAGAATAAGATAAATTTTAGTTGAGAGTGTGAGTGAGAGAGAAATAGAGAAAAAGAAAGGGATCATTTCGAAAGACATATAACAGTATAAAATTTTCGTAACAAATATTCGCTTTATTATTATTATTATCTACTCTATCATCATATCTACATTGCCTGTACTATTGTCGGTTGGTGATTCAATTGGTAATACTGATATTAATGGCTTGTGATAACTAAAATAAGATATATATGTTCGTGATTCGATATTTTATATATAACGTGTAAAAACAGCATCTATTGTAGTTCCAGATTTTGTTGTTGATTCCTTGGGATCGTTATTTATAAGCAGACCAAATGTTTCTCGAAGAAAGTTGATCAACGGCAACGAATCATCAGATCCAAAATTTACATTAAAATCTCCCCCGAGAATTAGAGGGATTTTATCTTTGCCTCGTTCAAGTGCATTAGCACCTGTGTGGCTATAAACCAGTAGTGAACGGTGTATGAAATAAATAATATCGTCTAAATTTTGGTCGTTATTTTTTTTCGGCATAGTGAAATCTGTGGAGTAGAGAAAAGCAGTTTTAAATGCAATAATAATTTTAAATTGATTTAGTAGTGTTAAAGTAATGTTGAGATTCGGATAAATAACGTGAATGGTCATCGACGCACATAACTGTATGTGTTGGCGTGTGAATCGCCGACCATGTTCACACACACAATTACATGCGTCGGTATGCGTGCACGCTGTATATTTGACTTGAGAATTTTAATTATTTCACGATATATATATATATATATATAAATATCAATTTTTACTATCTCGCCAGAGATAGTATTGCGATCACGAAAATTTTCGATGTTGAGATTTTGATGTTTTTATACGTTTTGAAGGTTCCTGAATCATTTTCACTAAGGTTGAGAAAAATGTCTGTATGTGTGTGTGTGTGTGTGTGTGTGTGTGTGTGTGTGTGTGTGTGTGTATGTGTGTGTGTATGTAGGCAAGATTACGCAAAAACGGTTTGAGCTAGAATGATGAAATTTGGTACATGGACATTATTCAAAATTCATAATTTTCTATCAACTTTTGAGAAATGTAGGTCAACCGGAAGAGGGTCATTACCTACAACGTTTTGATTTTTTTTCCTCTAAAGTGACCGTAAAAATAAAGATATATGTTTGATAATTTTTCACATGATTAATAATTGTATAAAACTGCTATATATAGAATTTCAGCTTGATTGATTCGCTAAAATTACCAGAATTAATTTTTTAACACTGCAAATCTCACGCGCCAACACGTAACGTGGTGCCATCAACAAAAAGCCAAACATGCGCTGGTTTAATATTTATTATTTATTATTTATAATTTATAATTAATTAAATTTAATTTAAATATAATATATTATGTTATTTAATCCAATTCAAATTGCGAGATAGTCGAGTGGAGACACTCCAGCTAATTATATATGACTTAACTAGCGCGCATGCGCGTCATGGACTTTGGACCTAGAGTGGGGATTAGAACGAAAGACAGCACAAAAGGGAGACGCAGATAGAGGCTATCTCATTCTCACTCGTTATACCTATATCTTCTTTCTCTCTTGCGTTACGAAATTTCAATTTTTCAATTCACTCTCCATTCTCAACCAAATGTCAGGACGCCGCTAAAGAAGTTTCACTTCAAAATTGTAAAATTTTTAAAGTATATAAAAATAAATTGTATAAATTGGTTAAAGGGTCGAGTGATAGTTCGGTGTCACAGGTATATATTTTATATCAACACGCCTACTTTTCTGTTTGTATGTTATTATTTGAATGGCGATTCGGTGAATGGTTAATGGTTAATTAACGATCCATATAACATCGACTGGGCCGCTGCCATAAGGAGTGAAAATAGTGTCGAATAGAAATAGACGATATTACTTGGATTAATCTTATTATACTAGCTAAAATTGTTTGTTTTATAACCACTTGGGGCGCTAAACAGTTTTTCAAAAAAATACTATAGAAAAAAAAATATATTATATATTTATGTATTATTGAGGAGCACAAGTTCATTCATTTTAATCAGATTGATGCAAATGTGTAACATTTAATAATTGTAACAAATAATTAAAGAATTGTATATCAATATTTTTCAAAGGGTAGAGCGAATGCTCGGTGTCCCAGGTATTAATATTACCAGCCAAATCCAATAATAATGAATCATTTTTTTAACTTAAGTACCAGTACTTTTAACCAAAAAGATGTACCACTCGGGTGTACAGGGGGAGGAGCACCCGTCCAGCTGTGAAGAGCGCCGAAGGCGCTCTGACCAGCTGGTAAAATAAATAGATAATACAAAAATAAAACCAAAGTGACTGGGATGAAAAAAAAATTGGCGTCTCTAAATATGTAACATTCGGCCGCCTGCGTGCGGTGCACACAATGAACACTGGTCAGGCACGGCCCTGAAATTACCTATATAAATAGGTAGCTTTACATCGTGAGAAATGATATCCATATTTTTATTTTTTAATTTTTTTAAAAAATTCTATTTAAATAAACTTATTTAATAAGATACTAATTATGATACTTATATTATTTTATTAAGATATTTTTTTTGCGAATAATTTTCTTACAATTATTACATTCAATGTAACATTCAACAGAAGCATTCATCTTTCCTTAGAAATATAAGATCGAGTAGAAAATATAAACAATAGAAATAAATGTTGGTAAATCGCAATTCAATTGGAAGAACGAAAAAGAAGATGACAATATTTTTTAAATAATTTAAAAATCTAGAACTGTTTCTGTGAATATTTTGAAAAAAGGTGAAATAAATTGTAAAATTTAAGAAAACATGAAAGATGTTATTTAAGGATGCAAATGTTTAGATATATTATAATAATAAAACAATAAGCCATTATTTTTATTTATTTTTTATGAATTAGATGCCTAATATAAACAACGTTTTAAAGAGTTTTTATAATTATAATAGATTCAGTGTAATGGGATCAAACCAAGAAAGAGAATGAGAATGAGACAGGTTATAGAAAGAAAAAAAAAAGTAAAATTGGTTCAAAATTTAATAAATGTCATTTGTCTACTACTTCCGATCCTATCTATATTGAACTAAGGATCTCGGAATTAAATTAAAAGAGATTTATAATAGGAATATTAAACTAATTATTAATATTCATATATAATATAGATATCATTTTAATAAATTAAAAAATCATAAAGTTTCAATTTCATTTTATAATTATTTTACACTGGCTTGTCTTTTGTATGAATTAATAAATGTCTATTTAAATATTTTTTTTGACAAAATTTTTTTGTACAATAATTACATTCAAAAGGTTTTTCACCAGAATGTATTAATAAATGACTATTTAAATTGTTTTTCTGAGAAAATTTCTTAAAACAATAATTACATTCAAAAGGTTTTTCACCTGTATGAATTAATAAATGCGTATTTAAATGACTTGTATCGGTAAATTTCTTTTTACAATAATTACATTCATAAGGTTCTTCACCAGTATGAATTAATAAATGTTTATTTAAAGAATTTTTGTGATTAAATTTTTTAAAACAATAATTACATTCAAAAGGTTTTTGTGCAGTATGAATTATTAAATGCGAATTTAAATTACTTTTGCTAATAAATTTCTTAAAACAATAATTACATTCAAAAGGTTTTTCACCAGTATGATTTAATAAATGTATTTTTAAATTATTTCTGTGATTAAATTTCTTAAAACAATAATTACATTCAAAAGGTTTTTCACCAGTATGTATTAATAAATGTACTTTTAAAGTGTTTTTATGATTAAATTTCTTTTTACAATAATTACATTCATAAGGTTTTTCATCTGTATGAATTAATAAATGTGTATTTAAAGTACTTTTATGGTTAAATTTCTTTTTACAATAATTACATTCAAAAGGTTTTTCAACAGTATGAATTAATAAATGTGTATTTAAAGTACTTTTCTCAGTAAATATCTTTTTACAATAATTACATTCATAAGGTCTTTCACCTGTATGTAATAATAAATGTTTATTTAAACTAATTTTATGATTAAATTTCTTCTTACAATTAATACATTGATAAGGTTTTTCATCTGTGTGAATTAATAAGTGTGTATTTAAATTGTTTTTCTGAGAAAATTTCTTAAAACAATAATTACATTCAAAAGGTTTTTCACCTGTATGAATTAATAGATGTTTATTTAAAGTACTTTTATCAATAAATTTTTTATTACAATAATTACATTCAAAAGGTTTTTCCCCAGTATGTATTAATAAATGTCTATTTAAACTATATTTTTGAGTAAATGACTTTTTACAATAATTACATTCAAATGATTTTTCACCTGAATGATTTAATCCAGTATTTTCTTGAAATTTTTTCACTTCTGTAACTTGCTTATTATTTTTCAATGAATTATTGATGAATTTTATTTGATTTTTTAATAATGAACACACTTTCTTATAGATACACTTTTTTAAATGTTTAGATAAAAATTCCTCATTTATAAAATTAGTATGACAATAATCACAACCGAATAATGGTCCTAAAAATAAAATATAATATCATTAGTTTTAAGAGGTTAATTATTTAAAAATATGTTAGTTCAAGTATTTTATTAAAAATATAGAGGAAATCTTACCTATATATATAGGATATTTTACATCTTGTGAATTTATATCCATTTTTTTTTTTTAATTTTTTTCAAAATCCATTAAAATAAACCTATTTAATAAGATACCAGAAAGTGGACTTTACTTTACCAGAGACCATCCGTATTATACACAGACCATCTATTAGACTCTGAAACTCAATATCAATTTTTGAAACAGTTTTTGCCCGATATAACATAATAGGCACGGGGTAATTATATCTTTTAGTGACTCCGAAATCGATTTGGATAAAAAACTTTACTAGTTGGTCCCCTTTATTATTCTGATAGATTTTTCTTTTCAAATTTTTGGTGCATGCTCCTAATTTAATTTACGAGATAAAAAGAATTAAAGTTTGCATCTAAATCACAGACCATACGTTATCCGTGATCCAAATACCGGTTTGTACCGGGTACCGGGTTCGTCTGTGAGAGGGGAGGTGGCCATCACCCATCACCAACGCACCAACCCCAGGACCAGGCCCTCCAAACTCCGTAGAAATGTCTGAAACCAATTTTTTTTTTTTTTGATGTCTCATGGCTCCACCGCAAAGAGGCGCTGCAGCAGCACAACCAGTAATTTGACTATTTTTTAAATATAAATTAAATAAAAATATTACTTACTCAAATTCTAAATATTTTTTATTATTAATACATTAATTGCTAATTTAATAAAAATTATGAAGCGAAGACTAATTGCAGATTTTTTTCAAAATAAGATAGAAGGTAAGATTTTAAATTTTTTTTTAAATTAGCGAAGCAGGACCTTCGGAAACAGCAGAATGTGTTAATTGGAATAGCGAAGAATACAATAAAGAAATAGTTGATTTGTTTATATATATAAAAATCAAATTTCGATTTTTCACGTATCCTGGGAAGAGGCGGGGGGGGGGGGGAAACTGCCAAAGGAAGGAAGAACGGCTAGTCACCCCCTCCCCCCAGAATCATATCCTGGATGCACCACTGTAAATATAAAATATTATATATTATGTATATATTACATGAACATTGCTCGTTTCATTTAGGAATGTAAATTCAATAATTACAAGTTTAAAATTTACGCACAAGTGGAAAATTAAGGGTACCAATTAATTGCTCAGTAATACAATAATACGCATAGTACACATTCCCAGTATATTATTCAAATGCCAAGTAGGAAAAAAAAATTACATAGTATAAAACTAAATAGTCAGTAAAAAATCCAAATGTCCAGTAAAAAACACTTTTTGCCAAGTAAAAATTATCAAGTAAAATCTGAAACCGTTCTGTAAAAAGAAATGTTTATAAGAGGTTGTAAATAATAAAGTGGAAATTTTTAAATAATTTTGAAATCAAAAATATTGTATTAAATATAATATAATTTCACATTTTTTACTATATCGCCAGAGATAGTATTGCTATCACGAAAATTTTCGATGTTGAGATTTTGATGTTTTTATACGTTTTGAAGGTTCCTGAATCATTTTCAATAAGGTTGAGAAAAATCTCTCTCTCTCTCTCTCTCTCTCTCTCTGTGTGTGTGTGTGTGCGTGCGCGTGTGTGTGTATGTGTGTGAATATACTTAAATTATGAATAATATATACAATATTTCTTAATATAACTTATTTATTAATTACTAATAATGACTTTTTTATTCTCAACTCTATTATTTTCATAATTAAATTACAATTTTTATAATTAAATAGAAAAGCACAGACAATCACTATAGAAAAGTAATTTTGGTAATTATTGGGTGATATTTGATAGCGCCACTAATCAAAATATTTTTAGTTAGCCCAATATCCGCTTCTCTGACATTTGTATTCTGTGACCCCTATTTGAATATTTAAAAGATATATAACTTATTTTAAAAATTTCATGGTAAGTTTATAAATAAAGAGAATTGTAATATAAATAATATTTTTTGTTTTTAAAACCAATAACATAAGATTCGAATTATATATACATTATGATAACTATCTATAATTTTAATTGACAGTTGATATATTTTTGAATAAAAACTAAAATTATTAAGTTTAACCTAAATAAAAAATTTTTAATATATAAATACAAAGTTATTTTGAAATTTACTAATCATGACTATATATATATGTTATAGTAGGTATTTTTAATTATTAAAAAACAATCTCAATTTCTTTATATTTTTAGAAGTTTAAATAAATCAATTAACTGAAATCAGATATTGATATTTTCATGATATTAATAATAAAAGAGAAAAATCATTAAATATTAAAAAGAAAAAAATTGTTTATTCCCTTAGACAGAAAAAAAACAGATCAATATATTTCTAAAATAGATTCATGATCATACATAACAAATATAGTATTAACACAATAAAATTATTTTTAAAGTTTTATAAAGTATATTTATATTGTTTAAATATTCAATAAATATGCATTTTATATCTTTTAATCCATTCCTATTAATGAATTTTCTTAAAAATTAATATATTTTAATGTGAAAAAGTCTTAGTTTCTTTATATTTAATTAATTAATTGTTTTTGTTTTTCAAGATGTCAACACCTCAAGCAATTCCGTTATGCCTTGTGTCCGGCGTCTATTTAAGTTTCACCGAACAGATCACCGAATTCATCCTAAGCCGTGTTATATTAATTCCTGAATATTTTGACCAAGTGCAAAAATTCTATTTTGGCATTTTACCAATGCCGAAACGTCAAATAATCCTGAATCGCTTACTCTACTCGATCGCAATGTTTCCCTTTCAAAGGACCGTTTTCAATCTCCTAGGCGGTCCAGACATCGATGAGATCACTGTTTTTGTCTCCGAATTTGAACGGATTCAGAATTATCTACGCAAAGTGATCCACACATGCCCCAACACACAAATTCTCTACATTGAATATACTAACAATAAAATCAACCCTTCCATCATTATTTTTTCATTAAATCTTATGCCCAAATTGAAAAGACTCATTATCAACACAAAAAAAAATCATGATATTGTCAAAGCCACATGGGAGGAGATCAAATCAAAAATAAATAATAAAAAATTAGAATTTATTTATCAAAGAAGTCAACCATTTCCAATTTTAACTAATGAGGAGAATCATATCAATATAAATACAATACTTTATAAAAAAATCGAAAGTATAGATTTAAGCGAACCTCCAAAAAAAAAGAAATAATATCAATATATAAAATTACCTTTCATTAATTTAAAAGATATAAAATAATTAAATGATTAAAAAAATTTTCATTTAATTAATACAACTAAAAAAGAGAATTAAAATGAAAAAAAATTCTCTTCCATAGACTGAATTTTTTCTATAGAATAAAGACTAAATGAATTATTATTAATTAATAATAATATATTCCTCATTTATTTATTGCTCATTTATAAATACATCATTGATCATATAAAAACTGACATTTATTATTAAAATATTTTTTTTACATATCTAGATAAGAATTAATTTTTTTATAATATTATATTAATTCAATTAAATTAATACTCTATATATACCGCTACTCTCTGATTAAATAAATGATATTGTTATAATGTCAAATTAATAGAAAATGACTGATTCAGAAAAATCTTATTTTTTATTATTAAAATCTACTTAGATATTTTGTAAAAGCCAACTTTCAATAAACACGATTAAACTTAAGTATTCAATTTCCTATCTTAGTTTATAGATGTTTGTTATCTTTTATATATTTTAAAATATTTTATAATTTCCTTATAACTAATTATATGAGGAAAGGTCACTAAGTCCGTGCCTTTTGGAATGAAACAGTTTTTGGATAAAAAAATAATTTTATTTTACAACGTAGTCTCTCCTTTGATACTTCGCCCAACGGTTCTTCAATTTTTTTATCGCTTCCAAAAAATAAGATTTGTCGAGGATATCAAAATAGATTTGTTTGAGATAATTTCATGGTTGGAGTCGAATCTCTTCCCGCCAAGCCATTTCTTCAGTTTTGGAAACAAGAAATCCGGAGAATAGGGCTGATGAGGGAGCAATTCGTATTCAAATTCATGGATTTTCATGGAAATTCACTTTTTTCAATTTCTTCTCAAATCATGAGGTGGTCTGCTATTAATTGATGCCAAACAAAAACTAAAAGGTGCAGCTGGTTCAAATTTCGACAGAAGTCAGCTGATAGTTGCCTGTTGACAGAAGTAGTGTTGCCATTTCATTTAAGAAACAGGAAATTCAAAAAGTCTCGAACTTATTGACCTGCCTTCATATTAATAATAATTTAGTTAATAAAAAATAAATTATTTGAAATTAAAAAAATATTGTTTTTTTTTAATTAGTATTCATGCACTTTATATTTATTATTTATACAAATATTAAATATATATTAGTTATAAATGCAAAATAATTAAATATAAGAATATTGAAATAAAGTTGGAGGGAGATGGTATGTTTTACATTCTTTAATCTAAATCTTTTATTTATTTTGTAAAATCATTTAATAAGTAAGTAAATTACATTTTAATTTGGTTAACAATTACTCCAAATATATTTATTTATTTTAAGTTATATTTCAAGTTTTAATTCTTTAAGAAAATCTAAACTTATTATTATTGATTATTAACTAAATATAATTCTTTTCAAATTTATAATAATAAATAATAATAAAAAAATCAAAATTGAAAGAATTAATTTCAAATTAATTATTAAGTAAATAAAAAAAAAAAATGAAATTTTTCTATATATAAAACCTTGTTTTTGATATAATTTTTTGATATGTGTTTTTCATAATATAATTCAAATTATGCAGAACAATTTAAATACTTAGGTTCTGTAATCACGAAGGATAATAATATTCGAGAAGAATTTATATTGTTAAGATATTGAAATCGGGTAAAGAGTGTTTCATGCAGTAAAGGGGATTATTTCGTCAAAATTATTATCAAAGTAGATCAAATTTAAAATATATAAACAATTATTTTGCTGCTAATATTATATAATTATGAGGCATGGCCAATGACTCTGGGAGACGAGAGTAGATTTAGAGTATTTGAAAATAGGATTCTTCGGAGCATTTATGGACCAAAGAGGAATGAGGTCACCGGGGAATGCCGGAGACTGCATAACGTGGAATTGCATGACAACTATGCATTTCCAGGCATAATTATGGTTATAAAATCGAGAAGGTTGCGATGGGCAGGGCACGTGGCTAGAATGGGAGAGGAAGAAACCGAGTGGGAAACGTTAGCTTGGAAGAGAAAGGACGCGGTGGGTGGACAATGTAGGAAGGGACGTGAGAGAGATGGGAGAGGGTAGTAGTTGGATGGTTGTGGCTCATTATAGGGACACTTGGAGAAATGTGGTTATTGCGGCCAAGAACTTTCGAGTTACGTAGAGCCACAGAAATAGATAGAATTCAAATTAGGAAAGGAGAAATTGAAAGTGAATTAAAAAATTTTAATATAGCTCATTTCTATATTTCTATATAATTAACGATATACATTCAACACTTTCAGGGTCATACTAACCCTATGGGCTGTTTCGACTACAGTCCAGGGGCCCCACGAATGTAAAGATGAGGAATTTTTAAATATGCTTAAACTAAAAATGATAAGTCGTTTAACGGGAACTTCATTTAACAAAATAACTTTATTTATAACTTCAATTAAATATTAGGTAATCATATTTAAGAATTTTAATGCCTAGGCCTTAGGGCGCTAATTGGTTTATAGCTAAAATTGATAAGAACGACCCTGAACACTGTCTAGAATAAAGATAAGTAAATCAAAAATAAAACGTTTATATTTAAAATTACTTACCGAAATTTATTAATATTTTAGATTATCTTTGAATATTGAAACAAATTGTAATTTAAAATTAATATGGTACATACAACTCTCAATGAGATAATGATCCGTAAAATTTCCAACAATCTTAGAAAATATTAGTAATGAATAAAAGTTTATAAGAATTAATAGGTGAGGTTAATTTATTTTTCATTGGTTTGAAACCCATAATTTTTTTTCATTGGTTTGAAACCCATAATTTTTATATTTCTATATATGTATTTGGAAATCACGGTAGTGTATGAATCGAAGTCAAAATATAATAGAAAAAGTGAGAATGGTCATGGTTGCGAATCCCAATTGTTAGGGAAATCCCCATTAAGAAATCACCCTGGTATCTTGAATTTCTAAATAGATAGATGAGAAATGGGAATCCATTGAAATCCTTGTCAATTTCTTTACTTGAATTATTTGCATATTGTTATTAATAAGAATCCAATTATCTTGAATTTAATTATTTGAGTGGCTGTGGCTTTGTTTATAAATAGACAAATCAATGTCAAAATGATGAAATGAGAGATGAGAGAATAAAATGATTAGATAGGTAATCATTTATTAAATTTTCGTTGGGTCTACTTTAATATAATAACAAGGGATGAAGAGGATCACTTTATGAGAGGATGCTAATAGAAAAGGTTCTTCAAAGCATTTGAATCCACTTTAGGTTTAGTGGTAAATGAAAATCCCCTAAACAATCACCCAGATGTCGCAATAGCTTGAAATTATCGCATCGATTTCAATGGTTTAACTCGGCAAGGGTAGCGGATGGTTAAGACCGACCCCTGTTGTCAAGAGTGCCTGGGCTACGAGTATTCATTTCCGTTTTGGGGACGGGATGAAGAGTGCTTTTTGACAGTCAGCTGATCGTATCCCCCCACCCGGACACCGTACCCATTAAGGATGCTCAACCGTTCACTTCTGGACGAAATGTTAGGGCCAACACTCGAGTCCGTCTACGCAGGCGGCATTAGTCAGATTCTCTATCTACAAAAAAGGTAAATTCATTCATTCATTAACCATTCCTCCTTTTATTATTCAATGTTATTATTATTCATCCTTCAGGAATTGGTTCAGGTTTTTTATGTTAACCCATATTTCATACAATTGCAATAAATCAATACTCCGCGCACCCGGTTCCCATTTAATTCTTGAAATAAAATCGAAACTAATACCCCTCTCATGTTGCTATCATAATTAAAAATAAATATGACCATTAACATATATGTGTTCTTTTCCATCTATTAAAAAAAAAGAAAAGAAACAAAGATTTTATTTAATAAAACATTTAGGATTAATACATTTATTGGAAAATATAATTTGTTAGAAAAAATATATATATTTATCTTTTTCAATTAATTCAATTATTATTATTTATTATTATTATTAAAACTAACGAAAATATAAATGATCTATATTTTTTTTAAATATAATTTAAATTTTGTTTTTATAAAAATGTAATTACTATAATTACAATACTAAACTCATGTTTATTGATTACAAATGATGAATATACTATATACTTAAGTATTCTGATTTTTTAGAAATACATTATACAATAAAACAAAGAATATACATATATTTTCTCCTACTATTTGAACTAATCTTTATTTTTAGAAATGATTAATTATGCCTGATCGAAATTATAGATATAACGTCATTTTTTTCATTAAATTAGAATTAAACGGAATTACAAAATAAAAAAAAAATGATTTTCTTTTATAAATCTATTATCAGAAATATTATCGAAAAGCTAATATTGTTTTTGTTTAAATTATATATAGTATTTGTTATCTTTATCTATCTAATTACTTATATACATTTATATACATACATACATTATCGAAAATCTCATATAAATCTTTTGTAAAAACGAATTAAATATACTCGAAAAGAATTTATTTTATCGAACAAAATAAAGCGTTTACAATTTTTGTTTTTGTTTTTTTTTTTTTCTTTTCAAAACAATGAAATATTTGAAAAACAATAAATTTTATTTGATAATAAACTCAATGAAAAAAGAAAAACTTAAGTTATTTAGATTAAGATAATTATTTATTGTTTAAGAAATTATTTTAATCAAAAAGAAAAGAATTAAAAATTAAAATTGGTTGCTTGTGGAAAAATTTATATTCTACAACACAACAAATAGTTAATTATTTTCAATTTTTAAAATATATTATACCATTTGAAATAATATAATGTAGCGGCTGGGGAACTTTTTTAATCATTACCCCAAAATATTTTTGTGTAAGTTGATATTACCCCATGGTTTATAAAATAGCAAATTAAAAATATATACTTTTTACTCACAAAAGTTTCATTTTTACCCCATTTGGGGTAATTTACCCTGGTTCCCCGACCGCTGATATAATGAATTTAATTTGACTTTTATCATTTAAAATTGCTAATTAATAAAACGAAAGAATCACTAAGAAATTAAATTAAATAAATCAATATAAGTTAATTAATCTAATACAGTAGAACCTCGATAACTCAAACCTCGGAAACTTAAAAACCTCTATAACTTTAAAAAATCATATGTTCTCTTCCCATCAGAGCCCAAAACCTCAATAACTTAAAATACGCAACCTCTAAAGCTTAAATAAGTAATCTCTGTATTGGCCCTCAGAAGCTGAAATCTTGAAGAAACAAGAATCAGGAGAAAGTCTTCAATGTAAAATTGCCGAATTCCCTAATTTAGAACAATGTTTGTTTACGAAGTTCAAACAGTGTCGAAACAAAACATCAGTGTTAGTGGACCCAAGAAAGAAAAAGCTTAAGAGTTTGCTAATTCGCTGAAAATCAAAAATTTTAAAGCCAGCAATGGCTGGTTAGAGAATTTTAAGAAACGACATGATTTAGCCTTTGAAAAAATGTTATTAACCTATCCTTAACATAGACCCTTGATAACTTAAAACCTCTATAACTTAAAATATTTTGTGTTTCCCTTGGACTTTAACTTATCGAGGTTCTACTGTATTAAATTAAAAATACAAATTCAATTTAATAAAAAATAAAAAAAAATAAAATTCTATTTATTATAAGTATTATAAGAATGTTCAATGATATATAAATTTAATATTGCATCTTTATGAAGTCTTCTTTTGTTTGATTCTTAACAATTAAGTAATATGCGTAAACCAATTTAATTATACTACTCAATACCTATTGAAAAAAGAAAAAGAAAATAAATGAAAAGATTAAATAACCAATCAAGTGAATAATAATAATTTTATTTTTTTTTTATTTTTTAATCAAAAAAATAAATTATCTATTCAATTTCAAACAAAGGTTCTGTTTTCTAAACATAATTTGCGGTTTGTATTTTCAAATAAAAAATAAATAAAGGGAAAACGAAGCTTTTGATCAATATATATATTATTTTGATTGTATGAAAAAAGAAATTTCTTTTAAAATTAGTTAATTAAATCTAGCTTCTAACGAATGGCCTTCTGTTTGACAGGTTTTACGACTGGGAGCCGTTTCTGAGTGTCGTTACATCCATCTCGGATCCTGCTCATGTCTTCGCGATCGTCGTCCCCGTTTTAGCCGCAATCAACACCCAACTGGCCTCGAGGGTGCTCTGTGTCTCCCTCATTGCAGAATGGTCCAATACCATGTTAAAATGGTATGAAAAAAAGCAATATTTTTTTCATAACATCATTAATTCACCAATGAAAATAAATATTGACGATGTTCTTTGAGTCGAGAAGCTATTTTTATTTTTGTTTGCATATACAAAATTTATACATAGAATAAGAAATATTATGGTGCATTCCATTTACTTAAAATTTGTATTTTAAATTATTAAAGTTATAATTAAATTTAAAAATAAATAGATCACTATTTATTAATTTATTATTTAAATAAAAATTAATCAATTATCTAATAATTATAATTACCTCAAATTACCTTCTAATAATCTTTAAAAAATTCTAGGTAAATTATCTCCATAACGATTCAACTCTTTTCTCATCATGTTGATAAAAACAATCTATTAATCAACAATCAAATTTAAATTTCAAATATCTTTCAATTAAAAGATGATAATTTTAATTTAGAAAAAAAATTAAACTATAATAAAAGCAAAAGTAATATTTAAAATTAATTATTTTACGGGCATTATTAAAGTTATATCATATAAAATGGGATTTTAATACTTAATACATTATTATTATATTATATTATATATTATAATATGTTTTTTGATTATTATTTGTATAATATTAATATTTATATATCGTGTGTTAGGAAATGTAAGTAATTACATGTAAAAAAAGTACAATTTCTAAACATATGTTGGTAAAAAAGTGGAGTTCGAGAGATGAATATTTCAATCAAATAAATCTTGGATATGTATAACGTGACCATTTATTTTTTTTTCTAAAAACGGGACACTTTTTTAATTTTAATAGTAATAGTTTGGGGAGGCTATGAAGAAAACGTATATTTTTCATTATTTCTGTTTATTATAATGAAAATAACTGAAAAATATAGTAAATAATATAACAATAACTTAGTATAATAATATAATAATAAATTTAAAATAAGGGACAAGCTACCTGAAAACGGAACTGTTCCGTTCAAATGTATAATATAAAAATTAATTTATAGATTTTACGATTGAAAAAATTGAGAAATTTCAATTAAATTAGCTGGAGTGCCTCCACTCGACTTTCTCGCAATTTGAATTGGAATAAATAACATAATATATTATATTTAAATTAAATTTAATTAATTATAAATTATAAATTAAAATTAATAGATAATATTTATTAAACAAGCGCATGTTTGGCTCTTTGTTGATAGCACCACGTCACGTGTTTGCGCGTGAGATTTGCAGTGTTAAAAAATTAATTCTGGTACTTTCAGCGATTCATTCAAATTCTAAATATAGCAGTTTTATACAATTTTTAATTATGTGAAAAATGATCAAACATATATCTTTATTTTTACTGTCACTCACAGACATTTTTCTCAACCTTAGTGAAAATGATTCAGGAACATTCAAAACATATAAAAACATCAAAATCTCAACATCGAAAATTTTCGTGATCGCAATACTATCTCTGGCGAGATAGTAAAAAGCACCTATATTAAAAAGTTATAATAAATAATTTTAACCTAGTTTCACCTCTTAATATCTTCCTTTCATATAAGGAAATTTTTCTAATATACATTAATAAATTACGTTATTCCTTATAAAAATATTAAAGTTAAAATAATTTGTTTTTTTTTACTGATCGACGATAGGAAGGGAAGGTATTGTTTTCATACCTAATTTCATTTTTACATATCTCCACAAATCATGCATTTTGTTAACAGAAAAAAAGTATTTTTAGCATGATCTATGTCCGTCCGTTGTGTGTCCGTATAGACGAGTACAGTTTGAACGGCTCAACGGATTTTGATAGAATATTTATATATTTACTCAATGCATCAGTAGCATCAATTCCTCAACTTTTGGTATATATCTGGAAACCGGAAGTGGTAGTTTACATAATATTAATTTTATATTCATTGTCGGAAAATATTTCACTTAAAATATAGTAGTAATTAATCTAAAAATAAAAACCAAGATAATATAATTTAGTCATTTTAATTCAAGTTTTAGGAATATTTTTTTTTATACTTTATATATATAGAGTATATATATTGTTGTATAAAGTAGGCTTAGGTAAGGTGGTTAATGAGAAAAATGGGTTGAAAATAAGATTAAATTAATTGGGTTAATTTGGAAGAATAATTGGGTAATGGAATCCGCGAAGGTTGATGTGGGAAATGATAAAATGGGATTCGTTCAGATTAAAATGTAGATATAAAATTAAATATTTAATAAAATAAACGAATTATTATTATAAAAATAGATAACAAGGTAATTATAAAGAGTTGATAAGGTACCGCTGTAAATATGAATATTATAAATCAAATGAAATTTAATTTCATTAAGCAATTGTAATTTTATTAATAAGCAAGGGTCGACCACTTAGCTGTATGATTGATATGAATAAAATGGAGAATTCTTAGAGACGTGAGCCTTGAGATTCTGCTTGCGGATTTCTTTGGAACATCTCTTGGACGGTGGCGCTCCTCAGGGGGGTGGCCGGGATGTCACTCCTGCAAGGGATTTGGTGCCTCCTTCTCCAATTCTAATCAAGACTGATTCAAAAATTGTTGTTACACCAATAAAGAAAACTCATCATCCCTTCCATGGCTATCTCGGAGCAATGTCCACCCCTTCCCCACTTTGGATTACACGAATGGGTCTCTACATCTGCATTTTATGAATTTTTAATACAACAGGAATTAAAGAACTTTTTTAACTATTTATTTGAAAGATCCTTATATTGTATCAGTCGGCTGGATGGTTCATTTGATGTTTTATGACAAAAGTTCTTTCATTCTCGAATTTAGCAAATATCTTTATATCATCCACATGTGGCGATGTTTGTTATAATTGTCCTTAGAATATTTCCCACCTTTGTCTATTAAAAGGCATTTTCCTGCTTTTATATTACAATATATATTATGTTGTTTGGAAATTAATTTATTTCTAATCGTCGCTCGGTTCTGCGCCTGGCCACAGGTCATTTTTTTTATTTTATATTCAGGTATTTAATCAAAAATAAATTAAAATAAGGTATTTATATGATATATAGAATCATTATTTTTATACTTTATAAATACTAGATTGTTCAATAAGTTCCCGGAACGGAAATATAGAAATCAATTTTTTTCAGCGTAGTTTCCCTCAACTTCAATACACTTATTTCAACGGTCTTCTAATTTATGGATCCCTTGACTGTAGTAGTTTTCCGGCAGCTCTGCAAAAATTCATCCATGTTATTTATTACCTCTTCGTTTGAAGAAAATCATTTTCCATGGAGATATTGTTTGATGTGTGGGAAGAGCCAGAAGTCGGAGTCTGGCGAATAGGCTGGATGTTGCAACAATTCGTATTCAATTATTTTAGCAATAGTTTTTGCGGCACTCATTTTGCACATAGTTTTTTGAAACCCAAATTAACACTCAAAATATTGGTCACTGTTCCCAATGAAATGCTTAAATCCTCTGTTAAATCTCTTTCAGTCAATTTACGATCTTCCAATACCATATCTTGTATTTTTTTTTGATATTGACGAATAGATGACGCTCTGCGAACTTATTGGACAACCTAGTATATATATTCATCTACTAATACGAAAATTTCCAGGAATTATGTTGAGGAGGGAGGTGCGGGAATAAAAAAGTTCATGTGAGGATTCTACATCCTGAAATAAATCCAATTTCAATATAACAATCTACCTGTTACCATATTCAAAATCCTTTTGATTTATTTTACTTATGATTTAAAATATATATAATTCAATATATATTATAATTATATTTTAGGATATTTCGAGAAGATAGACCATTTTGGTGGGTGCAAGAAACAGATTTTTACACCTCTGTAACTCGACCCCAATTACGTCATACCCCTTTGACATGCGAGACCGGCCCAGGATCCCCCAGCGGACATTTACAAGGAACTGCTGCCTGGCTATTTGTCCTTGCCAAGGAAATTGCTGACAGAAGATGGCCAAAAGGCACTAGGTAATTTATTTTCAAATATACAATTTATCAAATCTAACGAAAATATATTATATATTAATTAAATTATAATTTTTTTTTATAAATTTGTGTATATAAAAAAAAATTGATAAAAAAGAATAGTGATTTGAATAAATATATAATATTTTGATTTTGATTTAGTGGTCGTAATTTTCGTCTAACCGTCCTTGGATTCTTCTTCCTAATAATTTTGGTTCTGGTTTCGGCATCGAGGATGATGGTAGCAGCACATTTCCCTCATCAATGTGTTTTTGGAGCCATTTTAGGTGATCTTAAGCTTATATAACAAAATATTTATTATTATTTAATAATAATATCTATTGAAAAATAAGTAAAAGAACAATACACACACTGAGATAGAGAGAGAGAGATGAAGAAATTAGAAGAGGATAGGAGTTGTTTGGAGTTGACTCAGAATAGGGTTACTAAAATGTGGTTGTCTTGGCTAAAAACTTTCGAGTTCTAAAAGGCCAAAATTCGAGTTAATTAAATTAAAAATTAAATTATATGCTCTAAAATATGAACTTTTAAACATTCATACAATTTAAATAATTCGTTGCATGGTGATTCTGGAATTCGAAATCCATAAGTATAAGACAAAAAATATTTATATTAAATTAAATAAAAATATTATAGGTTTCACTCTCTCTCTCTATCTCTTTTATTTGAAAAATATAAATAATTATATTATAATTACAATATATTGCATATAAAACGTAAATTTGTGATGTGATTTGAAAATCTTAAATTACCGTGCAAAATGGATAGCCTAAGGCCTTGAGACCACATTCAGCCAGCCCTTGATTTTTTGGCGGCCCACAAGCTCTTATTAATACTCGTAATGATTAATATCATAGCTATGTATTAAATTGTTATCAAATACTTAACAACAAAATAAATAATATCTAATTTGGCAGCCCGTCTATGCGGCCCTTAGCAAATTTTATCGATAATTTAAATTAAATTTATTAATATATTATTATTTTTTTCATTGCATCTTGTTAAATTAACTAATGAAAATATTACTTTATAAAACATAAATAAATAATATGTCAAAGAAAAATTTTTTCTTTTAATTGACAATTTATTTGTAAAAAACAAAAATATTGACTTAAATTATTTTTATATAATAATGGTTTAATAAATATTATATTCCTAATTGGAATTTTGTTTCTAGGTATTATGCTTTCTAATTGGTTGTTGGATAAACCATCTCCTTCTCCTTCCTGGTGGGAGCGTCAATCGCGATTCAAATTAATTTGCCTGGCAGTAGGATTGATTCTGGTCGCTGCCGCCTGTTACGGCTTTCAGCGATTATTGGGCATCGATCCTCAATGGTCGGTGCGATTAGCATTTAAATGGTGTACAAACCCTAAACACGTACATGTCTCATCAACGCCGATGTTCTGTCTTATTCGAGATACAGCCGTCGCATTAGGCCTCGCACTTAGTGCACCTCTAGCTAAACGGTATAAAAATAATATCCTTATCTCAATTATTTATTAAATCAAAAACAGATCGTGCCACTCAATGGTCTTGAAAATGCGCGTGCGCCAAGTAGTGAGATTTCTTGGATATTTGAAACAAAAACGTTATTAGGGAAATAAAACAGAGATTCTCAAACTGGTATATAATGACGGAAAAATGTTATCGCCATAAGTCGGGCAATCGACCGGTTGAGAAAGCCTATTACCATTGCCCGCCAAAAGCTCCCCTCCCTAACATGGTGATAACACTTTTCCTTCAATATACATGTACTAATGGGAGTACCTTATAACCTAACTTACCTACAGTACAGTTACTTTTAATATTGAAATCATTTTAGTGGCACCTGTAATTTTTGATGAAGTTTCTGTGGTAAAAACTTCAAAAAATTTGAGAAATGCTATAGAAAATTTCAGCAATCTTTTTACTAATTTTGAATCTTCAACAATATATTAAACATTTTTGTTCATTAGAAATTAATTAATTTAAAATAGATAATATAAAATATCTAAATAATTCTTAAAATATTTTTAATAGGAACATTAGGAAAATTATTATTAATTAATGACTTGAATAACAAACTAAAAACTAAATCCAGAAATATATATATACATAATAAATCTTGAAAGTATAATATATTTTTAGCCTAAAACGATAAGGTTTTGTTGTTTTTAATTAAAAAGTATAAATGTATATATGTTTTGATATTTTATAAAATAAAAAAAATATTTGTGAAAGTAAGAATTTTATTAAAATTTGTAAAAAAGAACTTTCTTCTATTTTCAAATAAGATTACGTATATTGGAAATTCAATATGGCATGTTTTCATTGTAGAAAAAATTATTAAGATTAGTATGATGATATTATTATGTATTTATTTAAACTCGTGAATTGTATATTTTATATACTCTCCAAGGAGTTTTATCTCATGTCATCTTATAACTAAAAATGATTCGTTTTAACATTGTTTTTTCTAAAGGAAGGGAGAGTTTTCATCCCTAAATGTTACGAGTATATTTTTTACATATGGAAATTAATTAGAATCTTTCACTAATATATATATTAAAGATCAAAAAATCTGACTTAAAATAATAAATTTTTTAATAGTCAGTATTCCTAGTAATTAAAAAAAATTTCATTCTTATTACTAAATCATAATAGTAATTAACCCATATTTTAAAATAAATAGATTATATATAGTATCTTATTTTTGAAAAAGAAATTCAAAGATTCTATATTTTTTTAATGATAAATTGTTTTCTATTTCAGATACAATCGACAACATAATTTATATATGGAGGTGCCTTTATCAATCGCTCTGGCGTTTGGTGTCCAGAATTTAAGTACTCTTCTCCCCACACATGACGTTTGGCTATTTTTCTCATTGCAATACACTGTTCAAGCCTTTAGTTCGTGGTTTTATCTGGTAAGAAATTATATTTGAAAAATTATATATTTACCTATGGATTATAATTAATATTTGTTTTTCCAAAGGTCGGAATTCCATATTTAGGTGCTGTATGTCGACGACATTTCAAACGAAGTGAATGAAATTCAGATTTGTTTTAATAATGCTTCCAAAATATATAGAAAAAATATTAACCTCGTTAGGCAACAAATATTTAAAGTAAAAAAGAAACAAAAATAATCTATATATAAAAGTAAAAATTATATATATATATATATATATATATATGTTGTTTGTTAAAAGAAAAAAAATTGAAATTTATTTAGATATATAATAAAATTCAGAATATATGCTTTTACAAAAAAAAAAACCGTAAGATACTCTGGTAAATATTAAGCACAATTCAATTTAACATATTCGATAGATAAATAAATGCAGGAAATTATATATATAATTTTGTTGAGATTACTATTTTTATGAAAATATAAATGTTCTTAAAAAATATAAGTATAATAAGTAAAATATAAATAAAATAAATTGTTTATAGATGTTTATAATATATATATCAATATATGAATATTGACTATTCATTTAAAAAAACAAAATATAATCTTTTAATATCCCTTTTTTGAAAAAAATAAGAATTATTCTATTGTTGACTCTAGTTGGAATTATTAATAAACATTTTTTTGTCAAAATTAAACTTAGCTCAAAGCATAGATATGCATATATAATAAAACAAATAGATAAATGAATCAAAATTAAATTTTGAAACATATAATTATTTATTTATAATATAGTTTTTTATTCCAACTCTTTGTTTTATTATAAATAAAGATTTATTTATCAAAAATTGAATAAATAAATAAAAAAACATTGTTGTCCTTTTTTCATAATCTTGAATTTATAAAAAATTATCCATATTAATAGGTCCAATTACTTATTATAAATTGTAAAATACTATAATTATAATTTGTTTGAAAATCGTTCTAAATATATCCTAGGTGAAATTTGCATTCCAATTTTCCAATAAAAAATGATAATAAAATTGTTCCTTTTTATAAGAAAAAATATGGAAAGTAATAATACTAAATTAAAAAAAAAATAAACATTTATTTACAAAATAGGTTTTACTATAAAAGAAAAAGAGTTTATTAAAATTTCTTTAACTTGCTTAAATTCATAATTTTGGCTTTCTCAATTTTTCTTAATCTTCGCCAGTATGTTTTAGAATTTGGATCAAGCTCTTCTAATGGTTTAGACCTCCCTAAAAAGATCAAATCATTAATAATTTATTGATTATTTATATAATACGAGAATATTGATCATTTTTTTCTTTAAAAAGTACTTTATTGTTATTTCTACAAATGTTCAAAATTACTTAATTTTCATCTTATCATTAAGTATATTCTAAATATTTCCAAAATTTAAATATAATATAGTTCCACGTTTCGCTACATTCTCACCTATCTTATTGGTAAATAAATAAATTTATAATTAACATTTAATCATTTTTAAGACTTAATAATTGTGATAGTGAATTTAAATTAGAAAATTTGATTACAAAAAATTTATCTAATTTGAATCTTTTATATTTATTTCTGTGATTTTTTTTTTATATTTTGAATTTTCAAGAGGTAAATTATAGAATTAGGAATCTCAATTAAATATATGAATATATTGTTATATTGTTGGTGAAATTCACTTATATACACTATGTCAATTCTAAGTTTATTTTGTTTTTTATAAGCTTGACAAGACAGTTAATTAAAATGTAAAAATAATAACAAGTTTTTTTAATATTTTAAGGAATACAGAGATAAATAATTATATATAAATGTATATATCTATGTATAGATTAAATACAATTTTTACAAATTTATAATTAGAAATAAAATTGAAATAATTTATATCATTTTATCCATTTTTTTCTTATCAAATTATAATCCAATAAAATAATACCTGTATAGAGATCCCATAACCAATCTGGATATTCATTATCTGGTTTTAACTCAATATCTTTTCCTTCTTTCATTAAATTAGAACCACAAAGGTGAGTAACTAAAATATGAGGGTTAGTTTCTACAGGTAACACCTTTTTTTCAACAACTGGTCCAAGTTTTCCCTTTTTTGATTTACCTAAACCAAGAATACCTAAAACAACAAAATGACGATTATAAAACATTAGATAAATTAATAAAAATTTATTTGAAATTACTTACCGACATTTGTTTCTTTTTTAGCAAATTTTCTAATTTGAACCATTTTTATACTATTTAAATAAACTCGTGGGGTAGAGAAAATTGCAAATGTTAAGTGATTCATTTCAATTAATTTTTTAAATAAGTGACAAAAAAGCAATCATGAAAAAATCTAACCTGTGATTCAAATTTTGACATAAAATTAATGAATAGATGAGGTTAGAAACAATGGTGAATGATTTATAAATCAATATTCAATTTTTAATTTATAATTAATAAAAATATAATATAATATAAAATAAGTTATTTAAAAAATTTAAAATTTAACTATTGATCTATTTTTCTTTTTTGTTCTAATTTATCAATCTATACTAGTAATGCATAGTTTGTTTTCTATCTTCATTTAAAATAAGGCGTGCCTCACATACTAATCTTTCAAAATAATGTCTATTTTCAATAATTTTAAATAATGATGATAAGCTGATAAAAGCTTTTAAATTATTAAATAATTATAAATGAATTAAATAATTGTTTTTATTATAAATAAGATATCAAAAATGGATGATAAATATATATTTATAAAATTTTACTCCCAATATGTATTTGCAGGATTAATTCGATTTTGGTTAATAAATACAGATTACCAAAAAACAATAGCAGATAGAATTGAAGTTTCCACTCCATTGAATTCATGGAAAAGAGGTATCGATCTTAATAAATCGAAAGATTCATAATTATTTCTTTTGCCAACAAGACCGGTTTTTTCAGTAACTGAAGGAGTATATCTCTATAATGAAGGAATTGATCCTTATTCAGGGGATCTTTTTCATGAAACTCCATTGGCACTTTATATTTTCAATTTCTTTATTAAACACCTCTCTCGATGGCTGGGAATTATCTTTATAGTCTGTGATTTGATTACAGCTTATGTTTTAGAAAAGACAGCAACCAAATTTATGGAAGAATTGGTATTACTATTAATTTTACCCCTTTGAATTTATTTTATATCAACTAATATTACTCAAAGGATACATTTTCTAGTTTCAGAGACAAGAAGTAGAACAAAAACACTATGCAAAAGATACTAAGTCATTAATATTAAAAAAAGATTATTTGAAAATGGCCCCACTATATGTTCTATCTGCTTATCTATTCAATCCCTATATTATATTTAATTGTGTTGGGCAAACTACTACCGTCTTTACTAATCTTGGTTTAGCATTATTTTATTTATTCATGATAAAAAGTAAGGGCTTATATTATAATATATTTATTGATTATATCAAAATGAAAATAATTAAAATTATTTTATTCCAGAGCAAAGAATTTTATGTACTTTAATGCTTGCCTTTGTCACAATACAATCACTTTACCCAGCAATGTTAATTGTACCAGCAGCACTTTATATTGCAAACAATTCCAAAAAAAAATTGACCAATTGCTTAATAACTTTTCTCTATTTCACTGTAGCAGTTCTTCTTCTTTTATATACATGTTATTCCATAGCCAAAGGGTGGAATTTTGTTAATTCAACTTATGGATTTATGTAAGTATATTCAATTCGTCAATTATATAATTTACTTCATATCATTATTTATAATTGATTTTAGATTAATGGTACCTGATCTTAGACCAAATATCGGTCTCTTTTGGTATTTTTTCACTGAAATGTTTGAACATTTTCGGCCATTGTTTATTTGTGCTTTTCAAATTAATTGTGCATTCCTTTATTTGGTGCCATTGACACTTCGTCTTCATGATGAGCCAATGCTTCTTGCAACTAGTCTAACAGCATTAATGGCCATCTTTAAATCTTATCCCTCTTTAGGGGATGTCGGTTTCTATCTTGCGCTCTTACCAATGTGGAAACATCTATTCCATTGTAAGTAACAATCCTTTTAAATAAAAATATATCCTTATTTTTTTAAAATTTTTTGTTTTTCCAAGTTTTTTTATATATATTCCTCATTATTTTGAATATTCATTATTCAACACTACTATCCAATTGTATATATACTTTGCGCGTGAAAAGATTAATTTTTATATTGAATATACGAATAATATAGCATATCTCAATATATAGTATTTATATATATTTCTATATATATTAAGAATTTATATCAATTTATTATTATATATTTATTCAATTTATTATTATTTATTATTTTAGATATGCAACAGGGATTTGTTATTGGATGTTTCTTTCTGATAACCTCGGTACTTGGACCAACCGTTTGGCATCTCTGGATCTATTCCCGTTCAGCGAATGCTAATTTTTATTTCGGTGTTACATTAGCATTCGCCACAGCACAAATCTTTTTGCTCACAGATATCCTCTTCGCGCATATCAAAAGAGAATATTCTCTTTTTAATGGACTTCAAAGAGAAATCAATGGCAAACGAGCCAAATTGGTTTTAGAATAAGACCCCTTTTTATATAAACAAAAATTAACTTTTTTGTTTTAAAAATCTATTATATATATCATACAAACCAAAAATAATAATGAAAATGTAAAAATAAAATCTACATTCCTCATGCGTATTTATTTTCATTTATGCCTAAAATAATTTTTAAATATTTCACAAAAGTGCATTTGATCTTGTATTCATAATTTTGTTAAAATAGATCTAATTTAAAAAAACATATTTATAACATTTTAATAAATGACATTAAATACCTAGAAAATAATATTACAAAAAAAAAATAAAATAAATAAAATTTACTGGTTAATGAAAAAATATTTCTGTATATATATAAGTAATATAATTAATAATAAAAGAAAAATAAAACTTGTTACTTAAGAAAATGTTTTAAATACCTTTTATTTCTAAACATCGTATTTTACCAAAATTAAAATATACACTAATATTTATGACTCTTTGGGCATTTGTTTTTAATTGAATAACAATTTATAATAATTATATTAATTATAAAACAACTTTCCTTAAAGTCGGGCGAGGAAAGAGGCAAGTCCCTCCCTCGAAATGGACAAAATGTAGGAAAAGTTAAGTTATCTAAATAATTGTAATGCATAATATGCAGGAGAAGATAAGATTTATTATTATAATATACCATTTTTCTGCCTTATCAAAACATTCACATAAACAGTTTAAAATATATTTAAAAAAATCTAGTAGAAATTACTCCCTGAATTTGGCTATCAAAACTATCACTATTTTTTCCTCTACGTCCAAACTGAAAATTGTTTTCTTCCCCTCACCTAAAAAGCAATGAGTAAAATTGTTAAAATATTATTTATAGTATTAATTTTGTTAGATATGTAAACTTTAACTTGGCTAAGTATAAAGCAATAGCGGGAAAATTTAGGTAAGATTGCATTTTTTGAGATTCCGTTAAAAGTTTCCCATTTAAAAAATGTTCACAAGTGTAATGGATTGTTCACAAGGTGTTTATTTATCAGAATAAATTTTGATGGTAATAGACTGTAAATGAATAGTTGTGGAGAACAATCCATCTTCAATAAAAAAACAATTTAAATTCAAAGAGGATTATAATTTATAAATTATTTATTATAATTAATTTGTTAGATATTTGATAATAAAATTCTATAAATAACTTAATAGTGAAATTATTTATTAAATGATATTCATTTAATTTTTTGACGCAATTTAAAAAATAAATTACTTTGAATCTGGCGGCTATTGAAATAAAAGTATTTCTCCATTGGGACGATTGGGACCCTGGAACCAATTGCAGATGACATTGTATAAAAGGAAAGTTCATTGCTTAAAAAAAATAAGATTTTATTTTTAAAAAATTTGATTTTTTAATCAAAGGATAATTAAGACTTCAACCATGTGCTCCATTAATGAAGCAGATCTTGAGGGAAATTTGGAATTTATGGAAGGAGTCCAGCCAAATTTATCGTAAGTTTAACCTCCATTGAAAACAAAGAAAAACAAATCATAGATTTTTTCTTCGGTTTAAAATAAAACGTATTTCCTTTTTCTTTTGCTCAACTCTAATAGTTTTACATCTAAAATTAAAATTAAATTAAATTGTTAATATTTCTCCAACCAATTAAAACTAATTAAATCAATTAAAAAATATGAAATTTTATATACCTAACCTTAACATAAAAATGTTTATATTAATTGACAAAAGTGAGTTGAATAAATAAAAATAATTGAACAATTGATAGTTTTTTAGAATCTTTTTAAAATATTTTGCACTTATCTAAAAGTTTTCATTATTTTTATTTATATAATTAAAATTTATATATTTTTTTGTTTTGATGACATCAATTCATTTAAATTTTGACTTTTTTAACAAAAATCATAGAATTGTGTATTGACTAATTTAGCCCAACTATTGATTTTTAGTATTCCTAGAAGAAAAAAAAATCAATCAATCAAAAAACAATTTTTAATCAAATGAATACATTTTTTTATGCTTAAGGTTATATATATTTATATTTATTATATATTTATAAAGTGATTATTTAAAAATTATTAGTTAAGCATTTAGACATTCTCTTGCAAGAATTTATGTTTTTTTATATAATTTATTGTTTTTCTAATAATTGATATAATATAATAATGAAATAAATGTTTATATTTAAATTGTTTTTAGGAATATGAAGAAGTGTAAGAAGTGTCGGGAAGAGACCCCGGAGGTTGTGCTTCGTTTGAAGGATGCTTATTGTCGAAAATGTTTCCTTGCTAACACCACGCACAAGTTTCGTGCAGCTCTTGGAAAATCCAAACTGATTCGTCCTCGTGAAAATGTGTTGCTTACTTACTCAGGATCAGCCTCCTCAAGTGCGATGTTGCATTTGGTTCAAGCAGGAAAGGCACTCGATGTTGCCCATAAGCGATTTCTCTTCGAGCCCACCATTTTATTTGTTGACGGTGTTTATCAATTTATTTATTTCATTTCTTATATAAAAAAATCCCCACTATAGTTAGACCTTTAATGATTTTTTATTAACAGCTCCCTTCACTCATAAAATTCCGGCCCTATCCAACATTTTTCTTTATCTCTTCACTCAGCCGATCCAATAACGCCATTTAATTAATATCACTTGCCTTCACTGGTTTCCTTAATTCAGTTCTATAATAATGAATCCATGTTGTCACATATCGACATAAACAATTCTATTTACTCCAAAGTAAAATTTTGACAGATTTAGTTAGATTTAGGACTTGACAGTGATCTTTGTTATTTATTTTTTTCAATTCTACAATCATTGTAAGAGTTATGGTATATATTAATTAATTTTAATTTTAAAACAACACGTAAGAATGATATTTGCGTTGATTTATTTATGACTATCGATCTTATATTAAATCAGTTTTTATTTAAGTATTCTTTCTAGAAGTGTTTTATACGGATTGATAGTTCTTTTATTTGATTTATTATTAAATTTTATTTTATTTTTAGTTAATGAGTTGTCAAAATCTAATCTAATTAACCACAAAAGAGGGACGCATGAAATAATGAACAAAAATATATATATATAACTTATTTATTTATATTTATATTGATTACTGACAAATTGACTAATAGATTGAATTGCAATTAATTTTCTTTTTAAAAATAAGAATCTCTCAATTATAAAAAAATTATTTTTTTCAGAGGGATCCATTTACGGTCTGAAATCTGAAGAACGCGTGACAATTCGTAATCAAGTGTATGATAAAGTAAAAGATTATCAGTTTCCAATTTATGTCTGCAATTTTGAAAATATCTTAAATAATGATAATAAACCAATCTGTACAACATTAGAAGAAAATAGTCCTTTGGAAGTGATTGGAAATGCTTCCAAAATTAAAGATTCGATTGATTCAATTAAAACACCGACTGCTAAAAACGATTATATTCAAAAATTGAGGTAATAATTAGTATAAATTTATTAAAAATTATCGCAAAGGGAAATTTCTATTTTCGGCTTATATTTATTTCTCTGATTTTTTATAGTAATTCAAATTATTAAATTTTTTATATGACATTTACCTTATTAACATATATTTAAAATTATTTTTTGATTAAAGAGAAATTAAACTTTCTTTCAATTCTATCAATTAAATATTTATTAAAACTTATTAAAATATATTTCACATTTTTGTTCGTTTTTTCAGGTATAATTTAATTTTAAGAGCAGCTCAGGAATTAAATTGTACTAAAGTATTTATGGCTGATACTAGTACCGATTTAGCAATTAAAACATTAACTAATGTTTCATTGGGGCGAGGAGCTCAACTCGCTTTGGATATTGTAATTATTTCTAATATAATTTTAAAACGATAGGTGGGAATTTATTTTTATCTAATAATTTCATTCAATTTTCAGGGCTTCTGTGATTCTCGATTTCAAAATGTACATGTCCTTCGGCCGATGTATGATTTTATTCGTAAAGAGATTGTTTTTTACAATATATTCCACAATATTGATTCTCTTACTATCATCAATCAATATACCAAGGTGAAAAATTATCGATTGCTCTGATAAAGTATTCTATTTTGATTGATTATTTTTAATATTTTATTAATTTCTAGAAGGAAGCTTCTAGCAGTATTCAGAAATTGACGGAGCAATTTGTCACTGAGCTACAGGAAAGTTTTCCTTCCACAGTTTCAACAATCATTCGAACTGGCAGGAAACTTTCTTTAAATGAAGAATCTTTGGATGCTGAGCAGTCATGCTCGCTTTGTTATGTTAGTAATTCTCATTTAAAGTGTAGCGAACTAAGTATTAGATATTTTAATTTTATATACTATTTATATATTTTTATATTCCTAAGAAGTTCATTTTTAAAATTTCAAATAGATTTATATTCATCCTTATATCTAGTTCATTTATAATAAATAAATTGTAAATAAATATTAAATTTAAAAGTGAATATCCAGTAACCCCTTTAATTCTGAAACTTTTCAAATTCTTCTTTACATTTCTTAGATTTATTTTTATTTAATGAATTAAATTTTTATTAATCTTGGAAAAAATTGTCAACTGTTGTAGTTCATATATCTTCCGCAAGGTGTATGTATCATTTTTTTTTATCAACAATGCTCATTTAAATTAGTTTAAGATTTTAATTAATTAATTTCTTTTTATGAATTTAATGTATAATTATTAATTTTGTTTTTTTTTCTAGGGTCCTCTGGATACCATGTCTGATACTTTCTCGGCACTTCAATCCACTGAATTCTCTCGTCTCATCTCGAGCGAGGGCTACGCAGCCCTTGAATCGAAATCCAATGAAAATTCCAATTCCACTCCAAATTCCAGTTCCGATTCCGCATCAAACCCTTCTTCGTGTTGCGGTGAATGTTCTTGTGATAAAGAAAATGAACTGCAGAATTCAGATATTGTATCAAACCTATGTTACGGGTGTAGGCTGATATTTCGCGAAATGGTTAGCAGCGATAAATTTGTTCATTATTTAAAAGCATAATTGATGACTCTATTTGTTTAACAGGACACAACCAATTCTCTGCCGTCATCTATTATATATAATATTAAACATAATATTACTCTGAAACAAATGAGGAAGGAAATTGAAGATTTCTTGCTCTGAATTTGTTTTTATATATCATTTATAAACTTTTAATTTATTTAGAAAACATTTTTTTGATCTAAATATGTTAAATGTTTATTATTTTATGTAATTTTTATCTGCATAAATACATTGTGAATATAAATAATAGACCCAAAAATGGGTGGTTTTATTTCTTTTTTTTTTTTCAAGCATTTCTTATTTTTTGATATGTACAAAAAAAATTAAATACAGATAACAATAATAAAAATATTATTAATAATAATAATAATCAATATATAATAAAAGAAATCGATTATATATATATTATTTTGCATCTTTTCGGGTATATAAAAATAAACAAATTATTTTTAATAAGCAAACCGAAGGTGTCCACAAAGTAATTAAATAAAAAAGAATACAATAAATGTAGGATGCCTTGCAATTATAAAATATTCCAAAATCATAATTAAATTCGAATATTCTTTGTGTCTAAAACTCATTTTTCCATTTCTTTATATATATATATATATATATATTTTTAATATCTTCAAGATATTCATATATATAAATTTTCTGAGATAATTTTTTATCCTGCAAGAAATTATGGCTTCCGTAGTTGTTATTAGCTAGAAAAATTTTAAGAATTTGATATTATAAATATATATTATAATAATGAAAATAAATATCAAAATTGATTCTTTTTTATCAATAAAAATGCCATTCTCTTATTGGTTTTATGCCTAAATTTTCATTGAATGTAATACACATATTTTGTTGTTTTTTTCTAAAATTTTTAAATATATATTTTATAAGTAATTATTTTTTTTCAAATTTAGATTATAATATAAAGTAGATTGATTACTATTATTTTTCATTCAATCGTGAAACTTGTTATCATTTAACAAAAAATAGATAAATATATTTTATAATATCCATATAGATTTATATAAATAAAAAGTATTTTTTTCTGTAGCAATTATTTCAGATATATTCCGTTTAATAATATATTTATTTTGAATTAAGTAAAATAATTTATTTTTGTCTTATTTACTTTTGTTTTATAAAAATACGACATTAGAAAATTGTATAAAAATTCAAAAAAAAAAAAAAATTATTTTAAGTTTAAAGGATAAAAAATAGAGTAAATTATTGTTTAATAAATTTTAATTAAAAATATGATGATGCATTTTTTCTTTCTTTCATTCATTTTCGAGATATATTTATTTATTTTTTATTTAATATTATAATCTGGAAAATTGAAGTATTTTTTTCCATTTATTAATTTAAATAGTGCTTGAAAATTGGTTGATATTTTTTTAGACCTTAAATTATTTCATCAAATAAACAAAATATTGAAGAATAAAAAACTGATACAAAACAATATAAGTAAATTATCTTAAAATATTTTCCTTGTTTATTATTATAATGTATATAAAAATAAAAATAAACAGAGTATAAAAAAATGAATGCAAGATGAAGAATTAATTAAGACAATAAAATAAAAAGAATGATTTATCATTTACAAAAGGAAATATACATTCCTTCAAAACTTTAATTTAGTTTCTAAATTCTAATCCTATGATGATTTTTTGGCACTTGTTTATTGCAATCGTTGAAGTTTTTTATTTTTTCTTATTTTCTTTTTTTTTTTTTTGAGGGAATTTCAAAATAATTCACAAACAACTTGAAATCATATTTCTTTTTAATGGAGATACATCACAATCAGCCAATCAAAATAAAATTGTACCTCCAAACATCATGAAATATATATAGAATAAAAAAAAAATAACAAAAATGCATAAAAACATTATTTTCGAATTTTGTATTATTTTTTTTAATACATGGAATGGGTTTATGTTTAGAATGAAAGATGAATATTAAAAATCCCATCAATGAATTGTGCCTAAAAAATTTGGCCCAAAATTGATTTTTGAGTCTCAGGTACTTTTTATTTTTAAACATTCATTTATTTTTTCCTACTTTTGTTTGTTTTTTTGTATCTTTTTTTAAAATTTTTTGATTAATTTTTTTTCATTTCAATATAAATCCCAACAAAAATTTATATTTGTATACATTTTATTTGATATTTTATATACAATAATAATCAATCAGTTCGATTTATATTGAATTAAATTGAAAATATATATTAATTTATAATATATTGCTAAGAAGGAAAGAGAGAGAGAAATTATATATAAACATATGATTGATAAATACTAAATTAAACAATAAATAGAGTAATGATTTGATTTTGATTCTGATTCGAACATTATTTTTTTTTTTTGAATTTGCTCCTTGGTACATAGACGCATTCACATGGAGTTGGTCCTGTCTGATAGACTCAAAAGTGAACTACTATATAATATATATATTATCACAGAGGTTCTTAATCTTATTTACTCTGCGGACCCCCACTTGAAAAAATTTTTTTTGACGGACCCCATTCCAACTTTAGGTACTTTACGTCATTTTATTAGTTAATTTCTGGCTTACGATCTCATAAGAACAAGGATATATGATGAATATTTCTAACAGTGATTGGTGAATAACGATTTTTTTGCATATTGTAGAACACATTTTATTAGAAATTATAATATTGAAGAAAGAAAATTCTGCTAAATATGAAGATGTAAACGGTAGCAATAGTTTTCTTGCACATTTCGTTGAATTTGGGTATTTGATCTCTGTTTCCTCACAAAGCCATGCCATCGCTTCTTTTATATTAAATAAAGTTTTAACCGACTCATCATTTTCTCGTGCACCTGTACGATGGCTTTGCGGACCCCCAGTAAAGGCTTCGCGGACCCCCAGGGGTCCACGGACCACAGTTTAAGAACCTCTGTATTATCACATTAATAAATTTTGAGTAGCCGCCAATGAATACAAAAAAATTTTTACACACAAATGCCAATGATGGCGTCTATGTACAGCAAATTGACTTGACTAATCAACGAATATATTTATATAAAAAAAAATAAAAATAAATATATAATAATAATAATAATAATAATAAAGATATAACATGCTATCAATTAATGTCTTTTTTTCATATCTAAATATTTTTTATCACAGTATTCTATCAGATTCCCGCAGGACCTCTCCAAGAGCAAATAACAATCGATTAATTAATGAATATTGATAGTAACGATTAAAATAAAATAAAATAAAATAAAAAAAAACAAAATTACATCAATGTTCAAATCATTTTGAAAATATTTTTATTTTAATTAAAAAAAAATAAAAATATGTTTACATAATGTCACTAATAGATTTGAATTGAAATGAATATCAATTTTAAATAATAATTATTTAAAGAATTAAATAAAAATGTAAATGGATCAAATGCAAATAATTTCCAATTTCTAAATTTACACCGATTTACTTAAGATTACTTTTTAAAATAGCAATCATAGTTTTCCATTCAATAATAATAATATTTTATCATCTAATATTTACAATTATTTTTAAATATATATAATTTACAACAATAATGAATAAAGAAAAAGAAAATTATATGATACATGAATTATATTTGCATCTTTTCTATTTTATATATTCAAATAAATAGGCATTCTTTAAAAATTATTATTTAAAAGAATTTATTTTCATTCAGTCTATAATTTATGTAAAAATATTTTAAAATATTTATTTTTTAAATGATCATATATCATATGAATGTTCATTATATATTTTTAGTAATTATTTAAAAAGGGATGTTGGACCATGCGTTATTTTACTTTCCTAACCAAATAATTACTTTTTGCAAATATATATACATATATATGTATTTTATATATATGTATATATATTTGAATTGCTTATTTTAAATATATATATAATTGTATATATGTATTGTATATATATAAAATTATTTATATTTATATAAAGAATAATACCTATTAATTATATTTTTTTTTCTTTTGATTATTTATTTTATAATAATAATTCTCAGACAAATTGAGATCAACAACCCTGAAACAGGTATTTTGAATAATAAAACTTACAAAAATATCTTTATATACCTATATATATGTTCGTTTATATATATATATATATATATATATATTGATATATTTAAAGAAGAGACTCACATTTTATGGTTCAATAATTACTATTTAAGTACTTCATATTTCATGGCAAGATTCAGAGGGCTGAGTCTTAGGAGAAAGGGATCTGCGTATCGCGCATAACCTAACAAACACACCTTATAGTTTTTCTTTTTTATATTTTTTGCACACAAATTAATAGTCATTTATATTTATTGTCTCAAAACAAATAAAATAGTATAAAAAAAAATAATAATAAATATAAAAACAAACAATGTGTCTGTTAATAATTATCACTGCACTTATTAATATTAATAAATTGTCTTAAAAACTTTTTTTTTTAATTTATAGTTAATAAAACATTAAAATAATAATAATAATTATAATATAATTATAATGATAAAAAATTCTTAAACTTAATGAAATATAAAGAAGAGTATAACAACAGTTGGATTTATATATTAACAAATTAGGGGCATAGGGGAAAGATTTTCAAGTTTCTGTGGGACTGGATCAAAGAAGACTTGTTTTTCCGTTTAATGTCGTTTCAAGACAGTTGGCTGTTTGACAGCATTTTTTGGAATCCGCAAATGTGGATGAGTTATATTGAAGAATGCTTGTCCAAAAGTTTAATGATGCGACAATTCGATAAGTAAAATATCGCATTGTGATTCTGACTGTTTGACTTCCAATAAAAATAAATCTTCATTGCAATAATATTTAATCATATCATCATCAATTTTGGCTATAATCCTGAAAAAAAAAATTAAATAAATATATATAAAATATTATAACTATAAAATATCTTTCTATATTTTAAACAACATAATATTAAATTAGATATTCAAATAAATAAATAAAAATCACAGAAAGTATTTATTCTTCAATCTTATACTTTTATACTTATATACATCTGTATATTAAAATACACAAATTCCATATAAACAACGACTAATGCTTTTTTTATAAATGAAAGGAAAATCAACACAATTTTTTTTTTTTCTTCAGATTTTTATGGGAATTTTATAATCAAGTTCTTCCAATTGATTTATAATTATGTAAATTTTAATGATTGGTTAATAGCAGTTGTGTTGTTGTAAATGATATTCCCAATCCGTGATGAGTTGTTGGGTTAAATTAGTGTTAGTATGTAAATAATATAAGTATAAGCTTGGGTATCGCGTCAGATTAATAAATAAGTTTTTCACGCCGTCCCGTCCAAATTTGAATTTGATTCTTTATTTATTTTTATTTTTATTGAATATCCTAACTATAATACGAGCTTTTTTTTGAAAAATCTGAAACTTACCCTTTTTTGTTTTTTCGATACAAGTTAATAATGCTCGAAGTGGAAATTTTGTACTTATTCTCAATCTGGAAAATAAGGAAAAAAGCAATTATTAACCTTACATGGGAGAAAAGGAGAGGGATTATTTATAAAAAAAAATATTTATTTATATGAATAGATTTTATTAGGGTTATATTTTAATACATATTTTTTTTTAAGGAAATGGAAATCTATCTATCTCTGATTCGCTCGCAAATTTTTTTTTTATATATAATTTGTTAAATAAGTATCGAAATATTATTTTTGAACGTTCAGGCGATTTGGGCGCACATGCGTATCAGTCATAATGGCAATGTTAGTAGTTTTATAAAAAAGAAATTAAATTTGTTAAAAAAAAAGAAAATTAAAAAATGAAAATGAATTTTGAGATTATGATGTATTTCCGCCATGAATGAACTTACCACAAAATATGCCAGCCAACACCAGCCGGACAAATAAACTAAAGAAAAAGAATTCCATATTTGCATTTTCGCATTCATACTTTTTTATGATGAGATCAATTTTTGAACAAAAATATCGGTTCGTCATGAAAAAACAATTCTGGACAAGCGATAGATCAGTCAAAAATCAATAATTACATGCAATGATTAAAAAGTCACACACAAAACAAAAGAGAAGTTAAAGAAACAAACAAAAATATAAAAAGTTTAGTTATTAAATAAATTAATGGCAAATTTTTATGTTGAAGCAATTGGAAATATAAATGAAAGATCTTTTAATTATGGATTTTGAATTATTAAATTTCCATTTCCTGTGATGTGATTAAAAAAAATAATATCTTCTCAAATGAATGACTTTTTTGTAAAAAAAATAAATAATAAATATTAACATTTGTTTATATTTAATAAAAAATGAATTATTCATTTATTTGAGAATAATGTTCAAATGCAGGAGAAAAGGAAAGGTAAGCATCCTTAATTTTTAAACCATATAAACCCTAACATTATTTAATTTTTGTAAAATTTATTAAAAATAATACTTAAATCTATTATTATTATCATTATTATTATTTTATAAAATTTGACTAAAATAGAATAACTTGTTTTTAAAAGTAAAACCTTAATATTTCGATAATAATCGTCTGTATAATTAATCAAAACATTTTTAATAATTAAACTTAATCTTTTTAACAATTAAAACAATAATGAGAAACAAAACCCGGCAAATTTGAACTTTACTTTAGAATAATTATGAAAAATAAATAGAAATTGATATAATTTTTAAAATCAACATATTCTATAAATATTCCAAACGTTTGAAGATAGTATGATCGTGATGTGTAGATATATATATTTAAATAGACTAGGCCATTTGTTTTATATTTATAAATAAAATAAACCCTGAGTACTTACGGCATTGAGCAACCCCTGTGCTGTTGGTGGTACTACATGAAGTGGAGTGTATACTTCATCAGTTTCTTGGCGAACGTATAACATGACTCGTTCACTAAGTGGAGCACCAGAAACTCCTCCGGACACTGATGATAATTTCGCCCGTTTCAATGGAGTAGCCCCAAAAACACTATCACTGCCCAAAGAACTCCCATCTAAGAGGTCTTTTTTATCACTGAAAAAAAAATATAAATTAATTAATATAAAAATTTGAATTTTGTTTTTATTGTGTATGTATATATGTGTATGTATATTTCAAATTTTAAAAAATAATAATAATAATAATAACAATTTTAAAGCTTAATTTAAGCATATGAAATAATGTTAAATTATGTATTTTTAAGATCAAAATTAATATAAATAGGTTAATAAAATTTGAAAAATAAATATAATTTTATTCTTAAATTGGTATCTATAAATTTCGATTAGTTGGAAATTGTTAGATTGATTGTAATAAAATATTGTAATGGCTACCAAGTAATATTGTGGATGATAATTTTGCCTTATGCACCTTGAAAAGGATTAAAAGAATTTAAAAAGCAGCTAAGAAACATGAAAAAGTTAGATGGCTAAAAGCGAGGCAGATTATTATCGCGGCGCGGCAAGCAGCATCCCATGCATTTTTTTTTTAAATATTGGTGTTTGTTTGTTTTGATAATTTTGAGGAGTCAAAGGGGGAAGAGGGGATGGTATCTTACCACGAGGGTTCCGGGGGGAAATGATTGTGAAACTTGAGCGTGGGCGTGGGCGGTGTTTTGCTCGCATGTAACAAATACGGCGATGTTGGTGGTTGGATTTGTTGCACATGATGTTGTTGTTGATGATGATGTGGATGATGATGATGATGTTTCGGTGTGGAACCACCACCACCACCACCCCCGTTGGAGGCTGTTGCTGCTGCCGCTGCAGCTACTGCTGTTGCCTCACCATTCGACATACTAAAGAGAACAAGAGGTTGACACAAACGATATTCAGGGGTTGGAATTAAGGGGGAGGGGGATGCCGCGCCGCAAGCCGCTGCTCGCAAATCAACCCCCCGCCACCATAATCATCGAATTTTCATTTCAAGAAAAACTGAATAAAACACATGCCAGTATTTTTTTTTTTTTTTTTTCTTTTTGAACAAATAAATCATATCTTCCCTTTCTATTTGCACATATTTTTCGGCATATTATTCTAATATATTTAAATCATGAGAATAGAGATACAAGCTCTTCAGCGTGTTAATTATCTTTTTATTACCTCAACTATAATAATTAACATCAAGTATACAATTTCATAGATTAAAAAATTCCAACATCAAATGCTAATTAATACAGTATTAGCCTTTTGAATTAATTATAAAGAGTAAATTATGATTTAAAATTTAAAAAAAAAAAAATTAATAGAGTTAAATAAAAATGTATCATTTAAATATTAAAAAAATTTATAGGTTATGTTAAACAATATAATTTTTAGAAGCGGTATTTTTAAATAATTTTCCATTATTATTTTTAATAAGAACTATATCCAAAATATATGCAAAAATATGATAATATGTATGATAATTATATCATTTTTTAAAATAAAATATGGTAATAACATTAACATCTTTATTTAAATAATCTCTAATTTGATTTATCTGTTTAAATACGAGAAAATGTATTTATTATTATTCTTCTATAACATGTATCCTGTATATTAAACTATAAATCCCCAGAAAATAAAGTAGTACCCAATAAAATAATACTGCGCGTGCGTTCTAATAATAAATTATATTTATATACTTAATTGTATATAATATATATATATATATATATATACTAAAGAAATATATAAATATGCGTGCGTGCGTGCTTTGCGTGCGATGCGTGCACATATCAACTATATATAGTTAAATATTTTAATAATTTTCTCTATATAATATTATTATTAATAAAATATTTAAAATCACAGAACGCAAATGAAAAATAATAAAAAAATAAATAAGAAATATATTTTTAACTAAAAAAAGAAGAAATTATGAAAATAGAAAATATATATTCTAAATAATAATATATATATTTTTTTGCAAATATTTAAAACTCACCTGGAATTGTCTGCATCGTGGCCATAAAATCCTTGCAATTCCATTGAAGTCAACTGAAAATAATATAAATAAATTTTTTTTAGAATATATCTTATTTTAATGATCTTAAAATATTTTCATTACGTTCATTGCTCTATAATTTATATATTTATTTGTTTTAATCAAATTGTATTTATATATATTATACCTTGTCGATGTCTTCAGCGGGTGAAAAAAGAACTGGTGGTTTGCTTAAATCGCTCATTGCATAAAATTCCGATCGTTCTGTCGGCGGATGATAAAGTTCATCAAGTTTTTTACGCCCTGTTGCTGTCATTTTTCGTTTTGCGGCACGTCGTTCTTCATCTCGAGTTTTTCGTTCAGCTCCCTAAAAGAAAAAAAAATAATTCAAAATTAATTAATTATCTTTTCTTTTTCTTTCAAATTGAATCTATCTTCATTGTAAAACTAATTAACAACAATACCATAGATATGCCTGAAATTAATTACATTAGTTATTTCAACAATACAATATTTTTTATTTTATCTTATTAATTTAAATAAATATTCAAAAAAGAAAAAGCAATAACATAACCTTCTCCACTATTATAATTTATTTATTAAACATTTCCAAGGATTAAATAAAATGATTGCTTGAACTTGAATGATATATTAGTATTTAATCCAGTCACAGCTAATTTATATTTATTGCTTAAATGAACTTAAGAAAATAAATTTTATGCATAACGAGATGTTGTCGCCATTATCTTCGTTGTTGAAAAACAATTTGGAGCGAAATTTTAATTTTGTAATGGTTTAATCTTTGTAAAGAATGTCTATCAACATTCATAATACTAAATTCTTTTTTCTCTTTTTTTTTATTCTAAAGAAGTGATGATTTACGATGAAGCAAAAACACATTTAAAGTTTTGCTGTGACGAAAACAAACTAACAAATATTATCTTGTTAACAAAAACAAATTAAAATTTATTACATGAAACATTAAAAACTATGTTTTGTCATTATTTGAGTTATATTTTAATTAAGCATGTTGATTATTATTACTTTTATATTAATAAACATAAAAGAAAAATTACATAAATTTCATAAATTATTATATTCTTTGAATATTCAGAAATAATAAAACATAACCTCAAAGAAATGACGCGTGTAGTTAAATATTATGTTTATAAAATATAAATTGAGATTTTTTGAATGAAATGAGTGTAGTAAAGGAAAATTGTTTTGAAAATGTCTAATAATTATCAAGAAGGTGGGGGTAATGAACTCATTGGGCCATCGTTTCTATAAAAGCGGTTTAAATATCAATATACACGCAAGCATGAAAATAACTATTTTGACTTTTAGGGATAATAAATTTTCTAATGATAAAAATGATTACGAAATATATGTATATATATATATATATATATAATAATATTTTATTCACGTTTTTATTATTATTATTTAAAAATTATTAAATTTATAATTATTTAATTAATTAGAAAAAAATATTCTTTTTTATTCTCGATAATTTATTTAATAATTTGTAATGAATTATGTATTTTTCTAATATAGAGTTTGATAAATTTGAGTAGAGTTTTTTACATTCTCATGGAAATAAACATTATTATTATTTTTAGAAGGGTTGAAGATGAATGTTTTAGAATTTATGAAATGAAATATAAGATCATTTAATGTTATTTTGTCTTTGTCTTGGAATGTCATTGAAAATCCCAAAGACAAAAGTTCCACACGTTCTCAGGTTCTCTTGGTAAGTATTTTTATAGGTTGTCTCGTCGAATTCTCCTATGACTGAAATTCTTTCAACAGCGATAGAATAAGTTTAAAAAAAAAACAAAGAAAGAGAGAGAGAGAGAGATAGTTCAGAATGAGACAAGAAAGAAGAAGAAAAGAAGGTACATTTCATAAAAATAAATTTAGTAGTCAGCCAGGTGCGGTCCTTGAGGGAATCTCCCGCCTCCGTCAAATTCTGATCCTTTTTCCTCAGGTTCCCATCGCCCGGGGACTCACTAAACGCCCTACCCATTATCCACTAATTGGTCTGCACTATTATTTCTAACGTTTATCTTCTCTCCACCTCCTGCGCTTCCTCTCATTTTAAATATCCCTCTCACTCTCTCTCCCACTCTCTTATAACTAAAACTCAATATCTTAGATAATTATTATATTAATCCCAATCAATATTTTTATACTCGTTAATAAAATACAATTTCCGAAGAATGGAATTTTTTTTCAATAATAATAATTATTATTATTGAAAAAAAAACTGAATGAAGCGAGAAATAAAATGTAACCTCAAAAAAAAAAAAAAAAAAAAAACTATAACTTTTATAAAAGTTATAATTAATATTCACTTCAAAGACATCATCATAAAAAGAAATTACATTTGTACAAATTTTTAAAAAAAATTTAAAAAGATATTGAATGTATAATATTAATTGTGTACAAAAAAAAAAAATCAAATCAAATAAAAAATTTATATAGATTATAATATTGTTTTGTAGTATTTACATTCTTTTCTAAAGCAAATTGAAAGAGAGAGAATATGTGAGGGTAGGGGAAGGAAGATGATATTTAATTAAATTCTGTGAAGGGTAGGTAACTGATTAATAACCAAAGGCAGTGTTTGAATTTAATTTTTAATTAAGAATAGAGTTCTACTAGTGGAAGGAGAAGGCGGTACACAACAAAATCATCCCCACAATAATTTATTTCTTAAATTATTTGAAAGAAATTGGACAGAGGAGAAAGAAGAGGAATGAGGGAAGGCGTTAAACTCTCCAACTCCTTAATTGGTCCGCCTTTTTGCCTTCCACTAACACTCTTTTTACTGCTCGATTTTTTTTTATTTATCCTCCTGAAAAAGGTTCTCCAAAACGGATTATATTATTATTAAAGATGAAGTATATATATATATATATATGAATTTTTTTCTCGATGTCTATTTTTTATTACACCACAAAAGTCAAGCATAAATTTTAGGATATAAATATTAATAGGAGCGCTTTTGTATCTTTTTTTTAAGAGATGGGAGATAATTTATCGGTCTTGTTGGTTTATAAATTGATATTTTAATAACAAGAGAAAAGAGCATGAAAATCAGTGAAATTTAGAATTTGAGAAGTTAATATCCTAATAAAATGAAAAAAAAAATACCCTGATTGCAAATGCAAGATGCAATCGAGGGTGGAAAAAAAATAAATTGACCACATTTTAATTAATTAAGAATAAAAAATAAAAATACAAAACAGTTGATTTGTTTGTCTTCTTGAAGCGAGCGACAGTTAGTAGTTTTCGTGGGAGCCTTTAAGAAGGCATTCATGCGTGGTAAAATCTCAGCACGCAAGCACGCGTGCCGAAGTCCGTAATTAAAGTCGCTACTCCAATCAAATTGCGTGAAAACTTTACATTTTGTCTATTATTAAATATATACTACCAAAAATCATAGTCACAATATTAATAGAAGAAAAAGAGAAAGAAAGAGAACGAGAGAGAAAATTCCCTTTTAATTATTATTTAAGTAAATTTATGTGATTTAAAATTAAAAATTTTTAAAAATTATAAAGGTTAAATTAATTCATATTTATTTAAATTTTATAATTATATATTTATGATAAATAAAATAAATTTTATCAATCAATAATTTAAATTTAAATCAATATATAAATAAAAACAAAAATCACTTCATGTTAATCTAAATTACATAAAAAAATAAATAAATATATTTATATTGTTTTTTAGTGATCAAATAATTTAACACTCATTTGAAACTAATTTTATAAGACTATAATCTCACAAACCCATTTGGAGAGATAAAATTTGAAACAAACCATTTTTCTAATAAACAGTTTCATGGAATCCAAAACTAAACCAAAATTCTTTAATATTATATAATACCAATTTTTATAATATTAAAAAAACAAAAAAAAAAACAAAAACAAAAATCTTAAAAGTACTGGATGTGATTCATAATCTTTTTAATACATTATATGATTAAAAATTATTGCAGTAAAGTTTTCTTTCTTGTATCATGTTAATAAATTATAAAACTAAGAAAAATAAATAAATACTTTTGAGTGTTTTATTTCTATTTAAAAAAAAAACACTTTAGTATTGTATTCACGTTCAAATGATACATCGAAAAGAGAAAAAGTAATAATAAATTATTTCTCGCTTGCTTGTAAGAAAATCTAAAAGATAACCAAATCAAAGAAGCTGGGGGGCAAAGGGGAAAGATCCCAAAAGATGCTAATGTAAAAATGCCATTGTCTGTTTTTTTTTATCCTCACGAACTACGTCAACTGTTTAAGTACCTTATTTTCTCTTTTTCTGAATATATATATTCACTTAAATGAAAAAGAATAAAAGAAGAATAGCATTTTTGACAACTCATTAATGGATTTGATAATATTTCAGGGTTTTTTTTTATTCCGCCATTTTCGATTGAGAATAGTCAGGCACACTTGAATGAATGGTTAAAAATAAAGCTTCGCTTATCCCATGAGAATTTTTATTTTTATTATACGTTTTTAAAAATTTTAATCGCGAAAATAATTTTTTTTTTTTGATGTGTAAACAATCTCTTCCCAACTGGTACTGTCCGAAGAGGTCAAGAGTTCGATACCTGATCATCGACTCCTTTATTTATTCATCAAAAAAAAAAAAAAAAAAAAAAAAATTAATATTATATGTATAAAATAGTATGTATTATATAGTTGGAAATTTTTATTTCAAAAAGAATAAATCAAAGATAAAAGACGAGAATTTATTTATTTTTATTTTTTTTTTCTTAAAATATTCTTTGATTTCAATGGTGTGTGTGTGAGAGAGAGAGAGGTGGGGGGAGATAATAACTCCGTTAGAGGTGTATATATATGGGTATTGCTAGAAGTGAGGGTCATCTTTTCAAAACGGGGGGGTCATCTTAATTCAACAATTCGTGAGGGGGTCAACATCTGGTCATCGTGAATGGTGGGGACCGCTATTTGATGCCGCAAACATTCTTATTATATAAATCAGTAAAAATTCCCATCTAAGGTGTGATCCTTGCATGCCGGTTGATGTTATCTTCAACATTCATCGACAAATCGCCATTACACACCTTTCAATCGACATACAATAGCAAAGATAAAAAAAAACAAATTAAATTTATAGCAATTCAATTCAATATTAAAGAGAAATCAAAAAGAAATTAATACAAAATAAAAAGGAAAAGAAAATTACATATGTCCAATATGTAGAAATTAAATTTTATATTTTTGTACAATAGGAAATTATTTATTATTATTTGATATATCAAATAAAAAAATACAAATCTGCCCTTCCATGATTAAATAACTTTTAATAAATACGTGGTAGACGTTTTATTTTTAATACCATCTCGACTATCGATGATCAATTTTTCAAAGTGGATCATAATTTGAATATTCTAATTATATGTTTAATTTTGGTGACTAGTTATAATTTCTTTAACATGTAACGGAATTGAAAATTGAAAAATAGTAGATTTTTATCACACCATTTAAAAATAAATTTGCTCACGTATAAAAAACAGATTAGATAGAAAAAGTGTGAGTAGTATGTATAGAAGAATTTAATTTCAAATAAAAATATTATATTTAACATGGAATATGTATTTATACTACAAAATCACTTCAATTTAACATTTTTTTTTTAAGTTTCTAAATGAATCTTTTCTTTAATGAGAAAACATTTTTCTTACACCCTTTTTTTTCTATATAATTATAAAAAACAAAATTAACGACAATCATTATAATTAACCGAACCGGAAGACTCATATAAAAATGATTCATTCCTTTTTGGAACGAGGCTTTTGTTGGATACGTTCCCGACCTGAACTTGTTATTATTTTAATTCAAAAAAAAACAAAACATTTTAACTATTTTTTTTTTATTAAAATTTAATATTAAATATTATAAAATAAAAGTTAATTATAAAAAATAAAGTTTTGTGAGAAAAAAATTATTTTTATCATTAAGATATTCCTTGATTTGATTTTGAATTTGAAAATAACAAAATATTTACTAAATATTCTGAATGATCATATATATATATATATATATATATATATATATATATATATTTAACTGATTTTGTTAATTCAGAAAATAATTAAATTTAATAAATGGAAAATATATGCAGATGCTTATTTTTGATCTTATTTTATAAACGTATTTCTAAATATTTTGAATTATTTAAGAAAGAAAAAAACAACAACATTATTTACACGATGAAGCTGTTAAAAAGAGGTGTCAGTTTTGAGTTTGGTCAAAAACTTCCGGCGTCCGATAATGTCATTCCCACAGAGCATTCATGCGTGTGCATGAGTGGACACGACTTACGCATTAACACCAAAAAGGCTTCTTCTCCCTTAAATCCGATTATAATCACAGTCTCTTTTTACATAGATTTTTTTTTTAATTTAGTCGAATCTAATTTACATATAATAAGAGTGGGACGGAAGCAAAACGGGTTGTTAAAAAAACAACGACCCTTTGGCGGTATTGAAACTTCCAAAGTACAAAACAAAAGAGGGTGCATTTTTAATATTTTCACAATAAGCACTGTAATTGTGTTTCATTAGATATTTTCCAAATTCTGTTTAAATCATGAAATCTTATAACTAAATTCATTCAAAGTAAACAAAAAAAAAAAAAAAAAAAAAATTCAAAAAACCGTACATTTTATGTTTCTTCGTGAGTATTAGTTAGTTAACATTAAGTTGTAATAGTTTTGAAATTAACTAAAAAACAATTCATCTTATAGGTGATAATCATTTGTTCCAAATTTTTCATTAAAATTGCAAATTTCTAAGAATTCAACGATGTCAGAAATATAATAGACTATTCATTTTGTTTTTTAACCAATTGCTATTCTGACAGTTCAATACAATAGGTAGTTTGAATGCAAAAAGAAAAAAACAAACTCCACCCACATACCAAAAACCTATCAATTTACATTTTAAGTAATTACATTGGCAACAAATCGACATAGTATATCCAACTAAAAAAAAAAGAAAACAATTTTTCATTGGTAAACTAATTTGAAGTGATGAAATCTTAACCAAGTCTCTACCAATCTATGTTTGCAGAGGATTATATTTTAACAATCATTAAGCGAATGTAAACAAACGCCTCAAGTCATCGATGTCATTCATCAAAATGAAGAAAGAGAGACATCCATCCATCCAACTATCCATCTACTAACAAACAAAAGATGAATCGTTTTTTATTTATTCATTTTTTTTTTATCTCTTTCTCTCGGGTTTGTTGATGACTAATGATTTTGTGAAGCCAAGAAGCGAGCTTACCTTATCACAAAACACCTTGATCTGACAGTAGCCTCGGTGGCAGATGGGACCTTCTCGTGGGTCTTCATAGGTGTCGATCTGGAGATGAAGAGGAAGGCCCTGGAAAAGAAACAGTCAATTAATGATACTGGAATATGGATGTCACCACAAAATACAAACGTATAATTTATATTTTATCCATATTTTTTATCTAAACAGACATTAAACCAAATATTCCTTATCCAAATCCATTTCTTTTTCGCCCTGGCTGACAAATAAATATGAATACAATTCTCTATAATTATACTACTATAGTTCACCCGTTTAAAGTAAAAAAAAATATCTTTCAAAATTTTTCTAGTTGGGAATTGAGTTGATATATTAGTTTGTTTCACAGAAGATAAGTAATACGTAAAAGATTCATGTGATTTATGTACCGATGATAATAAACGAATAAAATTGTTCCATCGTGGACATCTCATTAATCATGAGGCTGTCACCTAGGTTTATCTTGAGTACAATGCCTGTGAGGGTGGCAACGCCCGGCTCACTTGCAGGGAGAACAGATTACTCCTCTATTCAATAATTCCCCTTTCCACCGTCATAATTCACATGCCATTTTAGTAAAAAAAAGTATATTTAAGATTTACATTCGATAAAGTAAAAAAAAAAATAAGATACAACAATTTTTATGTAATAAATCAACAAAATTGTAGACTTTTTTTTAGTCAACGAAATTTGTGTTTTATTTTGGGTTACGTTGATATCAGGGAGTGGTATTGTAAGAGAAGACCATCCCTGGAACTTTTCAATCTACACTATATATAAAACTAATTGTATTGGAAAAATTTATTATTATTATTTTTACTATCTCGCCAGAGATAGTATTGTGATCACGAAAATTTTCGGTGTTGAGATTTTAATGTTTTTATACGTTTTGAATGTTCCTGAATCATTTTCACTAAGGTTGAGAAAAATGTCACACTGTGTGTGTGTGTGTGTGTGTATGTAGACAAGATTACGCAAAAACGGTTGGAGGTAGAATAATGAAATTTGGTACACGGGTATTATTCAAAATTCGCAGTTTTCTATCAACTTATGAGAAATGTAGCTCATTCGGAAGAGTACCATTACCTACCACGTTTTCATTTTTTTCCTCTAAAGTGACAGTAAAAATAAAGATATATGTTTGATAGTTTTTCACATTATTAAAAGTTGTATAAAACTGCTTTATATAGAATTTCAGATTGATTTAATCGCTGAAAGTATCGAAATTAATTTTTTAAATTTTTTAACACGTTGACGGCCAATCACGCAACAGCAAGTGACGTCATCAAAGAACCAAACACGCGCTGGTTTAATAAATATTATTTATTAATTTATATATAATTTATGTTAATTAATCAAATTCAAATTTGTGAGATAGTCGAGGGTGACACTCCAGATTTCTTTTTGAATTAAATTTTTTCAATGTCTTATACTAACATTACTTCTCTCTATAAAAGCAAAAATTAATAGAAAAAACAAAAAATTGTAAGAAAATATATATTTATATTTTATTTAATAAATCATAGTAAATTAAATACTAAAATATTTTATTTTAAGATTTATTTATTATATTGTATTCTATTTATTTATTTTTTGTATACTCTCATCTTTATTTTTAATTTTATTACTTCGCAGAATTGGAATCCATCAAAATGGCGATGATTGAATTTAATTGATGATTTTTCCCCAGGATTTTCTATCCCCCCCATCCTCCCTTGTATAAAGAACGACATACTAACTGTACTTTTTACAAATGCCACAGATAATTCCATCTCGTCGGTTTATAATGAGATATTACAAAGAAATGGTGTTTTAATATCAGAAATAAATAAAGATGTGCAAAAGAGAGGTTGTCTTTGAAATAAATTCGCAACAAGGAATGAATAAATAATTTCAGATCAATCCTACTATTAACTCTTATTTATGGTTGGTATTAAAAAATAACGAGAAGATATTATTTAACCAACATAAAAAAAAGAAAAAAAAAATACAACCAAACTTCTTGACAATAGTGCAAATCATGAAAGAAATTTAATCACATATTTTCTTTTGAAATTCAGAAGATTTACTGAAAAATTAAAAGAATTTATATACACAATTCATAAATAATATTGGAAATGGTGTTATTATATCTGGCTTGGCATTGAGGAATGCAAATAATTTAAATTATTTTGACCTAATAAAATTCCTCTAGAACTTTCTTCCTTATTCAATAAAAAATGAATTTAAATATGAAGTGAAAGATGAATATTAATTAATTCATACTTTTATTCAAAAATATAAATTAATTAAAAAATAGTTTTTCAATATTTATATTATTTGAAATTTAAATATAAGATAAAAATTCTGTTGATTTTATAAAACCTGAACATTAATCAATTATTCTACCATTAAAAATAATAAATTCGTATTTTTTTATTTTCTATTTAATTAATATTTACATTATATTTCAAAAAATATAAAAAAGTATTAATGTATAGATAAATAAATTAACCAATTAATTATTTATTTTAAATTGTTCATAAATTATTATTTAGAGTTTACTTGTTAAGGATTTTTAAATAAAAAAAAATATAGAAATAATAAATGAAAAATAGAAGAATAGAATTGAGAAGAAATGGACCTTAATTTCATTGGTGCAAAAATAGAAAATAAAAATGAATATGACAAGGGTGGGTGTTTTTTTTTCCCAGGCTCGTTTTTTTTTTTATTGAGAGTGTCACCTGCTTGAATATAAGCTGTGATCTCATTCCAACCCACCCTCCTTGGGACCTGTGAAGGGCCTTTTCGGAGCCCTTCTAAAGTTAAGAGTGTAACAAAACAAGCCTTAAAGTCAAACGTAGCGAACATCACACGAAATAAAAAAAAAATGGATATCAAAAGATGTCAAAAAAAAAAATAATAAAAAATAAATATGATCGCATATCAAGGCTAATCTCCTTAAAATTTGACAAGCGCTCATGACAGTTTAGAGTTTCAATCACCTGCCAAACCAGGCATGTTAACTTCTATATTAAAAGAACAGTGCTTTTTTTATTCTTTTAAACCGACAGCTAAAGTGAAATAGTCACTTAAAAAGTCTGGTTTAATTATTCATAATACATTAAGAAGATAAAAGAGATAGAGAAAAAGAGAGATTATATATATATATATATAGATATAGATATATAAATGATAAAAAAAATTGTTTTTTCAAAATAAATAAATAAATATAATTAATATATTTAATGACTATGATTAATTGTATGGATATTGTATAAGTTAGATTTTAATTAAAATAAATGACACACTGATAGTAGTTATATTATTTCACCTTCACTTTGATTAATATTTTTACTTGGCTTTTAGTAATATTATATATGAATAAGTTTTCCTTATAATGAGGCAATGTATTTTTTTCACATGCAACTCATAATTGAACTTTTAGAAATATTTGATCATTTAAACTAGAATTTTCACTTCATCATCGGTTAAAAAAATTTACTTTGTGGATGAGGAGATTATATACAAAACAAAAGATTCAAAATAATTTAAATTTCTAATTGTTTTTTTACCGACCGACGATAGGAAGGGAAGGTATTGTTTTCACACCAAATTTCACATGTAGAGATTTTTACATATCTCCACGAATCATGCATTTTGTTAATAGAAAAAAGTATTTTTAGCATGATGTATGTCCGTCTGTCCATTGTGTCTCCTTATAGACGTGTACAGCTCGAACGGCTCAACGGATTTTGATAAAATTTGATATATTTACTTAATGCATCAACTTTTCGTGTATATGGGATGGTATGGGATGGTATAGGTGGAAACCGGAAGTGGTAGTTTACAAAATATTAATTTTATATTCATTGTCGGAAATTTTTTATTTGAAATATAGTAGTTAATTAATAATTGAGTAATTATACTAAAAATAAAAACTAAGATATATAATTTAGTCATTTTAATTCAAGTTTATAGATATTTTTTTATACTTTATATATATATAATGTTGTTTGGAAATTAATTTATTTCAAATCGTCGGTCGGTTCTGTGCCTGGCCACAGCTCATTTTTTTAAATATATTTGGTTTTTATAAAGAGTATTTTAATTTAAAATAAATACACACACACAAATTTAGTTATAATATACAATTTAGTATTTAATAATCCAATTTGATATAATTAGATATTTATTTATGACATGAATAATTTTTATTTAATATACATAACTGTGAATTGATCATTTTTTGTTTGTTGTGATGTTTGATGTTTTGTAAACATATTTATTCATCATGCCAAATATGGTTGTCTTTGATAGATAAACTGTATATAATACAGGATACAGAATAGTTTACTTAGAATCAATGAATTGTTTAAAATATAAATGTTTCAACAAAAAAGGAAAATCTATCGGAAATGTTAATTTCATGTCATTTCTAAAAGAAGAAAGGCAAACGATCATCAAACAACTTCAATGCGCTACGTTATAAAATGCCAACAGCCAGTAGCATCTGAAGAAGTGGTATGACAAGAAAGAATCGACTATTTTGTCCATTTGTGCAGTTGGGGGAAAAGTCAGGATCGCTAGCCAGTCGAGCCAAGCATTAAAAAATAAATAAATAAAATAAAATACAAATTCAAAGAAACAAAGAAAAGTAAAATCCATTCAGTCAAGAAAAATTTTCAATTATTTATTTTTTTTTCTAATAGTTTTGGGGTGGGAACGGTAAAATAAAAATAATATTATTATTGTATATGCGAATTATTCTTATTTTTATAAAAAATTTAATATATTTTAAATCATTAAATATTTCAATATTTTAAATAAATTAAAATTATAAATTTAATCAAAAAATTATAAATATTTTAACATTGGAAAAATCATAAGAACATTAAAATTTTATAATAATAATAATAAATGATATTTTTAGAATTAGTTAATTTTTGATTTATTATTAATAATATATTAAATTTTATTTAGAAAATGAATAATTTTACGTTTTTTGTATTTTTTCATTCATTTAAAAAAAAAGATGAAAAATTAACGTGATGAATATGACCCTAATTGGAAGATATATTAATCTTAATTATATTTATCTAATAAGCGTGAAAGGAGTTATAATTATTTACAAAAATAGTATAAAATAGAAAAAAACTAAAAAGAATTTATGGACTATTATCTATATTTGAATTTTGTTCCATCGACTGGATTATCAATATAATTTGCATAAAAGCCAATCTCCTGACAGATCAATCAAATTCTTTCTATTTATCCTGAGACATTTTAGCCGACCATCGAAAAAACAACAAAATTCTTTCACCTTAGGCGAGAAACAAAACAAAAGAAAATAAAGGAGAATAAATTTAGAATAAAAAAACATTATGATACTTAATAAAATTGGCATAAAATTGAATTTAAAAAAGTCAAAAACATCCCAATTAGAGATTATAATATTCTTTGACCGTCAAAAATAATTTCACGCTTAGAATTTAGAAAAATAGAAAAGTACAATTATTAGACTTTACAATTTCTTTTATTAAATATATTAAGTAAAAATTATTATATATTTTAGTGATTTATATTTATTATTTTTAAATTATATATTTATATTTTTTGAACTTAATCTACCAATATAATTTATAATTAGAATAATAATTTTAAAATGAAATAAAATTACTTTATTTAAGTAGATTTTATTATTAATCATAATTTTTGTTTTATTTTATTTTCTATTCAAATTGATGATTCATTAAGAAATCAACTAAGAGGATTAGTAGTAGTATCCCATTTGGCTTACCTTTACGCCCTTTTGGCTGCTAAAATCGGTGCTCAGACACTGGACAGCCACGTTGATCTGCGAACATAGCACGTACAAGCATTAGCTGAAATCCGTTAGCATGTAATGGTTAATGCTCAATGAGTAATGGACATCGCCTCCAGTGATAAATCTTTACCCTGTATCGCTTCTTCCCTCCCCCTTTTTTTCTTTTTTGTATTTCTATATTTTGTTGGGTCAATGAACTTTGAGTCTTTGTCACCGACATGAAGATGAAATCAATATACATATGTAATTAGAAGCAAAACATAATAAATCAAATATATGTATAAATTTCTAAAAGCGTGCGCGTTAGTAAATAAATAAATACATATGTGTGGTGAGATACAATCATGTCAAATGTGCATGTCATCATAAATCACAACTATCAATTTTTTTTTTGTATTTATAAAATTTATACTTAATCATTTGCAAATTTACAAAAATGATAAAAACTTAGTGCATTCAAGTCTCCAAACAATTTTGTAAATTCATATTGATAACAGTAAATAAAAAAATAATTTTTGTTTTTATTTAAATTTCGACATTATATATTTTATATATATTATGAATTGATTGAAAATAAAGTATTAAAAAAATATTTTTAATTATCACCATATAAAATCTATATTTTATCTGGTTTAGTAAATACTATCTAACCAATTATTGTTGTAAATCTTATTAGAAATAACTCTATTGTATATATAGTAGTAATAGATATATAGAAACAAGTAACCAATTAGAATCTAGCAATTTATTGTTTTCAATCGCAATTTAGTTGGATGAACATTAGAAAGATATGTTTGGGTGAAAACTAATAACACTCGCGAACAAAGTAGCTACGTGCAGTCATCAACCAGGAGTATATATATATATATATATATACTATATGTATGTGTGTGTTTGTGTGTGTTCTGAGTATTTAATTGCATCATTCCCAGCATGCACGCATTAGATGTAACAAGAGTTTAAATTTGATTCTAATCTTCCCGACAGCTGACCCCTGGGCTTTTGGGAAGAACGTTTTTTTTTCTTTTTACTACAAACACAATGTAGGCGTGGTTTAGTTAGAACATTCGATTACCAACCCGTGGATGGGATTTTAGGGCTTTCATTTTGGATTTGCACTTAATTGAAATAAATGAACATCATATAAAAAATAATTTAAGAATTTATGTTTCAAAAAATATTAAAGATAAAATGATTTTGAGAATATATTTATTATAAATGCCTATCTCTTTTTTTATTTAATATTTAAAAAAAATAAAAAAAACTTAAATTATATTAAATTTATCTTTAATACTTAAATAAATAGCAACTAAATTATGAAAAAATAAATAAATAAATAAAAATATTTTATTAAATGCGGGCTTATTATACCAACCCAATATAAATAGTGCTCCAATGTTTAATTTATGTAAAAAAAATATTGATAAATAATTATGCAGTGTACTTATTAAATAAATATTACAGTAAAATAACATTTTATTTAAGTTGTATGTAATGATTTAATTAATTTTTTTATATTCAAAGAATTAGTTGAATAAAAAGTATATAATAAATTATATAGATTTATTTAATAGTATATATTATATAATTATTTAAAAAAAATATAATAAAAATATAACTTTTTTTTTACTTTATAATGATCAATATTCGATTATATGTTTTTTTGACAAAATATTCACCTATATAAACAAAAGTTTTAATTAAGATCATGGTATTAATATTTTTAGGACAAAACTGAAATTTTGATAATTTTGTAGAAAAATCTTGAATTAGAAGACAGATGTCTTCTAATAATAATAATAATTTTTATTAGCATTTATTAGTTGAAATTAATGTTTCCCTCTTTAATACTATTTTTATTTCATAATCAAATTAACAATTATATATTCATAATTTTAAAGTAACCATTGATGAAGAATTTTTTTCTTATTATATTTAATTTTAAAAAATAAAAAAAATTATTAAGATGATTATTATTGAAGATCATATTATTAGAATATATATATATATATATATATATATATATATACTTTTATAATATAGTACTCTCCCTTCCACAATTGATTTTTTTCCCTATATTAGTTAATCAAACATCAAGCTTAAAGGATTTCCATATGCATTATATTTTTATTTTTATTTATTTATTTACTGGCTGCTGTTTCATTTCTTAAAAGAGAAGCCGCCGCCGCCTCACGTTTTAATTATCTTCAAAAACAGAAGCGAATTCGCTTTTGTTCTTCAATGAACAACAGACATTTTCATGCCGACTCCAATTCACGATCCGTGACGTGAAAAAATCGATAGAAAAAAATAAATAAATAAAGTAAAAGAAAATAAGAAAAACACGTAAATTAACAATACAAAAAATAATCATAATTATTATATTTTAATTTTTATTCTTCTTAAAAAAAAAATGCAAAACCAGATATCAATAGATACCTAACGAGATTTAATATTGATAAGACAAAATACAATTCAATTATAATTAATCATTAATACATTCCATTATCAAAATCCTTACAAGGAAATTACTATAATTAAATACTATTAATTTTAATTTTCATTTTCCTTTTAATTATTTTCTTTCATTAAATTATTTCAAATTTTTTTTTACTTGAAAAAGCATATATTATAAACATTCTTATAACAAATTAATTCAATTTTTTATTCAATTAATTTTTCTCATATTAAAATAGTATAATAAATTGTACTATTTTTATTAAAAGAAAACTTTATGTTTTTTTTTATTATTTTGTAAAAAAATGAAAATAAATTGAAAAATTTAAATACCAATTATATAATGAAAAAACAATAATTTCTTGTAACAATGTAGAAAATTTAAATTGTTTATTGTTAAAAATTACAAGTACCAATGAATACTATTTTTAATTGTCATAGTGTTATTAGTTAGCCAATTTATAAATTTAAACATACAAGAATGTAAATTTAAAAATAAGCCATTATTTACAAAACACTATTTTACTAACTCTATCTAAGATATATCAGATGAAGGTTTTAATGCCTTAATATCATGAGTTTCAATGTTTCATGTTCATTATTTTTATTTAATAAATAATCTATTCATTTTCAATAAATTTTAAAAGTATTACATGCAAATACTTGTAAGAATTTTCTTATTCTGTTGAGTTTAATTATTGCTCTGTCTACCCAGAAAAATTAAAAACGAAAAAAAAGTTCTTTGTTGAATATGCATACTTACTTTTATTTTATTTTTTTTTTATTTTATTTTTAATGATTTTATTACAAAAAGAAAAAGAAAAAGATTATACTTAATTTTTTGAACACGCGTAGCGAGATTAAATAATTTTGAATGGAGTTTCTCTAATCGTCCGTTTATATTCCTGTGCATTTTCTTAGCGGATATAGCCTTCGAGTTATTAACGAGCGACCAGCGAGGCACGAAAATTGGAGACTAACATTTTTTACCGTATAATTAATGTTCAAATAAAGTAATAGAAAATAAACGAATGCGGGCGTCGAGGATAGAAAACATTGGAAGATGTGAGGGAGGCGAGGGAGGGAAAGGAAGAAAAAAAATGGTTAATAACCCTCAAAAAAAGAAGAGTGAGAAAGGTGAATTATAGGTTAGATTATTAATAACATCAAGCTGAAATATATTTTTAACTAATATGCAAATAATAATTACAATCATTTCACGCGTGAATTTTTTTATGTCGAATCATTATATTAATCGTAGAGAATTTATATTTAATTATTTATCTATACTTTATCTATGAAAATCATATATTTTAATCTTTAATTTAAAAAATAAAAATTCAAATTTGAAACAACAATTGTAGAAATTATATTGTTTATTAATATTATTAAGATTGTTTATTTATTTAAAAGAATAATAATATTTAAATTGAAACCTTTAATCTAAACAAGTTGTAAATTTCATTCTTATACTTTTTTTTTTGTATATTTAATCTTATATAATATAAATTTTTATTACTTCTTTGATTTATTCACCTTGATAATTCTCGAGATTTTAATCTTTGTAAAAGATATTAATTTAATGTTATATTTTTATGTTGATTAGTGATTATTTTACGTAATATAATATAATATACCTACTAAAATAGAAAAAAATAATATTTTTCTTTTTCTTTTTTTTGTTTTATTTTGATATTGGTTTCTTTAATGAAATTATATATTCATACATATATTTATATACATCAGTATTAATTAATTTATCAATAAAGTATATATTAAATATGTTATTAGTTATAATTTGATGAAAAAAAAATACAGCAGCCATCTTTTGCAAAAGCAAAGAATATTATAATAAATAGATGAAGCGAAAGACTGACCCTCAATGAATATTAATAAAGAGCTAGACATAGATATTTCATATTTTAAAAATTAAAAGATCAAGGCAAAAGGAGCCGGGAGAATTCAGCCTCTAACTATAAGTTCAATTAATTACATACATAAATCCTGATTGTAGAATTTATGACTACTGTAATTTAAACTTATGAACTTGTATATTGTAATAAAGTAAGAACCTCTTATATTTTTGTTCTTTATTTCGTTCTAAAAAAACATGATTAATAATTTAAATTAAGAATGAATAATTAATTTATATTAAAATTGAATCCAGAGGTAATTTCTCAAAGATTTCATTAATTAAAAATAAAAAAATTATATATATAAAAAAATTGATATTTTCCTAATTTAACAAAATAAACATAAAAATACGTAAGATTCTTTTGAGTATAATTTAATTGGTTTCTTTTCAAGGATGGAATAGAAAAATTTGGGTTTATGCCGATTACATAGTTCATGATTAAGATATTATAAATAAATATATATATGAATATTTGATAATTTTTAGAATTAGAATTTCCAATTGCATTGACTTAAAGGTGATTTAACCAACACACCACTATAATAGAAGCTATTAATTTAAAATATGAATAAAATTTTTAAAAGTGTAAATTTTAAATGATCATTGAGTAGAGAATTATTTGGTGAGACGGCGGTGGATTGATGATTGATAGACATCCTCATGATGAATAAACTCGTAAGCAATAGCAGTAAATGTCAAATGTTAAACTCATCAAGCATTGATTTCAAAATAAAAAAAAAAAAGAAAAATAACACGATAAGAAAGAATGAAAAATACATAAGATGAAATTTTGTATATTTATTTACCTTTGCCGAACTTTCAAGGGGATTCCAATAAACGGCGATTGCGTTATGTGCGACTTCTTCAATACATCCAACTAAACCGACACTATTTTTTGTATCTGTAAAGAGAGAAAAATAAATAAATTAAAAAAATGGTTAGATGTAAATATAAGATTATTTAAGAAGATTTAAAAAATAAAAAAAACAAAAATAAAAATTATATACTACATGCGAACTATTAAAGGAGGACAAAATGTCATTAAATTTACAATTCATAAAGAAACAAGCTAATTTTCAACTTTTTTTTTCCTCCGATTTGTTGTTTTATACTTAAGAAGATAGGAAACAAGTCATAAGATAACTATCAAGAGAAAAGTCGTGAACTTGAGAAGAGAGGTGAATATGAAAGCTCACCCATTAAGTCCTGAAGCAGGCTTGAAACAAAAAGAGGTTCACGTTAAAAAATAAATAATAAATACATAGTATGAATAATCGCTGGGAAGAAATGGTGTTGAGAATATTTTGTTGATAAGAATTCTATTAAATTCTATGATTAAATTCATAGCATATTTGGAATAAATAAAAAAATACAAAAAATAAAAATAAAATAGAGAAGACTTGAGGGAGGAGCGACTGAAAAAATAAATTTAATCACAACGGTTCTAAAATTTAACAGTAATTAAGTAATTACACTATAATGCATATTTATTTACAATTATGTTATTTTTTCCTAACTTATATTTCTAAGGAATATTTTAATTCCCATATAGACAATAAACTTTAATATATATGTAAATAAAAATTCCTTAAAAAAAGAAAAAAAAATTAAATAATCTAATTAATTAATATAACTGTCAAAAAAAAAACAAAAGAGAAATTATTTAACTAGAATATATATTTTAATTTATTTTTATTTCATTGTAAAAAATAACCTAGAATGTTTAAAAATATAATTAAATTAGAATGTTCATAATTAAAATAATTTAAATTAATTTATACATATATATATTAAAGTAAATAAAGTTAATAAAGTTAAATATATATATAATTTTATTAATTTCTATACTTTATAAATAAATGAAATATTTATTTTTAATAATAATAAAAATAATAAATGATAATTATAAATATATTTATTTACATAAAATATAATATTTTGATTTAAATTTATTTTTTATAGTGGCAGATCATGTATTATTCATTAAAATTAAGATTAATTCGAGATTAAAAAATCGATTTTAATTAAAAATGAAATTTATTCCTATAAGGGGAAATTTATGAAAAAAGTGTAAATAAAGAAAAATTTGAATTTCAAAGATTACCTCAAAAAGTAATAATTAATTAGTTTTTTAATTTATTTTATATTATATATAGAATAGATAATAAAATTTTTTATCTTCTCAATCTACACAAAATAAAATTTGTATATATATATATATATATATATATGCATATTCTTACTTTTTTCAGACTATAATTAAAGAAGTTATCCTAATAGAAAAAAAAGTTAATTTAAAAATATATATAATATTGTTAATGAGTTAAAGAGTATGTTTTTTTCAGATTTATCAATGATAAGTTATATTTAAATAAAATAAAGATTAATTATGTAAATAAATAAAATATATTAATATATTTTTTGTCTTTTTTTCCAAGTAATAAAATATGATTATTTATTTTATTTAGAATTGGAATGAAGTGAGTGTTATAAATAAATATTCGGAATAATTCAAGAATAGACGAGAGGTGGTTGGCGTTGCTCGAATGAAAGGTGAGAAGAAATAAATAAATAAATTAATCAGTATATTTTTTTATCGCAGAACTGGCGTCATGAATATAAATATCCCCTCTCTCGTCATACTTTTCAACCGTTTAAAATATTCGGATAAAAAGATAAGATTTTTTATTTCACGAATTTATTTCTTGATTTCTTTACTTAACAAGTGAAATCGATGAATGGAAATATCATGTTTGATTTTTAATGAAGCAAAGCTTGAGATGACCTTCTCTATACCCTCAAAAAAAAAACGATAAAAATACTAGAAGAACGAACTAATTAGGAGTACTATTTATCAAAAAAAAAAAAAAAAATTACTAAGTCTAGGACAATTTATCTTGAATGAAATAAATCTTTCAATTTATTGCTGATAATATACTGTTTATAAACCGATAACATATAAAACACTTTGTATACTAATAGTAATTACTCTACTCCCGTGAAATTCATGAATTATTCTATGATTAATTATAATGATAAAGAAAATAAATAAAATTGTAATGATATTTGTATAATACATAAATATATGTACACTGTATTTTCGGTATACAATTGATTTATAAATAAATTTGTACCTTAATTAATTTAATTTGAATTGAATAAACTGTGGGTGGAGCAATTATATTATCAAATTTAATATTCCCTATGAATTTAAACTAATAAAAAAATATTTAATTAAATAAATAAATATAACTTGATTTTTTTTAATAATTATGCGTACAATTAAATTGTATTAAATGAATAATTTATTAATCTATCAATTTTTTTTGTAATTGACATGTAGATTAAAATTTATATTAATTTTTTCATATATATTTAATTACAAATGAAAAAAAATTACATTAATTATGAACATTTTTTATATTGAAAATATATTTATTTAATAAATTTAAGATAGAAACCATATAAAAAAATGTATTTTTAAAACTAAAATATGTATATACGTAGGTTGGTAAATTAAAAAATCAATAAATAATATTTAACCGGAAAAGGCATTTTTTTATTTAAAATTTAATTTTTATCGACCTTCAAGTTGATAAAGAAAAATCCTTGCGAAATCCTTGGTACTGTCTTAAATATTTTTTTCTTATTAATATATATTACATTATTATATATTGAAATTATTAGGAGTATTTATGATATATACCTATTCATATACTTATATAGGTATTATTAATTTTTTTTAATTTTATTTTTCAAAGAAATTTTCCTTCCATTGATTTGTATGGTATTTTTATATTTAGTAATTATATATAAATAAAGTCCAATATTCTTTCTCTTGAGGGCAATTATTATCATCTGTCATGTCATAAATCTGACAAGGGATAATGTGATATTTCTTGTGAACACAACGTGGAGAGCATCAATCCCGTTTTTTTATTGTGCCTGAACATCGGCGATAGATAATAATGGTGTCATAAGTAACCAATAACTGTTTAAGAGCACGACATCAGTTTGTGAGTGAGAGAGAGAGTGAGAGAGAAAAAATATCATTGTATTTATGGGGAGTGGGATAAATTCTCCCTGGCTGCTGGCTCCTGAGACGACCACAACGGGTCATTTCGGGTCGACGACCCACGATCGCCAGTCCATCCACGCGACTGACCGAAATTCTTTTGGCCAAACGTTTTACAAAGTATTTACTAAATGGTGATGCTATCGAAATGTGTGAACATCATAAACAATCCGACGATTATAGTATTTATCAATTTAACTAACCACCAGGCATACAATAAAACCATTAGATCCATCAATCATTCAATCATTCAGAGACTTTAATGTTCTACTATTTATATTCTTTGAAATAATACTTACATTAATTAAGATTATATTATAATATAATAATATAATATTATTAAATCTAATTTTATATATATAATATATAAATAATAATATTAATAATAAAAATATTTCGGAAGTTAGATCTTTATGCATTGCGCTTTCGATTGAGTCTCAATTAGAGACTTTAACGCACGCGTTTAATTTTTTTTTCTCTTTCTATTTTTTTCCATCATAATTAAGAGTCATATAGTCATGCCATGAGTTTTTTTTTAATTTTATGACCAACGGAAGTTTCAAAAGGAAAAGCTTAATCATAATAAATTACTAATAAACATCCGAATTCCAAATTAAATTCATTAAAATCAGTTCAATTTTGATGGTGTCTTTCTTTATCTAAAAGAAAATGTCTCAAAAAAATAATGATTAAAAATTATATTAAAAATTCGAAAAAAAATTATCTGTTATTTAAAAAAAAACATAATATATTTGAAAATAATTGGACGATTAAATTCGTTCATTTTATTTTGCATTGTCAACAATTCATTTTTAAGTTGGATGTTAATATTAAACATTTTCACCTGAGGTTTGTTAGTGATGACTGGTAATATATAATAATACTAATAAAAAAAAATAAAATAAAATAAAAAGAGAGTTGAGATGTAAAGATAGTTTAGATATTCATTTATAATTCAAAACATAAAATAAACGTATGATATAAATTACAAATGACAGACATTCAGACAGTTATAAAATATAAAAAATAGTTGTAAATTTCTTGAATAGAAATATTAGTTTAATATTTACCAAAAATCTAGCACAGTGAAAGTTTGCTTTTTTTTCTACGGTTGATTAATTATGAAAAAAGAAAATAAACTTTATTTATTCTATCTGGAAATTATTTTTAAACTGATGATGATATTATCCAAATTTATGAACAAGTCTATCTCCCTTCTTAAAAAATGGGACTATTTCATTTAAATTTTAATAGAATTTTAGCTCTATTAATTAATTACAGTATTAACATAGTTATATTTATATATATATTTAATAAAAATTTAAATTGATTTACCAGAATCCATAAAATTTAATTGAGATGAAAAAACTGTCATCTGTAGGTTTAATTTAAAATCTTATAATTGTTTTATTAAGATTGGGATTTATAAGTCCATTTCAAACATGTTAGATGAAGTTTCATTTTTTTCAATCTATAATTTTTATTCTATTCTTTGGAAGTTACCTCTATATTTTTAATTATAGTTATCAAATGCAAAAGTGAGAATGATGCTTTTCAATGGCTACGCACAAAGACCTTTATTTATTCCCAAAAATATGAATGCTTGTGATCTATACACTCTATCAGGTGTGTAATTAAAGGTGAAGATGCTCACCTCAGTTTATGAGAACCCCACCTGCCACGTTCTCTTTTATCTGAATAAGAATCGCATAAGCCAACAAACGAACAAAATGAAGTCTTGCTGGGGGGGGGGGGCGTATATGTGTGTGCGTGGAGCGATGAGAAAAAAAAAATTTACTAGAGCAAGTTTTTTTTATCTATCAAGGAAAATAGATCGGCATGTCAAAATACCCGAATGGTTAGTTTGGGACCATAGAGGCTAAAACCTACACATGAATAAATAAATAAATAAATATTAATTCTCATCCTAAAAGTTTTGAGAAGAGTAATTATTGTCAATATCATAGAGAGAGAGAAAGAAAGATAAAATTATGAAACACACAGACTTTTGTAAATCGAAAAACAGACAGGATGTTCTCTCTCACTGAGCAATGGACCGGAATACCGGATTTCTTTAATTAATTTAAATAATTCAGAATGAAAAAGACACACCTTTTTAATAACATAAAAGGAGTTGATTGGTTCAAAATCTGACCTGTGCTGATTTTTTTTTTTTTTTTTTTGAATTATGAATGAAATAAATAAATATCTGATGTCCTTAATAAAAACACAAACATAATATTAAATCAGAAAAGTAAGAATAAAGAATGGATAAAATTTGGATGGAAGATGCTCAGGCCGATAAAAAGAGATTTAGTATTAATTCTGAAATAAATGAAAAGATATTTAATAGAAAATTAATGAATGATTGGAAGTCTTTGATCTCATCATCAGTCGTGCACAAATATTCTCATTAGAGATCTGGACCACATTTATGGTCTTAACTAATCCTTCTTTTACACCAAACGTGATAATAATAATTTCAAGAAATGTTTGTTTTTGTCTAGAATCAACGTAGCCAACTTTGGCATATAATTTCTAGATTTTTGTTTTATTTAGGGTAGAGTGGGAGAGAAAGGAAGAGATGGAGTATAGCCCGCAGGTTTCCTCGCGACTGGCAGCTTCTTAAGTTACCCCCGTGGATCAGATTTACGAGTAACTTGTTTCCAGGTCTGTGGGTCTAGGTCTGAACGGCCATCCATCATCAAAGGTGGCCAGCTTAGGCACGACGGTGGAAAAATTCCTTGCGTGCATTTGAATAGAAAAAAAAAATAAATAAAGAAAATCCCCTCCAGGATGAACAGAAGAAAACGTCCAAAGTTGCCCTTCCGCCAAAATTAACATCATCGATGATTATCTATTTGCCTGGATAAACGTCATCCATATTTAATGGTTGCCTGGAAATCGGATCTAGAATAGCAAGCAATCTTTTCTAATCATCTATTTTTTATTTAAAAAAAATACATTTTTAGAAACTATAATAACCACTCGGAGGATATTTTTATGAATAAATTATACTATCGAAAATTTTTGATAACCTACTAAAAAAAAACAACAACAACACTTGGGCAGTTATCACCTCATCAAATGGACTTTTCAAACATGTTCTCTAAAATCGTGAACAAAAGAAAATTATCCTATAATGAGTCAACTGAAGCAATTTAACCTCCCTTCCCTTTCATACCCCATCCACAAAGTAGTTACGAATAGTTATCTTGATGAATGAGATAATATAATATAATATAATATAATATAGAAATAAATTCATAACAAATATAAATTAAAAAAATTAAAAAAAAAACATTTCAAAAATGTATAATTAACCAAATTTTTAATTTTTTTTTTATAAATTTTACTAATAGATAGTAGTTTACCAAAAAATATTACCAAATTTCTTTCATAATTATTCTTACTGATTGCTAATTTGTTCCAATTTCTAAGAACAACTAATTATAAGTATTTATTTTATATATATATATATATATATATAGTTTCGACATTCTAAGAAAAAGCAATAATTTTCTATTACTATAATACTCCTAGAAATAGATTTTCTTAATATACCTATATTTTAAATCATAATTACATAAAAGACACTAACGTAAGTACTAAAAGTACAAAAAAAATATTCAAAACCAAAATAAAATTAATTTAAGTCCAAAACTAATTAATTAATATATTAGTTAATAATTTTTAAAAAATGTTTATATTGAAGATGTGAAATTTGTTTTATATATATATATAAGATATATATATATAATTTCTATTGGAATATATTTAAAACAATTTTCATTATTTTTTTATTTGATCCATTAAAAATGAAATATTTTTGATATCATAAAAATTCGTTAATTAAATTTCTTCCATTTCCCTTTCCATTCATTAAATGTTTTTAGTTTTGTTTTATCAAAAATGTCGATGGGTCTCCACGATTTATTACTGCATTGTTTGTTATATAGAGCGTCTTCAGTCTTGGCTATCATTAAGGCCCAGAGCGAGAGAGAGAAGTTTCCCTTATTAACTCCACCTTCAGGCCCTTCTTTCTGATAATAAAAAAAAAAAAAGAAAATCCTTTTTGGACCTTCATATATATAAAATGCAGTCTATCTCTTGAAAAAAGGTATCCAATTAAGCATCGAAGGGGTCGACGGATATCGCGCAGACAAATCTACCGAAAAACGGCACTAAACGTCCCGTTTGATGGATATTGAACTGAAGAAAGGGGAGAATGATGCAGGTGGACAATGTTATCTCCAATCCAAAGGTACTTTAAGGACCTCGGGTTAGGGAATTTTTTTTATCTTTCCAAGTGCGTGTGAGTTCTGTCTCTTTAAAGCATCACGAGAAGCAACGAGTAGGAGGCGGTAAGGAGGGGGAAGGTGTAAGGGGAGGATAAAAAAAACGAAAGTAACCCTCAAGGGTCGGTCTATTTATAATATACTATATTCCAAAACAATTTCATCATGAAAAAAAGATCAAGTATTATTATGATTAAATGGACATGGAGGATTGAAAAATAAAAGACTGGACAGCATCATTACCTATAATAATAATTTCCGAATAGAAAATTCAGTATAATTTTAACGACCCTCTATTATCATAAGAAGATGATCCAACATTTAAATCAAGAGACGAGGAGGAAGGCGAGGTGAGGAAGATAAATATTAAATGAAAACTTTTTAAATACATGTTAATTTCCGTTTCTCCGAGCATAATTATTTTAAAGTAAATAATAAGTACTTTAACATGCAAGAGGGACAATTATATAGTAACGTAACGCTGGCTCCTCGACCTCAATTTTAATAACCACCAACTATTTATTATATTTGACAGTGATAACGATTAACATAATTTATTTATGTATTTTAATAATATTCAAATCAAAACGCGAAATAGAATATATTTAATAGAATATATAATCTATATAATTTAATTAGGAATTATTAAGTTTATTATATAATATTATATTATATTTTCAACATAAATAATGTCTGCTCTTTATTCCTATTATTATTATTATTATTATTATTGCTTATTACTCAATTATAATTTTTTTTTTGTGGATATAAAAATTTTAATATGATTTGATATTTATATTTCACTAATTATGTAATGTAATTTACTATTTACTATTATTATTACTTCGAAATTAGAATATTAAAATTATTTTTAATTAATTTTAAAAATTAAATACATTAAAACTGTATATTTCTGTATTCGATACTAAGCAAATATTATTCTTATATACTAGAAGAAATATAGTTTGTTTTATTTTTTGGAGAAGTTATATGTAGAAATGCAATTGAAATAAATCTCGTACGTTGATGTAGCAATAATAATAGTAAATAGTAGAGTATTATTAGTAGATTAAAGTAAAAAAAAATCCAAGTCAAAAAGATTTTAATCTAAATTTGTGTTGTTTTTTGTTGTTGTTGTTTCATTCTTCTGAATGAAGATTCTCAACCTATAGTTAAGAGCAAATTAAATCTATTAGGAAAGATTCACCAACTTCTGTTGATGTTTCTTTTCTTTTTGTTGTTGTTGTTGTTGTTGTTGTAGTTGTATCTCTCAATCGAAAAGATTTCCAGGTTGGACATAATATGTGTTTGTATAAATGCTTATGTATAAGTGTATCGGTGTGAGTGTAACTGGATGAACCGAGAGAGAGCGTTTTCATGAATGAACGAGAGCGAATGAAATGAACCTGGTTTTATGAATGAGTGTCGAGTGAAAGAAAGAGAACTAGAATTTAAAGGTAAGCGAGTCTGCGAGACAGAAAGAAAGAACACAGACAGACAGACAGTATAGACAGACGAAGAAACCCGACCGGTTCGCTACTTTAAAAAAGAAGTCCAAATGCAATAGACCAACAACGAGAAGAGATGAAGAAGATGAAGAGTTGGAAAATTAAAGGCTGCTGCTTGCCATGGTACAGACCTGCATCGAGAATCCGCTGTTTGACGCTGTGTTGTCGGCCATGCCAGAATTGCCACGCCTTAATTTCATCCTCGGGGCTTTTCTCTTCGCGGAACATCAACATCACGATGCTCTGCAATCATTAAAACAAAACACAAAACCATGATTAGCCACCATACAATACTACCCAACAAGCGAAATTCAATCTTCCTCTGCTACTTACTACTTAACAAAATAAAAAAAAAATTGACAGAGTACAAGGAATTAGGACTTGGTCCTTCTTCATCATCAATCAAATATAACAAAACCTGATGATGAACAAGAATCAAAATGAATAATTTTATAATTGAACAAAAATTACCATCTTTTATTAAAAAAAAATTCTTATTTAAACTTCTTGACTTCCTCTCTCCAAAATTTTTATTTATTACCACAATACTTCCTGAATTTATTCCCCGAAATAGATTGTCTTAATTAACACCAAAATTAATTATAATCAATGGTATGTCAAATATTTGAGTAAGAATCTTGTTTTTAGTTTCTTTCTTATTAATTAAATAATATTTTAGTGAATGGTATTCTTATAGATCCCCGGAAGGGTTTTCTTTGATTAAATGTTAATCAAGATAATAGCGGTTTTGAAGATGATGATGATGATGATGAAGAAGAAGAAGAAAAAGGTGTTTTTCAGTAAGGAAGTATATTTTTTATTTCAATCACCTATCAATGGAAAATTACTAATATTCAAATTCAAGTTTAATTATACGAATAGACATCGTTTGGATTTGGAATTTAAATTTTTTTTTTCCTCCAATTGGTCCACAAGTGGAAAGAATAATACCATATCTTCCTTGGGATGCCAATTTACATAACCAATGGCCGGTTGTCAATAAAGGTTCACAGCTGTTTACCTGTATATATATATTGTATCGAATGAAGAGATAAATATTTTAATAGGACCAATTTTCTTCCAAAGGATCATTATTTCCGAAAAATGGATTAGAGTCCAGAATCCCATCCATCAATTTGGATATTGTCAAAAGACAAGTTAATTTGAATTTTTTTTTCTAAGAGGGGGGAATCAAATATCGCATCGAAGTTATCTTTGGTGGTCTCAAAACGGATTCAATCATAAATTCTTTGGAGATCATTAAAGCGCAAGCATCGCTTTTTATTTATTTATTTTTTGTTTTTTTTTTTGTTTTTTTTTCTTAGGCGACGCGATGTCAATCTTTTGGTCTGATTGAAAGCCATTAAAAGCTCCCCCCTGATTTTTTTTTGTTCTTTGTCAGTAGAAGAAGGGCGCCTGATTCTCTTTTTCCTATAAGGCTCTCTCCACTTCTCCCACTACCTGTGTCATTAAAATGCATGCTTTAGAATGGATGCTGGTTGTTGGATCGTAAGGAAATGCCTGGACGATGGAAGAGGGAAAAAAATCATTTTCTTCTGTTTTAAAAGAACGGAAATGAGTGCTTGTCTTGTTGTGTAAGTGTGTGAGTGTGAGGGAGAAAAAGAAACAGAGAGGAGAGTAAACGAAGCCCACGATTGGAAGCGATGACGATGGGTAATTGGACGAAACACCAAAATGGCTTCTAATCGAATGATAAAAGGGAAATTAAAACCGAGATCGCCACAATAAATCTTTACCGGAGGCGTTTATCAAAACGAAAAAATATTTAAATTAGTTGAATGAAAATGTAATGGGCTATACCGGATTAAAAATAAATAAACAGTAAAAACATTATCTTCCTTTTAAGTAATAAATTTATATATATATATATATATATATATATATATATATATATACCTAAGAAGAGAACACAAATTTATTTATTTATGTAGAAGAAGAATAAGTAACAATTTAAACGTTCAAACGAAAGTCTCTCTTCTCATTTGAACTTAATAGAAATTTATTTGAAATTGAAATTGTTGATTATATAATAATTCATGAAGTTCATAAGTATTATCAAGATTAATTATATTTTGACCAAGGTCTTTTCCTATGATATTCCAACTTTGTTTTGATTTAATTAATTACGTTTTAATTAATTTAATACATTCAAGGTTCTTGGCGTTGAAATATCATCTCTCATGAAGTGAATTTTTTTATTATTTATTTATTTATTTATTTATGGTTTTATGAAAACTTTTATATGTAATAAATAATTCAGCGAATATATATAATATTTATTCCGAAAAATTAAATTATCATTATCCACTGTGGCGATTATTTATTTGTTTTAATGGATTTAAACCAATTTAAAATCGTGTGAATGATGTTTAGATATAAATAAATTCAAAGTTTAATTGACATAAGAGATTGAGTGTGAGGATTGAAATGGAAGAGAGAGAGAAAGAGTGATAAAATGCAAATCTGTATCAATAAAGTAGAATTTTAGAAAAGAAAAAAGCTTAAAATAAGACAAATGAAGCCCCATCCATTAAGGTTTGTTCAGAGACTGAAGCCCCCCTTCAGTCTCAGAGGAGGGGGGAGGGGAACTCCCACACTGAAATTTGAAGATTCAAAATTATCATTCATTAACAAAAAATATAGTAAAATTATGAATAAGAAAAAATGAAAAAATTTTGTTATTGAAGACATTATCAGTTTATTTTATTTTTTATCTAAAAATTGGTAAAAAATACTCAAAATCTTATTATAAAAAAAAAATAATTAAGTTTTTTTTAGATGTATGTCGTTCTATATTAATTGTAAACAAAATATCAAATTTATTTTGTTTTATATTTTTGTATATTTTTAAATTTTATATTTTATATTAGTTTTTTTTACTTTATTAATATATAATTCAGAAACTCAATTTTTTAAATTATAATTTTAAAATATTGTAGAGTGATATAAAACAACTACAAATAATAAATAAATATTTATTGTTATTAGTCATTTATATATAAATATATTGATAAGGAAATTTTTTCCAATATAGATAGACATATATGTAAAATATAAGTCTAGTATATTATAAAATGTAAATTTAAAATAGATAATATAATAATTAAATGAAATATAATTCGTATTAGCTAGATTAAAACAATTTCTTAGAATTATGTATTATACCACAAATATAAATAAATATTTACAAAAATATTATTTTGAATAAAGAAATATTTATATATAATTCTTGAGGGTTAATTTAATATTTATTTTCTTTGAGAAATTTAAAATAGAAAAATTTGAAAAAAAAACCTTAAGGGGAGAATATTATCTTTTTAATTTCATTGTTAAATCACGCCCTTCCAATCACCTCAACGCAAGCCCAAGGGCAGCAATCTATCCATCATTATATTGTATTATGTATGATATTTTAAAAAAACACCCCCTAAAGGGTTGAATCAATCAATTTCCAATATTGACCAGGGTCGAATAAATTTCTAAGATTTTGTAGCTTAACATTTTTATATATACTCTGATAATTATCTTCCATTATCTTATATAGACACAAAAACCAGACTCCTATAACTCTATAATCATTTCCTTATAAAATTTATTCACACAATCTTATTTTTAAATTAAAAAAGACAAAAAAAAAAATCACCTCTCATTTTAGGGTACAATTAAATATGATACTAAATTATAAATTCCTATAATTTATTATATATTCTCTCTTTCTTCTTTTCTTCTTTTAATGTATATATATAAAATATGTACCAATTATAAAATAAACTGCTCTGTCATTGTGGAAATATTTTAATTGGTTATTACAACTACAGTAAAGCAATGCTTAAGCGAATTCATTTAAAACATTCTTTTTTTCTACACATTGAATTGAAAAACATAACGTATTATTAAAAAAAAAAGTAAAAAAATTCAAGCATATCAAATTATGAGAAATGGAATATTTATGTATTTTTTCTTCTTCCATAACGAAGATATGAAAACTTTAATGAACGTAAATAAAGTTAAAATAAAGAATAAAAAAAAAATTACCAAGATGAATATAAATATATATATATATTCATTATTTATCTCTCTTATGATTATCTAATTATGTGTTTGTATTTGTGTAAAAATTTTTTTAATGAAGATATAAGCAAATTAATGAAAAATATTACTTGGTTTGTGAAGATTTTTAAATACTGGGTATTAATTATCTATTCTTGAAATCACAGATGAATATCAAAAGGGAAATAAACATACAAATATATAGATAGAATTCAAATTATAATACTTTTCGAAGGAGTATTTAATTATAATTTTTATAATTAATTAAAGGATAAATTAATATTAATAAATGACCTTTATTTATAAAAATATAAGTTTTAATTTTTCACTTTTAGTATTATATGTATAGCTATTTATTGAAAACCAAATAAATAAATAAATAAATAAATAAAAGATCATAATTTTGATGTATGTAATGGTAAATGAACATAAGAGTGTGGTCACCATTTTAAACTAAATATCCTATAAGATTGAAATTTCTCAATAATAATATTTTAAATTATAGCACTCTTTAACAATTTTATATTTTAAGATTATTTTAATGAAATTGTTTTCTTTTTGATAATAATTTACTCAGATCGTATGGAAAGTGATTATAGATGAATAAATAAATACATGAATAAATAAATAAAGCGGAGAGAAAATCACTTTATAAGAGGAAATTAAATTTAAATATTGTTTCAGAAAAGTGAGAGGGAGAGAGAAGAGATAGAAGAAGTGAAAAGAAAATTAAGAGAGATAATTTTCTTTCTTTTTCATTCCGAAAATTGGGTAAAAGGTGAGCATCTGTTTTGTGAAGGTCTATATCTATGACGAAATGGAGATATCGTCGCTCTTGTCTGTTAGTCTGATCAGCAAGCGTGTGTGGGAAGATAAATTAGTTTTTAAATGGTAGAAGGACGATTGATGGAGAATGCGTGGGTGGCGAGTATAGTAAAGGGCCCTATACAAAAACCACAAGGGGACATTCACCCTAATCGGGGCTCAATAAACTTCTGATAATTGACTACCCTTCGGGCAAGATTTTTTTTTTTTTTTGCTTTTAATTTTGTTTACATCATTTTTTTTGCCTTCAACTTATAGAATTAACATATTTTATTTCCTAAAATACGTGTATTTTTTTATATAATATAAATATATTCTTTCCTATTTTTGATTTCAATGTCTATATTAAAATTAAAACAATAATTTATTTAATTAAAGAAATGTATTTATAAATATTTGATTTAAAATATTCATAAAATCCAATAAAAATCATTCATATATAAAATATATACAAATAAATAGTAGGAATATATATATATATATTAATATATATGTTTTATTTTAATTGATAACCTTGATTTTATTATACCAATGTAATTCAAAGCATAACAAAAGATATATAATTCAATTAACGTTTTTTTTATAAATTAGATAAGTAAATAAATATATGAACATTTATTTGGATTTATTATATATGATATATCTCTACCTATATAATCTATTCAATATTAATTAATAATCAATTAAATTAAGAATAATTCACAAATAATTATTATTTTTAAAATATTCAAATTTAATATTGATCAAATTAATTAATATAAGATGTTATACAATATAAAAATAATGTAAGTAATAATATTGAAAGTAATATTTTTTTGTGTATTGGTGAGGATAATAATTTAAAAATTAAAAGTTAAAGGTTTTAAAGGGGTTTCCAATTGGGATCTTTATAAAACATTGCGTTGGAAGAAAGAATCATATTCATCGATTACAAAAAAAAAAAAAAAAATAAATATATCAAAAGATTTGTTCAAATAATTTATATTTTTGACATATTCTTGTTTAATCATTACTTTGGGAGTCGTATTAATGATAGGGTAGAGGATATTGGAGGAATGGAGGAGACCACCCGGCAATGCACATGGCAATTAAGAAAGAACGAAAACACCTTCAAGTAGGAGGGGACATGAGCTGCAAGAAAGAAGAGATAAAAAATAAGCATAATCTTAATGAAAAGAAATTTATATGATTTAATTAGTTTTTTTTTATCTCCCTCAACGAATGATTATATTCTTGATATTCTATGAACATTTGACCTTTAATTCTCTTCAGACAGAAGTTAATCAAAAAATGTGTATATATAAAAATTATTAAATTTAACTCCCTCCCTTGTAGGATAACATCTCTCTTACCATGCCTTCTTTCTAAACCAAAAAAAGAAACTTTTATAATATTTATACCAATTTAATAATAATAATTATTATTCTTATTTTTAGATAAATGTTGGCAAAATCGGTTATATCTAATCATTAATTAATTTAAAAATATATAGAGATGGGTGGTCGTGAAGATTACAGAGAATAACCGACGTAGATGTATGTTCAGATGCATATCACTAGTTGAGGAAAAAGAAGGGAATGAGAAAGAGAGAGGAAGAGAAGAAAAAAGATATAAAGACAGGTGTCAGTCCATAGAAGAGAAAAGTATGAGGGGGGGAGGGATGAGAAATTAGTTCTTCTTTTATAAAATGGCAAATAAAATTTAATAATTTTAAAGATGATTTTGTTTAGTTTTTTTTTAATTGAATTTCATTTAATTTTATTTTTAATAACTATTTTACTAAAAAAGAGAGAAATAAAGATTTTGAATTTAAATTTAAAATAAGAATAAAAAAGAGAATTGGAAAAAATCCATAAGTTAACAAAAAAAAAAAGAAAAAACAAAAGTATTTTTTCCAAAATATATATATATATATATATATATAAATGTAAATTATAAAAATATTCTGATGCTTATCATAATTTTTAATTATATAAAATATTCCTTCGTTTTCTTAATTTTTTTAAAATTTTTTTAAACATCTTTTTAAAAGGAATTAATGTCTCTTTTCTGATTCTAATCCGATCGTTTTATATCAAACACTCCGCTTATTAATATTCCTTAAAGGATTTTCAAAATGGAATCGATAGATAAGTAAAAGTTCACCCCACAAAGAAATGTCATCGTCAGATAAAATTATGTGGCGTGGAACATGAAAGAACAACAAACAACGTTCATTAGAAAATTAATTGGAATGACGTTTTAGCGGTAGCTTCTGCTCTCTTGCTAGATATGTTGTAGTCAGAACACGTACAATAGATTTATAAAATACAATTGAAATGGTGGTGGATGTGAAAGGGAGAGGGGAGAAAGGTTCATTTGTCTAGCGCACTGGTGAGAATAACCCTTAATCAACGTACACCGACAATTAGTCAAATGCCATGGCTAATAAAATTTATTAATTGTTTGCCCACTCCGTAAAAAAAGAAAAATTAAATAATTTTTATTCTCATTTTTTGAATGAGCCAACCACCTGGTCTATGCTAGATAGAATTTTTACCATTTAAGGGGGTTAAAGAATATCTTCGTTTTTTTTTTATACTGTTACGAATGTTTGAAAAAGTTTTCTGATATATACAATTAATTAGCATTAATTGCAACTTAGATGCAAAACCCACGTAGAAGAATCAATAGAGGAAAGAGAGAGACAGAACGAGTGAGAGAGAGAGAAAGAAAGAGAGAAGAACAATGCACTGTGCAAAATGATTCTCCGAGTTGAATGCAAAGGGACAGTAAAATTAATATATATATATATATATATAAATTGAATTATTAAAATAAGAACTACTTATTATTTTAAGTAAATAAATATAAAAAATAAATAAATTCAATGTTATTAAAAAATAAAAATTTAAAAAAAAAACTTTACTAAAATAATAATTAAATTGTTATTATTAATTAATACTTAAAATGCAAAATTAATAATATTTTAGCATATGTTTAAAAGGTAGATTTATATATAAACATATATAAATTCTTTTGAATTGTACCTACAATATTTTCAAGTATTTGTAACTAAGTATTTAACCAAATAAAAAACAAAAACAAATATATTTTAAAATTTTAACATATCAATTTCTACATATAATTAATATGATATTAAATAAAAAATAAAAATCAATTTTTTTTTAAATAAAAAAATAATTTATTTTACGAATTTTCACATGAAATATTATATACCTATATATATTAATTTATTTATACTTTTCACTTCTTAGAAATTTTTCAAATGCTTTAATTAACTTTTAAAAACTTGCTTAAATTTTTTTTTCTTATTATAATTTATATTTGTAACGTAAAAATCGAATTCCTTATATGGCGATTACCAATTTTTAGTAATAAAAACTTAATAAGGAATAGGTAATATTTTTAATTTTTATTTATTTATTTTTTTTAATAAACAAGTTAAAAAAATAATAATTAGAATAAGCTCATCTCTTTCAAACGATTAGTTATAATTTTATTTTTATTTATGTATTTTAATTGAATGAAAAATTGCAATACACGATGATATTCGAGAAAAAAAAAATAATACTAATCAGGTTTATTATTAATAAATAGGAATAATAAGAATAAATGATGAACAGCGAAGAGAGAAAACGTTTTTAAATGCTAAATCAGGTTTGAAAGATTGGTTGCCATATTCTCAAGACAATCTGCGGCCAATAAATAATATTAAATAATAGATAAGCTTTCAATTTATATAATATGCAATGGCAAATGGATTTTGCATATATTTACTATGATGTTAGCGTTTATTTATGCCGAGCGTGTGAGCGTGAGGAAAGGTCACAAAAGAGAGACAAAGAATATATATATCTACCAAAGAAGATAAACTCTTTGTCCATCTCGGACAATTATTAAAATTTATTATGACACTCTCTTTTATATGATCATCTTTTTTCAAAATTATAACGGGATATTGGATATTGTATATATAAATAATTTTAAATTTTGTTATATTCTTTGAATTGAAATTAGGAGTGTCTATATCTATATTAATTTAAAAATTAAATTAATAACATTTTACTGGGTTCGTCAATTATAATAAAAGCATTTTTAATTAATTTGTCAATAAAAAATTGGTTAAGAATTTGATTAAATAAATTACATTATAAAAAAAAAGTAAAAATTTATTTATTATTTTTATTTCATCTAGATTCAAAGTCAACCGGTTGTTCAATATTTATGTATTGAAGAGCTATATTCACGTCATTTGATATTTTTTAAGCCTATTAAAGATGAGTGAAATAATTTATTTAAATCCAGGACCTGGTAATTTGTATATAAAATAAAAACGTTTTATATGTAGGTTTCGAAATGTCAGATTTATACAATTTACGTCTCTATTTTTCAATATGGAAAGTTTGCATATATTATTCCTATTAGTGTTTATATATTTATTTCAGATTTTATTTTATATTTATTATGTTTTAATTTATTTTATTTTATTAATATTTTTTCTATACTTGAATTAAGAATTATACTTATAAAAATCATGTTATGTTAATAATAGAATACTTTTAAATTAAAACTTATAATCTGTTCAGGAATAAAATAATTATCAATTCAATTAATATTCGTTTTTTCGAATCCTCTTCAATTGAATTTTATATTCTCATGCATTTTTTTTTGTTAAACATTTTAAACAGCTATGATTAAAATTACATGAATTTTTTTCATGTTATCAAGATTTGGTATAGATTACGATTCTTGAGAGTTCTCATATAATATAATATATAACAAATATATATATATATATATATAACAAGACAAATGATAAATATGTAATATAAAGATATTTGACTTTGAAGGAGTCATTTATCATAAGTTATGATAGGCACTTGAGGATTTCAATTTAATTAACGTAATTCGAAGCGTAATTTTTTTATGATGGAAGATAAAAAATATTAATGAGAATGAAAGAAAACAATCTAAAAGTAAATGTAGTTAGAGAAAAGTATAATGGTTTCCACTTCTTGTGCTGTCAATTAGTGGACGGAATAATTCATCAGATGGAAAAAAAAAATTTTTGAAGAAGAATTTGCAAATCAGACAAATGATTTATAAAATAAGCCGCCGCATGTTTAACGGTGATTTCTAATAATCCCACATATATACAATTTAAATGTCAAAATATTTATATTACATATTTAAATTAAAAAAAAAAAATTATTATGAGTAATAAGATTACGGTGTAAATTTCTTATCGATTTTTTTGGTGATTTCAATGCGTGGGTTGGAATAAATAAAATTTTTTCTTACCTTAACGGTCTGACTTTTCAGGGGCTTATCGGGGTCAGGAATGTACTCGAGGGTAATTCCGTAAAATTGGCCTTTGTTAATATATGTGATTCGGTCATCTTCTCGCCTCTGTGATGTGGAAATTGGTGTTTCAAGGTGATATTTGAAACCATACTGCAAGAACCTTAAAATAAAAAAAACACAAAAAATATAACATTATCTATATCACTTAGCATAAATAATAAATTAATTATTGATCGATTATCGAGCTAATAATATTTTAAGATTAAAATAATTCCGTCAAATAAGAAGGTATTTTTGTTTTTTTCTTCCTTTAATGTCCATTAATTATTCATAAGAGTAAGAAATAAAAAATACAATTTGAAAACCTTATAAAGTCAGTTATCAAAAATATATTAAATTAAATAATTTAAAATTCTTGTAAATATTTTCTATATTTATTTATTTTGATATGCAGTTTTTTTTAAATAAGAATATATATACAGTGTACTTTTGTTTGCAATATGAAAATTTCAAAAATTAAAATCTGAATTGGCATATTGTTATTTATTATTATTATATTTTTACCACATTTATTGATTTTCTGATTCTTTTTAAAAATTAAAGAATTTTAATTAATAGATAAATTAATTTTATAAATAACAATAAATATAACTTAATTAAATCCTATTTAATTAATACTATCTCGAATATAAATGACAAGTATTCTTTGTTTGTTAATTATTGCTTTTTTTAAAGTATTTATATTAAATTCATTAAGTTATTCATTATTTTTAATATTTTTCTTTCTTTGGTATGCCCTTGATCTAAGATTTCATTTAATTATGAATAAACTAAGTATAAATATTAGTTGCGATTTTTTATTTAATGTCCTTGGTTGGTTACTTTGAATCGCCATTGATTACATTATTTATTTATTTATTTATTTTTCTTTTGTATTTTATCAATGATATTTTTAATAAATATTATAAGTATTAAAAATGTAAATGACAATCTTACATTATCTGATTAAAAAATAGATAAGAATATATTATATGTATTTCAAAGAATTTTGGACTTAATTTCGGTTTAAAAAAAGGAAATATATAAAATAAAGAAATGAAAAATAGTTTGTGAAAAAATTAATTTTTTATATATATATATGTATATATAAGGGCTAATAAAAGTAATTTGGCAGCCAGGTTTGTAGGAGACTTTAATTCTTTGATTGGAATTTGAATGCCGAGTAATAAATTAAGATTTGTACCATTTCAGTTCTATTAACCGAACTTAACGTCTTTATTTATTTTTTTTTATTTAATACCTCACCATTTCATTTTTCTGTCTGAATGAATGCAACATCTGTCTCGATTACATCTACCTAGGCATTCACTAATTCGTTTCCCATAATAAAACTGGTTTTTCTAATTAAAAATTTGCAGAATACCCTAAAAATAAGAGCAGCGTAGAAAGCGAAAAAAAAACAATACCCTATCCTGGATAATCGGTACAGAGAGACGTTCCGTTGAGGGGTAGCGGAACAGAGATACCTCTTCCTACCTGCTTGAGACGACTTTGCAACCGGTTTCAGAGCAATATTAGCATCTCAGAGAACCCTCTCGGCAACAAGGAAGGAGATTTTTTTTAACTACTTCTATTTCGGCCAAACAATTTTTTGACATTGTATTTTTTTTCAAGACCGGTTTCCGGATCTTGATCTTTCTTCCTCTTCTCTCATCTTTGAGAGAATTGTACTATACATTTTTAATGGGAAATTAATTCTTTGTGAGTTTTTTTTTACTTGTTGAATTTTAACCCCCCTCTCCTGATTACTCATTTATCGTTGAGTAGATAAGAAATATCATAAAAAAAAATTGGGCGGGAGAATTTCTGCTATGTCTGATCTTAAATGTTGTTTTATTGCAAAATGGATATGGTATGCAATTGATCGGGATCGATGATCGATTGATGATCGGACAGACGGCGCCAGGAATTTTCAAAAAAAAAAAAATAAAAAAAGACAAAGCATAAATCATACCAATGCAATTGTAATAAAAATAAAAATTAACCACTGTATTTTTTTTATTTCGATTAATGATTGAAGAACTCAAATAATTACATTCATCTGGTATGTCTCCTTTCTTTTTTTTTTCTTTATTAATCTCAGCCTTCCTTCACCAATTCTAATCTTTAATAAATTAATGTTAATAATTCAATGTCATCTTCCATTTACTTTTAATTTTATATTAAATTGCGCATTTATAATAAAATTGGTTTTACATCTATAATATTCTATACTTATAATTAATGTATTTTTTTTTAATTAAATGTTCAAAGAAAAAAAAATATATATTATATAATATAAACAAATAAAAAATCTTTTTATAAATTATTAGATACTTCATATTAGTATGTGAAATTTCCTTTAATAAATAAATCTATGTAATTTATTGAAATCATAAATATATATGAATATATCCGAATGCATAAAAAATTTTCATAACAATATGACTGACATTTAAAAAAAATGATAATAAATTTTAATCATATTATTATTATTATTATTATTATTATTATTATATTATGAATGCTTATTTCTTCTAATATTCTAGTAATATTATAAATATAAATTTTAACTTTTTTATGATGGATATAAATTAAGAGGAGAATAATTCCACAATTTAGATTAAATTGTAGTAGATTTCATTGATATAATTATAATAATAAATCGTAATAATTTTTTATTTTAATGTTTTTATAGAGATAGATAACCTGGAGGGGATTTGTAAGATTATGTTTTTAAAGCGTTGATAATTCAAGAATTTGATTTTTATCATAAAGTACATTTTGTGTCTATATGTGATATTTTATCGGAGTCTTCCCCCTCGAGGCTTGTATTTTCTAGTGGTGCCAACACAAAACAATAAAATTGCCTATTGTAGATGATTAGAGATAGATAGACAGTCATTGTTTAGACCAATTCAACAAGAAGACTGCAAGGAAGAGAGATAACCTGGCAAAACGACTTATTATTTATTTATTTTTTTTACTACCTATCTTCTCTCTCTCTCTCTCTCTCTCTCTCAGCTTTGCTTCTTTTATTTTTCAAGAAACAATAGCCCAAGCGAAAACAATAGATAGACATACCAATTGGCCTGTACGTAAATCACTACACACTACAGGGACCCAAAGAGACCGCCATTTTTAGATTTGAAATTCGAGACGAGAATTTTTTTCTCTTTGAATTTTATCGATAACATATTTTTTAAAGAATAAAAAAACATCTATTTTACTTATTATAGAATAAAAGTCAACTAAAATGAGGAAACCCTTGATTAAAGATAAATTTTGTGTCATTAAATTTTCAAAGAAATTTTTGCTAGCGTATAGAAGAAGGATTATGATAATTGTTCTTTTTTTCTCTCTTTTATAATTTCTTTAAACCCTAAATAATAATTTGACGAAAACATTTAAGTTCATTAAAATATTTTTTTTTCTCTTTCTCCCGATGTATATTATTAAGAATTTAATTTCATATTAATTGTTCTTAATTTATTTATTTATTTTTATTTTTTTTTATATTTAAGTTCAGGATAATATTGTGCCCTTTGGGAGAAGATGACCATTCTAAAAGTCAAAAAAAAAAACATCAACACAACATAATAATAAAAACATTGGTCGAAATGGACAAACAACATCAACACCCGAAGGGTGAAAAAAAGGATGCATATATAGATAGATAGGTTTACAGACATACAGACAGACAGACCGATGAATGAACAAAACGACACGCAAACAGAGAGACGAAACACGCACCTACCTACACGCACTTGGGCCTAAGGGCTTTAAGCATCCGACACGCGAGATCATAACAAAAAAAAATAAAATAAAATAAAATAAAATATAACATACCCCAAAACAAAACAAAAAAATGTTTTATTCTTGGTACTATATATATATTATTTTTTTTTTTAAAAAGGGATTTTTAATTTATTACAGTAAATAAGAACGCTTACAGCTTAATCAAGGGATTGATCATAAATATTAATAAAGAATAAACAGAGAGATATAGAGCGGGGAGTTTGACGGGAGAAGAAAAAACGAACTTGATTGTTTCTACTCATGTAACAACTCAAATTTAATAATTAATGGGCGAGCTGGAGCATTCGGGTGGGGACTGAATTGAATTCTGACATTTATAGATTGTTATTTTCTGATACAGTCAATGAATACAAGAAATATTAATTATTTATGAATACGATTAATATTATATATATATATATATATATTATATCAAAAATATAATTAGAATATAGATCAAATAAAAATAAAATAAAATAAATACTTAGCGCAAAAAGATGAAGAATTCAATTAATTAATATTCAAGAGACTTTAATGCGCTGAGTATATATATATGTATATATAATAAAAAGAAAACAATTGATTATTTATCTATTTTTATCTATTCACTTCTCGTATTAAAAACATGATTATTATTATCGTTTTATTAATTTGTCTATGTTTAGAAAGAAATAATTTTTTACTGGATTTAAGTATAATAAATATCCTCCATGCGGTAAAGAATATAAATCTAATGCAAATGAAAAAGACTTTTCAATAAAAGGAATCGTTTCGTTAAATAAATAATCGGGACAAATAAGCGTTTATTGCATAAAACATTACTTGAAATCCAAATCGGTTATTTTATGATTGTTGTATTTAATATATATTCTTTGATCTTAATCGTTAAATAAAAAAAAAGTTGAATCTAATTACCCTTTCAAATGATATCCTGTGAATGGCGGTAAAAATATAAATATACAAAATATCTGTAATCGCATGTGATAAATAGATTGGGTGAAAATCTAAAGCGGGTTTTACATTCGTAGGGGATTCCCTTGTTTATCTTGTCGCGGTATTTTTTTTGTTTGTTTATATTCTTTGCTCTTGTCGCACAGGTTAACCAACGTTCACATGTAAAATTCTCTCATGTTCTCAAGCAAAGGTCTTGACTCGGCTCGGGGATTAATTCAGAATAAATTAAAAAGAAAGGGAAATATTTATATATACCTTGAGTGTAAGAGGGAGAGAGATAAACATATTATATAAACATAATAAAAAAAAATCATTTTTATGAATAGATAGAGGAACGCCAAACTTATAATTAAGAATTAATTGTGACCTCATTGGCATACAAGCGAGAAGGTGGAGATCAAAATATTAAAAAAAAATTAATAGATTTATAAAGAAGATAATTAAAAGATGCGATGGACATGATAAGAAGAAAAAAATTATAAACATTAAAAAAATGCTTACATAAATGAGAATTTACATTTTAAAATCTAAATTGATTTTTTTTTATTTGTTCTTATAAGTTAAATTCAAAATGCAAATTTTGTATTTATACGAATTTTATAGATATAATATATTTTAAGAAATACGTTATATCCTATATATATAAGATATTATTAATGTTAATGTTTCCGTAATTGATATATTAAAAATTTTTTGAAAATTTTATTTATTTATTTTTTGAAGTTAATTAGATTACCTACTTCTCATTTATTTTTTATTATTTTTTTAAGTATGCATTAATAATAATAATATTCAAGAATTTTTATTGAAGAGAAAATTTTTATCAAAACAAACCGTTATTCGAATTCAAGGTAATTTAAATAAATATAAAGAAAATTAATAATATTATTTATTTTAAAATATACATATATAGAGTATATAAAAGTTTTCTTAACCCTTAAATGCATGAATTTTTAAAATTGCATTTTTAAATTAAAAACATGTTGGATTATCTTTAATATTGTCAGGAAAAATAGTAAAAAAAAAATCAGATAATTAAAAATATTTTAATTTTTTCATTTTAGGGTTTGTGATCAAATGATTACAGTATGTGTTAAAGGTAAAAAAATGTATATGCACATACAAAAATAAAAACACAAAAAACCAAATAATTATTCAAAAAATGTTAATACAAATTATAAATATATTATTTATTAATATTAAATTGTTTATAAAATAACTAATTTATGTGAAATTTTTTAAAACAATTGTTCTTATTATTATAACAAAGAGCAACTCCACACTTTTCACACTTAGTTCGGCTGGTACCCTTACAATTTGGGTATTTGCATCGCGTTTGGTTTTCTATCATCATAGGCCAATGCCCAAATTGATCCATTCTTATATCCTTTGGTGGAACATATTGAGCTGGACCTTTTTTCTTTTTTATATTTAAATTATATTCAACCGAAGTGTCAGTCGAACTTGGTCTTCCGCGTTTAGTAGTCATACTTTCAATTGAACATAAACAATTTGCTACATATGCTCGAAATTGAGCCTGGTTTAGTATTTCATTTTTATTTCTTAGTACTCTCTTATACAGCAGCCACGAATTTACCATTGTCAAATCAATAATGTGATAAAATATTCTCATATACCACTTCTTACTTTTAATTTTTATTTTATATCTCCCTATCAAACTATCTAAAAGGTCCACACCACCCATGTGTTTATTATATTCTTCTATAATAAAGGGGCAATCTATATATATGTTTTGTTTTTCTTTTCTATCGAAACGTTTAATTTTTCCTAATGGCTTAGTGCCAGCAAAAGATGATATCAGAGTCACGTATTTATTGTCCTTCCATATCCTTTCCGTGAAGATACATCAACACCATCTACATAAGATACGTATTCAAGGCTTGTACCTCGTTTTTCATTTTTAAGAGCTGTCTCTGAGGGTAGTTTTGAGTTAGTTATCCTATTCTTCCTAATTGTGCCTAAAGAATATATTCCTTCTTTTGCCAAATGAACTACTAGTGGTATAGAGGTATAATAATTGTCGAAATATAAACGATAATTTTTATTGCGAGGTATGATTCGAGATAATCGCGTGACAATATTTGCTGTTACTCCAAGATCCGGCTCACCTCTAGATAATGTTTCAAACTTTTCTTTGCCCGTATATATTTCAAAATTATAGGCAAACCCCGAAACTCCAGCCAAAATAAAAAATTTAAATCCCCATTTATGAGGTTTCATTGGCATGTATTGCTTCATGTAATGCCTTACTTTTGTTGAACACATTTGTTCGTCTATGGAAAGATGCTGTTCTAATGGAACAGAGTGGAATCTTGATCTCAGATGTTCAATAATTGGCCTTACTTTATGTAATTTATCATGTTCAGGTCTATTAGGCAATATATATGTTTCATTGTTATTGAAATGTATGAACTGACGAATCTTTTCAAATTTATTAACTGTCATCACATTTTTTATTTTTGAAAATTCTAATTCATCAGACCAATATGACCTTGTATTCGGCATGTGTACAATGGACATATATATTAAAATACCAATATATTGTCTAATATCAATTTTATTGAATACGTGTGGCCTATCTATCTTTTTTTGTGCACAATATAAATTAGTCTGATTGACTATTGTGTCCAAAAGTTCTTCAGTAATAAAATACGTTAATGAATATATAAAAAAAAAATAATAAAAATATAATAAATGAGATTTATTAGATTAGGATCAAACCAAAAAAGGTGATTTCAATTTTGATTAATAAACAATAAAAAAATATAATATAAAGATAACTTACAATTTGGGTATTTGGATTTTATCGGCGTCATTTTGTCTTCCAAAATCATGCCAAGGCCTCGATCTCCCTGAGGAACCGACAGCCCCTGTGGATCCACTTCCAGGACTTGCAGTCGATGGTGATTGTCCAGCAGCCGCTCTTTGCGCCGCCAAGGAGCCATCAGGCATCAAACTGCCCGCTTGCTGACATAATTCGTTGTAGTCGAAAGACTGTTCCAAGACAAACAAAAAAGAAATCAGATTAATTAATCAATTTTGATACTCAAAATAATTGTACTTTATCAATTAAATTTATTTTTATTCTAATTATATAATGAGGTTGATGGTTATTAATTAAGATAAATACAAGATGAAAATAGAAATTTTAAAAAGTAGTCTTTTATAGTGATATTGCCTTCAAATCCAATTTGATTTTGTAATTAAAATAGTTCTTTTAAAATAAATAAGTTAAAATATGTAAGTCAAATAAAATATATATATTTATTCGAAATTTCAATCGAACCAGGTGTAAGGAAGTTTCAAATGTGGGCCCATTTAAATTATTATTTATTCATAATTAATTTAAAAATATCATCTACCATTATTTATTTGAAAGATATTAATAACTATAATACAAAGTTTTCCAAAGATACTAAAAGTATACTTATTATATATAAATACCTTTATAATAAAAAAATGCTTTCAATTAGCAAACTAATTATATACATTTACAGTAAGTATTTTATTGCAAAAAGTCAAATAAAAAAAAATCAACATAGAATCGATAAGTTAATATATGCTAAAAATTTTTGCCTCTTTTGTAAACAATAGGTTTCAGTTTTTCATTCAATAAAATACATAAATGCATGTATACATACATTTCGAATGTATTTATTTTGAAATTTTCTTATACTTATATATATATATATATATATAAATTGCAACTTGAAAGAGGAAACAAATGTTAACATTTGTAATATATACCTTCTTATATTTTATTTATTTATTTATATATTTATTTTCCCGTGCAAGAGCGGAATGTGGATCTCAAAGGTTTAAAAAATAGCCTCCAAAAAAAGAAAGATCTCATTAGCTTAGCGGAGGGATTGTTTTCAAAACGAGTGATGTCCATTTTTATACCTATCACCTCCTGCTGTTTAATCGCTTAAAAATGTATTTCATTAGGATATATATATACATATATATATATATATATATATATATATGAATTATTTATTTATTCTCTTTACGTTTTCATAATTCATCTGAAGAAAAGAAGAAGAAAACAAACATTATAATAAACTTGAAGTTATGGATATAAATTATAAAACATTTCAATTAGAACTTTGATTTATACGACATATACATTTTTTCTGTTAAATTGATATACAATTTTAAGACTCAAGATGATTAGCTAATATTTAGAACCTGACTAAAGTGCGGTCCAAACGCAAATTTCAATATGGTTCTAAAAAAAAAAGGTAAAATTATATTTATACGGCCCAGCATTTTTTTTTGCAATGTGGCCCTCGAATGGTCATAGTTCAGGCACCCCTGATTTAGAATAAACCAATTTAACATAACTAGTATATTAACCAAAAATTTGAAGAATAAAACTTTCTTTTATTTATAAAAAGAAAAGATAGGTAATTACTTATATCGAAGAATTATTTTTGTGATTTATAGAAAAACAAATAATTTTAGACTAAAATTAACTTGACGAATTGTTGATTGTATTTCTTGGTTTAAAAATTCTACTAAAAAAATAAACTAGTATTTGACATTTTCAAGTTTACAGTAAAATATAAGAACAGGTGGCAAGTATTGCACAGCTGCAGTATGGAATTTATAGGTATACAACGATACAAATTTCTTTTTCTTGAAATAATACTATTCTCTGGAATAGTACAAATTTTTTTTTTATCGATATATTAAAATCTCTATTTCTTAAACATGTTCTTTATTAAATATCTATCATATAATATGTAGTTTTAGAAGACTATTCATTAATAGTCGCTTCTGTTGTATAAAAGCCACGCAATTAAAATCCAATTAAAATACTTTTCTATCCTACTTGTTCGTCTAACCCCCTTTGGTTATTTATTAATTTGAAAATAAATAGAAGTAATCGCCGAAATTTGCATTTTAAAAAAATAGATGGTTAAGTACTTATATTATCGTTTTTGTTTCTATACATATATAATGATTTGATAACATGAAACACGAAAGAATAATTAAAACTAAGAGAGAGAGAGAGAGAGATGAGAAAAAAATACTTTGGTACCTGTCATAAAAATTTTGGTGTATATAATTCAAACTTCTTTTCTTTTCTGACTTTAGGGCTCCCATAAAATATTTATTTATTTTTTTTATCATTTAAATTAAACAAAATTATTCATAATAAAAAAAAAATCTAAAGCGTAAATTATTTTTGTTTATTATACCAAAAATTACTCTTAGTGAATCATTTTTGGGATAATTAATTGTTTATTATCAATTATGTATTTAGAAATAATATATAAATTTTTTTGATAGTTTAAAAATATATATAATAATATATATAATAATAAATATATTAGATTATCAATTAAGATATATGTATATGTAGTATATATCATATTAGGAATCAATATGGGAATTATATTAAAAAAATGAAATTTTGGGACATTGAATTTAATCTTTCTTTAATTCTTTTATAGGTATATATTATAGTTTATAAATATTAAGAAAAAAAACGTTTGAATAATACTTTGAAAAGAATAATAATAAGCTTGAATTTTATGCATGAGAATTTTATTAAAATTTTTATTCCGCGTAACCAATGTATCGAAATAAATAATAGGTTGTTGTTTTTATTACCTAATTGATACCTTTTGTTTTTTTTTAACATCCTAAGATCTCATAAATTTTTCAATATTATATTATAATTTAGTCAACTTATCATTAAAAATGGAGACTTTTTCTTTTTAATATTCCTGTATATATTTTCGTTTTATATATAAAGAAAGAACATTGCATTGATGCATACTGTATATTATTATTATTATTATTATTTTATAAATTATTGTTAAATATTACTAAACAAAATTAAATATTAATTATAATTGATTTTATTAATTAATTTATTATACTAATTATTAATAAATTTATTTTTAATGAATGACTATGAATATATATATATATATATATATATATATACGAGAATATAAAAAAAGAAATAATTCGATAAAATATGTAAATAAATGAATTAATTATAAAATTTTGTAACAAATTTGAATGATGAGTCATGTCATCAAATGGAAACCCACGCAAAACGCGCGACAAATTCATTCTTCTTCAAGAAAAAAAAATATTTTGATTTCATGAATTCATTAAGAATTTAATCAAATATTGCAACACGGAATGTAATCGAAAACTTTTAAGATTTTTTTCATCACTCACTTAAAATATAGTAGTTATCCATTCAACGGTGGGAGAAAATGTAGAGGAGAAGACCCGAAAAGTTAGGGACTAAAAAAAAATAATTGAAGGGGTCAAATTTCTGGTTGCTCCCATTACATTTTATGATCTTGTACATACTAATAATGCATTATAAATATATATATATATTTACAATCTTTTGATCATGGCGATAAAACCAAAAACTGATGATACTTTTAGATTACCAACTTTATTATAGTGTATTTTTTGCTTGTATATCAAGCATAGATGTTAATTAACACACAAATGACCAGTTTATCAATAATTAAGCTATTTTCATTGATTAATGTCGAATAATGTTTAATTTAACTATTATTTGAATCATAAAGAACATCTTATAATTAGGCGTATGAATATTAAATACCATAAAAACTTATAAATAGAAGGGTATTTCGTAGTCTTCAAGGGTAAATGACCTTAGAACTCACGCATATATATATATATATAATCAAATAATTGAGTAAAAAACATTTATTTGAATTAAATTGAATATGTAAATATTTAATAAATATTAACTTTCATGTTGATTTGATAATAATTTCATAAGAATAATTCATTGAATAACCAACAAGCGGATTAAATAGTTTGAGAATTGTTTTTAAAATAAATTTTTAAAATAATTCTATAATAAAAAAATTATATTTGAAATTGAATGAATTAAAAATAATATTCTAATAAAAATTAATGAATTGAATGAAATGTAAAATGAAAGTAACATTGTTATATGATCTATGATATTGAAAATATATTTTACTATGAGATAGAAATGGTGATGCTCTCTCTTTTCACTAAGGCGGCATTATAAAGCTGAATTAAAAGCTTTTAATATATCTAAGTATTATTTATTAGTATTTTTTATGGTGATTTCAATGCGGGATCAGGACAATAAGAGATTTAATACTATATAATATAAAAATAAAAAGCTTTAAAATTATTATAATCCTTAATAAAAGTGGTCAATTGAACAAAAATTTTTCGATGTTCAATGAATTGTAGCGAATGGTAATGGTTTAGCAGCACATGGCTAGTGGAAAATGATTAATTGGGTAAATGTAAGTTGATTACAAAGTAGATACCGCTTGGATATAATAGATTTAAATCCCTATAATTCTCATAAGTTTCGATAATTAGATATTTGGGTGGATCAGCAGCGTCGGGGCGCCCCTTTCTCGCCCGTAAAAAAACACATCCTTACTAAAAAAAAATTCTACTATATAATTTAAATATTGATTAAGTCTCCAGTCTTCTACCTGTAATTGTCCTAATGATGGACCCCAAAGTTTAAACTCTCTCCCCTCTGTGCTCGACCCCCACCCACCCAATTTTTTCTCCTACTCCTAATGAAAAAGGGGCGGCGGCAATTTGAGATGTTCGTGATTGAAACTCACTGAAAAAAATCAATCATCTCGGCTGGTCTTTAAAAATACATTATCCTGGTCTATAGAGTAATGTCGATTTTTTTATTTAATGACCTCGTTTTAGGAAATTTTTTCATTAAAAAAAAATTCTTTACCAAAAAGAAAAAGAAAAAAAAAAAGAAAAAAAAAATTATCTTGAAAGAAGATTAATGGCACTGATTAAGTAAAATGAAATATAGTTTGTATGCCAAAATGGTGACGTTTAGTAAAGTTATTAATTAGTCAAGAGAAGAGAAGTATAGGTGTATATACTCAATATACATACATAAACAACAAAATAAATTATTATATTTTTTTCCATACATAAATTTAACAAATATATGTATGTATATATATAAATATATATCTATATATTATTAATTAAAAAAAAATTATTTTCAAGGATTTTTATACAAGTTATACAATGGTTTTTAAGATATTAATGTTAACATTTTAATTTTCTTTAATTATATAATAATAATATTCAAATATGTCAAAAAATAATAACAATCTAAATTATGATTTAAAAAAATAAAAATAAAAAATTTAGTGAAAAGATTTATTATTTATTTATTATTAACAATATATAATGATAATAAATAAAGTACTACTCAATATATATATTATTATAATTCTAAATAATATTTATTTTTTGTTTAAGATACTTTAATGCGATGTTGTTACGTATAATCATTTTGTTCTTTTATATATTGATATATTTTCATCTCCTTTAAGGAGTATAAATAAATCTTAGATAATTTATTAGGTTAATACTATTTTTTAATATCTTCTAACATAAATATAATCGTGGTATTATATGCTGATTTATTTCAGAATCGGTTAACGAGGTGTTGGGACATGAGTGTGCCAAGTGTCGCCCGGAGACGACTTTTTAACTAACTACTTAAGCAATTGTGGATTGGAATGAAAAGAAAAAGAAAAAAAGAACAACATAAAAACAAGAGATAGAATTTAAACGAAAAAGGAATGAATGAATGTAGAAGAAATTGATTCATTTGAAAAAATCTCGCACCCTTAAATGATTAATAAGAGGGACGAAAAATACAAAATAAATAAAAATAAACCAATAAATAGATTTTTTTTCTTTTGCATTTCTCCAATCAATTTGTTGCTCTTTCTAAATCCATCATTTCTCAATTTTCTTATATATATCTTTTGATTGACAATCCAACATATCCTTTATATATTTGTATAAATATATATATCGAATTATCTAAATTCTAACCTATGTGACAAATAAAAATAGCTTATAACTAATTACTTGACAAAGGCAAAATGTTATTATAATAATTAATTTTTATTTATTGAGTTTGAACAAAATGGAACAAAATTTTTTGAAGTATCTGATGCAAACCATATGAACGATTTTGTATTGTAAAAAAATGATCTAATAAAATATCTACTAAATCAAAATTGGAATAAAATGTAAATTATTAATATTGAATATTGGTAATTTGTAGTAAATAATATTTTAATTAAGCATAGCCATATTTGATTTGTTTTGATTTCGCCTGGAGGCTAGACAACCAATATTACGCCATTGATTTGAATCATTCCAGGCGCCAATTGAAACAAATAAATAAAAAAGAAATAAATAAAAACAAACTGAAGTAATAATTAACAAGAATGACACTTATAATAAAAGTGCATTCCTTCTTGTCTCTAGCATAATGTTTATATAATTTTATTATTTTATAATAAGTATAGATATGTATATTTTTTAATATTTTAATATATATACTAGTATAGAGTATATAATATAATATAAAATTGCATGTTTATAAATGTAGATGTTAAATTTCTTTTTTTTTTTATTTTAAATTTTATTATATATAATTAACGTGTTTAAAAAAAATGATCTTTAATTATTTACTTTTTGTTTGATCTTGATAAATGTTTAATTAAAAAGAAAATTCATCAGAGACCTATGGGAGGAGAATTTTGATATAATCGGAAATCATGGCGCATCTCGAACATTGCTCCTTTCAATGAATGGATATCATCCCGACATAAAGAACACACCTTGTAAATATAATAATTATTTTATAGGTATACAAGAAATTAATTAATAGAAGATAAACAGAGATGAGAAAGAAATAGTATTTATATTTAAATATTTATTTGAAAATGTTAACAGATTATCAGATTATATAAAAGATTTATTAAGTCTTATTAATAATTATAAATAAATTAATAATATTATAAATTCATTTTTAATTTATTATTAACTAATATAGTAATATTGAAATAAAATATATTTTTGAAATTTATAATATAAGTTGTATTTAAAGACAAAAAATTATAAATTATTTTTGAATTTAATTGAAAGTATATCAATTAAATAAGATGGAAGAGTTTAATTTTCAAGGTCACTAGAAGATAAATTTATTTTTTTTTAGTATATTTCAGAAGTGTCCTCAAGTAATATAACAATTGAACATCTCCTGGATCAGCCTATTAGTACAGTATATTATATGACTAATTAAAAAATATCAGAAATAAAAATAAAAATTCAACGATAGAAAGGGGGAGTAGGGTGGTTCGTTATAAATAAGTATGATATAAGAAACAAGCAGTGAATCAAATATGCATTTGTTTTCATTTCTAGCGCAAATAATAATATATCTCTATAATTGCATTTAAAGAATTGCTTTTCAGTTGTTGTTGTTCTTTCAGACAAAAATTTAATCGTTTAATCGTTATCATCCGGATCAAAACACAAACGAATTCTTTTTTCTACTTAATTATAAATTTTTTTTTTTGTTTTGTTTTTCTTCTTTTTCTCATTTGTACCCGTTTTTTTTTTAATAAATTTTTTGAGAAAATTTTAATTGACCCTGTTATTTTTTTCTTTTTTTTTTACATGTTTATACGCTGAGTTAATTTCTAGCCAACTAATGAAGAGCAAGAAAATGGAAGAAATAAAACAAAAACAAAAAAAAAAAAAAGAAAAAATTCCTATTATGAATTAAACTATCAACAAAACAGAGGTATAATTATAAAAAAATCCACGAGAATTGAAGTGAGCATTATACTCTTATTATTATGTGTTGTTGTTTTTTTATTTTCATTCTATTCTATTATTAAAACATGTAATTAAATATTAGAATTTAGATGAACTTATTTTTATCTGACTAATTTAAGAAGAAACATTCAATTTTTTTTTATTAGTGTAATTTTTGTTTGTTTTTTTCGTATTTAATATTAAAAATAAATCGAGGTTAATTTCGTCTATATATATAATTTAATTATAATTAATTTAATGAACAATAAAATAAATAATACAATAATTATATTTCATTGATATAATGTTTACTAATAAATTTTGAATCTAGGCAAGAGTAGAAATAAAATAAATAACAACATCGGTCACTTAACGCTTTAATTAATAATCCTTGAAACATAAAACATCCTTTTTCAATTTGATCCAAATCAATAGAAAGTAGTAGGTAAAGTAAAGTACTCTAACTAATGCTAGGTGGTTAGTTTTTCCTTATTTTTTTTTTTTTTTTGTTTTTGTTTTATTTCTCTCTCACTCACTCTCTCTCTCTCTCCATCTATATATAGGTAAAAAAAGGAAAAGTTCGTGATCTATAGCGTTGGAATCAATTAAAAAAGAATACCCATTAATCTTAGTATAGGTTCGAGGTCCTAATTGCAAAAGTCAGCCTTTCTCAGGATAAAATAGAAAAGTTAAAGAAATATATTTAGTACTAATAGGTAAATATAATTTAATCAATCAGGATAAAGAGATATGTTTATCTTCAATTTTGTTATAATTATTTTATTTTTATATTATTATTATTATTTATTTTTTAAATAAATTTTAAATCTTTTAATTAGAAAAAAAAAATTAAAGTTTTTTTTCTAAATTTCAAGAAATTATTATTATTATATTTAGATTTTTATAAAAAAACTGGACGGAATTTTGAATAGATTGGTAGAGAAATAAAAAAAAAGAGAGAGGACAAAACAAAAAAAAAGTGAACAGAAGGGGAACTATTTCAGACATGTCTTCTTTTGAAATTTTCATTCAATTAGCATGGAATGTAACTAATGTAAATTTTGACCTAAAAATTTGTCTTTTAATAAAAAAAAAAACAATAAAATGAAATAAATATATAATTAAATCAATATAAAAAAAATATGAAATTTTTTTTCTTTATTAATTAAAAATTATATTTAATTAATTAAATATTAAAATTAATATTATTAATTTATATATATGGAATATATATTCAATCTCATAATTAATTTTCATCCCTTGTTTTTAAAATTTTAAAATTTATAATTTGATTTATGTAAAATTAAGAAATTATTTCTTTTAATAAAAAATAAATGTAAAATTTAAAAACTTTTACCCTTATTTTTTTTCAACGAATTTATATATGTAAATGAGATATAAAATTTATTTATAAATAAGTGGTTAAAAATATAAGGTTGTAAAGCCCATTGGTCACTCATTCATTCTTCTCCTCTCCCTTCCTCTTCTCTACTCCTACCGCCTAAACACCCCGCCAAAATCAGACAATCACCCCTTTTTATCATTAAATATTCAAATTTAATTTTTTTTATTTTTGCATATTTAATTGTATTATAAATGCGTGTATTTTATTTTATGAATATTGATATATGTAAAATATTATAAAAAATAACTTCCACTAAAATATTAAATATCATTTTTTTTATGTTTTAATTATACATAGGTATATATACAGTAACAAATATATTAGATAGAAATTATATTTTAAAAGGATTTGTCATACAGTGAAAGGAAAAAAAATTTCGGATTATTAAAACCGATTGAGTTGAAAGATATTAAAATCTTTAATATTTCTGGGTATAGGCTCTGCATAATTAATGAATTTAATCCACCAATAAGCAGCTGTTCAGATTTGAATAAAATAACAATCGGCTTGTTAAGAAATTCAGTAAGTCTTCGTAAGAGAACACCAATCTCTATAATTAGAAAACACTTTGAAAATCGATAAGAATATTATTAAGCATCAAATAATTGACCGTTCTTCTATTATTTTACACACTCCCCCTCCCCACCTTTCTCTCCCCACTTTGCGTTTCTTTTTATGTTTCATGTAACATAATCGTTTAAATTCTACACCTGATTCATTTGAATATTTGATATATTTTTAAATACATATTTATAAAGACTTCTGTATAAAATATTATGTAAATTATTATTATAAATATATTTTCCTATATGAATTTATTTTTGTATTTTTTTTTTTTTTAATAAAAAGGTTTAGAAAAGAAAAATCAAAAATTTAAAGGCAGTTATTTATAATAATATGATATTTTCTGATATATATTTGCATATATACAATTTATTTTTTAATTTATATAATCATCAAATTCAGGCAGATCAAAATTAATAATAATATTTATTATGTTAGTGAAATTTTTTAAAAATTATATATTTTAAGTTAAATAATTATTAATAATCATTTTTGTTTTATGAATGAATAAATATAATATCTTCATATATCTTCTTTTATAAAATAATGGGGAGAAATTTTGATTTATATTTTGAGAAATAACAATTTTTTGATTTCTGACTAAATGAATAATGAATGAAGATAAGAATAGTGAAGAGAGTACTCACCGGTTGAATGGCTGTTTGGTCACGTGGAGTGATTGCATCGGTGCCGATTCCAGAATCTGGTGATGGCAGATCAACTGTGAGTCCTGTCGCCGTGGTGGGTCCTACTCCTTTTGCATGATAGCTATTGGATTGACGCACGTATCGTTCCATTAACGCGGAAGCAACTCCTCCCGCACCTGCACCCCCGGCATCGGCATCGGTGTAGGCAGCCAATGGCTGTTGGGGTTGCCGGAGGGTGCCATACTGTTCACTAGATACCGGGAAATATTCCCGATAGGGGTATTGATCGGGGGTGAGGGTGAACGAGCTGGATCCCCGGGGACTTGTAGAGATATATCCAACACCGGGGCCTTGGGCTTGTGCGGTGGTGTATTGTCCAGTCACATGGTCATAGGGGATGGGCGACGGGGAACCGGAGGCAGCCGCGTGCCCGTGCAGGAAGAGACCTGGTGCATAGGCCATCGTCGTTTTAATCGAGCCGTCTGTTGTCGCGCCCTGTAATTCAACGTTTCCCGGTTCTAACAAGGACGAGGTGGAGGCTGGCGTCGAACGGTCGGTGCCGTCAACGTGATGCACAACTCCCACTTCTTCTTTGATATTATTGTTGGCTACATCGACAGTGAATTCCGGTTTAACCGTGATCCGGGTGCCAGGCGATTTACGATGCGCGGAGAGATCTTCCGGCTCACGTTTAATAAACACATGGGGCGGTTGAAGAAACAGACCCTCGAGCTCGTTGACGGTGTTTTGTGCGGCTGCGTTTATGACATTAGTCGCTGCTGCTGCCGCTGCCGTAACCGCTGCTGCTGCTGCCGCTGCAGCCGCCGCCTTCGTTGAATGGGCGACCGTCAGCACCGGGTTGGTCGCCGATGAGGTCCTGTCGGGGAGAAAATCAGGCGGGGCTTAGTGAGAGAAGAGTGCTGCAAGAGGAGGACATGCTTCCTGTTTGTTGGTTTGCGGACAGCCAATGACAGCCAAATCCCCTCCCCTTAAGACTGATACTTCCCTTTACTCCGGATGGTGGCGCACTCGCACGGCAGGTGCCACAAGGTAGATAATTAAAGATAATAAAGAAGAATTAAAGCCACAAGAAGGTAGAAAGGAAAGAGTAATATTCAAGAGATAAATCCGATTACCTTAACAAGTTCCTTCTCAACATTATTAGTAGAAGAGAAAATTTTATATAATATATAGATACCAATATGTAAATAATAAATTTCTTTTTTCAATAAATATATAAATTTTATAATGAAATCATATCATACTATTAAAAAAAAATCGATGTAAAAATTACAAAACTTAAAAAGAAAGAATAAAATATGTCAAGTATTTATTTAATTATTCCACCAGTATTTCTAATCAGTGAAAAATACCAATTACTTTATCTTACTACCTGAAGATATAGCTACTAAATAAAGTGGAAACTATTTCTTCCAATAAATATAGTTACATCATCAATTAATACTCCCTTTTCATTAAGAAACATAGTGAAATACCTTTTCAAAGAATTCAATCTCGCCTCTAATAAAAAAAATCTGTTATGGTATCAAAAGAAATAAAAATTGTTTTTATCTTTCAATGAGAATTTGTTAATATTTGAAAAATTCAAATTCATTTAATCATAAAAATTTCTATAAATTTATATATATTTTTTATTTTCATTAATTATAAATAAATGCTAATTAATAATTACAAAGTTTAAAATCATTCCATTCAAAATTTAGAAGTTGGAAATTTATTTATTATAAAAAATTTCAAATTCATTCATATTTTTTTTAAACAGAAGAAAAAGAGTGATTTATATGACTATAAAATTAAATTTTATTTGAATAGATGGAATAAATCCTATATGACTATAAAATTAATTCCTATAAAAAATTATCTTAAAAAATTTAATAGTGATTACAGGTGATTATTCTTTAATTTAATTTAATTTTTTTAATTATTTAAGTTTTCTTGATTATGAGATAATAATTGATTTTCATTTTATTTTTCAATAAAAATATTTTATTAATTTGTTTTTTGTTTTTCTTTTTTTTGATTTTTTTTTTAATTTTTAATAAAGTACTTTTCTTAGAAAGAAAGATAATTTAGTCATCTTAAACAGCCATTATAGGTAGTCATTCTTTCAACTTAATTATGTTAAAGGTTAAATTATCAATGTTACGGTCCAATGGATTATCAATTATGGCTAATCTTATTGTGATCGAATACCAACGGCTATGAATCGTGACATATGTCCGTTGAATTTTATTTACAAACGAACGAGCTACAAAAGGTCACTCACGAAATTGAGATTAAAAATTCTATTCAAGAACAAAGCATACCGGTACCAAAAAAACAATTGATAAATCAAAAAAACAAAACAAAAACAAAATCACTCATATCCTATTTAAAACATCTTTTTTTTCTTTTGTTATTAAAATTATTTCAACATTACAAATTGTTCATTTATAATAAAAAAAAAAATTTTAAATATTTGAATTATAGTAATCGAGTATAATTAAAAAACAGATTATATAAATAAAATATGCGAATTTTTGAGTAGAATATAGAGAATTATTTTAAATATCTTAAAAAACATGCTTCAGCTTTTTCATATTTAAATAACAAAACAATTTTAAAATAAAAGAATTAACAAAAAAGGTGATAAATAAAATTACCTATATATTTATAGATAAATAGAAGTAATTAAAATATAAACTTTATTTTAAGTGCAATCGTTTTCTATTTTCTATTATTTGGTAAGAATTTATTCAATTTATTTTTATTTTATTTTTTTTTTCATATATATATATTATATATAGCACATTAATAAAATTTATATTCATATATTGGAATATTATAATAAATAAAGAAGAGGAATTAATTTGATTTTAATAGTAGAGTCAAGGGCAGGTGATTAATCATTATTGGACAGATTTTTCTCAAGGGTTATTTACCCTATATTGGAGGGTAGAATCTTTTTTTATAGTAATTGTAACTTAAAAAATCTAAAACGGCAATTTTTTTTTTGAAAACTAATTAAAATAAGAAAGGCAATAATGATTGGAAAAATTTGGACTAAAAAAAATGTATATGTATATTAATAGAAAAAAAAGTAAAAATTTTAAACTGTCTTCAGGTTTAGATAATTAACATTTTAATATAGAAAATGGTTGAATTTTATAGACATTTCTTAATTAAAATTTAAAAATTTATGACCGATTAAATGAAAGAGAAAGAGAGACGACAATTTCCTAAATTGGAGACATCGACAATCTGAATAGAGGGCTAATTAAGGCGCACATCTTATTCATAATTAGTATAATATATATATATATACATATATATATATTAAGAATTTTTTTATAATAATTTTATTGTCTCATTTGGAGTTTCGAAAGTCGTATTTCTTCTTCAAAAGGAATTATACAATCTTAAATTTTTGAATTATAAATTCCTCCCCTCCCCCTCATTCTGTCATTTTGACAGCATCTTAATATAACCTAAAAAAATGTAGGCATCTCTCTTTTTTTTATCTTCGTCTTTCTATACAGAATATTATTCGATATGCTTCAAAAAATTCTCTTCTATTAAAAATTTATGACAAGAATCTTATCCATATTTCATTGCATAGATACTTTTATCCATTGTATAAAGGGGAAAGAAAAAAAATCCGACTTGTGAATAGGGAATGGGGAATCTTCTTGAGCCATTCGTTGACAAGCGAGGAGACATTTTTAAATTTAGATTCAGTTCGAAAAAGAAAAAAGAAAAAGAGAACCTATATATATATATATATATATATATATATAATAAGAGAAATCATAGATAAAAGCAACAATAGGAAAGAAAATGTATTTTAAGATTAAATCCTGAGCAAAATTGTTATTTATTAAGTTACTAAAACACATGATTGGAGACTTTATTGCTAGAAATTTTTATAGCGGATACGGATTTTGATTTATATCCAAGAACTTATTTTTACAAATTCATTATATAATATCCATAGGAATGGTTTTGATATATATACGTATAATATGTCCATGCAATGAATGATTCCCCTCCATTTCCTCTCTCATTTTCCAAATGATTATTTATATCCAAGATTTTTCATTCCAGGGCAGATTGTATATAGTAAAGTGAAAGAGAAGGGTCAGGGTCAGTCGTTTTGGAAGCATATAAACTCACACTCACACATACATCCATTCCATTGATTTGTTTAAAGTGCCCATCGGTTTGGCCACTTGGCTTCGAAACCAATTTACGACCCACCCAAAACAGGTCTCCGCCTTTAAGATCACTCCACTTTATATTAGACTAAATGTCATCGACGGGGCGGGGAACTTTTTAATCAAGATTCAAATTTAAATTATGGGTTTTTCGGGGATCGTGTGAAAGTGAATGATGGTGAGAACCACCAACGCACCTTTTTTTACTCGAATTTCGAGTACAAAACTTCCATCACCCAAACTACAGGTTAAATGAGTTAGAAATAATGATTATAATATAATAAATATATAATATAAGGACAGCCAGAGAACTTCATTAGTGGTTAATATGCGCATGTGTGTGGGTTTGTTTAGAAACTCACGGCCAAATTTCAGCGAGTTTGTCCTTGTCTATGGCGGGAAGTTTGTAATATTCATAAATGAATCCCATAGAAGACTGGGCGTGATCCTCAGGAGCTGCTGCCCCGGGTCCAATGTTCAGCATTGCCGTTGTCGCTGCCGTTAACGGATGTTCATAGTAGGCTCCGCCACCCGGACCTGGAGGTCCTCCACCTGCACCGGAAGTACCAGAAGCATCTCCACTTCCAGGGCCAGTAGGCCCGAGGTCCGCCATACGTGGCGGCAACCCCAAGAGCTCCTCCACTTTAATGCCGCCGTCGAAGTCGCTGGACCGCACCTTTCTAGATTCAAAAGAAACATACCCTAGGAACAATTCGATACTGATACACCTCCCCCACTTCAACCCACACACATCGAGACAACTCTTCTGCGGCTACTAGCTGCACGCAAAACTCAAGAAACCCTCAACTAAACAGGGGTACTTATTTTATGGAAATATATAATATACGAAATATATTAATTTCTATTTAAACACACATACAGATTCACACCACAAATTAGGATCAAGTTATTTTCCAAAAAATAATCCTTATAAATTACTAATGATTTAATCAAAATTGTTAAATATGTATTTATTAGTATTATTTAGTTTGAAAATTATTAAAAATATTGTTATTTGAAGGGGAAATTCTTGAGATGAAGATGATTAAATAATAAAATTAAAACAATATAATGAGTTTAATGTAACCAGCAAAATTGTCAAATATATATATATACATATATATATATATATATAATTGTATAAAATGGTATTCTGTTGAATATGTAGGCGGAGTACATGACAAGACTATGAAAGTGCCACGCGACGACACACGTGTGTGCGTGGGTACTGTCCAAACCCTCCCCAGATTTTCAAAATGAATGGGGCCATCAAAGTCACGTTAGCCTTGACACTCGTGGGCGTTGAACACCAGCACTTCCAAGATTAGATTTGCTCTCGAGGACCAACCAAACAACAAACCATCAACAACATTCTGTGGGTGGATTTGAGAGGATAACAATAGAAGAAATGGCAATAAAAATGAATATTTCAGATAGTTCAACATCACATATTCAAATCCATAAATATATTTTTAAACGATCAGTCAGAACAGTGAACCGAATATTTACTTTGTTTTATTTTTCATAAAAAGAAAGGTCGTTATGACGAATAACGTCAGACATCGTAAAATATAAAATACGATTTACAAGATTTCATTTCGAGTGTTAATTTATGATTTAATTTTTACCATTCAAACGAATTAGACCTCTTTGACGGGTCATTTCGTAAAATCTGAACATTTGGATATTGTTTGTTCATTGACACTTAATTTGTCAACGAGAGAGGCTGTTCTAAGATTTTGTATTCTCATTAATTCCAACCTTGACTTTTAAGAAAAAATTGAATAAAGCTTTCCAATTTGTATTTTTTTTTTTTAAATCATAATACATTATAATAGATATATAATGATAATAGAAGATAGAAGGAACATAAACATTTTAATGAGACTGAATTTTTACCACCTATTTTATAGATTTAAATATATATATAATCAAAGATAACTTATTATTATTAACTGACAAACTGACAGATATATAGTCAAAAAGTAATGATTAAAAATATTCTAAACATTTAAATATCCAAATTATATTACATATAATATTTTATTCCTTTAGGGGGGTAGTTCTATAATATTTTAGATTTGATCGGAATTTATATTCAAAACAACCAATTATCATGTTTTATAAATGAAATATATATATAGGTATATAATTTAATGTTGTCTTGGTTTTAGTAAAATGAATTAAATAAATAAATTGGTCATTATATAGATATACACATTGAATTGTTTATGTTAATTGGATTTTAAATTAAATAGTTATTTTTTCGAACGGAAGAAGTGTTAAATATACAATTAAAATTTGTAAAGACGGATTAAAAAAAAATAATTGTTTAGTTAGTAATTGAGCTCTAACTAACATAAGATGAAAAATTAAGATAGAAGAGAGTATAGCAAACGAACTCAACAGATGTCTATTTAGAAATTAATAAAATAAGGAAAAAAGGAAGATATTTAAATATAAAATATACAAAAAAAAAAGAAAAAGAAAAAAAACATGATTATTGCTATTCTTTTCGTTTTAATATATCATCATCTTCTGTTTTCTCAAAAAAATAAAAATAAAAATTAGATTTGTTGGAATTTTTAGTTAATTTCAAGGAGGAGCAAGATGGATGGACCCTTTTTCAATGTATGGGGGATCTCTTCATTTCATTCATTTGTGACTGGAACTATCCATTCGTTCCGATGTAACCGATTGTTCAGTTGTCGTCTTAATTTGAGTTGGTTTGTAGAATGAAAATCGAGACAGTAGTAAATAAAACATGTCATCCATTAGACGAAATCTTAAATGATAGGCAGTAATTTGAATTTTATGTTTGTGTTGTTTTTTTTTTGTTTTTATCAATTATTCATATAAATATTAAAAAATTTAAAAATAACGCACTGCATTAATAATCTGGTATTTTAACGTAAGTAATAATGACGTTATTTGATTTACAAACGAAGGGAGAAAGGAGATGTTTGTTTTTCTTTTTTTTGTTCTGATTAGAAAAATATTCCGTTAAAATTTTAAGCAAATATTAAATTATTTATTTATTTACGGGTGACAGTTCGAGTAGGAAGGTGAAGGGAAAAAAAACGACACGAGATTGATGACACGTTTACTCTCTTTGCTTAACATTCGTTCACGATGTATGGGTGTTTCAAGCCCTTTCCCCTGATCCCTTTTTTCGACATGATCCCTCTCACTCGATTTTTTTTTTAAGACAGCATCAAGAAGAAAGAGATTGATGCTCGGCTCTTATCCTTCGGTAAACATAAGGAACAACGTTTCAAGCCACAAACCTCAGCATTTTATTAATGACATGATTTAAATTCTCATTTACAATGTGACTAGAATTTAGTTAGGACACCATCTGCATATAGACATGAGTTAAGGAAATTTCAGAACAAAAAGGGAGGTAGAATATATATATATCTATATAAAAAAACATAAAAAAAATCTTAATGATCTTCATCTTCATTTGGGTGAGAATTATTCTTTGCAATTTTTCACATCTATTTGAATAGATTATTAATTAATTTCATTGTCATTGTAATATATATATATATATATATAATTAACTATTTTTTTAAAACATATATCTATATTTTTGAATAAATAATTAATTCTAACGAAATCTACATTATAATATTTAAAATTTTATTTTTTTAATTTTGTTGAATGATAAAGGTATAAAAAATTTTCTGCTGTTTGACAAAATATTAATAAATCATTTATATTATGTATATTATTTTTTAAATTTTATAAGTTGATAGAAAGTTAAAGATACAACGATAAAAAATATTGTTTTTCTTGAAAATTAATAAAGTTTATAAACTAATAGAGATAATATGTAATATATTTACACAAAAAAGAAAAGAAAAAATAATGGTTTATTATAAATTTTCATTATTTTGTGAATAATTAATTTTTTATTAAATAAATGTATAAAGTTAATTTTTAAAATAAAATAGGTAATACTTTAGTAATTTAAAAATGTCTTTTAAAATCAAAATTTGATATCTTCCTTCTATCAAAAATTAAATCAATATTCAAATAAAGTCATTTTGAAGAAAATATTGATGTTAAGATGATAAGTCATACCACAAAAGCTTAATTAGTTTATGGATTGTAATCGTTTAATTAAAGAAGCAAGAGGAGTATATTACATTTTATCACCGGTTATATAGTTGTAATATTAAAACAGTTTAAATATAAATTCTAAGAAGATATCTCCCAATTCTAATTATCTCCTACGTATTATTCTTATAATAGAGTATTATATTTATTAAGTGTTATTAGGTTTATTAAAAAAAAAATTAATATGCCTTCGGATGATGATTTAAAGTTGAATTCATATCCGGTGTTGGAAGATAATTCAAGTTAATTAAATTCCCGTGAAATATAAAAAAAATTTGTAGTTGATTAAGAATTTTGCTCGTTTTGGAGAAGTAATGCACTCTTGTTATCATCGGTGGTAAAAGTCCCTCTCCTTTTTTCACCTGGCGGAGGTGCTTTCTTTTTCTTTTTCAATGGGGCTTGAAGGGGAGAAGGGTCTTTGCAGCTACCCTTGTTACATTTTGTAACGTCCCATACAGGCATTTGCATATGAAATACAAACCCAAGAATGAAGAGTAATTTTTATCTGTACGATTTTTTTAGTCACCCCTTACCCCTCCCCTTTTAACTATTTCCTGACTCTCCTAATATTGATGGTGCCTGAAATATATATATATATATATATATATTAAAAAACTGATTGTTTTCTTAAATGATTTGATAATCACATCAAGAAGATTTAAATGAACCTCTTTTCAAAGTGATATTCCTTATTTATCAGTAGATAGTTATTTTGTTTATTTTTAAATTTATAAATAACAACTTCCTTTACAAATAAGTATAATATAAGTAAAAAATTTAATAATAGTTTACTTATTTATATTTTAATTTATATTATTATTATTATTATTAGAAAGTGTAAAGAAAAATTGATTAGATAATATAAATAATTATTATATTAAAAGAGTGTAGTCAATATAGAAATATTTATAAATATTATTTTTATAAAAAAAATTTAAAATAAAAGTTATTTAAGTTCAATGATAGCAACTTTTTTAAAATGTATAAATCATTATCAAGGATTTAAATAAATTTTACTTGTCGTTGATGTCAAAATTTAAAATGTAAATTTTCATTAAAATTAATAATAATAATAAGATTAAGTTTTATAAAAAAATCCCCCACCTCACATAGATTTATCTGCGAGAAATTTTGTTGAGTTTTTTTATAATTGAATCCATTAAAGTGTAGGTATTCTGTCGAAATACTATTGGAGCAAATCTTCACCAATCCAGTTGGTTAATCTTAATTATTAACCATCGGTGCTTTCATATGTAGTAGAAGAAAATAATAATTGATAAGAAGGTAGAATGTATTCTATTTTTTATTCACCTTGATCTTATGATGCACTTTTTTTTTCTTTTATATTTATTTTTTTTTTAATTAGAAGGGCAAATAACAGTGATTGGGGCTCAGGGGCTTTCAGAATTCAAGATTGACGGATTGAGTCCGGAGTGTCGTCTTTATCGGTAGCCATCGGCCTCATCGAGGCCCACCTAATTGCTACCTACCAGTCGCTTTTCTTCAACTTAATTAACCCTTTTGACAAGGCCAATGATGATAATTAAATGAGGCCCTTATTGTAAAATTCAATATTCATTCCATGGGGTGGATATTTTTTTTCCTTGGCATTTGATGACCGCCGCTGTCTAATTGAAATGATTACATTTCTTATTTTTTTTATTCAATAACAAATTAAAATTTTAAATAAATAAATAAATAAAACTAAAAATTAATAATTCTTGCCTATCTATACACATATCAAAATTTTGAAATTATGTTATACTTTTATTTGATAATAATAAAATAAAAAATAAAAATAAAACAAAAATGAAAGTACGATAAAAATTATTAGTTCTATTCTAGAAAAATTAGAAAATACCTTTTTTTATATACTTATCATACATTATTAGTTATTTAAATTTTTATTTATTTACTCTTATCCTTTTTCGCTTTATTTTAACTAAATATATATAAATCATTATTATAATTATTATTGCTCTATGTACAGATAATAAATATTCACAATATATATGTTTATATATATTGTATATATATATATATATATATATATATATATATTGTTATAAATAAATACTATATTATTTATTTTATTTATTTATTTATTTTTTATCACATTATAATATATTTTCGTATAAAATAAATAATTATGGTGTTTATTTTTATGATCTTTTAAAAATTTATTAGCAACCTATAAATAATTATAATAGTATTTATGAAAATCATTAAAATTCAACTCAGTTAATCTGTCGTTTTTTTTTGTAAAGGGATTTTTTGTTTTATTCTTCTTTAAATATATATATATATATATATAAAGAGAGAGGGAAAAGAGAGTGTGTGTATGTGTGTGATGTGCTTGTATTTTCATGATAAAGAAAAATAAAAAGTTCAAACATTCATGTGAAATTCTTTGATAACAAATTGTGTATGCCGTGCACGTCACCTTCTCTCGTTTAAATTGACAACTGGTTGACCCGTCAATGTCTTGTCACGGTCGCCAAGGTCAAAATATATCCGAAACATTGTATTCAAAAAAAGCAAAGAGTTGGTTTCGGGGGATTGGCGCGGGATGTGTGTGTGTGTGAGGTTTGGCGAATAAGGGGGAGAGGGAGGAAGAAAAGAAAAAAAAAATAACACACACAAAAAGAAAAGAAAAAGAAATCTACTGGAAGAAACTCGGTGACACGCGGGCATACACGGTACGACAATCCTCAAGAATATATCAATTACTCTTTCATTCTTCGTAACTATCAATAAATTGGCCTTGGACACTGAAGCAGAAGAAGCAACAGCAGCTACATATTTCAATTACTCGTCTTCATATGGCCGAATGAATATATTTCAATTTCGTCTCCCTCACTCCCATATTCAATTGAATCGCAAATTGTCTGTTGGAAAATACCATTGTTCCCAACGAATCATTTTAATCGTTAACCATAAAAGATTTAAAAGATGATGTGGGGGGAGAGAGAAGGGGGTTGAAGGATGGATTTATCGAATCATTCATAACGATCATTAAAATTAACTATCCATAGTTATATGTCAGAATAAAACAAAATAGAAAACAAAAACAATTTAATAAATTCACATAAATATATATATAATTATGATAAACCACTTAAAAATTTATTAATAAAAAATTAATAATATCTAAATTGTCTATTGGTATTTTTATAAAATTAAAATTAAAATTTATTCATGACTTTTCTAGAAAAAATATTTATAACAAATTTTAAAAAAAAATTATGAAAATGTTTGTTTTTTTTTAAATTTTCTAAATATTATTAAAATAATTAATAAAATATATAAATTTTTAAGAATTTCTTAATGCATTTAATATATAAATCATGAGAATAAAAACGATCAATTTAAGTGACAATTGTAGGGTAAATATTTTTTAAAAAGAAATAAATTTCATCATTGGTTTGTACTTTTTTGTGGAGCTTGCAAGGGAGATAAACAAATTTATACAATAGGGGTATAGATTTTTCGGAATTTATCTCATTCAATAGTATCCTAACGATTCAACAAAAAAGGGATCATCAATCGTTTCGAATTAACTCAAAAATTTTCCTTATTTAAACAGAACTGTATCATCGTTATTGTATTGTCTGTCCCTGGTGGAGAAAAAAAAAGAAAAAATTGGGGCGCAATCATGCGCAGAGAAAAATCGAAAAAGATTTTCTCCCTTCTCTGTATATATATATATATATATATATTCTCTAATCGCAACCTAAACAGAAAATCACCTTCGGTCGATTGGACACCCTTGGTTATAAATCTTATCATATGGAAAGTGATTTTCTATAGATTGCAAATTGAATTTCAAATTGGGCCAATCAACTCATCAAAATGTTTGCATAGTGTGTGCAAGCGGATGCAATTTATTCAAATCGCAGCTGCCAGTAAAGTCAGACGACATCAACAACAAAAAAAAATGCATGCTTTTTCACCTCAAATTTATCACAAAAATTTTTATTATCAAATTCAATTTTGGATTAGTTAAAGAATTAATTTAATGTTTATTTATATTTTAAGAATAAATAAAAAATTACCATAAATAAATAAATAATTTTACCATTATATTGAAAAATATATAAAAAAATAATTTGTTTTGTTTTCAAAAAAATTTAGAGAGGAAACAAAAATTGATTTCGTTATCGGTGAAAAACAGATTTTTTTTTTCTTAAGGTTTATTATGCGTGGATGGGACCCCCACACACTTGGTTCATTTTGAAAATTGTGTTTGTGCATTTAAAGCTCGCCCACCTATGGATCCCTATCAGGAACCAATCACGCCGTAATTCTATCTAAGGGAAAGTTTATAACCAGCCTCTTCTTAAGAAAAAAGGAATAATAAATAAATAAAATATTATTACTATCAAAAGATCGAATAAAAATATCCTCTTCTATGAAAAATTATACTTTAATAGAAAACATAAAAATCCGAACTAGTTGTTTGAAATGAATCTATATAATAATATAAAATATAAAATAAATAAAATATACATGTTATATTTATATACAATTATAATTTGGAAAATAAATAAATATTAATTAAATATTAAATAAAATCATTACAAACACATTAAGAAAATAGAATACAATAAAAAAGTCGATTTCAAATTTTTTTTACAAAATTATATAATTTTGAAAGATTTTCATTTATAATAAGTGAAGAAAAAGAAATAAATTTTAAAACTTTATTCACAACTAAATCAATTATTTTATCTTTCTCATTAATCCATAGTTAATATCTAATCTTTATAAGAAAATGTTTTTGGATAAAAACAATCCAAAAAAATCCTATTCATTTTATATTCCGTTATTTTATATTTAATTTAAAAAAAAATTGGTTATTTTTAAATAAGCTATTAAAATAAAAACTGAACTTTAGTAATAATTTATGAAAATCTTATAAAAATATGCATAATAAATAAATAGTTAATGTATTAAATTATTATCGTTTAATTAAATTAAAAAAAAAACTGACTCTTTTATCCATTAACGGTTTTTAAATATTTATTATATGACATTATTATTTAAGTATCCATATATAATGTCTATATAATATAATATTTTGTAAAAAGAAGATAATGATATTGGTATTTTTATAACGGATATAGATATTTATATAAAATGATTTATACTTATATGTAGGTTATATGAATTAAAATTTTTCAAAAAGAGAAAATTTATTAGTTTAAAAATTTAATTGATTGATACTTTTTTTTTGTTGTATCTTTTTCTTTCATCAATCTGTCAAAGTGAAAATTGTTCAACTTTCAAACAAAAATTGAATTTCTAATATATATATAAAATATTCGTATTCAAATGATAACGAAATATACATTCAGCATACAGTCAATCAAAATCTTCACCCCAATAGAGGAGCATTTTTGAAAAAGTGACGACAGCATTGAAGAGGGATCAAAAAAATAAAATAAGTAGAGGGGGGAGGCAGGTGCCCTTTTGAGCATCCGATGATCATTTCACGCCCCGAGGAGAGAGAGAGAGAAAGAGTATCGTTTCAAGTTTCATGTCGACGTTCCCAGCAGCATCGTTCCATTACGGATGCGCGGGGGAAGAAGGAAGGGGAACCACCCCAATTAGCACGACGAAATTATCCAACAGATCGGATATCAAATCGGGGACTAGATCACCCCTATTGCATTTAAACGATTATCAACCTGACCGATCTTGCATTGGTAGAAAATAACGAAAATATTATACTAATCATTATAAAAAGAAACAAACAAAAAAAAAATTATAACAAAATAATTAAAAAAATAATGAAGGATACATTATTTTGAGTTTTCAATCATCCCATTATTATATTAATATATATAATTATAGCTAATACTGATAATAATAATAATGACTTGTATCATAAAATTTACTATTTTACCAACTCTCTTTACTTACTCTCTTTTATATTAATTTTTACTTAAATGAAAAATAGAATCATAGAATATTTATTCTATTTTATTGAGAATTAGATTATTATAATAGCAATTAAATTAATATTTTTATTTTTATTTAAGAAAATATCTTTGTATTATATGATACATTAACTAATATAACGATCAACAATTTTCAAGATTATTTTCGTGGTAATAAAAATATTAATATATATATATATATATATATAAATGGAAGATTAATTAATTAAAAAATTTCAAAAGAAATTATTATTCTAAAATAGGAAATAATAAATCAAAATAAATAATTAAAATAAAAATGGCATTCAAGTCTCCAAATTAAGAAATTAAAGTAAAAAAAAACTGATTAAGAGAGCAAAAAAGAAAGAAAAAAAAGTTAATTTAGAAAACGTTTTAAATCTTATTTCGATTTCACCTTTGACAAGTAATTAAATGCAATCCTTATTAATTAAACAAATAATAAATAAAAATAATAATAATAATTGTTCTAATTCAATGACAGAAAATAAATTTATAGTATATATATAACGGTCGTATGTGTGAAGATATTTATGCAAAAGTTATTTTATTTTATTTTTTTATTTTCCTTCTTTCTTATTTAATCTTATTTAATGTGTGTTGCTGGTCGGGTGAAATTTATTGTGAAATTATTTTTCTTTGGGTGTTGTTACGTGGCTGAATGATTTATTGGGGCAGAGGGGCGTTGGATAAACAGAGAGCAAAAAGGGGGGTGCATTGGCAAAGCCAAGAAGGCGGGAAGGAATACCGAAAGGGCGACGTTATCCTAATGCAATTGGGTCGCGACGATTTAATTTACACAGCGACGACGAGAGAGGAAAATTATTCCGAGGAGTTTATTTAAATGAGACCTTGGACGGGTAAAAAAAAACGAGGTGTCGCGTTCATTCGTTCGAAGCGATTAGAAAAAGTACTTGAAAGGTGATAAGAGAAATAACGTTACATACTTTATTTAAATACTTTGATTTCAAAAACAAAAAACTATAAAAATGTATAAATTATTTAATAAATTGATTACAAATTTTTTTATTCTATTATTCAATTAAATATGATATAATTTTGATTTTTCTTATCTTATTTAATTCTTTGAAATTTGTCATTTATTTACTTAAAAATAATTAATATTTAATTTGTATTTAAAAGTGCAAACAATTAATCATTAAAACTATTACTAAATTAATACTTAATAAATTTGTAAATTATTTATTAATTAATAAAATATTATTTTTAATCATTTTCATTTATCACTGAATATTAAATCATAGTTTTTTAAACTAAATTCTTTGTCAATCAATCTAGGAATATAATTAAAATAATAACAGTGAATTTTTATATTTATACACATATATATAGGTATAAGAAAAAAAAACTTTGGGATTTAGCCAATTTTGCCATTAGAGAATAATATACATTTATACAAAATATATATTTATAAAAAATAGAATAAAATGAATTAAATTTTAATAATTTTTATTTACTATAATATTTAATATGAAAAATTCTCTCATTATGACTTAATTAATAAATAAAAATGATATAAAATATATTTCTGTGTTCTTTTATGGTAGATTTTAATATAAAATAGCTTTGAAAATTTATTCAGAATTTATTTTTAAGGAAAAATAATTAATCCAGATTAACTGTGTAAGATAATTTGACTGTTCTATTTTTTATATATATGTATATACTTTTATTTATTTACCTGTTCCTAATTTATAGAATACTTTATACTAGGATTGGAATGAAAATGGTAATGGAAAATTAGTAATCACACAGACACACAAACACCTATATAAACCTATTTTTTTTAATTAATTAGTTCACTATTTTATTCAAAAAAGAAAAAATAAGCTTATGGTGCTTGGACCACACGCATACAACGCGTGAGAGAAATTTTTACCTGTCGTTGCTGTTCATTATTTATAGACGCAATATTTAAATTAACAAAAAATGATCAATAGTCAATTAAAAGTAGTTAATTGGAGAGTATTAATTTGTCCTCACATTCATAAAAGGGTTTATGTGCAAAATAGATAAATGAAATCATTTAAAGTTGATAATCCGTTTTCTGATATGCAAGATAAGCGAGATTATCTTCAACTGTCTCTTGCCTTTTAAAGAAGTTAATTTGAAAATGTGAAATCGAACCATCCAGCTGTGTGCCGCATATATATATTTCTTTGGCTGTTTAAATTACTAACTCAAAAATTAGATGTCGAAAATTTTATATACTGTTGACAAATACTATCTAAGAAAAAGATCTTTTCAGACGCTTCAGATTTACGATCAGAATCTGAGATCAGATAAGGAATCCAACTGAAATTTAATCGATCATCCTACCTATTTATCTACATTATATATATGTATATACATGGATAGAATACATCCATTTGGAATTTAAAATGATTTCGAAAAAGAAAATAATAAAACCGAAAACAGAGAAGGAATTTTAATCCTAAAAGGGGGATAATAGCCTAATAATGATAAAAAACAAACTTCATTTTATTATCTTTATTTAAATTATCTGGCGTTTTAGTATATATAATAATAAATTAACTATTATTTCATAAAATTTGACACAATATATTATCTTAGATAAAAAAAAAAGTATGAGAAAATTTGAGACAAATTTATTGATTGTTAATTTTGATTTATTGTTTTTTATTTTAATATCTAAATTTTCTAATTATACAAATACATATAAGGTCACTTTAGATATTATTATTATTATTATTTAAATTATAAACTTGACCGTTTACTTAATATTATAGAAAAGTATTTATAATGAAGTTAGATACAGATTTAATGTTTAAAATGATATAAGGAACGCAAAATATAAAAAATAAAAGAATTCCTTAATATGAATAGCGTTAAAGTTACTTCAAAAAAAAAACAAAAAAAAAAACTATTTATTAATAAATGATATAAAAAATATAATATATAACTAAAAAAATAATTAAGATATTTCAAAATATTTATAAAATAATTATTATTGTGAAATTATATATATAATAAAATAAAAAAAAAATAAAAAATATATGAAAAATTATTTTTTTTTAGTAATATATTTTCTATATATAAAATGAATAATAAGATCAATTTCATAGTGTTTCAATGAAGTTGATTAACTTTTTGAAAATATTCAGTAGCAACGTATGATAGGATTGATTGTAATCCGTCGTTTCCTTTTCCCTCCATTTACATATGGTTTCTTACAAATAAAATGTTATCGAAACCTATTTCCATACGAAATAAGAGTGTATTGGAATGGATATAGGGCTTAAGATATCTATCCGACATTTCTATAAATGCGAATCAGTTTGCAAAAGAGGATTAAATTAACATATTTCGTTCTCTTGTTGTCGGCACTATACGGAGTCTATGAATAATATTATCTGAGTATAAAGAGAGGAGGTAGTCAAAGGGCTTGTAAGTTATGACAGCCCCCCTCCTCCACCCCTCATACCTAACTCCCTCTTTATTCGGGCGCACAATAGAGTAAGGGAAAGGGCCCCGGGGGGCTTCTCGGTTGCTGTTCTCAGAGATATGCAGACGACTCTTTCCCTCTCTTTCACTCTTTTCAAGTGATTTCAAAAGAAGTGAGGAGGGAGGTGGTTTATTTAATTGGGAGAACAACACCATTTTTGCACACATTTACAGGTGGTGACGATAATTAGCAAAATTGTTCACTGGTTGAACAAATATTCTTTTTTTTTTAATTTTTAGGATTAATTAAATTCGGCTTTGTATTTCTCAGTTGATTCTTTTTTTCCATTCAAAGTTTAAAAAAAAGGGAAAGGAAGATATTTCATTTATAATTAGAGCTTTTTTTTCTTGTTCTTTTTATTTCCTTTGGAAATAAATTCTTATCTTTAAAAAAAAAGAGAAAAGTGGGGGATCCAAAATTTAATTGGAGAGAACTCTTTGTTTTTAATTCGTTATCGGACAAAAATTTTTTGGATATAAAAAAAAATATACAACATTTCTCAATTAAGATTTGAGTTTTATATTTATAGGTGTAAATATTGCTTTTTTTATTTATATTTTTCATTTTAATTTAATGAAGAACGTATAGAAGGAGAAATGAAGTAATCCGAAAAGAACGGATGAAGATAAACTGACATTTCATCCAGATAAAGATCTTTCACTAAAACAACTGTAGATCTTTTGTTAATTAATTTTTTTTTCTTCTCTCTCTCTTTTTCCAAATATAAAATACTTATATTATTTATTAATTAAGATAAGTCCTTCATCTGATAAATTTAGAATATATTTTTTTCCAATTTATAGATTTAGACTAATCTAAAGATAATGAACTATAAGAGTTATACGAGATTGGATGATTTTGTTTTATTTTCATCATCTCCAGTTTCAGGACTTGAAATGGATCTTTTCAGATTCCGATTACGCTCTATTAAGATTAAAACAAAAAAATAAGTATGTAAGATATATCTTCACCTGACCAATATGTAAAAAGAAACGAAAGTTCTGTTACTTTAATATTTTTTTTTTCTTCAGATAATCGGATACTTTTTTGAAAATGGAATTGAATCCGTTGTTGTTGGGTGTTGTAGTTGTTGCTTGTTTGTGCTTAGTATTGCTTGTGTGTTGTTATCTTGGGAAAGAGTTTTTTTTTTTTTTTAAAGACACGATTTGTTACTTAGCAGCCGTCATCAATTGTCGGACATTAGCACCTGATAGAGGAAAAGTGTGCGCTTCAACAGACATCATCAAATAACAAACAACAAACAAAATCTTTTGATCTAATTAAGTGCTAAGAAATCATTTGATGATGGTACTGATTGTGTGTTCTTCCTGTTCCTGCAAGTTTACATTTCTGGTAGAGACAATAGAATATTTATTAATTCCTCCCTCTTTTTCTTATGTCTTAATTCAGACTAATCGAGGTAAAATTTGCAGAATTCTAACAATAAGTAAGTTCGAAGGAAGAGACGTTAAATATGAATTTAGTGGCTTTTATCATGTTTAATTTTTTAACACGAAATTCATCCAATAATTATGCAAATTTGACAAATACTTGTTTGAATTTTTATTTCTTAAAATCTAAATGTACCATTAGCACTAAACTAAACACTAACATTAATTAAACCATTAAGCAACGCTATTTTCAAACTGAAATAAAAAAATGTTATTTACTTATTCATCCAATTAATTATATCTTTATTATAAATAAAATTTTGTTATATATAAACAAGATACAAAAGTTTTAATTTAATAAATTAATTAAAGAATATATATATATTAGTAGATGATATTTTATTTTGTTTCTTTTTAACAAACACCTTTAATTAAGATGTATTCAAAGTTGATTATACAATTAAATAAATAATTCTCAGCTTGACTTCTTTTACTTTGATGAAGTAAATTTTAGTTTTTTTTTAACGTAGAAATTTATGTTAATTCGTTTTTTTTTATTTTCCTGGCAAGAATAAATGCTATGTTCAGGGTAATTAGGAAACTCTTGGATTTTATTATGTCACCATCCCCAGTGCTCTTTCATGTTCATGTAAGTGTTTCCTATACTATGTGGGTGTGTATTTTTTTATATAGATAAAAAAAAATACCCGGTAATTTGTTAAGGAAACCATTTCATGAATGTTGAATATGTTCTATATTTGTTTTGTGTCTGACTGTGTTGTTGTTGTTGTTGTTGAGGTCAGCCCCGGTGGCCTAGGTCGTGGCAGGCCGGTTTTTCAACAGAAAAATAGATTCATTCATAAACGGATAGAAGAAACCTGTTGCGCGCAAGCTACGCCTCCACTTCGCCCTTGTCTGTTGCCACCAACAGGAGCAAACGGCGGCCTGGTACTTACGACTCATCGCGGCGCCGGTTTGATCATCGACACGTGCAACCAGTAACTAACTATCCAACCATTCAACCAATCGACCGAAAAATTCAATTTCATCCCAATCACAATCCTAATAACTTAAATAAATCGATTATATACTGGGAAATTAACATTTTTATATTCTAAAGTATTTTTTTATTTCTATAATTAGAATGTCATTTAATTAATATGGTAAATTTAAATATATTTATATTATATATATATATATTTATATATATATATATATAATTATCATTAATGAAGAAATCTGAATAAAAACAAATCAAATATAAAATAGATTTAAATGATTTTATAGAATTTTATTTAAGATACATATTTTATATTTATTTAAGTATTTATTAATAATCCAAGCATTTGTATACTAATAAGACGTTTTTCTTTTTATTCGATTAATTTGTTTCATTAAAAGAATTAAGTTAACATTTTTTTTTAATTTCGGTAATGTAATAGCTAAAATATTTTTATTTTATAAAAATTATATAAATTATACAACTTATATATATATATATTTGTGCGCCTAGGCAAATGGCCAAATTATGTTTAAGATATGACGGCCTGTTCGAAAGATAGAGGGGGGAGGGGATTTTCTTTTTTAATTGGATAGATTTAGTGTGGAGCTCCACGATTTGAAGGCCAGAAGGGTTCTTCAACAGGAGGGATTTGGAAGGAGGTTGGGGAATTTAAATTTTCTATAATTATCTGTCAAATAAGGAGAAAAGTATTCGAAATGAAAAAAAAAGATGAAGTTTTTCCATAATTATCACTAGGATCATTTTTATTATCCAAATGGACGTTCGAATTTCAATTAATTTAAACTATATAAAGTTAAAAGAATAAGAAAAAATTAGATTAAACTAAGATAGGACATAGTGATTGAAATACTTAACCAATGTTTTTCTTTATAAGATTATTAAAAAGAATTTATATATTTAAACACCTGTAATCACCTTGAATTTTGTTTTTGTTTTCAATGGATATGTTAATATTTTAATTTTCTCTCAAATATTCAATTAATGAAATTAGAAACCAAAATTAACATTCACCTTGAATGTATTTTTTTTTTTCATTTTTTATAATATATTATATATTTATATATAAATCTTGAGTTAATTAATTAAAAAAACAAACAAATGTAAAATTGATTCGATTTCTCTATTTATGTATTTACAGAAGCAAATTAGAGTCTATATATGAAGTTTTGGGTTGGGTTTAAAATATTTATTATCTTAAATTATTTATTAATACTATAAAAGTATTTTAAATTAATATTTTAAAAAAAAACCTTTGATATTCTACAATATTGTTCTTTTATGTATAAAATTTGAAATAAGTAATAAAACTTTTTTTTATAATTATACTTGTAAGTACAGATATAAAATAATATGGATACTTATTATTATTATTTCGAGATTATATATAAATAATATTAATTTTAATAATTTATAGAGAAGTTAGAAAATAAATTCGATTCGAATAAGGGTCTATCTTCCTATATAAGGCAAGAATTCAACCTCCCGAAAAACAAACAATATATAAAAAGAGAAAAATTTACAATTTACAATTCCAACGATCCTCAGCAAAGTGGTGGACAAAAGAAAAAGGACCAGAATAAAAAATAAAAAGAAAAAGAGTAAAAAAATATTCCGCCGCCGCTTCTGAATATCTTCTCCTTTCTCGCGACTAAGGAATTTAATGCTTAAGGAATATTTTCATTTGATTTATGATTTGACAATTTCGAAAGGATTGGAATCCAAAAACTCTTCACTGTGGATTTTCTGTACACATAGAATTGTGTGAGTGTGTGTGAGTGTGTAAGAAAGAGAGAAAGAGAGAGAAAAAAAGTAAAGGGGGAAAAGACACCCATGATATGATCGAAAGTAAAATTTTCCAAGTAAATAATGTTGAAAATTTATGATAATTATTATTAAGGAGTTAGATAAGCGGACAGGAATATAATAAAAATACCTTCTATTAACTTTAAAGCATTACTTCTTAAGCTCCATGAGAATGAAAAAAAGAATTAGTAAAAAAAAAAAACACACACACAGAAAAAAATGAAAACAGACACACATAACATGCAGACGTAGACAAAACAAAAATACTCTTTTCAAAAGTGAGAACGAATGTTTTCTTCAAAAATATTGATAGTGCCGTGCGCGTCTAAACACAGAACATTCATCTTTCTTTCTCTCTCTCTCTCTCTCTCTATTTTCTTCGGACAATATTTACTTATTTGTATATTCATTAACAGGTAAAAAATCATGGATTATATTCTTATAAGAAAACAAATTCTATTAATTATTCTTTGGAATTTTTATTTTTTATATTATATTTAAATTTATTATATATTGTATATAATATAATTAATAATAAGGATAAATATTAATAAAAATTGATAATATTAAATATATTATAAATTTCTAATTTCAATTATATAAAAATAAGAATTAATTTAGAAGTGTTTTTTTTTGTAATCTTGTAAGAAAATGTTAACTAATTTCACACTTATAATATATAAAAAAAAAAAAATAAAAAATTTATTTTATGTAAATTATTCATTTTTATCATTCGGATGAAAAAATTTCAAACATCAGAGTAGATTTTCATTTTTTATAGTGTTAAGTATATATATATATATATATATATATATAACTTCTTAATAATCTCTATAATCGTTCAAATTTGTAAATTTTATTTTAACATTAATTATTATTATTATTATTTGCGGATAGACCCTGAGCTTTAAAAAGAAATGATTAATTATTGAATTTCCCTAAGCCCGAACCGAGTCTTCAGTGTGGTAGACTGTCATGCTAACCACTAAACTTCTGAAGAGTCCTTAACATTAATATTATTAATTATAATTATTTCCAATTTATTAATAAAAAGTAATAATAATAATATCTTTGATATCAATCATTGAATAGAGTGAGAAAGAGAGGGAGAGAGAGACGATGATGACGAACACTGTATGTACATAATTGTAAATGAAAAGGGAAGAGAAAGCAAAGGGTTCGACATTTGCTAATAAGCTCAAGTGAAACAGCAGGCGGTGATCGAATTGAAACCCTAATTGGGAATTCTTTCGCCAAATTCGGACAATGGACAGAAATAACGCGTGCGTGCATTTCGATGTGTGCTTTTCCCATACCGTAAAAGATTCCCCAAGAACAATACGAAGAGGCCTTGAGGGCTTTTCACCAGAGTTCTATGCCAAGGGCTTCCGAAAGGGTTTTATTTTTTAATTTTATTTTATTATTATTTTTTTTCCTTTCTTTTTCTTTTCCTCTCTTTAAGAAGAAGCAATAGAGGGGCTGCTGCAACCCTTATGCAAGCGCGAAGGCTGATTAATTATTCACATCCCCTCTCGTTTGCTTAGGAATAACCCCCTCCTATTCATTGAGAATCACATTAATTATCAGCGACGTGACGGCGCATAAAGGGATAAAAGAAATGAAAAACAAAATAAAAAATTATTGCAACCTTATATATATATATATACAATATGCATAAAATTTACGGATTAAATTATTTACAAATCTAACGTATTAAAAAAAAAATAAATAAATAATTTTTGTTTATGTGTATTCAAAAATTCAAAGGAACTCTAACAAAAAAATGAAAAATTTTCAAGTTTGGATAAATATTTAAAAAAAATTTATTTTGAATTTTTATGTTTAATATAAAAAACTATTTTTTGAAATAAAAAGTTGGGTGTTTTAATTAAAAATAAAAATAAAAGAATAAATTATATTCATCTTTTTTAATCAAAATATGAATTAAAAGTGTCATCTAAAATTATAGAATATATACCTAAATATATAATAATTTTTAATTTCAGTTATATTAGTATAAATTCAAAGATTTGTTATCACAGTTTACATATTTTTGAAATATATTATATTAAATATGTTATAGCGATCAGGATAGGGACACTTGGAGAAATGTGCTTGCTGCGGCTAAGAACTTTCGAGTTCCGTTGAGCCACAGAGATAGACAGATTATATTCATTATATAAATAAATGAAAAATTATCTACGATATTTAAATACTTTATAGAAAATGTCATAACAAAAAGTTGAATTTTCTAATATTTTCACTTGAGAAAAATATATCAAGAATATTTTAATTTTCCTAATAGTAGAGTATAATAAGATGAATAGGGAAGTTTATTTTTTGTTGTTTTTAAATTTGATCTTATGTTTCGGAGCTGAGTATGTTCGAGCAACAAGTGGCCGGCCAACCGACCGACAGACCGACCAACCTATCCCGCGTTTCTTCATTAATAAATTGAAATATAAACGAATGTATGAATAAAAAATTAACTTACTTAAATCATAATTCTAATCACAATGCACATAAATTTGTTATATTTATTAATTTATTTATTATATTCATAGAAAATGAAAAATTCTCCATTTGATATTAGATAAATGTCAAAAAAAAAGAAATATTAGAAAATGTGAAATGAAGAGGGAAACATTTTAAACGAAATCCTGAAAAGAGTAATATAAGATGGAATTAACAAATTTTATTAAATTTGTATGAATTGTATGTGTGGATGGGATTTGAACCCAGGTATGGAATTTCATCTGCACGTTCACACTCTTTTCTCCCCAACTGCCTAATTATTAAACGCACGTTTTTTTTTTAAAGGGTACGGTATGGGCTAACGCGGATGGACAAAAGAGCCGCGGGCAGCCAGCAGCCCCAAAAAAGATCGACCCCGATGGGAAATAGACCGTTGGCCGAATCGTGATCAACCCTCTTGTGGAGGAAGAATAAAAAGAGAAGAGAATAAAACTATCTAAATAATTAATTAATTAAATAAGTATAAAAAAAATAAATAAAATTAAAAATAATAAAATTATGGATGAATGTTTGAATGACACCCACTGAATGCTTACCTTGATTGGAAATTAAAACAAGATTAATTGTTTAATAAAATTTCACTGATAAAATTCCGATAGGTATGTTTAAGGATGTCACACTAAAGGTAAATCACTGCACACACACACTGTCACTATTAAGAGGAGAGTTGAACACTGTTGGGACTGTAATGCTGGGTAAGTAAGGTGCGTGTGCTTTTCCCATGCCCACCTGTGTGGCTACTGGCCTGTGAGCCTTTGCTAAGGTGCGGAGTAGCCCCCCCACTAGCGACCAGGGCGGACCCTATCCCCACCACACGAGAGGAGTAGGCCAAGTGCCGCTGCCCGGTGGCGCCTCCAGTGGACAGGACAAATAGTGGTACCCTACCATTCAAGTAAGAGACAAGCTCCGCCTTTACTCCCCCCCACCTCTCATTCAGATAGTGACACCTTGCAAATATGTTGGACAGGAAAACAGAACTGGACAACACATTTCCGCAGGGCGACACACCCCTCTTACCCCCCACCCCACTTCCAAAAAAAAACACAACACAAACCAAAAATTCAGAATACAATATCACAATACACACACAATATAATTTATTAATATAATTATATAAATTAAGTTATTGATCAAAGAAATTAATATGACTATAAATATAAATAACTATAAATATGATTCAACTTGATTAATATGATATATATATATTTTTGTAAGTATCTGTAAATGAAATGACAATCATATCACATCATCACAATTTTTTTTTACAATTCTCTTTGTCTACTAGTTAATCATCTCCTTGGTCATTATTAAATTGAGATTAGATATAGAGAATGTAATGTGACGAGGAAGGAATATATTGTTGGGCATAGCTATCTGTAACTTGATTATTTTTTAATGGGCGCTCAAATTTGACATCTAATTATTTTAATGAATTGAGAAGTAATAATTAATTAGGAGTACCCACAGTATATGTGATTTTTTATTTACTTTTTTAATAAGTAAATATAAAAAAAGAATAAATAAATAATTAATAAAAAAATTCTGCTGGAATATTTAATTAATTTATATTGTGTTTAGAGATAAGAATAAATAAGAGAAAGACAAAAATTGGAATAGATAAGTTGTAGATTTCTTTGAGCAACATGTGCTTTAGCAGACAATACCTTTGTATAGAAATGTTTGAATAAGGGTTAATATTTAGAACCCTTTCAAAAAAACCTGTTAGTAAAAAAAAATTATCAACAAAATGGGAAAAACATCAATCTTAATCTTAATCTAACTATAAATATGATTCAACTCATTTCTGTTAAAAATAAGATAAAAAGTCAAATTATTACTTTTAGAAAATTTTAAATCAATCAATCAATCAATTTTAATAAAATTATAATAATTTAAATATTATATAGATCGTGTAGTAAAAAATCGAACTTGCGTTGAGCTGCCTCAAAAGAAATGTTAATTGATTAAAAATAATATTAATACATTAAATTATATAAGTTCAATAAAATAAATTTAAAATATACTATTTAACATTATAATAATTTACCATATTTTACTTCATATGAGCATATAAAGTTGAATGAGAGACTTGGCTGCATCTGAATAAAAATTTACTAATTTTAAAATATTTGAAATATATTCTTTAGTTATAAAATACAGAATTCACAATAATAATTTTGGAGGTATTTTCTCGAATAGAATCAATTGAGATAATATCTTTTTGACAAGTAGCTAACTTCTCACAAGAAATTTCAAAAATAATAAAAAATATCTACTTTTAAAATTAATTTATTTAATTCATTTTTTTAAATAAGTATAATTTAAAAATAATTTAATTATAAATTAACATATAACATATATTTATTATTATTATTATTATTATTATGAAGAAGAAAATTTTAAATTCTAAAAGCATCTTATATTTCAAAATTAAAATTAGAAAATAATAAATGTATATATTAAAAAAATATTTTTTTTTATTAAAATTTTGATAGTAGATTCTAAATTGAGGAAGTGAGAGTGGATATGAGGAATGAAGATGAAGTTGCCGGAAGACTCAACAATCGCTGTTAACTTTTTATGTGTTTTGGCGTGTCAGTGATTCATATGGATGCAGAACAATCACGCAAAGAAATAAAAAAATTAATTTGAATATTTCTAAAAAGAGGTGAGTTTATAAATTTAATCACAAAAAAATTATAACATACAAAATTATTAAAATTTTTTATAAAATTATATATATAATATTAATATAAAATAATATTTTTAGTATTTGTTTTTCATATTTAAGATTTTTTTAAAACATTAGGATTCATGCTTCTTATTCCTTGGCAAAAAATGGCCTCTACAAAGCAAGCTTTTCGATATAGAACAGAGGTTCTTAAATTGTGGTCCGCGGACCCCTGGGACCTCCTTGTTCTTATGAGATCGTAAGCCAGAAATTAATTAATTAAATGACGTAAAGTACCTAAAGATTTTTTTTCAAGTGGGGGTTCGCGGAGTACAAAAGTTTAAGAACCTCTGATATAGAATAATAGGTAATTATTTGTATTTTAAAATAATTAAAATTATAATAAAAATTTGATATCATGATATATTTATTTTTACTTACATATCTTAAAATATTTGTTGTTAAATATATTAACAAAATTCATAGAAAGAAAATTTAAATTTTATATACATAAATAAATACGTAATATATAATATATTTTTTTGTATTTAGATTTTTTTTTATGTGTGTGTTTCTGTGTGTGTATGTATATAGAATAATTTTCTTTTATTGATATCAGTGAGTTAGATGAGCTTTCAACTTTTTTTCATGGAAGGCTAATCAAAGAGCCAACCTATCCACTGGACATTCATTTTTAAATTCTTTTTTCAATAATAAATATTTTATTTAAAAAATTCAAAGAAATAAATAATAAATTGAATGACATTAAAAATATAATAATTTTCAGGTTAGGTTGATATATGATATATATTGTATTAAGAATTTATTATTAAATTATATCTATAAAAAATATATTAGAGAATTTATATTGTTTGATGAAAAAAGCATGAATTTAAAAGGATTTATTTTGATGACGATAACTATTATAACATCTAAGGTATTTCTCAATCATTAATTTTTTCATTAAATTAAGGTGTCATTTTATTTTTTTTTTAATTACTTTGCTTCCTTTAAATTAAAATGAACTAAATTGAAACAAAAAAATGATAAATATCTTATTTAGTTCTTCTTAAATATTATTAAACATGATTTTACTTATTTATCAAGTTATCCCATTAATATGAAAATATAATATAGGATGAGTATGGAGTGGTAGTTTGAGATAATTTATACATATAAGTTGACCAGCCTTGGCTTTAATAAATACGAACTCAAACATGAAAGGAAGACCTTATACTTTGATGTAGTTCTAATATATTAAACTAAATATTATTTTTTAGAAAATTGTTATTTATACTTATATTTTATAAATTATTTGAAAATTTGAAATATTAATTATAAATATTTATTTTTATCAAATGATATTTTAGTATAAATCTAATGAGTAAAATGAAATACACTCCAGATCAAGGTTTGTTTTTTTTTTATTCTCTACCATCTCTACTTTTAAACTTATTTGGATGTTAATCCTTTATAAAGTAAAAAAGGGTTTGTTGATGAAGATGATTTGAATATATTGGTAGATATTTTTATCTGCTATCTTGAATATAATATATCTTAGGATTTTAGAGCCTATATATTTGAATCGAATCGTTTTTAAATAGGAGTTCTCCTTTTTTCAAGTCATTATCCCTCATAAATAGCCTAATAACTTTATTATAAGTCGCCTAGTAGGTCTACATTATTTTCTTTCTTTTTTTATTTTAATTCATTCTTGTCATAAAAAATCGGCTTTACATTCCAACTGGTTTATCTCTGCAAGTAACACGGAAGGACAGACATACACGAAAAAAGCCGAACAGGAAGAAATGAAGGTTGTATTGGATTTAACTTCCAAAAAGCACCTTCCTCAGTATACTTTCACTATTGGGATAAAAAATCCCGCAAGCATCTCTATCCCTCCGATCCCTCGCGTTCCATCACCTATTGAAAGAATAAATAGAAAAAAAAATCTAGGGAAAAAGAATTACATACTGAAACTTTGAAAAAAAAAAATGAAAATCAAAAGACAATAAATTTAATGACTCCACTCTTTTCCACTTAAGATAATGGCGTTCTTAGATTTAATTAATGATTTTTTTTTGTCTTTTCAACAAATTCATATAAGAGAAAGTTTTCTTTGAAGAATTAATCTATTAATTAAATTTTCTAAATTAATTAAAATACAACAAAAAATAAAATAAGTAAATAAAAAGTAATAGAAAAAAAAATTAAATTGATTTTTGTTTTTTGTTTTTTTCTACAAATTAATATAAATAGTTATATAATATAAATTTATAAATAAGAATCATGTTGATAAAAGTAGTCTAATTATTACAATTGATATAATTGATAAAAAATAAAACTGATATTTAAATTGAGATCATTTTCAAATATGCATATATACCTATAATGTACATTCTTTTTGATTCAAATTAATTAATTACAATGACTTCAATATAAATAAATTAAATTATTTTTTTTTATTATACTTAGAATAATAAAATACAATGCATGACTATAATAAAAATAATTATACTTGGAAATAAACAGAGAACCAGTATATATTTTAAAGTACAATTCTAAATAATATAAGAAAAAACTAATACTAGACAAGATCATCGACACTCTATTTTTAATTAAATTATAAAAAAAAATAATAAAACAATATAATATAATAATTTACTCTTCAGCCTCGTTCTTTTTTATTTAAATATAATTTAATAAACAAACATAATTTTATACTTATTTAAAGAATAATAATTATTGATACGTAATAAGATAATAATTATTATATAAAACGGTTTAATAATGATAATACAGAGAGAAAAATATTATTTTTAATTATTATTTTTGATAAAATATTTTAGTTTTAATTTCAATTTGAGTTATTATTATTTATTCTGAATTGTTTATTTTATATTTTATCGATTATATAATATAGAATAGAAATATAGAATACAATCCACCCCCTATGGATGTTTTTTTAAATTATCACGTAAAATATTTTATCCATAAATATATATACATATTATTATTGCTGATAAGCTTTAGACTATTTAAGACTATTCCCGGTATATCATTTAAAACGAAAAGACACCGTGGATAGCCCGGGTCCCACGGTCCGTTTTTTGGGGCCCATCCACTCTTAAGTAAAGGGTGCGTGTCCGAAGGGCAGAAGGGCATCCATGGTCAAAGCAGACCCTCTAAAGGCGGGAGGGGTTGAAATGGCCCATGGGGCGCAATAGCCACCCCTTAAAATAAAAGAAAGGGTTGAATAAGAGGGTCGTCTGCCCGAGAAATTGTCCCGATAACTAACTAAGATAGAACTTGCTCTCTTCCAATATATTGTACTTTCAAATGCAATTGGCAATTTTTTATCATTAAATTTTTTTTTATTTATTAGTGAGAATTAATTGTGACATGTCTTGAAAATCCCTATTTTATTTATTTTAATTGAATTAATTAAAAAATTATAACCTATTGAGATATTTTTAAAATTATAAATTATATTTGTTCAAAAGTTTTGTGTAAACTAGTTTAATTTTTTTCCGACTTGTTACACTCACTCAGTACTACGTATTATTATTATTATTAGTATTATTAGTAGTAGTGGTAGTTGTCGTAATAGTTGTAGAATTTTTTAAAATAATTTTCTATTTTGAAAATTAAAAAAAAAAATATTGGTGTATATATATAACAATTTGTTTATTTATTGGAGCAATCGATTGAACTAAATGAATATCATATAACAAATAGACATTGATAAATTCTAATTCATAAATATTTATAGAATAATAGTTTATACGAGTAGTATAGAATAATCAGATTTATAAAAAATGAATTAATTTACCTATATATATATATATATATATAGTTTTTATTATTATTTAGGTTGATTATTAGCAATTTATTTTCTTATATAAATTGAACATACATGTTATATAATAATTAAAGTCTTTATAAATAAATAATACTAGTATTTTTTATAATTATATATTAAATTAGCTATTTTATAGTCGTTCTCTTTCAATATATTTGTAATAAGTAAATTATAAATAACTAACATGAATAATTTTATAATTAGTTCTTGTTTTTTTTTCTTTTTTCTAAATAAGAATTGTATTAATAATAAAAGAATAAGATAGTTAACTTATGTTGAAAGTAAATTGTATTAAACGCCCCCATCCCACTCAGGCAAATCTACAGTTACACATTCTTCGTTTCCAATCTCATATCAGCCTCCTGGTCCTCCTGATCGCTGATATTCGATTAAGGTGACAAGGTGAAATTCATTAAAATTATACAACTAATCATAGTTCTTATGAATATTGCTATGCATAAATTACTTTTGTAAGAAGAAATTTCATCTACACATACATTTCTAATGATTAAATAATAAAAGTATAATCAAACACAAACAAAAAGAAGCCAAAGGTGTGGTGTAAAGAAAGAAAAACAACTGATCCAATCAGATTTTAATAAATATATATAAAAAAATATTAATAAATCGATTCAATAATAATAGATTAGAAAAATAAAATTTTATAGTCGGATCTTTTGACTTACCCAAGGATGAATAAATAAATAAATGAGAGAATTTTATATTTTAAAAATGAATAATAAATATAATAATTATAATAATATTTTATCAAAAATATTAATAGAAACATAATCGAAATAAAATTTAATTAATTTAGAATCTGACAACAACTGCGTTTTTTGCTTGGAAATTTCACATTAATTTTCCAAAATTAAGATAAAATTAGCTAGTTAACAAAATACAAGTATAATATATATGATAATTGTTTACAAACTGGGAAGTTTCAGAGATTTGGATGAAACTTTGCTTTCTAGTTTACGAGATAAAAATTATTAAAATTTGCATATAAATTCATTAACATTAATTTAGCTACCATGTTTTATTCATTTGGCCAGCAGAGGGCTTCACTAATTTTCATGGGTTTTTTTTTCAGTTCGATTTGGATTAAAAAAATTAATTAATTAAATAATTTTTCTAAATGCAAACAGAACCCATACAAATAAAAAATTAATGAATAAGTGAATTAGTCAATAAAACATTTCTAAATGGTTTCTCATTCATAACTAGTTTATCTGTCAAACATTAATAATTTTTATCTGTAGAAGAGACCGAGAAATATTGCATAAAGAAAATTTCTTTGGAATTTAAAAAGGGATCCACTGGCAAAGTTTCATCCAAATCCCTGAAGCTTCCCGGTTTGTAAACAATTACCATATAGATTAGGGATCTTTGTGAAATATTCATTCTTTGGTCTTCAAATATTTAATTATATTTTTTAAAAGTATTACTTAAAAAATATAACAATGATGATTGCTATTAATATTTTCGTTAATAAATAATTAAATTAATATTTATATATATATTTAAATGTTTATAATTATATTGATTTAAATTTATGCTTTATAAAACATTTATTTAATAGTAATAATTAATAGTAATAATTTGTTAACATTTTATGTCTTATGATCTCAAGAATTAAATATAAAAAAATTGTTCATCTGTAAATTAAAATATTATGTAAAAAATCAAATGGAATTTAAATGCGAGAAAATTATTTAAATAGATATATTCAGGTTTATTATATAGTTTTATATTTTAATTTTTTTTTTATATTATTATTTTAATTAAATTTCAATCTTCTTCATTAAATAAATACTAAAATTGAACTTGAGATTTTCATGATCACCTTGAAAAATTAATTAAATTAACCATCATATATATTTTCACAAATATTTAAGATTCAAAATACTTTTTATTTATAAAAAAATAAAATTTCAATATAATACAATCACATTAAGTAAAATGTTGTTTTATTAGAGTTTCTTATTTCTTAAACCGAGGGGGAAAGAGGTATTTTATAGAAGTATTAATTTTGTTATTGAATTTAATCGAAACGTTATTTATAATTTTAAAACCAAGGTCTTAACAGTTATTAAATTTTTAAAACAGCATATAATATATATATATATATATATATATATATATAATTGCCATGGTCAATAAAAAAAATCATATCATACTCGTATCATAAAACGATGTATCTTTGATTTGTATTTTTTTTCCTTATTTTTTTTTTTTATTTTTTAAATCTTGAACGTTCGTTATTAATGGTTATATTTGTCAAGAGAGAAATAATCAAGGCGAATGATAATCGTGAATTCATCATTTACATATTCACTTGGATAAAGTCATTTTATTACCTACCATACTATCCGTGTTTTTTTTCTAAATTCTTTTTATTTTTATTTTATTATTTTTTTTTTTTTTTTTTTTTTTGATCCGACAATTTTATATACTTAAAATACTATTTAAAAGTTTAATTGGCGAATGTTGTATTTTTATAGATATTATTCGATTAAAAATTTTGTTTTATTTTTTTTTATACAGATTAATTAAAAAAAAACTAATTAATTTTTTTTTTTGAAATTATTGCTAGTAATAAAAATCTTCTAGATGAATGAAATGAAATTGTTTTTTTTTTTCTAAATATTAGTAAAGATTTTGTACATATCGAGTCGTGGTGTGCTCATTTTATCCGAAAAATAAAAAATATATTAAATAAATATCATAAATTATTAAAAGAGTCATCAAAAAGTTTTTATTTATGATTTTAATATAAAGGTATATTATATATATTGTGTTTATTTCTCTAAATTCTTATGTCTTATAATATGATTTATTTTCCCAATTATAAAATATTAATGTTCTTTTACCTTAAGATCTTAAATGAAATTTATTTTTGATATCTCTTTTATTAAATTGTATATATTGTCGAGAATGAAGAATTAAAAGCACAGACTTATGCTTTCAATTGGATAGTAATATTTATGAAAAGTATAATTACTTAGTATTTAAACATAACATATATATTGATATTATATAAGGTCTGTTCAAAAGAAAAATTGAATTTTGAATTTACGCGGGCTGTGTACATTCGATTATAGAATTCTTTATTTGTTATGTTGGTACACATATTTTTCTCATATGTTGACATTATCAACCATTTTAGATTAGTAGTTTGTTTTTGACAACTGAAAAAGTTAGTCACGTTTTTGTGTGATCTTCGAATTTTTACTTAAAAATAAATGGATGAAAGAATCAGTATTAAATTTTGCGTTAAAAATGGAATAAAGTGCTCCAACGCACTTAAAATGTTGACTGTATTAATTGTCTCAAAAAATTGTTTATAAGTGGTTCAAGTGCTTTTAAAAAGCACGCCAAGTTCTATCAAATGTGAAGGTTTTGCTCACTACAAGGATCGGAAACGATCGGAATTGTGGAAAAACAAATCATGGAATCTGCATCACGATAATGCCCCAGCTCACACATCATTGTTTGATCGTGATTTTTTGGCCAAAAACAACACTGTAATCATGCTTCAACCACCGTATTCACCAGAATTGGCTCCCTGTGACTTTTTCTTATTCTTAAAACTGGAGAGACCTATCAAAGGAAAACTTTTTGCCACAATTGTTGAGATAAAGTCGGAATCGTGGAACGAGTTCTCATTTCAGAAGTGCTTCGATTGGAAGAAGCGCTGGCATAAGTGCATTATATGTGAGGGGAATTATTTTGAAGGGGACAAAATGGATATTGATGAATAAATAAATACTTTTCGAAATAATTCAAAATTCACCTTTTATTTTGAACAAGCCTCGTGTGTATATATATATTCATAATTCTCCTTAAATTAACATATAGATTAAATTCTAATGTGAGTAAATAGTCAAATTCCAGCAGTTTATTTTTTTTTCTTCTTGTTGAATCTTTTTGAAAACTCCAAAATTATTCAGGTATTTTGGGACTAATAAAGAGCTTATATGAGTGGTCAATGTTTGCATGGTGGGTTTGCACTTGAACGCACCATGAAAGCTGATCCAATTGCGTAGACATTCAATTGATGTCTTTTCATCTGGATAAATTGATCTCATTCTCTTTCTCTCTCTATCTCGTTGTATGTCCGATTATCCATCGATGTATGCATGTTTATGTGTGAGTGTGTGAGTGAATTCGTGCGGAAGACAGTTGGTACCACCCTTGATAAAAGACCCGGTTCCATGATCTCTCCATAAGATAAAAGCTATCTCCTTCATTCCGTCTGCCGTCACTGCGGTGATGGTCACAATGTCACCATGTCACAGAAAATGAAAGAATCCTTGTGGCCGATCGTAATAGATAACAACAAATAATATATAGATATATAAAGGAAAAAAAATCGATACAACTGAAGAAAACAACTAAATAACAACAGTCAGTCAGTGAAACCGTTAAACGTTGATTAAGAGATGAAAAACATTCCTCCCCCCCTTTTCTCCTTCAACTCATCCCCACACAACCACATATATATAAACTAAAAGAAGCAGTCGAAAAAGTAACAAGCACAAAAATTTCTAATTATTTTATTAAAAGATGACAAGAAAATTAGAAATGAAAAAAAAATTGATCGATGCTTATGATAGAAATATAATCACCTCGTGATTTTGAAATTATATATAATTAATTTAGAATATGAAAATTTCACTTCAATCTTATTCGAGAATATTTTAACGGTATTTGAATTTAAAGATAAGCTTATTTAACTAAAATTATTTTATTATAAGAGATTTTTAATTATTATTTAAATTATAATTTCCATTAAAAAATTTATTACGGCTAATGTGCATTTTTTTATCTTGTTTTTATACTTAAATTATAAATTATAAATATAATAATGACACGATTTTAATTTAACAGCAGTTATATATATATATATATGTTCAATTACTTAATTCAAGGTGATTAAAAAATTTATAATAAACTGAAAATTTACAAAAAAAAAAATATACAATATACGATCGTATATTTATAAAAATAATTATCATGATTAATTTAATATTTGAAAAATTTAATTATTAAAATTTATTTAGTATAAATGTATACAATACATTTATATTTAAGTATATACATTATTCAGTATTATTATTATTTTGATTTTTAATTAGTTATATTTGTTTATATTCATTTGATATATATTCATTGATAATTATAATTTTTATTTATTCATTGATATTTTCGTGCTCGGGGATTAGGTGTGTAGGCAAAGTGTATTCGGTAGAAATTAATTTTAAAACAATTTACTATATAAAATCCATTTAAAAGAAAAAATCTGGAGTGACTCCACTCAACTATCTCGCAAATTTGAATTGGATTAATTAACATATATTATATTTAAATTAAATTTAATTAATTATAAATTATAAATTAAAATTAATAAATATATATATTAAACCAGCGCGTGTTTGGCTCTTTGTTGATGGCACCACGTCACGTGCTGGCGCGTTATTTGCAGTCGTATTAAAAAAATAATTCCGTTACTTTAAGAGCTACATTTCTCAAAAGTTGATAGAAATCTGCCCGTTTTTGCGTAATTTTGTCTACATACACACATATATATATACAGAGAGAGAGAGAGAGAGGCGGACATTTTTCTAAACCTTAGTGAAAATGACTCAGAGACCTTCAAAACGTATAAAAACATCAAAATCTTGAACATCGAAAATTTTCGTGATCGCAATACTATCTCTGGCGAGATAGTAAAAAAGTATATTATAAATAATAAAATTAAATATAAATTAAACTATTATTTAATTTTTTATGTTGTTAATTATTATAAAATTTATTTTAATTGCCAAAATGATGTTATAAATATTGTCTTTCAATTAAATTTTAAATAAAATAAATAAATAAATAAATATAGGTATAAATATACTTATAAAAACAAGATTTAAGTAAACTTATTTTAAACAATTGATTAAATTTATATTTGAATTTACATATGTTATCGGTATATTTAGCCAGTAAATAATACTAATAATTCATGACCATTCCCTTATATGTCTGGATAATTTTCTTTTTCAATCAATCATCGATCTATAATTTATGGTTAAATCAATTGTCTTCCATTCATCGAGAGAAACAATTACCGTTGCAATTACCTATGAAAAGAGTTTAAAGGATTTTTTTCCTACATATTCTTTTCTGTAATTTTTTATTTTTATTTTTATTTTTTTTGGTCCTCATCATGCATCCAACTGGGGGATCGTTTAAATATGCACATCACTCACTCGTTGACTGATTGCCTTCTATCATTCACGTTTCGACACCTCGAGGGGGTCCTTTTTTATCATCCTCTTGGTCCTTTGCATCCCGTACACGCGTCCTGTATGCATCAAATATTTTTGGATTCAAAGTATCGGATGCTTCTGACACCTTGATGCAATGGACCCGAGCACGCACAATGGGGGGATGGCCCGCGGGGTGGTTTGTATTCATACAATATGCGGGACGGTTTATTCTCTTTAGGCAGGTAAAAACACACATACAAACTTTACCGGCTGGGAAGTGAAATTTACGCTTCATTAAAATTAAAAAGCAAAAAGAAGAGGGAAGGTGGGGGGGGGGGGAAGAAACAAAATAAAACGCCGATTCATTGACGGTAACTTAATAAATTTGGATAAGAGGAATGCATAAATTAATGAGCTCTTTAAAAGGACCGAGATAAGCATGATACTTTTATTCAGAATAGAAAATTTCTTTTACAATTCAGGTCCGAAATCGGATAGTAAAAATATTTATAATTCCCCAGAATTTTAAAACCAAAATAAAAAGTTTCTATTCAATTTCACGAAAATAATTATATTCATGAAAAAAGTTGTTTCATAAAAAAACAAATATTTTAAATGGTAAAATTATTATTCTTTTAATGAAATCTATAGGTTGATATTAATTGAGGGGAATTATGAAGCCCCGATAATTTAATATATTTATATATATATTAATAAAATAGATTGAAATTGATTTATATTTCATTTTGACATAGAATTATTTGAAAGTATATATATAGTATATACATTATGCAATTATACTAAATTATTTCTTCAATAGCTTTAGAATACATGTGGCACAGCTATTAAATTAATTAAATTTCAAGGATTTCGATTTTCTCAAATAAATAATAATAAAAAAAGGTAATTATTCAAAACAGTCTTTATATCATGGATTTGGATAAAACTTTACCGGTGGGTTCCTTTTTTAATTTCAAATAAACTTTTCTTATGCAATTTTTGCGGGTCGTTTCTATTTAGTATACGAGATAAATAAATATTTTTAATTTTGACAGATTATTAGCTGGTTATGAACGTCGAAATGTGCCATTAAGTAATGTTTTATTGACTAATTCACTAATTATTCACTTATTCCTAAATTTCGGTTTTTCAGTTCGAATTAGAGATAGAAAAATTAAATAATTTCCCTATATCCAAATCGAACCGGTTGGTTTTCGGTTTTGTCGACGTTCATAACCAGCTAATCTGTTAGTAGAGCCCTCTGTTGGACAAATTAATAAAACTTGGTAGCTAAATAGAATAACAATGAATTTATATGCAAATTTTAATGATTTTTATCTCGTAAACTATAAGCACCCGCACAAATTGCATAAGAAAAGTTTATTTGGAATTAAAAAAGGAACCCACTGGTCAAGTTTTATCCAAATCCATGACATAAAGACTGTTTTGAATAATTGCCAAAAAAAATAAAATAAAAAAAACAAGATTATTGATTTGTGATAAATAAAATGGCAAAAATACAATTCTAAAACAAAGTATTTTATTTATAACTTAATTAATTCTTATTAAGAGGTATAAATTTCTACTATACCAATGAGAATTTTTTTAAGTATCTACTTTGAGTACCATCTCAATTGATTATTTATTTTATGATATTCATTTATTATTACTGCATTTATATAATATTCTTGATTCAATTTTCCCAATGAAATGATCCTATAAATTTATATAACTATTATTTTTTTCTTTTATTCTTCTAAAATAAATAAATAAATCTAATAAAACAAACCTTGGCGTGGTACAAATTTATCACCATCTCGTTTTCGAAATCTTTCAATTTTTAATTGTTCTAACATAAAATGCGTGAATGATTCTTTCTATGTTTTTTTTTCGTTTTATTTATCCTCTTCTTCTTTCTGTATCTCCCCTCTAATTGATTGAAAAGACTGTGAGATGGTCGTAAAAAATCCATTGAGCCAAGAGCGAGAGAGAGAGAGAAAAAAAAAAATGAGTTTCGGCTGCCAGGAGGAAAAACGGCGGAAAATCAAGTGATATAGAAACCATGACACACGATTGTGGTCTTTAGTTATTGAACCAAAGAATATATAGCTATTCTTGAATAAAAAAATGTACCAGTAAATAATTTAATTATTTTATTTTACTATACAATTTTTAATTGATCATAAATGCCTATTAATCAAAAATAATCATTTGTAAATAATACCACAATTTTTGAACTAAAGATTCATAAAGCAATTTTCATTAATTTTGATGAATTAGCCAATTTTGATGTTATAACGGTGTATAATATTCTATTTATAGTATAAACTTATTCAACAAAAATAAAGATTTTACCTGTAATTTTTACATATTTTTTTTTTACTTTTATTGAGGTGATAAAATTAAATCTATTTCAAGAATTTTATCATACATAAATATTTTTAAATATAGGTTTAAAACTTTTCTTGCAAATAAAAAGAAATAAAAATAAAATGTGATTCTTCTACCTATCATGGTATATCATTACTATCACCATCTCATGGCAATTTGTTAAACTATTTGCATCGTGATTCAATTAATTGAAGAAATTCCACATCTTAATTGATTCTTATCTAATCTATTGTTCATATATTTATTTTATATACATATAATATGTATATTTCTATTTAAGCACACTTTAACAGCTAATCAATATAATTTTCCATAATTATATTGATTTTAAGAAGCATTCACAAAATCAATCATTCAATCGTTTTAATATTATTACTATAATTAAATTTATTTTATTTTCGTTAAATAAATTATAATAGATTACATTTCCATCTCTATCTCTCTCTTTTATTAATCAAAACAATCGTGTGGGCGATTAAGTTAACAAAAAAGGATTATGTTTCAATTATATTGTGTTTTAATCAATGATCAAAATTTGAGTTGTTGCCCTTTTACTCCACCTTTTTTTAAATTGGAACATTCCATGTTCAACGTATTAATGACTCCCGATTAAAATTTCTACCTACATTTGTTTGTTTTGTTTTTTAAAGAAAATTATTAGTTTGAAAGTCAATGTAAATCGTCGGTGGGTTATAAGGTATTTAATAAAAAAAAATCAAATCAAATGAATTTTAAGGAAAGTGTAGATGTTCATTTGGGTATTGATTCGTGTGGGTTGTTATTGTTGTTGTTGGTGGATTTTTTTTATTATTATTTTTGACTGGAATATGATTAATGGCGTTGGTAAAGCCGGCGGGCATCGGCAGCAAATCACCCGCACCGATTGTTCTCCTCCTCGTTACAATAGGTTCAAACATTGCTCGGGGATTAGAACCTGGTGTGTAGGCGAACTGTAGTCGGTAGAAATTAATTTACCGTTTGGGATTTTAGAGATCGATTATCGAAACTTGGGAAGGAAGTGTACCATACTTTAGAAATAAACAAACCATACGAATGATTTAAACGAGTACGAACGCCTCCAACAAAATCAGATTGGATTCATTCTGATGGTTTCACAACATAAAAAAAACCCACAGATTAAATCAGAAAAGAGGTTCAGAGGTACCATCCAATTTTCAAATCAATCAACTACAAATTATTCATTATTAATTTTCGAAAATACTAATTCTAATGTCCCATATTCTTAATATTATATGTATATACATGTAATAGATAAAACAATTTAAGAATCATGCATCTCCTTCCTAAACCGTGGCGCCATCTATGTTTTTGTGTCTAGATTATGTTCATCTCTTCATATGTTATTTTATAAAGAATCTAACAATAAAATACTTATATATTTTTAATCATATTTATAATAGTTTTTTCCTATTCTTATTAAATATTATTTATTATTTATGTGTTAAGTTAGACATCTATTGAAAATAGTCTTATCATGAAATCAAAATAACACTTCTACAAATATTATAAAAAGGATTTAAAGAATTTGTAAAATATTTTATTTGATCATTATTATTTTTTAACTAAATTAAAATTACCTTAATTTTAACTGGAAGTGTTTAACATACTTTCTGGAAAATTCTTTAAATTTAGAAAAGTATAATTGTAATATTAGCATTTTAATTTTTTAGAATTTGAATTTTTATTTTTTTGTTTTTTTATTTACTTTTAATCTTTTTAATCTCTATCAAAACTTGTTAATATAATATACTTTATAAATAAATAAATAGTATCTATATATTCATGATTACCTTTCATATTTGCTTGCAACATCATCCATCGGGGCATTTTATTAATCAATTAACGCAATCTTGACAGTTCTATCAAGTTATTTTGATTTCTCATGCCTCCAATGAAATTAATATAATATTTTCTAAATATCTATTACATCATTTGGGTAGATATATAGATTATGCAAAGTGTAAAGAGGGGAGAAGTATAGAAAATTAGCTGGAGTGTCTCCACTCGACTATCTCGCAATTTGAATTGGATTAAATAACATAATATATTATATTTAAATTAAATTTAATTAATTATAAATTATAAATAATAAATAATAAATATTAAACCAGCGCATGTTTGGCTTTTTGTTGATGGCACCACGTCACGTGTTGACGCGTGAGATTTTCAGTGTTAAAAAATTAATTCTGGTAATTTCAGCGAATCAATCAAGCTGAAATTCTATATATAGCAGTTTTATATAATTATTAATCATGTGAAAAATTATCAAACATATATCTTTATTTTTACGGTCACTTTAGAGGAAAAAAAATCAAAACGTTGTAGGTAATGACCCTCTTCCGGTTGAGCTACATTTCTCAAAAGTTGATAGAAAACTATGAATTTTGAATAATGTCCATGTACCAAATTTCATCATTCTAGCTCAAACCGTTTTTGCGTAATCTTGCCTACATACATACACACACACATACACACATACACACACACATACACACACACAGACATTTTTCTCAACCTTAGTGAAAATGATTCAGGAACCTTCAAAACGTATAAAAACATCAAAATCTCAACATCGAAAATTTTCATGATCGCAATACTATCTCTGGCGAGATAGTAAAAATATTTAAAAAAAAAATCCCAATGATAACATCTCAATTTTCATCTTAAATGTTGGCGACATCATCCATAAATAAAAATCTTATGAGAAAGTTGATTCTAATTTAATTGAGAATTTTTATTAATTTATTTATTTAGTTTTCATATTTTCATGAATTCTACTAATTTTCAATTTATTTTATCCCCAAATTAATGTTTATTATTTATTTATTTTTCATATTTTTAAAACGTGTTTATTTATTTGTTGATTTTATAGAATATTTGAAAGGAAAGTGGCGGAGCCTCGAGGGGAGAGGATGCCAACCACAAAACAAAGGGAAAGTAGCAACCTATTTGAGTTGAAAGGACCAAATCGGTATGGTCAAACGATAGTAATTAGTATCTTGACTAGAGAAAGGTTTGTTTGTTTTTTTAATTATATTAAAAAAATATATATAAATAATTTACATATTTGGAGATAATAAAATTAGAGGGGGACCTAATTATAGGCCAAAGACCCATGCCATTATTTGTAAACTTTTATTTATATATAATTTAGTAAATACTATTTGTTGTTTATTTATTTATGTGTCATAATGTAATAGGACATAAGGACCCTCTCTTCCTGGTTCACTACTTAGATTGTTTTTTTATAAATTTAATCGATAAATATTAAAAATTTAAATATTTAAATTTTTATAAAAAATATTTAGATATTTATTCTATTTTAGAAAATAATATTAAATAGTTGTTTTTAGATATAAAAAATATTCAGCATAATTTATTTACATCAAAGTTAGTTGATGGGCTAAAACTTCCCTAATATGGTTTAGAAAGGACAAAAATCCTTCATAGCTGTTCTTATTCAAAGTAATCTATATATATAAAATGCAATGTCTGTGTGTCTGTCAAATACTCAAAAACTACCCGTCCGATTACAGTGAAACTTTCAGGGATTGTTGTGGGCATCCCAGGGAAGGTTTTAATCTATATATATAAAAGGCAATGTCTGTCTGTGTGTCTGTCAAATACTCAAAAACTACCCGTCCGATTACGGTGAAACTTTCAGGGATTGTTGTGGACATCCCAGGGAAGGTTTTAATCTATATATATAAAAGGCAATGTCTGTCTGTGTGTCTGTCAAATACTCAAAAACTACCCGTCCGATTACAGTGAAACTTTCAGGGATTGTTGTGGACATCCCAGGGAAGGTTTTAATCTATATATATAAAAGGCAATGTCTGTCTGTGTGTCTGTCAAATACTCAAAAACTACCCGTCCGATTACGGTGAAACTTTCAGGGATTGTTGTGGGCATCCCAGGGAAGGTTTTAATCTATATATATAAAAGGCAATGTCTGTCTGTGTGTCTGTCAAATACTCAAAAACTACCCGTCCGATTACGGTGAAACTTTCAGGGATTGTTGTGGGCATCCCAGGGAAGGTTTTAATCTATCTATATATATAAAAGGCAATGTCTGTGTGTCTGTCTGTGTTATTGTTTTGTGTTTTGTACATATATATGTAAAATAAAGAACAAACAGAAATAAGAAAATAAATTTTAATTAATATAATTTATAAAAAAAAATAATGTTCATAAACTTAGAATATTAATTATTTAATTAATTAAAATCTACTTAAATAAATGCAAAGAGCCACAAATATATTAGTAAATATATAAATAATAATATGAAATAGTCAATAAATCTTACTTATTATACTAGGAAAATTTGTTGTTGCTTAAATTAAAATATATTTTCCAAGAAAACAAATATATATCTTATCTACTTATACTGATTGAAACAAAATGGATGAAAACCTTTTACATACAGACTTTCAACCAAATACCATGTATCATTCGGGGGTACAGGGGGCGGAGCCCCCGTCTAGGTGTGAAGAGCGCCTGGAAGGCGCTCGGAGCAGCTAGTATGTATATATATTAGGTGTGTCTAAAAAGTTCGGTGAATGGTATGATAAAAACATTAAAAAGAGAATGTTAATTGTAAATACCTTTATTAACCTTCAAAATACTCTCCTCTAGCCACAACACACTTCTGACAACGTTCGTATAACGCTTGAAAACTGTTAGAGATGTCTTGATGTGGAATCGTTCTCAGAGTAGCCGTCACAATGTTCAGGCCGGCAATCCACAAGCAGGAAGGACACCAGAAAACACTGAACTTGTAGGAGAGATGCTAACAAAAGATCGGCATTGACTCTGCGACTAATAGCCGAAGAATTGGGTATTGGCAAAGACACAGTAAGTAGTGTTTCCTGCTTGGGGATTGCCGGCCTGAAGGTTGTCACAACGGCTATTCTGAGAACGATTCCACATCGAGACTTCTCTAACAGTTTTCAAGCGTTATACGAACGTTGTCAGAAGTGTGTTGTGGCTAGTGGAGAGCATTTTGAAGGTTAATAAAGGTATTTACAATTAACATTCTCTTTTTAATGTTTTTATCATTTTATAATTTAACTTTTATAATTATTAGTATAAAATAATTAGAAAAAATATAAATTAAAATATTTTAATCTTATCTTATTATACTAGCAAAAATTGTATATTTGTATATTTCTGAGATTTTAAACCGTTCTAAGGATTTTTTTGAAATTCACACCATAGATAATATTTATAAAGAAAAATCGATCTGTATTTGTTTCAGTCTCTGGAAAAATCATCTTTGTTAGTTTTTTCTTAATTTAAAATAGGAAATTTAGTAATAAAAAAATGACGCCGATCAACCCCGAAAAGCTCTTCCTTAAATACAAAATATTATATTTAATTTATTTTAATAATATTTTGTATTCAAATTACGAAATATATATTATGTTATATCCACAGGGAATACTTTTCTGTCTTTCAGTGCATTAATACGTACGTTTAAGGGCTGTTTGTTTTATGACTATTTTTTTCAAATTTATCTTCTTTTAAATTATTTGAAATTGTTTCATATATTTTGTCGTTTACTTATTTTAAATAATAATCTTGATCTTAAATATTCATTGTTCATAAGGAAAATTTTTTTAAAGTACTAAGCAGCGGTGAACCAGGTACTATATTAAATACATATAAGAGAAGCCATCCATTTTCGAAGGTTGAAAATTAGAAGCAAAATTATTATTCTTCATTCCCTTCTATACCCCTTTATATGCTCGATTTATACGCTCCTTTAGATATATAAAAATAATTTAATTTTAATTGGATTTTAATAATAATAATTCTAACAAATTAATTGTATATAAAATGAATAAATTAAAATAAAATATTTTAATATAGGATCATTTAATAGAAAATTGATTAAGATGAAAAATAATGTTTTCAAATTGATCTATAAGATGGTGATTTTATAATTGTATAACATTATGGTTAAAATTATTAATTTAACTAATTTAATTAATTTTTTTTTTAGTTCAATTATTATTACTTTATTTTTTTACTTTCTACTATTGTTTATAAATTAATGAATCGATGAAAAGACACCCTGAAATCTAGAATGAATGGTGGGCGGTGTTTTTCTACTATGTTCCACCCCCGCCTGTCTTTCGATCCAATCTTCAGACAGGTAATTGCACCTTTAAATGGGCTGCCGGTGGGTCTACACCAAAGCGAGGCGAAAACTACAGGAGATTTCCGAGGTTGTCATTTATATTTTTTTTTCTTACCTGACATGCTTCCAGTTATTTTTTTCCATCAGCTCTTTTCGTGCTAAGTAGGCGGAACCGAGATAAATGAAAATCCCGCAGGTTCCTTACTACCACACCGCAATCGCCAACCAGAAAATATACACCATTTCTATTAAATCGCCTATTAATTTAAACATAACAATAATTATAAAATATTTATTAAAATTAAAGTATATTAAAAAAAATATTCATTACATGCCCCCTCCCCCCACTCCATCTCCCACTTGTACCTTCTTGTTTTTCTTACATTTTAATTTAATGTTTGTTTGTTTGTTTGTTTATTTGTTATTTCATACATTCGTGCATTTATTTAAAAAAAAAATAATATTTATTTTCAGATGGTTATCAGGGTAATCGTGAAGTTAGATAAAAAATAAAAAATAAACTACGCTCATTAATTTGTGAATTTTATAAATATAGCTTTCGAGAGACCATTTCATTCGAGACAAATAAATTCCAATCGAAATTGATTTTCAATTCTAGATCCTTTGACATTTTAAAAGATAGAAGAGAATATTTAATTCAACACACAAAAAGAGGAGTGGCAGGGTTATGGAAATTGGTTGATAAGAGAAAAATATCTATTTCGTTTTCTTTCTCTTCCCACTCTAAAAAATATAATCACAATATTAATTTAATCTTAAACAGAATATATCAAAAACAATTCAAAATATTTTTTCTAGTTTATTACAAATGTACATACATACTTTTTGTTAAACTATTAAAAAAGACCTTATCAACAGCCAAAAGAAAATAATACCAATTCATACATTCCTTTATTTTTTTTCTGTCCGTTTATATATTTTTAAAGCCCTTTATGTTCACCTACCAATCTCTTTGTTTAAATATATAATATACTAGCTGCTCAGAGCTCCTTCGTCGCTCTTCACATCTAGACGGGGGCTCCGCCCCCTGTACCCCCGAGTGGTACATAGTATTTGGTTGAAAGTAGTAAAAGGTTTTCATCCATTTTGTTTCAAACAATGTATAACATAAAACATTCATTTCTTATTGTGTGATTATTTAAAATATATTTTAATTTATTTAGTAAATTAATCTATCTATATATATAAAAGGCAATGTCTGTGTGTCTGTCTGTGTGTCTGTCTGTCTGTCTATAGACTCAAAAACTACCCGTCCGATTACGGTGAAACTTTCAGGAATTGTTGTGGGCATACCAAGGAAGGTTTTAGTGTAGTTAAATCCAAAATTAATTTATCCAAAATTAATTTAATTAGTAATATATTGCTAAAAATCTGTAGTGTCACAAAACTATCGACAGATGGCGCTACATATAATTTTCAAAATTCAAATATTTTAAATTTTTTTTAAACTTAATATTTCTAACTTTGTATTACAATACAATAATGAGACGGAATTGTTGTGTGTTAAATTAGATTTTATAAATTGAAAACCATTAGTTATACTCTTAAGTTATTTAGTTTTATTGATCACATATCTGGAAAAAATCATCTTCATTAGTTTTTTTATATTTAAATGTATATATGTGACCTCACAGTTACCGCCTTTTAGATATATATCTATTCTTAAAATAAAATTAAAAATATTTATATTATATTCATATATATGTAAAATAATAATTATATTATTTTAATATTCCTATAAGTTGGTATCACAATTTATTATTATTATGAATTATTTATAAGTAATTAATATTATTAATTGGTATTAATAAATAAATAATATTAATTATATTAACTTAATATTTCTAACTTTGTATTACAATAATGAGACGGAATTGTTGTGTGTTAAATTAGATTTAATTAAAGATTGAATTTAGAATAATTAAAAGGGTTATTGAAACCGCGTATGCTGATTAGGGAATGACAAGATTGAATAGGTTCAATTAAAAAATGCTTATATAAAATTATAACTAAAAATGATTTATTTAATAAAACTATAAGAATTTAAATTACAATTTAATTAATTTTTTGTGAATAAATAAACATATATAAAAAACTATATATAAAATTTGAATTTTCATTTATTCATTCATTTAAAATTATTTTCCGATTGTTCCTTTAAAATAACCCCTCTTAGGGGGTCGGAAGGGGAGGCAACATAAGGGAATTTTCTTTCACTTTGTTATTGGGAAAAACCAGGGGGGGGGACAGTCTTACCAGGAAAAACCCAAATTGTCAGCGTCCACTCTGGAGTTTTAAACAGTTTTAAAGGAAATGTTAATTATAAGTTCATTTCTCAACGAGTTGTAACTTTAAATTATTTTTATTAATGTTAATTATAAGTTCATTTCTCAACGAGTTGTATCTTTAAATTATTTTTATTAATTTAATTAATTATAATTAATTTATAGCCAATAATAGTTTATTATAGCTAATAATTTTTTTAATTTTTAGTGTAATTTGCACGATCATTATTTATAAAAAAAAAAAAACACATTTTGCAATTTCCCAGAAAGGCTGTTTTTGAGATGTAAGTATAAGTTAGTTTTATGAATAAAAAATATTTATTTTAATAATATTTTAGAATCAAATTACGAAATTAATAATATGGGACAGGGTAGGATTTGGTTGTAGCTCAGGATAGGGACTCTTAGAGAAAAGTGGATTCTGCGGCTAAGAACTTTCGAAAACTGTATAGACACAGAGTTAGATAAATATAACATATGCAATAATAATATATAATTAATTTACTGATTAAATTAAAATATATATTTTCTAAGAAAACAAATATATGTCTTATCTACTTATACTGATTGAAACAAAATGGATGAAAACCTTTTACATACAGACTTTCAACCAAATACTACACTCGGGGGTACAGGGGGCGGAGCCCCCGTCTAGATGTGAAGAGCGCCTGGAAGGCGCTCTGATCAGCTAGTTATATATATTATTATTGAATATGTTATATCTATCTACTCGAAAGTTCTTGGCAGCTACAACCACATTTCTCCAAGTGTCCCCGGTGACCTCATCTTTCTTTGGCCAATAAATGCTGGAAAGAATAATCTGAATCTACTCTCATCTCCCAGGGTCATAGACCATGCGTGGCTCAACGGTACTCGAAAGTTCTTGGCAGCTACAACCACATTTCTCCAAGTGTCCTTATCCTGAGCCTCTGTTCCATCTCTCGTACGTCATTCCCTGATGTACTCATCTTTCTTTGGCCCATAAATGCTGGGGAGAATCCTATTCTCAAATACTCTGAATCCACTCTCATCTCCTAAGATCATAGACTCATATAATACAACAGACAAAATAATTGTTTTATATATTTTAATTTTCATTCCCTTTTATAATAATTTTGATGAGATAAGCCTCTTTACTGCATGATAACAGGCGTTTCCCGATTGCAACTTCGATTTAAATTCTTCTCAAATATTATTATCCTTCGTGATTACATTCAATTTTTCTACATATTCAAATTCTACATTTTGTATGTTAATACTGCTTCTGTTTGTTTCTATAAATATATTTATTTATCATTATTAATTTCAAACCTCATCTCTTTTCCTACCTCGATTAATTTTTCCTCGCTATCTGTAATTGCAATTGCCGAATCTCCTATTATATTTAAGTCGTCTGGGTCACCTAATATTTTACAATTGATTTCCGTATCTTACTCTTTCTTTACTACCTTCAAGATAAATTTTAAGATCAAAATTTGAAAAAGTTTATCCGGATCTATTGAGTCATGCGTAGGTTTTACTAAAGTCTACAAATAATTAGTGAACAGAGATATTGAATTCGCGGTTTTTTTAATATCTGTCATAATGAAAATATCTTAATTAATGTTGATCGATTTGGCATGAACCCGCAATGATATCGTCTAATATTTCCTCCGCCTATAGTTTATAAGTATTGTATATGTTATAATAGAGTATAATATTTCTTGATCATTTCATTTCGATATTTTAATTTAATTGCTTGATTTTTATTGAATATTTTTAATTATAATAAAATTTGAGAAAATGCAAAGTTAGAGACTTGAGACAATTTATAAAAATTAATTTATAAAAATTAACGGTATAAAAATATTGATTAAAACTAAAGATAAATTAATAATATATACATTCATTAATAGTATTACTTTAAATTAATGGATTTATTTGATTTTTTATTATTAAGTTCATTTATTACAGAGGTATATAAGAATATTGTGATGTAATTTCATAGAAATCGTTTCTTATTTTTTGATGTTTATAATTCAAAATTACCGGTAAAGTGTCGGTTAAGTAGGAAATTTCTTTTTTGTTTGTTTCTATGACAGCAAAAAAGTAAACAAATTACATACATACATACATACATACATACATACATACATACATACATACATACATACATACATACATACATACATACATACATACATACATACATACATACATACAAACACTCTCCTTTATATATATAGATATAACTCCGCGGTTTTTCCCTAATGTCATTGAACCTGCCTCACATTGGAAAACATTTATTTTATTTACCTGGTTATTAAATTTATAAATTTTAAAGAAAAACATCAATAATAATAATAATAATGACAAGATTTATATTGCTATGAAAAATATAATAGTAGGTATAATACTTTTTTTAATTTAAATAATAATAAATATGAATTATTTAATTATTATTGTTATTTATTAACGAAATAAAATAGTTTTTAGTAGTATGATTGATTGATAGATAAAATTTATTTTCTATATTACTAATATATATATATTATATTCAATTTGTTCTTCCATTAATTTGTTGCATGTATTATCCATTTATTGAAAAATAAATTATTTCAATATGAAAGGATTTTCGAAAAATTCAATTTAACTGATTTACGATTAATTATTTAAAATTATTGTTTAGAAATTATCAATAAATAATCTTTTGAAAAATAATTTTATTTTATATTTTCTCTTTAGTAAATTTTATTGTATGAGTCTTTTATTAACTTTTATTAATTTGTCATAGTTTCAAATACACTAGTTTTTTTTTTGTTTTTTTATTTAATAAATAATATTTAGCCATCTTCAAGAAATTGAATTTCTAATGAAATAATTGAAATCATCTGTTTTTATTTTATCAATTCAAGTGCTTACCGCGTTAAATGAACTAAACTTTATCTTTAGAGTCATTAAGATTTAAAAACTGAAGGATTTATAGTTGCCTTTGGTGTCTTCCGTTTTCCGTTTTGACAGGTAGTCAGTCTGTCGGTGGCTCCTGGGAAACCTTGCTTCCACGTCTACCGAGGTGGCGGGGGTGGAGAAGCACTGCAGTCTGACAGACATTTTAATTACCTACAATTATCGCTCAGGAAATCAAGTTCACGGACTTTTTCTATATTATAAAGCGAAATATTTTATCTACTTTTAAAGTTAGAATTCAACTTACGACATTTTATAAATATTTTCTCTATAATATTATTTTTACAGAATTAACTTTATAATCATTTAAATAATATAATAAATAAATTATATATATATATATTTTATAATATATTTTTTGCATAATTTATTGGTAGCTTACATACACAAGAAATCTATAAATACATTAAAATAGAATTTTCAATATAAATCTACAATATTCATGAAGAACAAATCTTATTGAACTACAGAATAATATTCTACCTTGCTCTAAAAAACATATTCCACCGATTGAAATGATTATAATACAAAATAATAAAAAAATAATTGATTAAATAAAAAATAATCACTATTTATGAATAACTTTAATTTTTAATTAAATATTTTTACTCGTAAATATAAAACATATAATCTTTAAATAAACTACGGTGAGAGATTGAGAATAATAACTGAAGAAATATTGTACAATACTATCTAAGGGAATAAATAATTTTCCTGTAAATAAATAGACGAGTATTAAATGAACTCTTAAATAAATAAATAAATAATAAACAAATTTTTAATATATATAAATTATGAATTTTATTTTATTTATTATAATTTATTATAATTTTGATTCTTTTAATATCTTTGAAAATATGTACCTATTTATAATATATAAAAAAATAAATATGTACAATTTAATTTTCTTTATAAAACATGTAATTATTATTTATGTACCTATATCATTACTAATTATTATCTTGTTAATGTAATATGAGTCAACTAAACAATAACAAACATGAAATCTACATTGACCAAAAGATAGAACCTGTTTTTATATCACTACAGACAATTTATGCTGTTTAACAATTATATTTAACTACTTTAATTAATTTGTAGTTGTTATTGAGTAAAATTGAGAACTTTCACCCTACCTCTCTCTATTTGAATGCTTAGTTAGTTGAGAAAAATCCATTTACATCTTAAACTTTTTTTTTTCATTAATTAAATTGAAAACGATTTGTTAAGGGTCAAAAGAGGCAAATTTCAAAGTCAAAAAGCTTGAGATCGAGATTCAAATCGGATTCACATACTAATTGTTTTAATTATTACATTTTAGCCAAATGTGCACGGATCATATCTGAGAAATTTTAATTAACCCATGTATATACACATATAGTACATAATGATATATATATATATATATATATATATATATATATATATATATTTATATTATATACGGAAGTAATATTTTTATTATTAATTTTAAATCCTTTTTAATGTTAAATTTTTATTTTTTAAACTTACAGCTGGATTGCTTAAAGGGAATGGGGTGAAGAAGGGAATAAAAAACCAAAAAACAGGTTTCAAGAGGGTGGAATAAGTAGGGTTGGGGTGAGAGACAAATAATAGAAGGGTATAAAAATATAGGGAAGTATATGTTCTCTCCAAAAAAAAAATAAAATAAAATAAAATAAAAATACATAAAGAATTCAAAAGATGAATGCTTTTACAAAAATAAAATAGAATAAAATATATATCATCGTGGTTTTAGGAATTTCTTTCTTTCTTTTTTGTTAAATTGTTCTAAATTCTAAAGTAAAAACAATAATAAACAATAGAGGTGAAATTTTAATCGGAAGGGTGAGGGAATGGACCACCAAGTACCGGAAAAAGAACAGGTTTTTATTTTATTTTAAGAATGCCAAATTCGCTCTCTGATATGATAATTATACTTTCAATATACATTTTATGGAACAAAACACAATAGTAATTTAATAATAAGGACACCTCAATGGATCCATAAATATCCATTCATCCAAAAATCTATATCAAATGACCATCTGTTTTTTTTAATCTTTTATTAAAATTATTTAAATATATATGTATATTATTAATAGAATATAATGCCTAAATAACACTTATTTTCATATGAAAAAGATTAAAGGTGGAATTGTAACTTTTTATTGAATTATTTTCGGTATTTTTGTTATTTTTGTCCCTTAAAAAAAGAGTGGAAACTCCATTGTCAAATATATTATAAACAGGATTTTATTTAATACAAAATTGTTATAAACGAAATCGAATATTCTTTAAAATTATAAAAAAATTATAGATAATTGTTCAGATTAGTTGACATGTCATGGATTTGGATAAAACTTCACCACTGGATTCTTTGTTAATTCCAAAAATAAGAAAGTTATCCTTATGCAATTTTTCTGCGTCCCTCTTCTAGTGTACAAAATAAAAATTATTAAAATTTGCATATAAATCCATTGTTATTCTTTTAAGCTACCATGATTTATTAATTTGACCAGCAGAGGGCTCCACTGATTTTCGAAGTTTTTTCAGTTCGAATTAGATATATAAAAATTAAATAATTAATTAATTAAATAATTTCCCTATATCCAATCCGAACCGAAAGAACAGAAAATTAGTGAATAAGTGAATAATTGCTGAATTAGTCAATAAAACATTACTTAATTGCTAAACAAAAATCTTTATTTATCTCGTAACTAGAAGAGACCAAGAAAAATTGCATAAGGAAAGTTTCTTTGGAATTAAAAAAGGAACCTGATAAAGTTTTATCCAAATCCAAGACATGACTATTAATCTGAACAATTACCTAATTAAAAATTATAAAACAAAAAACAATTAATTAATAAAATACAAAACTGCTTTTTTTAAATTAAACTTATGGGATTTAGTAAGATGACAATATACTATTTATATATTATATATTGCAATATTTAAAAAAAATTCTTATTTATATAAATACATATATTTTAATGATTGACAATTTGATTAAAATTTTTATTTTAAAAAGTCGGTAATTAAGATATATTAATTTATTTTAAATTGAAATTTTATTATTAATAAATACTTAAGTAAAATGAATTTGTATTTTTTTGTCGATTTATTTTTACATTCAATAAATATATCTATAATCTTTCAATTTTTTTTCTTGAGTATATTTAACTAAAATAGTATTTTTAACCGGTAGTATAATAAATATTACCTTCTTCTGTGTTGGAGTCACGTCATTGCGAACGCCAAGGAATGCTTAAACGCTTGACCCATCCAACAAATGAATTATCAGCTAATCTTTTATATTATGATAAAATCCATGACCTTTGCACTTGAACGCCATTTAATCCGCCAAAGCGAATAGTAAAGTCGTTGAGTGGGCATTGGGAGATTACCTCATCCATGATTTGATTTTTCTTTGAATTAAATATAGTCATAATTATAAAAATAAAGAAATAAATTGAAAAATGGAAATCGAAATAAAAATGATAGATACAATGAAGATTGAGAATAGAATATAATGAATAATAAAATAGAAAAAACATTATTAAAAAAAGAAAATAGTTCAAGAATTTAAAACAATTTTTAAATAAAAATTAAACATTAACCCTTTTCATTTCAATTGAATATATTAATTATAATATTATTACTTATTACTTAAGGTAATTGAAAGATTATTATAAGATAATCTTACAATTAGTTGAGTTCTTACACTTAAGGAATTGACCTAAGATTACGCGATTAAAGAGTTATTATAGAAATTTTTTAAATTTTTTTCTCCACTTCTTTTTCAAATTTTTAATAAATAACCATATTTATAATCAAAAATAAAAATAAATATGAAAAAAATATTTTAACATATTATATGTTTATGTATTTTTATAATTTTATAATTTATATTAAATAAATATTAAAATATATATCTATAATATAATATATAATATAATATATAATATAATATATAATATATAAATAATAAAATAGTAAACTCTGTGAAATGGTTTATGCTTCCCTTAAATATATTAAAATTTTTGAATTTATTTTATATATAAGTATATAAAAAAATAATTATTCCGTAAATGTAGAATAATTAAATAAATTTTGAACATTCATTTATAAATTATATTGGAATTGTTTAACCATGATTGAAAATAATTTATGTAGTTTTTATAAAAGAAAAGTTTTAAAAATAAATACTATAACAAAAAAAATATATCTTAGGCTTATTTATTTATAGATTATATAATTCTAAAATAATAATTGAATACACTAAAAAATTAAAAATTAAATTTTAATTCAATAATTACCGACCGACGATAGTAAGGGTGGTATTGTTTTTTCTTAATTTTAAATGAAATTGAAAATCAGGGATGCAATTAACAAGAAAGTATTTTAGTCATTACATGTGTGTTCTTTTCTATGAGTAATAACCTTTTTTTTTAAATTAATAGCCATTATAATACAAACGAAAAAATTTTCAAGCGTATCATTTCATTATAAGTAAATAATCTGTGCTCTTCATTTAACTTCATTGATTATCATATAATGATGTTGTAATATCTGATATCATGAACTTTGTATTTCTTTCTTTAATTATAACTAATTGTATTAATGATAGAAATAAAGGAAAAAAAAATTAATAAATGTTAGAAGAAAATCATGGCTTGTCTCATAAATCATTTTCAATTAAACTTTTGATGATATCATTTGAAATAGAATACAATACCAGGTGAAAAACAACAACAACAACATCACATTATATATTTATTTCATATTCATTTCATATTTTTCAGGGATATAAAATGAAAGAAAATACTATTTATCTACGAGCTCTTGGTACTTAGCCAAATTTCACTAACATTTACAGATAAAAAAGATTACACTGTAAATTTCATCTTTCCATTTATATTTATAAAATAAATATTCTAATAGAATATATATAAATGAGTGAAATCGTATCCATTACCATATAAATATATATGTAGGTATATATAAGATCTCCTCTCATTAATTATCACAAATGATGAAATTTATATATCGATATTGTATAATAATAAAAAAAAATGAGAGAAATTCCCACAACTTTGCTTTTAGGATATTTACGTGACTATATATAGAAATATTTATTAATCCAAAGAGCTACAAACATCTTTTAATTAATCTCGCTGATGTAATTTTAATTGGATAAAATATAAATCAATTACAAAAAAAAAAAAGATTGTTCATATTTTTTTTGTTTAAATCATCATAACTAACAAGGTACATGAATTCTTCCATCTCCCTTTAAAATATATATTTCAATATTTAAAATTATTTTTACTTAGCCTAAAGCAAAAATTTTTTGATGAACATATTTTATCGAAAATCCTGTAATAACCATTCTTCATCTAGATATAAATATTAAAAATAAATTCAAAACAGAATGCTGAAGAATTTTTTTTTTTTTTGTGGTCAAAAAATAATCCTCTATCTAGTTTTAAAATTAAAAAAAAATATACAAAGGAAGTAACATTTAAATACTGCAACACCTGGACAAACTGACTTATATTAATGTGTAACATAGTTATTATAGATAATTATAATATTAAAAATTAACTCGTGATGTTTTATATTTTTATTTTAAATTTGAGAGTTCAATTTTTAATGTTTATTATTATTATATTATTATTATAATTATTATATTATTATATTGACATCTAGAAATCCTCAACACTTTTAGTCTGTCAACTTTTTTATCTATCCCAAAATGTTCTTGGGTATTGGGCTTAAGAGTAATTATAATTATTATTATTATTATTATTATATTGTTAATAATAAATAATAATATTTTTATTAATTTAAAAGTATAAACATATTTTAAGAAAAATAATAAAAATTACTTAAATAATAGTTATATAATTATTTAAGTAGGTAAATTATTTTATTTTTATTATATTTTTGAAAAATATAATAAGAAAACTTTGTAAATTGTTTTCGTTTGTTAAGAAAAAAAAAAGTTCTATTGTCTTCTGAACAAAGATGGAAGAGAATAGATATATAGAATATTAAATGGGTAAAAAAAAAATAAATAAATAAAAAGAATTTTGACATTAATTAATAATTCGAAAGGACGGTTTCTCTCCCGGGGCCGCCGGTAGAGACAAACCAGTTTTGCGAATCACCTGAAGAAGATCGAAACCGATTTTTTTTTTAACACAATCGCAAGGTATTATGATAGGAGAGGCTTCCTTTTGGGGTGACCAGTGTCCAGACATGGCTGGTTTTGTTTCCCCATTAAGGGGGAGGGTTGACACCTCTGGCCGTTTTTCTCAGGGAATAGGGCACTGACCGGTCCTCCGTATGACCCAGTGAAGACACTGAACATTAAAGAAAGGGTCATCATCCCTGAAGCCGGACATTCCCAGGATAGGGTCAAAACCTGTCTGTCCAGGGCAAAGATGACGGCCTTTTTTATTTTGATTAATAATATTATCGCTATCTTTCTAAGGATTTAAAAGGACTTGGCTCAAAAGAAGACGAGAGCGAATTACCGCGGCAGGGGTGGGGACAGGGCTCAATTATCCAAGGGCTGGTTATTTTGTGTCCCGGGTCAGGAGGTCAGTTGCATCCCGATTTGACCATTCATTCCAACTACGGGATGTTTTACTTCTTGGGCCCTTTTCCCAACGGGACAGTTCCCAGCAAAGAGAGACAACTATCATCTTCAGAAACGGAAATTTAAAAAAAAAAAATAATAATTTCATAACCTATTTAACTATTTAAAAAAATCATGACTCATAAAAAACAGAAAACTAAATTGAATAATAGATTAACCCTCTAATTTTATCGTCGGATAAAAATACTACAAAATATTAACGAATTCATTTCGATTAAAAAAAAATAAATAAAACAAAATGAAATTCAATCTACACTCAACAAGAATGAAATTTATTCTCAATAAAATTTCTATTGTAATTTTACTAATCTATTTTGAATAGGATTACTTTTCTATTCAATAAAAAATTTTCATCTTTATTTTTTGATTCTTTTAAAAAGGCTTAAAAAGTTTAGAAAGCTATTTCAGCCATTTTACCCATTTTGTATTTTTTTTAAAATATTTTCAATATATTTTAGTTTTAGTTTTTATTTAAAATAAAATAAGAAAATATTTTTATGTTTTGAAAGATATAAAAAGAAAATATATTTTTTATATTTTTTTTAAATGAATAAAAAATAATTTATGAAAATTTGAATTCAATTTCAATCAATTTATTCTATTATACTTGTACATTTTGTAATATTTCTAATACATAAATTATTTAATTTAATTTAATTTAATTATTTTTTTGTATTATGTATAATAAATAAATATAAATAAGAAAAGTAAAATATCAGTATTGGAAAGGCAAAAATGGCGAGAATTTAATTGAATTTTATCAAAATATTTTCTATCATGCAGTTCATTCAGAAATTGCTGATTTTAATCATTAATCCAAACCATTTCTATTCAACCTCATGGTCTCCTCTTTTAAATGTCTCAAATTCACTTTGCAAAGAATTTTTTTTTTTTTTGAGAAAACGCTTTATAATGCCATTCACCCCTTCCGTCTCTATTTATTCCATTTTATCTCTACTGTTTTATATGATCTCTCGAAGGGGGGTGGTGTACCAAGTCGGAAGAGGGATGTGGGGGGAAATCTTATTCTTTTTTTTCAACGAAAAGAATTTTAGAATTTGTTAGGATACAACCCCTCTCTCTTTCTCTCTTATTTCATATCAAGAAGAAAAAAAGGGTACATAGTATGAATTTTAATCAGATCAAAGAAAGAATTTTTATACCATGGAACAAATAGGATGAACTAAAACTTATCAGATTATTTAAATCGAGCACAGGGTAGAGAAGGGGAGATCAAAACGCAACGCTGATTTTTTTTATATGTATATAAAATTAAATTTAAAAAGAAATATATCCGTATTTTATAAGCCTTACTGATTCAAAAAAAAAAAAATATTGAAAATTTAAATTATTAATTTGTTAATTTCCTTCATAAATAATTATAAGTGTAATAACTTATATATTAATAAGTACATTTATATATATATTAATTATTCGTAAAAGAAGTTATATAATTAAAATTAAAAAAATATACATTTAATAGTAAATATATTATATTATTAATATAAAATGAGTTGGATCCAATGGTGTCAATTTAGAATCTACCTAAAATTTTATTATCAAATTATTATTTAGGTTTTATAATCTTTTGATTTTCAACACCATATATTAATTATAGGTAAGTATATATATAAATATTTATATATCAAAAATATATTAATTCAAACGTAATAAAAGTACATTTAATAAAATGAAAATATTGTATAGTAAATCTCATTAATGAATAATAACGAAAAGTAAATATATATTACATGTTTAATTAAAATAAATAAATAAATATGTCAGATTTAATTTATTTGAATGATATACACTATTATAAAATATCGATAATAATCACTTTTGCAATATGACATAATTTACTAATGGAATATTTTTTTAAAATAATAAATAGAGAGTGGATGGATGGGGTGGGGAGTAATTAATTAAAAATTAAAAAATAAAATTTCACATATTTCTCTCTAATTACATATATATTCATATATACCAAGCAATAAAAATGCATATTATTTGATTAATATTTGCTTTGATAATAATTATAGCACTATATATATATCATAATACAATTATTAAAAATTTTACTTCATTTTAAGTACTAAGATTTTTCATACATTTTTATCTCTTTTTTTTACCGACCGACGATAGTAAGGGAGGTATTGTCTTCACACCAAATTTCACATGTGGAGATTTTTACATATCTCCACGAATCATGCATTTTCTTAACAGAAAAAAGTATTTTTAGCATGATGTCTGTCCGTCCGTCCGTCTGTCCATCCGTCTGTACATCCATCCGTATAGATGTGTACAGCTTGAACGGCTTAACCGATTTTGATAAAATTTGGTATATTTACTTAATCAATCAGTATGATGAATTGATCAACTTTTGGTGTAAATCCGCAAACCGGAAGTGGTAGTATTAGCGATCGACGATAATAAGGGAAGGGTTATTTTCACACAAAATTTCACATGAGGAGATTTTTTTATATATCACCACGAATCATGCACTTTGTATTGGTTTTATCCTCGGGAAAATCATATTTATTAGTTTTTTCTTGATTTAAAATTATATGACGTCATCCAGCCATTCATGACGTCACAGCCTGGTCTTGCATATATATTATAAATAAAATAAAATTAAAAATGTTTATATTTATTATTTATGTATGCCTATCTGTTTTTAATTACATTAATAGATATATTAAAATTATTTGAAATTGTTTCTGTAGCTGGAAATTAATTTATTTCAAACCGTCGGTCGGTTCGGACCTGGCCACAGGTCAACTTATTAAATATCTTTTAGATACAATATAATAATAATAATAATAATCATCATCATCATCATAATACACTATTTATCTTTTTATGAAAAAATTTAAAATTAAAATTTAAAATCTCATGCCAAATGTTAATATTTTATCTTGATTAATTTATTAATATAGACAGAATTTTGTGTCATATTTGTAAATATATTAACATTTTCTCAACTTATTCAAAATTATTTATAATATTTAAAAAAAATAAATTAGAGAAAAACAATTATTATTTAGATTTTTATTTTAATTTGTATTTGGTATATTTCATTTAACTTAAAATTTAAAAAGTATAAGTTAGTAAGTAGTTTAAATAATAAAGAAAAAATACAATCATTTTCTATAAATAATTACAAAATATATTTTTCCTAAATAATAAATTTAAAATGAAATTTAAAATAAATAAGTTGACCTGTGGCCAGGTCCGAACCGACCGACGGTTTGAAATAAATTAATTTCCAGCTACAGAAACAATTTCAAATAATTTTCATATATCTATTAATGTAATAAAAAACAGATATGGATACATAAATAATAAATATAAACACTTTTAATTTTATTTTATTTATAATATATATGCAAGACCAGGCTGTGACGTCATGAATGGCTGGATGACGTCATATAATTTTAAATCAAGAAAAAACTAATAAATATGATTTTTCTCGAGGATAAAACCAATACAAAGTGCATGATTCGTGGTGATATATAAAAAAATCTCCTTTGGTGTGAAAATAACCCTTTCCTTCCTATCGTCGATCGCTAATACTACCACTTCCGGTTTCCGGATTTGCACCAAAAGTTGATCAATTCATCCCACTGATGCATTAAGTAAATATACCAAATTTCATCAAAATCGGTTGAGCCGTTCAGGCTGTACACATCTATACGGACGGACGGACAGACGGACAGACGGACGGACAGACATCATGCTAAAAATACTTTTTTCTGTTTAGAAAATGCATGATTCGTGGAGATATGTAAAAATCTCCACATGTGAAATTTGGTGTGAAAACAATACCTCCCTTACTATCGTCGGTCGGTAAAAAGAACCTATTTGCTCTATTTATTTGTTCCATTTAATTAATAAATGTTAGATAAAAAAATAATATTTTTATTTATCTGTATACAAACCAAATTTTCTATTTTTTATCCATTTATTTATTATACTATATTTAATATAAATTATAAATGTATTTATTTTCTATATATAAAATTGAAACACCTTTTTATATATATATATTCTATTCTAGTCATTTTTAATGAGTGCATTATATTCTTTTACGATTAAAATATCGTATAATGGTTATATTCTGGTTTTTATATATTGATATTATACTTTTATAATGAAAAGGTTATTTTTGAATAATATATATTATCTTTTTATGGATAACAAAACCTTAATTTTTCAATTATATCCATTTCTATTCTTTCTTCTTTTCTTTCTCAATTATATAAATAAACCCTTTTTTTCGAATTGAAATTAGTTCTTTGGTGACTGGGTGTCCAAATGGCGTGGTCACTAGTGGATAGGCACAATGCCCCAATGACAATAGTAAATAATAGTAATGGTCAGTGGTGGTGATAGTTGCACTGAGACCCGGGCGGGGTTCGTTGGTCCGTCCGACGGAACTTTAGTGAAAAAGAGAGAGGGTATTTGGGAAGGAGGCAATGCCCCCTCATTTTGACCTCCCAAAAGGGTCATAACGTTTTTTGTTATGTAGAATAGTGACCCCCTTAAAACTTTGCTTCGGGAGTCAATTTGAAAGAATGCCCGTTGGTGAAAACAACGCTTTATGCAAATCGCCATGTCAGAGTAACCTTTGCCAATCATTCATCTAAAATTTAGAAAAATTAATAAATAAATAAATAAATAAGATTTTATATATAAATAATTATAAAATTAAACAAAAAAAAATATTAAAAAGCAATTCAAATTTAATTTCTCAATTTTTATTATAAATATTTAATTTCTTCCACCCTTTTTCTCTTGCTCTCTCTTTTGCTCAGAATTTTTATTATCAATCCAATTTAGACCCTGTCTCATTAATTGAAAGATATTAAAGTTTTAAATTTCCAAATCAATAACGATAAATTATCCATCTGCCATTGGTGCAAATGATCTATTTTTATGTTTCGTCGTTCAGGTGTGCTGATATTTCAAAGGTGTTTAATGGATTTCCACTGGATTTGAAAATTTCAAATGCTCCAATTTCAATAAAACAAATCATTAATTTATTTTTTATTAAAACTCATAAAAAATAAAATAAAATAAATTTTTATTCATACTCAAATAGTAATGATAAAATTATAATTAAATAAATAAATAATACTTAAATGTTTGAAATAAAATAAAAAAATAAAAAAAAACACAACCTACCTTAAGGAGGTAATGAATATTATGTAAATATCCTAAAGATTTAAATTTCATCCATATACATTCCTTATCTATTTGTTATTTATTTTATTTATTTATTAATGTCAAATTCTGCTTCCTGCTTTAAGGAGTTTAGACTAAATACCAATCATATCTAAAAATATAGTATATATTAAATGGATAAGTGGCATGGTCGATGAATTTAAGATTTGGAAAATAAAATTCTCCATAACATTTATGAGCTGATATTGGTAAATATTACTAGTGAATAGGAGACATTACATACCCAATAAAAAAATTTCCTAAGTATTCCAACATATAGTTCTTATTATAAAAAAAGAAAAGATTAAGATAAGCAGGACATTAAATATACAATTAATATAAAATCAAATATGATAGATAATTCTTCTAATGAAAAGAATAGGAAATGATTGGAGATTCTTGGATTAAGAACATTTCGAGGAATATGTTAGGAGTTTGGACCACAGATAGAAAAAATATATTTATAAAATCAACTCTTTAATATATTTTTATTTATCTCACAAAATAAAATAATTTCAATAAAATTTTTTAAAATTTTATATTAAATAAATAATTGTATATAAAATCACATTATAATTAAAAAGAGAAAGGATTTAGTTTGCTTTATAATTATGATGAAGTTGTTTTTATCACAAATTTCAGATATATATATTAGTAATTTTGAAAAATAAATAATTAAATAATAAAAAAGAATAATATAAATTTGAAAATAACTATAAATATTCCAAATATCATGATTTATCCAGAGTACCAAATGTAAATAACTCTTATCAGACATAAAATTGTAGAAATTATTTTAAAACTGTTTCAGTCACCTGTACTTTTCTTTTAGTATTAAAAAGAGCTTGTTTGGTTATTTGATGCATTATTTTTTATAAAATTCAGGCATACCGAATACCTGTTACACCTTGTTTTGATCGAATAAAAATGTTTTGACTCAGTTTCAATGCGGTTTATTTTAAGTAATACGATATGATGAGGAATTAAAAGAAAAATACGATGTGATATCAAACAATAGAAAAATATAGAGAAACTTTAACGCACGGGTACAACTACTAGAGCGTAGATGAAAATACCGAAATGATATATAATATATATATATATATATATATGTATAAGTAGTACGTTTATAAAAGAAATAATAAAAAATAATTTGTAAGGTTTCTTTCTCTATTTGTTGAATGAAATCAGGTATTGTTGTTGTTGTTGTTATTGTTTGTTCTTAAAAAGCATAACATAAATAAATAACACCGGTTTGTTGTCAAATTCCCGAAGGAGCAACCGCAGCAAGTGTGGCTGATGGATGCATTGGCCAATGTGAAACGGGAATTCGGAAATGAATTAAAAAGAGGTTGCCGGTTTTAGGGGGTACGGTGATTTCCGGTCCACACGCCAACCTCTGATTCGATTACAGCATCTGGTTGTTGGAACTGTTGCTCGGCTCATCTGGCTGCTGCCGAGGCTGGTTGCCATCCTCGTGTTTGAATGAAAGACCAATTTTTATTCAACATTTCGAGCATTGTGATGGTAACTCGGATGGCTACCTGTCGAAACCAGTTCACCTGGGCGCCACAATGAAAAGAATTAAACACCCAAGAATCGAAACGTGCGATCTCAACTATCTATCAATGGAATACATTTTAATTAAACTAATCATGTAATAAATAAAATATGCCAGGGTTCACATTTCGATGAATTAAAAAAAAAATATCAATAATCAACCAAACAACAAATTTAATCAAACTTTCATTAAACATTAACTGATTAGATAAACACAATACCTAAATATATGAATATTTTTCAAACGAATGAAAAATTATAATTTTTTAATTTTATTGTACAAGATTATATAGATTTATACAATATTTATACTTCTAAAGTTTAATAAAAAAATATTGAAATATTTAAAATATGTTAATAATATAGAAAATAAACTATAAATAAAAAAATAGATATTTTATTTATTTATTTATTTATTTATTTATACCATAATTAAAATTAGCAAAGAAAAATATATAATATATATATAATAAATAATATATAGTGGAATAAATAAGTATATAAATATTTCATAAAATTTTATAATCAATAGAAAAAATATATTATATTTTTTTTAGTTTTATTCGATTTTATAAATTTAATTAAAAATAAATTCAATTTGCAAATATTAAATTAATTATGATATATTTTATTTATTTAATTATCTGCTATTTGAGAAATTTACACTATATTTTTAATATATAATACATATATAAACTATTTTTCTATAAAAATTTTATTAATCATTTAGAAAGTTATTAAATAAATCAGTAATTGGTATTCGAATTTGCAATTTTTTTCTTTTATATATGTATATAAATCTTACTATTTTATAGCTAATAAATAAATAAATATTTAGAACATTTTAGTTATAAACATTTTTTTTTATTGTGATTGGAGATTTTTTTAATCTAATTTATCTGATTAAGAGTAGAAATTAATTCAATTCCAATCATCATCGTAGTCTATTTTATATCTACTTTACGATAATTTTATTAATAAAGTTAAATTTTAAATTAATGTATTTGTGATTGATTTTTAGTATTATAAAATCTGAATGGAATTCTTATGTTTCAAAGATTATTCAAAGTATCATTGAAAATGTTTTGATGAGTAACATTTATTTATTAATTGTTTTGAATGTAAATAACTATATAATATTTTTTTGATGATTATCAGAAAACGAAAATTGATTTTTCAGGACTTCAATCCATTTTAAAGGTTCAATTGAATTTTATTTGAAATCAAGTATTGGGTATATTTCAAAAACTATAATTTAGGCCGTTTATTGTTTTTTACTTTCTCATACTCGTATAATCAAGCTTTAATGATTATTAGAAAATAAAATATGTCTGTGTCTGTTTCAACATTTCTCTAGAATGTTTTTTTTTATTTCTTTGAGATAATATAAATATATTCAATATTTTATTTTTATCATATTTATGCAAAATAGGTTGGGATATATTTTTTTTCAATAAAATTTTAAATTTATCGTTAATACCTTTTAACTATCTAAAAGAGTATTTGTCTTTTTTCCCACACAATCTAGAAATTTCTTTTTTTAATCGGTTGAACTTTAATAAAACCCAAATGAGCATCCCAATCAAGCGTTTTTCTTTATTGTAAGTTAAATAGGGGTATTAAAGTATATTTAAGGGTGTTTTTGGTTTCTATTATCCATCATAATAATAAAATAATGATAATAATATGTTTTACTCTCTTTCTATGCCTTCTAATATATAATTTTAATCGATATTTCTAGTGGAAACCCTTTTTGGATTAGTCGATCGTGTCAAATTGCAATTTCTCCTGATCCCTCTCCCCTCTCGATTGTCTTAAATTTTGAAAAATAACACGAGGCTGATGTAATACAGCCCGTGGGACCGAATGTCCAGTGCAGTCCAGTGATGGGGTCAGTTGGATGTGCGTTCCCCTCCCCCCCTTTCGTTAAGAACGCAACCCTTATTTTAAGCTTTAAAAAATAAAAGAGAGAAAGAAGGGGAGGGGGTAAAACGTGGGGCGTGCCTCCGTATTGCGACACGAATTTGGCCTCCCTCCTCACCTTACTTCGTACTTTACTTTTCTCTTTCTCTCTCTTGTGATAGCAGATGCTACAGAAAACCTGATTCAAAACGGAACATAAAAATCTTCCGTTTCAAAAAACAACCCCCTCGTAGCCGCCTCATAAAGATGGTTCCTGTATCTGACAATCGTCATTTAAATACAACGGCACAGGGTACTATTGCAGCATGAATTCACTTCAGACGCATTAAATAATATTTTATTAATAAATTTTCAATTAAATAAAAAAAAAAAACAGATTTGAACATTGTCTAACATTACCAATATTTTTGAAATTTTTAAAATTATAAGGAAGATATTCACATACGATAAGAATAGTATTATTTTTATAATTTTACTTTTATATATAATTAAATAAATTTAAATTTAAATATTCTCTCTTTATATTAATTGTACTAGGTTCTTTGATCTAAGAAAATAGATATACATATGTGTATACTTTTAATTACTATTATAAATAATATAAAAGGCCTAAATATAATAGTTTATTTTTAAAGTTAAAATTTATTAATTACTTTTAACTTTGATATTGTAATTAAGTATATTTTTACTAATCGAAAAGCAATTTATTAATATATATTTTTATAATAATTTACACATAGAAACATATATTAATAATCATTCAATTTATTTTATTTAAATTAATAAACAAGTTGTAAGTATGGCAACAAGTTTATTAAAACTTTTGCACGGTCTACAAAACAAAATAAATAAATTTATAAAATTTGATAAATGAATATAAATAAAAATTAAAGAAAAAATTTATTATATTTATTAATTTCATTAATTTTTATTTGATATTAATAAAAATATTTATATTCAGTAATTTATTATAGATTTTTTGTCGTTTGGGATTAAACATTTACTACTCTCTCACTAACATAAGTGTGAGTGAATTTTAAAAATAAATTTAACTATTCTATATTATATATATATATATATATATATATATATATATTAATAATTTTTCTACAATGATGAATGATGATACTACAAATTAAAAAATGAATAAAGTAATAATCAGTAGTTGATTGAAAATAAATAAAATAATTTTTTTCTGAAAAGGTATATAACTAAAAATTATAAATAATTAATTTTGAATTTTTATTTAAAAAAAAAATTATAAATTAATGTTTTATCATTGAAATTAGAACAAATTCGATATTCCCCCCCCCCCCCCCTCCCTAAGCCAAACTACTCTTTTTGCTAAGTATAAGATATTTAAATATTTATAATAATAGTTATTATTAATAAATATAAAAATAAAATTTCTAAATTTCAATTGCTAAATTTTTTAATTGTAGATATTTAATCACAGGATATGTCCAAATATATGTGAAGATGATTACATAATTCGTGTCAAATGATTTTTTTTTTTTAAATTCTCCTTCCATAAGCAAATCCAATCCCTCTCCAATCTCTTCTTTTGTTCACTTTGAATAAAAATGAGAGTTTATATTGACAGAAGAGGTGGATTTTTTCCAAATGGAGGTACTAGTCCTCCAATTAAGGGAATCATTTTTTATCTATTATTTTTTTATGGAAAATTTCTTAAGAAATATTGAAGTATTATATAATAACGCATAATCAAATTATCTAAAAATAAATATATGTTAATTGTCATCATTTATTTATACAATTTTATGTTTAAAAATAATATTTCAGTCTTGATAAATTTTTAAATTTATTTAATCATTTAATCTATTTTAATTTAATCAATTAATTTATTTCTTAATTTTAATTATGCATAGAGAATCGATGACATTTCAGAATATCTATTTTCCATATTCCTCCTACATCTCGAAGTTGTTGTTGTAGTTTTTTTTTATTTCATTTTTTATTTAAACTTTTTAATTGTATGCAAATTGAAAAGTAATTTCAATACGATCGTTTTTTTTATTTTATTTTAAACTGATCTATTAACAGTCCAGTGATTGATGAAAAACAAAAAAAAAATCTTATTACAACATTTTCTTTTCTTTTTTTTTTTTTGATATACATAAATAAATAAACGATTAACGATTATGGCAAAATGACATTTTAGAGAAGGCGATTTATTTTGACAGAGATCGATTTTTTGATATTTTCGAATATCTTATACCTATATATATATATATATTGTTTCTGATTTCAATGTCGAAGATTGATAGTTAAGATTTGTGTGTGCCATGTGTGTGTGTCCGGTTTCTATCCTATTGTATTAATATTTCCAAATTGATGGCTATCTTAAGAAAATTGATTGAGGAGGTTTCATTGGGGAAGGCGATGAAAGGCAATGTCTAAACAATTGGTGAAGGCGTTCTATCAATCACGAAAATGATATTATTAGATCCTATCCAATCAGCTTGCTCTATTTTTATAAGGGCACCTATTTGAAAACAAAACAAAAAAAAAGATTCAATCTATGACTAAAATCAAAGAGAATCGAATCAATTTATTTGGAGGTAATCTTACCATACCATATTTTATTCTTTGTTTTAAAAACTATTAAATGCATATTTATCTGATTAAATTAAAAGAGGTATATGTATTTAAAAAATATTTTTATATCGTCATAGATAATTATTATTATTATTATTATTAAAATTAAAATTTGTACAATTTTATGATATTTAAAATGTATCAAGTCACATTCTAACTGATCAATCAATTTCGATGTTCGGTGAGATGTTCTTAAACTTTGGGCGGTTTTATTCCAGATAAGAATTTTGAATTCTGTGTTCTAGAATTCAAATCTGACCCCCGAAAATTAATATTTTGACTCTTACTTTTTATTATCCCGCCAGAGAGAATTTCTGATATTGAGATTTTGAAGTTTTTATATGTTTTGAAGACCATTGAGTCATTTTCACTAAGGTTGAGAAAAATGTGTGTGTGTGTGTGTGTGTATTACGCAAGAACGGTTTAAGCTAGGATAATGAAAATTCGTAGTTTTTTATCAACTTTTGAGAAATGTAGCTCATTCAGAAGAGGATCATTACTACCACGTTTTCATTTTGTTTCCTCTAAACTGACCGTAAAAATAAAGATATATGTTTTTATGTTAAAACTGATATATGTAGAATTTCAGTTTGATTGCTGAAAGTACCCGAATTAATTTTTTAAATTTTTAAATTGTGACTTAAAAATGATGATAAAGGTTTTAAATGTAAATTTAATATATGTTAATTAATTAATTTAATTGAATAACAATACTATACTGCAAATTTAAATTTTTTTTTTAATTAATTAATTAATTCAATTATACTTAATTTATAATTTAATTATATATAAGTAATTAAATTTAATTTAAATATAATATATGTTAATTAATCCAATTCAAAGATAGTCGAGTGGAAAATCTTCAAATTTTTTACAATAAGATACAAGATTCTTGTGTACATTGAGACCAATTTCAAAAAATGACAAAAGATGTAATAGAGAAATTAAATTATATTTAAAAATAAAATAAAATAAATAGAAAGAATATACCACTTACAGACTATTACAAGAAAAATTAAGATACATTACATCGCCACTTGTTTAGGCGTGAAGACGGCGGAAGATGGACACATCAGCTAACTTAGGTATAAATAAGTGGGTTCATTTATAATGAAATAACATCAAATCAACTAAAATATAAAAGGGAAATAAAAAAATTTTCGCCAATAGTAATCTATATTTTTTATCTCTCCATAATCCAGTCGCCATGATTATGGAAATTGCCAGTTAAATGGCAGATTCAGGCCGCAACTTCTTTTTTAATCTTTCTCTCTCTCAACTTTTTTATTTTTCATTGATTGAGTAATAAAATCCAAAATAGTCTGACCGTTTATTCTAATGGAAATAAAAATGGCGCAAAATCAATAAATTATTATAATATTTATTTTTATTTGTATTTTAAATAACCGATTGTGCTAGTCAAAAATTAATATTAATATTTGTAATATTAATGTACAAATATTAATATTAATTTTTTCATTTTTTTAAAGACAATATTAGATTAATTTTAAATTTTGAGGCATTGTACACTTAACATAATTTATTGCGTTTTAATTATTAATTTAGCATTAATTTTATTAATACATATATATAATCGTATTTTTACCTTTGATAATTTATTTATTTTTTAAATGAAGATAGGTATTAAAATTATTATGAGGCACTTAATAACTTTTAACTCAATGTCTACTAATTAATAACTATAATAATATTTAATGCATTTTTAACTTGAAAAAAAAAATGATTATATAATAAATAGGTTGTCAATATTTATTTATTTTTTAAAATTTTGAATTATTTATTTAATAAGAGAATAAGATAATATTTTAAATTCACCTTAATTGGAAGATTTCCATTATGATTATTATAAAATTCATGTCTTTTCAGTTTATAAATAAATATTGGAATTTACTATCAAAGGGAAATTAATTTTTCATGTTTTATCCATTTGAATTGTCTTCTTTCACTTCTTAGCTAGTCTAGGCAATATATCTATTTTTTTTGTCTCCACAAAAGTGCATGACAGCTAATTTGCCATATTGGCATCGATTGTTCATCAAACTTCCCATCGTAAGCAAATGCCCTCATTAATGGGAAATGACATCCATAGCGACCAAATAAGTGTAATAATAAATGAAATATGAGTCCCATAATAGTTAACGGATTGTCTTTTCATTGTTCTCCATCTCGAAACCATTTCTAATTAATTTCTAAAAGGAATTAATATTCCGGTGGCATCCTCAATAAATGGATAATGAATTTCGATGCCAAATAAGTCGCGAATGCACATGCATAAGGTGTATTTCCATTTGTCATTATTAGTTACTGTCCAAATCAATTTCCATTTGCATTTTATAGTATTTTATTTATTCTTTATCCTATCCTAAGTATTTATGTAAAAACAAAACAAAATTCAATTTATATATATATTTATACATATTATAGTTCAATTTGTTTTTTTAATTTTATGTTAAATAATTTAAATGTCAAATTCGTGACCGGGGTGTAAATTTCAAGAAAATAATTTTTCAAATATTTATTTCATTTCATTTTCATTATGGTGAAGGTAATTTGATATGGAAAAGGTTTTATTTTTTCTTTTTTATTTTCATTTGTTATTACTCACAAAAGAAAATTCTTAATAAGAAATTGACATTATAATAGTATATACCTAGTTCACCGATCAGTCATTAAAAAAAATTATTTCTTATTATCGGGTTTGGCTAGTCATATTAATACCTGGTTCACCGAGCTGCAATTCAAATAATTTAAAAGAACATAAATTAAAAAAACATAGTCATACAACATACACCCCTTAAACATAGGTTTTAATGCACTGAATGACAGAAAAGTATGGCCTATGGATATAAAAAAATATATATTTCATTTTATTTAATAATATATTTAAGTTCGATTTGATGTAGTTGCTGACGTCATTTAAATTTCCTATTATAAATTAAGAAAAATCTAATAAAGATGATTTTTCCGAGACTGAAACCAATACAGATCGATTTTTTTTATAAAAATTATCTATGGTGTGAATTTCAAAAAAATCCTTCCAGCGGTTTAATATTTCAAAAATATACCAATGTATATATATATATATATATATATATATATATATATATACAATCTTATTTAGTATAATAAGATAAGATATTATAGTCAATATTATTCTATTAATAACACTAAATCTCTCATTTTAATAATTAACGGGATTGAAATTATCTAGAAAATTGGTTGTATTTAGTGAGCAATAACATGAAAAGGGATTCCCTAACAAACATAATTTATTTTTTTTTTATTTTGAATTTCAACGAAAATTGAAAATTTTTTCTAGATGAGTGCGTGATTTGAATAAAATTTTCCACTAAATCTCATCGTTAATGATAATAATTAATTATAATATCAATTTGCACAATATATAATATAATATTTAAGCGTAATTTAATCTCTGAATATGGTGATTCCTGTTCATAAAACCATTCCTAATTTATTCTAATCTTAATGATTATGATATTTTATTATTGTTATTATTAATAATAAAATTAATAATAATTTTTAATAACATAATTTTTATAACCATAAAATAAAATTAATTGAATTAAGTATATTATGATGGATTATCATATTTTATTTAGGTTATAGAGAGAGAGTTATAAATGGAAAAGGAGTATTTAAGTATTTGTTTTCTTATTATATTATTATTTATTATTTATTATTATATTTTTTTTATTTAACGACAAAACATTTTATTAATTTAAATGCATTAGATATAATATTATAATTTGACAATGCAATATTTTAAAACAAGTTTTTTTTTTCAAGACATTCAATCACACCTGTGAAGAAAGTATAATATTCCTATATATATATATATATATATATATATATGAATAGAATAATATGTCCGAGAACAATATGGGATTTATTTCCGCTAGGTAAAAGGGTATTAAAATAACCATGAAAAAAAAAATATTTTCTGTTATTGGGACGTGAACTATAACATCTTATAGAAATGAAGGATTTATTATTATTATTATTATTATTTTGTACAGTTAATTTTGCCAAACGAGGTCACAAATTAATGCACATTTACACATATCTTTTAATAAATTTCGATCATCTATCATACCCCTTTATCTTTCAATCAAAATTATTATTTACAAAAATGTGCTTAACAGTTATTTTCATTTGACTAATTACTTTGGCCAGTCGCCGGTGCCTCAAACACATCAACTGGATTTTACTTTTTTTTCAGGTCTAAGCAATAAAAACACTCATTACGTTTCCTGAACACTGTCTGATAATTTTTCAAAAAGATTAATTAACCCCATTTGAATAATTAACCCGGGAGCGCAATTGTAACATACGCTTACTCTTACCGGAAATAATCTCTAGTAAATAGATAATACTTTGCTTACGATTATAAAACAAAAACATATAAGAAGGTACAAAAGAACGTTAATTATCTATAAAGAAGGCTAATTGGTATATATTTATTATTGTTTCTATATATATATATATACTATATATGTATATATTCCTTTGAAACCTTTTTTGGTGTATGAAAATACAAAACGTTTGAAAATTGAATCGAGAATAGGTAATGACCGAGAAAATGATATAATAAATGCAAAGAAGTATAAATTGTGCAAAGGGAGATAATGGAAGCGGAGGGTTAAGAGAAAAAGATTTGAATGGGCCTCATTAAGCGAGCAATCCGTTTCAGAATGCCATTTATCAGGGTTGAAGTATCCGGAAATTATCACAGGCGCTTTATCAAGCTTTTATGCAAATTAGACGCATCTTTTAATTTCGAAAACAAAATAGATGCTAGAGGTAGGGGAAGGAGAAGGAAGAAGGTCTTTGAGGGGTAAAGGAAGATAATTATAAATGGTAAGTTCATGCATTTGTGGGGAGGAAACCGTCACTTGTGCAATTCTAATTCTCTTTTCGTTAATAGAAAAATAAAATTAATTAATGTGGGAGAAAATGAATAAAATATTTTTAATAATGATTTTTTTCAGTAATTAAAAACGAAACTAAACAAAATAAATTACTATATATATATAATTAGATATTATAAGAAAAATATCGAGTGTCTCCACTCGACTGTCTCGCAAATTTGAATTGGATCATCAAGCTTTTATTATATATTTGAAAATTAATTAAAATTTTATTCTATCTGATCAAGGGATTTAAGGTTTTTAATTTCACTGGTAACATTTCATTGAAATAAGAAGACTTTGACTTAATACTATATTTTTGTGAGTTGTGCAAATTTAAGAAATTGGCTCTTTGTTGATGACACCACGTCACTTGATGGCGCGTGATTGGCAACACGCACACACAAATACACACATATTCAGACATATTTCTCAACCTTAGTGAACATGACTCAGGGAGCTTCAAAATGTTTAAAAACATCAAAATCTCGACATCTGTGGAGAGATAGTACAAAAGCATTCCTCATTTAGTTATTGTCTTGAAATGCAAAGTTTGCAAATCTGAAACCTGAATAAAATTCAGAAAAAAAAATATTTATTAAAACTTTATAAAATTTTAAATAAATAAATTAAGCTAGATTCTATAGAGGATTTTTATTTAAAAATTAAATTAATTTATTATCATAATTATTTTGAAGTCACATCAAAGTCTTCATTTGATTTATTCAATTTAAACATTTTTTTATCATTTAATTCAACTTAAATATCTATATTATTATATGGTATAGAATAAGTATGTGGAATAGAGGAAGAGACCTATTTAAATTTTCTACTCCTCCCCTCACCCCTCGTTATTTTTATAAGAAATATTTTTGTATAAATTGTATTGAAATTTCCCTAAAAAAAAATTTAAATTAAATTATTCCATTGATACAATAAATATTACTCGTTAATATAATCTACAAATTATTTAACAGAACTTTTTTAAAAAAATGAAATATAAATATTACCTCGTTAATTAAAATTTTTGTTTGGTGTCTATTCTAAAGATTATTTAGATTAAATGATAAAAATTAAATTAAAAAAAACCAGAAACAAATTAAATTAAATATTTATTTAAAATCTTTTCTTTTTAATCTATATATCTATATAATTGTCATTTTTTTTTTCAATAGACTAAATTTAATCTTTCAAATACAAAAACAAAAACTTTTTTTATAATGAGATATTAATTTTTACCATAACTTGAAAATCACAAGAATTAAAAATATTACTAAATGATGGGGTGAGGTGGGTGTAAGGAGGGAGAAAGGGATGATGTCGGCGGGAGCAGCTGCAATTTGGACATCTGTTTATACATGACTCTCTTGTTTGGAATGTTTTTGACCGCCCTGGGCAAATAATTGCTCTTTCCAGAAATTCAACACGAAACCGAACTAAGCAACCAACCAACCCTTCCTTCATCTTTCATGCACTTCGAAAAGTCAATAAAATTTTCAAAAGAATAAGAAAAAAAAAAAATTTTTTTTCTTATAAAATATGTTGTTTTTTTTTTCTTGGTTCATCATTTATTAAATTATTACTTAACGTTTAATGAGGACATAAGAAAAAAAAAATTAAAATTTTCTTTCATAATTTTTGTTAAATAAAATAAAAGTCTATGTTTTTTTTCAAATGATTCTACGAGCAATATTTATTTGCCTACCAATAATTAATAATTTATAATTAAAAACGCGATGTCTGGACCAGATAACAAATGGCTAGAAGGGGGATGGGGCTTAGCCATCAATATTCTAGCATGCATGCACTTCTTTCGATTGGCGAAAGGACCACGGGGGGCCTTCCATGCCTCGCTTCCAAATAAATAGTCCACGCTATTGAATACCTAATCGGATAAATTAATAAAATATAAAACCGCCGTCAGAACAAACTTCAATTAACTTTCCAACCATCAATTTCATTCATAGTTTTAATGATATGATTTAATTTATTTAAATGTTAATGATTATAAAAACAATTCTTGGGTTTTTTGTATTCCTATTATATATATATTAATTATCAGTCAATATAATTAAAAAAAGAAAATCAAAATTTTATATTTTCTCAAATGTCAGTAAAGGGTGGGAACATATTTATATTTTTTATTTATAAATTTTACGAAACAAACTAATAAGAAAAATTTGATTCATTTGGAATAAATTCATTATTTATTAAAATTCATAGTTCATATTAGTAGTTATTAGAGAATTTGAATTTTTCCTCCAGAAAATCAATTCCTTATCCAAGCGAAGATTAACATCTATCATCTATTAGTTATCCATTAACATAGAGACGGAAAAATGTAAACGCTATGGGGGCGCTGTAGTCGGGTAATCTTCCGGTTGAGAAAGCCCATTGCCAAAAACGCCCTCACGGCGATATACTTATCATTAATTTTAATTATATTATTATTGTTATTATGATTAATAGCCTTTTACTAAAATGTTATTTTTTTTAAATTTTATTATCGAATGACTATCTCTGCCAGTTTTAAAATACTTATCTTAGTTGTACAATTCCCAATTCATTTTCAATATGGTTTATGTACTGAGTGAAGTCGCGTGGGTGTTTAAATCAACAATTGCCATCATTTAACACTTTCGTATCGAAATATTAACACCTTGGTTACGAGATCGATGGGCATTTTTATAGTCCGCCTGCAAACACTCTCGCTGAGCCCCAATGGCATGCCTACTAAATTACTATATATATATATATATATATATATATAAAATAACAAAATTTACATATAAAGTTCAATTTGTCTTGAAATTTTTTCTTTCTTTCGTTTTTTTTTTTTTCATTTTATTTTATTAAAATAAGAACACTGGAATAACAAATAAGCAATAAAGTTGAAATAAAAAAAAAGAATATTTATTCTAAGATATTATATACTATATATAAAATATTATTTAAGGTGTTATTGAAATTTTATTGGCCTCCTCTAGGCAAAACTGCATGCAAATCGTAAAAATAAAAAAAAAAAAATATGAAAGAGAAAATCGAAACATTTGTCAAAATAAATTGCAATTCATATTCGGATTTAGCATTATAAAGATAATTTTTTAGAAATGAAATATATTTTAGATATGATAAAATATTTTTTTAAGCCAAGAATAAGAATTCGACTAGAACAGAGGTTCTTAAACTTATGTACTCCGCGGACCCCCACTCGGAGAAATTTTTTTTGACGGACCCCATCCCAACTTTAGGTACTTTACGTCATTTTATTAGTTAATTTCTGGCTTACGATCTCATAAGAACAAGGATATATGTTGAATATTTCTAACAGTGATTGGTGAATAACGATTTTTTTGCATATTGTAGAACACATTTTATTAGAAATTATATTGAAGAAAGAAAATTCAGCTAAATATGAAGATGGAAACGGTAGCAATAGTTTTCTTGCACATTTCGTTGAATTTTGGTATTTGATCTCTGTTTCCTCACAAAGCCATGCCATCGCTCCTTTTATATTAAATAAAGTTTTAACTGACTCATCATTTTCTCGTGTACCTGTACGATGGCTTTGTGGACCCCCAGTAGAGTCTTCGCGGACCCCCAGGGGTCCGCGGACCACAGTTTAAGAACCTCTGGACTAGAATAATGATCAAATGACTATCGATTAATAATATTTTTACAATATTTTCTATATTTTTTTTTAATTTTATTTATTAGACATAGGAAGGGAAAAATTGTTTTCACACCAAATTTCACATGTGAAGATTTTTACATATCATGCATATTGTTAACAGAAAAAAGTATTTTTAGCATGTTGTCTGTCCATTGTGTGTCAGTATAGACGTGTACTGCTTGAAAGGCTCAACAGATTTTGATAAAACTTGGTATACACGTTTATTTACTTAATGCATCAGTACCATGAATTCATCAACTTTTGGTGTATATCCGGAAACCGGAAGTGGTAGTTTACAAAGTATTAATTTTATTTTCATTGTCGGAAATTTTTCACTTAAAATATAGTAGAAATTAATAATTGAGTAATTAAACTAAACTAAAAACAAAAACCAGGATAATATAATTTAGTCATTTGAATATATATGTTTTAATTTTTTTTTTATATTTTATTTATATAAATATATATAATGTTTGGAAATTAATTTATTTCAAATCGTCGGTCAAGTCCTGTGTCTGGCCACAGCTCATTTTTACCGACCGACGATAGTAAGGGAGGTATTGTTTTCACACCAAATTTCACATGTGGAGATTTTTACATATCTCCACGAATCATGCATTTTCTAAACAGAAAAAAGTATTTTTAGCATGATGTCTGTCCGTCTGTCCGTCCGTCCGTCTGTCCGTCCGTATAGATGTGTACAGCCTGAACGGCTCAACCGATTTTGATGAAATTTGGTATATTTACTTAATGCATCAGTGGGATGAATTGATCAACTTTTGGTGCATTTCCGGAAACCGGAAGTGGTAGTATTAGCGATCGACAATAGGAAGGAAAGGGTTATTTTCACACCAAAGGAGATTTTTTTATATATCACCACGAATCATGCATTTTGTATTGGTTTTATCCTCGAAAAAAATCATATTTATTAGTTTTTTCTTGATTTAAAATTATATGACGTCATCCAGCCATGCATGACGTCACAGCCTGGTCTTGCATATATATTATAAATAAAATAAAATTAAAAATGTTTATATTTATTATTTATGTATCCATATCTGTTTTTTATTACATTAATAGATATATGAAAATTATTTGAAATTGTTTCTGTAGCTGGAAATTAATTTATTTCAAACCGTCGGTCGGTTATTTAACTTATTTAGTTTTTATTATAACAGCAAACTTAATTAATGGATTGTATATACTCTTATATGAACTGATTATGGTATTATTTAATTAAATCCTAAACGTTGTCTGGTATTTTTGTACTTTTTATACGATAGAAATTTTCCTTTTTGCTGAATTTTTTCTCTTTTATCATAGTTCAATAAGTTCAATAATATTTACATTAATAGTGATGTGAATGAATGGTGTGGGTGAGGTGTAAATCTAAAATTTTGTAAAATTACATTAAATTTTTTATCTTGTAAATATTTATTGTGATAAAATGATTGAATTAAAGATTAAATTATGTTATCTGATTTTTCCCTCCTCTATTTATTGTTTATATTGTTTTTTATTTAATATTTATGTAATTTTTGATTGGTATATATATATATATATATAATAAATTAGATAAATAAAATACAATTAAATACAATAAGCAAGATTAGATATTTGATTAGATGATATTGGGATTAAGGATGAGAGAAAATCCGTATTTGTATGGAAATTACATTTATTTTTATATTTTCTATTCATTTTAGAAAATTACTCCATTAAAAAAAATAAGTTTATTTACTGCTACCCGGTTAAGTATTGTGTATATTCATATTTTCATTAAGAAAAAAGTAATTATATGTATAGTTAAAGGTATATTAATGTATTTATTTACTTATAGACTGTGAAATAATAAATATTCTAAGAATATTATTAATACATATTTATGTATATGGAATAGAATCCTTTCTCACCCAGATTTATTTTTATTTTTTTTTTAATGCGATTCATCTCCATCCATTATTATTCCCATCGCATCGCGTTTAACAAATAAATAATCCTACTATACTTATTAAAAAACTATTTTTTTTTATATTTTTATTTTTAAAAGCATCTGTCACGCATTACAAGAACAAAACAATTTTGTATTTTTTTTTTTTTTTGTACACTGAAAAGTCATAATCATAAGTAATAATAATAAAAATAATAATAATAACGATAATCCCATTCGAATGGTGATAAATCGTAATCATTTCCCATTTAAAGCATCATTCGTAATTTTTTTTTTATTGAAATCGATCAAAATTATATCTATTCTCTCTACGCCTTCCCCCCATCCTTCATTCTTACATTTTTTTGTAGACGAGAATAGCCAAATACCGAAACGTTCTCTACGTTCTTGGAATTTTGTCTAGGCATCACGCGTACGGATGAGACATTAAAATATTTGCATTCAATTAAAAAGCCAAGTGAACGGTGAAGTATACTTGCTTGTTAGTACATTTCCAACGAGTCATGTCAATTTTATTAGATCATTTCAACCGGAAAAGGATTTGCTCCCCCGACCCCTTTCTCCACACTATACTTCTTTTTATTAGAATAAATCATGGTCTATGGAGAAAAAACAAATATTTCAATATATAAAGAAATAAAAGCTAATGAGCTTTTTATATTTTTGTGTATAATTGAAAGATATTTTTTAAAACAAATACAATTGGGGAGATATTTTAAAATAAATGATTTTTCAGACATTAATCTGAAGTTGTATAAAATTATATCTCAATAATTTTTCTTATTAATATTATCTTTTATCAATCTTTTTAAATTTTATATTATTTTTTTAATAAATAATTTTTTATTAATCCTAAATTAATAGCTATAAGTATACTGAATATTAACATATTGAATTTTTGTTGTTTTTTTTTCTTAATATAAATTTTGAATTTATTTTTAATAAGTTATTTTTTTTTATATTTTGGTTGTTTTTGAATTCGAGGCGGTCCAGTCAGAAGCGAATCGTTTTACTGCCCCATCATTAGCATAGGCAAATGTTTAGGCCTTTTATTACGTAATATTAAGCCCAATTAAGGGAATAACTCTCGCCCATTCAAGTCTGATTGTACTTTTCCCAAAATGTGACATGCACTTCATGTTAGCTTTATAGATAATTATATGAAAAAAATGCTAGATTAAGAAATAAGAATACAATATGAAAGAGAAATATTAAAAGAAATATATATATATATATATATATATATCTTATATATAAAATTCTCGTGTCACAAAACTTTGAAATGATACTCCTTCGAAACGGCTGGACCGATTCTTATGAAATTTTTTATGCATATTCAGTAGGTCTCAGGGCATGTCAGACTTCTTTTATTAAACCGCTAATTGGTAAGGTGTGTCCAGGGGGTGCTAATTAATTAAAAATAGTTTAGTTACCATACTAGATCATAGAGGCGCTGGTGGCGAAAATTTGACATGTCTATATATTCTAATAGTAGACTTGCAAACAAAAGTGTTTCATGGGTCAACGGTCTAAGGCGTTATCTTATGACTTTGCACTTCACAGTTCGAAACTCGCAAAGGTACATTTTTTTTTAAGTATTATATACTTTTTTTACAAATTTATTAATTTTTATTATTATTATTTTAATATTTTATTAAATAATTTTATTTTATTAAATTAATAATTATGTCAATTAATTTTTTCTGCATAAATAAACATATATAAAAAACTATAGAGATGGGACAGGGTAGGAGTTAGATGGTTATAGCTCAGAATAGGGACACTCGGGGGGGTACAGGGGGCGGAGCCCCCGTCTAGGTGTGGAGAGCGCCGAAGGCGCTCGGAGCAGCTAGTATATATATATATTTTGTCGTTTTTTGATTAAATTTTCGATAATATCCCAAATAAATAATAGACAAATATTAAATACAAAATTATTAACTCAATAAAAAAAAATCTGGAGTGTCTCCACTCGACTATCTTGCAATTTGAATTGGACTAAATAACATATATTATATTTAAATTAAATTTAATTAATTATAAATTAAAATTAATAAATAATATTTATTTAACCAGCGCATGTTTGGCTCTTTGTTGATGGCCACGTCACTTGCTGGCGCGTGATTGGGTAATAACCCTCTTCCGATTGTTTTATATTTCTCAAAAGTTGATAGAAAACTACGAATTTTGAATAATGCCCATTTACCAAATCTCTGACGAGATAGTAAAAAATCTAATGAAATTTTATTTGAATAAAACTTTGATCTAACCCTATTTCAGACATGTTAACATTATTTTATTGTTTTTATTTTATTATATCTATAATATTTTTAAAATTTCCAATCTGGTTAGGTTGAGCTCTATTTCTAAATTTCTTTCCCACTCGTTTTTATCATTGGATTCACTATAAGATAATGCCTTCTTCTTCAATATTAAAATATGTTACTTATTAATTATTACCTTCCTATTCTAATTTATTATTATTATTTTTAAATAAAGAAATCTTTTTTCAGACCCTGCTTTGTTTTGAAATATTATATTATAATTGCTTTGCATTAGAGCGGAAATCTATTATATATATATATATATATTAATAATATCTAATGTTCATTGTCTAAGAAGCATTTATATATATACTCTGTTCAGTTTAAATTAATGTAATTTTATATAATTAAATCATAAATTGTTCTATTAATAAAAAACGATATATTAAAGCGAATTAAGTTATTTAACGAATAATATCCATAAACTTTAAACAAATTTAATTAATATTTTAGTTAAAAATACTCTATTGTTCTTTATAGTGTAGAGTATTTTAAAGGATTAAGAAAATATCGTCTTTGTGGTTTTTTTGACCCTTAAATATTTTATTTTCATAAATATACTATTTGATAATATTTGTAAACAAAATATTGTATCGAAAGAAATAAGTTTTTAATATTATATTGAAAAATTTTAAAAATTTATGGAAATTATAATTATATGTTTAACTTCATTAGATAACATAATAATTTTTTGAGATTAATTACAATTTATAATCTAAAAAAAAATATTTATTAATAAATATTTAATTAATACTCAACTTAATTGTAAAGATAATTCTTCTTATTATTATTATAGATTCTTAACCGTGCCAAAAAAAAAACAAAGTAGCATGTTTTAATTTTATCTAAAAGATTATTTAATAAACTGCTAAATAAATATTTTTATTTATTCTTGTAAATATTTAAATTATTCTTAGTCTTGATGACACTTCCCTCGATGACTATCTTCTATCCATAAGTATTGTATATTATTTATTCCTATGAATTGAAATGGAGAAAAAAAAATTCAATGTTTAATAATATTGCGTGAAGTTTTCGTTGCAATTGCGGTTTATTTATTTTTCCTGAAGAATTTATTAATTAAAAAAAAAAACTGAAGAGGATGAAGCAAAAAAGAAAAAGGAAAAAAACAAACTTAACTAGCATTTGAGAGTTTATTTAATGCTAGGATTAAAATCACAATGTAGTAAATAACAGTAATGGAGTACAAGTTTTTTCTTGTCGATTTTCTTTTCACAAGTGCATGCAAATGTACTGAAAAATATGTCGCCAAAGAGAATATCTATTCACATTATTTTTTATTATTATTTTATTATTATTATTATTAGTCTTAGTAATAGTACTAAGTGTAAAGTAATAGTATAAATAGAAATATGTATATATACATTTACATACTTATCAAAAGTATATATTTTATTTTTAATGTAAAATAATGTATTTATTTTTTGGATAATATTTATATATAAAACGGTTACTAATAATAATTCTTTCATTTAAATCTATTGCTGAATTTTCAAACATTAATATTTAATTATAAATATTTTAATAATTATGTCTATAAAATGAACAAATGGGATTACTATTGTTAATATTAGTATAAAGATTCGTTGCTATTTTCAGGTAAATGGATTTGAAATTGCCTTTTAATTAATTATCGAATTACTTTATATTTTGAAATAAACAAAGTATTAAAATATTTTTATTGTTTTCTTAAATTATCAATTCATGAATTTTTTCTAGGTTTATATTCCAACCACTTCTATCACCATTTTTTCTTCCATATGCTCATTATTTATATTTTAATCGTTAAAAATTAAATTGAAAGTTTTATATTAACGATATATCGATATATAGGTATCATATCTTTCTAATCCCCTCCACCACTAAAAATTTTAAATTATAGTTTCCATTTTGACCTTCTCAATCTGCAACCCTGTCACACACCACAGTCAATAAATAATAAATAAATAATAATTTTCCTTCTCGAAATCTAGTCTTTATTTTATTCGTTTAATTAAACTCCATTTTGAAATACTAATTTACTTTTCGTGCGTTCGGGGTATCTCTTTGGGTAGGGGCAGGGTCGATTTGTGTCCATTGAAGCCTTTTAGGGAATTTCCTAATTGCATTGGTTCAGGTTGAGAATTCGCTGGAGGGGGTCCACATTTCCAACAAGTATAATCGGAGGACCATTACATGATTAGTCCGTTGATATTTGGTCCACCTCGTGTAATTTTATTTTATTATTATTATATTTTTTTCTTTATCCAATCGAGTCATAAAAGACTTGAATGCGTGAGCTCAACTTTCAAATCGAATCGATTGTAAATTTCGTAGGTCAAGAATTAATATATTATTATTATATCTAAAGTGGAAAGAAATTTACACAATACGAAAAGAATAAACGAGCATAAAAATTTAAAATACCTAGATTATATTTAGGATCATTGGAAAGAGTTTATCAAAATTATGTCATAAATAAATATTTTAAAAAATTAAATTTTTGTTTTTTACATGAGTTTATATTTGTAATTAAATAATAAAAAAATATATTTATTTTTTTATATTTAGTATTAATATCTAACAAGGAAATGGGATCTGGCTAATTATTTAGATTAAAATTGGTAAATATAGAGAGATATCAGCTTTCTTTATGTGAATATATAATAATAATAAAATTTTGTATGAAATATATAATTTATTAAAAAATTTTAGTAAATAAATCAAATCCAGATCAGTATCAATAAATTATAATAAGATATATATTATATATATTTTTATTCCCTTGAAATTCATTGAGCCACATTTCATGGTAATCGAAATCTCACAAAATTTAAGAACTATGATAAGGGTATTCTAACTTTTCCTAAATTTTGAGGTTTATTATGAAACATTTTATTTACTATTACTTTACTCACATCACTGAATGATTTAACCCCATCATCACATCCAAAAAAAATAATTAACGGCAAAATTTTTTCTATTTTAAATTTATTTATATTTTTTTAAATAAATTAATCCTTCTATTTATTTATTTATTTTATCAGTGATTCCAACCACTCTGCCGCGGCACTTTTGTGTGCCGCGAGATTTTCAAAATCTGCCGCCAAATTTTACATATATAAAGTTCAAATTAAGAAAAAGTATTTATTTATTTTATATGTATGTAAAAAAAAGGTAAAATGTTTTTGCGATCAGGCTCTTAAACATTTTCAATTTTTCAATATGGCTCTAAGTATCAACAAGTGTGCCCACCCCTGATATTTTATTTCAGAAATGTGCCCGACTATTGATAAAGGTTGACGACCCCTGATTATTATCATAAACTATTACAGTCTATTATTGGTAAGTAAATAACTTTTACACTTATCTTTTTCTTTGTGTGCCGCCAAATTTATAAATCGTTAAAAGTGTGCCGCGGTAAATAAGCTGGATGTCTCCACTCGACTATCTCGCAATTTGAATTGGATGAATTAACATATATTATATTTAAATTAAATTTAATTATTTATAAATTATAAATTAAAATTAATAAATAATTTTTATTAAACCAGCGCGTGTTTGGCTCTTTGTTGATGGTATCACGTCACGTGTTGGCGCGTGAGATTTGTAGTGCTAAAAAATTAATTCCGGTACTTTAAGCGATTCAATCAAGCTGAAATTCTATATATAGCAGTTGTATACCATTTTTAATCATGTGAAAAACTATCAAACATATATCTTTATCACTTTAGAAGAAAAAAAATCAAAACGTTGTAGGTAATGATTCTCTTCCGGCTACATTTCTCAAAAATTGATAGAAAACTACAAATTTTGAATAATGCCCATGTACCAAATTTCATAATTCTAGCTCAAACCGTTTTTGCGTAATCTTGTCTACTACATACACACACATATACACACAGACATTTTTCTCAACCTTGCAGGTGAAAATGATTCAGGAACCTTCAAAACGTATAAAAACATCAAAATTTCAACATCGAAAATTTTCTCTGGTGAGATAGTAAAAAAAGGTTGAGAATCACTGTTCTTTAGGTTTGGAGCCATAATAATAAAAGCAAAAAAATTAATAAACCTTAAATATGATTAATAAGATTATTATAGAAAATCATCGAAAAATTATCTGTTTTTAAAGATATAGATATATATTTTATTATTTTTCATAATAATATAATAATATATTATCATTTATTTTCGATAATATATCTTAATTATAAATGATTGAAAAAATTAAAACACACTCCTAAAGTGTGCTGGGTTTTCTTTTTAATTTTCCCTAAAGCTAAATTAAACTCTTCTCTTCTCTAATATTATAAGTAATTCATTCATTGCAATTCGTATTCATTCATCGACCCAATGATTATAAAAATGATCCAGTACATGTCGGTGGAAAAACCATCCAAAGTTTATTATTAAGTAAAGCTTATATTAAAATTAGTAATGGTTAGTTAACTTTATGTATTTTTATTACTTTTAAATGCTAATTTTTTTTTTTTTTAATTTTTTATTCTTCTATTTTTTAAACCTAAGATTCGAATTATGATAACGAATAATTCTTATTTCATGAAAATGGATTACTTCCGAAACGATCATTTATGTATTAATTTAATTTCTCCATCATTAACACGATCAGGAACGTTTGTTGCATTGTAGGTGGAGATTAAGTATATACCTATACTTCTCTCTTGCTTGACTTTTTACCTTCTTAATTGGATTCCCTATTAAATTTGCATTCATTAGACGGTACATGTATTAATTTTTATATTTTTTTTTAAACTCTCTAAGCATAATAATTTATTTTGGGAAAATGATGGGTTATTTGAATTATTAAAAAGAACAAAGAAAAAGAAAATTTATTATAAATATTCAAACAAATATGAATTCCTTTGTGAATAACATTCCAAACATTTTTATAGAAAAAGGAGTAAGTATAATATAGAAATTATCCCATAATAGTTTTGTATATAATATCTATCATATAAATAAATATTAAAAGTTAAAATTGAAATATTTATTTAAAAAAATTAAGTTATTATTATTTTATTTTCATTGTAAATTATTTAAAATATTATTATTAATATTTTTTTTTTTTGAAATATAAAATAGTACCTGGTTCACCGAATCGCGGCTCCGTACTTTAAAATAATTATTCCTTATGAACTATGAATATTTAGGATTAAGATTATTAAATTTTTATTTATAATAAATAAACGACAAAAATATATGTAACAATTTCAAATAATTTAAGAGAACATAAATTAAAAAAAAATGTTCATAAAACATACCTTAAACCTACGTATTAATGGATTGAAAGACAGAAAAGTATGGCCTGTGGATATAACATAATATATATTTCGTAGTTTGATCACAAAATATTATTAAAATAAATCTTTTTAATTTGATTTTATTTATAATATTTTGTATTTAAGGAAGCGCTGTCCCGTGTTGGCCGGCGCCATTTTTTTTTTATTTTTAAAATTCATATTTTAAATTAAGAAAAAACTAACAGAAATGATTTTTCCTGAGGCTGAAACCAATACAGATCGATTTTTCTTTATAAATATTATATATGGTGTGAATTCAAAAAAAAATCCTTAAAGCGGTTAAATAATTCAAAAATACAAATGTATATATAACATTTTTGCTAGTATAATAAGATAAGATAAGATATCGAGTATATATTACAATTTACATAAATGCAATAATAATTATAATTGTCAAAACCGTCTTATATTTTAAATAAATAAAAAAAAAAATTAATGTTAAATTGAAATCTCTCTTGCTCCTTTCCTGATTGTAATCCAATCCAACAATGCTCTATAGAATGATGTTAAATTAAACAGAAAAGAGAAGAGAGAGGATGACAATATCATGGAAAAAATAAATAAAATTATAAATAAAAATAACATATGGTACATGATGGTAGAATATGATAATAAATAAATAATTAATTAAACTAATAAAGATTAAATAAAACGATTATTTGTTTTTTCCTTTGATAGAATTTATTTAACGATGAGTAAAATAAAATGATAATTATATAAAAGTATTTATAATAATTAGGAAGTTATGATGGTAATTTTAAATTTGAATTGTGAAAAAAATAAAAATAAAATAAAAATTATTTTATTCCATTGGTTAATATTATTAATAATAATTTTTTTATTTTGTTTTATTTATTTGTAATAATTTATAATAATTTTTATCATTTTTATCAGTGATAATCTCATCTGTTAAAAATAACTATTCTTTTGTTTGACAGTTTGAGGATGAAGGTAAAATTTATGGTGCTATACTTAAATTACAATGTCGATTAACTCCAATATAAGGCCATGCTTATTGTTAATGGCAAACGAAAACGATTGGGGTCAGTACTTTTACTCCCATGAAGGTTAAGAAATTTTGGTTAAGTCAATGAAAGATGATAATAATAAATAAATTTACTAAATATTATTTATTAACTACTTGACTTTTTATTTATTTATTTATATTAATAAATAAATAAATATTTTTTTATATATATGGTTCCATATCTTAAGAAATTTCACTAATGATTACATTATTATATAATTTTAATTGCTGTATTTTCTGAATGTCAAGAATTAATTATTTTAATAAAAATTCAAAAGATCTAATCATTAAAATTAAAAGATAAAATTTCAATCTTTTTTTTTAATTTTAACAGTTTTATCCTAATTTGAAAAAATACATATATGGTATATATATAAATTTTTTAATTCTACACAAAATAAAAAAAATAAAAAATTAAAAATTAAAAAAATGTGTTTTAAGATTACTTCCTCCTTCCTTATTAATTAATTCCTACTCTTCAATTAAGAAATAATTATTCATTTTAAATTAATTATAAAAATAAAAAAAAAATATATTTTTGAAAAAATATATAAATGATTTCATGTGCAAGATGGTCACAATATTTCAAATTTATCCTTACTTTTGATCTGAATCAAAAGGTTTTTTGACAAATTTGTTTGTGCCAAAATTTAATCTTTAAAATGTTACTTTTTTTACCGCCATTATTTAATAATATATATAGTATAGAAAATTTGGTCATTTTCTTATTTTAAAAATTAATTAATTTTTTTTTTATTTTATAATTAAAAGGTACTTGGTACACATCAAGAAGCAGATCGGTAGTTTAAAAAAATTATTCCTTATGAATTATGAGTATTTAAGATTAAAATTATTATTTAAAATAAATGAAGGACAAATTAATCAATTTCAAATAATTTAAAAGAACATAAATTTAAAAAAAAGTCATAAAACATACACCCCTTAAACGTAAGTATTAATGCACTGAAAGTCAAAAAAGTATGGCCTGTGGATATAACATAATATATATTTCGAAATTTTATTTTATTTATATCTATAATATTTTATATTAAAGTTCGGTCTGAGGTAGTTGCTGACGTCATTTAAATTTCTTATTATAAATTAAGAAAAAACTAATTAATAAAGATGATTTTCCCCGGACTGAAAACAATACAGATCCAGTTTTCTTTATAAAAATTATCTATGGTGTAAATTTCAAAAAAATTCTTCGAGATATATATATATATATATACAATTTTTGCTAGTATAATAAGATAAGATATAAGATTTCTTTTCATTTGCTAAAGATGTAGTATAATGAATTGTAAATATATAAATATATATCTTGATAGTAGAATGATTGTTGTAAGCGTTTGCTGTTGGTCGCATGTATTTTTACAGGTGTTTGTTTCACTCGAAAACCATTTAATTAAAACTTCCCGAATGGAAAACGGGTAATTGCCATTCCGTAGGGATTAATAATGATTGTCGTGGACCGCCTAGGTGGCTTAGCTGATTTCCTTCTCGTTTACTCCAACCACACCCAACAGGTGATGGTGGAAGGGGGCGGAGGGTGTGGGGGAAGGGGGACCCAAATCGTTCATATCCTCTTATATTATCGTCGGACACCTAAAAAGCAATCGATGCAACAAAAAAAAAAAAAAATTACAATTCAAAGATCTTAAATGCTTGGGTCAAAAGGTGCTGGCGTTTGAATGAGGCGTGGTACCCAAATTCAGAAGACAAATCAAATAAGAATTTGTACGAATTCTAGGGGACAGGTGGGCGCGATTATCCACATACTATATATATAATTTGTTTATTTATTTATTTTTAAAATATATTACTTATTTTTTTTCTTTTACTTCATTATAATAATATACAAAGCAATAAAATGTATGTTTACACTGTTTATCAAAAAAAAAAAAAATTTAGAATTTATTACAGAAAAAAAATAAATAGCCTACTTTTTGGTATTTTATTTAACATGATTACATCCAACATAATAAAATTTTCAAGAGTAGATGTTGATATATTACATTACAATTAATTAATTTTTTATACATATACATATACATAACTAGAAACATGGTCTATTAGATAATAAAATACTAAAATAAATAAATAATAGTATTTATTTAAAAGCAGTAAATAAATAACAAAATTAAATATACAGTTGATATTTTCGAGAATATTATTTTGATATTCAGCTGACAAACTACAATCGCTACAATATGAAGATAATAATATTTTGTGAATTTATTGTAATAATAATGTACCAATTAGGAAGAACTGTAAACGAGTTAAAAGAAAAAAACTATTGTATAAAGGATTCGAAATAGCACCAATAAGTTTATAGTAAATAATATAGTATATAATAAATTAATTTTTTTTTAATTTCTTATTATGAATTTCTCATTATAATAATATTATTAATATTTAAATTATTATATTATCACCTAAAAAATTGAATTCAAATAAATAAAAGTAAATAAAATACTTCGAAAACAACACAAGATTAGTATTTTTATTAAAGACAATAGATATTTAAATAATATAATTTATTATTACTTAAATAGTAGGTATATATTTTCTTATGAATTTATATATAGTTGATGATTTTATGTTTCTTTTGAAAAATTTATACGATAAAATAAAAATTTTCTAATAAAAAACATCCCAACAACATCAGCATCGCTAGCGATTACTTTTGTCTCTGGCCAAATAACCACCATAAAAGTACGATAATTTTCCTGTCCCCTCCCCCGCAACTCCCACTTACCTGAATATTGCTATCAATCGTTTCGCTTGTCTATAAATATCTGCATACGTTTGAAAATCCCCTTGTCCCTACCATAATTACCGGATTGTAGCCTAAAAGGCAATCAATAATACCGACACACAGCAATTATCGGTTAAGTAAGAATTTCAATTTAGGAAACAGAAGAGATGATGGCGGGGGAGGAGAGTGTGAGGGGAATAGGTTCAACCAACCATACTATTTCAGAATAATAAAAAAAATTCAACAAATGATTTTTATTTTTATGAAATATATATATAATATGATGGACCCTGCGCAGGATAAAGGAGAGATCAAGCCTAGCGACTGCCTAGGGCGCCAAATTCTGAGGGGCGCTCATATAAAAATAAAATGTTTTTTTTTTTTTACATTTATTATTTTTATGTAATTTTGGATATTTTTTTTTTAATTTTTTATATTCTTGTATGAAATGGTTCGGATAGGTCAAAACCCTAAAACCAGCCTTAGATGATCCTAAAATTTCAAAAGCAACTACAATTATATACAGATTACAGTATTGAATATTTACTTTATATTTAGAAGTAACAATTTAAGATATGGATTTAATTTTTTTTATTTTAATATTATTTTGACACAATTTATTTAATTTATTATTCTTTCACTTATCGTATAATTAATTATTTTCAATTTATCAGTCTCCTCTCGTTTCATGAAAGCAGAAAAATATATAATACAAAACATTAAAAAAAAAAGTTGAAAGATAATACTGAAATTGAAAAATATTCCATGTCCCGAATGGAAATTCTATATTCAAGTTAAAAAAAATTTCGTATATCCAGCAGTTGATTTATCAAAGTGTCGTAAGTGATGAAACCGACTGGCTTCTTTCCCACATCGCGATGTCTTCATTTCATAACTGAAAGAATCGGACGAGAGATTGCTGAGAGAGGGAAGGGGGGGAGGAGTAAATTGGGTGGAGGGTAAAGAGGGGATAAAATGAATTTCTATTAAAAAAATGAATAATAAAATAATTTTTCTTTTTATTATTTGAGAATATCTATTGAAATGGTCCGAATGGAATTTAATAAGCGGGTCATAAATGACACCAATAAATTTCATATCTAAGCCATCTTAGAAATAGATAAAGGAGTCAGTCCTGGAGAGGGGGATGAGGGGGGAGGGTAGGTTATTCTAGCCGAGTGTTGAAAAAGGAATGATTCAACATAATCCATTAACCTGGCTGATCCTTGGGTCGTGACATGCAAATAATCTCACGCTGCTTTGCACATTCCGCCATTTTTTTATTTAATAAGTTAAAAGAAAGTTTAATTGATTTAAAAATGGCGGAAAAAATAAAGTATAAAAAAATAAAATATATTTTGAGTTTTATAATAAAATATATTGGTCATTTATTATATATATTTAAACGTTTATTTAGTAATATATATTATTTTATTTTGTAAATATAAATTAAACTTGAAGAAAAAAATATGTATAATGATAATTGGAATTTAAATATTAGGAGTAATTTCATATTATATTGATTTATTTGTTTAACGAACGTTTCAGTGGCATTTGAAATCGACATATACCGTACCATCTACGAAATTATAATTCACCGAATTTTTAAAATCACATACTTCTTATTAAATGTTTAAATATATTTATTTTTTAAAATTTATTTATTTATTTACAAATTGAGAAATACAATTTTATAGACTACATCCTACTGATCAAATCATCCTATTTTTACTATCTCGCCCGATATTTGTCGAGATTTTGATGTTTTATACGTTTTGAAGGTTTATGTATCATTTTCACTAAGGTTGAGAAAAATGTCTGATCTCTCTCTCTCTCTCTCTCTGTATGTAGACAAGATTACGAAAAAAACTGTTTGAGTAGTTTTCTATCAACTTTTGAGAAATGTAGCTCATTCGGAAGGGGACCATTACCTACCATATTTTGATTTTTTTTTCCTCTAAACTGACCGTAAAAATAAAGATATATGTTTGATAGTTTTTCACATGACTAAAAATTGTATAAAACTGCTATATATAGATTTTCACCTTGATTGAATCGCTGAAAGTACCGGAATTAATTTTTAAAATTTTTTAACACGTTGACTGTTAATCACGCTCCAGCAAGTGACGTGGTCATCAACAAAGAGCCAAACACGCACTGGTTTAATAAATATTATTTATTAATTTTAATTTATAATTAATTAAATTTAATTTAAATATAATAATGTATATGTTAATTAACCAATTCAAATTTGCGAGATAGTCGAGTGGAGACAATCCAGATTTTTTTAAAATTTAATTCTTGATTTATTCTAATCTCTTAATATATCAGTCAAATTAACGTAATTTTACATATAATAATAATAATAATTAATCTTTTAAAATGATTCATCTAACAAAAATTTATCATATTCCCTAAAACTTACAAAAGAAAATGTTAAAACTATTTTATATATTTTCCTCAAATGACTAATTCACTAATTCATTGATACTGACATCATTAGTTGACAACTGTCTCCATTATCTTGAATCATTCAGTTTCTCATAATAAAATTTCAAAATAAATAATAAAAATATATAATATAAAGGGTTTGATAATTTGATAAAAAAACAAACAAATGAATTCATTTAAATTATTCTAAAGGGACCAAAAAAATCATTATATTTATAAAAATATAGTACGTACACATTATATACATTTATCATTGTATTATTATTTAGTTTTGAGTATGAAAAAATTCATCCCTAGATTGATGATTCATATTTGTTCCAGAAGGAGGAGGTCAACCAACATCCATATATAGAAAATGAACGAGGATGATAAATTTAACAATATTCCCCCCCCCCCCCCCCAAAGAATAAGAAAAATGCGGAAAAATTCAAAGGCATGTCCATATCTATATCTGACCACCTTTCTATCTTTATCTTTAATAAGAAAAAAAAAAGAAAATTTGCATCTTCAACCTCTGCCCTTTAACCTAGTAATAAAAAAAAATAACAAATTTCCATTGACCTAAGTAACGATCATTTTTCTTTTATTATTTATTATTATTTTTATTATTCTAATAAATTTGATAATTTTATAAATTTAACCCGTTTTGTAAAAGCAATAGAATAACAATCATCCGAATGAGAGGTGTATTTTTTTTATGAATAAATAATTAAATCAATATAAGAAAATAGGCAAGTGTTTATTTATTTATTTTTTTATTAAATTATCTTGTATTTAGTAATTAAAAAAAATTATAAGCTCAAACCACTCTTTTTTTAGTATTATTTTTTTAATCATGCCTCTTCCCCTTCCACACCCCTCTTCAAAATATTACGTTAACTTTCTTCTCGTTTATTCGACAGTCATTAGTAGAAAAAAAAATACAAAATATTGATAATTATATACCTTTTCTGTTTTTATATATATATATATATATACATTATTGTAATTAATTCTAAATTAAACTTAGTAAATGTTCTAAGTAAAATTGCAAAAATTATGGCGGGGAGAGGGGGTTATGGGGGCATCAAATGAATTAAGATGACTTTTTATTGACCTCATCAAAAAAAAAGTTGTTTCTTTCTCCAATTCAATTAAATGAATGCGAACAGCGAAATTTATATTTGAAAATAGTTCGATTGAGATGGGATTAGTAAATGCCTGCTGGGCATTTTTTCTATCGGGTAGGTCAACAACATTCACTTCCAAAAAAAAAAAAAAAAAAAAAAAAAAATAAAACTGTGAAAAATATGAATATCTTTCCTTAATAAGTAAATATCCATTAAGTAGTGTATTTAATGATTAATATTCGACCTCAAAAAAATTTAGAATTCAAATGGATCCGAACGAAAATGGTTATCATTTTTTGATTAATCTTCAAACTTTCAACCTCGAACTATTTATCAAGAATAGAGGTTTTTTCTATCTCTCCTATTATAAACTTTTAAATAATACTTTCCAGATGTATAACTGAACGTTGAAATAAATTAATAAATTCTCATAAATAGTCAAGATAAATCAATTATTGATAAACTATACAAATAACAAAATAAATAAATAAAATTTAAAAGAAATCATTTTTAATATGTAAAAGTACACACACAATGAACTATACAATTACATCCTCTCAAGTGACCAAATAAAAATAAAAAAAATAGATTTGATTTTGGTTAATTCTCTAAAATGAATTGTTAACTTGACTTACAATCAGATGGAAGTTCTAGAGTTTATGCCCAAATAAAGATAAACAAATGTAGAGGTATATGATTTAAACTCATAACAAAAATACAAATAATTATATAAATTTCAATATCTATTTATATAAAATATAATAAATAATTGATAAAAATCTTTGATATTGATTTGAAAATGTCGAAATTATATATTTGAAAATGATATTTATACTTTAAGACGTTTACAATAAAATAATTTGATCAGTTCCTCAGTTGAACAAAGATTAATTTGGAGAGTTTATCTATAATGGTACAGTGATATGATCCTCATCACTAGTGATAAATATATCGATCATTATAAAACTTGGATGTAAAATAAATTTTTTGTATATTCTTTTGAAGTTAGAATTTCAAACCAATAATTTATATTTTCATCGGTAGGTGGTAATATATTTTTTAATAATTTATGTTTTATATTCACAGGTCCATTTGTACTTTTGGTACTTGTGTTGAGTTTTAGATTATTTATTAAATCTATTTTGTTGGTTTTTAATGAATCCGCTGGGTGGCGCTAGTGGCGCTGAATGTTTCGGGGCGCGGCAAAGTGCATTCCAAGTAAAGGTCAAACAGCGAAGTTCTCTACCTCTTTTGTCTCTCCATTTCGTCTCTTCTTCGTTGATGTTGCGTAATCCTTGGACCCATCGGTGAGTCTCCGACTTCTTCTTGGGACACAAATGAAGCAAACTTTCTACCTCCCGGCTCTGATAACGCCAAATGCATATTAATCAGGCTGTAATCCGATGTTACAACCGAATCGTTAGGTCTTCGTAAATTATCATTTGTAATGTTTTTATTTTATTTATTTTTTTTTCTAAATAAAAAAATATAATTTACCAGCGAAGAGAGGGAAATAATTGAAAAAATATACCTACATTGAAAGATCGATATATTAAATTATTGAAATCGATCACAGTCATCTTTTTATGGTGGCTTTAAATGTTGTAATGAAAAATGATCGGAGCACGGCTTGGGTAATTTTTCAAAAGTAAAATTAAGGACAATGAGAAGGGAAGATAATTAAAATAGAGAATTAATTAAATCAACAGTGTTCTGGTGATTCATCCCTGTCCAAATTCGAAAGACAGGCGGTATCCAATTAGAGGAAAAGAGAGCGTCAGGTAATGAAATGTCTCATTCGATAAAAGTGAGAGAAAGAGAAAGAGTGAGAGAGAGGGAAAACGCATTAAGTCTTCAGGCGTAAGATGCAAGCAACGAACGACTACTCTTTTATCAGATTTTTTTACTTTCGCTCTTTATTATAGTTAATATATGCATACGATTCCAAAGAACTGGTCGAATTATTATTACATTTTCTACAACTTATTATGATAATTTTAGTGAAAAGGAAAAGAAACAAAAATTTGAGGGTAAAAATTTTCTTTTTTACTTTTACAATACTTTCACTCTTTTAAATTTATAGAAAATTTATATATATTACCTAGGGATTTCAAAGGAAACAATTTCGATTTTAAAATTTTAGCAATTTTATTATTCAAAAATAAATTTTGATTTTTAATCTAACCCAGTTGATTGCCCGACAACAGCGCCCTCAAGGCGATAACCTTTTGCCGTCTCTATACTATAAATATAAATAATGTATATATGTATATAAATTATTTTACAGGAAGGTTTCTAGATTTTTGATAGTGTCGAAATAGACACAAATAATAATAATTTAAAACAAAATCATATATAAATATAAAAAAGAATAAAAGTAAAAGATTCCAAGCAAACATCGTTGATGACTCTTGTGGAAACTGAATCACAGAGACAATAAGGGTTCTAAAACTGATCCTGTGTAGATATTCCAATGTTGTTACAGTATTATCCTAGCTGTAACAGATGTACAGCCATTTTCCTAAAAGTTTCGGTGAAATAAATATAAGGTGAAAATATTCTTTTAATACAATTCGATAATACCAATAAAAAATTGTTAGCAGAAGAACAAATTATAATAAAAAGAAAATGTAAAAATGTGTAACTATCAATAATAATAATTAATTTCATATTATATTAAAATAAAAATAGACTGTTCAGTGGTTTAGTGGTTAGCACGACAGTCTACCACACTGAAGACTCGAATTCGGGCCTAGGGAAATTAAAAAATTAACAATTTCTCTTTAAAGCTCTGCGTGATGCTCAGGGTATATTCGTAAATAATAATACATTAATAAATATAACTTTTATATTATCATGACATGTCTTTTACTTAAATGTGAAAATATTCTATTTATGTCAATATGATATAAACAAAATAAAATAATATTATATATGTATTTATTAAAATAAAATTGTACATAAGAAAAAAAGAATAATACTAAACGAAAATTAAAAGAGTATTTACAAAGGTTTTTTTAATTAATAAACTACCCTTAGAATTTAGAGATATTTTTAGCCTTAATTTTAAAAGTTTCTTTTGAGGACAGTTTATAAATTGTTAAAATTTGTATTTATTGATTTATTGTTTGTGTTGCAGGAAAATAGAAGCTATGGATTATTATAAAGGGAAAGTTGATAGCATTTCGATCCCGGTCCGTTTTTCAATCAGGAACCGTGATAAGAGAACCGATGTCGAAATGATCTAAGGTTATTTGTCAGTAGGCCACCTTGTAGCTTTTTCTTCAAGGTAATGAATAATTAATTATACATAAAATTGTTTTATCTATTCAAAAAAGTACGCTAATCCTGCCCTCGTCAGAAACAAGTATATAGTCAACACACATACACCCTCAATTTAAATGATTTTATCATTAACCCGAACAATTGACAACTGACCTATTTTTCTCCCCAACATCTGGTCAAATTATCTAATACATTTTTATAATGGCGAATTGATCAACTACTTAAATCACGGCTCTCATCGATAACAATATAACTACATACACATTCCAACAATTTCCCTAATAAATTATCTTGCTACATACTTAATAATTAAATCAAGCAACCTGGAAATTATTACTTATGAATCTACTTATTTATTATTGTTCACCTTATGATCTCGACCCCTCCTTCATTGATATCTAAAATACTACCTGGGAATTAATTATTTCTAATGTTAACACTTAGATTACATCATTTTGTACTGGATATAATCAATTCATAATGAATATTAATTGAAAACATTAAAATATCATTAAATATCCTATGTAAAACCATACAGTGGGTGATTATGCTGTCATTTGTAATCTTAAATCAGTAATGAATTGAAATAAATACCCGAAATAATGAAATAATAAAACAAATAAACTCAAAGATAATAACTTTGCATTTTAAATTCACTTTCAATCATATACCAACTTAATTTAAATTTAAATATAAAAAGACATTAATAATAATTATTTAAATTAACTAGAAAAACATAATCAAACATTTATTGATAAATAATAATCTCTATTTAAAGTGTATGCTGAAAAAAAAAATAATTTCATTTAAAATTTTAAATAAATAAGTTGACCTGTGGCCAGGTCCGAACCGACCGACGGTTTGAAATAAATTAATTTCCAGCTACAGAAACAATTTCAAATAATTTTCATATATCTATTAATGTAATAAAAAACAGATATGGATACATAAATAATAAATATAAACATTTTTAATTTTATTTTATTTATAATATATATGCAAGACCAGGCTGTGACGTCATGCATGGCGGGATGACGTCATATAATTTTAAATCAAGAAAAAACTAATAAATATGATTTTTTTCGAGGATAAAACCAATAAAAAATGCATGATTCGTGGTGATATATAAAAAAATCTCCTTTGGTGTGAAAATAACCCTTTCCTTCCTATCGTCGATCGCTAATACTACCACTTCCGGTTTCCGGAATTGCACCAAAAGTTGAACAATTCATCCCACTGATGCATTAAGTAAATATACCAAATTTCATCAAAATCGGTTGAGCCGTTCAGGCTGTACACATCTATACGGACGGACAGACGGACAGACATCATGCTAAAAATACATTTTTCTGTTTAGAAAATGCATGATTCGTGGAGATATGTAAAAATCTCCACATGTGAAATTTGGTGTGAAAACAATACCTCCCTTACTATCGTCGGTCGGTAAAAATATGTAATTTTCAATTATCTACTTATTTATAAATAATCATTTTTATATTTTTTTTAATACATATTACTTTTTGTAAATTATTCACACATAATCTATTTAGGCAGATATTTATCTTATAAAGTTAAAAACAATAATTAAATATAATTTATACATTTCTATATTTCTATAATTATAGATACAATATATTTATTATATCATAAGTTTGTAAAATTAGTTTTTTATTTTATATTTCATTTTTTCCTTCATAGGTAGGCGAGAAATTAGCCGCGCGGTAAAAACATTATTTGATTGAAAAAATATGGAGTGTCTCCACTCGACTATCTCGCAATTTGAATTGGATTAAATAACATATATTATATTTAAATTAAATTTAATTAATTAAATTATAAATTAAAATTAATAATTAATATTTATTAAACCAGCGCCTGTTTGGCTCTTTGTTGATGGCACTACGTTGCAGTGTTAAAAAATTAATTCCAGCCCTTTCAGAGATTCAATCAAGCTGAAATTCTATATATAGCAGTTTTATACAATTTTTAATCATGTGAAAAACTATCAAACATATATCTTTATTTTTACGGTTAGTTTAAAGAAGAAAAAATCAAAACGTGGTAGGTAATGACCTACTTCCGGATGAGCTACATTTCTCAAAATTGGATAGAAAATTAGGAATTTTGAATAATTCCCGTGTACCTAATTTCATTATTGTCAACTATTTTTGCGTAATCTTGTCTACCAATAAACACACACACACACACACAGCCATTTTTCTCAACCTTAGTGAAAATAACCTAGAGACCTTAAAAACATTAAAATCTCGACATCGAAAATTTTTGTGATCGCAATACTATCTCTGGCGAGTTAGTAAAAATGAAAAATCATAATATTCATTACTCACAAATATTTGAATAAGTCATGTTAATTTTAAATGTCAAAAAATCTTTGAAATAAAAATATAAAGATAATATTAAAATAAGTTATTTTGACTTTTCTGGTAAATCTAGTGCTAATTCACTTATAATTTGATGAGATGATAATCTAAAATTTACTCTTGAATTAAGTTATGAACAGAGATAGTTAAATGAGTTGTTAATTTACCGATAATGAGGGCCTAATGTCCTTTCCCCACATATATTATAAACACAATATTTTTTTTATTAATAAATGAATAAATTTTTAATTAGATACAATAAGAGTTCCATTTAGAATCGATATAAATTGTTTATTATTCATAATTTTAAATTTATTGTTCAAATCGTTTTTTTTTTCAATGAGGTTTTATATATAAGTATTTAAATATATTTTAAATAATCCTTTAAATCCTGATAAAAAATGAATATAAAATAAAAAAAAATCTTATTCCATTTAAAAATTTAATTACTTGATTAATTATAAATTATTTCTTTAATTTTGAATTTGATACATCGACGTATATATTACATTTATCCTTTGTGATCTCTTCTTTTTAATTGATATTTTTAATATCATTATTAAATGTTGCTTGTTTTATTTTTGGATCTTTAAAATATTTATTGGATTTTTTTGTTTGTTAATATATGTATTATATTTTTGTGTTTGCTTTATTTATTTATTTGAATTTCGTGCTCATTGACGAAATAATTATTTTCCATGATCTTTTGGATAAGATCTATAAATGTTTTAATAAAGATTTTGAATTGAAATCTTTTCATTATATTTTTCTTTTGCAATTTAGTAAGAATAATTTTGGTTGCCTAAATTTCAGGCTCTAAAGGTGCAATGTTTTCTGGCCTCAAATTTGTTTTTTAATTTTAGGTAGATTTTGAAAATTTTATAAAATTATAATATTATTTCAAAATAATATTTTATTGTATAATTAGAATTCAATTTAAATCATGAATCATTAAATTGTTGTATATAGTTGTTTGGGACGAAAAGGAAATATTTACAACAATTTAAGATAATGTTAAAAAATATTTTCTTTTAGACATGAAATGTAAACTTAAAAAAAATAAGCATATTTAACAAGGTAATTTTGAATTTTAATTTAATTTTGAATTTTAATTTAATGTATTGGTTTGTTTCAGAAAATTAGGGGGTTTATGGTTATAAAAATTAAAAACTTTTATATATGGAATGTTACTTTTAGTTGTAGGAATATTTATTGATATGAGAAATAGGAATTTGTTTCTTCTTGGACATCACTCTTTTTTTTTATTCGTTCTCTCTATTGCTCTATGTTTGGCGTGCCCCAGTGTATGTCCGTTTGTCCTCCCTGACCACGCCCTGACGTTTACAGAGATAATAGCAGCCGATAGCTCTTAGGCCGGCAAAAACATGGACATGCCCCCTCCGGGATAAATTTTTATACATCTAAAAAATAAGACAACACACACACAAACACGCGCACACACACATCCATCCACATACATCCCTAGCGGCGTTATCAGTCCAGAAAAGAAAAGAGATGGACCATTTGCCACATCCGGTAATTTCATTGAGTTAAACGCGCTATTTAGCTTTACTCATGTTGGAAAAAATAAAAATTACTACCAGGTATTTTATAATCTTAATCGACCTGAGGGCAACGTCCCATCAAACAAGAAAAATGAGCCTTTCGAAAAATAGACATCGGATAGGATACCCGAGACGTATGGACATCCAATAGCTCTAGATCAAAACCTAACTGTACTAGAGATCCATTTCATTATTTGTTCGGCTAATATCGCTTAAACGATTTAAAAATGTTAAAAAAAATATTACCTTGAAACAAGCAGATATTGTGTACATCACATCACCTATGACTTGCAAAAGGATAAACAAAATAAATAAATAAATAAAATTTTTAAGTAGGATGAGAGAATAGAATTGATAGATGAATAAAATCAATAGGAAAATGTCATCAGGGAATAATACATACAATACATATACTAAATATAAATGGATATAAAAATAAGTGTTATTTTTACGAGAAATTATTACCACCATAAATATTATTAGTAAATATATATATATATAAATAATGATTTGTTTTTTGTTTTTTTGTTTTGTTTTTCAAATTAAAAGTCCATTAAATTAATTCAACACCGAATTATAAATATATATATATATCTATATATGAAAAAAAACATCAATAATTCTTATTCAATTGATAGGTGAAGTTAAAATGATTTTACAATTATATAATTGTAATTTTATTTTAAATAATTATCCTTCTTTTCCCTCGAACTCTATAATAAAATCGATATATAACCACTGTGAATCCGAATCAGAATATTTTCTTAAAAAAAAAATAAAAAAAAAATTAAAGTTATTAAAACCTGATATTAAAATTCCAGAATACTAAAAGTGCCTAGGAGTATGTTTGTCATCCTCAGGCTATTATTAAAATCAAACCATTTTAGGAATGATATTCGATATCTATGTATATAGAGGAGGTTCACAAATAACAATTTAATGATATTCTCTATTTATGTATACTATATATATATATATATACATATAAAATTTTATTTTTAAAATTGTCTGTAAAACTACTTTCTAATACGTATATTTATTATTATTATTTTTAATTATATAATTAATGTAATAAAAATTTATTAATTGATTATGGATTGAAAAATAAAGGAAATCGCAATGTCGATTTTTATTTTAGTTAAATGAAATACAACAGGTAATTTTTTTAAAAAACAAAATAAGAATAATTATTAATTTGATTTTTCAAGTGTGATTTCATTGATTGAAAATGACAATCACCTTCCAGTTTCATGGCCTTTAATTTAAATGTAATATTGTAGTTTACAATCTTATTCATTCAAGTGTCTTTATTTTTAAATAAACAGAGTAATGTGTATTATTTTCTTGGTTTTTTACTATCTCGCCAGAGATAGTATTGCTATCATGAAAATTTTCGATGTTGAGATTTTGATGTTTTTATACGTTTTGGAGGTTCCTGAATCATTTTCACTAAGGTTGAGAAAAATGTCTGTGTGTGTGTGTGTATGTGTGTGTGTGTAGACAAGATTACGCAAAAACGGTTAGGGCTAGAATGATGAAATTTGGTACATGGACATTATTCAAAATTCATAGTTTTCTATCAACTTTTGAGAAATGTAGCTCAACCGGAAGAGGGTCATTACCTACAACGTTTTGATTTTTTTTCCTCTAAAGTGACCGTAAAAATAAAAATATATGTTTGATAATTTTTCACATGATTAATAATTGTATAAAACTGCTATATATAGAATTTCAGCTTGATTGAATTGCTGAAAGTACTAGAATTAATTTTTTAACACTGCAAATCTCACGCGCCAACACGTGCCATGGTGCCATCAATAAAAAGCCAAACATGCGCTGGTTTAATATTTATTATTTATAATTTATAATTAATTAAATTTAATTTAAATATAATATATTATGTTATTTAATCCAATTCAAATTGCGAGATAGTCGAGTGGAGACACTCCAGCTAATTTATTATTATTATATAACGTTTTTATCAACTTCACTTCATGTCTGTCTGTCTGTTCACTCTTATGACAAATTGAAATCGATTTTTCATCAACTTTAAATTGAGCTAGACTTTGGAAAAATTTTTTATAGATATTTGATAGTTTCAAACATCTATTACAAATTACAAAATAAAAATGTTTTAAAAAGTAAATTTACATTTTTAGCCGATTTCAAAATAAAATAAAATTTAGTTAGTTAAAATAATCTCGATATTTATCACATTTACCTTGAAAACTTTTATTTACAACTATTATGGTATTAAATTTACTCAAAGTAGAATATCAAAATAAATGATTATTAGCATGAATTTTTATTCATTTTCTCAACAGAAGATTATAATATAATTTTTTTTTTTATTTTATCTTATTTAATATTTTATAATTTAAATAGTCGTGCTACTCTTTAAAAATCATTTAATTTATTTAATATACAGTTGTATATAAATATAAAATATAAATTACTTCCCTTCTGATAGAAATCACGTTGGTTAACTAAGTATTATTAATAAATTAAACCCACCTCTTAATAAAAAAAAATTTAAATCCGTTAAAAATAATGGCTCCGAATAATTTAGAAATAAAAAAAAAAACAGAACAAATTTACATAAATAATAAACTAGAAAAATATTTAAGTAGAAAATATATATATATTGCTTATTTTAGAAAGCTTAAGAAAGAATTAAAAATCGATTTTATATTAATATATTGACGATATATATTAAATTTTAAATATAAAATGACATTTTTAATCTTTGACTTTCTCAAATGAAATGATATAATAAGATTATTATTATTATTATTATTATTTGATTACTTCGTTTTATTTTTTTTTTTTCATAAACTTTCGGAATTTATTATTCTAAATTACACCCCACCTCTTAACTACCTACTCCTATATTGATATAATGTAAATTTTATGCAATTATTTATCGGTCATTTCTCGAACGACACTTTAAGCAGATTTATGTTTTGCACGCGCAAAAAACGAAACAACAACAAAAAAAAAACATACAAACGCACACATTTAAATTAGATGACGTTTGGATTCTGTCGCCCACACGTTTCGACCTACGCAACACCCGAACCTTCGTCAGCGTTATTTTTTTCTCTTTCTCGATCCCCTTTGGCGATCATAAACTTATGTATGACTTAGTTTTTGATATGTTAGAAGAGTATCCATCAGTCAGAATCCGTCAGAATTGTATCCTAATTATCTACTTTTCTAAATATAACGATTCCTCTTTTATTTCTATTCCGGTATTTTATTAAAATTATCTTTTGTTTATAACCGTTTCACTAGTTAATGATTTAATGTATTTTCTATAAAGTATTTGATATAATATCAAATACTATTTTTATTATTATTATTTCGTTTAGAAAGAGAGATACTTTCTCTCCTTAATCTTTTTATTTATATTCGAATTGCATTTAAATGTTTCATCATGACATTTAGATATCCTACTAGATAATCTTAAAAAAAAATTATCTTAGGAGAGAGTGGATTATATTCTAATTTGGAATGTCTTTTTTCATATAGATAATTCAATTTTTCAAAAGAACCGATTAATATTATTTTATGCTGCTTTTATTTAAATTTTAATGAGAAACGTTTCAATTTGAATGCATAGATATTCCCCTTAACCAATGACCTACTCATTGTATTTAATGCCCTTTTGCTTTCGTTCAAATACAAAATACACAAAAGAAACAAGGAGAGAAAAAAATGTTCAAACAATTCCTGGGTCTTTCAGTGGAATTTTTAAGTATATTTTTAAGTAAACATAAACACACACACAGACACACTTAACTATTTGTCTCAAGTTACGTAAAATTTAAAAAATCTATAAATCAGTACAAAAAAAAAATATTTATTTTTTATTTTTAAATAAATAAATTAATATTTTTATATAATACTTGCCTTTGCAGTCTTTCTGACCCGCTTTGTAAATTATTTTTTTTCTAGTGCCTGGACATTTGCTTTGTTTTAACTGCTTAATAAAATTAGTGCATATCTATCTATCTGAACTCAAAAGTTCTTGTCTGCAGCAACCACACTTCTCCAAGTATCCCTATCCTGAGCCACTAACCTCCAATCCCTACCCTCTCTCTCATGTTCCTTCCTAGATTGTCCACTCACTAGTCCTTGGTTTTCCAAGTTGACTTTTCCGAATCGGTCTCCCCACTAATAGATTTTTCGCCCTTCTTTCCTCTCCTATTCTAACACGCGCCCATCAGATAGCTTTCACGATTTTATAACTCTAACTATGTCTGGAGATGCATAGAGATCATGCGATTCCTCGTTATGCAGTCTCCGCCATTCCCCGTTGATCTCATCTTTTTTGGCCCATGCTGCAAAGAATCCTATTCTCAAATACTCTAAACCTACTCTTGTCTCCCAGAGACCATGCCTCAAATCCATATAATACAACCGGAAAAATAATTGTAATGATAACTTATTTTAATTTTGATCCACTGATAATAACTTTGATGAGATAAGCCCCTTTACTGCATGATAACAGGCGTTACCCGATTACCTCGATTTAAATTTTTCTCGAATTAATAAAATTCCTATTTATATCAATTCTCTAAATATTAAATAATTATAATAATATACTTAAACTTTTTTGACTTTATTTAATTATTTAGAAATTATTGGGTATGATCATTGTCAAGTTCAAGTCCACATTGCCTTATTGTTTAATTTAAAGGGCATCATTTAGATAATATATAAAAATACAACAACAAAAAAAGAATTCTAAAAATAACTTTTTTAAAACATTATTATTTTTGATAATTTAATTCCTATATGATTTACTATTCAACTATTGTCTAACTATTGTCTTAATAGTTTCTTCTCAATAGTTATGATGGATATGAATTAACTAATACTCAATACGAGCCATCAATGTTTTTTTTTATTTATTTAACTTTCTAGTTCATCGATATCGAGTACATAACATATCTGAACGATTGAAAGAGATTAAAGAGTAAAAATTTCGATTGTCGGAATTGATATATCCGATACGAACCGACGAGGCGATACTTTTCAATTGAGGGCAAGGAGGGACTTTACCCCAAGGGGTATATGTGGGCGCCATTTAGGCCAACACGTGCCCCGATAATAAATACATTCAAACGAATAGAAAATTACGATAAATCAAAAGCAATAGCATATAGATCCATAAATAAATACTATATGAGTTCTCTTTAATTTTCGTCAACAAATGATAGAGGAAAATTATAAAATTGGCAAAAATAATATATTTCTAATAATTCAATTTTGTATTTATATAAATGTACAAATGCAATTCAAAGCTTACTTAAATGTCAAAAAATAGGAACAGTAGAAAATGATTTAAAAGAGTAGAAATTTTGGTAATAAATCAAATCACACACAACATAGACAGACATAAATATAAAAATAATTAAAAAATTTTAATTTTAATGAATAAAAGGATAAAATTTATTTTCAAAATATTTTCATTTCTTCTTCTTCCTATTATTATTATTATTATAAAATATGTAGTATAATTATAGATTTTCTTTAATATTTCATTGTAAATCATAAAATATAATTTGATATGAATAATTAATCCATTTATTTCTTTTTTAGAAATAAATTTGTTTAGATTTCATTACAATTTTTTCCTTATTTTTACAATTTTACTAATTTACATTTTTGATATTTTTATATAGTCTAATGTACGTAATTTATTATTATAAGATATTTTAATTAAGAAAATTAATTTAAGAAGGTAATTAAGTATATTTACATAATTTACATTTTTAACAAATAAAAAATGGAGAAAAATGACTTAATTTTTACTAATAGAGACAATATTCTTGAAATATAAATAGTAAATCAATATACTTAAATATAACTTTTAAATTACTAATAAAAAAATTAATTTATATAACCATTTATATATTAAAATGTTAACATAAAGAATTAATATCAAGATAAAATTAGAAAATTTCTTATCGCTCTATGTAAATTAATACCAATTCCCAAGTTGTTATAAAAACACGCATACACTTACAAATAAAATATATAAATAAATATCAAGGGATAAATAAATCAAAAATAAAAATAAAATCAAGATTAATGAAAAAATCTATTTCGATTTTATGATATATATATATATATATATAGGTAGGTATATATAAAGAAAAAGCAAAGTAAAATATATATATATATATATACATTTGAAAAGATAATGTTAATTTATGCTGCGACGATGAAGGTCGGGCGAATGAACTTGACAAATCCATTACCAGCACTTTTTATATACCTTAACGAAATTCAAACAAAAGAGGTCCCTCCGTTTTGTCTTTCCCAATCTTCCATTCCACAGGGATTCCATTTCATCGTATGATATCGATTTTTATTTACTTATAAATCCCACACAAGAAATGATAATCGATAAACGACACACAGGATAGGTAAATGGCAAATTACATCAGATAATTTTATAGCGCTTTTTAAATCAATTGATTTATAAGTAGATAAAAAAAAAGAAAAAGAAAAATAAGCTGTTAATCTAATGAGAAACTTTCTATTTATTATTTTGTATAAATATTATAATAAATATTTGGTAATTGCAATCAACTAATTTTAGCAACTTTTCATTAGTCATAAAACACGTGACAGAAGATTTTCTATTTTATCTAATATTTCGACTTGGGGTAGGTAATTGAAGTAAACAAACCAATAAAAAGTATTTCTTATGAGATACTTGTTTGAAGCGTGCTCTTTCTTATCTAATTGATAAAATGTATCATCCACTTTATATTTATATAGTACCTGATTCACTAAACTATAGACTGCTATCTAATTGTAAATACTGATTAAAATTAAAATGGATGTCCTAAATAAAAATACAAACAAATAAGCAAAGTTAATCTTATTTAAATTATTCAAAAACCAAGATGCAGAACTTGAGATTAAGGGTTCAAACACCATGAAATACAAAATATTTAAAGACAAATAAATACATGTATTTATTAGAGAAATATCTTAAAAAAAATAAATAATATTAAACATATATTTATTTATTATATTCAATCATCTATTTAAAGTTCCTGAAACACCTAACAGGTACTTTAAAAAAAATTATTCCTTTTGAACTATGAATATTTAAGATTAGGATTATTATTTAAAATAAATAAACGATGAAATATATTAAACAATTTCAAATAATTTAAAAGAAAATAAATTAAAAAAAATAGTCATAAAACATACATCCCTTAAACGTACATATTAACGCACCGAAAGACAGAAAAGTATGGCCTGTGAATATAACATAATATGTTTATATTTCGTAATTTGATTACTAAATATTATTAGAATAAATATGTTTAATTTTTTTTAATTATAATATTTTGTATTTAAGGAAGAGCTGTAAGGAATCGCCCGGCGCCATTTTTTTATTGTTTAAATTCCTTTTAATTTAAGAAAATAATAACAAAGCTGATTTTTTCCGAGGCTAAAACCTATACAAATCGATTTTTCTTTATAAATATTATCTATAGTGTGAATTTCAGAAAAATCCTTATAAAAATAAAAATATATCGTATATATACAATTTTGGTTAGCATAATAAGATTAGATATATACTATATAGGATATAAAATTTAATAATATAAATCGCCTCACATAATGCAGTCAGAGAGTGAGTTATATCATGAATCTTGTGAATCTTCATTTTCAAATTTTTCTTTTTCTTTTTTCATTTTTTTACTTTATTTTCTTTTTTTTATTTTAATTTTTTCCTTTTTTTTCTTTTCTTTTTTTTCTTTTCTTTTTTTTCTTTTTTTCTTTTTTATTTTATTAATTCTGATGAGATTGTTTTTTTTTCCTGCACGAAATCCCCAAAATCATTAAATCTGACATATTTATTCAGATTGTCTGAAAATAAATAATAAAAATAAAATATTTATACAAATAATATATTATTTAAGACTTTATTTTCAATATATAATTTATCTATAATACTTACATATGTAATTAAAATGCAATTTCTAATAAATTAATAATAAATAAAGAAAATTGAAGCTTTATTATTCAATTAAAAAAATAATTTTACGTATGAATTTTTTCTATTTTATTTATTATTTATCTTTATTATTTTGTAATTAGAATGAGTGGTTATGGAATGTTGTCAGTTATTGTGTTATGATTTCAACAACAATTATTATATTAACGATTACAATTATAATAGATACTTCCATTTAATAATTAAATTTATACTTGTTTATTTTTTTTTTCAATTAATTGGAATTCTTGTCATCATTTGATGAATGTAGATAATAATGAATTGATAAATTCTTCTTTATTGTAACCATCTATTTAATGAATTTGAATGTATTATAAGTGGTGCGAGGGAATGGTTTTTGTATGTTTAGGCGCCGTTTGAAGTGGGTTCCAATGGAGCGTTCTTGTCTTTGGCACCTCGCCTATTCGTCTTTGACGAAGAGACCATCAAGGTCGCATCGTGACTCCTTTTTTTTACCCTCCCCTCTGTCTATTTTCCTTGGGTACTCGTTCTTTCATGCGGCTGCAGCATCAACAGACCTTGTGAAGGCAAACGTGATCAGGTTTTGGCATTTTTCTCTTAGGGCGCGACGGAAGGAACGAACCAACGACGCTGTTCTTGTTTGTAAGATACAGATATATATATATGTATATATATATACATATATATACATATATATATATCAATATATTGAAGTGACGTAATTGAGCGTCGATCCTGCGGGAATCTACGACCGGTCCGTCCAGGTTTGCGGAAGGTTAGTTACCTGTTGGTGAGGGATACCTAGATTGAGCACCCACTCTAACGGAGAGAACCTGATTTCCACGTGTTTCCCCCTTCAAACATCATCATTCTCATCCTCATCATCCACATCATCATCATCATCATCATAAGGTCGAACGAGTTTGGCCCATCCACCTCATCTGTTGTTATTTGCACCAGCAGTCAGTCAGTCAGTCGGTCGACCGACGGTTGAAAGTGCAACAAGTAGAAACAAGTTCAGGATTAGGTCTGGCGATTGTAAAATTTTTATTCGCGTACATCGCTCTTTTTCTTCTCTCTTTCTTCCTTCCATTTTCATTCAATAGAAAACGAGTTAGCCTAATCCGTTAAAGGTGTACTTGAGGAAAAGTATTTTGAACCTTTTTTTTGTCTCTTTTTCTTTTAACCATTTTGTTGTACGAAATCAATCTCCCAAAGTATCTATATTGAATCTATATTAACAATAAGATAGATACATGATATTATTATTCTAATTTTTAGAAAAAATTATTCCCATAATTAATAGTAAATATACTAGAAGATTGGTTTAAAAAAAGTTTCAAGCCTAAACAGAGGGTGTTGCCAAATAACAATAATAACTCACTTATTTATTCAAATTGTAACATAATATATTTGACTACTATATATTAAAATAATCACTATTATTATATTTCCAAATTATATTCTTAGATGAAAAATATATTTGATAAAACATTATACCAATTTACATATAAGAGTGGTTTAATAATAATAATAATAAAATGATTTCAAGCAAATACTATCTATCTATCTCTGTGGCTCTACTGAACTCGAAAGTTCTTGGCCGCAGCAACCACACTTCTTTAGGTATCCCTATCCTGAGTCACAACCCTCCAATCCCTGCCCTCCTCATCTCTCTCACGGCCCTTCCCTCAATGCCCATCCATTGCGTCCTTGGTCTTCCAAGCGGACGTTTCCCAATCGGTCTCCCCACAAATATATTTTTCGCCATAAACAATATAAACAAATAATTTAATATATGAATAATATAAAAAAAATCAAATTAATTAAATATTATTTGTGTCTTTATTTTAATAGTAATTTGTTTTATATAAGACATATATTTTTTTATATATTTCATAGGGATTAATGCATTTTAAAGAGATCAGAACAGAGGAGGAGGTGGAGTGGGGAATATTTTAAGTTTAGATAACACTAGCAAATATAAAATAAATAAGGATATTTGTGATATATTCACAATTGCCACCAGAATTAAACTTTTTTTAAAAATTAGTATAAAAATATATTGATTTGATTGTACATAATAATTTAGGTAAGAACTTTTGAGGTCATTTTTCTCCTTTTATCTTCTATATCATAAGCACTTAATTATTAAATATTTAATAAAATATTTATTTATTTATTTATGACTTTGAAATATATTATGAATGAGTCATTTAGATTGCTGATTTTATTTTGTTGATTTAATCTACACACACCTGTCGTGTTTGTTGTTTTTGTTATTTATTTTTTTAATTATAAACAAAAATAATTTAATAAAATGATTTTCTAAATAATTATATATTGAATATATTATTTTCATTATCAAAATCTTATCTTATTATGCTAGCTAAAATTGTATATATGTATTTATCTATATATCATGGTTCTCAAAAACCGCTCTAACGATTTTTTTCAAATTCACACTAGATATAGTATTTATAAAGAAAAATTAAGTTTTATTGATGATATCTCTTGAAACATACAGCTTCATTATTAATTTCTTAATTGAAAATTATATATTATATGGAAAACGTCAAAATTTTTAATACTGCCTGCTAAGACAGTAAAAAAATGACAATTTTTTATCTAAATACATATAGTCCAGCGGTTGGACTGATGTTTTAACGAGTGGATTTCGTCGGTTCGAAACTCGCCGGGTGAATCGTTATTTAAAAATGAAAATAATGATTTTGTTATTTTTTTTTCTTTTTATCTATTGTTTACTTTTTAATAAATTACTATTCTATATTTATTTATTCATTGTTCTTTTATTAATAAAGTTTTAGATAGTTTTATAAGTTTTAATATTTTTTCAATAAAATATTATTCAATATATTTATTAATATTATTTTATTTATTATTATTGAGTACCCGAAGTTCCATTCATTTTAATCAGATTGATGCAATGATGCAACAGTTAATAATTGTAATATTGTAATAAATTTCTATCTTGAAAATTGTTACATATTATTCAGGATATTTTAAAAACTATTTCTTTCTTTAATTAATATTCATTTTTTCTATAAGTCAGATATATTTCCAAATATTAAATAATTATTGAAGTGAAAACTTCTTTAGCGGCGTTGAGCACTTTTGCGGGATGGGGAAAAAGTATAGAACTCGCGTGATCGTGACCAACACCATGAAACCATCTGCTTTCAAATTTCTTATAACAGAGCGCGAAATTTGAATTGTCATTAGAACTGTTTTATAAATTATCTCTAACATATAAATATATATTTATTATGTAAAGTTCATTTCATATATACATATATAATCAAAATTATACGAAATGAACTTCACATAATAAATATATATTTTATGTTAGAGATAAGAATTATAAAACAGTTCGTATTGCAATATTTTAAACAAAGTTGTGTATTTATATATATATAAATATAAGTTACAAATTTGTTTAAAATATATGTTTAAAATATATGTTTAAAATAATATATAAGTTATATATATATACATGCATATGAAATTCATCTTTCTCGTGAAATAGCGCGAATTTCGTCTGTTTTAAAATTTCTTACGCAGAAGTTTTCACTTCTGTCGGCCAGTCCCACGACTGCCAATTTTGCTTTTTTAATTCCGAAAAGCTGCAAAGCACGTTTTTTTGTCTTTAGTTTGTTTTATAACCACTTGGGGCGCTAAACAGTTTTTCAAAAAAACACTATAGAAAAAAAATATATGTACCTATATATTATATATTTATGTATTATTGAGGAGCACAAGTTCATTAATTTTAATCAGATTGATGCAAATGTGTAACATTTAATAATTGTAATAAATAATTAAAGAATTGTGTATCAATATTTTTTAAAGGGTAGAGCGAGAGCTCGGTGTCCCAGGTATTAATATTACCAGCCAAATCCAATAATAATGAATCATTTTTTTTAACTTAAGTACCGAGCCGAGGCTCGGGGTCCCGGTACTGAGTTATTATTCTAGCATTTAAAATAAAATTATTTTATTTTATTTTTCTTAAATCGAATACTAATACAACCTACTCATAAATACTACTTATCAAATGAACCAAAAATTGATATTTAATATTAAATGAATACAAAATTATTCATTTAACGATAATGTAACAAATAGACCGTTGCAAATAACAGGATATTATATATATATATAAATTTAACATGTCGGAAAAATTTCATGATCAATTAAAGTAATTATACTGAAAGAATTTGAATTAACTTATCAATTTATACAATTAACATACTAGTACGTCAACTATTTCATGTTGACGTACGTTCCACTTCTGTCTATTTTAAATACTTAGATACCTTTTTTAAAACATCATCATATTCATATTTTTTATACATATATATTTAAAAAAAAACGAAAAATACTAATAATAACTATGAAAATATTTTAAACTAAAAAAAAAATTAATTAGTATACTGAATTCTTAAAGTGTTTTTGTGTCCAATTATATAAAATTCTTTAATTTGTAAACAAAAAAACATATAAACATATAAAAAAATAATAAGAATAATAACTGATGTTCAAGGTTTTTAATTTGTATATATCTTGGTTTAATTAAATTCACTAATTTTAGTTTTACTTTTTTATAGTTTTAATTTATACATTTTATTCTTTTTATTAACGTAATATTATAAATTAGGATAGAGTAAGAAAAATATATATTTATTTTATTATTATTTTTTAATATAAAATGTGATCTTTATTTAATTTGAATAGAAAATTTAAAAAATAATAATTATTTTATTTTCAAAGATTTCAATTAATTTTTCTCTTGATATGATTTTATATTACAAGCATTCATCCCTCCTACCCTAACTTTCCATTTAATTTTTCGTTATTTTTATAGTGTAACTGACATTGATCATATTTGCCCATAACCATTTTCATTTAATCACTATTATTATCTCTTTTAGAAAATCTGTCGGAAAGTTGCTTAAACGAAATTATATAAATGAATCTATAATTTGCAACATCTAAATTAGAATAGTAATAATATTATTAATAATAATAATAATCATAATAATAATAATAAAGGAAGAAAAATAAATTGCAATGTGCACGATGTAAGATAGAAACTGATAAGCACACGTGGTGTCGGAAATGGCTAGTTAGTTTGTTATCATCCGTGGTTTGACATTGATTTTATCTTCTTGTCCCTTTCTCTCCCACTCAGGTTTCACTAGAAGTCACCGGAAGATAGAAATCAAAAAGATCCCAACTTCCCCCACTCATTATTTATCCACTAACCAACAACAAAAACTGTCCAGTTTGTTTTTAATGAAATAAATTGGTTCCCAAAGCGAATTCAATCTAATTGAATGGAATGGCATACATTTATGATTGTAATAACTGTAAGACATAGTTGAAATTTATATTCCCATAAAGATGCAGTCCAGGCATTGCATCCTGGAGACTTTAATGCACTCACCGGCTATTGGAATGGAATGCATACCTTTCTTGCTCATTCAAATTTATCTTTTTCCTAGGTGTCCCCCTTCCTCCTTCAAGAAATTCCCAACAAAGAATACAAGAATCGATATTTTCAATTTTATTTTATTTAATAGAAATTTTAAAATTAATTAAAATTTCCCAATGGAAAAAAAATTGTCCAAGTTGTAAATTTGAAATAACCTTATATGAAAGTGAAAAAAAAAATTGTATATGTATATATTAGAATTAAATACCAAATCGAAAAAGAAAGACAGAATGTAAATCCAATTATGAACAACAAAAAACATATAAACTTATTTATTTATTTATTTTATGAATAAATAATTTATAATGCATTTTCTTATCTCTGGAATATCATAAATTAAGAAAAAACTAAAAATATAATTTAATCCAGTTAATTTGAAACTATGTATCTATATATACATTATATGTATTATAATTTAACCAAGTAGAATGTATAATAATGATTATTTTTATATTTTCTATTCTTATTATATAATTTTTTTCACTGGGATTATAGTTTATTTTAGAATAATTCATAATTAAAGACCTTTTATAAAATATTTTGCTAAAATAAATAGCCAAATATTTATATTTTTTAAACGATTTATATTATTCGAAATTTAATTAAATTACATTTATAATAAATTATATTTTTTTAGAACTTGATGAGATTTAATGTCATTTCTCCAAATTCCTTAAATCCTCAAATACAACTGAACTTGGTATAAATCTTTTTTCATAATTATTTTTATAAAATAAATTATTAATTATTTTTTATAATTTATTATAATATAATATAAATTACAATAAAATAAAAATTCAATGGAATTTTGGTAATTATTAGTGCGAGAGGGGTTTAAGAATAATTTAATAAAAGTTCTCTCAATCCCCCATCCCTATAATACAATAATAAAATAAATTAATTATATATCTTTGATAAATTGATTTTTGTATAGTTTTAGTAATTAATTTCTAAGGCAATTAAGTATCATTTATTCGTTTATTGATATTTTATTTGTTTCAATTCCTAAATATTTTTTATAAATTCACTATTCTCAGTGCTATTCTTAATAAATTATTTATTTATAATTACTTTATGAATATAATAACAATATTAAAAGTATATTTTAATATTTTTTTTTTCTTGGTTGAATATCTGAATCAAATTATAATTAAGTAATTATATAATAATCATATTTATTTTAGAATATATATATAATAGGAAAACGTATTTACACTAATAGGTAATTTAATTTCAATGTATTTAAATTATATTATACAATACTTAAGTATTTTTTCAAACAAAAATTCTTGGGTCTAATCTTAAATAATATAATAATTATGTCTTATTTTGAAGGTTGTAAAAAAAGAGGTGCAGTTTTAATATTTATGATATAATGTCAAAAATACTAATGAAATCTGGTAAAAAGAGAGAGAGAGAGAAAAAAAAAAATAATATTCGGAGAAAAAAACTTTACTATCATTTACATAAGAAAAAAAAATTTAAATAAATTTGTAAATTAAAGTAATAGCAGGAAGTATTATAATTAAGTAGTATGGGGAATATTTATTTATTTATCTATTTTTAAAGGTATTATTAATAAATACTCTAAATTATATACATATTTTGTAATCGAAAAGGGTTGAATGAATTGAAATTGACGTTTTGGAGGTGTTCGTAAATCAATCCCAGGATGAAAGTTGTTGAAATTTAATTTTTTTTTTTTTTTATTTTTAATTTTATTTATGAAATACTATCAGTTTGTGTCTGGTGATATAAATCATTTAATACTTTTTCCGGACACGACAGTTATTCGACTTTAAATTGGCGTCGCGTTACAGTTTATTATCTGATCTTGGGAAAGCGATAGCGTTTATCACATGGACTCCTTCGCTGCTGGATTCTGCTCAGGAGTTTTTCTACCTTCTCCCCCCTTCCCCCTCTCTATGCCCCGTCTCCACACCCCGTAAGCATATAAATAATATACCAATATGAAAGATTGAAACAGTGGATTTATTTATCGAGCTTTACAACAGCAAATTATTTTTAAATTTTCATTTAAAGTATAAATTGGAATTTTATCTCACTGTATAGAATGATTTATCCTCACAAAATGTCCAATCAGATTAAAGAATTAATAGAAAGATAATTTAATGGGAGAAAAGATGAAAGTTTCAATCTATATCTATAAGAGATTGATAACCTACTTAATACTTCTTTAAGTATGATAAAAAATAATAACTAAGATTGGTATTTTAGCATCGTCAGATCATAATCTATAAAATTGTATTATTTCTTTACAAGATATATATATATATATATACATGTACATGTATATATATATATATATCTTAAAAAATTATGACCAAACTAAAATGGCGGACTCTTTTAAGATATAATAATAATAATAATAGTACAACTGTACATATATATATATATATATACATACATATATATATATATATATATATATATATATATATATGTATGTATATATATTTCTTTTTCATTTTTAGACATCTATTTATTATCCCTATTTTGTTTCACAATTGTACTATTATTATTATTATATCTTAAAAGAGTCCGCAATTTTAGTATATATATATATATATATATATATAAATTAATAAATAAATATAATAAAGAATATAATAATACCCATAATAATATTTATTGGAGGGAATAAATAAAACAAATATTATATACTAATTAATAAAAAAAAATAGATGATTATTTTAAATTTATTTATAGATAATTATATTTCAATTAAATTACCTATAAATAAATATAATTTTGTGATTCTATTTTTAATTTTCTATTTATTCTATTTCTATTCCTCTTTAAGTTTCTATATTTCCTTTTTATCCTTGTTCTACTGTTTACTTTTTCACTAAAATAATAATAATATTAATACTCATCTTCTGAATATATTAACTAAATTTTCTATCTCTATATCAGAGGTTCTCAAAGTTTGGTACATGTACTAGTGGTACCTTATTATCTGACGATGATACCTGCAGGACAGTTACTTTTAGTAACGAAACCATTTTAGGGGTACTTGAATTTTTTGAAGTAAGCCCCTGTGTTACCAACTTCAAAAAGTTTGAGAACCTCTGCTCTAAGAATTAAATAAATTATATATATATATATATATAATATGGTACTTGTAAATATGTCGTAGGCAAATGGAAATTTTAGGAAAATAGCATTTGCCTGGCCAAATAGCTCAGAAAATGTCGGACATTTATTTATTGCATTCCATTCTTAAGTTAGTAAAAGTAGCAAACCTGGAAAAAAAGTGGGAGGGAAGAAAGAGAAAAAATACCCAAATATTATTTATTTTCAAAAAATCTCTTAATCATTTAAAACAATTTAATAAGGAAACGGATATTTTAAAAAAATATAAAAAAAATAATTGAGGAAAAACATTACTTATACTCGAATTCTTTGGCAATATTATTAAATATATTTTGTTTATAATAAACCATCCTTAAAAATAATAACACAAAATTTTTTTAATAATTTCATAATTGCCTCCTGTAAAAATTAAAGCTATTCGCCCAACAAATATTTATTCAAATGACTATTGTCTAGGCCAGTGATTCTCAACCACTGTGCCGCGAGATTATCAAAATGTGCCGCCAAATTATTACAAATGTAAATAGACTCTTTTTTTTCTAAAATTCTAAAAAAAAGGTAAACCGTTTTTGGGACCACTTTTTTCAATATGATGAACTTTTACACTTATCTTTTTCTTTGTGTGCCGCAAAATTTTTAAACCGTTAAAAATGTGCCGCGGTAAAAATAAAAAGGTTGAGAATCACTGGTCTAGGGAAATGCTATTTTCCTAAAATTTCCATTTGCCTACGATATATATAGAATGTACAATTAAGAAACTTATTAAAATTTGAATTACCAATTAGAAATTCTTCTATTATTTCAAATTATAAATAAAAAAAAATTAAAAGTATTTTACCACTTTCCAAATCCATTATTATTATCATTATCATCCAGTTTAATCGTTTTTAAATCATGTAAATCTATTTATTGTTTATACTGTATCTCGAATTAAGGCTATTTCATAAAATATTCAAATATATCAACCACTTACAACAGCATTTATAAAACCAAAAAGCAATAATCAACTCGCCTAAAGTACATTATTTGATTTAACAAAATAATAAAATCAAATCTAATTAAATCTCACATGATTTTATTAGTACATATTTATGACTGTACTTTTATTATATAATGTACAATATTATACTTTTATATATATATAAAGAACATTTAATTCATTTTCTGCAAATAATTGTAAATATGTATTAAATAAAGAAAAATCATAAATTTTAATTAATAGTAGTAATATAAGAAAATGTAATTTGTCTTTTTATACTATAATATTAATAGTAAATAATTCAAATATAGTTCATTTGAAATGAAATAACATTATTGAATAATTCTTTGAATGAAAGTGAATTTTGTTTGTTGATGCACTTATGTTAGGATTTAAAAGGCATTGTATCATTAATATTCAATTTGTGTGTTAGTAATTTTTAAAATAATATTTATTAATTCTTCTCTGTTCACTTTGATAACTCAACATAAATCGTAGAAACGCAGTTCGTTTTCTTTCAATTTTTTATTAATCATAATTTATTGATCAAAAAATAATTATTAATCTAACTAATGATAAATCACCAATAATTATCGATCTATTCATGTTTTAAAGATTTATACTAACTTTTAATAAAGTAAAAATTTTAAAATTTAATTATGCCAAAATATTTATTTAGTAATATATATTTTCAATACAGAATGCAGATTATTTTTAATTAAATATTTTATAATTATAATACTATAATTATTCTAGATGAAGTTATCAATTTAGGACGGGAATATGGATTTTATTTCCGTAGCGGGGGGAGAATCATTCATAGCCACGAAGAGTATTTCCTGAATGGACTTAATTGTCCCAGGTGTGAGTCGGAGGCGTCACAACATCGTCGAGGCTGGGTTAAGGTTAACCCGGTCGTGTTCCGATGGCGTAACCTCGGTCACGACCAGGTCTCTGCCTTCCCGATGGCAAGGCAGACCACAAGCAGATGGAAATGGAATGGGAACTCGGCAAGACAAAAAAAATATATATGTATATATATATATATATATATATATATATATTGAAGAAATGACACCCACCATTTCACCTTGCATCTTATGCGTCGATAATAACATATTCTTGTATCGAAATACAATTAGTGCCATGCTCCGGGGAATCCCACGCAACCAAGCCAATTTTATTTCAATTCATTTCAACAAACCGAGGAATTCATATTTAAAACAACTAGAAAATTATGTCTATATATAACTTTTGACCAATTTAAATGATACACATTCCATCTATTATTAAAAAAAATACTGCCTTTCTTTTTATGTTTTCACTCTTTAATACTGGGTATCGAAAGAAGAGGAAAAATATTTGTGATCACAAATTCCTAATAATAAAAACAGACATATATATATATGTATATAGATATTTTTTCTCGAATGTTCAATATTATTGATAATTTATAATATTATAATTACTTATTAGTTATTAATTAATTAAAAAAATTATTAATTGATATATATTTGTATATAATAATAATATTAAACCGCTCTAAGGATTTTTTTGAAATTCACACCATAGATAATATTTATAAGGACATATCGATCTGTATTGGTTTCAACCTCGGAAAAAATCATCTTTGTTAGTTTTTTCTTAATTTAAAATAGGAATTTAAATAATAAAAAAAATGTGGCGTCGAGCAACGCCGGACACAGCTCTTCCTTAAATACAAAATATTGTATATAAAATAAAATTAAAAATATTTATTTTAATAATATTTTCTAATCAAATTACAAAATATATACATATTATGTTATATCCACAGGCCATACTTTTCTGCCTTTCGGTGCATTAATATGTACGTTCAAGGGCTGTATGTTTTATAAACATTTTTTTTTTAATTTATGTTCTCTTAAATTATTTGAAATTGTTTCATATATTTTGTTATTGATTTATTTTAAATAATAATTTTAATGTTAAATATTCATAGTTTATAATGAATAATTTTTTTAAAGTAGCTACCTGTTCGGTGTTTCAAGTACTGTAATATAAATGAAGTAGATGATTGAATATAATAAATAAATATATGTTTAATATTATGTATTTTTTTTAAAGATATTTCTCTAATAAATACATGTATTTATTTGTCTTTAAATATTTTGTACTTCATGGCGTTTGAACCTTTAATCTCAAGTTCTGCATCTTGGTTTTTGAATAATTTATATAAGATTAACTTTGCTTATTTGTTTGTATTTTTATTTAGGACATTCATTTTAATTTTAATCAGTGCTTACAATTAGATAGCAGTCTATATATGGAATGTTTTTCTGGCCGCCGCCTTTAACTTTTAAAAAGGTGACAGTGAAATCAGACAATAGATGATCTCGGAATCGTAAAAAAGTCTATTGACCTGTGCCTTTGGCTAGAAAGTAGGATTAATCTATGTTAAATGTTAAGCGGTTTGGATGTCCTGAGCAAATCTTAACAAGAGTACTGGCGGACCATTTCTCTTTTTTATATCTATTCATTATAGATCCTTTACTAGCTTTTATTTATTTCATTAGGATTTTAAAATTAAATATAACGAGATAAAATCAACCTATTATCGTCATAAAATAGATATTAAAAAAAAGCAAAACAAAAAAAAAATATCATGAATACGATAAAAAAATAAAGTTGAAAATTACTTTTTATGGTAAAATTAATTGTTTAATTAAATTCATTACTAGTAGAAAGAATAAAGTAGCTAACTGTAAAGATTCATTATTCAAGATTATTTCAAATACATAAATAACTACATATATTAAATAACTATTATAAATATTTTCAAAAATGACATATTATATATACCTATATATAGGTAGGAATATAATATATGACCTTAAAGGTATTAATAAATTCATTTGTGTATTACACCTATTTAGCTAATAAAAAATAATACTAAGAATACTATATTTATTTAATTTATAGATATTATAAATATATAAATATTTTACAAAGTTTATAATTATTTAAAACCTTCAAATTGATTATTATTTTTATTATTATTATTATTTTTGAAATTTAGAAATCATCATCATTTAGTGACAGTGAACTTTTTTCACCTATTCAAAAAATAACCTTATTAATATTATTATTATTATTATTAATTGCGTATGGACCGTCTTGGATCACGCAAAGCTCCCATAAATTTTTAGAAGCGCATCGCATCCTCATGGTCATGATGCGATTGCTGATGGCATTGACTTCTAATATTGAATCGATGATCTTCTTGTTCACAACGAACGCCACGCCCAGAAGTGGTAAACCTCTTCCAATTCGCTTGGCCGTCTTGCTCTTGAATATGCGATAGTTCTTATAGTCCATTGTATTTTTCATCCGTGAATCTTGTCTCTTGAAGAGCAATTATCTGGATATTCTATCACGATTCATGGTTGCTTGTTTTGAGGTTATCCTGCCGGAGCAGGCTTTGTAGAACCAGGGCTTGTCAGTTCCTGGAGCTGGGGCAGCCGATGTTAAATTGAATTAAATTTTTATTTTTATTAAATAAATATATAATCTTGAGTTCTATGCTGAGATTCGAACTCAGGCTTCCTGTGTAGAAATCTCGTACTCTACCCACTCAGCCATGCTGCCCCCATTAATATTATTATTATTATTATTATTATTATTTAATATTAATAAATATTTAAAATGGCGAAATATATTGGTGGGGAGACCGAGTGGGAAACGTCCACTTGGAAAACCAAGAACGAGGTGGGTGGATAATGTGGTAAGGGACGTGAGAGAGATGGGAGAGGGTATGGATTGGAGAGTTGTGACTCAGGATAGGGATACTTGGAGAAGTGTGGTTGCTGCGACCAAGAACTTTCGAGTTCCGTAGAGGCACAAAGATAGATAGAATTAAATAATTATTTTAATTAATATTATTAATAATAAATATTTAATATTACTTAAATTAAGTTTAGTTTTAGTTTGATAAAATATAATGTAATTGAATTTATTAATTGAAATTATTCAAAATAAATAAATATAAGTGTAGTTATATATACCTATATCGTAATTATGTATTGTAATAAATAACATTTGATAGAATGGAATGAATGCTTTGAAAAGTTCAATGTAAGGTGATTGGAAGACAATTCGTACGATTACATCTAATGATTATTAATTTGATTGGTTCATCCATATCTGGAAGCAATCAATAACTTCCTTCTTTTCCTCCCTTCACTCTCCTTTCTATACAAATAAATTAATCATAAATCCCAAAGAAGAAAATAAAACGTTTGCAAATATTCTGATGAACAGGGAGGAAGAATAATAATAAACAAAAAAAAAATCCCTTGGCAAGAATTTCACCAGACAAACAATTGACCAATGATGATGATTTCTGACTGTCTTTGTGTATGTATGTCTTTATTTCTTTTCCATTCATAAGTCTAAGAACAATAATAATACTAATACTAATAATAATAATAATAATAATAATATTAATAATAATAACAACGGTAATAAATGACAAATGATGTTGAACGAATGCCCACCAACGAACCCAATCGTTTGTGCCCAATTGATATATTTGAACTTTTACCGTTTTGATTGATTATTTGTTCATAATTGCCTCGAATGAATGGAATTTAAATATTAATTAATTGATAGACGAGATGGGAATACAAGTAGAGTGTTGGTTGGTGATGAAAAAAAAATCAATTTATTTATTTTATCTATAAGCGTTTTTGTTTTTTAATGAATAGAAATCAGTCTGGGGAAATGAATTTGGATCTCATTTCATTTCAATCATGTTTTTTTTCTTGCAATTGCCATCTGTTAATTTTGACATATCGCTGACCATCAAGAGATATCAGTCACGGAAACACCACCAAGAATAATGCAATATTAATTAGAAATATCAAGACATTTTAATTAAAAACAATCGTATATGATATGGAAAGGATTAGTTAAATAATAACACATATAATAAATTATCTATTCCCATTGAGTTGGTCATTAGATCATTAATTAATACGATTTATCAATTAATTATGTAAACTAAACTAGAATAATAAGTAGAATATTAACAAAAAAAATGGGAGGGGCGTTGTGCCATTTAATATTATTATGATTACAATTCATTAATAATAAATTTATATTTTTAGAGATATATAGATAGATAAAAATATTCTCATAAAATAATTACATTATTTCAGAGATAGATTTTCAGCTACAAATCAAAATTTCACATCAATCCAGATTATTTAATATAAACATTATTTGTTTAAATAATTATATAAAAATTAATTTATCCAAGAATTATCATTAGTTGTTTGTTGAAAAGGAAAAATTTTAAATTTATTATTATTTTTTTTCATTTAAATATTAAATAATATTAGGGGCTCATGTAGGATTTCGAAAATGATTAATATTAAAAATTGAAAATCATAGTAATACTAATTCAGGTTTGCTATTTAAGTCAATGAAATTAGTGGAAGTAGTTAATTAGGCGTTTTGATAATAAATCTTAGATATTGTGTGAAATGACTAGTTGGGAGATTGGGAATTTTTGAAAGAGAAATATAATGGAAGAAGATGAAAGAAGTGTTATTTTAACGTCCAATATGATATCATAGTTCCTCCAATTAGGGGTTGGACGAAGAGGTGATTTCTCTTTTTCACAAAAAATTAAATCATGAAACAACCACATCCCATAGAGATTAGAGCTATAGTTGTAGCTCAGAATAGGGACACTTGGAGAAATGTGATTGTTGCTGCTAGGAACTTCTGCATTCAAAAGAGTCACAGAGATAGATAGATTAATAGACTATGATATCATAATATCAACTGCCTGGTTAACCGACCCGCCGTTCAAATAATTTAAAAAAACATAAATTTAAAAAAATAGTCATAAAACATACAGCAATTAAACTTACGCATTAATGCACTGAAAGACAGAAAAATGGCCTGTGGATATAATAATATATATTTCGTACTTAGATTTTATTTATCATTTAAATTTCCTATTTTAAATTAAGAAAAAACTAATAAAGATGATTTTTCCCGAGGCTGAAACTAATACAGATCGATTTTTATTTATAAAAATTATCTATGGTGTGATTTTCAAAAAAATCCTTCAAGCGGTTTAATATTTCAAAAATTCAAATATATAATTATATATTATATATATAATTATATATATACAATTTTTGTTAGTATAATAAGATAAGATAAGATAAAGATGAAATAAAATAAGTGTTCATATAATGTAAAACAAACTCGAAAATTTTATTCTCCTATATGAAGAACATTTATGTTAGGTTATGTTGAATGATGATGATCATCAAAATTATCCTTTGTTTTTTTATGTATATCCTCTTCATTAATAAATTCACTTTATTAGTGTATTGTGTGTATCTCCCTCATTCTTTTCCCCGGAAATAGTTTTCTAAAGGTCTTTCATAAATAAATATATTAGTATATCAAAATCAACAAATCATAATTTTTTATTTATATATTATTATATTATTATTATTATTATTTATTATTTTATCTTTTCTTAATGAACTAATTAACTTTTTTATTCTGGATCTTAATTAAAAATAAAATAAGAAGGGAAGTGAATTTATCTTCAGTTGGAACTTGGATGTCTATTGTTAATCCAGGTACGCAATTAATTGTTAGATCTCGCTTAGTCATTAAATGATTTCGGCAATGGAAAGTCACAGCGTGATGCGATCAAACGTCCACTTAATTGTTGTTTCGTTTTTCTTTTCTATTCTTTCATTCACTTTGACAACGTCACCAGACTTCATTTAAAAATTAAGATATAAATATATTAATTAAGGTGCTTGGGTTCTACGTAGATAGATAACAACAACAACAACAAACCGTAAAAAAAAATAGATTAATATTTTTTTTTATGTAGCCACTAACCTAGAACCTTACTGGGTTTCAAAATTCATTTCTAATCATCTGGAGAATGTCTAATCCATATAATATAATTATATTTTTAAAATTTTTGTTATTTAATAAATTATTAAACTATTATTATACATTATTAAATTTTAACATAAATACATATTATATAAAAACTTTTTTTGATCGACATATTTAAAAACTTGGCATTTGTATTTTTTTTATTAATATTAAACATCAATATTGATTAGAAAATTTCTCTATGATTATAAGAAAAATAATTTTTTTTTTAAATTTCCAAATTGTTTCAATAACAAAAATAGAATATAATGATCAAAGATTCGAATTTTAATCATTAAACATTTTTACCAACCGACGATAAGAGGGGAAGGTATTGTTTTCACACTAAATTTCACATGTGAAGATTTTTACATATCTGCACGAATCATGCATTTTGGCAACAGAAAAAAGTATTTTTAGCCTTATGTTAGTCCGTCTGTCCGTATTTGGTATATTTACTTAATGCATCAGTAATATGAATTCATCAACTTTTTGTATATATCCGGAAACCGGAAGTGGTAGTTTCCAAAGTATTAATTTTATATTCATTGTCGGAAATTTTTCAATTAAAATATAGTAATAATTAATAATTGAGTAATTAAACTAAAAATAAAAACGAAGATAATATAATTTAGTGGTTTTAATTCAAGTTTTAAAAATGGAAATTAATTTATTTCAAAACATCGGTCAGTTCTGGGCCTGGCCACAGCTCATTTTATTTTTTTAACTTACAATTTTTCTAAGTAAATAGAATTCTCTCTGTGATTTTAATTAATTTACTTTCTATTAAAATTTTAAATCAAAACTTATATTTAAAATATTTTAATATTGCATATAGATAAAAAAAAGATAATTTTATATATCATTTAATTATATTCAATTGAAGATGAATATTAAAAATTAAATTAATTATTTTAATAATTTTGAGAGATTTTATCGGTTCTTCAAGAGTCACTGATTTTGATAAAACAAAAAAAAAATATGTGCAGATAAAATATACATAATTGTTTATTTTATTTAATATATCTTTTTTTATTATAGAATGTATTTTCTCTGATTTTTAAATATTTTTAATTTTTGATTAAAATCAATCCGATATTTATCCACAGCGAGCGATATAAAGTAATTAATTATAATAATAATAATATTTTAAATATATAATAATTTAATTTATTTAATATATTTAATATATGTACATAATTTTGAATTTATTTATCCGACATTTATGATATCAATTATTTTCTAATTAGAAAATGAAGAACGAATACTATTTTTTTTTAAATAGGTTTTTATTAATGGCAACCGGAATGAAATAAATTTTCAGTCGGTTTCAAGTAAAGTCGTTAGTCATATAATAAAATGAATTTGAAAGTAGAAAATATAAAATAAATAAATAAAATGTTCCAGTTCATTTGTATTTATTTATGTTTATTTACTTAAACGGTCGTTTGTATTGAAAAAAACAAAAAAAAAAAAAAAAAAAAACTCCCTCTGGAATGGATTTAAGTATAATTTATCTATTCATCTCGCACAAAGGCGAATTTTCTTTTTCTTCGCTTATCTCGTGACGTCGGTCACCGTTGATCGGATTCTGTGATTTTTTTCCCCCGCCGGTGTGTACAGGTCAGAAATAATAATAATCCATTTGCCGCTGTGGATCTGTGTTGGTTCGTCCCATATATGGGGGTTTCGCATGCATTTCCATGCGCACTCCTTTGATGTGCGATCATCGAGTACATTTGAGCGCGATTTTTCTGCCGACAGTCGCCTTGTGTGTCTGTCCATCCACCCTTTTTTTTTTCTTCAATTGGCACTCCTGTTCCAGAGTGGTGTTGTGCATGTTGGCATCCTTGCCGCTATTTTAACAACCACAAAAATATTTTTGTATAATCTGTTTTATTTGTATAATGAATCTTCTCACCATTCTTACAATATTATATATAATATTAATATTTATCCCCAATTCTCTGGGGCCACTGAACTCTAAAGTTCAAGTCAGCATCAAGCTATTAGATCTATTTCTTTCCTATAATTCCTCCTAATTTCCTCTTAACTATCCTAATAAAATAAATAGAATTAAATAGAAATTTCTAATTACAAACATTTGAATATATTAATAGTTTTGTTAATATTCTAAATAAAAAGCTATTTCCAAGTATATAATATCTATAATAAGTATATTAATACAACCCGCATATATTATATATTCGTATATATAGAACTGAGTTTATAAATGGCAGAAACTTAGCGAAACCAGTCATTTGCAAAAAAATATTAATTAATTATATATAATTATATACTTAACTAATGAATTAATTATGAATGGTATAATTTCAAAGTAAAAAAATTACGAGGCCCATCCTTTCTCTCTCTCTCTCTCAAACAAACTAATTTGTATTGACTTTATATGGCGCAATCATTTACTAGATAATTAATTAATAAAAACCTAACAAAAAAAAAAAAAAAAAAATTTAAACAGTAATTATTTTAGTATTTTTAGTTATTTTTAAGTAAATTGAAAAATAAATATATACCTTTTAATTTAAATTTATTTATAATAAATAAATATTATGATTATTGATGTTTTATATATTATTATATGAAATATTTTTTATTTAAGACAAGTTTTTAGATCAATAATTAATATAGTATCAATATTATATTTAATTTAAAGTATTTTTGAATAATATGTTGTAAAGAATGTAGGTACATAAAAAATAGAATGTTTTTAATATTATTTAATAATTAATGAAAGGGAACTTGAAAATATTAGGCTAAATACACACAACTTGGTGGAAATAGTAGTCATTTCTATCTATCTATCTCTGTGGCTCTTCGGAACTCGAAAGTTCTTGCCTGCAGCAACAACATTTCCCCAAGTGTCCCTATTCTGATCTGTAACCATCCAATTCCTATTTCTCTCTTTTCTCTTAAGTCCCTTTCTATATTGTCCACCCACCTAGTCCTTGAGGCATCCAATCGGAAGTTTCCCAATCGGTCTCCCCACAAATATATCCTTCGCCATTCTTCCTCTCTCATTCGAATCACGTGTCCTGCCCGTCGCAACCTTATAGTAGTCATTTAGAAGATTTTAATGAGGTACTCAAAATTTCAGGGCTAGGCTGGTAAATACAATTTATCTTCCCCATACTTGTAAAAATACTTTGAAATTAAATAACAAGCACTTCTCTAACCAAATTCTGCTTCTAATCAGTGTTATCTGGACATTAAGAATCTATAAAAATTATTATTTTTTAGGATAATAATTTAGTAAGAAGATTATTTAAGCAAATAGTTTGAAACTTTTCTTAAAATTTTATAATTAAACTAAACGGAATTAAGCGATTTTTTATATTATCTTATCAAATTAATCGGGCTAACAATTTTATTTGACTCGATCTTAACTAACAAATTTGCTAGCTACACAATTAAATAATTTGATATTCTTTGGCTGTCCAATTGGGATGTTAGTTAATGGCTCTAATGTTACGTGCGAGCCGTACGAAATCGTTAATTAGAAGAATACTAGAGAAGAAAGAGAAATAACGAGAGAGAAAACAACGATAGAGAAACAAAGATAATAACGACTTACAGACACACAGCCACTGATAGATTCAAGCCGCAGGTATCCTTTATGCTTACCTTGAAAAAAAAATAAAAATACAAATAAATAATATATCAAAAATAATTTCAACTTAAAAAAATATATCAATTATTAATACAAATGGTCTATTTATACTATATAATTGTTCAAAAATTATATATTGTTATAAAAATGCTGGTGACTGTAAAGGGGATATAACCTAAAAAAATATTTAGATAAGATAGAAATAATCAAATAACGTTAAAATATACATAAATATATACAAAATATTAAAAAAGGATTAGTAAATATTAACTTTAATATATATTTTAAAAAAATTGTCAAATTCTTGAAATTAAAACGGTTAATTTCTCATTGTTGTGTAATATTATAATTATATTAATAAATATTTATAAAACAAAAATATTATATATATATATATTATTATACATATAAGTAAATTATATTTAATTTTTTATAACTGAGTAATTTAACACATTACTAGATATTACATTAAATTTTCATTTCGATATTATTTTAACTATGATGTAATAAGAAATTTAAACTAATCACTATTATCTTACATAATTTTTCTTTTTTTTTATTATTTTATTTTACTAATAATAAGTATACTATATATATATATACCTATGATAAATTAAGATCTGATAAACTTATTTTTTTATTTATTTAAATAACAACAATTTATCATATAATAAAGAAGAAAATAAGTTATTCAATTAAGAAGCATATTTTTTTTAATTTTCAGAACAAATCTACATTTTTATGTTTAGTAACATAGAATATACTTAAACTAAACACCTTTTTCATTTTTTTTTATTAAGTGGATATATAATTGAATTAATAAATCATAGAATTAACGAGAATATGTTAACCATTGCTTAAGCAATTATAATTTACTTTATATATATATATATATATATATATATAAATATAATATGGTTATTATTTTTATCATTATAATCATTAAATTATATAAATATTCTAGTTTTTATAATCAAAATTACTAATATTTATTTTTATAATAAACAAGTTAGTAGATTAGGGTAACGTGTATTTTTTGCATAAGTTCTATATTACTGCGATTTTTTTAATTGTTTTTCATTTAAATATGAAACCACCATTCTTAATGAATTAAATAATATTTATAGTAATTTACCTTCACACACACATGCACTGTGTGTTAGTTTATACAACTAAATCTCTCTCTCACAAAATATTAATTAATATTAAATAATTTTAAAATAATAATAAAAATATTATATTTAGAACAATTTTTTTTTTAAATTCATAAGAATTAATTAATTTTTCTCTATTCAAATAAAATTATTTATTTTTATCATTACCTACAACGTTTTTATTTTTTTTTCCTCTAAAGTGACTGTAAAAATAAAGATATATGTTTGATAGTTTTTCAAATGATTACAAATTGTATAAAACTGCTATATATAGAAGCTGAAAGTACCAGAATTAATTTTTTAACACTGCAAATCTCACGCGCCAATACGTGACGTGGTACCATCAACAAAGAGCCAAACCTGTGCTGGTTTAATTTATTAATTTTAATTTATAATTTGTAATTAGTTAAATTTAATTTAAATATAATATATGCTATTTAATCAAATTGCGAAATAGTCGAGTTTAGACACTCCAGCTTATTTTGTTTTGTTTTTGAAGTTCAAATGTTATATTCTTGAGCTACAAAAATTAGAGTTCACACGTGATCAAGATAAAAAAAATTAATTCTTACCTATAATGTATAAATATATATTTTCATAAAATAAAATAAAATTAATAATTATTATTTTTTTAATTAGCTAGAGAGGAACTTTTCAATTTAATCACAAAAAATAAATTTAAAATTGAAAGTGACTAATTATATATTTAGAAGGAATTTTTTGTTTTTTTTTGTTTCTTTAAAATTACAAAAAAAAAAATAAATAAAAAAAATAAAATAAAACATTCACCCGAATAATTTCAAATATCGTTATCAAATGAACTGGATATAATAATATGATGCCCGGAGGAGGGTGGAGGGTTCAAAAATTTATCCTCCGCTTCTGTTCCATGTCCGAAAATGACAGTCATTGTCACTCGTAATGAATGCCTGAGGCTAAACCCTTTCCTTTCCTCTTCCCATCTATTTTGATTACACTCAGAATGCATTTCATTGTCCTCGTTGTTTTTTTTCCTCCCGCAGGCGTTTTTGCTTCTTTTACCTCTCAATAATAATAAATAAAAAAAAAACATTATTAACGAATATATTTAAAAATTGTAATGATATGATACAGGCCAAGAGAGATCCAAGAGGGTATTTTTTTATCCACTTTCCCCTCAACCCACAAATCTCAGACTAATGAATGGATATGAACAATTTCAAATTGAGTTTATGACAAAAGATTACCCCCTTTGGTAGATCAAGAGTCAGTATTCTTAAAAAAATTCATTTATTCATCTAATCATCATGTAAAATTAATTATATGTATAACAAATAAATACGTTCATATATACTTTAACATAACATTTAATTTAAATAATTTAAAGAAAAATTACGTTATTAAAGATAAAAAAAAATTATACTAAGTAGGTGCTAATCTTGATCAAAAATAAGTGGAAAATAATATAAACAAATTTATTATTATCATTGATTAATTTTCATGGATTTTAAGCCTCAACCATACTTGACACATTTTTAATTTTTTTTCATGTTTAAATAATAAATAATTATTTTTAATTTGTTTTTTTTTGCCTTTGGTTTGGTTTTAAACTTCTTGGTGTTTGGTCTCTTTTCATATTAATTCCAGACTACCACTTGACTGCTTAGCATTTAAAACATGACAAATAATCAATTAATATATTAAATAATTAATTAAAAAAATATCTTTATGTATTAAATAAATAGTTTAGAAATATTATGGTTAATATAAAATATGAAATTATTATTTATTTTTTATTTTACTCTATTTTATTCCTTTTTCTTTTCTTATTTCATATAAACATATATATTGTAAGTATAAAATATATTTATATATAATTCTATTAAATAGTTTAAGCATTTTTTTACTTATTTTATTTTATATTTATTTATTAAGAGATAAAAAAAATAAACATTTTCCTCTTAAGTATATAATATAAAAAATACTACTATGTAAATATATATACGTGTACGTATACGTATATAGGTGTGTGTGTTTGTTATTCTCCCATATAGGTACATGAAAGGATTTTTTTTAGAAAACAATTCCCATTTTTAGTGTTTATAAAATATATTTAAAATTTTCTTCCATATGAAAAACATTAAAGAATTTATCAAAACTAATTAATTTAGTAAATATAAATTTTATAGGAAATCAATAAATTATCTAATGCTTATATAGGAATTTGAAACAATAAAAATAAAGTAATCTTTTTTTTTAAATTTTATTAATTTATTATATTATATTAACCCTTTACTCTTATGCGCAGGTTCAAAAAGAACCTAAATGATACTTCCAAATTGATTATTTAAATACAAATTATAATAATATTAATGTTTGTTATTGTTTTTCAAAATCTTACTAGTTCAAACCTTTCTAGGTAAAAAATAGTAATAAATAATGGCAAAAACGATTCCCATCCTAAATGTAAATCCTAAATGTATTATTAGAAACTACCGTTAAAGATAAGGATGAAAACAAATATAAGAGAAAAGTAAAAAATATTTTCTTTAGAGGATGAAAAATTATAATTAAATGTTTTTAAAAAAAGTAAAATGTATATACATATTTTGTGCTGTGTTATATACCTTTAAATTATATATATAATCTAGTTCAGTAGGCTTTTTAATCCAATTATAATAAAATCTACTAGATATTATAAATTTAATATTGATTTTAGTTTATTATTAATAGTGGAAAGCGTTGGAAAGTATTTATTTATTATTATTTATTTATTTTTATATAAAAAAAAGTGGATTGAGAGAAGAAAAAGATAAAAAAAGAGGCAAATTCCACTGGCCAATGTGACTAGGTGAAAATGTGTCCGAGTTTATATCAGGTGAGTGGGAGATTGAATCGAGAATAATATCTTAAAAAGAACCTTCGGGCTATAAAATGATAGAAAGGGTGAATGGGATGTGATAGGAAGGCGGGGGGAGGGAGTGGAGGAGGAAGGAGAGGGAAAAAAATGACCGATGTTTTTGTGTTTAATAAATAATTCATAGGGTGGACGTCACATACACATAAACACTCATGCGACGATAATAATAGTGAGGGTTAACAAGAGGCCTTTTAGTTGTCAACATAAGTTTTACATAAAACATATTTGTTCACGATTGTATGTACTTGAATATTGGGGCTTCTCCAGTCGACCATTTTTTGATCAAAATTGTAGTCTCATCAGCATCAATTAAAAACAATGGTGAAGGGAGAAGAAAAAAAATACGAGTTTGTGTGTGTGTGTGTGTTTATTTATTTATTTTTTTCATATTTGAAAAAGAAGAAGAAATTTGAATTGAAAAGGACATTTATTTATTCATTTAAGTTTTTTTTTTGTTTTCTTTTGTAATTTGAAAACATTGATCCTTTTTTTACATAAATAAGTGAAATAAGTTTAAAAATATATAAATAATTGATTCATTTTAAATCACATATGCCAGCAAAACATGAATTCTGTCTAATTCAAAATAAGGAAATCTAATTTGTTTTATATTCCAAATTAAATTATTCACTGTACTAAATCTATATATTTTAAAATAAAAACTTTAATGCATGGCAAAAAATTTAAAAATATTATAAATTATTGAAGTTTTTATTAAAATTTAGATTTTTTGTTTTAATTTTTCTTTTTTTTTTTTAATAATCTAGAATGAAATTTTAAACACATTTAATCTCTTTAATTAATTTAATTTTTTTAAACATTTTCAGTTTTTTTTTTAAATATTATTGAATTTGTATTCCCCTGAAAATTAAATGATAATGAAATGTATACACATGTTAGTTTTATTTATTTATTTATTTATTTAATTATTTTTAATTTATTTATTTATTTATTTTTATCTATTTATTTATTTATTATAGAGTAAAGTAACAATAAAATAATATCTTTAAACAAGGATTGTAGAAGAGTTATGCTCTGGAGTAATTGGAAACGGAGGATCAAATCCCATTAAATTAAAATTTTTAAATAATTTTATATTCTAAAAAAAAAAAAAAAAAAAAAAGTTATAAAAAATATTGTTAATAAAAATGAATGTTTCAATTAATTTATTTTATAAATGTTTTAACTACTATACATATACCAACCTAGTCAATAGACTTTACATTTAATTTGATCGTATTACATCATTAATAACGTTAAAATATTTGTTATTTTATAAAATGTATAAATTTTGTACATTTTGTAAATATATATTGATATTCATTTTTCCCATCACTATTGATAAGTGAAAGCGAATTGAAAATTTAAAAAAAAAAAAATCCGACGAGTGATTATGTATCGTTGAGCAAATGAAAATGAAGAGCGTCTACTAATTTGGAACTCACGTCCGTTTGGGATATATTGAAACTTAAACGAGCATAAAATTGCTGTCAAAGTTCATGTGCCCGATAAATCTTATGCATGCCTTCACTTTGGCAAGCTGAGACTTTTTTTCTTTTACCACCCCCCCCCCCCTCCCACCCTCTCCACCCCACCATACCACACGTCGTCTATTTTTTTAAACGATTCATCATGATCGTTCAAATCATTTTTCGGGACTGATTTGCCGTCCCAACGTGAGAACTTCGTGAGAATCGACGCCTTGCATCACTTCATATGGGCCGCTAGATTAAAAAAAAAAACTATAGTACAATAATCTCCTATCGTATTACTACTTAATAAAGATCCTATTTCGATGGAATTATTTCATATGAATGATTCATCTTCAGTTGCATTAGTGATTTGATAGAAATTGACGGGTAGTTTATATTACAATTAATAATATTAATTTGACAGTTCACAATCATTTATACAAGAAAGATATACTAATAAATATTTATTATTAATAAATTGATCACTTAATATCGGTATATATAATAAATTACAAAATAGAACTGAAATAAAATAAAATAAAAATATTTTTTTTTAATGTTTGATATTAGCTTAAAAATCATTCATATTTTCAAAAATATTATAATCTAATTACGAGTATTATTATAAAAAAAATAAAGTTAAATTTAAATGATAAGATTTATACATTCAGCCAAGATTTAAGATAACTTGTATGATCGATTCAAAACGAATAAAATTATAATATATTATTAATAATCTGGAGTGTCTCCACTCGACTATCTCGCAAATTTGTATTGGATAATCAAGCTTTTTTCTATATTTGAAAATTAATTAAATATTATTCTATCCGATCATAGGATTTAAAGTTTTTAACATAATTTTTACTGATAATATTTTATTGAAATAAGGAAATATAATAATATCAACCTTGTTTTGATTTTTTCCAACATAAATAAAACCTTTACCATCATTTTTAAGTCAATATTTAAAAAAATAATTCCGGTACTTTCAGCGATTCAATCAAACTGAAATTCTATATATAGCAGCTTTATACAATTTTTAATCATTTTTACTATCTCGTAAGACAGTGGTTCTTAAACTGTGGTCCGCGGACCCCTGGGGGTCCGCGAAGCCTTTACTGGGGGTCCGCGGTCCTCGGAAAAAAATCATCGTAAAAATATATACATATATAAATATTTAAAGTTCATTGTGTAACTATATCCTCCTAGAGAATTACGGCTATAATTTAATACTATTAATAATACTATTTTATTTTATTAAATTGATAATTATGTCAATTAATTTTTTGTGAATAAATAAACATATATAAAAAACTATATATAAAATTTGAATTTTCATCCATTCATTCATTTAAAATCATTTTTCGATTGTTCCTTTAAAATAACCCCTCTTAGGGGCTCGGAAGGGGAGGCATATAAGGGAATTTTCTTTCACTTTGTTATTGGGGAAAACCAGGGGAGGGGACAGTCTTACCCGGAAAAACCCAAATTGTCAGCGTCCACTCTGGGGTTTTAAACAGTTTTAAAGCAAATGTTAATTATAAGTTCATTTCTCAACGAGTTGTATCTTTAAATTATTTTTATTAATTTAATTAATTATAATTAAATTATAGCTAATAATAGTTTATTATAGCTAATAATTTTTTTTAATTTTTAGTGTAATTTGCATGATCATTATTTTATAAAAACACTAAACACATTTTGCAATTTCCCAGAAAGGCTGTTTTTGAGAGTAAGTATAAGTTAGTTTTATGAATAAAAAATATTTATTTTAATAATATTTTAGAATCAAATTACGAAATTAATAATATTTTAGAATCAAATTACGAAATTAATAATATTTTAGAATCAAATTACGAAATATATTTATTATATAAATTAATATTCATTTAAAATGATATTAAATCATTTATTTAAAATGATTTAAAACATTTATTAAAATGATTTAAAACATTCATTTAAAATGATATTAAAACATTCATTTAAAATCATATTAAAACATAGCTAGTAAATAATAATTCGTTATATTTATATTATATTTATATTATATTTATATTATTGTAGTTCAATGTTAATAAATTACTCCATAAAATGGATCGTTGGCTACAAACTGGTTCAACACAGAAACGGAAAGAATCAGATGATGAGGCATCAACAGCAAACTCTACCAAGAAACGCAAAACTAGAAAATATTCGGATGATTATTTATCATTTGGATTTACTTATATTTGCAACAATGATGTGGAAAGACCAGTCTGCGTTCTATGTCAGGAAAGTTTATCCAATGAAAGTATGAAACCTGCTAATCTCAGACGTCATTTACAAACAAAGCACAGCGAGCATGTTAGTAAGTCTATCGAATTTTTTAAAATGAAAAAAGAAGAACTTAATTCAAGTCAGAAATTGATGGTAAAGACGGGATCTGGTGGTATGAGTAAGAAAGCAGTAATGGCATCATATGAAGTAGCTCTACTTATTGCTAAAGCAGGAAAGCCGCATAATATAGCAGAGCAATTAATTCTTCCTGCTACAAAAGTAATTACAAATATAATGTTAGGAACTAAAGCAGCAAACGATATAAATTTGATTTCATTATCAAATGATACGGTTAAGAATAGGATTGAAGACATGTCATGTAATATAAAAGAAGAATTAATATCGAGAGTGCGCAAAAGTCACTATTACTCATTACAATTGGATGAAAGTACTGATGTCACTAATAATGCCAATTTGTTAGCTTTCATTAGATATGAGTTTGAAAATCAAATACAAGAAGATGTATTGTTTTGTGATTCACTACCTTCACGAACGACAGCTAATGACATATTTAACAGTTTGAATAATTTTATAACCGAAAATGAAATAGAGTGGCCAAAATGTGTTGGAATTTGCACTGATGGTGCTCGTGCAATGTCAGGTACAAGAACTGGATTGATTGCTCTTATTAAAAATGTTGCGCCTCAGGTTGTTTGGAATCATTGCTGCATTCACAGAGAATCATTAGCAGCCAAAAATATGTCACCAGATTTGAAAAGAACATTAGACGAAGTAGTTAAAATTGTCAATTTCATTAAGGCTCGTCCACTTAATTCCAGAGTTTTTAAAATTTTGTGTGAGGAAATGGGTAGTCAACATACACATTTATTATTACATACAGATGTACGTTGGTTGTCCCGCGGGAAAGTACTCATTCGCCTTTTTGAGCTTCGAGATGAAATACGATTGTTTTTAATAGATGCGCATTTTGAACTGACCGAATGTTTCAATGATTTTATCTGGTTAGCTAAGGTGGCTTACTTGACTGATATTTTTACAAAATTGAACGAACTTAATTTGAGCCTGCAAGGTACTGTTGTAAATATATTTAAAGTTGAAGATAAAATAGAAGCAATGATTAAAAAAATCGACTTGTGGTCGAAACGCATCCAGAACGGTGTATATGAGTCTTTTCCAACTCTCAATGATTTCATAGAAAGCTCCAGTGAAAAATTGCTTAATCAAACGCGTCAATTATTTGTTGAACATTTAATTACTTTGAAAAGCAACTTCAGGAAGTATTTTTCTACTCCTGATCCTTGCAATAACTGGATCAGAGATCCATTTAATATGGAAATTACAAATACTAAACATTTATCTGCACCTGAACAAGATATTCTCGTGGAATTATCATGTGATACAACTTATACACTAAAATTTAACAAAACTGAATTGAGCAACTTTTGGTTACTTCTCAGGTCAGATTATCCTGCGCTTGCAAATAAAGCACTTCAACACTTGATTCCATTCTGCACAACATATTTATGCGATCAAGCTTTTTCGGTACTATTTTATATTAAGTCTAAATATAGAAACAAATTAAATGTAGAGCCGGATCTTAGATTAAAAGTTTCCAATATTAAGCCAGATATTGAGATTCTTGTTTCAAGAAAACAACTGCATACATCTCATTAAATATGTAAGTTATATTTAATGAGATAGATGCAGTTATTTTTTAAAATATTTCTTATTTAATATTTTCTGAAAAAAATTATAAAATATTTATATGAATTTAATGTAAGTACCCATTATAATTTGTGAGATTTGTTGCTATGACAATGTTTGTATTTTCTTTCTTCAATATTATAATTTCTAATAAAATGTGTTCTACAATATGCAAAAAAATCGTTATTCACCAATCACTGTTAGAAATATTCATCATATATCCTTGTCCTTATGAGATCGTAAGCCAGAAATTAATTAATAAAATGACGTAAAGTACCTAAAGTTGTGATGGGGGTCCGTCAAAAAAAATTTTTTCAAGTGGGGGTCCGTGGAGTACATAAGTTTAAGAACCTATGTCGTAAGAGATAGTATTGCGATCACGAAAATTTTCGATGTTGAGATTATGATGTTTTTATACGTTTTGAAGGTTCCTGAATCATTTTCACTAAGGTTGAGAAAAATGTCTGTGTGTGTGTGTGTGTGTATATATATGTGTGTGTGTGTGTGTGTGTGTGTGTATGTATGTAACCAAGATTACGCAAAAACGGTTTGAGCTAGAATGATGAAATTTGGTATATGAGCATTATTTAAAATTCGTAGTTTTCTATCAACTTTTGAGAAATGTAGCTCAACCGGAAGAGAGTCATTACTTACAACGTTTTGATTTTTTTTCCTCTAAAGTGACCGTAAAAATAAAGATATATGTTTGATAATTTTTCACATGATTAATAATTGTATAAAACTGTTATATATAGAATTTCAGCTTGATTGATTGGCTGAAATTACCAGAATTAATTTTTTAACACTGCAAATCACACGCGCCAACACATGACGTGATGCCATCAACAAAAAGCCAAACATGCGCTGGTTTAATATTTATTATTTATAATTTATAAATAATTAAATTTATTTTAAATATAATATATTATGTTATTTAATCCAATTCAAATTGCGAGATAGTCGAGTGGAGACACTCCAGCTAATTTTAAACAGATATCTTCATTTTTACGGTCAGTTAAGAGGGAAAAAAATGAAATCGTGGTAGGTAATGACTCTCTTCCAGATGAACTACATTTCTCAATAGTTGATAGAAAACTACGAATTATGAATAATGCCAAATTTCATTATTCTAGGTAAAACGGTTTTTGCGTAATCTTGTGTACACACACACACACGCACATACATACAATTTTCTCAACCTTAGTGAAAATGACTCAGGGACCTTCAAAACGTATAAAAACTTCAAAATCTCTACATCTCGCCAGAGATAGTAAAAATTGATTTAGGATCGAGAGGAGCAAATAATTGCTCGAGATTAATTAAATTTGTAAAAATAACAATTAATAGTAATTAATGAAAAATTCAATTTTATTTATTTTGTCATTTAGACAGGTGATAAATAGTATTTTTTTAATTAAGAACCACTTTCTTAACAAAAATTGTTGGCTAAATAAAAAAAAAAATTAAATAATAAGTTATTATTTATATTTAGAAATTTTTTGACAGTATCTATTTTCAAAATTATAATCAATCAAAAATAGAATCTTTAAGATTTAATATTTTGCAACTGTCTACTTATATATATTCTTTGTAATCATATTATCTAACTAAAAATACTTCTACTAAAGTTCAATTAAAAAAATAATTCAGACAATTTTTTTTTTTTTTTTTTTTTTTTTACTAAATCGTATATTAATTTTTTTTTTTATTCTCGTTTCTTCAAGAAGTGAGATGCTAATCGAATGTTGTGTTAATTAACACGTAAAAGAATAAAAAGTCCATCACGCTGACAAGCAGATGGGAAAAGTGATTGTCATTTCTTCCATTTACTTTGGCCTTGATCTATCTATCTTTTCCCTTTTTATCCCCCTTCCTCCACTCCCCCCCCCCCGAAAAAAAATATCCAAACCGCATACTGTATCATCTAAATATCTTATTCATTATACTTAAATCACTCATAAATAATATTTTGAATTAAATTTTTTTTTATCTTTATATTCTAAATTGACGGCCTTGATTTATTCTAAGATCAATTCGAAGAGGGTAGTATATAATCTGAAATGCAAATCAAAAAAGATAAAAGTATTCTTTAGTTAGAAAATTAAAAGTAAAAAAAAAAAAAATGATAAAACGGTAAATTTCAACAAAAGGTGAATCGAATGAATAGATGACCTTCCAATAAGTCAAGGTATCCTGCCAATCAATTCCAATCTTTTTACAAATGATTGCTGATTACAAGTGTTTACTTCCAATTAATGAAATAATAAACAATTATTATCCAATATAAAAGAAAACAAATCTACTTCTCTTTTCTTCCTTGAATTAACCAAATCATATACTTCGATGTCTTTGACGCAATCGATGAAAAAAAAAACAAATCTAAATCAATTAAATTCATAAATTATACTTAAATTTGTTTCCAATTTTTGTTTAGTCAATAACTCAGAGAAATTACATCTAATTATATTGAATCAATTATCTTTGATCTATAAGAATTGTTGAATATTTATTCATCAGCAAATTTGGTGTAGATCTCTTTTTAAAATTAGTTTAAACGATATAAGTATGTTTACACGTTTTTATTTCGTTTCACATCGTGTCCTGTCGTCAAATCTCGCAAGGTGAATTTGACCAACTTCTCAATGTTCGAATGAGCTGAAATTTTGCATACATATGTAACTCCGATAACAATGCAATTTTCAGGTTCATCCCAGGTGATTATTAATTAATTAATTAATTAATAATCACCTGAGATTAATTAATAATAATATTAATATTAATAAATTAATTAATTCTTAACACTATCATAAACCGAACGAAATTTCTGGCAAGACTAAAAATTAGGAAATAAAAAAAATATAAAAAAATATTTAAAAAAAACACTTTTATTTAAATGCACTAATAAAGAGAAAATAATTTATCTACACACACCATGATTTTTTTTTACAATTAATCATATCTATATAATGAAAGCCTGAAGGAAATTTCATTGTATATGCACAAACCTTTCTGTTTGTTTTCTTTTTTCACTATACTTGAATACATAACTGTGTCTATTTGAAGTAGAATTTGCGTTTTTCTTTACAACTTTTTTACTTATTTTTAATATTAAATAACACATTTGTCAATATTAAGAAAATAATTTAATAAAATAAAAATAAAATTCTTATAAAATGTTTTAAAAATTTTTTTTAAAATTTTTTAAATACAAATTTATCATTCATTTATATTATAATTCAATCCAATTGTCATCTATGAGAAATCATATATATTTTTATATAATCATTTAGGTAGTTTTTAATTTTGAGGAATTTACACTACTATTACTTACCGTGTTTGCACGAGGAAGTGAAAAAATATTGTGTTTATGAAGGGGATAGGTAGAAATTGTATAAACTAGCAAAGATAGTGGTTGATTTTGAAATACATAATATAATGTAATTATGTATATAATTGTAAAAATGTTGTATGAAGTTTTATGGATATTAAGATATATTTTTTTGCTAATTTTTTAAAATTATTTTTATTATTATTATTTTCATCAAAAAAATCAGTAATTGTTTAATAATCCAGATTAATTTCAAAATTATAAGCTTAGATTAATTAAATTACTCTTTAATCATTAAATTATTTATATATATTTAATTTTAGTAAAAATACTTATCTATTGAATGGTTTCTATTCAAATTTTGATAATTTCAATCGGGTTGCATATGTTTCTGGCGTATTAGTGTTTCTTATAAATATTATATAAATTATTTATAATTAATAAGATATATATATATAGATATATACAAAAAATCTAAATATATGTTTCTTATTTTCTTATATCATAACCAATTTGTAGACATATTTTTTCACTTGAATTATTTATTTTTTTCTAATTCGATGACGTATGTTTAAAGAATTTTAACACTTTAATAATATTTAATGACAGTAATTATTGAATTATTTGTATTATAAGCAATTAATTCCGTGACTTCTTACCAATTTCATTCTAATTGCAACATTTAAGTACATGGTTCACTTTTACCAAAACTTCTATAAATCCATAAACATATAATATAGGTATATATATTTATTTACTATTTTATTTAAAAAGACAAGTTGGTTGATTTCTTTTTCCAAGGTGTATTTCGAAAGTTGCCCATGTTTATTGTGTTTTATTAGAATGTCCATCAGCAAATGATTTCATTGAAATGTTTTACAAGAAGAAAAAAGAGAAATCTTTCATTTTTTTATTTTATTTTTTTTTTAATTTTTAAAAACAAGAAAATTAATTTATCTTCATTCATTAAAATTTCTATATTTATACTATATAATCAATTAATTAATTAATCATAATTTAAAGACTGTAAATTTGAAATATATTTTTTTTTGTTAACTTCCTCATATATAATACTAATACCCACCACTTGTGAAATCATGCTTCAATCTTAATCAGAATATTGATTTTTAATATATCAATAGATTAAATAAATATAATTTATATTCTATTTTTATTTAATATTATTTATTTATTTTTATAACAGTTTAATGAAAATTTCAAAGACTATTTTTGATTATTGAAAATCTATTTATCTCTGAGGCTCTACGGAACTCCAAAGTTCTTGGCCGCAGCAAACACATTTCTCCAAGTGTCCCTAGCTTCAACCATCTAACTACTACCCTCCCCCATCTCTCTCACGCCCCTTCCTACATTATCCACCCACTTTGACCTTGATCTTCCAAGCGAACGTTTCCCAATCGGTCTCCCCACCAATATATTTTTCGCTATTCTTTCCTCTTCCATTCCAGTCACGTACCCAGTTCATCACAGTCTTCTCGATTTTAAAACCGTAACTAGTTTTGAAGAAGCATAGAGGTCATGCAATTCCTCGTTATGCAGTCTCCGCCATTTCCCGTTGACCTCATCCTTTTTGGCTCATAAATGCTGCAAAGAATCCTATTATCAAATACTCTAAATCTACTCTCGTCTCTCAGGGTCATAGAACATGCCTTACACCCATATAATACAACGGGCAAAATAATTGTTTTATATATTTTATTTTTTATCCCCTTTGATAATAATTCTGTCACAATAAGCCCATTTACTTCCTGATAAAAGGCGTTACCCGTTTGCAACCTCGAATTTAATTCTTCTCGAAATTATTGAAAATATTATTAGTAAATAATTAATTAATAGTAAGTATCTATATAATTAAACGATTACGCAATCCTAAACTTCTTCTAAACGGCTTCATTGATCTTAATGGTTCGGGTATCATTAGAACCGCCATGATCCAAGGATAAGGTATAAGGTTGAAAATTTCAAAAAAGTTGATCCGTTCCAAAGTTATGGGCAAAAAACCGACCCAAATAAAAAACGCTCCATGTGATTCCTCTGGTGGCTTAGTTAAGAAGTTAACACTCAAAATAAAATTAAATTTCTAGAAATTTCCATTTAAATTTTTATTTTAAATTATAATATTCTATAATATTAAAAGTAAAATTAATTTAAATTAAATTGAATATTACTCCTAATTGATTAATATTTTCTAAAACTAAGTAAGTAATATTTTATATACTGACTTAAGAAAGAAGGGCACGATGGTTATCTTTGAAAAAAAGTAAAATAAGTCTGTATATTTTTGTTGATGATATTGAATTGTTATTTTCTTTATACACATGTTTTATAGAATTATTTATTTCTTGACATATTTTGTTACTTTGAATTCGTTGTAAATATCACTAAAAAGTAGTAGTAAAAAATTATAAGGTAGCTCATTTTATTGAAATTTTATTAAATATTTTTTTTTACTAAGATGTCCTATGATGATATAAAGTAAACATTGGTTTATTAAACCATGTTCATTTTTCTGAGGATATCTATATAGAAATTCATAAAATAAAAGAACGTGATGATATTTTTTATTAAAAAGGATTTGAAATAATTTGACTGTTTTAATACGCGTTTATTCATTACTATATCTTTTTGAAATCTTCGCACTGGTCAGCTAGTATATTAGTATATATATATATATATATATATATATTATGTTTTCTTTCATTTACAATGACGTTGTTCTATATATACATTCATATAGATACAATTTAATTTTATTTATCTCTCTCCTACTTTTACATGTAATTATTTTTTATTTTATTCATTTTTAATTTTTTTTTTCATTTCCAATTTTAATTTGAAGTTAACGGTTCTCTCTGAAAGCTGCCAAGAGATGATAATTTTTATTTTTTTTTTTCTCCCATTCTTCCAAATTTCTCTCTCTTACACAACTACTCGTAACTTGTAACTAAATAATAATTACATTTCTTAAGTTCGTGAGCCAATTTTTGGCAAGCTACTATTTTATGTCCATCGTTCATTTCATAGAGAGTTAATTTTTTATTTTTACTTTTATTTTTTTCTATTTTTTTTTAAATGCCTTCCATTTTTCTTATTATTTAATTATAATCTTGATTTATTTGCAAATGTTGAACATAAATCAACGGATGAATACAAACGTTTATTAGTTTTTCTATTGAAAAATAATTTATGCTTTATTTTTCTCTCTTGCTCTCTAGGCCTTTTTATTTAATTTTAATGGAAAAATCCAATTGTAAAAATGTCTATGATATAATCCTTCTAATTATTCTTAATATCACTTTGGAATAAGTTTTATATAAAAAAAAAATAAAAATTTAATCATTGAAGAGATACTTCTGAACTCATTTCTTCAATATAAAAACACAAATTGATCCCCTTTACTTCCAAGTTAGAGAAATTCTCTAGCCAGGTCTAGGTTTTGAACTCAGGACTGTGAGGATATGGGTTAACACGGCTAACCCCCAAGTTACGTGGCGTTTAATTTTAATTATTATAAATCAAAATGTCATATTTTTATCTATAAAATATTATTTAATATAATTATTATATATCAAATTTTGCTTTGGCTAGGGATAGTTTGGTGGAATGAAGTTGTTACGATCACAAACTATCGAAATCTGCTGAAGTGCTTTAGTTGACTTATTCTTTATATAAATTATGTATTGTATTGTCAGGTACGGGAATTTGTATTCAATGCTATGTTATGGTGTTTTCGATCCAATGGATAATCCACAAAGATAAAGAAAAAGTAGTATCCTCTGGAAAATTTAGATTAATATTTTTCTGTCATTTTTACTATCTCGCCAGAGATAGTATTGCGATCACGAAAATTTTCGATGTTGAGATTTTGATGTTTTTATACGTTTTGAAGGTTCCTGAATCATTTTCACTAAGGTTGAGAAAAATGTCTGTGTGTGTGTGTGTGTGTGTGTGTATGTGTGTGTGTATGTATGTAGGCAAGATTACGCAAAAACGGTTTGAGCTAGAATGATGAAATTTGGTACATGGACATTATTCAAAATTCATAGTTTTCTATCAACTTTTGAGAAATGTAGCTCAACCGGAAGAGGGTCATTACCTACAACGTTTTGATTTTTTTTCCTCTAAAGTGACCGTAAAAATAAAGATATATGTTTGATAATTTTTCACATGATTAATAATTGTATAAAACTGCTATATATAGAATTTCAGCTTGATTGATTCGCTGAAATTACCAGAATTAATTTTTTAACACTGCAAATCTCACGCGCCAACACGTGACGTTGTGCCATCAACAAAAAGCCAAACATGCGCTGGTTTAATATTTATAATTTATAATTTATAATTAATTAAATTTAATTTAAATATAATATATTATGTTATTTAATCCAATTCAAATTGCGAGATAGTCGAGTGGAGACACTCCAGCTAATTTTAATGAATCTTTCCTTCAATGTTGCTTACACCATTCAGGATTATTATATTATAACCTTTATAAATAAACGTAGTTATACATAATTTCACAAATTATTTATTATTATTAGAATACAAATTATTTATCTATTCTTTATCTTCAGCTTCATCCATTTCTTCCTCATCCTCCACTATCACCACAGTCTATTCTACACCCCGGTTTATTTCACATTTGTTTTCTTATTTTTATCTCTCTCACTTCTTTTGTTAATTTCAAATGAATTGAAGCATGAACTTGCAATGTAATAAATAAATAATTGTTTTCGAGATGCATTCCTTGACTTTTTATGTGGCATTGTCTTGGGAATTTCAACCCAAGCGGTTTTAACTCGAATGATTTCTGTGAAAACCAAACTGTCTGGATTGGTTGACGCAAGTAGCAGGCGTGTATGCACCTTTTTGAAATTCAATCGCGTCAGGTAGACATTTTCTTGTCTTCCGTTCGGAAAGACAATCATGATGCACTTCTACTTGAACGGAGGCACACACAGAATGAATAATACTAGTACTAGGAGTACAACTGTCACTTTTTGTTGTTGTCCGTTTCTCCAATCGCCGATTAGTACCTCCTCCTTCATCGTCCTATTGGCTACCAAACGATAACGTGACAGGAATACACTAAACGATCCAATGAATTGCCTCCTCTCATCATTTCTTGGCAGCTTTTTAGGGTACTGAATGATTCATCCCTTGGAATATTGAAATTCCTGTTTAAAGCTGTGAAGATTAACTTCACTTGGAATCATGGAAGGAAATACATTACGAGACTGATTAGAAAGTATCTCACGACACGATTGTTCAGTCGGATTAGTTAAAAAAAACGCTCTTTGAAAGAAATTACTCTTTTTATCAAAGACGCATCAATCAATTAAAGATTCCTAACCTCCATTGTCTCGTTTACACATAGAATAGCTAAACTATCTCTAATACAATATATATTATCAAAAAGTTATAAAATAATAACAAAAACATCTTAAAAAACAAAAAATCAATCTACATTACTGAAATTTAGTAAGTTGATAATCAATACATCATTTAAGTATATATAGTACCAAAATAATTAATGAACTTTATACTTAAGTACCTGATTCCCTGAGCCGTTACTCGGTCATTAAAAATATTCCTTATGATCAATGAATATTTAAGATTAAGATTATTATTTAAAATAAATAAACGACAAAATATATAAAACAATTTCAAATGATTTAATAGAACATAAATTAAAAAAACTCAAAGACAGGAAATTATTGCTTGTGGATATAACATAATATCTATTTTATAATTTAATTACAAAATATTATTAAAATAAATATTTTTAATTTTATTTTATTTAAGATAAAAAAATATAAGATATATAAAGTGAATTGAGATGAAAATATTATATTTATTTTAATTATATTCTTTTAATTCAATGTTGCTGGAGTTTTCCGGGGTGAAGAATAATTAACATAGATCCATCGGAATTGATAAAAAAAAGTGAAAGAGAAAAAAGAAAAGACAGCGGCGATAGACGACCGATCGTCAATCGTCGATTGAACCAGGCTACAAATTCATTGAGATTTCAAATTGAAATTGATGGATCGTTTCGGAAATTTCTTATTAGCTAATTAATTTTGACTTGGCCGTGATGGAGCGATCCTAGGCTGCTGACCTTTTTGCGCCCTTCTTCATTTGAAATTCGATGCTCTTCTTTTCTTTCTCTTAAATGGATGAGGTTTATCATTGTTTTTTTACTGATATCATCTTTCAAAAGTTTTTTTTTCTATCCCCTTCTTGGAGGTAAATGTTGGAAATTATTTAGCTCTTTAGATTTTATTAATCAAATAAAAAAATAAATAAATTAAAATAGCAATAAAAAGTTCGTAAGCAGACATATTCATTTTTCTTCTAGTGAAATTAGTTAATTAATTGATTAATTTTTAATTTATTTACATTAGTATAAGATAAATATTCATATAACTACAGAGGTTGAATCGAACTTACATATAAGTGTATAAAAAAAATTATTTAAAATTTTTTTTAAAATTTTAAAAAATATTGAATATTTAAAACAAACAAAATAAGGCCTCCCCCTTCAAAATAATAAAAAAAAATGGAGCAAAAATTTATTATTTCATATAAACAACTCCTTATTTTGATTATGATCTTTTTAATATTATACAAAAAAAAAAAAAAAATTATGAAAAATATTTATTAATGACTAAATATGTTATTTAAATTTAAATAAGAAAATATGTAAATTATTTTTTCAAAATAAAAACAACCACAACAAATTATCAAAAAGAAAATGGTAACGATTAGCATAAAATAATCAATATGCAAATTATAAATAAAAAATTTTTTTTCTTTATAAAAAATATTTTGATTTATATATTTACTAAGTTTATTTATTTAATTTTTTTTTTTTTTTTTTTGGTGATTCATTGCTTATATTTATTATACTTTTAAAAGTAGGTAGTAGATTTTTTAATCGTCTTAGTTATAGAAACTAATAAAAAAAAATTATTAATAAGAATTAATTTTCTTAAGTATAAGTATAGTTAATTTATTTTGTATTTAATTAAAAAATTAATTGAATTGAATTCTATTTATAAATTCTATTTATAAAAAAAAAAAAATTTCGCTGATATTTTTTAGTTATAATAGACGTTTTAGTAAATTTAAGTATGACACTAAAAATTCGATTAAGAGAATTTGTTCAGAAATTCGTTTATTTTATTTTTTTAGTATGGATGAGAGGGAGGAGGCATATAATTCAGTAATTTTATCCTCTCTACTAAAAACAGAGACGGCCAACCACGTAAATAAATTCCACTTTGTCTATATTATAAAATTCTTGTTGGCTAATCTCCAAAAAGGAAAAAAATGATGGGGGAGGGGGAATCAGGACCGATATTTTTTTTTCTTATGATTCTACTTCTGATTGGTCCATAATAAATAAAATATAAATTTTAATTAGCTAATGAGATAAGACTGACCATCTTGTTAAGATTTTATCGGAGCATTTTTTGGACCTCGGCATAACGATACGAATGATAATGATTTTGCCATCCGAAGTGGGACGGCAACCTTGAGGGCCTCGCATCTCTTTTGTAATAAAAACATTCCCTTCCCTATCAAGACAACATTAGAACACAAGATCGCCTCCATTTTAGTCTCTAAATCACCAAAAAACATTTAGAGATACTGATAATTTCTGAATTTTATTAAAAATTTATCTAAAAATAAAATAAAAGAATTATTTATATATTATATAGATAAGGTAACTAAAATTCATAATTTATTTTTACTTTTATTTTCATATATATATACCTATATATATAAAAAGACAAATAGTTAGATAGATAGATAATTGTGTATAATATTAATACAGTGAACGCTCTATATAAGCAACCTCTATACAAGCAACTTAATTCAACTGTTCTGTATAAGCAACTTATTTTTTTTTTAAAGCTAAATATTTGAGTTGACAACTGTTCACAACATAACCTGAAATTGTAAAAAATTATGTTAATGGAATATGATTGTGTTATGTGCTGCCAGGATTGAAGTTCATTTCTGTAAATTAGAATAGTCACTAGAATTTTTGTTAGTTTCTTTTAATTAATTAATTAATTAATTAATATTTTTTTAAATAAATTCAATTTTTCTCTAGAAGCAACTTTTCCCAATAAGAATCATATTTATTGAAATTGATTTAGATGAGTTGCTTATATAGAGTGTTCACTTTATAAAAAAGAAAAGATATGTTATCGTAACAAAGTTGAATTTGAAATTTTAATGAATATAATCGTTACAAATTTCCCTGAATTCATAAAGAGATTTTATAGAAATATTATTACATGTGGAATGACAAATATATATATATATATATTTAAAACATATATATCTATATATAAATATATTATATTAATAATATTTGAATTATCATTTTTTATTTATCAAATAGATAGTACAATTAATTCAATATAAAAGGAATCCTATAAAATCATTGCAAAGGAAGAGAGAGTCATGTTCTATCAGACCAATAAAATTTTAAAAAAATAATATTTTAAAAATAAAAATAAATATATATATACATAAAATATATGTACCTATTTAGAAAAATATTTATTAAATAATTGATTTAAGATGTTGTGAAAGTGATTTGTTTGGTGGTGGATGTGGTGGTGGCAGGTGTTGCAAAGGTTATAAGCGTCGTTATTTGTCATTATAGCCACTCACTGGGGGGACGTGGAGGTGTTTATTATGTTCCACTGATTGAATTCCATGCTGATAACATCGCATGCAATGGGGATTCCCCCACTTCTACAGACTCTGACAAAGATTAACTGAACATTTGCGTAAACAAGAAAAACTAATAAAAATATTTGAAATTATATCTTATATATATTTATTTATATATAATAGAATATTACAAAAGAAATTATAGTGATTTATAATTTATGAAATTATTTGAAATTAACTTTCAAGCAGGAAACAAAAGTAATAAATAAAAAAATTGATTTTCTTTTTATTATTATGTACTAATATATCACCAAATAACAAAATACTTATTTGTTTGATTTATTTGTTGTTTTTTTTTGAAGTATTGATTCATATTCTACTTTTAGATGTAAATAGTTAACTAGCTAATGAGAATAAATGTCATAGTGGATAATATAATACATTTACTTATTAAATAATCATTTTTAATAATATATTCACAATTTAGAGAATATATTTAATGGGAATTAAAATAAATATAATTATTTTAAACTAATATTATTTTATTTAGTGATTAATCTTTAATCTTGTAGTAATATTTAATTAATTTTTATATTTTAATTTGAATATCTATTTATAATTTATACATAATTTGTTGGTTTTTGTTATGAGGTGGTTTATGGTGAATAAATTAAATTTAAGTATAATAAATAAATAAATAAATAAATAAATAAATAGGGGAGTTTAGTGTCGGTGGTCGGCCCGTGTGGATGTGGCAACATGGCCTCCAAGATGGCCGTCTCCAGTGAAGGTCAAGAGCTGTGCCGCCGCCGTGGATGCTGCCCCCGGGGAAAGAACCCAGTACCCAAAGCCCAGAGCCCAGACATCCGTTAATGAACAACACATGCACATACACACACACACACACATTCATCTCTATGGGCAGTAGGTACTTTCAGGCATTCATTTGCACTAACCGAGGATTGCGATTGTTCCATTTATTTATTGTTATTATTTTAATTCAGCTAGCAATGCTTTGTTCTTTCCAATTCCAATTACTCCTACCTGTCCTTTTATAGTCTAGTAATTGGCCTCTTAGATATTATTATATCATCATATTCACAAACAATTGTTCACAAACATGACAGAAACAAAACAAAAAAAAAAAAAAAATAAAATAAAATAAAATAAAAAAAAAAGAAAAATTATAAAAATAAACGATTTATTTGACCTTTTCAATTCAACTACCACCCACTCTTATAACGGGTGAAATAATTTATTTCCACTTTAAAATAAAATTATTTTTACCCTCTTTAATACTATCTACGCAAATTTGTATTAGTTACTATTAGATTAGTGAATTTATATAGAATACCAAGATATTTATTTTATGAATTATTTATATTATTATTTATAATTGATTTGGTAAAAAATATATTATTAATATTGAAAGGCAAGTATATATAAAAATACAATTTATTTACTTATATACAAATTTTGAAATACAATACTTATTTAATATTTCATAAAAATTATATTTTCATTTACTTATTTTAGTTTAATTATTATCATACTATAGAAAACGATAATATGATGAGATAAAAATGAAATTTTAGCCTTATACTCAAATATATAAAATACTACTTTTTATTTTTATTATTTTTTTTTATATTATGGAAGTATAAAATATCTATTTATCCACAAAATATATAAACAATTTAAATAAATTAATAAAAAAAAACTTTATAATAAAAAATGCTCTAAAAAATAGAAAATAAAATAATAATTAAACCTTGAATATTACCCTTTACATATGCCTAACAAAAAAGGGTGGGCGCATATGAACATAAGTAGTAGGTAAAAAATTTAATATTATTATATGCGCCCCACGCTTTTTTGTTGGGCATATGTAAAGGGTAATATTCAAGGTTTAATTAATATTTTATTTTCTATTATTTTTATTAAAAAGCGTGAATAGAAATTTTTTTTTTTTTATTTAATTTATTTTATTTTATTTTTTATATTTTTTTATTATTATAAATTTATAATTTATAATTTATATGAGTTATATAAAAATATTTATAAATTGTGAAAAATTAATGATTTATTTAATATTATTTATTATTAATCATTTGAAATATTTAAATAGTTTTAATTTTATTAAAATGAATTTAAAATTGAAATTTAATTAAAATTTGTTTAATATAAATTTTTTATTATTATTTTTTTTATTTTAATTTACATATTTTAAAAATTCGTATTTTTGAAATATTCAAAATATTTCTTTTTGATTTTTGCATTGTCATCGGAGTTACATATGTATGCAAAATTTCAGCTCATTCGAACATTGGGAAGTGGGTCAAATACACCTTGTAAGATTTGACGACAGGACACGATGTGAAACTAAATAAAAGTTTGTAAAAACACTTTATAGTTATACGAGGTAGGGTCAAAAAGTTCGCGGAATTGGTTATTAAAAATTTATTAAAAATATTTATAACATTCTTACATTATTTCCCTTCAAAATACTCTCCTCCTGCATCTACACATTTATTCCACCGTTCATATAATTGTTGGAAACACTCTTGAAAGCCGTTTTTTGAAAGTTCCTTCAGCCGCTCAGTCGCATTTTCAAGTCCGAACGTCATCATCATTTGTTGTGCGACCGTCGCGAAAACGCTTATGCCACTCGTAAACTGCTGTTTTCTTCATCGCAGAATTTCCGTATGCTTTTTTTAGCATCTCAAGAGTCTCCGAGGGTGATTTCTCCAGCAACACACAGAATTTAATATTGCCACGCTGCTCTAATGACGACAATGCACAATCCGACGAAAGAAAGAAACTACGATCTACAATATTAAACACCGAACGCACGGAACCAACTACAACTGCCTGCTAACCTCAAAAGCACATTCACTACCAGCTATGCCAACCTCACAAACAAAAATTTCCCTTTCAGCTAAGAAATACTTGACTATAAGCGACCATTCCGCGAACTTTTTGACCCTACCTCGTACTTATACATATATATACATTATATATATATATATATATATTCAGCCTTAATGTTTAATTTTTGTGTAATTTGTTTAGGAATATTTCATAAAAAAATAAATTATAAGTTGACAACAAGTTTTTGCCGATTTCCAATGAATGGATGGAAGGTTTTATTTGAGAGTCGAAATGGGTTCTTGCCAATAAATAAATTAATTTAAATAGTAATTTATGAGAAATTCTGAACCCTTTTATATAAGTACCATTACTCGTAAAAAATATATTTATATATTTGACTAGTCATTTTATAAAATCGTCCAAATTGTTAATCATTTCTATATATTTAAATATTTATTATTCCAATCAAAATCTGATAAGCATTTACTCAAGAATAATGTTAAGTAAAAGGAAATAAATCATTTCTTTTAGCGAGTAATCGATTACCTTTCATTCATTTTCAAGGTACATCAAGATTTATATTAAGAAAATGCACATTGGAAGAAGTAATAATATTATTAGTACTCGATAATCATAGGAATTATCAATAAAAATACTTCATAATTTAACTAACATAGCAACATGCTTTCGATCTTGTCCAATTATGATGTAAGCGTAAAAAATTAAAATAAATAACATTACTATTTTTCAATTTGAATAATTAATAATAAAAAATTCTTTTTTTTAAATTATATTAATAAAGAAATAATAATAAATTATATTTACAAATCTTAAATTAGATTGAACAACAATAAAGAGAAATCATAATTTTTATTTATTTAAAGGACAAAAATTCAAAAACTATTAAATCATCCATTGATTTCTTTATTTTTTAAAAAATTGTATAATCTTTCTTAATAATATCAATGATTAAAATAAATTTTAAAGTTTATAAACAATAACCATTATCATAACCTTATAACCATCATCAAAACATTGTGCAAAAAGTAAATTTAAAAGTGATTAGTTTTGTAACTGAGAACACAAAAGAAAAAAAACATCTTTAAATTACGTATAAGTATGATCTAAACCTTATGAATAAATAAATAATTTATTTTGTCAAAATTTTTTCTGGTGGAGACCCCCGGACCACCCCGAGCCCCCCCCCCCCCCCCAACATAACAGATCACGCTACGCAACTGATCATAACTAGATATTATTATAAAAGTAGCAAATAACTATGTTGATCCCACTAATTAATCATCTAATTTTTATAAAAATTACTTATACTTATTCATTTTAAATAAATTTCAATCATTTTTTTATATATCTTCTGAAAGTATATAGAGTTATGTACGACGGGGTATAGCCATCCAATTTTTATAAAAATTACTTATACTTATTCACTTTCAATAAATTTAAATCATTCTTTATATATCTTCTGAAAGTGTATAGAGTGGTGTACGACGAGGTATAGCCAGACAATCAATAAACTGTATTTAATTCTGTTTGTATAAGACAGACATATAAATCATAAAAAATGAAATAATCTTTGTTTTTCTATATTTTTCAATAAATTTAGTTTTAATATAGAAATACAATTTTAAATAATTATTATTTTATTAATTAAAAAACAAAAATATATATTAAAAATATAATTTTAATATAGAATAAACTAAATAAAAAAAAAGAATTTAGATTGAGAATTTGAAATAAAATCTAAATAGACGAAATGATACTATGAACGATTGATGTACCTGTCACATACCTTTCACTTTCGAGTTGATGATGGAATGCTAATCATGTATGGATAATTATTAATCATTCTATTGTTTCGTATGTTGGTATATTTAAATACTTTACGGTTCTTTTGACCCGGATTTGTTTTTGTTTTCATTTTAATTAATATCAAATTAGAGAATATTAAACGCCCCAATTATTACATATTTTATATTATATATAATTCAACGCAAAAAAGAAACGATTGAAAATTCAGAGATGAGATATAGTATTCCTATAAGTGATTTATTTTTATTAAAAAAAAAAATTAATTTTAGTATGATAATGATATTGGTTCAATGATTATTTTAACAGAATTATCGTCAGTTAAAGAAGAACTAAATATATCATTCTTATTGTTAGTGTAACAAAAGTACTAACCACTCTAAAAAAAACTTTTACTGTAAAAGATGACACATTCATAAAAATTCAATAAAAAACAAAATATAAAGGTATTGTAGTTCCGAGGGATTTTTCCAGCAGAGCATCTCTTGCTGAGGAAATTTTTTATATATATAGGTATATATACGAATTTTGTTAAGAAGAAAAGGTGAATTTTGAATTAATGTATTTCCAAAAGTATTTATTTATTCATTACTTTCCATTTGGTCCCCTTCAAAGTAATTCCCCTCAGATATAATGCACTTATGCCAGCGCTTTTTTCAATTTTCGAAGCACTTCTGAAATGCGCTTTTCGGTATGGCCATTAGCCCGTTCTTCGATTACAACTTTATCTCATCAATCGTGGCAAAACGCTTTCCTTTCATTGGTATCTTCAGTTTTGGGAATAGGCAATAGTCGTAGAGAGCCAAATCTGGTGAATAAGGTGGTTGAGGCATGATTACGGTGTTGTTTTGGGTCAAAAAATCAGGAACAACCAATGATGTGTGAGTAGTTGCATTATCGTGATGCAGAATCTAGAATTTGTTTTCCCACAATTCCGATCGTTTGAGCCGAATTGCTTCACGCAAACGTTGCATAACTTCCTTGTAGTATTCCTTATTAATAGTTACCTGTTGGCAAGAACTCATGATGCACCACACCATTGTAATCGAAGAAAACAGCGGGCAAAACCTTCACATTTGATCGAACTTGGCGTGCTTTTGTAAAGCGCTTGTACCACTTGTAAACTTTTTTTAAGACAAAGTAGACTCGCCTAATGCCACAGTCAACATTTCAAGTGCATTGAAGCACTTTATTTCATTTTTAACGTAAAATTTAATACAAATTGTTTGATCCATTTTTTTTTTTTTGTAAATAAAAAATCGAAGAACACACAAAAATGTGACTAACTTTTTCAGTTGTCAAAAAGAAACTACTAATCCAAAATGGCTGGTAATGTCAACATATGAGAAACATGTGCACCAAATCGATAATCGAATGTATACAACCGCGAAAATTCAAAATTCACATTTTCTTTTGAACAGACTTCGTATATAACTTATATAATAATAGTAAACTTTAAATTAATTACTTTTCATTTAATATGAAATGAAAAAAAAAATCTTTGATCTTAACTCGTGGTTAATAAAATATTTATATAAAACTTAAATGTTTTATAACATTGAATAATAATAAAGCATTTGTTTTGGTTAATAGTATATATATATATATATATATATATATATATATATATATAAATATCAATTTTATTAGTATTATAAAATAAATAATGAAATAAAGTTGTAATATTTTTAATTGCCATATTATTAAATTCAATTGATTATTAATTAAATTTTAAAGATTATTAGTTTGATTTTTTTAACGATATTAATCTTTTTTTTACTTGGACATATTTATTTTTAATTATAATTTACTAATTTTGTCTGGGTAGTTGTTTTGTTCTTTTACTATTAAATAGAAAGTTATATTATGAATTCCAATTCATTAAAGGCAATTGATTAATTTTATTATTACTAAGAGACAAAGAAATCTCATTTAAATTTTATTTAAAATTATGATGTAATTTTTTATTAAATTACTTATTTTTGATTTGATCTATAAAGATAAAGCTATATAATTGATTATTCTAATGAATTTAAAAAATAAACAATTTATTAATGATATATTGATTTAATAAGTCATATATAATAATTGTTTTTTTAATTCAAAAATATAAAAAAAAACATTACTGATAAAATTATAAAAATATTAATTTTATAAATGTAATTTTCCTGCAGGCAATTAAAAAAATTAATAATAAAACAATTCAATTTGTTATTTTTACAGACCAAATAAAATTGTAACATTTAAGGAACATGATTCTTTATTTAATTATATATAAACTCCATTAAATTTTTTATTTTTATCAAAATTAATTATTTTTATAAAATTTGATAAAAATTTTATGTCAATATAAAATCATTTTTTCTAATGTGAAAATATTAATTTTTATGCTGCGCATTATAATTTAATTATAAATTTATCTTAGTTATAATTTCAATTATTTCATATATGGGTATTTGAACTAAGTGAGGTTTGAACCCTTGTACTCAAAGTTCGTAGTTCACAACTTCACAACTTTAACATTTGAGCAAAGAATGGATTTTAAAAAAGTTATTTTTGCTGACCTTTTACTATGTACTTATATTTGATTATAAATTAAAATAATAATAACGGCAAATAGTTTAAATAGACCGTGGCATAGGTATGAATGAATGGAGAGATGTTTAGCGTATTATATACGTAATAATGACTTGTGTTTTTGAATGAATTAAAAAAAAAATAAAAAAATACACTATAATTATGGGATTCTTATTTAATTTCCTTCCCTCTTCGTGGTCTTTGGATATAAATACGCGGTTGTGGGATGTTGAAACCCCTTCTCATCCTTTTTTTTTGTTTCATCGATCGAATGATTAACCGGATGGATCAAATCAAGTGGCTGGACCAGTAGCGCCACAGATAATAGCTGGGCATGCATTCAGTACTCCCGGTACTTACTCGCAGGTACTCGAAGTGGTTTTGGACGGGTTTCGGTTCCATTCATGCCCCGGCAAAGCCCGCCAATCGACCTGCCCATCGACAAACTGGTCCTACAATATTGACGGAACTCAACCAACCCACAACAACCACAACAAAAAAACAAAACAAAAATGATGAATCAACAACACGAGGATTTCAGAATTAATGAAAATCAACTTATAAAAATAATGATAATAATATTTAATTATTAATAATTATTATATTTTTTATAATTATCTCCAATATATTTATTTATTTGTTTAATATGAATTATTTAATATCCATTTAGCAGAGTGAAGTATGTACTAATTACAAAATGTGATAAATCTAGTATAACAAATGAGGAGACGGTTTTAAAATGAATAAAAAAAATTATCGTAGAGATCATTTAACCTTTTGCCATGGAACGAGATCAATTTCGGGGGGTATCCATCTTCGCGATCCATCATAAGAGAAAGTTTCTAAATTAAATTTTAAAACGTGATTTGCGGCGGCCACTTAATAAGAACTTCAATTGGATAATCAGCTTCCGGGATTCTTCAAAATTAATCAGTAAAATAGGTAATTAGTAATTATTATTATTATATTTTATTAAATTAAATAAATAATAATTTATCATTATTAATCCTTGCCGATCATTTAATATGCATATTTAAATTTATAATTATGACTTTTTGCTCAAAATTGGATACAATTTTCTCAAAGATTAAAGCTTAATGAAAAGGAATTAGATTTTGAGTCTAATTTTCTCTATCAGGAAGATTTTAAATCTAAATTTATGTATATTATCTATTTTAGTCGTTTCTTTTATCATTTATTTTTTAATGTTCCATATCACAAGATATATAAATATATAATAAATAAATAAAAATAATAATATATATATTATTTAAAAGAAAATTAAATTAAATTTTTATTCGTATTTGAAGACGCCATTGGGTGAGAGTCTAGCCTAGCTGTCTCACATTCACATGTTCCCGGGTTCAAGTCCCGGACCTGGCAAGGGAATATCTCTAGCTGGGCTCTATGGGACGGAGTCAACCCAGTCTCCGGGATCAACATTGGGGAATAGCTACTTGATAAAAAGTAGCGCCTCCGATCAAGAAAATCAAGGTAAAGGTTGAGAGGACCCGTTCTACTGATCATAGGACACCTCATTGATATAACCGACTTGATAGGCGTTGTCCTTGCGTAGGACGTACAAAAGTCAGAGGTTTTTTTTTATTCGTATTTTTTATTGAATGGAATTCATTTTATTTCGGCGAAAAAAAAATAAATTCAAAAAATTCAAAATTAAGAGCAGGATAAGATAATGATTAACATATTAATTATTTTTTTAAGAAACGTATTTATATTTAAATTTAAAAAAAAAATTACCTTATCAAGTTTTAATCGATTGTCATGTTTATATGTTTTTAATGTAATTACCTACTATTACTACTGTTGTATATTGTTTAACCCCTCGAGCGATGTGCACATACAACATGACATTGCCAATATTGATAGTATTTGGCCGATAAATGTATTTATTTATTTCTATCTTAACCACCATTTCACTTAATAAATATTAAATCTGTTTCTTATTTATGGAACAGCAATCTGACAAGTTTTTATTATCCATTTCAATTTCTAATGAATATTCATAAATATTACAAATAAATTGCATTTTAAATATTCATAATAAAATAATAAATAAATAAATAAATAAATAATTATTTTTGACATTAATTATCAATTATTTCAATATCATGTAAAATGACAACTGATATAACAAATCATAATATTTATTTTTTTAAGATATCGTATAGAGATAACCTATAAAGTTATTATTTTATTATATATATATATATATATTATATTATATGATTGAATAAAAATATTCCTAAGATAATATTAAAATGAATGGGACATTTTGTCCTGATTGTGCAATGCATGAATTTGAGGGAGAAATTGTGGTGATTTGGTTGCCATCAAATAGGGGCGGAAATATTTCTAGAATATGGAATATATCATATAGGCAGAAAATTATACTTATTTTTTAATTTGCTTGATAATTTTGGATTTAATACCTTGTTTCATTACTAAATACAATTTAATTAAAAGGTAAATAATTAAAGTAAATAAAAAAAAATATTAGAGAAATCTCGTACTTAAAACTAATTTTTCGTTCGTCTCCTGTTATTTATTCCATGAATTAATTGGTTGAATAATTTAAATTAATTATTTTCGATAATGATTAACACATCATAATCATACATATATTTTTATTTGCTAATTTGTACATTTAATTAAAATTCCATTAGTTTTTCATTAACTATTCCGTTGAAGAAATATTTAATAGAGAAAAATACTAATCAATTACGAAATCGGAATAAATAGTATTTATATTTATTATATAAATATATCTATATTATAGGTACACACAATAATCTAATATTTAATAAAATGAAATAAACTAATACAATTTTTTTTTTCTAATTAAAAAATTTCTCAAATATTTTTCATAAAATTTTATTTTTTTGTTCATATCAAGTGAAATCAAGTCTTGATGCATAAATACTTTTTTTTTTCAGAGCATTGCCTGCTATGATGAGAACTCTTATATATATTTAAATCAGTTTGGTTGTTTATTTTACTATAAATAGACATTAATAATAATATTATACTCTTTTTAATGTATTTATATTTTTTTGTTATAATAAAAAAATTAATTAAATTTTTGTTTATTAATTAAAAAAATAAAAAACAAAAAAAATAATTAGAATAATTAGATAAAGCAGATTCTAAAATAATATTTATTCAATTAAATAAATATATTTTTATTTCATGTTTTATTCAGGAATTATAATGAAATCCCAATTACGGATAATAAAATAAGACTTGATCAAAGGAAGTAAATAAATTTTTTTTATATATAATGTTGATATTTATATACATATATAGCCTAGGTAGGTTCATAATAGAAAAAAAATGAATATATGTATTTTTATTTATTTATTTATTTTTTTTTTTTTTTGAGAATAATTTTTAATGAATCGTCGTGGTTGGATGTCACTCAAGAGACTTGAATGTTTGGCGGTGTATTTTTTTTTTTTTATTATGAGCAACAGGCTTGACGGTTTTACACGGTTTACACGCATGGCCGGGGCGTGTGCCTCCATCTTCCAAAAGCACACTAATTGAATCACTAACCGTAGCCTTTGCTTTTTTCTATATATATAATACATATAATTTTTCACAAAGCACAAGACAAGTGAGGGGATGTGAACATTCTCTTGGTGTTATTTTCTTTCTATCTTTTTTCCCCTTTTTTTTCTCTTTCTTTACCTTCTATAAACATTGCTTTTACACTTGCAATCAAATACTGGATTAAAAAAAAAAAAGAAAAAAGAATGAAAGAATATAAACACGCGATGGAGAGGAAGAATCAGAATCAGAGGATGAAACGGTGTGCGGAGCAAACAGAATAAAAAGAAATAAAAAAAAAAAACTTGTCGACCGAGTAATAATATCTGTCTAGACAAACCAATTAAATTCGTTTTTATTCTTCCAGATCAATCAGAGACGATTGATCTAGAAATTGGAATTTATTAATTAATCCATTGGTTTGTAAAAAAAAAATGAAGAGAATTTTTTTCGCACATACCTATTTTTTTTTTTTTTTTATTTATATTCAATCATATTTTTTTTTACTAAATTTCATTAAACAACCATTTGATATATTCTACGTTAAGAAACTTAATTAGAATTATTATAATTATTTCTATTTCATAATATCACAAAGATGAATAGTAAATAATAATTTTCATATATAGGAACACTCACATGTATATATGTATATTGTAAGTATATAAATTATTTTTGTGTGTTTCTATCTTGAAAACATAATATACATATTATTTATGATATTTTTAAAAAAATCTCTATAATTAATATTCATTTAAAATGATAATTAAAGAATATCTTATTCAAAATTAATTATTGAATAAATATGATCTGATAATATTAAATAGAAATAGAAAAGCATAAATAAACAATTTTTTAATTCCTAGTTCCTTTAAAATAAATATTTGAAATTTTTTCATTTATCTATTTAATTATTATTTAATATTTATTTTATTAATTCGTTAATATACTTTTTAAATATTTTTTTTTCTATAAAATATTTGAAAATTTTTAATCTGTTTTGTCGTTTAATTTTTTGTTAATTCTTATAAATTTTTATTAGTTAATTTTAAAATTTATTATTATTGAGAACACCCCAAGTTCCATCCATTTAATCAGATTGATCCAATGATGTAACATTTAATAATTGAAATAAATAATTAAAGAATTGTATATCAATATCTTTTATAGGGTCGAGTGATTGCTCAGTGTTCCAGATACTATATATAAGTTGATAAAACAGTCGCACCGGATAGGACTATGACTATTAGATACTATATATATATATATATATATATATATATTAGAATATGTATTCATTAAATAAAAATGTTGTTTTTATTATATTGGGTTACAAAGGCCATTAACAGTCATGAATAATCATTCATCTTAATACATTTATTATATTTAATTTTCAGATTTCTACAATTCTTAGCTATTCAAGCGGTGAATGAATAACATTCAATAATTCACAATATATCTACCTAATTTGTTTTATTTTTAAACCATTTAAGTCTTTATAATTTATGTAGAAGTAGAAAAGTCAATAGATATTTATACAATTAAAATAGAAATAATTTTATCGTTTAATTAATTATTTCTTAATTAAAAACAATATTAATTTTATCGTAATCCAATTCAAATTGTCATTGAATCAATAAAGAAAAACTTGAAATAAACTAGAAAAAATAAATTGAAACAAAATATTTTATAAAAAAAATTATAATATTATTATTTATAATTTTTAATTATTTGTTTATTATTTTACTAATCTATTTTTATAAATATGTATACATTTTTAAGGATTTAAAAAATGTTTATAAAAGTTGTCATTGGATTTAATTAAAAAATTTAGAATTGGTAATATTGACAATTAATATTATTAAATTACTTATTTTATTTGAATATTTTTGCTTTAAATCGGAATTTTTGATTGTTTTTTGTTTGGAGGTTCCACGTGGCGGCGCTCTCTTCGTTGAAAATATTATTACCATATTCTTAATGTTGGGTGTAGCCCCCAAAATCTACATACGATAATAATTCATTTATTTATTTACTATCGGTTCGATTTAATTTTCTTTTTCTATCTCATGCTTTTTTTTTTTTTTTTTTTTTGAATGGTTCAGACAAGTGTCGGTTGCACAATTCAAACGGATCGAAATCAATGGATTGTGTCATTAATTTATTGGATGTTTCAATTAGAAAAAAAAAATAATAGAAATAAATAAAAGGGACCGGTTGGTAGTGGGGAGGGTCAGAGAACGGAACACATTTAAGGTGAGGCTTACGAAAAAGGAGACAGATGAGATCGGAGGCGCGTCTGTTAGAAATTGTTACGTCATAACAACCCAATTGCATTCCAATGCAGGTTGGTCAAGGCACAAAACAATTACGTACAAATACAGAAGAAATGAAATGCAAAGAGGGAATCCCCTTAAATTATGAAAGTAGATGGAGAAAAAGAATAGATTTATTTTTAATCTCCATTCACGAAATGAAATCATTGAATGGAAGATGATTACAGTTGCAAGCCACAATGTACTTCCCTATAAATACTTATATAAAGTAATATATATATATATATATATAAGTTACATAGTTGGAGGTTAAAACATTTTACAAAGTTTGGAAAAAATTAAATAATAAAATGTTATCAAAATTTAAATAAATAAGTTGACCTGTGGCCAGGTCCGAACCGACCGACGGTTTGAAATAAATTAATTTCCAGCTACAGAAACAATTTCAAATAATTTTAATATATCTATTAATGTAATAAAAAACAGATATGGATATAACATAAATATTTTTAATTTTATTTTATTTATAATATATAGCTGAAGTAGCCGGCGTTGCCGGCGTTACCCGAGGCTGTGACGTCATGAAGGGCTGGGTGACGTCATATAATTTTAAATTAAGAAAAACGTAATGAAGATGATTATACCCGAGGATAAAACCAATACATTCGTGGTGATATGTAAAAAAATCTCCTTATGTGAAATTTGGTGCGAAAATAACCCTTCCCTTCTTATCGTCGATCGCTAATACTACCACTTCCGGTTTCCGGATTTGCACCAAAAGTTGATCAATTCATCCCACTGATGCATTAAGTAAATATACCAAATTTCATCAAAATCCGTTAAGCCGTTCAGGCTGTACACATCTATACGGACGGACAGACGGACGGACAGACGGACGGACAGACATCATGCTAAAAATACTTTTTTCTGTTAAGAAAATGCATGATTCGTGGAGATATGTAAAAATCTCCACATGTGAAATTTGGTGTGAAAACAATACCTCCCTTACTATCGTCGGTCGGTAAAAAAAAATAAATTAAATAAATATATCTAGATACAGATTTGTAGAGCTTAAGAAAAAATGGTAATTGTTTAGTCTAACCGATGTATAATGGATTTTTATAAAACATTACCAGTGGATTCCTTTTTTAATTTAAAACAAACTTCCTTCAAGAAGTAGATGGCGGTCGCTTCTAGTTTACGAGATAAAAATTATTAAAGTTTGCATATAAATTCTCTTTAGTTGGTATGTTTTATTATTTGACCATCAAAGGGCTCCACTAATTTTCGTTTTTTTTTTATAAGTTCGGTTTAGTTATAAGAATATTAGAAAAATAATTAATTAAATAATTTTCCTATATTCAAACTGAACTTATAAAAACCAAAAATTAGTGAATTAGTCAATAAAACATTATTAAATAGCTGCTCATTCATAACTAGTTTATATGGTTAGACTAAACAATTACCGAAAAAATATTCTTTTTTTAATTGGTCTTTCGTCATTTCAGGCACTTTTATCCACTCTTTGCAATTTTTATTAACTTGACATAATTTACTGATTTTAAGGGGCTATAACCAAGATATGACAGAACTAAAAAAACAAAGAGATTGATAAATACGAATTAGATACATTTTGAATTAAAATCAAATTTTATTATTTATTTATTGTGAAACTAAAATTATATAATAGACACTGGGATAAAAAAAGTGCATTTCATATTCCAATCCCCATTGCAAAAAGACTCTAATTTTTTAGTTGAATTTAAAATACAAAAATAATCAATAAAAAAAATATAAATAAACAACAAATATAGATAACCTATCTTTAAAAAAAAATTTGCATAATTTAGTTATAAGTTTGTTAAATTGAATGGTTTTATTTATACGTTTGGTGAAGAGTCAAATTAGACTGAAGATTCCCCCGCTCCTTCCTTCTTTTCTTCAGGATACAATTATTTATTTATTTATTTTTTTGTTTTACCCGAAATTTTTGCATAACCTGTTTATTTTAAATCGAAAATGTGTCGTTGTTTTGTTTTGTTTTTTGTTCGTCGTCTTCTCCTGTCGAAAGTAACTGCATCAAACGTCAAAATCATATTTGGTCATAGCATTAATGAATGGAATCCGGGATTTTTCGGTGCAACGACCAATCAACTTCATCATGTCGCGGATGTCGAAATCGGACAGACAGTTCGCCAATTTAGTTCACACAATATGTTGATTCAGTTTGGAAGAGAAGTGGGGAGAATACAAAAAAAAAAATAAAACAAAATAAAAAATTACAATATATATATATATATATATATATAAAAGTCACGAAAACAATGTGCCGAGGAGAATTTCTGGTGATGCCAATTAAAATGACGACCTACAAGCAAGTAGCTGGACCAAAAAGGGGCTGAAGTGGAGAAGTTGCACTTTAACGACTTGTTTGGCCCACATACGTGAAACTCAGACAGATAACGAACTTGTCAAAAAAAAAAAATTTATAAATAAATGAATACACAAAAAAATTAAACAACAAATGTGAATTTATACAAAGTGGGTCAAAAGATTTTCTAAAAAATAAAAACAAAAACAAAACAGTAATATAGCTACAAAATGATGTTTGAATAAGAAAAGTAGATGAGTTTATCATAAAGAAAAAAGATCTGATCTGATGAAACTTTATATTCTTCAAATGGATTCATCCAACGACAATTTTAGAATATCTTTTCACATAATCTGAATTGAAGCAGACGAACACCTTTGCATGAATCATTAACCGATTATATTCCTACTATATTGAAATACATAATGATAGTATCTTTTATTGTAAATAAAATAATCAGATGAGACTATAGTTTGTAGAATACGTTTATAGACAATGAAGAAAGTTTAGATCATGATGAGATTAGAAATAATGTATTTGAAACTATAGTCTCTATTAATCATTTTATTTTCAATAAAGGATACAATCATTTTGTGATATAAGATATAGTACCTGGCTCATTAAAAAAAAATATTCCTTACTATCGGGTCTGGCTGATAATATTAATACCTGGTTCACCGAGCCGCTGTTCAAATAATTTAAAAAAATAATCATAAAACATACAGCCCTTAAACGTACGTATTAATGCACTGGAAGACAGAAATATATGGCATGTGAATATAACATAATATAGATTTCGTAATTTGGTTCTATTTTATTTATAATATTTTGTATTTAAGGAAGCGCTGTCTGACATAGTTGCTGATGTTATTTAAATTTCCTATTTTAAATTAAGAAAAAACTAATAAAGATGATTTTCCCGAGGCTGAAACCAATACAGATCGATTTTTCTTTATAATTATTATCTATGGTGTGAATTGCAAAAAAATTCTTCGAGCAGTTTAATATCTCAAAAATACAGATATATATATATAATTTTTGCTAGTATAATAAAATAAGATATATATGTATATAAATTATATGGTAAATTGAAACTCTATAGAATAAATATTATGATATTTAGACAAAATTAATTTACTAAACTTAATTATACAAACAATTTAATGTGAAGGATAGGGACGGTTGGAGGAACGTGGTTGCTGAGACCCGAAATTTTCTATAGCACTATAAAAATTGAAATAGATTATATAAAACTAGATTAAAAAAATCACATTTTTATTAATTTGACTGAAACAAAAAGATAAATTTGTCCATATACTAAAATAATGGATATTCCTTTCTTCCTTCATTAAAAATTACTAAAATATAATTAATGTTAATATTTTGCCTAGTTTAAATAATAAAGGTCCTAATCCTTATTGAGAAGAGAATTAAGGGTTTCTTTCCCTTTATAGTCCAACAAGGAGTCGATAATTTTTCGTTTTATTATTTTTATTTTATAGTGTTTGATTATTATTTGATAGAATCCTCCCATTTCGTTAATATTAAATTGTCATTAGTAACAACAATTCTTATTAGTGACAACAAAGATTTTGGTTTATTTGACCCATCTGTTCCTTTTTTAATATTTATTGACCAATGGTCGAAATTTTTTTTTGTGAAATTTATTTTTAATTATAATATATTCTAAGAGACCAAAAAAAAATAATTAAGTGCATATATCGACCCAGATAGTTTAATTTTAATATTAGTTAAAATTGATATAAATATTTAAATAAGAAATGAGCACATACTTTTTTTGAGAAAATTGTATTTTCAAATATGAATTCTAATTGAAAAATTTGAGTAAGTGAAATGGATTGATTGGTTGTTAAATTCAATACACACATTAAAGTAGGTGGAAAGGATTAAATTAGTTAGTAGAGGCTGTGGTAGGGACTAGAAACAGGTTGGCCATCCACCGAAATCCATTTCAAAAGTCTTGCAAAATGGGGAGCCAATTAAATAAAAATCTCGATGACAGAGGTGACATTCACGACTTTCCTATCTATCTTAAAAGCAATTCAATTGGAAAGCATTGTGGCTATAAATAAAAAACAAACAAAAAAAAAAAAAATTCGAAATAGTGGGGTAGCGAACTCTTGTAAATAGAAAGAAAAACATTTAAATTGACTGGCAAACATCAAAAAGTACTTTTGAAAATGATTGCGTGAGCATAATTAAACTCACGTCTCTCGAAAATTATCTTCAATTTTATCTTTCTAATAGTTTTATTATTACTTTTTATGATATTTATATAAAATAACCACATACAAATATTTTTAGAATTTTTTTTTTAAATATAAAAAAAAAACTCCATGGGAAATAATTATTTATATGAATTCGACATAATATAACCATTTAATTTATAATAATCTTTATATCGTACTCAATTATTTCTTTCGTGTTGTTTTTTGTTTTTGTTTTTCAAACGTAATATAAATAAAGTAATTTGAAAATTATATACTGGATTATCGTTAACAATTATTAAGAAAAATTTGATTATTTTTATTATTATAAAATAAACTATAATTTTTTTTTATTTGTTTAAAATTTGTTTATATACCTGAAAAATTAATAAATTATATCAAGATATCTCTTTAATAATAATTATTAATATAATAATAATAATAATACAAGGGCAGGTCAATAAGTCCATGACTTTTTGAATTTCCTGTCTCTTAAATGAAATGGCAACACTGCTCCTTTAAGCAGGCAACTATCAGCTGACTCCTGGCGAAATTTGAACCAGCTGGGTCTTTTAGTTTTTGTTTAACATCCATTAATATCAGACTATCTCTTGATTTGAGAAGAAAATGAAATAAAGTGAATTTCGTGTGCTCATTAAGCATTATTTTTTGCGGAAAAAAAAGATCACTGTAACCGAGATTTTTAACCGTAAAACCACCATAAAACAGCAAAAACCAAACAGTATATGGTTTCTAGGGGTGAATCGGCACTAAAGATGTTCTCGGCAAATCTTATTTTATGGAAGGGTTAACAAAATTGGAGAAATGTTGGACGAAGTGTATATATATATTATATTATTATTATTTAAACTCATTACCAGTTAGTTAATCGATACATTTTTAGGTCTAGTTACATATATATTTAGGTTTTAATAATAATTACGTATTAGCGATTGGTGAAAACAAAAAGGAGACAGTCAGTTTACCTAGAACAAAAAAGAAGAGAAAATTAATTAACAAATATATTAATTATAAAAATAAATTAATTAATATAATTAATAATAATTTCAAATATAAGGAAGCGGGATTGAACCGAGTTAAATTCTTCAATTTTTTAATATACTCATAATAAAGAATAAATAATTTATACAAAGTATGCTGTGAGAATATTGCACGAGGGGAAATCAATCGCTCTGTCATCCGCCCTATTCTCCGGAATTAGCCCAGAGTGACTATTTCTTGTTTCCAAGACTGAAGAAATGGCTCGGCGGAAAGTGATTTGACTCCAACGAGGAAATCATCTCACAGACAAATACCTATTTTGATATCTCGACAAATCTTATTTTTTGGAAGGGATAAAAAATTGAAAGGTTGGACGAAGTTATAGAGCTCAAAGGAGACTAGATTAAAAAATAAAATAATTTTTTTTCCAAAAACCTGTGTTTCATTTAAAAAGTCACGGACTTATTGATCTGCCCTCCTAATAATAAAGAGCATATAACTTGCATTTTATATTTTTAAGTAATTATTTACTGATAAAATAGATTTTTACTATTATAAAATAAAGTATATTTTGTTATTTTATTTTTGTTATTAAAATATGTTTATATTCGTGGAAAATTCAAAAAATATATCGATATGTCTTTAATAATAATAATAATGAGCAAATATATATATATATAACTTTCATTTTATATTGATCAGTAATTATTTATTGATAAAATAAATTTGTAAAGTATTACTTGTATCTAATTTTAGGTTAATTATATTTATGACTAAAATAATATCAAATAATATTTAAAAAAGAAAAATTCTAAACTGATTCTTTGTGTTATTTTTTGGGCACCAATCAATGTAGATATTTAATGATATCTGCTTAATGATGCAGACAATGCATCTATTCATATATTTAACCAAATGACGAAATCACACGTCACGACATCAAAACAAAAAGAAAACAACCTAGCAAGTATTTGATGATTGAGAGTTGTTGTAAATAGAAGAGGAAAAAAAAATATGGAGGTGTTAAAATTTACACCTTCAAACACAATTAAATGTTGATTAATATGCACATCTTGTCAAAAATAAAGAAAATGGCACTAACAAATAACCAATTTATAATTTTGTTTTATATTCATTATTAAATTAAGAAACTAAAATATAATTACTAATTATAACAAAATAATTATAACTAGCTGCTCCGAGCGCCTTCGGCGCTCTTCACACCTAGACGGGGGCTCCGCCCCCTGTACCCCCGAGTGATACATAGTATTTGGTTGAAAGTCTGTATGTAAAAGATTTTCATCCATTTTGTTTCAATCAGTATAAGTAGATAAGACATGTATTTGTTTTCTTGTAAAATATATCTAATCCAAAACATACCTGTTAAAAAGGAGGCCAAGTTCCTATCGGTTATTTGTTTGCCTAAAAAAGGGTTCAAATCCATCCCAATGCCAAGTTTAGATGCACTTGTTTGTTAATTATCATCCCATGTCCCTTCCTTCATTGTCCACCCACCTTGGTCCTTGGTCTTCCACCGGATGTTTCCCAATCGGTTTCTCCCAATTTCTAGTTTCTCCAATTCCAACCACGTCCCCTTCCCATCCCAGCCTTCTTGATTTTATAACCTTAACTATATCTGGACATTATATCTCGTTATGCCATCTCCGCCATCCCCCTGTGACCTCATCTTCTTTTGGCCTATAAATGCTGCGAACAATATTAATCTCACAAATACTCCAAATCGTCTCCCAGAGTCATCGATAGGGTGACCAAACGTCCGGTCTTTAGGTGCTCTGTCCCAAAAGTCTTCGGGACACCCTACTGTTTTTTCAATATTTAGGACATTTCGTAATTTTTTTTTCAAAATTTTTTCAATTTAGTTCTAAAAAAAAGGTATACCGTTTGTCCCGGTTTGGTGTTTTCGAAATATGGTCACCCTAGTCATCGATCAACATGAAAAATAATTGTTTTATATATTTTAATTTTGATCCTTTTTGATGAGATAAGCCCCTTTACTGCATAATAACAGGCGTTACTCAATTACAACGTCGATTTAAATTCTTCTCGAATATTATTATCCTTCGTGATTAGAGATCTTAATTATTTAAATATTTATACTTTTTCAAATTCTACATTTTGTATGTTAATTGTATGTAAGTCGTATCCGTAGCATAATTCTTGAATTTTTTTGTTTAATTACATTTCGGTTGATTTTTCCCCAATTTCTCTAATCACATGTCTCCTCTTCCAGTCCAATTCATTTACCTGGCTTAAGAAATTTTTTAAAATTTTAAATAGAGGGAGAGAGAGAGGTTCTAATTATATATAAATATATCTGTTTCTATGACAGCACAAAAAAAGTAAACAAATTACATACATACAAACACTCTCCTTTATATATATTTCTGGAAAATGGAACACCCGCAGCTCAGCTCAGGAGTTACCTAAGATTCTAATTTCTTTTTTATTTTTCATCATTTGAGGTACCCTTCACCTCAGAAAAATTTGGTTACCTTACTCCTTGTAGTTTAGGCTCTGGAGTTTTTTGCGTACAGACGGACACTATCGTATTAAATATATAGATTAATAAATCAAAGAATATATTTTAATTATATAAAATAATAATATTAATAATTATAAAAATTATAGTAAAATGTTGAATTTTAATAAAAATTAAATGATGTAATTAAAATTAAAAATACATTTTATATTAAAGTGAAAGTTTGAGTTTATTTGTTTCATTAAATTAAAATTAATTAATTCAATTGATTTATTTTTCATTTTTTTCTTAATTTTTTTTTTTGCAAAAATTTATTGAATCAATTTATTGATTGGTTAATTGAACAAAATAAAATGTATTATAGTAAGAATAAAACTAAAAAAGTATTTGCGAATTGAGGTTATATTAAGGAGGTGGAAAGAAAGTTTTTCGGGGATGGGTCCGACAAATTTCGATCGACATTTCTGATAAGGAATAATAATAATAATCGCTTCGAACTCTCATTCGAAAGTTAATACCCACTACTTTATATTTATTCAATTTATTAAACGATATGTAAAGAAACTTATGAATGAGGAGGAGAGGTTCATCACTTTCCCAATTTGAAATTAAATAACACTCAGCGCCCCCCCCCCCCACACAAATACACACTCACCTCACCAATATCTTCAGATCTTGTAAGAAAAATTAATCCTTATTAATAGAAATAATCCGATTTTTACAATTTATTTATTATACTTTAGTTTCTAGTACTTTCTTTTTTATAAGGATCTCTTTCTTTAATCTAAAATACTATTTACTTTCTTCTTAGATGCTAAATCACAAAATCTTTATTGCATCTACAAAAATATATAGTTACTAATTTAAATTTATCTCATTCATTTTTATATTTATTTTGATATTTGTTTAATTTAATTGAAACTCTTAAATAATTTTAAATAATTTTTTGATATTAATTTCTACATAAATTAATATAAAAAATTGGTATAAATTTTAATTAATAATTTAAAAATGTCATAAATAGTACTAAAATTATAATTAATTATTTATTTTGACCAAAATAGTTCCAGTTTTATATTAAAAATAAATTAAATTTAATAATAGTATTAATCAAAGAAAATAAATTTTTAATTTAATAAAACAACATACTAATGATTAATTACTCTGTTTGATATATAATGTATTTATAATTTATTTATAACTGGTTATTTTATGTTCGTCTGTCTCTGCGAGTATAAAATGTGCCGATTTAATATTTGATATTTAATTATAGATCTAAATCCATTCATAATGATAGTATACATGCATATATTATTTTTATAAATATGTCTCTTAACATATAAAAAGTATTAAATTAGATTGTAAGATAATGAAATATTATTATTATTATATGATGATAGACCCTGAGCTTTAAAGAGAAATGATTAATTATTGAATTTGCCTAGGTCCAAACTTATTGAGTCTTCAGTGTGGTAGATTGTCGTGCTAACCACTAAACCAGTGAATAGTTTGAAATATTATTATTAATATCAATTTGGATATTATTTAAAATTCATTATTAGACAAGAGTTTCAATGTCACCCATCCAATTTATTATTGTTTCTCGCTATTCATTTTTAGTCATATCATAGAATAAAATAGAATCTTCGTTGGAACATAGCCAGACAAATAGAAAATTGTTTTCTAAAAATTGTGAATAAATGAGATCATGAGTGTTATAATAAACTAACCTGAACCTTAAGAATTTAAATTTAAATTTAAATTAAAAAAAACATACTTAAATGTTAAAATAAACATTAAAATATAAACAATTTCTTATTTATTTTATTTTGATTTTTATTTTAATATAATTTCCAAGGGTTTGAAATGATGTTAAATTGAATTATTTTCTCTCGGTTTGGGTGGTGATCGTTCGTCATCATCAGCATTATAATAAGATCCGTCTTTTCTCAGCCTGTTAATTGAATAAGCGAGAGGGTGCGAAACGCGGGGTGGAGGGCAGGCACCAAGCCCAAAGTGTGCAAAAGCAACTTGAGCCTCACGCACTTTGTACACGCGTGTTTTTTTCCTTTAAAAAAACCCACCCCTCCACCCTCTCTATCTCTTTCTTTTTCATGTACTATGCATGAGATGAGAGAAGAGGAGAGGGACGAGACAGCGAGAAAAGTTGAGAAACAACCAAAAGGGGGTGCGCACCCCGCGTGAAGGTGTTACATTACGAGTTACACTTAAATAGAAAACTTAATAGGAAGGTGCATTAGGGTTTTAATATTCTGAAAAGCGGTAGCACCATTTCAATCTCCTCCCCTCCTCCGCCGCCCATTCGTTATCTTCATGAATTCGCTTCACTCGCCCCTTCATAAAAACCCCTCGCATCAACGCTGCTTAACCGTTACTCGTTAGCAATCAGGTCTCTCTACTCGTGTTTGTTTTTTCAAGCACCTAATCCCGTGTATATTTTTCTTTGGTCTTTTCATAGCCAACTGAAAAAATTTATCACCCTCAATACCAAGGAGATTTTAATTCACCTAAAATCAACCCTTTCTTTACATTATTTTTTCAATATGAAGTTATATATATATATAGTTAAAGAAAAAAATTAATATTGATTAAATAAATTTAAAAAAAAAGAATATAGAATAGAAAATAGAAAAGAAAACAGTTTTACAATAATTTTAAAACCATTTAATAAAAATAAAATAAGGTAATGGCACCTATAGATGACATGGCACCTATAGATGACACTTTTGAATTTAAACTAAAAAAATAAGCAAATTTTAAAACATACGCGGAAATTTTTTTTTTTAAATGATAGTTATGCTTTTCCACCACCTGAGATATCCTACAACAATACAATAAGTCGCCCTATTTTTTTTCTTTTAACTTGAAAAGCAGACCGAATCGTCAACAATTGATTTTTTCAACAAATCTTAAAGATAACCTTAAGGGAAGTAATGTTCTTAATTAGTATTTTATATTTTTATATTCATATTTATCAAGAATTTAATAACTACATTATAAAATAGACTTAATATAGATATAAATCATTTCAATTTAAACACCTAATTTTTAAAAGTATCTTTTTTATCAACGGTGTTATCTATAGGTGCCCCTAAAAATTGTTTTTCCTATAGATGACAGCAATGTCAGCTATAAGTAGGTTTTTAAAAAAATTGTCTATTATATTAATAGCTGTAAAGAGGAGATAATTTTATATAATTCCACCAAGTTGCATGTCTGAATTGATATAGGAACCTAAAGGTGACGCTGTGTTTCTCATTGTCAGAAAATTTTTTTCAGTTCCAGAACTTCATACACTATTTTTTTGAAATTTTTTTTAAATTACTCTGTTCTCAATGTATAAATAAAAATGCATAATTAAAAAAAAATTTGTTTAAAATCAATTTTTTATTTTATTATAATAATCAGCTAAAAATAAAATCAATCACAATAAATATATCTAATGTATCATTATATGAAACCTGATTTTTTTATTATAACTAAAGTTAAAGCAGCAACAAGGCGTTGGAAAGATGTTTTACTTTGTAAATAAATAAGTTGAAGATAAAGAGAGCAAGCGAAGTGAAAAAAAGTAGATGTCATCTTTGGGTTCCATAATTGTCATCATTAGGTTCCACCAAAATTTTTGGTGTCATCTATAGGTTCCATTTGATTACTTTGAAAAAAAATTATATTTCCTATTAAACTCATATAAAAGTTTAAAATATTTATCCTGGTGATAAAAGGTAAGATAAGCTTTATAATAACCAAAAGATTTTTTTTGTGAGACGTATAGTTTCAGTTTTATAAAAGAAAATAGTGGCAAGAGCGCTTAAAATGTCATCTATTGGTGCCATTACCTTATATTTAATATAAATATATTTTGATAAAATATTTGCAGTAAAAGTATCAATAAAGTTTTGGAAAACTAATTTAATTATTAATCAATTACAATTTTTTGTTTTTTGTTAATATTAGTACCTGTTAAAAATGATTCCATATGAACTATGAATATTTAAGATTAATATTATTATTTAAAATAAATAAACGACAAAATATATGAAACAATTTCAAATATAAAAGAGCATAATTTAAAAAAAAAATAATTATAAAACATTCAGCCCTTAAACGTACGTATTAATGCACGGAAAGACAGAAAATTATGACCTGCGGATATAACATAATATATATTTCTTAATTTGATTAGAAAATATTATTAAAATAAATATTTTTAATTTTATTTTATTTATAATATTTTGTATTTAAGGAAGCACTGCCCTGCATTGCCCGGCGCCATTTTTTTATTATTAAAATTTCTATTTTAAATTAAGCAAAAATTAACAAAGATTATTTTTTCCGAGGCTGAAACCAATACAGATCGATTTTTCTTTATAATTATTATCTATGGTGTGAATTTCAAAAAAATTCTTCGAGCGGTTTAATATTTCAAAAATACAAATATATATATATATATATATATATATATATATATACAATTTTTGATAGTATAATAGGATAAGATAAATCTCTAATAAAATTATATTAAAATTTTTTAATTTATTCAAACTTTAATTATTTTGTTCAATTAATTTCAAAAGTGTGGATAAGAATTATATAGGATACATTCCGGAGGATCACTTAGGATCTTCTTTGACATCTTTTATTTTATAGCAGAGGGTCATAAACTGTTTCAGGGGCTTTTAACCAAATTAATACTAATAAGATATAAACTTTTGATTTTATTGTAATATATTTTTATCATGTCATAACTTAAAGAGATAAAAATATTATTGTTTTTTTGTTATTTTGCTCTAAGTAAACTGGTGAGTCATAAAGATTTATTTTAATTTTAAATCTATCACTATTTTTCTTATACCATCTCAATGACTAACAATATTTTTTTAAATAATTTATATATATACATTACATATATTTATTTTATTTTTTAAATATTTTTTAGTAATTTAATAATAATATTTTTTGGATAAATATTAACATGAGTTCTCTGAAATATAAATTTAATATAATGACCAATAGCGAATCGATAAAGAAAAAAGTTAATATTATCATAAAAAAAAGTATGCTTTTTTTTAATTCATGAATGGTAATAAGTGAGTCAATGGCGGACCGCCTACCTACCATATATGGAGCACACGATTAGTTTCGCTCCAGGGTCTTTTTGAATTTATTAAAATTATACTAATCGCAATCAATATTGAATTTAACATTATTATTTTATACGTATACCTTTAAATATATATTTCATGGGAAAACATCTTATCTTTTTATATCTTATTAAACTAGCAAAGATTGAATATATACATATATATATATATATATATATATATATATATTTGAGATATTAAACTGCTCTTAGGATCTTTTTGAAATTCACACCATAGATAATATTTATAAAGAAAAATCGATCTGTATTGGTTTCAGGCTCGAAAAAATCAACTTTATTAGTTTTTTATTAATTTAAAATAGTAAAATTGAATGACTTCATCAAGTATGTCATCCGTATTGAAATTTGTCTCTCGCCATTCTTTTTTAATTGATATTGTATTAATATTTTTTTTATTTTTAAAATATTTTAAAAATTGTTATTTAATTTCGGAATAAAATTAAAAATATTTATTTTAATAATATTTTGGAATCAAATTACGAAATATATTATATCATATTTATCATTCATCCATGCAAAAAAAAATATTCATGAAGTTAGCAACATTTAATACATATGATCAATTATAAACGAAGGAATTTCAAATAATTTGTTGAATAAATTTGATCTAATAATATTAAATAAATTATATTATATTAATTAAAATGTTTATTAGATTAAATTATAAATAATATAAATGATGTTTTATTATAAATAAAAAGAAAAAAAATATTCTCCTTTCTTAATTAAGATATAGACAAGTACAGGTGTCAATATAATTTCAGAATGTATATTATTATCAGTAGTAATCCTTGGTCGAAACAGTTAGCTATTGATACTTTGAAAAATATAAAACTGAAGTCATCTAATTATAACAACATACGAATATATATATATATGTAATACGTATGGGCAGCATGGCTGAGTGGGTAGAGTACTAGACTTCTACACAGGAAGCCTGAGTTCGAATCCCAGCATAGAACTCAAGATTATATATTTATTTAATTTAATTAATAATTAATAAATTAATAAATATAAAAATCTAATTCAATTTAACATCGGCTGCCCCACCGAAGAAGGCAAGGGGAAACCACTTCGGTCAAATTTTCCCATGAACACCCTATGACTCCTGTGGAGTTATTAGGGCCACGACACTTCCGCTAGGAAGTTATCGACAACGAAGAAGAAGTAATACGTATAGAATCAAATATTTTATCAAGTAAATTTGAATATATTTTTCATTTTGAAATGAAAATCAAATTATATTAATTAATTTGTGCCATTATAGGAAACAAATTTTTGATAGGTCATTTTTAGAAAACCTATTTAACAATTTTAATAAATAATTAAAGAATTGTAAAATTTTAAAAGTTTATAATAATAAATTGTATCAATTTGTCACAGGGTCGAGCGATAGCTCGGTGTTCCAGGTACTAAAATTATTATAAGCAGCAGGAGAGTAAAGGAAGATTAGAGTTGATCTTTTTTTTATTTTATTTTATTGAATTTTAAAACAAGAGGGAAAAAAAATATTGAATATAACCTGATGACCCGAGATATATTGATTGATCAATCACGTAGCAATATGAAAAAAGACGGAAGAGTTTTGAAGAGAGTGGGGGAGGATTGAGTAGGGAACATGACTTGCCTAAATTCCAGGATGCATTCGAGAAAGGAACATGTAATAGTCTCATGTAATAATTATTAATATAAATAATATAAGAAAGAATTGAAATATTTTTATTATTGTTTATTTTTTGAGAATGTGAAAGAATTACAACAATTCAATAATTAATTAAAATTTTCAAAATATTTAATAATAATTATCTTACGATAGTAATTTTAAAAATAATTTAATTTTTTTTTTAATACATCTAGAAGAAACTTTTCTTTTATCATATATATTTTAATTTTATTAAATAAAAATGTTCAAAACATATTTAAAGATGAAAATTCGATAAAAATATTAATTGATAAGATTAAAATGAGGATTGGATATTGTAGATAAGGAAAAATTAAACATCTCTTATTTTCGTTTTCATCAATGTCGACATTTAGGTAATTAAAAAGGACCATGATCACCAGTATAAATCCAAATTAACAAGTGTATAATATAAAAAAATAAAAAACCTCTGACTTTTGTACGTTCTACGCAAGGACAAGGCCTATCAAGTCGGTTATATTAATTAGCTGTCCTATGATCAGTAGAACGGTTCCTCTCAACCCTTGCCTTGATTTTCTTGATTGGAGGCGCTATCAATTAGCTTTCCCAATTTTGATCCCGGAGGCTGGTTCGACTCCGACCCATAGACCTCAGCTAGAGAAATTCCCTTGCCAGGCCCGGGACCACGAGAATGTGAATCAGCTACGCTAACCTCTCAGCTTGTGGGGCCTTATTAAAAAAAAATACATAAAATAATAAGATGACAAAAAATACCTAGATGGTATTTTTAAAAAAAATACATAAAATAATAAGATGACAAAAAATACCATCTTGATATAGTGTTATTATTTATTTTAATTTAAAAAATTAAATAATTTTGAAAGTATTTTATATATTTTATTACATTCTACAACTAAACCCTATAAATAAATGACAACATAATTAAAAACGAATGATACAATAGTAATTTAAATCGTATCTCTAAAATTTGAATAAGAGGCATAAACTAATCAGTAAGTCTTATAAAATTATTTATTGTATGTAAAAACATATTACTTATTAATATACAAAGTAACAAATGAATTAAGCTTTACAAAATTAAACATATTTATGATATTTCATATCTTTTATTTTATAAATAAAAAAATCACGGATTATCTTGATTCTTTTGCACTGTCTCCAGTCTTTTCTAATATATTTATGAATTTGAGTCGATTAAAGGTATTTTCTGGTTGTTTACATTTTTTAAAAGTTTAGAAATTTTAAATTTATATATTTGCATTTTTGTCTTAACTATATTATTCTTTCAAAATACAGATTATATAATGTTTCACTATTACTTCGATTCCTACTTTTTTAAATTACCAACAGTTTATTATTTTATCTGTTTTTATTTATGATTAGTAAAAGATGTTGTTCATATATTCTTACAATCAGCATTGAATTTAAGATTTTTAATCTTAAACGAACATTCAAGAATAAATAAAACTGGGACAAACGATCTATCTATTAGAACAATTACCTGTCCAACTATCTAATAAGTAAAAATAGAATAACAACACAACCGAGGAGGAATCTTTCTTAATAAATAATTTCGCCTGTCTTGTGTGCTTGCACACGTGCATGTTGTGCGCATGCGCTTGTCTACTCTCTCTCTTTGGTGATAAATCTCCCTCTGACATGGACAGAAGAGATAAGCCTCCAATCTATACTTTCCAAATTAATAAATTACCTCTATTTATTATTCTTACCAAGTACTTGAACAGCAATTAGATAAATAAATTGCAAAAAAAATACAGTGATTATAGAATCGAACATGGGGTGAGCGATGATGGGGGGGGGGAGAATGAAAAAAGGGATAAAAGGAAATCAAAACCTAAAAGAGAAGAAAAATAAGTTGACCTGTGGCCAGGTCCGAACCGACCGACGGTTTGAAATAAATTAATTTCCAGCTACAGAAACAATTTCAAATAATTTTAATATATCTATTAATGTAATAAAAAACAGATATGGATATAACATAAATATTTTTAATTTTATTTTATTTATAATATATAGCTGAAGTAACCGGCGTTGCCGGCGTTACCCGAGGCTGTGACGTCATGAAGGGCTGGGTGACATCATATAATTTTAAATTAAGAAAAACATAATGAAGATGATTTTTCCCGAGGATAAAACCAATACATTCGTGGTGATATGTAAAAAAATCTCCTTATGTGAAATTTGGCGCAATATTCGGATCAAGTTCTTTTTAATTAATTTATCAATTTTTTTTATTTATTTATTAAAATTATTTAATTGTTTTTTTTTCATTTAAATTTTAATTTGCTATTTATCACAGAAATGTAATTACTATTAATTTTTCTTCTATAGTGATTATTTTTTAAAAATAAATCAACTTTTTTCTTAAAATCTTTGCCTATATCAAATATTTAGTTCTATGTTTAAATACAACATGGAAATGTTTTTTTTTAATTTGAAATTATCCCGCTAGTTTAAATAAAACCTAAATTGATATTGACGCCTGTTTCAATCATTTTATTTTACATTTCATTTCAATTTACAAATTTTATAGTCTATTTTTATTACAATCCTCTATGCATCTCCTATGCATTTCAAGACATAGTTAGGATTATAAAATTGAGAAAGTTGCGATGGACAGGGCACGTGGCTAGAATGGGAGAGGAAAGAATGGCGAAAAATATATTCTGGGGAGACCGAGTGGGAAATGCCCGCTTGGAAGATCAAGGACGCGGGCATAAGGGAGATGGGAGAGGATAGAGGTCGGATGGTTGTGGCTCAGGATAGGGACACTTGGAGAAGTGTGGTTGCTGCGACCAAGAACTTTCGAGTTCCGTAGAGCCACAGAGATAGATTGATAGATATAATATATCGTAGATATAAAAAAAGTTTTTTATTTTTTCATGTTATCGTCATGAGGGCGCTTTTGTCGGGGAATCGCAATGAGCTTTATTAATCGGTTGATTTCCCGACAACAGCGCCCTCATGTCGATAACATTATTGAAGAAATGTGTTGCTGCAGCCAAGAACTTTCGAGTCTCGTAGAGCCACAGAGATAGATAGATTATTTCAATGATTTTACTATTAAATAAAAACAATGTAAATATTATGAAACTATCTTATTGCTTTTATTTTATTATTTCTAAAATTTGAATTTAATTTAATTTTTATTTATTTATTTATTTTTGTTTTAAATAAATAAATAAATTTATAAATTAAATGTTTATATTGGATGTGTAAATTTTAATGTCACATTTGTTGAAGTAAATCAAGAAATCCCCGTGGGATTTGCTGGTAAGCTGATCCTTCCGAATCCCCTTCGCTATCTTCCTCGGCATCGATCGACCGATGTGCTGTCCGATTAGCCTGTGGGCTTCACGGTTGGGTGCCCCGGACTTCTTAAGTAGCAGACACGTCACGAAAATTCACCGGGACTGATAGTAGAAGTATTTTTGAAAAACTAATGACAATTCCATTGGACACCACGACAATTCATTCCAAACACGCTTCATGCTATTATATGGATTATCATATTCAGTGATCTTAACACCTTTGATGTAGAAAAGTAATCGGTAGACATTGTGCAACAAACGGAGAGAGAGAGAGAGTGAAACAGAAATGTAAATTGTAGAATATCTCTCTCTCTTTCTCTCTTGCTCAAATATATATATATCAATACGAATGGCATACTGATAATCAAATACAAATACAATAATCTTGATCAAACTAATTTTTAAAATAATGTTATCCAATTTAGAGTTTTCAATCTTTTTTATGTATGATATATTTATTTATTTATTTATTTTCATTTAGGCTCACAACCCTTTTACAGTGTCCAGTCCCATTTGGTTATAATATTTTTTATGTATTAATTTATTGTCGAATTTAAATAAAAGTAATATCAGAGTGACCTGAATTCTAGGAGGGAAAATAATAATTTATAATATAGAAAACACATTAAATAGCTAAATTGTCATTGCTTAAATCGAATAAAAAAAAACAATGTTAATATATATGGTATAGATGTATAATAATAATAAAATATTTATAGAAATTATTATTATTATTATTATTAATAGAATCTATTCAGATTCTTTTTTTAATCACAACTTTTCTTTAAAAACAAATAAATTATTAATTTATATTCGATTTGTTTTATGTATCCCTTAAAATTATAAATAATATTATTATAAAGATTTAATTTAAGATTTGTCCTGAGTAGTGGAAACTCACTAAATTAGGCTGCTGTTTATTTTATGTCTTTTATTATCTCGCCAGTGATAGTATTGCGATCACGAAAATTTTCGATGTCGAGATTTTGATGTTTTTAGACGTTTCGAATGCCCCTGAGTCATTTTTACTAACGTTGAGAAAAATGTCTGTGTGTGTGTATGTGTGTATGTAGACACGATTACACAAAAACGGTTTGAGCTAGAATTATGAAATTTGGTACACGGGCATTATTCAAAATTCGTAGTTTTCTATCAACTTTTGAGAAATGTAGTTCATCCAGAAGAGAGTCATTACATACCACGTTTTCATTTTTTTTTCCTTTAAACTGACCGTAAAAATAAAGATATATGTTTGATAGTTTTTCACATGATTAAAAATTGTATAAAACTACTATATATAGAATTTCAGCTTGATTGAATCGCTAAAAGTACGGGAATTAATTTTTTTAATTTTTTACTCTTCCCAAAAAAAGACCTGAGGAATAGTGAAGAAGAACAGGCCTTAGGCCTATAATAGAAGAAGAAGAAATTTTTTAACACGTTGACTGTCAATCACGCGCCAGCACGTGACGTGGTGATCAACAACAAAGAGCCAAACACGCGCTGGTTTAAATATTATTTATTAATTTTAATTTATAATTTATTTAATTATTTTAAATTTAAATATAATATATGTTTCTTAATCCAGTTCAAATTTGCGAGATAGTCGCGTGGAGACACTCCAGAATTTTTTTTTAAAAAACAAAAAAAATGAAATTTTTGATTAATTTTTAAATCAGTTTTTTGTGAATAATAATACTGATAAGAATAACAATTATTGCATTAGCCTCGATTTGATTTACTATAATTAAGTTTATAGGTAATATTTTTGTCAGAAGATATATTTTTTCAATACAAACCTTATAATTATATATTCATATTTCACTTGTCAAAAGTTTAATACTAAAAGACTAATCAATTTCATTTTCAATATCGAGTTTAATTAATATGCATGACATAGTTATCAATTTCTAATTCATTATCTTTAATAATTATCAACGATTAATTTTTTTTTTATTCTTTTTAATAATTTTTCTATGCATAATAATTGTGACGATGGGAAAGGAAATCATGGATTAGGCGGTTGTTTTTATTTTTTAATTTTTTTATTTTTCTATATATAATTGAGAATAAAAAATGATTTAAAAGGGCTGATAACGTTTTAATGGGCGGGAACGTGAATAAGAAAGTGGGGTTGTTTTTTTTATTTTTGGAATTTGCGCATGTGCTCTATTTTGGTTTTGAGGGAGGAAGAGTGAATGAGTAACTGGGATTGGTCAATCGTTGTTAAATAGTGCCCCGCCTTCTCGTCCCGGTTCAAGTGAAATACACGCCTGCGCACACTTGTGCCAAAATTATAACGAAGGACATCCGGATTTGTAAATTTACAATTTCCAAACGGGTCTTGCTATTTATTTTATAGGGTAGGTCAGGTCAAGGGAAGCGATTACCTTCCATTTCCTTCTTACAAATGTAATTTAACAAATTTATATTAACTACAACAAAAAAAAAATAAATTAATTTAAAAAATTGAAATGAAATATTTAAAAATTTATTAAAATTAGTTTGATTTAAATTATAATAATATATGATATTAATATAAAATCTTTTTTTTTTTATAACAAATAGGTTATTTATTCATAATTTTACAAAGTACTACTATAAAAATATTTATTAAATTTTCAAAAATTTAAAAAAAATAGTTATATAAAAATAACCGAAATTTTATGCATTAAATCTATATAATTGTCATAATAATATTTTTATTCATTAATAAATATTCATGCAATAAATGAATTAATATATAATAATGTTTAAGAAATATTTGAAAAATAAATGTATTAAGGAAATCTTTCATAATGTTGGGCTATATTTTCTTTTCTTTTTTTTTTTTTTTTTAATTTTTTGATGAATATCCAAATTGATATTTGACGCTAAAAAATTCCATCTTTCTCTTTATTTGAAAGTGGATAAAACCTCTCCAATAACGGAAAGAAATATGAGACATGATACTGTTGAAATTTTATATAAAAAAATAAAAAAAAAAAAAAATGAAAAAAGTATTCTGATGAGTGATGCGGGGAGTAGGTTTCTAGAAAAAAGAAAAACATCATCCGATATTAAAATTGATCCCTCTTCTGAATAAGAATTATTATAAAATAAACTAAAAAATAAAAAAAAAATATATAAAAAAACAACAAAACGTTTGTTCACTGAGTATTTGTTCTTTTTTAAGGGCGTGGTCAAAAATGACCCTTTCTCTTCCCTAATGGACAAACCTAATCCTACAAAGTATTTATTTTAAGACTATATTTATATATTTTTTTTTATCAGAAGAGTGAAGTCAACTTAAAGGTCATGTAGCTGTTAAAATCCTTCCATAAAATTCGAAACTTTAAAAATAATCTAAATTACAGAATAAAAATTTCTTTTATTTATTTTTTTATTTATAAAACCACATAGTCATAATTATATAAACCTAGATACGTTTTTCATTTTTAACAATTATTGTGATTTCATTTTGAATAATTTTGTAATTTTTTAAAAATGATGATAGAATATCTATAATTACTTCTAAAAATCATGATGTTATTGTTGCTAAATACTTTAAAAAATAAATAATATAAATAATAATAATAATAAATAAATAAATAAACAATAATATTAATAAAATTATTAATTGAATTTAAAAATATACATTTTCAGATATATTTAATTTCTTTTTTTAATTTGTTTCTTTAAATTTCTTTTCAAATATTTGATTTAATTACAATAAATATTTTGTTTATTTTTTTTTCTTATTGAAACATTTAATATTAGTTTACAAAATTTCAATATACACAAAATATTTCAAAAGAAAATTAATAAAAATTTAAAAAATCAAATAAATTCTAAAAAATTTTAATGTAAAATTTAAATTCATATATTATCAACACACAAAGTATTAACATACGAAACGTAGAATTTGAAAATGTAGAAAAATCTACGTTGCAATCGGGTTAAGCATGTTATTATGCAATAAAGAGGCTTATCGCGTGAAAATTATTATCAAAGGGGATCAAAATTTTAATATATGAAAGATTATTTTGTTATATGGGTGTGAGGCATGGTCTATGGCCTTAGGAGACGAGAGTAAATTTAGTGTATTTGAGAATTGGATTGTTCACAGCAAGTATGGGCCAAAGAAAGATGAGCACCGGGGAATGGCGGAGACGGCATTACGAGGAATTGCATGATCTATATGCATCTCCAGACATAGTTAGGGTTATAAAATCGAGAAGGCTGAGATCAACAGAGCACGTGGCTAGAATGGGAAAGGAAAGAATGGCTAAAAATATATAATAGGTGGGGAGACCAATTGGGAAACGTCCGCCTGGAAGACCAAGGACTAGGTGGGTGGACAATTTAGGAAGGAACATGATAGATATGGGAGAGGAAAGGAGTATTGATGGTTGTGACTCAATATAGGGACACTTGGAGAAATGTGGTTGCTGCGACCAAGAACTTTCGAGTTCTGTAGAGTCACAGAGAAATATACATATTATTATTATATATCTATTAAAATTTACTAGATTTATAAAAAAAAAAATAAATAAAGATAATAGATTCTTTAAAATTTTTATTCTTAAATTTACTTTATTAAGTTAATAATAATTATATTGATTGATTGATTTTATTTTTTTCTCAAGTTTCTCACATTAATTTTTGTTTTTATTTAAGACAAGATAATAATTCATTCTCTTGGAAATATCTTATATATATATATATATATATATATATGAATAAAAAATTCGTTAAAAGGGACAGGAGAGTTTATAATTTTTTGTGTCGGTGTCCCACGCGTTGTTAGGATCCATTTCGCTATTTAATCATTCTTTTCTTTTCTTTTTAATTTTTGAATTAATTTAATACGACTTGGTTAGTTCTCCTCATCGTTTCTTTCTTTTTTGCATTTCTTTTTTGTTTTTTTTTTTTCGTTTTATTATTTATTATCTCTCAATATATATTTATTTATTTTAATTAGTTCTTTTGTTGAATTTTTTTAGTATATTGACAGTTTGAAGAAAGCATCCTGGATATCAAAATGAATTCAATTTCGAATTCAAAGAAATCGGTTTTTCATAATTCTCAATCAAAATTCATATTTTCAAAAATGATTTCTATGGTCAACTAAAAAGGCCGAATTAATCCGTTTATAAAATTTTTATCAAAAGATCATTTAATCTGATTTCTAATAAAAATAAATAATGCAAATTTTGCATGACTATGTAGTGTATATACATCGTTTTTGGTGGTCGAGTGGGCAACGATCCATCACCCAATCGGTTCCTTGTTTCATCAGTGTCAGTTCTTCATCAGTGTTCCGTCAGGCTGTCCTCCGAAATCGTGACTTTCTTTCATGTTTCGAAAAAGAGAAAATCAAGTCATCGTTACATTCACGGTACTTAATTGAATATCTTCAAGATGTTTATCCAATTTTTTCCTAAACGATACACGTGTATATATTTATCTATTTATATTTTATTTATCATTTCTGTCATTTTTTTTTCTATCATTTGGATTTTTTGTTAGCCAATTGAAATCAAAATGGCCATCAATTTATGATTTTCGTTAGTAAAAGAATTTAGGGAAAGACGAAATCCTTTATTGATTCGACATTTTATTTTATTTTATTTTTTTTTGTGAAATTGAAAGAAAAAAAACGGCCATTGCTTTCCTAAAAATAAAATTGTAAACTCAGATAATAATTCAATGATTGTTTTAATAAGAAACTCGGATTGTATTTGAGAAAAATGTAATTGAATAAATTTATCTTATAATAGAATCGATTGCTAGATATCATTTGATATGAGAGCAGGTCAATAAGTCCGAGACTTTGTGAAATGTCAACAATGCTCTTCTCATCACTCAACTATCATCTGTCGAAATATGAAACAGCTGGGTATTTTAGTTTTTGTTTGAGATCCGTTAATAGCAGACTACTTCGTGATTTGAGAAGAAAATGAAAGAAGTGAATTTTCATGACAATCCGTGGATTTGGATACGAATTGCTCCCTCATCCCCCTTATTCTCCGGATTTAGCCCTTAGTCTTGTTTTCAAACCTGAAGAAGAGGCTCGGCAAAAAGAGATTTGACTCTAACGAGGAAATCATTTCACAAACAATTACCGATTTTGATGTCCTCGACAAGTCTTCTTTTTTTGGAATGGATATTGGAGAAACGAAGTGTATAGAGCTCAATGGAGACAATGTTGAAAAATAAAATAATTTTTTATCCCAAAACCTGTGTTTCATTCTTATTGACCTGCCTCGAAATTTTTAATTTAGGAAGAAAATGCGATAGAAAGTCAATAGAAAAAAGATACTTAACATGATTATGAAAGATTAGGAATTAGATAGAGGTGGCTAATGTAGCCCAATAAAATTTCACCTAATTACTTTTCTTGCTTTATTAATTGATCACAGTGTGCAGAAAAAATAAACGTAATAGTTATGAGGGAGGGAATTGGAAGTGATTAGAAATGGTTAGAGAAGGTTTAGAAGAGGTCGACTAAAGGAATAAATTGATAAATTAATTTATTAATTCCAAATTCATTTACTGGTTATACTATAAATCAATTTCAATTTTTTATAATTTTACTTATATATTTAGATATACTATGGTATATATATATATATATATATATATATATATTAACGCATATGAGCACTATTATCTTACCTAAAAAGCATTTAGTTAAAACAAAAAACAAAAAAACTTAGGATGTATTTGTGTGTCAAATTTAAAAGGGAAAAAGGTTTTTTCCTTCTCCCCCTCCCAACTCGTATTGTTCTTGGTCTGTTTGAGCTTTCTCTGTAAGCGATGTGTATTTTAAGTCCCGCGATGGTCGAACGCGGGAAGAGGGAGAGAAGAGATGGACGCGCATTAAAAAAAAAAAGCTTTAAAGCATTGGACCATGTTGTTGGATCTTCTTTTTCTTTTCGGCGGCTTCTTTTGAGCGCCCCGTGCGTGGTTCTTTCTTTTTACCTGCTCTGACGTCCCGAAACGCAAAGACAACCTTTTGACTGATGACCAGAGCTACTTGGGACAGATTTACTACGTATATGGCTTCAAATCGCAATTTATCCCCCTTCCCCCGCCATCATCATCGCCACCACCTTTTAGCCATCATCATTTATTTCTATGAAAGATGCCTGAAGGAGGCTGAAAATCGAATAGCTACCGCTCTTTGATTTATTCACCAAATCGGGCGGATCCGTTTCACGGTTCCTGTTAAGACAAAAGAAATCACGATTCACGTGCTGGCGAAAATAATAAAAACAAATCAAATGCCATTCGAATATTTATTTATTTGCGCGCGGCATGGATTGAATTCTTTTTAAACCTTTCTCGTACATTACCATTTTTTTTATTATTATTTTTTTCATAACATTAATTTAAAGAAAATAACAACAAAAAACAAAAAAAATCGATAAATTTTCATTGCAATACAATAGAATATGAATTTATAAAATTTTAAATCCAATTTTCTTTACATTATTTATTTTTATCAAATATTTATATAATATAGATTAAATTTAATTTCGATATGGTAGCTTCAAAATAGATCATGTAGAGCTACAAGAAAAAAAAAAATGAAAAATAATCCTATAAAATTCACAAAAAAATATTATTAATGATAATTGTTTACAAAAAGGAAAGCTTCAGGAATTTGGATAAAACTTTACCGGTGGATTCCTTTTTTTAATTCCAAAAAAACTTTTCTTATGCAATATTTCTCGGTCGCTTCTAGTTTCCGAGATAAAAATTATTAAAGTTTGACAGACTAACTAGTTATCAACGTCCAAATGAGCAGCTATTTAGTAATGTTTTATTGACTAATTCACTAATTTTCGGTATTTTGTCAATAAAAAATCAATTAATTAAATAATTTTCCTATATCCAAACCGGCCTGAAAAACACACACACACAAAAAAAAAAAAAAAAAAATTAGCGAAGCCCTCTAGCGGCCAAATGAATAAAACTTGGTAACTAAATTGAATGTCAATGAATTTATATGCAAATTTTAATAATTTTAATCTCAGAAACTATAAGTGACCGAATTATTTCTTAATTTAGTAGTTATTTGAAATTAAAAAAGGAACAAAGTTTTATCCGAATCTCTGAAGCTTCCGTTTTTAAAAACAATTACCTTATTAATAAATTCACTGATTGGTTTTATAATAAATTTAAAATAGATTAAAAATATCTCAATATTAGTAGAACCTTTTTCACTAATTAATTACTTTATAATATTATATGGCTCTATTATACTTTTAAGGATCTTTAAATTACTTAATAACAACGCATAATTTCAATTTTCATAAAAAAATATTCAATCTCTATGATAAAATTAACATGTCTAATTAATATTAATAATTTATATAGTTTATTGTTATTTACCACAAATTATTCATGAAAAAATTGTTTTCTTTTAATATAATAATTCACTCTGCATATTTTTTAGTAGATTTCCGAATTAAGAAAACAAAACGAGCTCCCTTTCCGGGTTTGGATGTTGATAAATGTAGCAGACAACAATCAAACCAGAACCATCTTAAAACTTTAATCAGATTTCATATATATATATTTCTCTCTTCAAGGCAAATGAACACCAGTGGAGAAGAAAGCAAAGCGCGATTATCTTTATTAAAATAGAAATATAATTGTAGGAAACCCTCAGGCGTTATTTATTCTTTCATCTGAACCGGTGCAATTTCATACCCGGTGGTTTCGATTTAGGGAGTCAAAAGATGAATATATATATATATAAGGATTGAATGATTTTGAATTTGATTAGAGAAAGTTTTCTATGCATAATAATAATTGAGCCGATTAATGTCTCATGAGGTGTTTCCTGTCCCAATTGTCCCAATCGTCTGCAATTCAGAGATAATCCCATTCAATCAATGAAACTCCTTGTTTAAGAATTGCACTATTGTTCATCTAACGATACAAACAATACTTACTAATCAAAATATTAAAGGTAACATTAATATTAAAAAAGTATTAAATATTATACATTGTAATATAAATAAATTTCATAATGTTAATAAAATTTATATAACGTTATTAAACATAAAACATTTTATAAGATAAATAACTTAAGTATAAATATTTACCTCTTATTTTTTCAATGAAAATTATGATAAATTTTTTTCTAATAAATAAGTATTTAAATTTATAAAAATTTACAAATGTCAACAAATTATTATAAAATTCTAGGAGTTAATCTTCTTAGTACTAATGATTAATCAAAAATTAATTAAAATTCTTTGAAATGATTAAAACTAATCAAATAAAAGTTAATAAAATACACCAATACTTCTTTTGGCGTCGTTTCGTTTTGTATTTTTTGAAGTTGCGTCGCTGCTTAATTAGTACTAATTTTCGCTTGTGCCTCAGATTTTCGGGGTGGTATTCTTTTGGATTCGAGTCTAGTTTTTTGTTTGTTTTTTTTTTTTAATTTTTTTAAATTTTCTTTTTTTTTTAAGATGGCACCACTTTTGTTTCTAATTGCGCCATGCCTTCAAAACTTGGGGATTCCCTTTCTAAATGAAAATCAACGCAATTTTAATACAGTTTGATTTTCACTTTGTTTTGCTAATTTTAGAGTTCAGTTTCAATTATGTAGTGTGTTGTGCTTATTGTTTTTCATAAATGAATTGAATAATTTATTTTGTTTTAATTGAACACTTTTTTTTTTGTTTTTTGTATGTAATAAAATTTTTTAATTTTGTTTTTTAAATGTCTGTTTTGTTCAATTTTTTTTTAAAAAAGTAGTATTTTCGTAACCCTGAAACCTATCTTCGATCTTTACATAGCGGGCTATAGAAAATCTTAGTTTTATTTGCGCCGTTTTTGGAACTTAACCCCGACGCAAAGTGAGGTATTGGTGTAAATGTAATATATAGAAAACTTTTTATTTTCTTTTAAAGTTAATAAATAATTTATTAAACTAATAACTTTTGACAAAGGAATAAATTACAATTAAAAAATAAATTATTCATTTATTTATTTAAGAAATGAATTTGAATTTGAGCATAGTGAAAATACATACTATTGCTAAATTTAAAAGAACAATTAAGTATTTAATATTCAGTACATTCATACATAATATTATTTGGTATAATATAGTCCTAATATATATATATATTCTCAAACTCTAATATATTGTCACTAGGAAATTGATTATTCTTTCTCTGATTCTTTTTTACTATGAACAAGAAGATTTAAATAAATAGAGCATTAATTACCAACACAAAATAGGTGGGCCGCAAATGATTTCGTTTTAAATTTACTTTTTTATTCAGCAGCCAACGCAAAAATAACTTTTTTTCTTCCTCTATTGCTATTTTCCTTTTCTATTATATACCTTCTGATTGTTTATGAATTATAAATTATCCAAGGTTTAATAAAAAGAAAAGTATTACAATAAAATTATTAATTTAGAGTTTTAGTTCAAGTAAACATTTACTTAAGTCATTTTTAGTATTCACGGCCCAATTTTCAATAATAATTTTCATCGCGCCCCTCCCCATCGGAAATGTTTCAGAGCATCTCAAAATCATCTGACCTTTTTTTTTAGAACCATATTGAAAAAAAATTGATAAATAATCGAAAATGTTATGCAAAGTTGATTGGAGATGTAGTCAAGAATTTTGTTTTTGAATTTTGAATTTTAGTAAATTTTGAATAAAAGCAAATCGACACCCGTAATTCATTAAATATATTTATTTGGAAGGGAGGGATTCATAGTTATAATATAATGGGGTTTAGTTCGAGTGTTAAGCATAATTAATTTTAAAAGAGCCCGATTAATTAAGCTCTAATTTAAAAAAAAATATATTTTAAAAAAATTTGATAAATCATATCTAATAAAGATTAATTACGTTTTGATTAGTATTTTATTTTCGTCATTGCCCTTTCAATAATAAATAATTATATAAATAAAAAATTAAACATCATCTATTTATATTTAACGTTTATGAAATTTATAAAAAAAATCTCTTTATAAATATTTTTGATTAAACTTTAAATAAAAAAAAATTGAAACAAAATTAAAACATTATTCATTCTTAAGCTACTAATTTAAATTTTGTATAAATATTTATGCAATAACTATTATAAAAAAAAATAACTTCTAAGCGTTTATTATAGTCACTCACACAACTACAGAGTTAAGAGCAATTATCGTTGGCCAGCTTGATTAATTTCCTAAGCCCGAACTTGCTTATTAGTCTTAAAAAAAAAAGTGGGGACTCTCTATGATTAAAATCGTCCCCGGGTGCGTGATGCCTGCAAACTTCATAGGTATCATTCCCCCCCCCCCCCTCCCCCGTTTTCCACCATCTCCACGACAAATTGTAATTTCAATTCTTAGTATTATTGATTTATGTAAATTTTCAAGTAGTCCACTTGAAAAATTTCAACAACCTCCACTCAAATGTGCGTCTCTCATTCATATTAATAGAAATTTTCTACTGTCTTTTTTATATATATATATACTACAGACGTCACTTGAACTGTTAGATAACAACACTAGGAGCGGGTTATTTATCGTTGATTGTATAATGAAATAAAATTTAAGTAATTATCCGGTTGTTGTCTTATTTTTACCAAACATGAAATTACCAGTGTAAGTGAAACGAATGAAGCATAGCGTGACCCGAAATTCGGACAGATTAATTCACATTGGGATTTTCGTTTTGGCTACTAGAAACTAATTACAAAATGTAAAACGTACACAGTTTCACCGCTCTCCATTTTTTTTTTCTATATGATAATCTTATAGAGATAAACTTTAATAATCATTCATTCGAATTAAACGTATCATCAAAACTCGATTATTTTATTAGTGAAATTATTTTAAATATCTGTAAAATAAAATAGAGAATATAATCAATCTATAAATTATGATTTTTTTCTTTCTTTCTGAAATAATTTAAATACAATAATAATCATTCATTCGAATTAGTGAAAAAAATCAAAAAAAAAAAAAAATCTGGAGTGTCTCCACTCGACTATCTCGCTATTTTGAATTGGATTAATTAACATATATTATATTTAAATTAAATTTAATTAATTAAATTGCAAATTAAAATTAATAAATAATATTTATTATATCAGCGCGTGTTTGGCTTTTAGTTGATGGTACCAGATCACGAGCTGGCACGTGATTTGCAGTATCAAAATATTAATTCCGGTACTTTCAGCGATTCAATCAAACTGAAATTCTATATATAGCAGTTTTATACAATTTTTAATCATGTGAAAAACTATCAAACAGATATCTTTATTTTTATGGTCAGTTTAGAGGAAAAAAAAAATGAAAACGTCATAGGTTCCGGTTACATATCTCAAAAGTTGATAGAAAATTACGAATTTTGAATAATTCCCGTGTACCAAATTTCATGATTCTAGCTCAAATAATTTTTGCCTAATCTTGTATTCATACACACACCCAGACATTTTTCTCAATCTTAGTGAAAATGACTCAGGGACCTTCAAAACGTATAAAAACATCAAAATCTCGACATCGAAAATTATCTTTGACGAGATAATAAAAAAAAATTACTTTAGTTGTATTTTCTATTCTGTAAATCTTTTTCGATTATGCTAGACATTTTTATTTAAGTATAGATTTATATTTATTTATTCAAATTTTAAAACTCTCGCCCTCACGACTCCATGATTTAAGCAATCATTGAATTAAAACTATTGTGTTTAATAAAAATATTAAAAATAAAAAAAAAATATGTAGGAGCGGAGATCGCTAATTTTATATACATATTTTGTCATGTTTTTATTGGATTATTTGATTTAGATGACCTTAGGTCAAGGGCCAATTAAATAAATTATTAAAATAAATTTATGAATTACACCTTCAAAAAATTTTGTTTATTATTATTATTATTATTATAATCAATAATTTTATTTCAAGGTTTTAAATTTGGTATTTGATTAAAAATCTATTGAATTCTATTCTATATATCATTTTATTGGATAATTTTGAACTTTATGGTGTAGCTATCATAGAAAAAATGATAGAACATTGTTTTAAATGAATTCTCAACGGATGGTGAAATTCCCCATTCATCATGGTTTGTTCCTCCCATATGGTAATCGGTCTCTGCTCATTTTCTTCCTCTTTTCAATGTAAGAGTGAAATCATTAAGCCGCTTCATCATTCATATCGTTGAATTAAGAATCCAAATATACAAATCAAAAAAAAAGCGACTTCGGGTGGGGAGTGAAATTAGAATACAAAATGCTTTAATAGAATTGGTAGAAAGTAACTCAACACCTATTATTATAAAAAAAGAAAGAAAGAGAAGATAGAGAGAATGAAATGAAGGTGGGGTGGGGGTTAAAATGGAATGAATAGAGACTGGTTGGTGATTGATGACAAAAAGATACGGATGCTGAGGAGAATGGGGGAGAGGGAAGTGTTGCTTTCATAGGCAGTAGGTAGGTAGTAGGTAGGAGGCATGCAAAGTGGTCCATGCCACTTTTCAAAAGGACCACTTGCAAGCTTCCGAACCATCCATCCTTACCCCGGATCATCAATCAGAGCTTCTTGTTTTGGTGTCTTATCGGGATTTATTTATTTATCATAGTATATGGATGGATAAAGTAAAATAACCAGATATTAAACCACCCGAACTCATTCAATAAATTGTATACACCTAAAAGAAGAAAAATGAAAAAAATATATACTTATACGAGGTCTGTTCGAAAAGGTGAATTTTGAATTTTCGCGGGCTGTGTACATTCGATTATCGAATTTTTTTTTTTGTTATATTGGAAGATTGGAACACATGTTTCTTATATGTTTTCATTATCAGCCATTTTGGATTAGTAGTTTATTTTTGACAACTAAATTAGTCACGCTTTGTTTGTTCTGTGATTTTTTATTTAAAAAAAAATAAGGAATACTAGAAGGAAGTTGTGCAACGTTTGCCTGAAGCAATACGGCTCAATTCGGCCAGTCTACTTTGTCTCAAAAAAATGTTTATAAGTGGTACACGCGCTTTACTGAAGGCTTTACTGAGAAGTTTGACCAAATGTGAAGTTTACAATTCTTGTCAACAGGTCGTGCTATTAATAAGGAATGTTTAATTTTTAATTGCAATGTTTGCGTGGAACAATACGGCTCAAACGATCGCATTTGTGGAATCATTGATTCTGCATTAGCTAACAGAGCATTGCTTGTTCATGTTTTTTCGACCAAAACAACACCGCAATCATGCCTCAACTACTGTATTCCCTGCGACATTTTCTTATTCCCAAAAGTGAAGAGACCTATGAAAGGAAAGCGTTTTGCCACAATGAGAAAAGTTTGAATCGAAGAACAAGCTGATGACCATACCGAAAAGCGCATTTCAGAACTGCTTCGACGATTGGAAGAAGCGCTGGCATAAGTGCATTATATCGGAGAAGAATTACTTTGAAGGAGAAAAAAAAATGGATATTGGTAAATAAATAAATACTTTTCCAAATAATCCAAAATTCACCTTTTCTTTTGAACAGACCTCGTTTACCTCGTCTATTTTATAACAACACTGTTCACTCCGAAAGAAAATTTATTATTTTTAATTGATCATTCTTTTTTATTAAATTATCTTAAAATGATTATGAAATAAAGAAAGATGTTTGGGAATTTGGAGAGAATAGAAATTGAATCAGAAAAGAGAGGAATATGGTTATTGTGTCCAAGAATTTTCATGTTCATTAGCGTTACAGAGATATGTAGATAGAAAATGATTAAAGATGATTATTATATATTATAAGAGAAAAGGGGAGAACTAATAAAAATTATTTTTTCAAGTAGAATTAAAATGGAGAACCCATGAATCTCATCTAACTAATTCAGTTAAATATTCTTAGTTGTTTTATAAATCTGAAATTATTATATAAATAAGCAATATAATATTGTAATATTACATAAATAAATATTATGCATATATGTAATATTTAAAATCAAAACAACTAAATTTAGGAAAATAAGAAAATATAAAAAAATAATTTAAAATTTAAATATTTCAAGTGTAGTTTAGTTATACCATAGAATAGACAATAGAGCATAGAGCATAGGGTATAGATATAGAACATTAACCTTACCAAATGTAAATAAAGAAACATATTAAATATATAGTATAGTTATCATATGAATCTAAATACCAAAAAACAAAAAACAAAAATTAAATAAATCAAAATATTTGATTTATATTTGGATCGAAAAATATTACTTTAAAATTAAAATAAAATATGAATTCTGTTTTATTTTTAAATTTTAGGTTTTCATCCAGTTAATCTAATTGGTTATTATAATTTTTAGTATAACAGGTCACTTTCATAAATATCCTAAAATCTGACAAGAAAATTTCAATTTGATCGTTTCGGATCATTTTTCTTTAGCTGATATAATCATGTCAAAAAAATAATAATAAATAAATAAAAATCCATCAACTTTCTATGAATTTCTAATAGAATCCTTAATTCTTGATCAGATTTATAATCAATTTTTCAGCTGCCTACAACACCAACACAAAAAATTTAAATTACTGTTCAGTATTAATTTATTCTCCCATTTCACCAAAAACTTTTTCGTTTATATTATTATTATTTAAACTCATTATCAATTAGTTAATCGATACATTTTTTAGTCTAGTTAAATATATATTTTGTTTTTAATAATAATTACTTATCGGCGATTGATGAAAACAAAAAGGGGACAGTCAGCTTACCTAGAACAAAAAAGAAGAGAAAATTAATTAACAAATATATTAATTATAAATATAAATTAATTAATATAAAAAATAATAATAATAACAAATATTTTAAATAGCAAATATAAAGAAGCGGAATTGACCCGTGTTAATGTCTTTAATTTTTTATTATACTCATAATTAAAAATAAATAATTTATACAAAGTATGATGTGAGAATATTGTACAAGGGCAGGGCAATATGTCCGTGACATTTTAAATTTTCCGTTTCTTAAATGAAATGGTAACACTGCTCCTTTCAGCAGACAACTATCAGCTGACTGTCGAAATTTGAACCAGCTGGGTATTTTGGTTTTAGTTTGACATCCATTAATAGCAGACTACCTCGTGATTTGAGAAGAAAATGAAACTATTTCTTGTTTCCAAACCTGAAGAAATAGCTCGGCAATGAAATCATCTCACAAACAAATATTTTTGATGCCCTCGACAAATCTTAATTTTTGGAAGGGATAAAAAAATTAGAGAAAGTTAGGACGAGGTAAAGAGCTCAAAGGAATCTACGTTGAAAAACAAAATAATTTTTATCAAAAAACCTGTGTTTCATTCAAAAAGCCACGCACTTATTGACATCCCCTCATACTATAATATCAAATATGAAAAAATTAGGATTGAATGGTAGGGATGAATGTAACACCATAAGAATTTTCAGATAAATCAATTAATTTTCAAAATTGCATATTAAACTAAAATAAAATAAAATATTATTTATTTTTTTTATTATTTATATTTAAATAATAAGTATATAAAAGTTACATAAATAATTGACATATTGAATAAAGAAAAGTTATAAATTTTTCTATAAAATATCATTATGTTTTAATTATTAAATATTTCAACTTATTCTTGCAGAAGTAACTGAAATATAATATAGTAAGTAATCATAAATCATAAAAAAAGTATTACATAAATTATATTCGAGTTATAGTGGTAAGTGATTAATATGTCACTAAAAACCATTTAAATCTCTTATCTAATATCATTCCAATTATTTAGTTAAAATTATGATTTTAATATTTTATTTTATATATTTTATTGTTCATTCGTCCCCACTCTTTTACATAATATCTGTTAAGATATTAAATTGAGTAAATCAACTTCATTAGTATTCCTTAGTAAAAAAAGACACCGCCTTGCCCTTAAACTCTTCATTTGAAGGTCCTTTTTCAACCAAAACCTGTCAAAATACATCGTTACACATCGATATATCTAAAATTATATCCTTGTATTGTTTTCACCACCCCTGGCTGATTTGTTTAACATCTTGAAAGAAATAATTAATAAACAATAAATAAATAATTGGTTTCTAAGTCTAATTTTTTATATTCTTCAATTGAAAACTATTTTAAAATAAATCGCCACGCCAAGGTTATCGTACTTAAACTCATTCTTCAGCCAAAGTAGAACCTTGAAGTCTTTGCTTTGAAATTGAAATTTAAAAGATGACCAAAATTTTTGACCTTCGTAATAGATTAATTTTTTATTTTTTTAATTTCATTTGAAATTGTCTAGAAAATGAATACAGGAAGTAAAAGATATATTATACATACATATTATCAATTTTACTCTAAGCTTAATTAATGTCTGACATGTATAAAAAGTTTTGGAATAGGAATATTAAATTTCGCTATCATATAAAATGTCGAATAGCTCAACAGCATAACAAAATTCGGCTTTAACTCTGTTTATGGTAAGATAAATAAAACCCGACCCAAACCGTGAATATATATATATATATATATATATCTACGTCACACTTTGAAAAAATAATTGTAAAATGAATAAATTAAAAAAAAACTCAATATATATATATATACCTATAGACCCCAATTTTCGTATTTGCAAGGTGGAGAAGAATTTTCATAATTCTGAACATTACGTTAATAACAGAAAAAATTAATTATAAATATTAAATTTATTTTTCATTCATAGTGTTAAATAATATTAATGTAGATAATGTATCTTAAAACTACATATTTATCAACAAAATTTAAAATAATTTTTTGAAAATTCAAGTATAAAATAATATAAGTTGACCTGTGGCCAGGTCCGAACCGACCGACGGTTTGAAGTAAATTAATTAGCAGCTACAGAAACAATTTCAAATAATTTTAATATATCTATTAATGTAATAAAAAACAGACATAGATACATAAATAATAAATATAAACATTTTTAATTTTATTTTATTTATAATATATATGCAAGACCAGGCTGTGACGTCATGAATGGCTGGATGACGTCATATAATTTTAAATCAAGAAAAAACTAATAAATATGATTTTCCCGAGGATAAAACCAATACAAAGTGCATGATTCGTGATCATATATAAAAAAGTCTCCTCATGTGAAATTTGGTGTGAAAATAACCCTTCCCTTCCTATCGTCGATCGCTAATACTACCACTTCCGATTTCCGGATTTGCACCAAAAGTTGATCAATTCATCCCACTGATGCATTAAGTAAATATACCAAATTTCATCAAAATCGATTGAGCCGTTCAGGCTGTACACATCTATACGGACGGACGGACAGACGGACGGACGGACAGACATCATGCTAAAAATACTTTTTTCTGTTAAGAAAATGCATGATTCGTGGAGATATGTAAAAATCTCCACATGTGAAATTTGGTGTGAAAACAATACCTCCCTTACTATCGTCGGTCGGTAATAAGTAGTTGTGATTAAAAATGTATGTACATATTTCTTGAAAAAAGCTGATTTAAGCCATAAAAATTCAGGAAACTTTGATCCTTTATTTTTGTATTATAAATATTATCATATTATAATAATATATATATATAAACCGGAAGAGATTGATTTACTAAAAATTCCAATTATTTAAATATATATATATATATTGTGCAAATTATTTAAAAATGTAAAAACACATCATTTATTTTTTTTATTTACTGATATTTTTAGTGTAGAACAGAATACCTATTGTTCATAAACATTTTTGAATTATAGTAGATCCCATAAATAGCTACGAGTATAAAAATTCTTTTGTATTTACATTTGCTTTGATATTCACCTCCCCTAAGTGTTCTTTTCATCGTCTTTTCAAATTTTATTTTTATTATTATTTTTTTCTTTTTGTTTTTGGTCAAGATTTCCTTTTTGGAGTTTGCAAAGTGGCGGTGCTTGACCCTGATGCTCAAGTAGCGGAGAATTTTTAAGGAAATATCCTTGAAAATGTCCACATCCCATATTGAATTGAAAAATAAAAAATATAATAAATTCGTATTTAGGATTAGCGATAAAATTAAAAAAATATATATCTCTTTATAACTTTTTTATTATTTATAAAAATGGCATTGAAAAGTCTTCATTTTGCCAAATACTTATATAACTTAATTAATAAAAAACCCTATCTAATATGATTTAAACTCTATTTTATTTTAAGAAAACCTCTTATATTATGATTTAATGAAAAATGTACTAAATCCCTGAGAAATTACTCATCATCTGACATTTTTTATCTTTATTCTCATAGCGTTTTTTATAATGTTCCACTTTTGATTTCAATCTTATTTTCTTTAAATTTAACACTTATTAGATTTTTATCTAGTAAATAAAAAAATTTAAAATTATTTTTTCCTGATTTTATACTTTTTAATTTCCTCTTTCCTTAAATTACAAATAATAATTTTTTTTCCTCATATATTCTAGTTTATTTTTATGAAGTCATCGGCATCCATATCACACATTCACACATGCCTACAATTATCATAATATATTAATTAATTAATGTCCCTCATCTACATAAAATGTAAAAAGTCGATTATTTTTCGAAATTTCCTTTTTAACTGGTAATTTATCATTAAAATAAATAAGTAAATAGATTCTCCCCTGATTATTTGTCTCGGTGTGAGTGTCACGCCTATCCACATGTCAGGGACAGGTATCCGGGATCAGAGACCGACAGCCCAGGGACATTCATTCATGGCGCCTCAGAATTATTTTCACTTTCTTTAGATGGTGAACAAAAATATCTTTTCTATATGGTTAAATTCTCTCAAATATATATATATATATATATATATCATCCGAGCAGGCATTAAAGTCTCCAAATCGGGAACTTCAACGCTTGCTTCTTCACATAAGAAAGAATAAAAATTATTTTTTTTATGCCTTTTTTTCTTCTTTTATTTATTTTAATTGTATTTTCCAAATTTGCGACAATAATAAATATTACAAATATTCGTTTATGTATTTATTTATATTATTTTATTTTACTGAAAACTAATTAACATAATAGAGATAATTAGAAAATAATTTAAAAATGAGCAATTAAAATATTTGAAATTTGTTATAAATGGAATATGTCTGAATGTTTTTCATTGTATATTTATATATAAGGCTTTGAGATATTTTTTGTCATTGTGTTTCGTTATGGTTATCTAGGTAGTGTCTGAATTTTGAACAAAGCCAAATATCTCAAAACTTCCATATTTATTTTGGTTATAATAAATCTCTTTTCCATGTATGGTTTTAGATATCTTTCAAGAGTTTGTGAGAGTGGGAATTCAAATTTAATTTTGTCAGTAAAACTAAGATGAAGTCATTGCTGAAAAAAGAGCGGGAGACATCGTATCGATCGATCTATAGCAGCGGCACTCGATCAACGTGTTGTAAGCTGATCTTTTTGGGGAGGAGAGGGAACTAGAAGAAGGGGGGAAGGGGGCATTTACATGAATATACATCCAACATGCATCCCTAGAGATGGATGGATGGTTGTTTCCTTGGCAGGAAATTTGGCCTTGGCTCCTCGAAGAGCCTCAGCCACGTGTTAATTGCCGGCGATCGTTTGATGCGAGAAAAATATCAAGATAAACATGAAAAAGAGACAGAGAGACCCTCAGATTGAAAGAAACCTTCTAAATCCAGATGGAGTATTTTAATTAACGCTTGATTAGGTGATAATATCCATCCGAAGCTTTTATTGGATTTTGATAATATGAAAAAAAATTCCATCCAATTCTCTCTCTTTGCATCTTAACAGGATCAAATCTTTCAATTTGATTCTTCAAAACTTCTTTTGTATTCAATTAAAACTAGGATATATATATTTTATCTTTCCAAAGTAACAATAAAATTTAAACAAAATAGAAATATTTAATAAATTAAAATAGATTTAAATCATTTTTATTTGAGATTATTGACCTCAATATGATTTGCCAAACCTCTGTTTGAAAGTAAAAATATAGTTTCTGTCCCCGGTATACATATGGCAATGGAGGATGCTAATGAAGTGATTATGAAATTGGAATCAGATTGAGGACAATTTTCTTATCTGTTTTTATCTCACGATTTAATAAAATGTTGATATTATAATAATATTACTGAAAAGCATTAAGATATTATAGTACTTAAATATTTAAAGTAATAATATTATTTTCAATTTAATTAGATTGAATAAATTATTAAATTAATTATAAATTATTGTATAAATTATTTATCGATTTTAAAACTTTAATATTTTTTTTAACAATATTACTTTAGAAAATAATTAAACATCTTATTATTTAATCCTTTAAAAATCTTGAAACTATTTAAAAATAAATATTTATTTTTCTATTTAATATAGGGTTCTTGATATTTCGTTCGATGAAGTGGGGAGGGAATGAGAGGTGTTATGAGAAAAATAAAAATATTATAATAATATTAATTCAACTTCTCCAGATTCAAAGTGGCGATATAATTAAATAGTACCAAAAATTGTAAATATTTAAATTCAATTCTTTATAAGTAATGTATGATGATTAATATAAATATAATTTAAACTTAAATATATTGGATAAATGAATAGAAGAGATAGTCAGGGGTTGAGTGAAGATGAATGATGAATTAAAATTTATTATGGGAATTTCTGAGTAAGTGTTATCACATCGCACGCCTATTAATGTGCTTTGAGTAAAAGCTGACGGGTGCTTCTCTTTTTCTTTTTCTTCACCCCCTCCCCCCCCCATCTCCCCAAGTACCTCCACTTTCTTTAGGACGCCACTGAAGCCACAATCAAAATTCCTCAGGATCTTGATAGAGTTGGTCACACGCAAGCATCATCTATACAGCAGATAAACGAGAGATGAGGAGGGGGGAATGAGTTCCAAAAGACGGCAGTCGGGGGAGGCGTGAGCCCTTTTGTCACGAGCAGCCACCAGCAATTAAGACACGACGTGATCACTTAACATTGCGGATCAAATTGCGAACATTGAGAGAAAATTGAGACAGCAACCCATCAAAATCTTACTTAACGTTTGGCGGCGTCTCTTTAGGATAAATTCCAGATGACAGAAAAAATCAGAAATGAAGCATTCCGTCCATCATTAGTTAAAAACGATCCATTTAAATTTTGTTGAGAAAAAGATTGGTTTATTCAAGTTCTCACAATATAAGTAAAGAAATATATTAAAATAAATTAATATTTCTTTGTAAATTTAAGATTTGCATAAAATGTACTTTAGAGAAGAAAAAAAAATGAAACATTTATTAATAATTAACACCAAATTTATTATTAAAGTAAATTTTTAGCCAATAATGTTTTAAGAAATAATATAATTTATTAAAAAATTAAAACAATTAATGTTTAATTACATTGAAATTAATTAATTATAAATTCAATTATATTTCTTCCATACCTTCTAGGGATCCATTGAAATATCTATAAAAATTTGCAAAAGTCTATCTCAATTTAAAGTTGATGAAAAATCGATTTTAATTTGTCATAAGAGCGAACAGACAGACAGACATGAAGTGAAGTTGATAAAAACGTTATAAAAAGAAAGTTAATCAAAATCTTTTGCAATATTGAGAATATAAATATGAAAATGTTTGGATTCGGTGACCTATCCTATAAATTGAATTTGACGTCTTAACTAAATCGATTGATACACAATACCTGTTGTTACTAAAAATGCATTGAGCAAAGAGAAATGAGCTCCGTTAAAAGCATTGATTCAAAAATGAACAACAAACACAAATGAATTTGAAATGCTATGCTAATGACATTCATACTACATTTAATCCTAAATAGATTTTTAGGCCGTTTGGTCCACAAAAAATGACGTGGATAGGATATTGAATACTCCTATCGTGCTCCTTTAGCATTGATTATTTCTTTTCTAATCTTTGTTTCTATCTTTTCAAAAATACTTTTATAACTCTTTTCTTATAATGATTTAATAAGTACAATAATATCAATTCATACATTGATATAAATTCTATTTAATCCATCCATCTTTTGTTCCACCAACTCAGCCATGTAAATTAATTGCCTATGCACGATTTGTCTTTTCAAATACCCATCTAATCACAAGTTTCTTTCTTATCACATAGAAATCAAACAACCAACATGCATGTCCATTTGAACTCCTTTCAACTTGTTTATTCCATGGTGTAACACAACCACTTCATTTCCTATATATATATATATATATGTAATGCCATTTCAATCCAGATTTTGCGCCCTAAGTTTTTTTTTTCCATCAGCTAAATGTTATAAATAAACATTATAAATGAATGTCAGGTTGCAATTAATCGCGCGTCGCCTCCTTCAAGGATATTCGTTGTTCCGCACGAATATTTCTTTTTATTCCACTTCACCACAGAACAAAAATGTCAGTTCAAAAATTATACCTGCCATTTTTCCATTATTTATTCCATCTCATCTCATCTTTCAACTGCAATTGCACTTATCCAATTTCTGAAGCGTCAATTGAAGAGAAGATCTCGCGGTGGTGGTGGTGGTTACTTCTAATTTTATTTTCCTTTCATCGCCATAGCTTGCATGGCAGCTGACTTTTTCTAATCTCGCTTCGATCTCGAGGCCATTTGTTCTGATTTGACTTCATTTTTGTAAATTGACCATAAATTCACACCGCCAAATTGTCAAGGGCGATATTCGCTTGCGATAAGTTCATACAACAATTACAAGATACCTTAAACAGCTCTATTACATTATATTATATATATACATGATTTCTATTTTAAATTATGGGGTTCGAGATTCAGAAAACGAGGTCTAGAAGTTGTAAATACAATTTCTGATCATGATGAAGTTACCAATGAAAAGGATTAGTATAGTTCCTTTTTAAACTCGATTTTTAAGATTTTTTTTTTTTTTGTTTATTGAAAACATTTATTCAATTTTTCTATAAGACTAATGCATTAACCCATATAACAATTTTAGATACTTTTTTCATATTATGATAGATTTATTATTTAAATTATTCAACTCTATGAACTTGGAGAGATTAGATTCTTTGTTTTTAAGTTTTGCAGTTACGCATTTACTTTTTGATCTCCAAAAAACTCTAAATTTTAATCCCTGGTTTGATTTGCAATATAAATAAGAATGAGAGTTTCAATTTATGATATTAAAATAAGCTTCAATGAAAAAGGAAAAACACTGAATAAAAATTTGAAAGAATTTCAGTTTGGAAAACAATCCTATATTTTCATAATAGGAGAAGGGTGAAAGAGTCAAAATTTAACTTTCAATTATGCTAATAAATATGAAATTAATTGCCTATTCTTTTGTAACAATTTTTTTTTTTTTTTAATTGAAAAACCGTTTTTTGATTGTTTTTGGGTGTGCCTGTGGTTGATGTTTATATTTTCCAAATTCGTTCCCAGCAGACACATAACAAAATAAAAAAAGAGGAAATTGTTTCCAGCCCCTAATTAACCCCATTCCTTTAATTGCTATCATTAAACAGCAAAATCTTGACGATGTCGTTCGAATGCTTAATTCGCTGGGTGTGGTGTCGTCTTTCTATGTTCGTATTGAACAATAGCTACGCCACTGATTGTAAATGCCAATGAGAATGAAGGCGATGGCGGTGGCGGTGGTGATAAATAGGGAGATGATAAATGGAAGCTCCATTTTGTCTTTCGAGATCGAATGGCATTTGAAGTTAATCTGTGATGACGCCCACTACAACGTGACCGGAGTGCCAAGCGGACCCTGCGGCCAATTCGATATTCAAATAAGCGACAGATAATTCAGACATTTATAATCCACTAAAATCCAAAAGAAGTAATTCCACAGAAAAACATTATTCGCTTTCATGAATTTGTAAACAGGCTATTGATTTATTTAATTTTACTAAAAAATATTGTGTCCGAAAATATCTCGAAAATCTTTGAAGATTATTATTAAATAATTCTTCAAATGAATAAATAAAGTTTGTTTCTTTTTGTGGGCATCAAAAATGCTCATAATGGATTTTTGTCTTCTGTTTTTATGTTTTGAAAAAATTATTACTAGTATTCCACTTTTCCCTAGAAAAATTCAAATCAATATTATTGAATAATATAATTATTTAAATCTTAGAAATATAAATGTGTGAATATAACATAAAAAAACAGATTTGGATATAACATAAATATTTTTAATTTTATTTTATTTATAATATATATGTAAGACCAGGCTGTGACGTCATATAATTTTAAATTAAGAAAAAAACTAATAAAGATGATTTTTCTCGAGAATAAAACCAATACAAAGTGCTTGATTCGTGGTGATATGTAAAAAATCTCCTTATGTGAAATTTGGTGCGAAAATAACCCTTACCTTGCTATCGTCGATCGCTAATACTACCACTTCCGGTTTCCGGATTTGCACCAAAAGTCGATCAATTCATACCACTAATGCATCAAGTAAATATACCAAATTTCATCAAAATCCGTTGAACCGTTCAGGCTATACACATCTAAACGGATGGACGGACAGACATCATGCTAAAAATACTTTTTTCTGTTAAGAAAATGCATGAATCGTGGAAATATGTAAAAATCTCCACATGTGAAATTTGGTGTGAAAACCATACCTCCCTTACTATCGTCGGTCGGTAATTACATTTCCAAATTAATATCAAACACTCATTTAATATTTTTTCTAATTTCAAACAAATTTCAGTAAAATAATTATATAAGTAATAATTTTATCCATTTTATGAAAAGACAGAGTCTATCAAGCCAATTGCCACTTAAGCAAGGAAGCGAGATATTATTTGATCAGTACAAAGTAATTTCACATCTTTATCTTGATTTTCTAAAATGGAGACCGCTACTTTCGCTGGGATTTGTGATGCCCCATTGTGCATCAACAAATTTAAATTAGACATTAGTATTTCTAAAAGCATTCAAAATAAAAAATAAATTGTCTTTCTTATTTTAAATCAATTTGTTCACGGTTTATGGTTGAACTATCGAGTTTTTATCATTGATATCGATTGTTAATTAATTTTAAAATATAAAGAATGCATTTTTTAATTATTTAATATCATACTACATAAAAAACTTATTTATTTTCAATAAATAAATAATAAAATCAAATAGATTCTAGTGTTAGCAGTAGACGATATAAATATATCCATGAAACGTGAATTTATCTTTGGATTTATTGATTATGAATAATAATTTTATTTAATGAAAAGCAAGATTCCATTATATTACGAACATAAGCAACTGCTTTTTTTACACATTTATTATTATTATTATTATTACTATAATAAAACAAGAATTATCATGAAATTATGCAGATCGAAATGTTATTTATTTATTTAATTCTTAGAACCATATGGTTTAAATAAATTATACATCATCATGGACGTTTTTTATTAAATTATTCTTTAATTAAATTAATAAGTTTAATTAATGACTGGAAACCGACCAGAGTATAGCATATATAATATTATATTTTTTAAATTCTATATTTTTTTTTATTTAATTTATACATATTCTAAAACTAGGAAAATTTTATTAATTTTATTTTAAAAAAAAGCATAAAAAGAAATTAAATATTTTTATATTTTTCAAAAATTGTACAATTGTTTCTTTTCAAGATCAATTGCTTGTAAATTTAGCTTTTGGATTTTTTTTATTTTGACACAAGAAATGTCTCGTTGAGACTGAAAATGAAAAAAAAAATATATAGAACAGCCTATGCCAAAGAGAGAGAAGGGGATTTTGGCCAATGCATTAAAATTTTTCCCATATTTCAATTTTCCTCTGTTAATATAATAAAAACATAACATAATTTTCTTTAATAATGATTATTTATTTATCTATTAATATTTTATAATATTTTCATTTTTTTTCATTGAAAAATAAGAAAAAAAATTATGTTTTTTTTTTAAATCATGTAATTTAAATCTCCTTATTAATTATTTAAATAAAAAAAAATTACAAAATTAGTTCTTTATTTTATTTACAAAATTCATTATGGTGGTATTTATTTTTTAATTTACATGTATCTTGGTATTATATTTTTTATTTTTTTATTCAACAGAAGGTAACTAACTAATCGATTTAAATTGGGTTTGTTTCATGTTAATTTCAAATCATTTGTTTGCGTTGTTCATAAGACGGAATTTAATTATTTATTAATGCCTCAGTAGAATATATTGAAGGTCGAATATAAAAATTCTCCAATTATATATATATATATATATAGTGATCTTTTATATGTTCTGAAATTTTCTTATTAAAGAGCATTTAGTTAAATTATAGTTGGAAGCAACGGATTTTAATCCGATTGACCTTGCATTGAGCCCAAATCCCCTTCTCTCTCTTTGGCATAGGCTGTTCTATAATTTTTTTTTTTCATTTTCAGTCTCAACGAGACATATATTATATTTTTTTTTATATACTTATAAGTTTATCAAAAGGGAGATGAGATTGGCAATAAGCAAGGATTTACTCTTTATCCCAAAATCTGTCCATTTCTTGTGTCAAAATTAGCGAAATAAAATTATTTATTTATTTAAAATATTATTTATAAATACTGTGAGACAGACTATATAATACTTTAGACTATTTACTGACATGGACAAAAATAGACATACAGATTAACAAAGAACGGATTAAGTTGATGAAAAACCGATTTCAATTTGTCAAAAGAGCGAACAGACAGACAGACAATGAGACAGACGCCAAGTGAAGTTGAGAAAAACGTTATAATAAAAAACTGGAGACAAGACCAAAGAACGATATGGGAATTGGACCATTAAACATCATATATAAAGACTAAATGGTGTGAGTTTTTTCAAATATAAATAATAACCAATCTAAATTTATCTTTGTATTACTATTCAAATGTAACTGTGATATCTTAATAATTTACTTGTTTTAATTTACTTTAATTTAATTTAATTTTGTCTGCTAATTATAATAGTTAAATGTGACCTAAACCTCACAAAGAGGAAAGCGAGAATCATACTATATAAATAAATAAATATCTAAAATATTATATTAAATTATTATATTATTATATTATTATTTGGTGAAAAGAGTTGAATTAGTTCTTATAGTTTTTTTCGAAATTTTTTTTTAATTTAAATTTATAATTAAAAAATGCTAATTTTCTATTCTTGTATATTTACTCTAAATCATAGGATCCCAAACTCTTTTTGTCGTAGTTTCCTTGGCATGTTTTTCGATTTTGGGTAGCCCCCTAAATTGATTTTGATTTTTTTATAAACGATTTACCTTTTTTTTTTTAAGAGACATATTCAAAAAATCCATGACGGAAAACACGTGGACCCCCGTGGACCCCCTAGACCTCCGTAGACCCCCATTTTCATTTCATGGACCCCCAAATTTGTTATTCGCTGCCGTGGACCCTCTGGAGGTTAAAATAGACCCCCAGGGGTCCAAATAGACCACTTTGGGAACCTATGTCTTAAATAATTCTTTCATCAATAATTTGCAAAAATATAATTAAATTATGAAATATTTTAATCTTAAAATGTAAATTTAATTATTGGAATATTAATTTCAAATATTTCACCAATTGTATCATTGTTATAAAAGAAAAAATTAAATAAATATATTTAATCAGATTAATGAAAATAGAATACTTAATTTTATATTTTATTTATCTATTTATTTAATAAATTCCAGATGGTCAATGTAAACATTCAAGTACAAGAAAACCCTTCATTTTTAATTTTACTATCTTTAATCAACCAATAGAAACTTTCAATTTACATTACTAAATTAAGTGTAGTTTTCTTTTTCTCTTTTGTTCAGTATTACAAACTTCATTGCTTATTTATTTATTTATTATACGTTACGAGAGTGGAGAGGGCTTTTATTGTTATCCAACGATTTATATCAAAAATTCCACCGGATAATTGCGATTTCGTTGGTGGATGAGTCATCCACCCTACCGGTGTGTTTTATTGGATCGAATAGTAAAATCGAACCACCCACCCACACCAACGATTTCTGTCTCTTTCTCTCTCATTCAATCGATTATTCATGCAACCGAGTATGGTAGATTTTTTTTCTTCTTTTTCTTCTTTAATTAGATTTACGAGCGAATTATAAATGAAACAAACTAAACTAGAATAGAAAAATAAAAACGGGGTGGGAGTGGGGGAAGGAAAGGAATAAATGAAATACTTATGGAAAGCTCACCCACACATTGATATACACGTGTCATTTCAGAGGAGATCTTCCTGATCACTAAGACTAAAAAAAAAAAAAAACTAAACTAGGATAAATTCCTCCTTGATTTGATATTAATAATATATAATACAATCGAGATTAATAAATAAATAAATTCACAATCTAAAAATACACAAATCCTTTATCATTTAATAATTGTGATTAAAAGATGAGAAGGACTTACTAGCAAATTTACAATTATATTATTGAAAATAAATAAATAAATAATCATTTTGTGATTAAAAAAATATTTATTTTAAAGTAGTTTAGAATTTAAACATCATTTTTGTTGTTGTTGTTGTTGTTGTTGTTGTTGTAATTGTCAAAGCCAAACGTTTTAATTTTATGTCCACCCGTTCGTTCTCTTTATTCAAATTTGAAATTTAGTGCCATCCATTTACAATCTTATTTTGAATGCAATGAGTGGGAGATGAAAAATAAATAAATAATTCCAGGTCACGACAAATCTGGAGGAGAAATAAATAAATAAAGTTATTTCCTCGTTTATTTATTTCCTTAACGATGTATACAGTATAATAATATATATAATATATAATATATATTTTATATTTGATCTATAATATTTATATAAAAAAAGTACGATTAAGTTTTTTTTTTCTTTTTTCATTCGAATGTTTGTTTGTTTTTTATCTATTAATTTATTTATTTATTTTTCTAATCTTCAAAATTGTCTTATTTTAATTTCAATTAAAAATACAGACAGTAATTATTCAAGTAAATGCATTTTCGTGGATTTGGATAATACTTTACCATTGAGTTCCTTCTGCAATTCCAAATAAACTTTTCTTATGAAATTTTTTCCGGCATCTTATAGTTTTCGAGATAAACATTATTATAATTGCATATAAATCCATTGATATTCTATTTAGCTAGCATGTTTTATCCGTTTGACTACCAGAGGGGGCAGTAATTTTCTGTTTGGAGATTTATCCAAACCAAACTTATAAAAACTGAAAATTAGTGAATAAGTGAATAATTAGTGAATTAGTCAATAAAGCATTACTTAATGACACATTTCGACAGTCATAACTAATCTGTCAAACTTAAAAAATCTTTATTTTAAAAATTTTTATCTCGTAAACAAAAAAAGGCCCGAAAAATTTCATAAAAAAGTTTATTTGAAATTGCAAAAGGAACCCACTATTATCCAAATAAACGAAAATGTGTTTACTTGAATAATTACAAAATACATATTAATACTAAATAGAAGATATCATAAATAGAAGAATGAAGAAGATTGAGTACGAACTAAGTTGAGTTTTGTAAACACTATTAAAATCTTTTATTTATATTTTATTTTGTCTAAAAGTAGAACATTAGAATGTCAATAATAAATTCAAACATCCCTATACCCACATAAAATTCAATCACCAAATTTATATCTTTTAAAATATTATAAATTAAAAAAAAAATATTCTTAAAAAAATAATTAATTTATAGAAAAGATCGATAAATCTTTAGGAGGAGAAAATAATTTGTTAGTGAAAAAGAGCAAAGATTATTAAAATGTTTGATTGATACTTTATTAATATTTCATCTTGTTGAGTGGTGAAGAAAATTAAGAAAAACGTTCTAAAAAAAGCAGCCATCCTCCCACTACTAAAAATATTCTCCATTGAAATAATATAGATTGAAAAACCAATAGCAAACTCCTCGCCTTCTAATTCATTCACACTCAAAATAGTTTTTATTTTTGTTTTATTTTTTTGTGATTGTGTTGAGGCATGGTGAAAGAATTTACTGGCTTAAAGGTGTTGGCTTGGGCTTTGCCTAAATCTAGGGCGTCCTAAAGCAATCCAAATACTTTCATTGTGTCTGGATTCAAAGGAGAGTATTATGGTAAGTGACTCTGGGAGAGATGAAATTTTAATAAATTACAGATATAATAGGATACCTATGCACACACAGCCTGAACGTTTTATATCACTTATTTAAAGAGGAAGAGAGAGAGAGAGAAAGAGAAGAAAGTAGAGAAGAGAAAAATTAAATTTCTTCACGTGGGTTTCAATTCAAATGGATAATCATTCAGTAAGCAAAACAAAAAAAAAATCTAATTTGATAAAATAGAAAATCATTTTAAAATTCAAACTAATCCAAAGGATGTAAAAAAAAATATTATTAATTAATAATAAATTAAAAAAATATTTTTCCAATATTCTCTGTTTAAATTATATAAATTTATTATAATATAAAAAATTTACACTTTCTAAAAATTGGATCGAAATAATCAAAAGATATACTTAAATTAACATTAGAACAAGAGAGAAGTAATGATAAGAGAAGATAGTATTTAAAATGAGATGTTGAATGCACATAGGTAACATGGAAAAATTAAAAAAATTGTTTTTTCATACGCAAAAAGTAGATTTTTAAAATAATATTATTTTAAAAAAATAATATAATTTAATAATAAAAAAAAATGTTAAATAAATCACGTTGTATTATTGAGAATATAAATATGGGAATGTTTGAATGGGGTGACCTATCCAAGAGTGGGCGATAAAATAGATTTGACATCATAACTAAATTGATTGTTGATGATATATGCAATGCAATCAGCTATGAAAGAGAGGGAGATTTACGTTGCTTATTTCGCGAGATAAACCAATTCCTGTTGTTACTAGAAATGAGAGTAATGGGTTAAGTTAGAAGCATCGATTAAGAAATGGATGACTTTAGTTTAATGTAAGTCAATAAACAAAAACAATTATTCACTTATTAAATTAATTAAAAATATTTTTAAACGTCTTTCAAAAATATATTTTATTTAAATTCTTGCTTTATTAAGCTGAATCGATTAGAATTTATTATTTTACATCAAATTTCTTATAAAGTTTTTATAAACCTCAAAAAGGTAAACTATTGCATTTCTACTACCAATGGAATATATATATAAGTTCCAACTTTCTGGCTATTAAGAGCGGCGTGGGGGCTCGTAACCTGGGCCGTTTTGCTTCAAAAAAATTTGAGTGTAAAGGGTATACTGATTATATGATTTTTTTTTAATAACATTGAAACCACCCCTTCTCCCCTTTCATCTAAGATTATATAAATATATGATTCTGAAATGTTTATAATTTTTCCTTCCCTAGATTTATTTTACGATATCTTTTAGTTCAATGATTCTTATATAGATGGCATTGTTTCTATTTTAAATAATCATCCCTCTAATAATTCTACCCTTTAAAACTAAATAGTTCACGATTTCCTTAAGAGATGGCGTTAGTTTTTAATATTAAAATAAACAAATATTCCCTCCCCTTGCATTAAAGTCTACTGAGCTCTTCGGGCGACGATCTGTCCTTTAAACAGATCATCCCTTCTCCCAACCCACTACTAACCCTCCCCACCTCATGCTTACCCACCACTCACCATAAATAAAAAAGAATTAATTGCAATTCACACATTATTATTTCTCGTAGCGGTGGGGGGAGAAAAGTTAAACAAATAAAAAAATGTCTAACTGATTTGATGTTTATTAAAATTACCCAAAAATAAGCCTGATTTCATTCTAGTCCAACTTATTAAAAAATAATTTATATATTTGATCATTTATTATTAATTTTATAATAATCATTATTTTTCTCAAATAATTTAATTTTTCAAACCATGTTTTTCTTAACTCTTTTTGATTAAAATTTGATTTGCATTTATAAATTTTCTTCACCAATCTACAAGAATATTAAATAAATTCCTCCCTTTATCTGGAATTTTAGTACCGTTATCATTCTAACGTAAAAGCCCTATTGTTATACACCGGAGTATTCATTTCTCAGGAGGTTCATTTGCAAGTGATAATCCTCCACTCTCCCTTCACCAATTTTCTCGAATGCACGTAGGACTGTGACCTTTGAAGGTTCTTTAGGCGTTGTTTTTGAAATACCCTCTCGGAGGCATCCTAGCGGTCGAGGTCGCCTCGAGTGTGAATTGAATGCCCATTTGCAATGCAAAACAATACCCCCTCTTCCTCCTTCCACTCCTTCACCCTCGACAAATTGTCTTTTGGAATCAATCGCTTATATCGGCCGGATCCATGCCTTCCCCCACCCTCTCCCACTTTTCCTAAAAGCCATTACCAATTGCGTCATAGAAATATAACTTTTATTTATTTTTCTCCATCGAATAAATAAATAAATGGACCAAAGGTGCGTTTATATTTTCGTATCAATTTATCAAACCGCAAAAGTTTTTTTTTTTTAATTTTCCTCTTTCGCTTGAGTGAAAGATTATTCCGCTCACTTTTTTTTCGGGTTGTATTAATTTCAAATGAAAAATTAAATTAAATCACCATTTCGCAAACAACATTTGAAAATTTATGCGCGATGCTGATTTCGATATCAAAGAGAATTGAGATCACCTGGAGATTATCTCGACAGCACTTGATTAAGAATCAAGGGTGGCTCTTGCATATTTATCTAATTTCCCTCCCTCCATATGTCACTACTTCGATTGCATACAGGTGTTGGATTATTCAACCAAATTCCACCATCCTCGCCTCTCCCAAACACCTGCCATTTTAAAACGTATACAATCAAAATAATTATTAATATATTGATAAATAAATTTGTTGAAATAAGAAAATATTATCATATGGTAAATAAATCCGAAAACCAAAAGTTTGATTTTCCATTTATTTTTAATTATTTTTGTTTGATATTTTCTATCAAACTTTAAAATTGACCTTTGTAATCCTTTGGGGAAAATCATATCGTAAGTTCTTGTTTGTAGCAACCACATTCCTCCAACCATTCTTTTGAAGAGTATCCAATTCGTCCAATTTCTACTTTCTTACATATTTATGTTTTTGCAGAAGGAAAGAGACTATTTCAATGAAGCCATTAATATATATATATAAATTGATTAGTAATATATATGAAAGTGAAAAAAAATTATTCCTTATGAACTATGAATATTTAAGATTAACATTATTATTTAAAATAAATAAACGACAAAATATATGAAACAATTTCAAATAATTTAAAAGAACATAAATTAAAAAAAAATAGTCAAAAAACATTAAGCCCTTAAACGCACGTATTAATGCACTGAAAGACAGAAAAGTATGGCCTGTGGATATAACATAATATATATTTCGTAATTTGATTACAAAATATTATTAAAATAAATATTTTTAATTTTATTTTAATTATAATATTTTTATTTTGTATTTAAGGAATAAGAATACAAATTATATATATATATACAATTTTTGCTAGTATTATAAGATAAGATAAGATATATGTATAGATCTAAAGATAGGTTATTAGTTTTTTAATTTATAATAATTAATATTTCAGCAATCTCGTCAATTATTTAATAATCAAAGTATATATAAGATAATAAAAATTTGTAACCGCCTACGTTACCTATTCAAATGCCAAGGACGAATACTTAATTCAATTTTTTTAAATAAAATACTTTTTTATACTATTTTTGTTGATTAATAATGAATGGACGAATACACTAACAATTTTTTTTTGTTTAATAATAAATTACTTACATGATACAAAAGACAACCCAAAACTAAACAAAAAATGGTTAATCGAAATTCGGGCGAACAATATATACATTCATGATTCGAGAAATAAATAAATTAATACCAGAGCATAGATGGGAGGGGAAGAAGAATGAATGTGCCCATTAAATAGAACGGACATGACTTGTCAAAAAATCGACGAAAATTTTTGGACCAACAATAAATAATAAATGAAGATTATTATATTACATATATATTTATTATACAATAAGAGAGAGAGAGAGAAGATGGAGTAGAAGCAGGGGAGGGAAATAGTTATAATTATTTATTTATATTGATATTCTACCGAAAATTGATCAATTACAGAGCTATAATAACAAAAAAATTGAAAACTTACAATTATTTAAAGCTATCTTAATTAATAATTTTAATATTGAAATTTAAAATATAAACTCATTAATACAACTGATACAACTTTAATCAATAATAAGTATTTTATTTTAATCAATATATTTAAAAATATTCAATAGTACCTAATTGTGTTAATAAATAATAATAATATTGAATATAGGAGAAAAACATTTAGAAACCTTAGAGTAAAAAGACAGTGGGACAGGGTCCGATTTAGAGGGCGGCAAACAGGACATTTGTTGGGGCGGCAAATTTTAAGGGCGGTATTTTACTTATTGTTCGAATATATGGGCGGTTATTTATTCTATTGCCCGGGGTGTCATAATTGATAGAGCATGTGCTGAGTGGGAACAATATCAATATAAAAAGTGTTACATAGAATAGCATTATGAGAAAATAGTACAGTGGGGCAGGATCTGATCTAGGGGCGGCAAATTTTAAGGGCGGCAAATTTTAAGGGCGGCATTTTAGTTATGAATGTCATAAATTGTACGAATATAGGGGCGGGTAATTTATGCAATTTCCCGGGGTGTCATGTGCTGATTGGAAACCTAATCAATATAAAAAGTATGACATAGGAGAGCATTAGGAGAAAGTTGCCAACTTTTTTTGAGATAGAAAAATGCACAAAAATTGATTTTTTGATTAAGTATTAACCAAGTGAGAAGATTTTGAACTTTTGAAAAATATTTAAATTATTCACTAGCAAATGGATCTTATTTATTATCTTAATCAAACTGATATAATATTATAAATTAATTTAAAATGCATTGAAAATGGAGTAAATCTGAAAAAGAAATACGGCCAATTAACACATCCTCTGATGGAAAGATAAAACCGGGCCAACGTTTTACTAAGCATTAAAGAATAAAAAACAAGTTGACCAAAAAACATAATTCTTTTTATCATTTCGAATATCTTTGTAGATTTTGTTAAGAAATACACACATTTATCAGAAGAAGAACAGGAAGAGGTTTTTTTTTTATTATTTTATTATGTATGTATATCAGAGAAAGATTGCATATCGAATAAAATTAAAGCCTATTTTGGGTAGGTAGTTAATTAATGTTCATTAAAGGTGAGGTAATAAATCGAACAGTCGGTCTTTTAAGGGCCCCGGTCAATCTATCAAACACGGACGAAATTTTTGGACAGCCGGTGATCCATCATCGACAGTCGAAGAGACAGCATGTCCTGCAGGTATCACCGATACCTGAACGTCGTATGCAAATCAATCAGACCGCTTGATAATTTTATGCAAATCAATCCATCAGAATCCAACGACATTGGCGGAGGTTGAATTCGATTGATTAATCATCCCTCCAACGTTGGTGTTTTATTTTTTTTTTTTGTTTTTAATTTTTAATTAGCTTAAAGAAATACAAATATACCTCAAAACATACAAAAAAAAATAATCCCATTTATAAATAATTTATAAACCCGTTAGTGCCAAATAACATCAAATATAAGATTATATTCACTTTTTTTTTTGTTTAATTAAATTAACAAATTTATTTTAAATTAAATTAATTTTAAAATTAAAAAAATATGAAAATAATAATAATACAAAGTATAAAATAGATTAATACTGCAATATAATAAATTCAACCAATAGGTAGATAGAGTTAAGAAAAAATTATAAATATCTAAAGTTTTTAGATAATAAAATAATAGTGAAGATACTTGGGATTAACACAAATATTTTTTATCGAATGTCGCTGATGACATGACGGTTTAGTAATATTTTGTTTTTAAAAAAAAAAGATTAATAACTAAAATAATTTATATAATTTCATAAATATATAAGTTCAAATAACTAAGAAGGGACAACAGGGCCCAAAAAGACATCTTAAAACATTTAAGAAACATTTTTAAGTTGATTTATAAGATTGACATACCAAAACTTAAAAAAATGAAAGTACTGGAGTTTCAAAACTATCGTATATAGATGATCAGTTAAAGAGAGAGTAAATATAATACCAAGTGTTCACAATAAACTAGTTACGTCTCTATTATAAATAATTGAATAAATTATTATTGAAAAAAAAAATTCTTAATTTGTGTTTAATTGATAAAAAAATTGTCTTTGTCGTTAATTAAAACTAAAATTAATTTTTAAAATAATCCAAATAAATTAATATTATGGAATGATTGTAAGATTTTATGATATTACCTAACCTCCTTACTAATCCCCCCTCCTTTGATTTTCAAATATTTTAAATTAATATTTTTTATAAAAAATGTTTTTATTCATTTGATCCATTTTTATTGTAAGATAATAATAATTAAAAATAGATTATTAAATTAAAATAATTTTTATCTATTGTCTATTTTATAGTGTACTATACTTTACTCCTTTACATTTTCCTTAATTTCTTTTGATAAATTAAATCAACAGTACTTCAAATCTATTTTGCAATGGAAGTGTTGAAAAATGTATAAAAATAACAATAGGACAGTAGGACAGAAAGAAAACGGCTGTGGGTGTGTTACAATCAATGAAAACGCAGGCCAGTACGCCTAAGGTAGACTGCACTATACTTATGGTATATGTACATATGTACTCGATCGATAGGTTTACCTCGATTTTTTATTATCTTTATTATTTATTTTATCATTTATATTTTTATTTATTTATATTTTTTTTTTTATTAATAATGTAATTTAAATATATTTATTATAATTTAGCAATAATATTGTTAAAATCATGGTGAAAATAGCATATACTTGAGTGATATTGTGGGATATGGAACGGATTTCTTGGTTTTTAGTTATTTCTTATAAGAAAATTCAATTTGCTTGTCGTTGTTTTTGGTAGTCGTCGGTTTTTCTGAAACAAATTAATGAAGACAACCGAGTTTTCACTGTACTACAATATATTCAATAGTGTACTTATTTTGTCATATCCCTTCTATATTTTCCATATTTCTACAATTTCATATTAATTCAATAGAATAACCCCTAATTGGTTATGCAACTAGGCTAACACACAATTCCAAAATATTTTTTTCTAAAATTCACATATCTTAATAAAATCTTAACTCATTCATTTTAAGTTTATTCACTCTTTTATTTCCATTTATTTATTATAAACAATTTGGAATGATGAATTGATGAAATTAAAATGAAAACGAGACTAGAAAGTTAATGATTGATGATTATAAGTTTAATTCAATTCGAAACATACACATTTAATTTAAAAATAAATAAATAATTCAATCAATCAATCAATGAAAAATTAAATTTGATTCTTTTGTAATGAATTATTATTAAATTAATTCCGTAATATTACTTTATTAAAATAATAAACGTAAAATAATAATAATAATAATAATAAAATGAGAATGGCAAATATTTATTTATTTATTTACTTCTACTCGCGGGCGTTGATTTCGTAGAGTCACTTTTGGATCATTAGTCATTCGATGGAATTTTATCCTATTTCATCTTGGTTAATTTTATTTGATTCTTTTGTTAGCTGACAATTGCGAAAGGAAAACATGACAAATTTTGAAAGTGAAATTAATTGAAACGAAAATGACTAAATTAAATTTTGACAATAGAATGTATAAGAGATGATGACTGAGGGTGGGAGGGTATGGAGAGAGTGTATAATCATTCCTACTTATTTACTAATATAATACAATAAAAATTAACAGAAATTTGAAAAAAAAAATTTTAAAGGATTTTGCTAACTTAAAAATTGTAAATAGAAAAGTAACTTTTTCTAAAAAATAATAATTTAAGTATTTAATAAGAAACAAATAAAAAATTGTAAAATAGTGTATTTCTTCCCTTTCCAGAGCCTAATAATTATACTTTTCTCTCAATTTTTCTTATTGGAAAAAAAAAATCTGCAGTGACTCCACTCGACTATCTCGCAAATTTGAATTGGATTAATTAACATATATATTATATTTAAATTAAATTTAATTAATTAAATTATAAATTAAAAATAAGAAATAATAATTATTAAACCAGAGCGTGTTTGGGTCTTTGTTGATGACATCACTTAACGAGCTGGCGCGTGATTGGCAATCAACATGTTAAAAAATTTAAAAAATTAATTCTGGTACTTTCAGCGATTCAATCAAGCTGAAATTCTATATATAGCAGTTTGATACAATTTTTAAATCATGTAAAAAACTATCAAACATATATCTTTATTTTTACGGTCACTTTAGAGGAAAAAAAATCAAAACGTGGTAGGTAATCGTCCTCTTCCGAATGAGCTACATTTCTCAAAATTTTATAGAAAACTCCGAATTGTGAATAATGCCCGTGTACCAAATTTCATGATTCTAGCTCAAACCGTTTATGCGTAATCTCGTCTATACACACACACACACACACACACACACACACACACGCGCGCGCGCACACACACACACACAGAGAGAGAGACATACAGACATTTTTCTCAACTTTAGTGATAATGACTCAGGGTCCTTCAAAACCTATAAACATCGAAATTTTCGTGATCGCACTACTATCTCTGCCGAGGTAGTAAAAATATTATTTTAAACTTTAAAGTGATTAAACGTTAATCAAAAATTGATTCTAGAGATATGTTGTGTTACTTTACAGTTAGTAACCCTATTAGTCCTATTTTAAATAATATTAAAATTAAAAATTTCATCATATTTAAATAATTATTCTTAATTAATTATTTATTTATTATTAATAAATAAATTTATTCATTCACTTGATGATGATGATATAAAATATATGATTTTCATTAATTATTATATTATATTATAATTAAAGAAAATAATTTTATGAAATTTATGACTTGTTTGGAAATTTAATTAAAATAAATAATTTAGTATTGCTTGTATTTATATTTATTTATTCATTAATGACGATCGATAAGCGGGTTCTTGGTAGAAAATCGAATTGGCCAAAATACGCTTGTTGTAATACATTTTCTAAATTGGTTTTTCTATCGATCTATCTTTCTATCTGTCGGGTTTCATCTCAATGAGAAATTTAATAAACATCCGAGGCCATTTTCTGCACCGTTAACGCCACGGAATTTCGCCTGAAGCCACCAGACTGCCACTATTATTTTATTAGAACGATTAAGAAGGAAGGATGCGTTGCGTTACCCGATTCATTGGCCAAAGGCCCCGAATCCTTCACACACCTGTCCCCCCCACCCCCGTACCCTCCCTCTCCTATCACCACCACCCTCACAACCTCTATTTTATAAAATACTAGCTGATCAGAGCGCCTTCCAGGCGCTCTTCACACCTAGACGGGGGCTCCGCCCCCTGTACCCCCGAGTGATACATAGTATTTGGTTGAAAGTCTGTATGTAAAAGGTTTTCATCCATTTTGTTTCAATCAGTATAAGTAGATAAGACATATATTTGTTTTCTTAGAAAATATATATTTTAATTTAATCAGTAAATTAATTATATATTATTATTGTATATGTTATATTTATCTAACTCTGTGTCTATACAGTTTTCGAAACTTCTTAGCCGCAGCATCCACTTTTCTCTAAGAGTCCCTATCCTGAGCTACAACCAAATCCTACCCTGTCCCATCTCTCCCATGTCCCTTCCTTCATTGTCCACCCACCTTGATCTTTGGTCTTCCACCGGATGTTTCCCAATATTTGCATGTGTGTCTGCATACATATCTACGTATATGATAACTGAACACTTAATAATAATAATAATAATAATAATGTATTAAATGAATATAATTGAAATTTTAGTTTTAATTGCACTTTTTTTTTGGTTTTTATTTTTATTTATTTTTATTGGAATTATTACAAATAATAATAATAATAATATACCGTTTAATACGTGAAAATAATAATAATAATAATAATAATAATTTATTAAATTAATATAATTGAAATTTTATTTTTTATTATTACATTTTTACCGACCGACGATAGTAAGGGAGGTATTGTTTTCACACCAAATTTCACATGTGGAGATTTTTACATATCTCCACGAATATTTCTTAATTTAAAATTATATATAAGTCACCCAGCCATTCATGACGTCACACCCTGGTCTTACATATATATTACAAATAAAATAAAATTAAAAATATTTATGTTATGTCCATATCTGTTTTTTTATTACATTAATAGATATATTAAAATTATTTGAAATTGTTTCTGTAGCTGGAAATTAATTTACTTCAAACCGTCGGTCGGTTCGGACCTGGCCACAGGTCAACTTATTTTGTTAATAATTTATTTTTATTTTTTATTTTTTTTGTTAATAATTATTACATTTTTATTTGTTCGAAAATTATTTCTACTTTATTAATTGTTAATAGTTATTACATTTTAATTAACAGTTTTCGGAATAAGTATATTCTCTTATTTTATAGAGATTTTTATTGTTTGTCTCAAAAGTCTACCTACAATATTTCATTACCATTGTATGATTCAAAATAAAATTCAAAATATTTAATAGGACATGACATGATCTTAGTATTTTTCCCATCCCAGAATATTTGCTAATATTACATGTTGGAGTTCCAATTACCTGCATATTTAATGGCAATTTCAATGCTGAATATACTTTTAAATAAAAAATTAAAAAAATTTGAAGTAAATGGAATTATTATACTTAATAAATCTATATATAAATTTAATATATATTTAAACAATAATTGAAACAATATAAATAAAACGATTCAATATTTTACTTACATTGTGATTTATATTTCTATTTTTATTACAACTGTTATTATGTGTATGTTATTTTTGACAGTTTAAAAAAAATTAAAAATATTTGAATTTGGAAGATTATATGTAGCGCCATCTGTCGATAGTTTTGTGACACTATAGACTTTTACCAAAAAATTACTAATTAAATTAATTTTGGATTTAATTGAAACAATATAAATAAAACGATTCAATATTTTACTTACATTGTGATTTATATTTCTATTTTTATTACAACTGTTATTATGGGTATGTTATTTTTGACAGTTTAAAAAAAATTAAAAATATTTGAATTTGGAAAATTATATGTAGCGCCATCTGTCGATAGTTTTGTGACACTACAGACTTTTAGCAATATATTACTAATTAAATTAATTTTGGATAAATTAATTTTGGATTTAACTACACTAAAACCTTCCCTGGGATGCCCACAACAATCCCTGAAAGTTTCACCGTAATCGGACGGGTAGTTTTTGAGTCTATAAGAGACAGACACACAGACAGACACACAGACACACAGACATTGCCTTTTATATATATAGATTAAATATCAAATTAATCATCATAATGAACTCCTCTTCCCCCTCCTGCCATCCTTAATTTTTCACTCTTCCCACCATTTCCGTTATTTGATCCATTTCAAATCATTTTATTCCAAATCTCTATCAACAAATCATTATTTATAATATTAAACTAATTTTTAGAATTTTATATATCTTCAGTTTAATAGATAATATACAAATATATGTAGGACATAAAGATATAATCCAGTTTCAAAAATATTTCCCATTAATCAGATTTTATTATTCTCCTGCAAATAACCAAAATGTAATGTGTTATTCAAATTTATTTGGAATCATTTATGTTATCAGGTTATCACAAATAAATGAATCATTAAAAATAAAAGTAGAAAAATATATTATTTATTAATTAATTATATTTTATTTATTATCCTGATTTGTTTTTAATTACTTTATTTATGTATTTAATTTTATGAAAATCTAAACAGTAATAAATTAGATTAAATGCAAACTAAATTTAATTTATACTATATTTATAGTAAATTTAAATTATTTAAAAAATATCTGTACAGTATAATAAATGATAGAATGAAGCATATTTTTTTTTATTAAATCCTACCTCCACCCCTCTCCCTTATTCTTTCATTTTTTTCAGTCATTTCATTCTGTACTAAAAGTGTTTCCAATGATGATTTTTATCTGGTAATGTCTAATTTATTTTATTTATTTATTTATTTTTTTATTAATTTTTCAAATTAATCCCTTCATATTTTTAGTAACTTTCGGATTATCCATTTTATTAGTTATTTTTTATTCATTTTGATGTATGTTTAAAGATGGATGATGATAAAATTCTTTTATAGAAGAAAAGAATAAAAGAAAGAGGTGGATGAAAAAAAATTTATTTTCAAACAAAAAAATAAACGATCATAAAGCAACAACAACAACAACAACAAAAACAATTCGATGGCAAATAATTGGACAGATGATACGTGGTGCCTTTTACGTTCAAAGGACCCATGAATTTCTCGAGATATATAATAAAAATAATAAATCATCAAAGGCAAACAAAAATTTAATGACTGGCTGTAAGGCACAATGCAATTTACGCGAGGTAGAAAGAGAAACCACCAACTTAAACATTAAACAGCTGCTTTTGAAAATAGGGAGAAAATAGAAGTGGGAGGGGGTCTTATTGCATCATAATTATTTAAAATCAATTAATGTAAAAAATAATATTTGAAAAGTTATTTTTAAATTAATTTACCGAATATATACTTGAAAATAATTAAATAAAAAATAAATATGTGTATTTAATTTAAAAGTAATAAATAAGTGTAAATTTAAATATAAAACTATAAAATAAAAACTTAATTTAAAAAAAAATATATGGTATATTAAATTCATACCTTGCATTTATTATAAGAGATTAAGAAAATATTTTTAAGATTTACATGAAATAGATTAGTTAAGTAAAAAATAATGAAACTTTTTTAATAATTAGTATCGAGTGTATTATGTGAATGTATAGATTTTTGATAAAATATATTTTAAAAAATAATATAATTTATTATAAAAAGCAACCATTATATAATTTTTTTTTAATAACATTGAAACCACCCCCTTCTCCCCTTTCATCTAAGATTATATAAATATATGATTCTGAAATGTTTATAATTTTTCCTTCCCTAGATTTATTTTACGGTATCTTTTAGTTCAATGATTCTTATATAGATGGCATTGTTTCTATTTTAAATAATCATCCCTCTAATAATTCTACCCTTTAAAACTAAATAGTTCATGGTTTCCTTAAGAGATGGCGTTAGTTTTTAATATTAAATAAACAAATATACCCTCCCCTTGCATTAAACTCTACTGAGCTCTTGGGCGACGATCTGTCCTTTAAACAGATCATCCCTTCTCCAAACCCACTACTAACCCTTCCAATCCCATGCTTCCCCACCATTCATCAATAAGAAATAGAGTTAATTGCAATTCACACATTATTATTTCTCGTAGCGGTGGGGGGAGAAGAGTTAAACAAATAGAAAAATATCTTCTGATGAATATTAAAATACATAAACTGATTTCTTTCTAACTATTTATAAATAAATAAATAAATTTAATATATTATTGCATTTATATTATTATTACAATATTATTATTGCATTTTGAGAAAAAATTCACGTATGTTACAAAAATCTTAATAAATCACAAATATATTTCAAAGCAGCTAACTATAAAATTTTATAAAAATTATATATAAATATATATCTAAGATTTGTTTATTATTTATAATTTTTTTTATACACACCAAATATAAAATTTTGATAAATTTTATGAAAAACATTCTATGTATATTTGATCATAAATATTTTATAATTTGATTTGAAATACTCATATATATATACCTTAACCCCAATCCCACTCCTCACTCTACTCATTTCTTTTTTTTTACACAATCATAGTAGTTTAATTTAATTTTTTCTAATAAAGATAATTCATTTTATAGTTATAAATAATAATTATCGATGGTGACCATATTTATCATTTGAACTTCATCACTGGCATGGATTAACCAATGAAATTCCATTTTCGTTCTTTAATAATTTTAACGGAGAGAGAATTAAATAAAGTTTATTTTATTTTAAAAATTAATTCTTTTTATTATGAATTTTGTCCAAATTCTCTTTTTATAATTTCGATGTAAAAAATTCCATTCTCATGGATGATTGGTGCTGGGAATGATTTACTAGGCAAAGTACTCGATCTGCTGTCTATGCTTATTAGCCTCCTAATAAATTAAATGCGTAAAATCCATTTGACAAATGAACTCGCAAAATGCAAAATTTATGATCTTGTGAAAATTCGTGTTGCGCCCTTGAACGTCTCCCTGGTCGTTGATTTATCGGTGAATTCATCGCTAATCGAATTCGAAAAGGAGGGGAAAGTACAAATTTTGTAGGTGTGAAGGTTGTCATCAGTAAATCTGTCCATTAGGGGCTTGATGACGGACCCCCCACTCCACCCCTCACCCTCCTATAAAGCAAGGAAATCGTGAAAACGAGCCAAGTGGAGAAAAAAAGGTCAAAAGTCGAATCGTGAAGGCTCAGAGGGCAGTCACGTTGCGTTCTTGAACTTGAAAAACGATACTGCTCGATGGATGATTAAACCACCTTGCTAAAATACCAATCATCATCATCCCTCCCCCCTCCTCTCAACAATCCCATTGCAAGCAGCTGGAATTTTGTTCGTTAAAAAAGGATTCAAAGAAAAAAATCAGATCAGAAAAGGTGAACTCCAAGGAATAGAAAAATCTTCTCTCATTAATTTATGCAGCCAAGTTGTCTGTTTTCTTAAAAGAAGACTTCTCGCTCATTTATAAAGAGATTTTAGTTGTTTTATCGGGAAAGGAGAATATCAGGTGGCTTATCCACCTGGGCTTAAAAATTCCGAGATAATATTTATTACACATAATTAATAATAATATTAAAAATTAGGATCACCGTGAAGATTAAGGAATCCGTGAGAATCCTGTACAGATTTCTAAGAAATGGCGAATTGATTGCATTTTAAACAAAATAGAATGGCAATTATTAATTGGAATCTCGTCATTGAACTTTTGATTCAATTTTTCTTCCAACGCCTCTTTCACTTTTCTTGAAGGTTATCGAATTCAACGAAACAATCAGAAAATAAAACTATCACATATTTTTTTTTATTATACTAGTATTTATATTATAATATAATATAAATTATAATACAAATATCAAATTAGGTTTTATATATTAAAAGTTACATCCTCGAACTGATAGTTTACACTAAAATTGTTCATTAGACATTGTTTTTATATAAAATTTTTGATAGAAGAAAGAACAAGAGAAAAAATGAAAATATTATAATTTATGATTGATTAGCCAAGCAAAATGGAATGCATTGAAAATTGCAGTTCATGTTTGAAAACAATAATTTAAATAGAATAATTTAACCAAATTTATGATATATAAAGTATATATAAATTAACATAATATTTAAGAAATATTTATTTATGATACGTATATAAGATCTTGAATTGAGTATAAAAGCCTAAACAAAGTTACTATGGTAAGGGGTGTATATTTAGATAAATAAAAATAATTAAATGGAAAACATAAATAATTGAAATTTATTAAATAAATTCATTTTAAATAAATTCTAGAAACTAAATATAATTATAAAAAAATGTTAAATAAAGCCCTTTGCATTACTGAGAATAATGTTTGAATGAGTTGACCTATCCGAGAGTGGGCGATAAAAAATAAAAAAAATAAGTTGACCTGTGGCCAGGTCTGAACCGACCGACAGATTGAAGTAAATTAATTTTAAAACAATTTCAAATAATTTTAATATATCTATTAATGTAATAAAAAACAGATATGGATATAACATAAATATTTTTAATTTTATTTTATTTATAATATATATGTAAGACCAGGCTGTGACGTCATGAATGGCTGGATGACGTCATATAATTTTAAATTAAGAAAAAAACTAATAAAGATGATTTTTCTCGAAGATAAAACCAATACAAAGTGAATGATTCGTGATAATATGTAAAAAATCTCCTCATGTGAAATTTGGTGTGAAAACAATACCTCCCTTACTATCGACGGTCGGTAAAAATGGACGACTTTAGTTTAGTGTCAGTCAATAAACAAAATCAAATTTTTTTACTTATTAAATTAATTTAAAATATTTTTAAACCTCTTTCAAAAATATATTTCATTTAAAATCTTGTTAAAATAAAGCTGTATCGATTAGAATTTATTATTTTACATCAAATTTCTTATAAAATCTTTTATAAGCATGTAAACCTCAAAAAGGTGAACTATTGCATTTCTACTACCAATCGAATATATATATATATATATATAAGTTCCAATTTTCTAGCTATTAAGAGCGGCGTGGAGGAGAGACTTGGTGGCTAGTAACCTGGGCTGTTTTGCTTCAAAAAAATTTGCGTGTATGCGAAGCAGCGAATTCAGAGTACTATATACGTATACTGAGGCTGCTCCGCAGCCATTATATAATTTTTTTTTTTAAATAACATTGAAACTACCTTCCTCCCCCTTCATCTAAGAATATATATATATAAGAATTCTGAAAAATGTTTATATATTTTCTTCTCCTAGATTTATTTTACGATATCTTTTAGTCCAATGATTCTTATATAGATGGCATTGTTTCTATTTTTATTAATCATCCCTCTAATAATTCTACCCTTTAAAACTAAATAGTTCATGGTTTCCTTAAGAGATGGCGTTAGTATTTAATATTAAATAAACAAATATACCCTCCCCTTGCATTAAACTCTACTGAGCTCTTCGGGCGACGATCCGTCCTTTAAACAGATCATCCATTCTCCCATCCCACTACTAACCCTACCCATCTCAAGCTTATTCACCACTCACCATAAATAAAAAATAATTAATTGTAATTCATTCATTATTATTAGAAGTATTAAATAAAACCTATCAATTGAGGATAATGTGTTTATTTTAATTCTGATTTAGAGATATATTTTTTTAAATGATTTCCAGTTCTTATACAAATCAATATTTATTTTATTCTTATTTGTTTGTTTATTTTTTAGTAATCAATTTATTTTTCTAAATTATTATTTTTTAAATAGTATAATATTTATTAGTGATATTATAATCAACCTATAAATCATTCATTCTTTTTGCATTCTCTTTTGTTTTTTTGTAATTTCATCTCTTAATTCTCTTCATTTAATTTTTCTTAAATTTTCTCCCCTTTCTTTGTTGAATTGAATTACTGCAGTAACGGTTCTCTGTTCAGTAATAGTTTTTTTTACGTGGAAGAGTGGGGGGGTCTCATTCATTATTTGCCCGCAGGCTTTTTAAAATTGTTCTGCTCATTAGGAAGAAGTTTTGGGGCCATACGAGGAGGACCCCGAAGAGACAAAGCTGTACATTTTGCAACCAACAATTTATATTATACGCAGTCAGTCATGAGTCGAAAAGAGAATAAAATTAAATTAAATTAATTAAATAATATTATTAATAAATTTCGTGAATCTATAATATATAATATATACATGTGAATGTAAATAAGATAAAAAAGTGGTCTGTTAACGTTTAATTTGCAATTGAATAGATAAATAAATAACTAATTTAATGCTAAAGTATTATATGTTTCGATTACATGAGAAGGAAACGTAGTATGTAATTTTATACGTAATAGCGCTATTTAACTTCTTTCCCTTCCCCTTCCATTTCTCTAATCTGTTTGCCCGCATGATTTTCTAAATATTCTAATAATTCATAATGAATGAATAGATAAAAGAAGACAAAAAAAACAGCACAATGATAAATCAGTGAGTGGTGCTGTTGCCAAATGGTCGGGTGTTGTTTGATTTACAGTCGGTGGATTCAATCTCCATTGTGTACTACACATGTGATAAATGTCCTGGGTGGGGACGAATTCCCCAGCAAGACCTTCGTGGGCGCTTATTTTTTTAGAAGGAGGGGGGGTGGGGCAGAGGAGGTATCGACCATCAATGACGGGCCGGTGACCTTTTGTTTTCATTTTCTTTCCATCTTCCTACTTAACTGGATTAGTCAAACATCATCCACCACTTCTAATATTGTTTTAATTAATTCTAACTTCAAATATTCTAGTATATACTTAATCTTTGATCAATACATATTTGAAATAACCATATGTATGTACTTATATATTAAAAGTTTTTCGTATTCACTTATATAAGAAAATAAACTTGTACTAATCATTTGAATTTTTTAGAATCAAAACAAATCAAGTTAAAGAATAAAAAAAAGAGAGATCTGAAGTGTCTCCACTCGACTATCTCGCAATTTGAATTGGATTAATTAATATATATTAAATTTAAATTAAATTTAATTAATTATAAATGATAAATTAAAATTAATAAATAATATTTATTAAACCAACTCGTGTTTGTAAGTTTATTACTGACACCACGTCAATGTGTTAAAAAATTAATTCCGGTACTTTAAGCGATTCAATCAAACTGAAATTCTATATATAGCAGTTTTATACAATTTTTAATCATGTGAAAAACTATCAAATATTTATTTTTATCTTTATTTTTAGAAAGAGCTACATTTCTCAAAAGTTGATAGAAAACTAAGAATGCTGAATAATGCCCGTGTGCCAAATTTCATGATTCTAGCTCAAACCGTTTTTGCGCGCGCGCGTAATCTTGTTTATACACACACACAAAGACATCTCACAAATAAGGTTGATATTGCATATGAAGATAAATTAAAAATAATAATAATAATAATAAATGTTCATAATAATTAAAAAAATAAATACTAACTAAATAGTTGATGCATGTTTTCACTTGTTCTTTTAGTTAAAGTAAACATTATTTCAAATGATACATACTTTATCTAGTCAATGCATACATTAACTAGTGAGTGTATAGACCCACCTGATTTGCATTAGTGGTAGTATTAGTTGAATGATTTAACCTTAAATTTGTAAAGAATTGATTTATTAATGATAACGAATAAATTATTATGAAATTCGTTTTTTATGAAAATACATATATTAATTAGAATACGATAAAACTATTACATATATGAGTTATTATTATTTTTATGTCATTTTTATGTCGTTGAAGGGAAGTGTGGCAAGTGTTAAGAATTAGGAGAATAAAGATTCTTCTCTTAATTCTCAACAGCATCCTTAAACGACCGAAGATTTTTAGATAATAATAATTCTTGTCTTATTTATATATATATATATATATATATATAAAGGACAACGTGCTTTTAGTGTGTGATCCTATATCAATATATATATAATTTCCGTCGTATGTTTGGGATGTCTGTAACATTATGAAGTGAGTTACAAATTGTCAAAATTATTAATTTGTAACTAACTTCATTTTTTTTTTTAATTTTGTTTTGTTATTAGTAAATATTGAAAAAAAAATATAATGACGAATTGAATAAAGTTCATAATTTTATAGTCTAAAAAAAGTTTTATGTCTGCGGATGCCTGAAATGGCTAGAATTTCTATAAAATGGTACCATTATATTCATAAATTTATTTGTGTATACTTTATAGTTAAAGTATAGTTTAGCTAGTGGGTGTATTGGACTTAGAAGCAAGCAAATTTAAAAATAAAAAGTATTTATGAACTGATCAATATAATAATAAATATATGTATTTCTTTAATATTTCTTGCTTATTAAAAAAATATTGTTGAATAGTTTGTAAATTAATAGATATAATTTATAAAACTATTTTCTTTTTGATCTAATTTTATTCCATGAACTTTTCAATATAATTTTATTATTTGTATTTTTTATGCATTTTTCTATAAGGAATAATGGGGAGGGGTTTGGCGCGTGCTTCTCTCGATGATGCTTGTCCGTGCGGAACCGCTCGTTGTTTACGTTTCTTGATTGCTTCTAATTCGATTGACTAATTCGTTGTTTACGCTACACCTATCCATCCACCTTCCAATCCATCTTACATCCTCTATCTACAAGAAAAATCCTTTATTTATTATTTTACTATTTTACATGCCTTCCTAAAATCTCATGTCTAAGAATCCATTAATAAAATAATAATAAATTTCATTAACACTTATTCATTTAATTATTTTATTTATTTATTTTTTTAATTTAAATTTATAAATGTAATTTCTTATTAATCATCTTTCTTAAATAATAATAATAATTATGAACTCAAAGAAACTGAAAAAACTTTAATTGAAATGAATGGAAGACGAAAATGATTAGTGATTAGTTGATTTAATAAATCAATAAAATTAATAATAAATAAATAAATACAAAAGATTTGTTGAACAATAAAAGAAAGAATTTAGGATTTTAAAAAATACAATTCATTGTAAAATAAAAAAAATAAAAATAAATTGATGTATAATTATAATAAAATAAAATATTAATAAAAATAATAAATATTATATTTTATAATAATTAATTTTAACTATTTTTAGGAAAATGTATATATATATATGAATGAGGATATGAGATTTGCTGCATCCGATTGTTTGGTGTACATGGAAGGATTCAGGGAGATGGTAATGCGAATCGACCATTTTTGGGTTGCCATCCAGTGAAAAGGGAAGTAGGAATTATGCAGAGACAGGAACAGGAAAATAAATTAGTAAATGTTGTAAAATAGATGAGAGAGAGGAAATAGGATTGATGGGTGGTCTGCCCAAAAGGGGTTTCTAAAATTAAGACACATTTAGGACAAAATGGAAAAATTAATATAATTTCGAAATACAAACAAAAAAAAAAACAAACACCTTGAAGGAAAATTACTTAATCATTTCAATTCACAGAAGTGGAGAAAAAAATTGGACAAACCTAAAATATAAGTAAATAATAATCATAATAATTTAAGAAATTTGATAGATAAATTAGTATAGATAGTTACGAACAAAAAAGATAAAAAAAGGAGGAAAATTGATAGTTTAATATCTTACACCTATTACAATATATATAGTTATTATTAATATTATTATTTTTATAAAAAACAGTTTTTTACATTCTTAAATAGAATAAATAATTCTCTTTAATAAATAGAAAATTCATTAAATATTGAATTAAAATTCTATAATGGGCTTAATTAATAGATGTTTTAATTGCAAGAACAAGTTCAATTCCTTGTTAGAAGAAAGAGAAAGGAAAAAAAAGTAAATAAAATTCTATGTACATACTCTAGTATTACTTATTATTGAAATATTTACAACAAAATAAACAAAAAAAATTACTCTTTATTATAAAATAGTAATATTTATTTATTTATTTTAAGGTATAATTTTTTCTCATTTAATTAATATAAGAGTTATTTAAAAATATAATATAATATGGGATATAAATTTAAAAAAATTTTATGTTTCAAAGTTCAAAAATTCAGAAAAATGTTATAAATAAGTAGTTTATTTACTACTTCTACTACTAATACTACTAATATCTATCTATCTCTGTGGCTCTACGGAGCTCGAACCACATTTCTCCAAGTGTCCCTATTCTGAGCCATAACCATCCAACTCCTACCCTCTCCCATTTCTCTCACGTTCCTTCCTATATTGTCCACCCGCTTGGTCTTCTAACCGGACGTTTCCCAAACGGTTTCGCCAAAAATATTTTTTTCTCCATACTTTTCTCTCCCATTCTAGCCACGTATACCCTACATATTCCAACCTCCTCGATTTTATAACCCAAAGTATGTTTGGAGATACATAAAGGTCATGCAACCCTCGTTATGCAGTCTTCAACATTCCCCGGAAATCTCATCATTCTTTGGCTCATAAATGCTGAGAAGAATCCTATGCTCAAATAATCTAAATTTACTCTCTTCTCCCAGGGTTATAGACCATGCCTCACACCCATTTAATACAAACTACTACTACTAATAATAATAATAATATTTAAAAACAATAATATTATTAAACTAAAGCTCTGATGTGGTTTGTTTAACGTATCTTTCGAGGTGATAAATCAAGACTAAAAATTAATTTAACAGATCTAAATTTATGAAAATATTTATTTAAAAGAAAAAAGTTCAATATTCCAATTTTAACGAATTTTCATCCATCATATAAAAATGCATTCCAAATTTTATAGCTATTATTTATAATAATAATAATGATTCGAAGAGTTGTTAATGAAGAGAGAGATGAGAAAGTTTAATTTAAAGATTAACTTTTCTAAATTCCTATTAATAAATGTCGATAATTAAATGAATAGTAAATTTTATTTATTATTATTATATTATTTACTATTTCTGTTTATTATTGTTATTTGTTTCTAATTGTTTCTTTAATAATTAAATAAGGATGATGTATAATTATTTATTTATTAAAAGTTTACTTAAATAAAAAAAAACATTTTTATTATTATTATTTTTATTATTTATTATAAAATAATCAAAAAAGTATATTTTATATGTATTTTTCCTCTTTTATGAATCGGTTGCAAAATAATCGCTCCCAAATGTCTCCGTTCCCATTCGCCGATTCTTCTAAGTTGGGTACTTCTTCCATTTATTATCGGCGTGGAATGCATTCCATCCTGACGGAGGTCATTAGTGGACGGACAGACAGACAGACGACAAGCCAAGCCAAGAAAAAAAAGAAATACACAACCCTTTTATGGGATTGACAGCAATTAAATCTCATCTCTCTCTCTCTGTCTCTTGGACTCTCATGTAACAAAAATCGAAGGATTAGCTAGAAATCAACTACACTAGAATACAAACTATAATATTATAGTGATTACATGAAATATTATAGCGATTTTAGATATAAATATATGAAATAGAAAATGCGAAGTATTTATTATTTTTTAAAGGAAATTTTAACTTTTACAGAGGCTCTTTTACTCTTTGCTATATTTTACTATATTACTAATTGTACTTTCATAAAACATTGAAGTTAGAATTACAAGTACTACTGAATATAGATGAGACATTGTAGATAAGAAGGGCGAAGTGAACAAAGAATGCATTTTTGTAAAACGCATTTGAATAAGTTTTCTATTTCAGAAAACTACAATACAGTTAACTAACTACCAGTTAACTACTTGAGAGTGATAGCTGAGGGAACTCAATATGAAAAAATTAACTATTAAACTTACATACTATTATAGGTCGCGGATTCACAAAAAACTCAGGCTGGGTCGCGTCAAACTAGGGACAAAATATGTAAAATAAAGTTTACTTCATTTCCTAAAGTTTTAAATGAAGATATTTCAAATGAAGTTTTTTGGATATTTTTTTAATTACTTTTTGTTTTTTATAATTGTTTTGAAATTTTTATGTATGAAGTAAACAAACAAATAATTTGATTTTTATTAAAAATTAAAATTTATTTTGTAAATAAATGTTTTTTTTTCACAAGTTTTTTATAATCGAAAAATTGTAATGGTTTCGGCCCAGGGTCAAAAAAAAGCTACATTGAGACCGGGGTAGCCACATTTGGTAATACTTACTTAGAGCCATATTGAAAAATTTTACCTTTTTTATTTTTGAGACATGACTTTAAAATTTTTAATTGAGCCACAATAAACTCGAAAAGAGTCACATGTAGATTATAGGTATATAAAGTTAATTTAAAATTTTCTATCCTTTCTAGAAAAAAAAAATAATTTTAAAATTAATTAAATTTAAATTTAAATTTATAATATTGCAAATAGGCTTTAGTCACTGGAAAGTTTTCTTGAAGTAAACCAAAGATCCTTTTCATGAGATTAACGTCATAATTATTTAATTGCTATCTCTCGTGTTCTAATCACAATCGGGTGAGAGAAACAGAAGGGCACAGTGGGGAGAAAGGAAGGAGAGAAAGAAATTATTTAACAATGTCTAATTGGAAAGAATTTTCTTATCGAATTATTATAATTAAACATATTAGAAGTCAAAAAAAAATGAAATTAAATAAAAGAAGAAATAAAAATTTAAATTACAATCATTATCTAAATGTTTGGTTGTTGGTTGTGCAGATCCCAAATGTCAAAATAATTACTCCACCCAAAATTCCCTTCCCTCTCCCACCTCTACTCTTGAAGGGGGGAAAACCATTTCAAAATTCCAACATTTCTGAATATAAAGTGAAATACTATTTTGTCCCTCAAAAATATATTTATCTATTTTTTTTTCTTTTTTATATTGAAATAATTTCATTTAGTTTTAAAATCGGTGTGACTCATAATGCAAGATAATCATTATAATTATAGAAAGTAATTAAGGAAAATAGAAATAACTTATTATTATATTATTTGTTAATGTATTAATAATACAGCAACGCCTTTTTTTTAAGTGTTTAGAATTTTACAGATAATAATTTATAGGCTGCAATTAGTGAAAATAGGTGGAAATGGGGAGGGAGGGAGGAAGTAATTTTTTATAAACAAAATTTTATTACTAGTCTTATTACTATATGAGTGTGTGTGTATGGGTAAGAGAGAGAGAGGAAAAGAAAGAGAAGAAAAAGAAAGAAAGGGATGAATGGACTAGTAGTGAATGTTTGAAGAATACTATATATTGGATTATTTCATTAGAATGGTGCTGTTATTGTTTTGTTTGTTTATTTATTTATTCTCCTGATGTTAGAGTGTGAAGTGGTGAGGGTAACCTTTCCATTCATATTGGGATCGGTTCATTCAGGCCGATCGTTTCCCACTGAAGCATATAATCGTATTTCGGGTAATACTCGTTTTTTACGACCTCCCTTTCAATTAGCTAGACTATTAGAGGAGTTCACTTTTTCTGCTTTCGCTAATGTTTTTAAAATTACTCTCGGCACGGGTTTTTCTCTCCCCCCCCCCCTACATTATATCCCCACTTGTTGTCTACCACTCGTAGATCCCGTTTAAGAAAGAAGAAGAGTATCACCAAGAGAGTGAAGGAACGGGTTACAGCTGAGGAAGGGCAAAATCCAGTGGGATGTTGGAATCGGTGGGGGCCGGCGCGTGCCAATCTGGTTTCAAACAACAACAACAACAACAACAACCGACCACGACGACGCAAGAAGAAAAAAATACAAACACTGTGTCACTGGAACGAACCCGAGAGTGAGAGAGGAGGGAACCCGTTTATTGGGGCCCCCGGGGTCACTTCCCGGGCTTCTTCCAAGCAACAAAGATAATTTCCTCGAGGGGGTGGGTGGATAGGATGGTATTTTTTTCATTCACACCAAATGAAATCAAAGTTACTTTCTTCCCTGAAACAAGGATCCGTTTTTAATCCAAACATTTTAAACAAAAAAAAAAAAAAAAAATTAAAACATTCTACTAAATATTAATAGTTATTTATTAAATTTCCATCTTCCAAGGTCAAATCTTCTGGTGTTTTGTTATTTATTTATTTTGCTTTTTTTATTTACTTCTCCAAGGTCGATCGCGAATGATATTTCAACTCTTTCATTAATTAGACAGAAATGTGAAGTTGTAGAAAAGAAAAAAAGCAATGATTTTGAAGTGAGGATAAAATAAAAATTTTGCTTACAAAAACAATGCATGGGAATGAAAAATTCCCAAGCTATTGCATTTAATAAACGGTCGTATTTTTTTTTATTATTTTCCGTGAAATTTTATTATACATGTATTAGAAAAAGATAAAAATAGGGATAAACTGTAATATCCCCCATTCCTCTTTTTCTTCTACTCTTACCTTTTATACTTCACCATCAGGAATTAATTTAATTGTCTCCTTTTTGATTGGTTATGGTTAGCAAACAATTTGAATAGTTTTTGGAAACTTCAATCTCTCTTACACTTCAATCATAGCTATCATGGAAAGAATAAATAATGAAGGTGGTATGGCTAAGAATTTTCGAGTATAGTAACGCGCTACAGAGATATATAGAGAGATCGTTAATTATACATTTTCGACAAAGTTCATTATCCTCCAACGATCATTTCATCCTTGGATGCATTTTTGATTCATATCAACATTATCCGATTATCCAAACTACACAAACCATTTGTTAATTAAAATTATCTATTTCATGTATATGGGATATAATATTCACATTTTCTTTTTTAAATATTATATTCGTATATAATTGTCATAATTAATCATTAAACAAATGAGTTCATAATTAGCTTCAAACATGTCAAGTCATTACCGCCATTTGGTTTGGTTCCCTGAGCCTCTCATAACCTTTCTTCTTCTTCTTCTTTCCTCTTTCGTTTTTTAATGCTTCATTAGGAGGAAAAGTCAATATTAGCTAATTTGTTCTTGATTGAAGTTAAAAAGAAAAGTATGAATAAAAAAAAACAACATGAGTGAGTGAGTGGGTTTTTTTTTTCTTTCATTCGTAACCAGGTGGTTGTGGTTCTGGTGGTGGTGGTGTGTGGGTTGAGAATTGCTTGGTTCTATGCCGAAAAATAACAAATGAGGCTTTCATCTATGAAATCCACTCCATTAGCATTTGAATCATTAATCAATCCATAAGAAGCTTTTGCAGAAAATAGCAAATACAAAAAAAAAAAAAAAAAAATCAATGATGGACGAGAAACATTTGATGAAAGAGAATCGGTAAGGACCCCATGTTGTGGATATGGTACCTAGTCCTTAACGATTATATTTTAACGATACTATAAACAGAAAGCTACATCACAGCTTTTACTTATGACAGTAGACCTTGAGAGTAATAAAATACATCGATTGGCTCTATTGTTCACCGAATACCCGCATTTGGTAATCATCCTAGAGAAGGGCGTACGAATAAACATTAATCTCGGAACTTAAATTTTTTTTTTTTTTTTTTGTAATGATGAATCAATCTAATTTTATTCAAAATCCCAAATCATCAGTTTTTAAAATACAATCCAATCAAAATTAGCCATATATAAAAAAAATCTGGAGTGTCTCAACTCGACTACCTCGCAATTTTGAATTGGATTAATTAACATATAATATATTTAAATTAAATTATAAATTAACATTAATAATATTTATTAAACCAGCGCGTTTTTGGCTCTTTGTTAAGGGTACCACGTCACGTGCTAACGAGTGATTGCCAGTCAACGTGTTAAAAAAATGATTCCGGTACTTTCAACGATCCAATCAAGCTGAAATCTATATATAGCATTTTAATCATGTGAAAACTATCAAATATATATCTTTATTTTTACCGGCAGTTTAAAGAAAAAAATATGAAAACGTGGTAGGTAATGGTCCTCTTCCGAATGAGCTACGTTTCTCAAAATTGGATAGTAAACTACGAATTTTGAATAATGACCGTGTAAAAAATTTTATTATTCTAGCTCAAACCATTTTTGCGTAATCTTGTCTACATACACACACACACACATATATATACACACACACACACCGGCATTTTTCTCAGCCTTACTGTTAGTGAAAATGATTCAGGGTCCTTCAAAACCTATAAAAACATCAAAATCCCGACATCGAAAATTTCCATGATCACAAGAGAGTAAAAAAAGATTGAAATATTTATTTTTAAACAAAATAAAAACAAAAATATTTGGAAAAGGAAGATTAAAACTTTATTATAAATATCTTTAATCTTTATATAATTTGAATAATTTTATAGATTATTTTCAATATCCTTTTACAAAAAAAAAAATATTGTTATTCCTTCATTCTAGGAGTAGAGCAAGTAGGGGACAATATAAGAGGGAACAAATGATATGAGTGTAGAGTGAGAGAGAGAGAGAGAGAGAGGTAAGAAATGAGATTGACTCTTGGAATAAGTTTGCTTTCCAATTCAAATATATGGAATTATTTTAAGATTTCAATAAAATAAATTTCACACTTAAAACACTAAAAATAATAGATTTAGACTATATTTTCTATAAATTGATTTGAAATCTTTTAAAATTCATTTACCAATTATATTTGCATTTTTTAGAAAGGATAAACTATTAAAATGAATTACTTGCAAAACATTCCTTAATTGATATGAAAATAAATAGAATAAGAATTTATGTGTATTATAGGTTACCATATTAATTTGAGTGGAATAGAGATATTATATCTCTTCAAACGAATTAGGAATTAGCTTACAAGTCATTGACCTGTTCGTAAATGTTGTTTTTATTTTTTGAATTCCAAAATGAAATGCGCCCCTCCTTCACGGGGCTGATTCTCCGATAACGGCCAATATCCATTAGCGGCTTTTCGCCAATCCCATTTCTTCCCTTTCCCCTCCAATCCATCACCAATAGGGGATAACTATTTATTTCCATTTGTCCCGACACAACAATAACATTACTTTTTTAATTTAGGATAAGATAATTAATATTCGTATTAGATTTAGATAACATCCTGATGGCTGTTTACTTGTATATACAAGAAGGATGAAATAGAAAAGATAACCAACTGTCTTCATTAGGACAAAAAGAAATTAATATTTTGCTGAATGTATATCTGTAAAAAATAATACTAGTACTACTTTCTATAACAGTATTAATAAATAAGTTATTATTGTGTTATTGTGTTCCTAACCTCAATTATAAATTAAATTTTATTTATCAGGATGGTAAAAACAAACACGATAGGATATTTTTAATTTTAAAGATACCATGCAGTTTGGGGGTTAACTGCGTTAACACATATCCTCGTGTTCTCGGATTCAAGTCCCGGGCATGGCAAAATGATTCTTTCTAGATGGGACAGAGTCAACCCAGCCATCTAAAAATTGGGAAGCTATTTGATTAAAAAGTAGCACCTCCGTTCAAGAAAATCAAGGTAAAGGTGATAAGACGCGTTCTACTGAGCATAGAACCTCTCATTAATATTACTGACTTGATATACAAAAGTCATGACGTACTTTTTTAACTTTTGAACAATTCTGAACTCGATTCTAAGTGTTATTTATATAAAATTTATTTTTTTATATTTATTATAATTATATCCAAAAATATTGTAGAATGATAAATTAGTAATGAAATTTCAAAAATAATAATTGAAACTAAATTTTAAAACAATTAAATATTGTACAATATCTGAAAAAAACCCAATTGCATAATTAAATACACTCTCAAATTGTCTTTTCATAAATTTTTAAAATTAGGAAATCAAATCTTTTTTCTAACTATTAATCATCCTTAATGAGAAAATCGACATTTCATTTTCTTATTAAATTTTATATAACTTTCCATTGGACCAAGAATTTCAAATATTTTTAAATAATAGATTGAATTTTTTTTTTATTTTTTGTATTCTAATGTTTTGTATTTCATCTGTTTGATCTGAGGACCTAAATATTTCAGACTTGTTCTTGGAATTTTTAAAAGTAGTGGTATATATATATACATATATATATATAGATATACTGAAATTTATTTTTTCTTATTATATATATCTGATTTCCAAAGATTTCCTTAAACGTATTTCCCATTTATTTTGTTTACAGTGTGGAATCCTGTAATGTCTATTACGCCTAAGAATTTCGTGTTCTTCCCTCTCCCCTCACGTCACCCCCCAAAAAAAGAAAGGCGCTTATCACAATTTCCAAGAGAAAACATTTCGCGTCTCTTTAGATGGTTATAATAATTATTACTAAGCATTCTTTTCAGGCCTCTCGCAAACAACAAAACATGAGTAATTATTAATAAGTGTGTAATTATAGATACTTGGGCTAAATCCAATTGCCGAGTAACAAGTAATGGATTACTTAAGCGAGTCATTAATTATTTCTATAAATTACTATAATTCTCAGAGGACGCGTTAATAAATTCGCAGAAAAGGCGCGCAGGCGTTTAGCGTTTCGAAGCGAAGGAAGCGCCATTAAGGCGCGATTCTATCTGGGAAATTAATTCTTCTTCAACAAAAGGCATTTAGATAAATACAACAAGATTACTAAGCGACATTACGATACGCACACAAATAATTTCACTCACCAGATAGAGAACATGATAAAACGGGAAAAATATTAATAAAATAAATAAATAAATAGGAACTCATAATAATAATAATAATAATATGGGGCGAATAGAATTAAATAAAGGATAAGTGTGGTAATACAAACAAAACATTTTAAGGATAATATAGGAATTTAACAATAACAAGGAAATTTGAAGATTAATAAAATATGAATGAAGATAGCATTTGGAGGAATATAATTTTTACAACAACTAAGAATATTACAATAGAAAAAAGAATTAAGTATTGAATTATTTACAAGATGAAAAAAACAGATGAAGGAGAAAAAGGGTGGAGAATGTAGAATAGGTGGAGTAATAATTGAAGAACATATGTTTCAACAGCTGCATCGGGTGTCTAACCAAAAGACCTTGAGGAATTCCTTTAACAACGATGAAGAAGACTCCTACCCTGTTAAGATGAAGAGTTGGTGGCGGTGTTTTATGAATCATTTGGAAAAACTCGTGAAGTCAATGGATACATTGTCAATCGGCGATTAATGATCGCGCCAAGAGAAAGTCAACCGTCAAGTTCAAGTGCGTTCAAACATCAATTAAAAATAATAATAATAAATAAATAAATACATTAAGTAACGAACGATGAAGAAGAGCGGAAGATATTTCGTCGCTTTGTAACAAAGACAAAAACTAACACCTTGAAATTTAAAAGAATATTACTACTAATAAAATAATAGTATAGGAGAGAAGAGTTTCAGTTTGACGTTAATTGTCTGACTATATAAAGAAAACTATTTAAGTTTAGTCACGCCTTATTTAGAGAAGAAGTTAGTTAATATAAATAAAAAAAAATAAGAAAGAAATATTAATTTTTAAAATTTTCATATTATTTTAGCCATTGGTGGCTTTTATTTAAGAAAAATTTTAATTAATTAATTTATTAATGTTTTTTTGTAATTCTTATTACTTTTCAATTTATGATATGATAAAAAGTAAAACTTTAGGAAAAGGGTAAATTAAATATATTCAATGCAAATTATAATAAGACTATAAGATATATAAAGATAAGGTAACCTGATAAATATGAGCGTAAATAGCAAAGGTCAATAATAAAAAAATATATTATTTATTTATTTATTGATCAATGGAATTTTTTAAATGATTTAGTAAATTTTGAATTAAAATTTAAAATTTTAATTTTTTGTTAATTATTATTACACTCTTAATTGTTATATATATACAATTGTAGAATCTATCGATATTCATAACAAGTAAATATCAAGTGACATATTTTTGGTTAACTCTATTTGAATAAAATGACCAAAATTTTAGATATAAGATTTAATAAGCTGATATTAAAATGAAGGAAATATGTATACAAAATCGTGGCGACTACAGCAATTATTAAATGCCACTATTTCACATTCAGTTCTTCCCGTGTATGACTTATTAAAACATTAATCAAATAAATAGTTTAAGTAGACAAATGCTTTCTTAGGTATTTCTTTTTGGTATTTGGATTGAACATTTCTATAGTTCTAAATATGAGATACCTCAAAGTGTATTTTAAAATCCCATCTGTTTATATATATTATTGAGATATTGATTAAATTAAAATTAAAATATATTTAATCATATTTCAACAATTTGTAGAGATATGTTTAAAATACTTTTTCTATTTTATTATATATTAATTATAATAGATATAAACAAATTTGTCTTTAAAATATTTTAATAATTTATTTCTTATTTATAATATACGATATATATAGTAAAAGTTAAATCGAAATATTTCTTTTAAAGTAAAATAATCTTAAAAGGGTGGATTGAGAGTGTAAAGTGGAGGGGGCTGAGGGTGGAAGGGGGAGACGTCCATTCTCACGGTTGGTTGTGATGATTAATTGTTCCTTGTCCACCAGGAGATGAATATTTCTCCCCTCTCATAACGACCATATCTCCATCGATGCCCCTATTTTTCTAGGACATACATTCTCAGCTCTAGAAACGTCACTTGGGCTTTTTTGTATAACATAACCTATCAATGAAAAATGATGATTTAATTGATTTTTTTTTGTAATATAGAACCGTTTCAAGTCATCCAGCCATTGATTTGCATACAACGGAATTTAGAAATGTAATTGTGAAGAGAAATTTTTTACTTTAATTTTCATCCGGGGTCACTCCTAAATGTACTCGTTAACTTTGAATTTGAGACAAAAATAAAAATAAATATATCAAGAAGTTTCGAATTGTTTCTTTCTTCTTTTTATTAGGCATTGTGCTCAGGTATTTTATTTTCATTCTTTTTATGCCATCGAGGCGACCATTGTTTTCAGTTTGAATTTTCAAAATAATTATTTGCTACCTTCCATGGAATAATCTCTTATGGCTATAACATATATCAGTCCTTTTTTTAATTCCCCTTCCATGCTCTCTTCTACCTCTCCCCCATCACCACCCTCCACCATAACTCATTCTCTGTCTCCCTCCCTTTTGATTCAAGTGTATTTGTAAACTTCCTTGCTAAATAAAGCTTCCTGAAAGGATGAATTTCCTATTCTTCGTCTTCAGGGGGTTTCAGCCAACAACGTCCAAGAAACGCGTTTGCATTCAATTGATGCGAGTAGAAAAAAAGAATACCCTCCAGGCCAAATATGCAAAGTGATTTCAACGTTTGAATTTTTTCCTTTCGACAAAATAATATTAAAAAATAATAATAATATCCTATCTAGCGGTGTTGTAACGTCCAAGCAAAGAGACTTCAATGCACGACGATCCGATCGTTGATTTTTCACTAAAAATTTAACAAAAAAACAAAAAAAAAAACAAATATAAAATAAATCCTTAAAGCAGAAACAAAACAAATAAAAAATAAAGAATCTTAATAAATTGATAAATATAAAAATCTCTAGCTATGTTATTTTCTAATTTAAAACAACATTTTTGGAATTCTCTTTGAAAGAAGTACGATCGCATCGCGTTGATTTAAAATGACAGTTTTAATTTGAAATGTTTTCTTTTTTTTCTGTTTTAATGTATTAGACAGACAAACATGCAAGTTTTGTATATATATATATATATATATATATATATATATGAGGCAATTTTCAATTAGTCTAATAATTTTTATTTTGAACAATATAAATAAGATTGAAAACCACTTGTAACCAGTCGTAAAAGTGTATATTAATGAATATTGTAAAAATTATTCCATATCAAATCAAATCCATTTTATCATGCAAAAGAAAATAATAATAAATTTCAAGATAAATATATAAAGGATTAGTATAATAATTTTAGTTGTAAATTAAATTAAAATTTTCAGTATATTCAATTAAATTTGAATTTATTCCAAAGCTATTAGCTATTCTTAAATGCAATATCACATCATTAAAATAAAAATGTATGAAGGTATTTTGTTTAATAGCGGGGGGTCAAGAAAGGCGCCCATAAGATTCTCTTCGTTTTTGTCTGGAGGCAGGTAGTTAAAGAAGATCCTTGTGTGCGTATGTGAATGTGTGAGAGAAGGAAGAGAGAGATACTTCGTACTCTTTCTATTCCCTCCTCCCCCCTTCCACCTCTCACCGCCCCCTTATGACGAGGATCGAAGAAGCCCTATAATTTGAGGGTCGATTTTTTGCCTCCCTCTGAAATGAAACTCTTTAAGTTAGATGGAATCGAAATTGCGCGGTGTCCTATTTCTTAAGCCATTGTTTGTGTTAAAAAAAGAAGCCATGCAGGTTGAAATCGAAAGTGAATTCGGTGCGATTGTTTACCTGAGCATAGCGCCATCCACAGTTTCGCTTAAGACGAGGACAGTTGCCGGTTGTGTTGGGAAAATCACCGGGACGTCATCGGCAAAATCGTTCTTGAGCACCCCTTGGATAAGATGTTGATCATACATGGGTTCTCTGTTCGGATCTTCTTCATCGTCAAACTCTTTCACCGCCACAACGGGTGTCATCGTGGCGAGCATCCCCGGTGGGCTTGGTGGTTGCGAAGGTGGCGACGAGGCCGCCACAACCGCCTGAGGGGATGCAGCGGCCTCCACTGCAGCTACCACCTCCTGATCGGACATCGTCAACCGGTTTGGAACAAGGAGGAGAACGGCTCCCCGCTTCGGTGAACCTGTTCCTCGCGGAAAACCGGTGGGCACCTGGTCGCTCGCGTGGGTGTCAACCTGGACGTACGCCGGGGAGGAGGTAAACGGTGCGGGTACCTGGTACCTGGCCTCTCAGGTGCAGCCGCTGCTCAGCACTGAGCCGAGTGTCATGGCGGCCGGCCGGCGTAGCAGCCGAGGCTACGTCGTCCCTGGCCCCTCCAACCCCGCAAGCCAAGCGCAGCCTCTCTGCGTCGGTACAGCGGCCGAATCGCGCGCTCTTCAACCGCAGCATCCCGGATAATCCATCTTTGGCCACCCATTCATCTCAACATCACTCATCTATTAAAAGCTCCCCTACAATAGGGACATTTTCTTCAATCGGTATGTATTGAGACCAATTTTTATCAGCTCTAATCATTGTTTTAGTAATATCAATAAAATCCTTAAATCAACCAGCTAAATTTTCTATTTTTATTTTGAATCTGATCCAAACATTAGTGAGTGTTTTTTAAGAAATGATTATATCTATGAAATATATAAACCAGTTTGGTTTGAATTTAATTTTAAACAGCGAGTTCAAAGAGGTCAAACCAATTTGAATGATATTACTTTATTTGCTAATCATAAGCATAATATAAAAAATAAAAAAAACATCTCTCAAACAATTAAATTTTAAACAATTCATAATCTCTTCCGAAAGTATCTCTTTAATTAATAATATAAGCATTTGCAAATAGGAAGCCAGTAGTAGAACAAACCTGTTCTTTATTATTCAAATTTAATTTTATGTACTTTCTTGTTTTAAATTACTTGCCTAAGAACCTTAATTTTAATCAAAGACATTGATTAGAGCTGATAAAACAAATTCATAATGTCTCAATACCTTTATAAAAGTGAATTTTTTTAAGAAAGAGGGACCGATATTGGATTTTTAAAATTCAGATAAATTGAAGACTAAAATGTCTTCATAAACAGTGTTTTTTTAAATTTTTTGTGAAGTTAGTACATTGAGTAAAATAAATAAGTGGTTGGAAATCCAAGAGGTTGGCGTGAATGATGAAACCAAATCAAAGCCCTAATTTGTTTTAAAATTAATACCAACAAACTACTACTTAAATTCAATTGCATTGATGTATATAGCCTCTTGGTATTTTGTGAAAATTTATCACTAATTTGTTGAGTGAAATTATAGTTCGATGATTGACTGTTTCGAAATCTCTGCCACCTTGCATATTTATTTATATCTATTCGTGGGTAAAAAAATCAAAAGAGACCCGTTGATTGAGGTCATCAAATAAAAGTTGTATTCCAAAAAAGGGAATGCATTGTTCGGGATTCATCGTCTGTTATTATATTCTTAGGTCAGATTTGTCTTTTACTTAAGCCTTTCAAATAATATTTTCAAGCTGTATAGATAATTTATCTCAATTAAGAAACTCTAAACATGGATTAGAGATGATAAAGGTTTCGCTTAAAGAACGATGATCAAATTCATTTGAATGGATAAATTTCTTTCAATGTAGACTTCGATGCACGATATGAAAGGACATTTTTCAAAAATGAAGTTTTTTATGTATATACATAGATATAATAGTTTATAATAGCATTCAATTTAAATTTTTTACAAATACGAAGTATCAAATCGAAAGAATTAAGAAGAAAATGATATAAAATCTGGACAGTTTTTGATATATAATAGGATAAACTAATCGACCATACTAATATACAATAATATTAAATTATTAGATTTGGTAGTTTTTAATTTATTTTTTTCATTTTTCTATAAATATATGAAATATTAAGACAATTTTAAGTACCATTTTAAGTTTTCATATTTAAGATTATGTATAAATTTATATATTATAAATAGATTAAATCTATTAATTATCGATATCAATCATAAAGAAATCTAAATATTGATTGTGGATAAATTATTTTCTAGATTTTGCTTTTTTTGCAAAAAAATAAAGAATTAAGAAATTAAAAATATGATTGTAATGTATTTAAATAAGAAGATGAAGATTGAAAGGAAATTTTTTTCTTCCCCACCTCCTCCTCTCGTTCAATATATTTGCTAATACTATCAAAACAGACAATACATGATCGCCGTTTGCTGTTAGCTCTTCACACAAAAATAAATATTAGTGACACATTCAACATAACCGTGAGAAAATAAAAAAAAAAAACAAAAAAATATGTGATTTCATACTATGTCCCACTTGAATGAGATGTATAGATTAGCATAGGAAATTATCCAATTCAATAAGTGTTTAATAAATATCACATAAAAAGAAATTAATTTTTACCTCCATTTCTAGCAAAGAATAAATTTCTTCAAGGCTATAATAATAAAAATAAATAAATAACAACCACACACCAAAAATAATGATATCCTTTATAAAATGCTTACAAAAACATGTAAACTTTAAAGACGATTCAAGTAAAAAAAAAATTTAAATTTGAGGTTCGTTTTGAGTTAAATTCAATATATATATATATATATATATATATATATAAAATTTATAGAAATCGTGAAACAATCATCAACATTGCTTGTCTCGTTTTGTTCTTATTAACATCGAATGGGTTATATATTTTATTAGAGTTTAGATTTTGTTCTTTATAAATTAATCAAATAGAGAGAGATTGTATAACTAGCCTATCAACAATTTAGTTTTAATTACTTACTTGTTTATCCATACAAAAGAATTAAGTTTTATTTTAGTAGAAAACAAAAAAAATGTCTAAATTGGATTTTGTATTAATAGGTGATTTTTATGAAGTTTTATGAAAAAAATTTTTAAAAAAATTTAAAAAAAAATTCCAAAATTTTAAAAAATTTTTAACTAAACTCTCAACAATTGAACTTTTGGACTATAGTCATTGCTAGCTTTTATTTTAATTTATGATTAAAAGTTGTATCCGTGTATTTTTGTTTGTAACATTTATTAGATTGAGTTACTTTAATTTATTTTAGACTTCTAATTTGATTAATTGAAATATTTTTGAATATTCTTAGATTTAAAGTCAAAATTATTGATTTAAGGAGATTCAAATTTATTATTAACTTTATTAAGCTATTTGTCTTTTGTTTTTTTTTTTTTTTTGTTAATAAATTAAATTAAATATTATATTAGAATTATTATATATTATCTTTATACTATATTATTATAAAAAAATATAAGGATATTTTTTTATTTGAAAATGTGCCCTCCCCTCCCCCCGCGAGATTGATAGAAGCGGCGTGCAATGCTTTGGTTCAATGTGGCGTGAAAATTGCATTACATGGCTCGAATCGTAGTCGATCTAGCAATGAACAATTCCCAGGTTCAATTAAGTGTTTGGTGGTCACTTCAATCGCCAGTTAATAACAATAGTGAAATGTCTCCCCCCTCCTTACTCTCATCCCTTACAATCCAGAGTCACACGACCTCCGCACACTTTTCAACGATGAACAAAAAACATTAAAAACCATGACAATTGATTGAATTTATTTTTTTTTTAAACCAATGGAAATTTCATAGAAGAGCCTAATGGGCCGGGAGAAAAAAATCAAAGACGTTGAAATTGATAGTATTTCACATTTCAGTAAGGATAAATAGGATCTATTATTATTATATTTTTTTTTGTATTCAAGACATTAAAACTTTTTTTGATTTTATGAATTTATTTTTATAGTTTATTTTTTGTATTATTGGCAATCAATATATTTATTTTATTTTATTTTTTAATCATTGTAGTAAATCATTTTTTTAAATTCAATGACTTTGAAAGATTAGAAAAAAAAAAAAATTCAATGGTGTTTTAACTTACAATCTATCTACGTATCTGCTTATGATTAGTAAGAATAACAAAATTCATAATATTTCTTCATAATTTTCTCTAATATTAAATTATTAAATAAAAATTGTTTAATAATCGAAATTAATTAAATATTTATCAACACTATTAAGTTCTATTAATTTTTATTTTCTAACTTATTCTTTGATTGGTGACTATAAAGGAGTAGAGCTCCTTAACGAAGATTTGAATGAAATATTACTATATTCTAAATTTCTTAATTCTATTTGTTGAATTTTTTTTTATTTATCTATTTTATATCATTTTTTTCTATTAAAAATCTAAACAAAACTTGAGCTTTATTATTATTTTTATTATTATTATTTATTTATTTATTTATATATTTACAAGGAATCCACTGGTAAAGTTTCATCCAAATCTATGAAGCTTCCCATTTTGTAAACAATTACCAAAAAATGTCTTAGAAACTATGGGATTATATACATACCTTAAATTTATTAGTTAATTTTAATTTGAAATTGAACTTAAGATTTTAAAATATTTTCTATCAACTCTCAAAATGAATTCTGTCAAATGTTAAAATGAAAACAGTGTCGACGTGACGTGTCGATTTAAGGAAACATTGTCTGACATGTCATTTAAAATTTTAAAAATTGTATGTGATATATTTTGATTTACTTTTATTAATTTTTAATTATTTAATTTAATTAATATTTAAGTAATTATTAGCCTGTATGTAACTCTGATGTATAAGCTATATTATTGTAAAGTTTCATTAAAATCCATTCAGTAGTTTTTGCGTGAAAGATGGTCGGACATCCTCACAAACATTCACTTTTATAATATATATATATATATATAAATCCTTTTTTTTAAACGTTACTTATCTATTCAGGTATTTTTCTAAGGATGGATGTAAATGTTTGTAAGTGTCATTTAAATATTAAATTGTTCATTACTTTTTAAATTTCCTATTGGAATTGGCAAAACAACAAAACGACGACTGTATGTGTTTAAGAAAGATAAAATGGTAAGGACCGATGTCGGGACTTCGGTGATAAATCTTTCAAGAATGGTTCGCTTGCAAATGAAAAAGAGAAACATAACAACGGATTGTTCAATTGATTACCTGAAGCGTCGTCAGGTGTCTATTAAAAAAAGACAGTGCATCCTTTTTCCCAATATCATCCGGAGAGGCAGAAGATCACTTTGAAGCGAAGTGGAGACAAAAAAATAAATAAATAAATAGAATAAAAAAAATAAAGAAATTACCAATGCGTCAATAGCGATTAAACATCAAGCGACGATGGGAAATAAAAATGAGAAGAAAAAAAATATCAAGGCAAAAGGGAAAACGGGGGTACACGATTAAATGGGAAATTTATAAAATTCCCCTTAAGAGAAACGGTTACGATGAAAAATACGACTGGTAGTCTCTCCAATGACGTTGATTTACATTGTAATCTCGTTACAACCCAGAACAAATAAACTATAACGATTTAACTATAGCTCTTCTTTATAAATAGAGTATTTTTCGAAAAATGATAACACAACGTTGATTTCACGGTCTAGTGGGTTACAAAGCAGACTTACAGATGGCAAATGAATAACGATTTGATATCAACCCTACAATTGACAAATTAGAAACCATTTCTTTTATTCTCTTTTTTGATTTAAGACAAAAAAACAGCTAAAGATAAAAACTCTTGAATATAAATTACGAAATTTTATTTAGAGCATAGCTAACTGGTAAAATATTGAACTACTGAACATTATGATGAAGGTTCAAACCTAACCAAGTTCATAACAAATCTATAATAGGGTCATGGAATTTCTTTTGAAATATTTTTTTTATTTTTTAATAAATGTGTAAATGGGCTAATAAATCTCAGAGTCAATAATAAAAATAAGTTGGAGTGTCTCCACTCGACTATCTCGCAATTTGAATTGGATTAAATAACATAATATATTATATTTAAATTAAATTTAATTAATTATAAATTATAAATTAAAATTAATAAATAATATTTATTAAACCAGCGCATGTTTGGCTCTTTGTTGATGGCTCCACGTCACGTGTTGGCGAGTGAGATTTGCAGTGTTAAAAAATTATTTCTGGTACTTTCAGCGATTCAATCAAGCTGAAATTCTATATTTAGCAGTTTTATACAATTATTAATCAACGGTCACTTTTCTCAAAAGTTGATAGAAAACTACGAATTTTGAATAATGCCCATCTACTAAATTTCATGATTCTAGCTCAAACCGTAATCTTGTCTACATACATACACACATACACACACAGACATTTTGCTCAACCTTAGTGTAAATAATTCAGGAACCTTCAAAATGTATAATAACATCAAAATATCGGCATTTCTGGCGAGATAGTAAAAATAATCAAATAGAGGTAAGTTCTCAAACTGTGGTATATGTACTATTAGTAGTAACCTGAAGGTGGTACATCCAGTACAGTTATATTACTTTTAGTAACAAAATTACTTTAGTGGTACCTGAACTGGAAGTTTGCGTGGTACCATCTTCAAAAAGTTTGAGAACCTCTGAAATAGAGGTTCCAAATTAAAACAAATTTAAGTTATATTTTATTAAAATATATAGAGTAATCTTTTAAATATTAAAAATATTTTAAATTTTAATTTAATTGGGGGGCTATAATAAGAAAGATGCTAAAAAGAGGCCATTTCGTTTTTACCGACCGGCGATAGTAAGGGAGGTATTGTTTTCACACCAAATTTCACATGTGGAGATTTTTACATATCTCCACGAATCATGCACTTTGTATTGGTTTTATCCTCGGGAAAATAATCTTCATTAGTTTTTTTCTTAATTTAAAATTATATGACGTCACCCAGCCCTTCATGACGTCACAGCCAACTCTTACTTATATATTATATATTAAATAAAATAAAATTAAAAATATTTATGTTATATCCATATCTGTTTTGTATTACATTAATAGATACATTTAAATTATTTGAAATTGTTTCTGTAGCTGGAAATTAATTTATTTCAAACCGTCGGTCGGTTCTGCGCTTGGCCACAGGTCAACTTATTTTTTTGCTCTTCACCATGGGGTAATATCAACTTACACAAAAATATTTTCGGGTAATAATTAAAAAGGTTCCCCGACCGCTGTAATAGATTAATGAATTGGTTGCACTATGAGAATTTCGAAAAAATATAATATTTTATTTTATATCATTCCATGGTCCTTTCTAAAAAAAAGAACCTAGAATAGGAGTCACTTTCCTTCTCGGGGCTTCGTAACCTATACATCCTAATCGAAAAATGCAAAAAAAAATATTTACTATGACTATATTTTCTTAGTAAATATTAAGAATTAATCATATAAGTAACCATTAAATATTTAAATAGTAAAAGAAAAATAAAAAAAAAGATTCTCCTCAAAAAACTTATTTATTTTTTAATGTTTTATAAAAAGTCTATTTTGAAAGAATTTGTAAAATAAAGATATCAATGTGTATATTAATTTTTAATTTATTTTATCAATAAATATGTGTCTTACTTATTCAAAGACATAAAAGAAGAATGATTTGAGTTATATAGTAAAATTTATTTAAATAATAATAATAATAATAGAGTCTATTTATTTCTTTGTCATTGGTTTCTAAATGGTATATGTTTCTTTTGATTTTCCGAGTTGGATAAGAAATTTATTGAAATTTTAAATAGAACATAAGATGCACACTATAATTAGAGAACTACATAGAAAATGAAGATCGATTGATTGACAAATGAACGAATGGGGGAAAAATATATTATTTATTTATTCTTAAAAATAAAAAGAATAATATGAAATAAATTGTTCATTAGACTTTGATAAATTTCCTTAAAATTAAATTGGTCCCATTAAATTAGTTAAATATCTGCCCTTTTATAGTTTCGACTCATCACAGTTTATATTTTATATCACTTTGACAATTAAGTGTTTTAAATTCACCTTCGCCTGGCTTTATATATATATAATTCAAAAAAAAGATTAGGGAATAGATGTAGGGCCAGGCGAAAGTGGTTTAAAAACATTCTCTATCTCTCTCTCTCTCTCTCTCTCTAATATATATATATATATATATATTATATATTATAAGTAAAGTCTTAACATACAAAACGTAGAATTTGAAAATATAAAAAAATATAAATACTTAGGTTCTGTAATCACAAAGGATAATAATATTCAAGAAAAATTTAAATCGAGGTTATAATTGGGTAACGCTTGTCATCATGCAGTAATTTTATTATTAATATTTATTTATTATTAGTTATTTCGTCAAAATTATTATCAAAGGATCAAAATTAAAATATATAAAAACAATTATTTTGCCGGTTGTAATATATAGCTGTGAGGCATGGTCTATGACTCTGGGAGACGAGAGTAGATTTAGAGTATTTGAGAATAGGATTCTTCGCAGCATTTATGGGCCAAAGAAAGATGAGGTCACCGGGGAATGGCGGACACTGCATAAACTGAAATTGCATGACATCTATGCATCTCCAGGCATAGTTAGGGTTATAAAATCGAGAAGGCTGCGATGGGCAGGGCACGTGGCTAGAATGAGAGAGAAAAGAATGGCGAAAAATATATTTGTAGGGATGCCGAATTTCCCATTGGAAGACCAAGGACGCAGTGGAGGGATGTGAGAGAGAAGGGAGAGGATAGGATTTGAATGGTTGTGGCTCAGGATAGGGACATTTGGAGAAATGTAGTTGCTGCGAACAAGAACTTTCGAGTTCCGTAGAGCCACAGAGATAGATAGATAGTTAGATATACATATGAATTTATTTAAGAGAATTGTTCTTAATATAGTTTCCAAACGATCTTTCCCTTTAAAATAAAATTAAACACAGATATTGAATTTCTCGAGACGCCACAAGATAGATAGCAACTATATGCCAAATAAATAAATAAATTATTACAAATATAAGTTAAAACATATCAAGACAAGTAAACTTTAAAAAAAAGAATAATGTAATAACAAAAGACAAATGATAATATTATTAATATTTTATTTAGTCTTTTTAAATTGGATGTGGCTATTTATACATACAGTATGTATAAGAAATTAGCTATTTATCCATACATATTTTAAACTACAGTTTATTTTTACAATTCAAACAGATACCAATGACAATTTGCTTAATAAGAATATAAATAATATTGATATAATTAATAAAAATAATAGTAAACATTGATTTAATAGAAATTAAAATTAATATAAAATGTATCACTATTCAACATTTCAATTCATTCATTTCTCATTGCTTCCTTATTCAAGTGAATATACAAATATGGGTTTATTAATAAAAATCGCTTTGAGAACTCTTCTATGAATAATATTTATTAGTATAATAGAATAGTTGATATAATTAATAAAAATAATAGTAAACATTGACTTAATAGATTTCAAATTAAAATAAAATGTAATATAATATTATTATAAACTTTTTGGTTAGTTAGTACGTTAAACGTAACTACAAATAGCTAATTTCTTATACATACACTATGTATAAATATCCAATTGCGTATACATACACTATGTAAAAATATCCAATTGCGTATATATACTGTATGTATAAATCCACACCCTTTTAAATTTAAAACAACATATATTATGCGTAAATGTTTCTAATTAAAATTAAAATTAAATTAAAAATAAAATATAATAAAACAAAATAAAAAATAGAATTGGGATGATCCTTCTAACTAATTACTTTATTATAGGTATAATTAAATAGGGAGAGGTCCTCCTCGGTTAGTTATTAAAACTGCCAAAGACAAGCTTATTACCTTATTTATTTTAAAAATAAATCCAAAGGAAATGATAAATATTTATCTAAGTAAAATTAATTTCAAAATTATTTGATTAACATTTGTTTTAGATATGTTTATTTTAATTATTTAATATATTTAATCATTTAGTGATGATTATTAAATATTAGATATGTAGCAAGAGCTCTTGTCATTTATTATTTCGCAAAATGTTGTAAATTATTTACTCAATCGTTAATATATATAGGTAGGTATATTTTAAATGGTGTTTGTTCTATGGAATGTATTCGAGATTGAATAATTTAGATAAGATCAGACAAATCGATAATTAATTATTTGCCGTTATTACATGAATTATAGTGGGGGTGTGATAAAAATATTTTTTTTCTAGATTAAATATATATATATATATAAACATAATTTTCTGGTTTGAGAAATGATTTGAAACAAAAAAATAATTATAAACATATTTATCTTTATATCACGAATCTAACAATTTATTTATAGTAGAGATAGTATTGCGATTACGAAAATTTTCAATGTGAGATTTTGATGTTTTTATACGTATTAAAGGTCCCTGAGTCATTTTCACTAAGGTTGAGAAAAATGTCTCTCTCTCTCTTTGTGTGTGTGTGTGTGTGTGTGTGTTGTATAAAACTGCTATATATAGAATTTCAGCTTGATTGAATCGCTGAAAGTACCGGAATTAATTTTTTAACACGTTGACTGGCAATCACGCGCCAGCACGAGACGTGGTGCCATCAACAAAGAGCCAAACACGCGCTGGTTTAATAAATATTATTTATTAATTTTAATTTATAACTTATAATTAATTAAATTTAATTTTAATATAATATATGTGTTATTTAATCCAATTCATATTTGCTAGATAGTCGAGTGAAGACGTTTTAGAATGTTTTTTTTAAAAAATAATAATTTAATTTTCAAAAACTCAAATTAATTCTTATTCTTTAATATCACAGGGCATACATCACGCTCATTCAGATCAAAGATTAATAAATATAATATTTATTTAGAAATATTTATATTTGAAGGTTGAAGTATCAATTAAATTCTAATTATAACGAAATATATAATCAAATGCATTTTTAACGCTATAATTATTAAATTCTACGCAAAAAAAAGTGCACAATGTTTTTTGCTGGTCATGTGTAATGCTTCAGGCTATATTACATTGCCCATCTATATTATTAGTGGTGATGTTTATTTATTGTTGGTTATGGGTTGGGGCAAGAAGGGTGAACCCCAGGCGACCTTAACCTGAATCCGATGGCCCGGAACCTACCAGACAGGCCATCGGCTCAATGGCATTCGTATTATTGACTAGAATAGGTTTCGCTGAAAGATACCGGTTGTGGTTGGCACAGGTCAACATTATCTTAGATGGGGAGAGTACTTCCCCGGGGAGAGGGGGGGTGGGCTACCTCAACACAACAATAACAAACCAAATTTGGTGCATTTGACATTTAATCCATTCACTATCAAAACCATTCATTAGAATTGATATTTAAAAAAAAAATATTAATAATTTAATAGTTCAATTTAAACCCCTTCGGTCGATGAGAGAAGAATTTAAATCAATTAATGATAATAATAATATTTAAAAAAATTTTCATCTATCGAATGACCAAATAAAATAAAATAAAATATTCAAACAATTTTAGTAAAGCAAAAAGTATAGAATAGGTGGAGTGAAAAAAAAATGTATAAACGTGTTTCATTAGAAAAATAACCTTTTTCGGCAAGTTTTGAAACCAATATAATTTTGAGAAAGAAGGAGGGGGGAGATAGAAATATTTTACACCGGAAATTGAGAATCAGAGAAAGAGTGAAAGAGAGAGAGAGGGTAAATATTTTTCACTCATTTATAAATAATTACATATTGAAACATTTATCGGTTGTGAAAGAAATATTCTCTCTTTCTCCCTCTCTCTTTGTGTGATGAATAAAATTTAATAATTATTATTTCGAATTATATGCTTTAATAAATATAAAAAAAAAACATTAGGATATTTTTTTAAAAAATATATTAATCACTGGAGGCAAAAAAGAAATTTAATTATATATATATATATAGTATATAGATAGATAGATAGATAGATAAAGTAGAGAAAGAAAGGAATTTTTCTCTCTAATGCAATATAATAAAAATATATTATTTGACCTGATTAGTTGGTTTATATGAGATCGCGTGTTCAACTATTCCACTTATATGTAAGTAGTTATAACTCTTATTATTATTTTGCTATATATATATTATTAAATAATAAATAATATTTAATTATAATTTACTTTTTAATTATATCTTTTTTTTATTTCAAAGTTCAATTTATAATATTGATTTGTTTATAATCATCATTACTTCATCTTAGAATATGAAAAATATACTATACGAGGGCATGCCAATAACTCCGAGACTTTTTGAATTTCCTATTTCTTAAATGAAATGGCAACACTGATCCTATGAGCAGGCAACTATTAGCTGATTTTGTCGAAATTTGAACCAGCTGGGTCTTTTAGTTTTTGTTTGACAACCATTAATAGCAGACTGCTTCGTGATTTGAGAAGAAATTGGAAAAAAGTGAATTTCCGTACTCCCCCATCCGCGATATTCTCCGGATTTAGCCCCGAGTTTCAAATCTCTCATAAAGAAATACCTATTTAGATATCCTTATTTTTTGGAAGAGATAAAAATATGTCGAAACATTGGAAGAAGTGCATAGAACTCAAAGGAGACTATGTTAAAATAAAATATTTTTTTTATCCAAAAATTTGTTTCATTCAAAAAGTCACGGACTTATTGACCTGCCTTTATAGTATATTTTTCATATTCTAAGATGAAGCAATGATAATTATTAACGTCTTTATATTGACCTGGCCTAGGTTTATATATATAAATCAGTAAAAATTATTAATGACATTTTAAACAAAATAAAATTGGATCATTAATTTAAATCAACGGTTTTAATTAATAAAATAGAAATTATTTCTTCCCTAAAGTTGAAAAATTGAAAAAACTTTCAACATATACATATAATATATGTTATATATGTATATTATATTATATCTTACAGGAAATAAAATACAACATATCCTTTCCGACTGGTTTCTTTATCGATTGGTAAACTAATTAATTAAACTTTTTTTTAAATTTATTTATTTTTTCTTTAAAAAAAAGAAAAAGGATTTTACCTATTAAATATATTTATTTTCTCTTCACGATGAATAGTACTATTATTATTTTTTTTTTCTTATTTAAACACAACACGTTTTTATCGTTTTATTATACGTATCGCAAAGGTTTAATTAATTAATAGTTTATGAAATGTTAGTTTGTTACATGACGCTTCAATTTTAAAATTATTTATTTATATATAATAATAAGGTAAATGAAAATTATGATCCGTTTTAGAAAATGTATTGATATGGATGGGAACATGAAGAAGAAAAATTGAAAAATAAATTTTCGTATGATGTTAAAGCAATGGTGGGGTGTGTGAAGGTGGTTGGAGCGGAGTGTGGTTTGGGTATGAGGAAGGGGGGGGGGGTAAGGAAACCGGGCCCTAATAAAAAAATCACCAAAGTAAAATACGTGGGATGCAATAAGCAATCAGCTATTATTAAAGCCCAAGTCATAAACTCTAAATGGTTTATTATACATTTACGCCAATAGGATACTAATCATAGGTCCAATTATGGACTCAAAATACGAAGGGAGTCTGACTAATAGGCACGATATACAGAAATAATCGACAACTTCTGTTCTATATCAAAAGAACAGGGCACTAATTATTCGAAGGTGGAAAGAGAGGGGGGGGGGGGGGACGAAAGAGAAAGAAAGAGTGAAAAAGAAACAGGAATGTTGCTTTGTGGCCATTTCATTTGAAAAAAGTACACAGTATTTATTATTTGCCTCAATGAGTGTGGATATATAATAGAATAATAATAATAAATTGATTTTTAATTTTGATGTTGATCATTGAAAAATAAAATAAATATTGACAACGATTGAAGAGAGGTTATTTATAGGATAAGTACTATATTGTAAGAAATAATCTATTAATAGTAATAATCCTTAATAATTTAATTCAATGATGATGAATATTAAAGGTTTTATACACATTGTGACCACAAATAATATCAACTTCTTTCTAAATCAGTGATTCTCAACCTTTTTTTTTTACCACGCCACACAAAATTTATCGGTACACAAAGAAAAAGATAAGTGTAAAAGTTATTTACTTATTTACCATATTGAAAAAATTGAAAAAAGTCGAAAATGTTTAAGAGCCTGATCCCAAAAACATTTTACCTTTTTTTTAGTGCCATATTGAAAAAAGTCGGAAATATTAAAGAGCCTCTTTACATTTGTAAAATTTGGCGGCACTTTTTGAAAGTGGTTGAGAATCACTATCCTAAATGAATAAGAATTTTAAGAATAGTAAGTTGATTTATAAAAATATAAAATTAATTAGGAAAAATCACATCAATTACAAGCTGGATTTTTAATTAATGATTATTTGCTGGAGTTAAATATAATAATTTTTGTGGATTAAAATAATTTAACTAAAAAATCGTTATGATATTAGAAATAACTGAAATCTTTTATTGAAAATTATTAATTAAATTCTTTAGTCCAATTATTTAGGTTTTATTTTGTGCAAAAAGTATTGTTCTTAACAAAAACCATTAATAATAATAATAATAATAATAATAATAAATTTAAATTTAAAAATATTGGGAATTTCAGAAGACCATATACCACTGATTAACAAGTCTGTTATTCTCCAAACTTGCTACATAGTGCGGAAATTCCTAATGATGAACTGAGAGACAGGTTATCCGTGTGGGTTAGGGTGAATTCCCTCTCCACACCGTCCTAGCCCAATCCCATACAACATCTAAAGGGGTGGGTGAAAGTTTTCCAGCAATTTGCTGAGAAAGTGAGCTAAAATCGGATAATAATAATAATCTTTATTTTGAAAAAATAATACATTTTATATACAAAAACCATTATAAATATTATTATTATTATTATTTATAATTCAAAAAACTTGAATATGATCGATAAAAGTTAAGTGTTTAAGAAAGTGATTAAAAACCGCTCGAGTTTAACATCAAGAAATCTAAACATTATAGTATTTTAATAAAAAAAAATATTCATTCCAATTGATACCTTATCAGGTTGTTGCAAGCGATGGAAAAATTCATACCAAAATAATAAACAAATTAAAAAAAAACAGAAAAATTAAATTAATATGGATTCAATCCCATAAAAAATGCATCTACTAAGATTTTCTCATCCTTAAATGAAAAAAAAAAAAATTTCATTAAAAAAACACACAAAACAAAATATAAAATAAACATTACTATTTTAATATTCAAGCGAGATATTAATGAATACAAATAAATGTAACACAAGAACAATGAATTTTAAATTTATCACTTTGTAATGTACAATCAAAGAAGAAAATCCCCCCCACACAAAAAAAATAAAAAAATAAAAAAAAAATATTGAAAATAAAAATCATCGTTGCAAATGCAAATAGATTTCATTTTTATCTAAACGATCAGATGCATGTAGACTATTAAAGGAAGGAATTTGAAAAAAAAAATGTTAATTTTCTCACGTACACTAGGCTATCCATATATTTAGGTATCTTTTTTATGTTTGTCATTTATTTTCCTTGCCAAGTGACTAAGTTGCATTCAATTTGATCAAATGACAGTGAAATAAAAATAAAAATTTCTTACGTGTAAAGAATTTTTTTTCCCTTACAATGTTGAAGTATATAAATTTGGACACGGACAACCATCGAAAATAGATTCTTAAACATGTTTCGTATATGATTGCTAAAGTAATTCAAACAAATTATCTTAATTAATAATTATTTTTTAAATTTTATCCAAAAATCAGTTGTAATAAAGAAAAATAGATACATATACTTTATAACGAAAAAATATATATAAATATATTTGATAAATGGATTGATACTTTTGGAAAGAAAAATAATAAATGTCATTTCAGAAAAAATATCAATCCAAATGTCAAATTGATGATATCAAAAATCTTATCATTTGAATATAAATCACATTAGTTTGGATAATGAATGTCAATAAAAGAAAATAGTATAGAATCCAAAAGTCAATGCTTTCAAAAATATTATTTTTAAAATTTTAATATCAAAAACAATAATTTAAATGGACTATGATATTATGACTATATATTACGTAAACGTTAATACTTTTAGGATTCCAATATATGAAGTTACCAGAAATTAGAGTTTATCCATTGAGAGAGAGAGAGAGAGAGATTCTATTAAACTATAATAATTTCATTTTATTATGTGTTTAATTGTATGTTGGCATTGGTGCTAAAGCTCCTCCCTTATTATTATTATATTATTAAATTTAAATATAACTCTAAATATATCTAATAACACGAAATGTGTGTGATCTTAAATGGTGACGAAAAATATATATATTGTAACTTCTAAATAATTAAACAAAAAAGTTAGGCAATCGTTTACAAAAACGGAAGCTTCAGGGATTTGGATAAAACTTTACCAGTGGATTCCTTTTTTAATTCCAAAGAAACTTTACTTATGCAATATTTCTCGGTTAAAATTATTATTATAGTTTGATAGATAAACTAGTTATGAACGTCCAAATGACTAGACATTTAGTAATGTTTTATTGACTTATTAGTGAATACTAATCATTCAAATTTTCAGTTTTCATTTTTGATTTGGTTTGGATATAGGAATTATTTAATTAATTATTTTTTTAATTTTCCTATATCCAGACCGAACTGAAAAAAAAACTAGGAAAATTAGTGAAACCCTCTACTGGCCAAATGAATGAAACATGGTAGCTAAATTGAATGTCAATGGATTTATATGCAAATTTTAATAATTTTTTATCTCGAAAACTATAAGTGACCGAAATATTTGCTAATTTAATTGTCACTTGGAATTAAAAAAGGAATCCACTGGTAAAGTTTTATTCAAATCCCTGAAGCTTCCTTTTTTGTAAACAATTACCAAAAGCTATTCCTACAAAGATGAATTCTTGCACATCTCCTCTAACCAGAGTTAAAGTATCGTGAATGTGAAAACTATGTGTTTGTAGTTTATAAAATGATGATGGGAAAGTTGAAATATAAAAACCTATTAAATTAATAAATTAAAAGTTAAAAAAAAAATATAATTTATTTCCTCATTTTGTTTGGACGATATTAAAATAAAAATACATTCTATATTATAATTTAATACGAAAATAGATATACTTCTATCATCAAATTAATTAATCATATAGAACAATAATAATTTGATAATTAATTAAATTGTTTTTAATTTCATGTCTTTTAATATATTCTGTACACCAATTACTAATCAAAATTTTCTGTACACTAATTATTATGACAAACAAGTTTAAATTAAATTGTATTTAAATTAAAAACATAAATATTTGAATTTAGTTAAATTCGTATGGTTGTGGGGTGACCAAATAAGTTTAAAAAGTTAGATTTAGTTGTATAAATCAAATAAATGAAAACTTATTACATACCTACTTTCAACCATATTAAGTATATGTATTACTTAGCGCCGAGTAGCTAGTATAATATATATAATAATATAGTATAATAACCTATATTTATTTGTTATTTTTATTATTTAGAACAGGGGTGTCTAAACTGCGGCCTAAACTCAAATTATGGAAATATTTAAATCTTTTCAATATGGATCTAAAAAAAAAAATGTAAAATGATATTTATGTGCGGCCCAGCATATTTTTTTTTCAATGTGGCCCTCGAATGGTCATAGTCAAAGGAATAAAAAATTAATGTTACAATAAAAACATAATTTAATATAAAAAACAAATTTATGTGAATTAAATAATAAAAGAAAAGACATTTTATGCCTTTTTGATGAAATGATCAACAGGTAAATTAAAATGTTATTTGAAAAGAGGGTCATTGAAATGAAATGAACAAGTTTCTAATGCAAATTACTAAAATATGTATATTACCTACATATAATATATTTTAAATAAAAATTATATGGATTAAGAATAAAAATAGAAAGATTAATGACTACTTACAATTAGAAAGTATTTTTGTCCATGATTTTTGGAAGAAAAATGTTATCCCGCGTTTTGATTGTCTTGATTTACTTCAACTTTTTAATCCTTAAAAAAAAATATATATATATATATATATATATATAAATCCCAATCAATTATACCACGAATATAAATATTTAATAAAATTTAAAAAAAAAAATTTCACTAAATATTAATTAACAATTTATATTTAATATATAATTTAATTCTAATTTAAGAATTTAAAGTTTTCTCCGAAAAAAATTAATAAATCAACATTTCGATTAAGAAATCGCAATCGATAAAAAAAAATGAAAAGAATTATTATTTAAATTGGAACTGAAATATAATATATACAATTTAAATATCACAACTTAAGATTTCGGAAAAATTGATTTTAATTTATATAAACAAAAATAAAAATTGTAATTAATAATAGGTATTAAATAAAATACAAAGAAAGATAAACTCACTCTGGAATATGATAATTAAAAAAATATTAAGTAACCCAAATTAAATTAATAATATTTATATTTTTACTTTCTTTATATATATATATATACAACATAATTTAAATAGAAAGTGAATTATCAGAGATTATAATGTAACCGAGACGCCATGCTTAGCATTACTCCTGACCTGTGACAACACGCAATAAATCGAAGAAGGGTTGGAGAGGTTGCGATATATTTATTTTAATAATAATATTATGAATATATTTATCTATAAACTCTAATGCACATGTCCGAAATTATATTCTTAGACAAGTCTGTACCTGTCTTTCTTAAATCTATATATAATAATTGTGGGTAGTAAAGGAAGAGTAAGAATCAATTGTCAGAAACTATCGAAATTCGAAATGGGTTAAAAGAAGGGGACTTATCACCAATTTTATTTAATTTAGTTCTGGAATATGTTCAAGTATTAGGTTACGCAGACGACTTAAATATAATAGGAGATTCGGCAATTGCAATTATATATTTTTTTTTTTTCCAAAAAAAATTTTACATCTGCCCTCAAATAGGACAATAATAAAACATTTCAAAATATACAGAAGTAAATTATATACACGTAGAAAAATTAATTGAAGCAGGAAAAGAAATGGGACTAGAAATTAATAATGCTAAGACAAAGTATTTAGTAATAGAGAGGAATATAGTATTAACACACAAAATCTTAATATACAAGATAAAGAATTTGAAAATGTAGAAAAATTTAAATACTTAGGTTCTGTGATAACGAAAGATAATAATATTCGAGATGTGTTTAAAGCGAGGTTACAATTGGGAAACGCCTGTTATCATGCAATAAATGGGCTTTTCGCATCAAAATTATTATCAAAGGGAATAAAAGTTAAAATATATAAAACAATTATTTTACCGGTTGTATTATATGGGTGTGAGGCATGGTCTATGACCTTAGGTGACGAGAGTAGAGTATTTGAGAATAGGATTCTTCGAAGCATTTATAGGCCAAAGAAAGAAGAGGTCACCGGGGAATGGCGAAGATTGCATAACGAGGAATTGCATGACCTCTATGCATCTCCAGATATAGTTAGAATTATAAAATAGAGAAGGTTACGGTGGGCAGGTCACGTGGCTAGAATGGGAGAAAATAGAATGGCAAAAAATATATTGGTAGAGAGACCGAGTGGGAAACGTCCTCTTGGAATACCAAGGACACGGTGGGTGGATAATGTGGGAGAAGATAGGGACTGGAAGGTTGTGGCTCAGAATAGGAATACTTGGAGGGGTGTGATTGCTGCGGGTAGGATCTTTCAAGTTCCGTTGAGTCACAGAGATAGATAGATTATTAGTATACTTATATGGATAATTAATTAAAATCAAATAAATATGTATATAAGTAAAGAATTAATACACAGAAAAAAATATAGAGTCGACTCTTATCCGGTATACGATTTTTCACAGATCTCCACGTTTCAGATCATTCTGATACCAATAAAGTGGATTTCCAGTTGACGTAAGTATGTGTATGTATGTCCACACATCTTATCATTCTGCTTAAACTTACAATCTCCCGTTGCTTTTAATCGCTCACTCTTTTTATTTTTTTACAATTATCTTTAAACCATAATCCATTTTTTTATCAATGATTTTAAAAATCCTCTGTAATAGGTAATTTTTTTTTTACATTTTAGTAAATTTTAAAAATTTTGATTTTTAATTTTTGAAAACTTAAATAATATTTTATTTTCAATATACTTTTTAAAAATATTTTACTATTTTGTTGCCTAAAACATGTTTTTTAATATACTTTAAAAGAGGGCCGCCAATGGATAGAAATATATATAAATTACTGTATATACAGTGGTGTATTGGGAGGGGAACACGGGGGAACGACGTTCCCTTACCTTTTTTCAGAACCAGAACGAGTTCCAGTACTATTTCATGTCCCGACAACTCCCACTTAAATCTACTGATAGAATTTCTTTTTCTGGGTTCGTTAATATTTTGTATAGTAAGGATAAGAAAAAATAAAAACTTATATGGAAAAAAATTAGTTTGCTGTAAATAGGACTTTTATATGCTCCCACTATGCGTTCCCTTACTTCTTATTTTACCAATACATTACTGTGTATATATCGATTAAAAATTCAGTTATATGGGGGTCACGACATATATTCAATTAGTTTTATTATCATTTTTATATATTACTTTTATATATGTAAGAAAAAGTACAATTTCAAGCAACTAATAAAAAAAGGTTCTGACGTAGGTAAATCAAATTTCTATCAAATGCATAATATTAAGGGATGTCACTAACATGCCATGTCTATAAACATCAATTACCATTTATCATTGTAAACAGTGTTTTATAACAAATTAGTAAGATACAAAAATAATCAATTTATTGTGTGTTAGAGACTTTTGAAATTTTCTTAACAACCAATATTCGTATCATTTTCTCTCAGTCTCAGTTGTATAAATAACGATATGAAAGAATTAAACGACATGTTTATTTAAATATAGAAAAGATACATTTACCAAAATAAAACAACGCCCTGAATTTATATCTTTGGAGTTTTCGATTTCTATAACAACATATTATAATATTTGATACTAAATTCGTGTATTATATATATATATATATATATTAACCTTCTAATTTTGTGATAATCGGATGTAAATGTTATTCCAACTCTGTAAGATTAATTAAATCTAAAACATACATAATATATTATGGATGGCTATATCGTTAGTGAGGGAAATTTCTCCTAAAAGGTGAACATGGAATCTAACATCTGTGGTTATTAATCTCGGGGCTATGCGCTCTGGCGATAAGCAAATAAGGTGAAGATATCCTTAGCTCGGAAACAAAACACGCTTTTACATATTTTAAATTTGAATTTCGATTGTAATAAGGACGAATAATGAACTGTAGAAAGAAAACAGCCACTTAAATTTCCATTAAAGTCAATGAAGAATAAAAAATAACAACAACAACAACAACAAATGTTTCTGTTGTATTTATAAAAAATTGTTTTGTGGATTGTATTTAATAATTCGTTTTGATATTAAATACAGCCTTATGCTCCCATTTCTAATGGAGAGAATTAATGATTATTTATTCTTTTTTTAAAGAAAATATTAAAAAATAATTAGACTAATGGATTCCGTTAAAATTATTATTTAAGTATAGGTTTAGAAGATTTAAATTAACTAAGAATTGATGAAATGAAAGATAGTAATAATATATATATATATATAACTGAATAAGTGAGAGTGTGAGAGGGACAAGAAATTTAATATATTCTTCTTATCCTACACTACATAGTACATCCTTACCTACGTTCCTTCATACGCACTAAGTATATATTCATATTATTGGAGAGAAATATTGAATTTTCTTAGAATGTTAATTCATTTGTTTATCTTAAATACATAATACAATTTTGTTTTAATTAATAATTAAAAACAATTAATTATTAACTATTATAAACAATCTATAATGCGGCACAGGGTGATAAGTTAGCGTAGCTGGTTCCCATTCTCGTGGTCCCGGGTTTAAGTCCCGGGCCTGGCAGGGAATTTCTCTAGCTGGGGTCTATGCGACGGAGTCAACCCAGCCTCGGGATCATAATTGGGAAAGCTATTTGATAGCGCCTCCGATCAAGAAAATCAAGGTAAAGGTTGATAGGGCTCGTTCTACTGATCATAGGACACCTAATTGATATAACCGATAGGAACTAAGTCAGAGGTTTTTTTATAAACCAATAATAATTATATTTTTATTTTTTTTTTTAGTTCTTTATTATTTATTTTTATCAGATTTAGGCTATGGCGTCATTTCACAATTTATTTATGGGGAGGGGCAAACTTTTTTCTTAAAATTACTAAAAAATTAATTTTTAAAAAAAATTCTTTGTAACAAACCTGAATCTATTTATCATAATTTTTAATACGTTAATAAAATATGATAAAAAATTTTAAAAAAATCAGAAGAATTGAGGACTTTTTTTATTTTTTATTCAATTTATCCATTATAAAATGTAAAAAGAATCAGAGTCCTTGGGGGGGGGGGAGCAAATGGGCATTTGTGCCCAATGACGCCACTGAATTTAGGGGGGAATCAATCGTATTTATTTTTATTTTTATTTTTATTTTTTGGTTTATAACATAAATTCAATTAGATTAAATAAAATTCAGTAGTTTTCTTTTATTCATTAATTTCCAACATTGTATTTAGTTATTAACTAGTTATAGGTGTATATAGCATAAATAATTTTAATATTATATTTAAATGTTATCTCTTAAGATTTGTGTATGTCTTTGTAAACATAAAATTATTAATATTTTTTTTTTTAAATTCTTTATTTAAAAGAAAAATTATGTATTGAATTTGTTAAAGGATATGGTTGTGGGGGGGGGGTTGTCCTTGGTTTGTTGGATTCAAAGAATAGATCAAGTTGACCATAAATCAGAGACGGTCGGAGAGAGGGATAAGGGAAAGAGGGTGGTTGACTCTTCTTCTATTGCCCTGTTGATGGTTGCTTAATGAATGCACCGGGCTTAATTGTCTCTTCAATCACACGGCTCTATCTCGAACAGGCATCCATCAACCATGCTAGCCAGCGATTTTTTTCCAAGATCATTAAAATAGAAATCTTTTATCTATCGCCTCCACCATTAAATTTAATAATAATTTTTTTTTTTTGCGGTTGGGAGATAATATAAAATCAGATGTGAAAGAAATAGAAAAGAATAGGGATTGTATATATAGTAAATGTGGTTGGGAGGATAGGAATGGTTGGAGGAATGAAGTTATTTTGATATTCAAGAGCTTTTACAGTAATTTCAGTAGTGATAATAGAAATAGAGAAAGAGAGAGAATTTTTTTTTTAAATTTTTATTAAGAAATTTAATTTAAAAATCTGGAGTGTCTCTACTTGACTAAATTTGAATTGGATTAATTAACATAAATTATATTTTAATTAAATTTAATTAAGTAAATTATAAATTAAAATTAATAAATAATATTTATTAAACCATTGGCTCTTTGTTGATGACACCACTTCACGTTCTGGCGCGTGATTGCCAGTCAACGTGTAAAAAAATTAATTCCGGTACTTTCAGCGAATCAATCAAGCTGGAATTCTATATATAGCAGTTTTATACAATTTTTAATCATGTGACAAACTATCAAACATATATCTTGAATTTTACGGTTAATTTAGAGGGAGAAAATGAAATCGTGTTAGGTAATGATCCTCTTCCAAAGAGCTACATTTCTCAAAATTTGATAGAAAACTACGAATTCTGAATAATGCCCGTATACTAAATTTCATTATTCTAGCTCAAAACGTTTTCGAGTAATCTTCTCTACATATATATTTACACACACACATTAAATTTTCAACTGCTAATCACGTAAATGGCGTGGTGCCATCAACAAATAGTCTTTCACGCGCTGGTTTAATAAATATTATTTATTCATTTTAATTTATAATTTAATTTAAATATAATATATGTTAATTAATCCAATTCAAATTGGTGAGATAGTCGAATGGAGACACTTTAGATTTTTTGTTTTAATATTATTTTGTTTTGGTTTCGTCTATTCTAATTGAGATGCAATTTCGAATGATTATATCTAATGAAGTATTAATGAGATTGTGATTCGATGCATGTGCGTAGGTTTTGCACGCGCGATTCTCATGTCTTAAAGAAAACAAAAAAAAATCAGTGAAGAAATGAAGAAGAGAAGGTAAAAAAAATTTAAAAAAAAAAAAAGATGAAAAAAAGTAGGAAAGGGGGGTGTTGAGGGCGGCAAAAAAGGTACTCACCTCGAGGAAGAAGCGAATTGCACGCCTGCCGATTTATCACCAACACTACATCATTGATCACGAGCCGGAGAGTGCGCCACGAAACACTCGCACCCCCCTCTCACACTCTCCTAAACAAAAATAAAATATATTTTCTACAACGTTAAGTACGCGATCGGCGAACAAAGAACATCTTTTTTTTCAGTTTTAATAATCGGAATCGAAAATTTATTTCAAGATGAGAGGAGCGTAATTGTAAGATTCATATTTACGACATAATTATTGGTAATGCAATGGGAAAAGGGTTTTTGTAATTTTTTCATAATAAAGTGTAAAAATGGGTAGATTTATGAAAGTAGTGAGGTGAGAAATATTGTATAAGTCGCTATGGGAGGCTTTTAGGAGAAGATGCGGTAAAGATAGACACAAACGAATTTATAAAAATCGTGTTTTATTATAGAATTAAATCAATATCAACTGTATTATATAAATATAAAATATATGATTATCAAATTGATTATTGAACCAGTAATGTTAAAATATTTATCTTATAATTATTAATTGAAATTAATAAATTCATTAAATTAATGATAAATGTTTATTTATATTATATATGTTTATTACCGACCGACTATAGTAAGGGAGGTATTGTTTTCACACCAAATTTCACATGTGGAGATTTTTACATATCTCCACGAATCATGCATTTTCTTAACAGAAAAAAGTATTTTTAGCATGATGTCTGTCCGTCCGTCCGTCCGTCTGTCCGTCCGTCCGTATAGATGTGTACAGCCTGAACGGCTCAACGGATTTTGATGAAATTTGGTATATTTACTTAATGCATCAGTGGGATGAATTGATCTACTTTTGGTGCAACTCCGGAAACCGGAAAAATGACCCTCTTCCGGATTTCATTCCATTCATTTCTCAAAAGTTGATAGAAAACTACGAATGCCCGTGTACCAAATTTCATTATTATAGCTCAAACCGTTTTTGGGAAAAATCTCTAAATCGAAAATTTTCGTGATCGCAATAACTGGCGAGATAGTAAAAACAATAATAAATAAATAAATAAGAATATCAGAATTAATAAATTTATTGATTTGTTCTTTAAAGTTAATCAATGTATTTATTTATTTATGAAATATTAATTTTTTTTAATAATGTCTTTAAATAGAAGCGAATTTATAAATTAATGTTCCTCTTAACAACAATTTATATAATATTATCAAATAATTAGATCTTCGTATATCTCAAGAAAGAAAAAAATAAAATAATTTTTTTTCCTCCTTACTTCCCTCCTCTATAAACTTTTTAAGCTATTCGATACATAAATTACTTTTGATAAATTGATTCTCAAACGAGTGATTTAAATAATATTTTAAATAACAAAATAGCCTTTACGAAAATTACATGACTCCCCTTGACCTGCCAAAATATGCTAAATTACAATCAATTGATCTAGATCAATATCAAAATATTTCAGATAACCGAGAGTCAATTACCTTTAATCGCCGTTGAAGCCAAATGGGGCCCAGCATCGATTGCAAAATCGGTTAAGGATTTTTTAAATGCCAGTGAAATTTCTAGAAGGATAATTTCCTCGTTTGCCAATTTGGAGTAATATCCAAGAGCAGGGTAAGGGAGGTGACCCCGAAGATTCATTAACCACTTCCTAGAAATAAGCATAAGTATTATTAGCATTAACGTTACTTATGGATTATCATTGAAAAAAGAATTTAAAATCAATTGTACTAAAAGTACAGTTGGATCAGTTAAGTAACAGGAGATAGCAATAATAAACGGTTAAAAGGCATTTAATGTACTTCATTAAAATCTAATTGCTATTAACTCATCTTGTATTCACTTAATTAATATTCTAATTAATATAAAGAAAAAAATAATAATAATTCGTTGGAGGAATTTTTGTTTATATTTTTTTTTCTTTCCAATAATTTTTATGTTTTATCACTGATCAATTTCTCTTCTCCATTTGTAATCTTGTTAATAAAAATAAGGTACGAGGCCAGGTCAATAAATCTGTGTCTTTTTGAATGAAACACAGGATTTTGGATAAAAAATTATTTTATTTTTTAACATACTCTTCTTTGAGCTCTATACACTTCGTCCAACTCCAATTTTTTTTATCCCTAAGATTTGTCGAGAAAATCAAATTGTTTACGAAATAATTGAATCGTTGAAGTCAAATATATTTTTTCCGAGCCATTTCTTCAGGTTTGGAAACAAGAAATAATCAATCAGGGCTAAATCCGGAGGGCCGATGAGGGAGCAATTCATATCCCAATTCATTGATTTTTTCGAGGGAAACTCATTTTTTTCCATTTTCTTCTTAAATTAAGAGTTAGACTGCTATTAATGGATGTCAAACAAAAACTAAAAGACCCAGCTGGTTCAAATTTCGACAGGAGTCAGCTGATAGATGCCTGCTGTCAGGAGCAGTGTTGCCATTTCATTTAAGAAACGGGAAATTCAAAAAGTCCTTGACTTTTTGACCTACCCTCGTATTCTTATTAATTTTGTTCTTCAAATTTTAAATTATATTATAAAAAAATATCCTAATTAATTGTTGATGTATTATAATCTAAAAAAAAGACTTCTAAGAAGGATGAAGAGCAAGAGATCGAACTTATTTATTCCTATGCTCATTCTCAAATATTGAATAATTGATGGGTTCAAAGAGAGAGATTATTTATTTATCTTCCAATCTCTGCGAAAATATGGAAAGTTCATGGTTATATCAACCACATTCCTCCAAACATTCCTACCCTGAGCCACTCATTCAAATCCTATTCTCTCCTAATTCTTTAATATTTTTATTTTATCATTTCATCACATTCTTATTCCTCACATTATTTTAAACAATTACATTTCTTTTTCTTAATTTTTCAAATGTATATTATTATTTAAAATATAATATAAGCATATAATTATTAGTTTTTTCTCTACAGACAAACAATACTTTTGCTCTCGATTGGAAAGAAAGAATCCATTACCTCTGACTCAACGCGTTGGTTTATTACTAATTACAATTGTAAATTACAAACAAATCGAATGTATATGTGTTCAAGCGTTGCGTAGTTATCTTTGCTACGCCCATTTTTTCCAATACCTATAAGCCATTTAATTGGATGAAATCTAGAAATTAAATTATATTGCAAAGTTACGACCGTTTCTGTTTCTTTACGGCGCTGCATCATCCAATCCCTTCTCTCCTTACAATTAATCATCATCGCATCATCGAAAGTTGAAATTAATGAATTGCAACATTTTGCACACCCGTTGAGGGATAACCAATACTATTTATTATATTATCATGCGAAGAACAATAAATTCAATCAATCATTCAAAGATTTAAAAGTTTTAAAAAAATATGGTTATTTTTATATATAAATTTTATTATATATTTTATTATATATTATTATATATATCTCTATGGCTCTATGAAAATCGAAAGTTCTTGACCGCAGCAATAATATTTCTCTAAATGATCCTAACCTGAGCCAAAACCATCCAATCCTTACCCTCTCCCATCTCTCTTACGCCCCTTCCTATATTGTCCACCCGCTTGGTCTTCCAAGCGGACGTTTCCCATGCGACATCCCCACAAATATATTTTTCGCCGTTCTTTCCTCTCCCATTCAAGCCACGTTCCCTGCCTATCCCAGCCTTCTCGAATTTATAACCTTAAATATGTCGGGAGATGCATAGAGTTCATGCAATTCTTCGTTATGCCTCCGCCATTCCCTGGTGACCTCATCTTTCTTTGGCCCATAAATGCTGCGAAGAAAATCTTATTCTAAATACTCTAAATCTACTCTCTTCTCCCAGGATCATAGACCATGCCTCACACCCATAAATACCACCGGCAAAATAATTGTTTTATATATTTTAATTTTAATCCCCTTTGATAATAATTTTTACGAAATAAGCCCCTTTACTTCGTGATAATAGGCGTTACCCGATTTCAATTCTTCTTGAATATTATTATCCTTCGTTTATTATATATTATTAAAGATATTATAAATATTTAATTGTTAAATTAACTTTATTAATCAATGAAATCATTTTTTTTTTTCAAATGAATGTGTGAAAATTAAAAGAAAAATAAACAAAAAAGAAAGATTAATATAATATATAGGAAACTATTTAAAAGTGAATCGTTGTAGATGATTGTAAAGAATATTTTGCGTGAAAGAAATGATCCGAAGAATAATGGGAATTAGATTGATATTAGGGGGGGGGGGGAGGCCCACCCTCATCCGTCTTCCAACGTTCTAAACGATATTCAGTTTCGAGTGTATCTAATTGGAAATTGTCTTCGATAGACGCCTACACATACCCAACAAGCGTCAATTGGATTTCAGAGTGTCGTTTAGTGATAATAAAAGGTTATCCGGACATCTTCATGTTCATGGCCAAGTCACGAACGTCGGCCAAAAGGCATTTCATTTAAATATCATTTCAATTTGGATAATACACGCTCATTTTGAATTGCCAGAGAATCACTAACACTATCATAACGAGATTTATTTGTCTGTGAGGCTGAGAATCGAATAAACCATTACTGATGTCATTCATAAAATGTTCGTTTAAAAAAAAACTACGACACAAATATGTACACATATAAAATGAATTTAAAATTATGAAAATAATAATTCAATTATATAAATTTATGATTTGCTTTTTATTAAATATAAATAAATTTTGGTTTATTTTTATCATCATTTTATTTTTAAATTTTTATATTTTACAATTAATTCTTCGGTTACTAGCAAGAACAAGTGAAAAAGATAGAAAATAAAATAAAATATTAATTATATATTAATAAAAAATAAGAGTATTGAACTATATACAATTATACATTTCAATTAAATTCTAATTTTCTGACAAATCCTTTAAATGAATGAGTGTTTATATAACTCTATATAAATTATTATAGTAATTTTGAAAATAGAAATCTACAAAGCATTTATGAGTCAAAAAAAGATGAATGAACCGGAGAATGGATATCAAGGAATTGCATGATCTCTATGCATCTCCAGACATAGTTATTGTTATTAAATCGAGAGGGTTGTAATGGGAAGGAAACGTGGCTAAAATGGGAGATGAAAGTCTGGCGAAAGATATATTTGTGGAGAGTCCGATTCGGAACGTCCAGATGGAAGTCCAAGGACTCGGGCAGACAATATTGGAAGGGACATAACAGAAATGGGAGAAAATAAAAGTTGAATGGCTAGCGCAGGATAGGGCCACTTGGAGAAATGTTGTTGCTGCGGCCAAGAAGTTCTGTAGAGCCACAGAGATAGATAAATAGATAGTATATTAATTTTTATTTTAAATATTTTTAACATCTTAGACAATATTCTAAAAATAAAAATAAATAAAAACAACATTGAAAATGTTTTATGACAATTTTCCAAAATTGAGAATAAAATAAATCGTGTTTTAAGTTAATTTATTTCTTCTCAATGCCATGTAATGGACGTGATCAAAAATGTTTTAATTTGTTTAAGGATAATAGAGAGAGAAGAAGAAATAAATTATCTGGGTATTTTTTAAAAAATATCTGTATATGAAGGTTGATTGTCAGAAAATTATTTTCGATTGAGGGTTGGCAATGAAAAAAAAAGAATAGTTCAAAGTTCCAAACTAACAAATCTATCAATTATAGGTTTCGACACTTGGCTACATGATCTTTGAAAAAAAAAAAAATTTTTTTTGATTATACTCTTAAAGTAGAATACAAACAAAGGTGGAGTTGAAAAAAAATATAATAAATATCTGGTGAGTTTCAATTATCTTTTTGGAGGTGAATAGCTCGGAAATTTTATATTGTTTAGTTAGTTAAACTCCGTCATCGATTGGACGGATATCTTTATCGGGTACAAAAGCGAGTCGTGCAATTTCTTAACGGAGATGGAACAAAGACCGTGGCAAGGAGGGTGAGCGATAACGGGATCTCTGAGTTACATATCCTTACCTCCTAAAGATTTGGATTAGAGTTGGATTCCCAAGACCATGTTACAAGTAATTGCCATACTGTTGGGTAAACGGTGTGCGGGAGGGAGGGAGATGACGTGAAATATACTGGACATATAATTTCTTTTTTTGTATCCTTTCAATTCAATAGCCATCTCTGAAAGAGACCTTGGCTATGGTGTCTTATTACTAATAGAAAATGGAAAATAATTTATTTATTTTTCTTCTCTTTTCTTTTTTTTTTACTCTATTAAAATTAATAATAATTTTATGCGTTATAAATTAAATTATTATAATTAAATAAATTGAAATGAGTAAAGAAAATCTGGAGTGACTCCACTCGACTATCTCGCAAATTTGAATTGGATTATTAAACCAGCTCGTGTTTGGCTCTTTGTTGATGGCACCACGTTACGTGCTGGAGCGTGATTGCCAGTCAATGAGTTAAAAAATTAATTCCGGTACTTTCAGCGATTCAATCAAGCTGAAATTCTATATATACCAGTTTTATATAATTTTTAATCATGTGACAAACTATCAAACATATATCTTTATTTTTACGGTCAGTTTAGAGGAATAAAAATGAAAACGTGCGCTAAGTAATGACCCTCTTCTGAAAGAGCTACATTTCTCAAAATTTGATAGAAAACTATGAATTTTGAATAATGCCCGTGTACCAAATTCTATATATAGCAGTTTTATACAATTTTTACCGACCGACGATAGTAAGGGAGGTATTGTTTTCACACCAAATTTCACATGTGGAGATTTTTACATATCTCCACGAATCATGCATTTTCTAAACAGAAAAAAGTATTTTTAGCATGATGTCTGTCCGTCTGTCCGTCCGTCTGTCCGTCCGTATAGATGTGTACAGCCTGAACGGCTCAACCGATTTTGATGAAATTTGGTATATTTACTTAATGCATCAGTGGGATGAATTGATCAACTTTTGGTGCAATTCCGGAAACCGGAAGTGGTAGTATTAGCGATCGACGATAGGAAGGAAAGGGTTATTTTCACACCAAAGGAGATTTTTTTATATATCACCACGAATCATGCATTTTGTATTGGTTTTATCCTCGAAAAAAATCATATTTATTAGTTTTTTCTTGATTTAAAATTATATGACGTCATCCAGCCATGCATGACGTCACAGCCTGGTCTTGCATATATTTTATAAATAAAATAAAATTAAAAATGTTTATATTTATTATTTATGTATCCATATCTGTTTTTTATTACATTAATAGATATATGAAAATTATTTGAAATTGTTTCTGTAGCTGGAAATTAATTTATTTCAAACCGTCGGTCGGTTCGGACCTGGCCACAGGTCAACTTATTAATCTTGTGACAAACTATCAAACATATATCTTTATTTTTACGGTCAGTTTAGAGGAATAAAAATGAAAACGTGCTAAGTAATGACCCTCTTCTGTAAGAGCTACATTTCTCAAAATTTGATAGAAAACTATGAATTTTGAATAATGCCCGTGTACCAAATTTCATTATTCTAGCTCAAACCATTCTTGCGTAATCTTGTCTACATTCACACATACGCGCCCACACACATAAATTTTTCTCAACCATAGTGAAAATGGCTCATTGACCTTCAAAATATATAAAAACATCAAAATCTCATGAACGCAATACTATCTCTGGCGAGTAAAAATAGTTATTCTTTTATCATCTTATTTGAAAAAGTATTTTGCCACAATATATTGGAATTTTATAATAAGTTTTTTAAAAGTATTAGCTTTAAAAAAAATATTTTTATTTTCTCACAAAAATTCTTTATTGAATTACGTATTTATTTACTAGTATAATTCACTTCTTTTTCTTTAACTTTAAAGATATCAGAATTTTCAAATTAACATAAGTTAGCATAGGTAATTAAATTAAATTCAATATTAAATATTAAAACATTATTTATTTAAGATTCTATCTCTCTCTGTGACTCGAAAGTTCTTGAACGTGACAACCACATTTCTCCAATTATCCTGGGCCACAACCATCCAACCCCTACCCTCTCTCATCTCTCTCACGTCCCTTCCTACATTGTCCACCCACCGCGTCCTTAGTTTTCCAATTGGACGTTCCCCAATATGCCTTCCCACCAATATATTTTTCACCATTCTTTCCTCTCCCATTTTAGCCACGTGCCCTGCCCAGCGCAGCTTTCTCGATTTTATAACCCTGTCTGGATATGCATAGAAGTCATGCAATTCTTATTTATTTAACATCATTAGTTTTAATTTTACGTATTTACCAAATAAATAATGTTATAATTTCAAAAATAGTTCTCGTATAAATATATAAAAATATCTAACATATTTCATTTAAAAGTTAATTAAAATTTGTTTTAAAAAAAGGAAGATGTTTTGATGGTAAACCGATAAATCTTTATTTCAATAAAATTGAAAAATTTTAGATTTAATATTTTATTTAATCTTTTTTTCACTCTTCATTTTATTTTATGTTTGAAAAATATTTATTTATTATCCTAAATTTTTCAATCTTAATAAAAAAAGAAAAACAAAAATGCCAGTTCTTATAAATCACAATTAAGATGGAAATGTTTTTTGATAGGATTTCCGAAATGCTTTAGGCAAGCTATAATCCACGTAATCTGAAGGTTATTTGCAAAATTACTTACATTAACAAAACTTTACACCAAATTAAAATAAAATTATATTATATATTATATATAAAAAATAATAAATAAATCTACAAACTATTTATTCAATAAATATATATTTTAAATAAAAAATAAATAACAAAACATAATTGCAGAATATAATTGCTTAATTTATAACACAAATCTATTACATACAAAGATTATATTAATGTCATCTGTTAAAATTTTAAGTTCTTGTATTTTTTTTTATAACTAAAGAATGCTTAGAAATATCATAAAACTAACTGTGGTGCAAAAAATTGACTGATACCATTGGGCCAGGCGCATGGACGAATTTCTGAACTGGATATTCACAATACTATATTTGAAAAAACTAAATTAAATTAGTAAAATAAAATAAATTATTAAATATATATATATTAATTGAACACTACAAGACTAGAATAAGTATAAATAACTTAAATAAATAAAAACAATTGTTTTTTTTTACTTTTCAATCGAAAAAAAAATTGTGAATTTTTTGAGAGTAAAGGTCTCATATGCGTTTTTCACACATCTTCACGTTTCAAGTTATTCTGATTTCTGTTGACGTGTGTGTGTGTGTGTGTGGAACAAATTTTATAAACAAAATTTCACTCAAACGGTAAAACTGATCATAACCAAATTTTATATATAATAATATCTGACAACATTTTCGTTTAAATACATTCATAAATAGACTTGCCATACGTCCCGGATATACTGGGTTGTCCCGGCGTCCCGCACGGTTGTTGAAATTGTCCCGGTTTAGATTCAGGGCACAGTTTCTTGGAAATAATTGAGCAAAATTATTAGATCAGAGAATGATTAATCTGCTCTTGTGTGATTAGTAACGTTTTGGCAAGTAACACAGTAATACAAATTTTTTGAACCAAACTTTTCCTTGGGAAAAACCAAATGTGAGGCTATAATATTAAATGTAATAGCACCTTTAGCGCTGGAAGAATTAAACAATGATCAAGGAAATTAAAGAATGATTTAATAAATAAATAGAATTTTGTTGCATTAAGTATGGATGAAAGTGGTTAAACTTGTCCCCATAGTTGTGCGATATTTTAAACAAGAATCTGGAGTGCAAGTCAAACTAGAATTTAAATCTCTATCTGGTGAAACTGCAGACATATTAACAAGTCATCTTATGACTGTCATCAAGGAACATAAACTGGAACATAAAGTAGTGGACTTTTGTGGTGACATTTGCAACATAAACTTTGGTGAAGTCAAGAGGGCAGGGAAAAACATTGTTTTACTCTTGTAAAGAAAGAACTGGGGAGAACAATAAATGGTATTGGTTGTGGAGCTCACATTGTCCACAACGCAGTCCAGACTGCACATCTATGGGAAGCACTCCCATTAGAAAACTGTTTTGTTTTGTAAAAATATCATGTTTGTGTACCATTATGAATAAAATAACAAAGATTATCTTTTCTATATTTTAAGTGTTTTTTACATTACTGTTTTCATAACCCCCCTCCCCCCCTCCGAAACCGACATCCCTAAACCTAAAGTAAAATAGACAGAACTGTCCCGGTTGGTCCGTGAAAAAATATGGCAACCCTATTCATAAATAAATATCAAAAAGTGTGTTTGCATATTTCCAAAATTATACTAAATATAGAAAATTTTATATGAAACAATTTAAAAATTATATTCTACAAATTTCATCTCTTATGAAAAATTTTGTCAGAATTTAAATAACAAAAACAAAATATGGAAGAGACTTGCTTTTATTAACTAGTTTAGTAAATTTTTTATTTAATTCCAAACAAATAAAATATTTATTATACTTAAATGAAAATCGTTTAAGTGAATGTTAGATACTTTTTAAGTTTATAATATGTATATTTTAATCAACAATAAATAGAATTCATTCATTCCATATATCGTGTATGTATATAAAATTCAGACTGGATGGCAAGCCATTTGAAAAGGGAAAAATAGCCGATTAGAAGGATGGGACTCACTTAGATCGATGGAGAGATAGGTAAATGACGTGGGTTGTAACATTCGAGGCATTTCTCTGTGTGTGTTAGTGTCTGTTCGGGACCTTTTATACGAAAGAGATTTGTTGCCCGGGGGGGTTGGAGCGTGTAAACATTAAAACCCTATCGCAGTGATATATCAAATAGATTTATACCGAGAAAGGATTCTTTTTACGAAATGATATGTGCATGGAAGCACATTAGTCCACACTTTCTTCTTGATTCGGGACAAAACATATCAGCTAACGAATAATTCATGAATATTTTTTTTTGTTGAATCGATTGTAGTTGACAATCAATCGACTGGCTAATCTCATTCGAAACCGTCCCAAAACAGTACTAATGACCCACCATTGAATATTAGAGAATCATGCAACTAATTTAGACCCATTCATATTTCAATTCAATAGAAGAACAAAAAACAAAATCGATCGAAACAAACACAGAATCGGTCCAATACAAATCAAAGACAATCAATCATTCATTTATTTAAATTTAAATTTATTATATATTAATATAATAATATTTTTTGTTAATTTTTACTATCTGGCCAGAGATAGTATTGAAAATTTTCAATGTCGAGATTTTGATGATTTTATACGTTTTGAAGGTCCCTGAGTCATTTTCACTAAGGTTGAGAAAAATGATTGTGTGTATGTAGACAAGATTACGCAAAAACGATTTGAGCTAGAATAATGAAATTTGGTATACGGCTATTATTCAAAATTTGTAGTTTTCTATCAACTTTTGAGAAATGTAGCTCATCCGGAAAGGGTCATTACCTATCACGCTTTGATTTTTTTCCTCTAAACTGACGTAAAAATAAAGATATATGTTTGATAGTTTGTCACTTGATTAAAAATTATATAAAACTGCTAGATATAGAATTTCAGCTTAATTGAATTACCGGAATTAATTTTTTAACACGTTGACTGGCAATGACGCGCCAGCAGATGACATGGTACCATCAACAAAGAGCCAAACATACGCTGCTTTAATAAATATTATTTATTAATTTTAATTTATAATTTAATTAATTAAATTTAATTTATGTTAATTAATCCAATTCAAATTTGCGAGATGGTCGAGTGGAGACACTCCAGATTTTTAACAATAATATGACTAATTATTATAGTTTATTTTTATAAAAATACAAGTATTACTAATTCGGGAAATTATAATTCTATATAACAGAGGTTCTCAAACTGTGTATATGTACCACTAGAGATACCTTTTAACCAGACGGTGATAACTTCAGTGGAGTTACTTTAGTAATGAAATCATTTTAGTGGTCCTTGAACATTTTGATTGAAGTTTGTGAGGTGCCAATTTCAAAACACTTGAGAACCTGTAAATATTTACTGAGATGGAGTTAAAAAAAATTAAAGTAAATTATTTGTAAAGGGTTTGTTTGTATCACAAGACCACTAATGACACATTTAGATTAAATCGAATTTAATAATTTATTACTTAATAATTAAGAGAATGAAATCAATGGTAAATGACAGAGACTGCATAATAAAGAATCACATGGCCTCTATGCATTTCCAAATATAGAGTGATAAAATCGAGGAGGTTACGATCGACAGGACATATAATAAGAATGGATAAGAAAAGACAAGCAAAAAATTTGTTTGTGGCGAGGCCATTTGTGAAATGACCGATTGATATACCTGGTGGACAGATAATATAAATGAAAATGTCCGGGAGTTAGGAGGGAATAGGATTTGGATGGAGATGACCGAGTATAGGGACGGTTAGATAGATATTAATAATTAAATTATATCAAGCTGGATTAACAAACAAAACTCCTACCTAGAATCAATCAATTGTCTTAAATTATTGGCTGTTTAGAAGTTTAGGGGTTTAGGGGAAACCTTAATAATATCCATGATCTATTTCTCTTAATTTATTATTTGACAAATTTCAATTCATTTTTCTATTTCATGATAATTCTTATATATGTAAGTATATATATTTATATAAATTGAACATTCTCACCTTGGATGGAAAATCAAAAAATAGAATTTTTATTTGCCTCTTTTTTTGAAACTATCCATTTATTTCTAGATTCCCTGTAATATCTAGGTGTCCTGAAACTCTCACATAAAAAGGATCTCTCTTCCTTTTTTAATACAATTCAGATCGGTATTTAAGGCATTTTGAATATTTCGATGCTGAGAATTTTTTGATATTTAAAAATAAAATGGAAAATAAAATATGTTATATATATATATATATATATATATATTACGGTTAAGCGTGATATAAAGTTTTCATCTAAGAAATGCCATTCTTATAATACTGGGGGATCATCTTACTTTACATAAGGGCAATAAGTTATTTTTACTATTTATTGGATCGAATTCTAAATGCAGAATCAAACTAAAAAGATATCTGTTAGGTTTTATAATTAGTAAAATTTTCTTTTAAAATCGTCGTCTTAAAATACCCACCCAAATGATATTCAATAATAGATTATTCTTTCGTATACAATGCAAGTATGAAACAAAGCTCAAAGAGAAAATTATTTTGTGTTTTTGAAAAATATTAAAATTATGATAAATTAATAATATTAAGATATGAAGATTTCACTTGTTTAGTGGTTAGAACGACAGTCTACCACCCTGAAGACTCGACTTTGGGCCTAAGAAAATTCGATAATTAATAATTTCTCTTTAAAAGCTCTGAATGTTCCTCAGGGTCTATCTGTAAATAATAATAATCAATAAGATACATATTTCTAAATTTTTTATTTTACATGTGTATTAAATATTTCATTTATTATTTTTTTTTATTCATTGAATTATAATATATAAATAGAATTTGTTTTGTATGTTGTCATGAAATTTGCATCTTAATTTCCATGTGATAAAGAAGCGACTTGCTTTGTCACCCCCCCCCCCCCCCAACACCCCACTCTGTTTCTCTAGCGAGGATTGCGATTATTTTTGCATTAGATTTAATTTATTTGTAATTAATGTCTAACTTTAATAATAGTGAATTGCTCGTTTTAATCACTGAAATAGAAACCAGGAATCGTGCTCAAGGCATCAAACGGTGGGATTTGTCTGACATTAAGAGCTCGCTCCATAATTTCATGGATCAAATTAAACAAAAAACTTTTTAAAGCAATTTTTAAATATATTAAAATATACATAAATATAGTATATATGTATAGAATTTTTATACAATAAACTTTACAATATAATATGAACAAAAATAAAATAATAGATAAAATATTTCATTTCTTTAAATAAATGGAAATTGATTTACCTATATATATATATATATATATTTACATGTACATATGAATGTATACCTAAGCCAGTGATTCTCAACCAAAGTGCCGCGGCATTTTAGTATGCCGCGAGATTACGATGCTCTTAAACATTTCCGACTTTTTTTCTAAATTTTTTCAATTTTGTTCTAAAAAAACGCACTTTTTTCAATATGGTAAACTTTTATACTTATCTTTTTCTTTGTGTGCAGCCAAATTTTTAAACCATTAAAAGTGTGCCGCGGTAAAAAAGGTTGAGAATCACTGAACTAAGCCCATTTTATATATATATATATATATATATATATATATATATATATATATATATATATAATAAGGGGGAGGAGAAAATTCAAATTCGAGTTCAACATATTTACAAACTTTTTCTACAAAATTGTTGTTTCAATAATTAAAGAAAATATTTAATTTTTATTAATTTGTTTTTGTTTTTAGATTTATAGAGTATTACAAGAGTGAAGAGTAAAACAATAATAATAAAATTAGTAATATTTATATAAAATTCAATTTAATTTAACACTAAAATCACGTATATATTACCAATACTCAAAAGATAAAAAAAAAAATAATAAATAAAATAAATTTTAAAATATAAATATATATATATATATATATATAAGTGATTAAAATTATTTTTAAATAATACAAGAAAAAAAATAATTTAATTTTATAAATAAAAATAAATTTGGTTGAGTTATTTTAAATATTTAAAACTTGAAAACATGTTCATCAATATTTATTTATATCTCTTCTCTTTCTTATAACATTCATTTTGCTTCTCGAATCAATATAATTTAGACATATTATCAAAAAAAAAAATGCCCAGGACAAAAAAACCAAAAAAACAAAATATCATAGATGAAGATTTATTTAATAATTTAACTATTCGACAAAGTAAGTGTTTTCTTTATTATATTTTATTTTATATATATATATATTATTTTCTTAATAGTCGACGAAGCTGAAAAAGAAGTTAAAATGCAATACGAGGAGTCAATGTTAAAGTTAAAAACGGCATTTCAATCAATCATATTAGGCTCATCCAAAGAAATACTAGAGATGCCATACGAAGCAGTATAACTATTTCTATTTTCATTTTTATTTATTTTAATGATTTTGTTTTTATTTATAATTTTACTTTGCTTTTCAGTACCTTCAAGAATTATTAAATGGAAAAGTAAATATAATTTGTTTATCAATATTAATTTAAAAATTGTGAATGATAAATCATTTTTTTGCTATTTTAAATGATTAATATATTTTTAAAAGAAGAGAAATTTTAATAAATTGATTGTATCATCTCCCCAATCTGTGATGAGGAAGTGTTTATTTTTGTTTTTAATTTAATATTATTTTAATTTAATATTATTATATACTGAGCTTGTTATTTAACATTCTCTATATTTATAACCTCATTTCCCCAAGTGTCCCTATCCTGAGCTACAACCATCCAAATCCTATCCTCTCCCATCTCTTTCACGTCCCTTCCTACATTGTCCACTCACCGCATTCTTGGTCTTCCAAGCGGACGTTTCCCAATCGGGTTCCCCATTATTATATTTTTCGTCATTATTTCTTCTTCCATTCTCGATATCATAACCCTAACTGTGTCTAGCCATGTGCCCTGCCGATCCCAGCCTTCTCTATTTTATGACCTATATCTAGAGATGCATAGAAGTCATGCAATTCCTTGATATGCAGTCCCCGCCATTCTCCGGTAACCTCATTTTTCTTTGGTCTATAAATACTGGGAAAAATCAAATACTCAAAATCTACTCTCCTGTCCCAAGATCAAAGACCATGCCTGGACCGTCAGTCATATAACACAACAGGAAAAATAATTGTTTTATATATTTTAATAGGCAGGGCACGTGGCTAGAATGGGAGAGGAAATAATGGCGAAAAATATTATGGTGGGAAGACTGATTGGGAAACGTCCGCTTAGAAGACCAAGAACGCGGTGGGTGGACAATGTAGGAAGGGACGTGAGAGAGATGGGAGAGGGTTGTGGCTCAGGATAGGGATACTTGGAAAAGTGTGGTTGCTGCGGCCAAGAACTTTCGAGTTTCGTAGAGCCACAGGGAGAGAGATCCCCTAAGCATAACAGGCGAAAATTCTTAAATAAAATTAAACAAATAATAACTAAGTATTTGATGCAATCAATCTGACGTTTAAGAATCTTAACATATGCAATTTTGGCAAAAAATAAAATAATTTTAATATTTTTTACAGTTAACAAATAATTTAGATATAACAAAAAAATTAATAAATGACAAGAAAACTCCATCATCTTCAAATAAATGCATGTATGGTAAGTACTACATATATACATAAGTATATAAAAATAAATAAATTCATTAAATTTGTTCTCTAAGTATGATGTTATGAAATAGTAGATAAAATTTAAATCTTATTTGATTACTAAACTAAATTTTAAATAAATTAGACATTTATCAAAACATTTATTGTATAATTAATTAATATAATAAATTAAGAAAGTAAATGTTATAGAAAATGAAGAAAATATTAGGTAAGTACATATATATTTTTCCAAAAATAAATTTATTAATTTGTTAAATTGATATTTATTTTTGTTTTTTCTTAACTTTATTTGAATCTATTTATGTGTGTTTTAATACATATTAAAATTTTAATTATTAAGTTAAGTTAATGAAATTAAAAATTAGAAGAGGACTTTTTGATATATAAAATTAAAAGGGCATAAACAAAGCATAAGTAATTAGTTTTAATATTACTTACAATTTTCTGCTCATATATAAAAAATAAATCCATTTATAAGATATTTTACTAAAATACATATTTTTGGTTTATTTATATTAAATTAATTTTTTTCTTTTTCTTTTTTTATTTTTGTTAATTTTCAGGTACTGAACCATCTTCATCAAGGAAAAATTTTCTGGTATTATCAATTAATTAATTGCCACTTTTTTTTATTATTAATTATTACTAATATTATTTATTTTTTCAAAAATAGACTCCTCAAAATGCAATGGGAATTTTTCAACCTATTACTCCAAAAATCGAACCCAATAAACCTTTAAACTTTTTAAGACATCCTAAAGAAGGAGAAATAGGACTCTCCATTAATGGAAGTCCTCTAATGTGCTCTACAAGTAATTATAATGATATGGCAAATATTAATATTCCTCTAAAAGACGGCAATGTATATATAATATGTTTAAAATTCGTTAATTGTCAATTTTTTTTTTTTGTATATCCTATTATGAATTCTTTTTTTTGTTTTAGATAATTTCGATAATAGGTGAAGAAAATAATGTCAAAAATGTTACCTTGAAACACAGAACAAAAGAACAACTAAAATTAATAAAAAAAACGTTGGATAAAATTATAGAAGAGGATGACGATCAAAATAATTAAAATAAATACTTTTAAACATATTATTTTTTTAAATACGTATATGACAACAATTTTGAATTTTAAATATATAAAACAGAACAGACAAAAATTAAAAATTATAATTAAATAAATGTTAATTTTGCATCCTAGCTTAGTTGAATGAAAAATATATTGTAGAAAAAACGATTTTATAAATATTATTATCTATCTATCTCTGTGGCTCTATGGAACTCGAAAGTTCATGGACGCAGCCAAGTATCCCTATCCTGAGCTACACCCATCCAACTTTTATTTTCTCCCACATCTCTGACATAAACATGATTATCAATACTATAATTTTTTATAATAATTAGTTTAAACGTTACCAGCATCTATTTCTTCTCTTGGTAGGTCCTCCCTTCTTCTGGGCATGTAACTTCGGATTACTGTATGACTAATCGAATGGAAACAGTTATAAGTACAAGAGGAGTCAAAGTCCGATATGAATTTTATAATTTTATAGATCAATTATTTAATAAATAAACATTGATTCTTGTTGAAAATGTTAAAAGTAAGTTACAGTGTTTTTTTTTACCAATTTATTATCAAGTAGCCGTTTCAGCATCATATATGCTGTTGACTGCATAAAACTCTTCTTAGAATATAAAATTATTAACTCTACCCAAATCGTCGTAATAATTTTTTTATTTTTTATTTTTTTTTTTCAATAATAAGAAAACAAAATTTAAAAAAAAATGAAGTTACAAATGAATAATTTTGACCATTTTTAACTAACTTCATAATGTTACAGACATCACATAAAATGACGGAAATTATGTATAATAAATATAATTATCATTTAGATTATAGGTTGAATAAGACATTTAAATTATGGACAAGTTCTACGCAACTTTGCTACATATATTAAGGTGACCAAACGTCCCGTTTTTTAAATATTTAGAACATAGGTTCCCAAACTTTTTTGTCTCGTAGACCCCTTGCCATGTGTTTCGGTTTTGGGTAAACCCCTACTTAATAAATTGATATTTTGTAAAAAAAGTTTATCTTTTTTTTTCTTTTAGAGACATTGAATTATAAGATAGTATAATATAAGAAAATATCGTAGACCCCCATTTTCATTTCATGGACCCCCAAAATTTTTATTCGCTAGCGTAGACTTCTTTCAGGCCGCCTGGGAGTCAATATAGACCATTTGGGATTTAGATATATTCCATTATTTATTTAAAGATATTATATAGATACCTATTTTTTAAGTAAAACTTTTTTTTTAATTAAATGTTTTTATTACCAATATAATATATATAAAAAAAATATATTATAAAAATGATTAGAAAATATAATTCCTTTAAATATGCTTCAGAAAGTAATTGATGGTGGTTTGGTTAGTTTTGAATTTTTTTTATATTTTAATTTTATCAAAAATATCACAATATCATTTACAATGAATAATTTATTAATTTAAATTATGTATTACATTTTCTTGGAGCTGTCAAAGAGTGGATAGTTATATTTTTTTCCTCTTCTTAAATGAGATTTAAAAATTGAGTGGAAGACATCCTGATAAATATTTAAATATAATGATGATATCTTATGACAAATGTCAGATACGGGGAGAAAAATAAAATTAAAGAAAAAACTCACAAAAAAAAAAAAAAATATAATAATAATAATAAACAACCTCATCAACCAAAAAATGCTTTTAAAATTTTTAAATAGAACGCGTAGGCAGAAAATCTCCTGTCTATAGAATAATAAAGATCGATATTTATTTATTCAGTTCAAACGAGAAATGTCTCCGGATTTAATCACGCAAGTGCATTTGAGCAGAATATCATCTTGACAGGTGTCAAAATTTTAGAAACGCGGTTTACTTTCTAACTTAGGATTCAATTACCAAACGGAGGCGGGAATGAGACGAAAAGATAAAAGAGATATAGGTACCAAAATAAAAAAAATTGCATTTCCTCAATGTATCAAATTGAAAGATTAGATAAATTTGTAATCAATCTCTGCATTCTAGATGACAAGAAAATTATTTTTGTAAAAAAAGAACAAAATGTAAAAAATAAATAAATAATTTTATAATAGTTAATATTAAATGAATGATGAATGAAGATATGAAGATATAATCTTATTTTATTATTCTAAACTTCGACTGGGATGCGGGAGTGTAAAGATAAGAAGGAATGTTAAGAGGTATTCCTCCTTTATTTTTTGAAAGAAGTTTGAAGACAGTTCAAAACAGTTAAAAAAAAATCATTAAAAAATGTATATAATTGAGATTTTTATTATTTGTAAAATAAAAAGCAACATACTATGACATTTTTAGATTAAATTAATTTTTAAATTTCATTCCATTAAAATTATTATCAACAAAATTAAAATCTATAAAATAATTGGCTTGAATGAGTGAGGAAAAGACGAGATGTTAAAAATATCAAAAAGGGAATTAGGAGAAAATCGAAATTAGATGGAGATGGCACTCTTGCGAATAGAGAGGGTGTTTAGATTATAACCACCACAGAGATTGATGAAATAGAGATAAATCAATTAATTTTAAAAATTAATAAAGTATTGTACTTCTTTTAGGTTTTAAAGTTGTACTTATAATACTAAATGCATTCTGAAATAAAATGAAACAAGAATAAAGATTAAATCAATTGATGATTTTATTACTAGAATGGTCTTATTACATTATTATTTTTTTTTATTAGAAAACGTCCCTACTAAATCATGGAAATAAAAAAAAAACCTCTGACTTTGTTCGTCCTACGCAAGGACAACGCCTATTAAGTCAGTTATATCAATTAGGTGTCCTATGATCAGTAGAATGGTCCTATGGTATCAACCTTAATTTTCTTGATCGGATGGGCTATCAAGTAGCTTTCCCAATTTTGATCCCGGAAGCTGGGTGCCATAGACTTCAGCTAGAGATAATCCATTTTCCAGGCCCGGGACATGAATCTAAGACCTCGAGGATATGGGTTAACGCAGTTAACTTCCAAGCAGCGTGGCGTCTTTAAGATTCAAAATATCCAATCTTGTTTGTTTTCCAGCTAGAGAAATTCTCTTGCCAGACCCGGGACTTGAACCCGGGAGCTCGAGAATGTGAGGCAGTTTCGCTACCTCCCACTCTGTTGCGCCCTTAAATCATGGAAATACATTCATAATTAAATAGAATTAAATTATAAAAATTATTATTAAAATCACAATGAATATAAAATAAAAAAAATATTCTCTTTTAACTTAATTACGAGTAATTTTAAGGGAAGGTTATCCCCTGTGCAGGGGGTTAATCAGGGCTCGCACTTGTCATGAGTGGGCTGCAGCGTACCCAGGGGTCATGGGAGAGAGTTAAAACTGAGCTCGCTTAACCGATCGTAAATAAAAACCCACAGAAATGGATAAACTCAACTAAAAATAAAAAAAATGAATATATAAATTTTTGACAAGGAGAATTATGTGCGGCACGAAGACGAAAGAATCGTTGACCTCAACAACCTTTGAAAACACGATATAGGGTGGGTGGCAAGCACATGTTAATTTCGCTTATCAGCTTGTTTCTATCTAAGCTTCAATTCAAACAAGCATTTATATATACGTGCATATTTTTATTTGCTCAATTCATATAATTCGATCAGATGCATTATATCAAATTTTTTGAAATAATATACAGAAAATAAATAAATAAAGATTTGATAATAACAACACTTTTTTATAAGATTTTTTTTTCAATCGATTATGAAAGTAAATGTGATGTTTGATTAAAGTATAACCAAGAAAGAACTTCAATAGTATCCATTTAAAGAAATCATATCAATAAAATTCAAAGGAAATGTATTTAACAAATTCTCCGAGTTGTAATGTTGAGTTTGAAATTATAACATTTATATAATAAGTCTCTAGTATTTATTTATTAATCTTTTATTTGATTTGATTTTTTTATTTATTTTTTTTTTTAAATTATTAATTTAATTATTGCAGATAAATTATACCTGGGAAATTTATGTAAATGAAAAATGGAAACTACATGAAAAAATTATTCGAAAGATAAATGTTTTTTTTATTTATTTATTTGAGAAAAAATAAATAATAAATTATAATATTTTATTTTCTTAAACATATTACTAAAATGGTTTATTATATGTCAATGATTGTCCAATTTATTTTTTTAAGTGAGAAAAATCCTATAACCCGAGTTAATATTTTTTTACAAAATTTGAGTATGATTAATTGTATCACAAAATAAAAAATAATTCAGTGTATCAACTTGTTCTCTCTTATAATAAAGAGTTGAAAAAAAATTTAAAACCATCGTTTTTCTTGGTCAGGCCGGAAACTTTTCACCCCACCCTCGTATATATAGGTAATATATTATATTTTTAATATTACACTAACGTCTGAGTTCTAATTTATATATATATATAATTAAATTATAGATTTCTAAAACTATACAAGAAAATATTTTAAATCAATAAATTAAATTTTAAAATAAAGATGTTACTAGTTTATAAGTGAATAAGTGTGTTCTTTGGGGAATATAAATAATTATGAAGATTATTCAGATTGTAAGATAGAAGAATCATTAACGTTCCAAACACCTTCACAAACCCAGGATGGCAAAATATTTGAAGATCTTAAAAATTATTTTGATACTGCGATAATTGAATTTCATAATTTAGGCCCTTGAAGATACATATACTTCCTAGACTCATTCTAAATAAAATTGTATAGAAGCTTGTTGTGTATATGAACAATGAAATATTACAAAAATACCTAAATAATTGTAAATATCTTGAACAATTACATAATGCCATTTATTGAGAATATATTAGAAGGCATGATAATATCCCACGAATAATATACCAGCAGCTAGCAGTATTTCAAAAATTAGAAACTCCGTATTATAAATATGAACCTCCTGAGGTATTTGACAGTGGGAATTTCAAGCTTTTCTGAAAGAGAATTGCTCATAGATAAAGCAAATAGACCCAATATCCTTCTCCAAAACAAAACACACTGTACCATCCATTTACTTGATGTTTCAATACCTCTGAACCATAACCTATAGCAGGCAAACGCAAATAAAAAAAATATGTTGAGCTTGGAGAAGAGATAAGGCATTTTGGGAAGGCTGCAAAAGTCATTATCAGACCCTTATCATCTCAGCATCAGGGTTAATTCACACAAAGCTCAATCAACAACTAGAGGAATTAAATCTGGTCACTAATAACATTACTGAGATGCAAAGATCAGTCATTCTTGACACTTGTGCGATTGTTAGGTCATTTCTCAACCAAGACTAAACCAACACTTCCCCTACTTGGCATGCAGCTCGTAGAAGAAAGTAAAAAACCGTGTTAAAAACACGAGAAATATCAATAATTGGAATAATATATATATGGGGCGCCACAGGGTGTGTGTTAGCGTCGCTGACTGACATTCTCATGGTCCCGGGCTCAATTCCCGGGCCTGGCAAGGGAATTTCTCTGGCTGGGGTATATGAGACGGAGTCAACCCAGTCTTCGGGATCCACATTGGGAAGGTACTTGATAAAAAGTAGCGCCTCCGATCAAGAAAATCAAAGTAAAGGTTGATAGGACCCGTTCTACTGATCATAGGACACCTAGTTGATATAACCGACTTGATAGGCGTTGTCATTGCAAAGGACGTACAAAAGTCAGAGGTTTTATATTTATATGTATATAGTATATATAAACTCGTAGATTTAGAATATTCCCAAGATATTTAATTATATATATATATGAGAATAAATTCAATAAAATTAATTTAATAAATATCTATCATTGGTAATAAATGAAATAGCAACGAATTATATCATTAACTTAATTAATTTAATAATATAATAATGATAGCAACCCATTTAGAACAAAAAAATTATTTATTATTCTAAAATTTCCTTTTGTGTACATTAGCATGATATTAATAAAATATATATTTACAAGTTCACTGAATTTTTCATTTTAAATGTTTCTTAGAATTGAATATATATATTCGTTTTTTTATGTTTTTATTATGAAATTATATTTATTTATTTCTATGTATGTGCAAATATTTAAATATTAAAAAATTAATTATCTACATAAAGATCATTTGTTTTCAAGAAAAAGAAAAAAAAATATTCTTTGTATTTTATACAGGAAACAAGCCCCCTATCTCTTAGCAATGGTGAAAGATAAATTTTAGTTATCATACTTCAGGCTTAATTAATATGATTTTGCATTCACAAAAAATAAATATAAATATATGTATATATATATATATATATATATATATACATGTCCAATTCGTTAAAAAAAAATGATCTCATTCCGATGGAATTCAGGAACATGAATTCAAATTTTATGGGATTTTTTTCTCCACTTTCAAGGCATGTGATTTAATCATCCACCTTCCCAAAAGAATACCTCAATAGCCTTCATCCGTTCAAATGAGTGTTCCCTTTCATAGAATAATAATAATAATAATAATAATAATAATCAAATAAAATTATTTCTCCTAAGCACTTCTAAATCATAACTAAATATGTCATGAAAAATATAAATATAAATTTATTTTTATATTATAATATACTAACAACATTTAAAATCGAGTATATAAATAAATATTTTATAACCTCAAAACTTATATATATATAAATTAAAAATTAAAAAAAAAAATCTTCAAAAAGATTTATTTATTTTGTATCTACGTAAAATTTAAACGTCAACAAAATTTATGCAAATATAGATGTTTCATATTTTTTTTAAATACAAAAAAATGAATAAATAAAAATTCTTACATAAAATATTTTTTAATATTTATTGTTATAAGTAAATTATGAATGTAAAAATTTTAATTTATTTAAAATTCATTTTTAAATTGTTTAAATTGAGATCATATTTTTGAGAACTTTTCGAAAAATACACACACACTATTATATATATATATATATATATATATATATATTCGTTATATTAATAATAGTCTCATTAACAGAACTGTTCCCGGGGGTGCAGAGGGTGCGGGGCACCCGGGCGGCAAGACTATGGGGGCGGCGAATACCGCCTTAATAGTACTTATTCATTTTATATGTTTTTTTATTTGTTTTCAAGTCTTAACATACTAAATATAGAATTTGAAAATGTAGAAAAATTTAAATACTTAGGTTCTGTAATAACGAAAGATAATAATATTCGAGAAGAGGTTACAATCGGGAAGAGCCTGTTGTCATGCCGTAAAGGGGCTTATCGCGTCAAAATTGTTATCAAAGGGGATAAAAATTGAAATATATTTAACAATTATTTTACCGGTTGTATTATTTAGGTGTGAGGCATTGTCTATGACCTTAGGAGACGAGAATAGATTTAGAGTATTTGAGAATAGGATTCAGCGAAGCATTTATGGGCCAAAGAAAGATGAGGTCACCGGCGAATGGCGGAGACTGCATAACGAGGAACTGCATGACCTCTATACATCTCCAGATATAGTTAGAATTATAAAATCGAGAAGGCTGCGGTGGGCAGGACATGTGGCTAGAATGGGGGAGGAAAGAATGACAAAAAATACATTGGGGGGGGGGGAGACCGAGTGAGAAATGCCCGCTTGGAAGACCAAGGACGTGGTGGGTGGATAATGTAAGAAGGGACGTGAGAGAAATGGGAGAGGATAGGGATTGGATGGTTGTGGCTCAGAATAGGGACACTTTGGAGAAGTGTGGTTTCTGCGGCCAAGAACTTCTGAGTTCCGTAGAGTCACAGAGATAGATAGATTTGTTTTCAATCTTTTCAATATGGTTCTAAAAAAAAGGTAAAATGTTTTTGCTATCAGGATCTTAAACACTTTCGACTTTTTTCAATAAGGTATTAAAAACATCGAAATTAACTTAAATTTACTTTGTCTTTTTTATTTGTAAATTTTTAACAACTTTAATGAACAGGCGGCAAAATTATTATCGTACCCGGGCGGCATATACTCTAGAAACGGCCTTGATCATTAATATATTAATAATAAATACAAAATATTAAAAATGTGAACAACCTAGTATTTTGTTAATACATATAAAATGTTTGCTTCTTTCTTCAAATGTTATTAAACTTGATTATTATCAGTAAGTAAATATCAGAAGCATTTTATTTCTTTCACGAGCCAATAAATGTTATGAAAAATAATAATATTATGGAAAAATATGACTTGATACATTGGAATGATAAAAAAACGTTGCCAGTACTAAGCAATTCTTTCAAATATTTATAGCAGGTATGTTTGGAATACAAAGTATTATCTGATCGTAAGAATGAGGATTTTATTTTATATTTTAGTCCTATTTATTAAATTACTAACATCTTTCTAAATAATATTTTTATTATTATTAATAAGCATAAAAACATTTGATATTAATCTACTCAATTAATCAATCACCCTTTACACAATACCTATTCATAATAGTTAATATAAAATTTTTAAAAGATAAATATATGTTTAAGTTTAAAAATTAAAATTATATACATTAATTGCAAATAGCAATAATAAATATAATATAGTTTTATTTTATTAGAATAAATAAGAGTTTATTATTAAACGAGAAGAAATTGTAAAAGTCGATGAAGAAAAAAGATTGGGAACCCTGAAGGAATTCTTATATTCAAAATCTATTAATTATTAAAGTTTTTGTGTTTTTAAAAATAAAACAAAATATTTTTTTTATTAGAATAAATCAGGGATGAGCAACCTTTTTTATCAAAAGGACAAACGAAATTTGGGCACAACTTTCTCCGAAAATAGTCTCATTATTGTAGCAATTATTATAATATATATATAACTTATCAGTAATCAAGTGGTCCTTAAAAATTTAGGGTCCGAATAAAATGATATTGTACTATTATACTAGGCGGGCGGGTAATATTTGTTCGAATATCCACGGCTTGCTCACCCTTGGATTAAAATATGATATTAAATTCTCGTTGAACTCTTTAAATAAACTATGAAATGATTATTCATTTCATTTATAGAAATATTCTTGAAATTAATTAATTAATTAATGATTTAAAAAAAAATTAAATAAAAAAATAAAATATTTTTACTATCTCGTCAGAGATAGTATTGGGATCACGAAAATTTTCGAAGTCGAGATTTTGATGATTTTATACGTTTTGAAGGTCCCTGAGTCATTTTCACTAAGGTTGAGAAAAATGTCTGTGTGTGTGTGTATGTTTGTGTGCATGTAGACAAGATTATGCAAGAATGGTTGGAGCTAGAATAATGAAATTTTTGGTATACAAGCATTATTCAAAGTTCGTAGTTTTCTATCAACTTTTGAGAAATGTAGCTCATTACCTATTACGTTTTGATATTTTTGCTTCTAAACTGAACCGAAATCTAAATAAAGATATATGTTTGGTAGTTTTTCAGTTGATTAAAAATTGTATAAAACTGCTATATATAGAATTTCAGCTTGATTGAATCGCTTAAAGTACCGGAATTAATTTTTTAACACTGCACGCGCTGGATTAATAAATATTATTTATTAATTTTAATTTATAATTTTATTAATTATATTTAATTTAAATATAATTTATGTAAATTAATCCAATTCACACTCCAGTTTTTTTAAACTTGGGAATATTTCTTTTTTTATGTTATATTTTATGATTAAAAAAATTATTATTTAGGATTTTATTTATTTATTATTATTATTATTATTATTATTTTATATACTATTTTTTAAATATATATATATATACATATTTTTTGTAATATAAATTCGAGTCAGTCTTAAGATAACCGAAAAACAGCCGTAACATTGCATTTGAATCGGGAATCAAGGAGTGCCATCCTAACATTCAGAATGTCTCTCAAGAAAACATGTGGAACGAATTTATTAAGCATATGCAAAGAGGGTTGAGATAGAGAAAAAGAGAGGGGGGGGAGGTATGAGGGAAGGAGACTTTTCTTATGATATAAAATGATTCGCTAAAGCGCTTAAAAGTGCCGGGACGATGCTTAATTATTAGTATATAAATTCACCATGCATTCTGATACTTTAATATTTATTACTCGTTTCAAATTTAGACTAGTGCGGATTAACATTTTTTTTCGTTTTTAATTTAATGTTTCAACAAGAAAAAATATTATCATTTATCAAATTTCATCATCATCATCATCATTATCATCGTTTTTGATTTATAATAGATGTATTTGTTTAAAATGTATGGCTGATGATATACAGGTAGTTTGTCTTTTAAGTAGAGAAGATTATGTCAGTAAAATAATTGTCCAGGCTTCTAGTACAAGTTTGTATCATGTAGGTTTGTGTATACTATATATATATATTTCCTGAATAAACATCAAACATATAATATATATATATATATATCTTATAAATCCTCTCATTTAATATCATTAATTTGTATGAAAAAATGTCATGGTAAATAAAAAAGATGAATTTGATAAATAAAATATCTGTTTAAGAAATTATCAATTTTTATATTGTGTAATCTGTAAATAGAACTAAATACTATGAAATGAAAAACAAAAAACAAAAAAAAAAATAAAGATTTATAAATTGTAAACGAATTATTCAAACCATTCCATCCCCATCCACTTATAACAAGAAATAGTTACAAATGAAATGGTATTAAATATTAATCTAGAAAAAATTTATCAAAATAAGAATTAATATTAAATCAATTAAATTTACATTAATAATAATAATAATTAATGTTGATAGTAGAGCTGCAAGAAGGAATTCAAATTTTTTACTTTGAGACAAAAAACCTAGTTATATCAACTTGGACTCTTAATTATATCTGAAAAAACTCATTGTATAGACAAATTAATGAAAAAAAATGAATATTAATAAATAATATATTAAATAATTAATTAAAGAAAAGTTTGTTAAATATAGATTTAAGATAAATATTTTAAGAAAATTATTATGATAATTACACATCGTTTAATAAGTCCCGTAACTAACCCAGAGATGGTGGTAGTAGTACCAAAGTGGCCACGTTTCCATAGAGTGCGAACCTATACGTGTAAAAATTTCACGTCGATCGGATCAGAGACAGCAGAGTTATCGAGGTCAGAGTAAAGTCACTTTGTAATTTGTTTGAAAAATGGAAAAAAGGGAGTTTCGTGTGTTGGTAAAACATTGGTTTTTAATGGGTAAAAACACCGTAGTTCGGGTAGCCGTTTCACAGCAAAATGTGAGTAAAGTGTTAAAAATTGTAATGAAAAATCGCAAAGTGAAGGTGAGGCAGAAATGACGGAGATATCATCTGGAGGCGTATTTACAATCCTTCATGAAAAATTGAGCATGAAAAAGGTTTTTTTTCAAATGGATGCCGTGGTGAGACAATGCACCATGCCACAAGTCCATGAAAAAAAAATTAAACGAATTGGGCTTTTATTTGCTTCCCCACCCCCGTATTCGGCAGATTTAACCCCCAGAGACTACTGGCTCTTTGCTGATCTCAGAAAAGTGCTCCAGGGAAAAAAAGTTGGCTCGAATGAGGAGGTCATTGGCTTTAAAATAGGCTTCAGTTTCGGCAAATAATCTATAAACATGGTATAGAGATGTTGGAAAGGCGTTGGAAAGATTGTATTACTCTAAAAGGAGATTATATTGATGAATAAAAATGATTTTTGAAAAAAAATGTTTTCGTTGTTAGTCTCGGGACTTATTGAACAATGTGTTATGTATTCGAGGGTAGGTCAATAAGTCCTTAACTTTTTGAATTTCCCGTTTCTTAAATGAAATGGCAGCATTGCTCCTGTCAGCAGACAACTATCAGCTGACTCGTGTCGAAATTTGAACCAGATGAGTCTGTGTTTGACTACATTAATAGCAGTCTAACTTTGATTTGAGAAGATAATGGAAAAAAGTGAATTCCGTGAGATAATAAAACATTATTTTTAAATTAAAACATCAGTGGAACCGATTTTTGAGCCGTTTCGTAACCGTGGATGAAACGTAGATCTACCACAATACACCAGAGACCAAACAGCAGTCAAAAAAGTGGGTTTATTGGGGTGAATCGGCACCAAAGATGTCCTTCACAAATCTTATTTTTAAGAAGGGGTAAAAAAAATTTGAGAAACGTTGTACGAAGTGTATTGAGCTCAAAGGAGACTATGTTAAAAAAAATAATTTTTTATTCAATAACCTGTGTTTCATTCAAAAAGTCACGGACTTATTGACTTGCCCTCGTATTATTTTTGGAAAAGAAAGGAAAATTGGTCTATTTATGCATATAAAAGTTGAAAGTGTCTTGTAATCCATATCATACTATAATTAAAGAGATAATGTGAGTGTTAAATGTTATTTACATTGACTGGTTGATATTTTACGAAAACAAGGTCATATTATTTTTGATGCTGTTAAAGAAAAAAAAATTCAGAAATTAAGTTAATCATTTCAAATATAATAATTTTTTTCTCAGATTCTTTCACATCAACTGTTTCATTTAAAAGACAACTTTTTTTGTAAGTGTGTATTAATTTTATATTTTGGAAAATTTCCAGAAAAAAAACTAGTTTATTAATTTTTTTTTTTTTATTTTATTCTTTCAATGAAGTAAATGAGCTAATAATTAAATGATGTTTATGATTTATACGATTTTTCAAAGTTAAAGTAATGATTTTTAATATTAATGAAAAAAAAAATTCTAAATACTATCATTAATAATTAACATCAAAAAAGAGATTTTTATGAGAAAATTCTTAGCTATTTAATATAAATCAAATGAAAACAATCCGTATTTATTTTTAATACTTTGAAAAATAAAAATAAATTTTGAGTTTTAAAAATCAAAAAAATATTTTAAAGAAATTATTTCAAATCTCATGATCCCTTATTAATTATAGAATAATATTAATATTTACATTGATGAGATTCTAATTAACTAAAATAATAATATTAATAAAAAATAAATAATTAAATAAGAAATTATAGATTTAATGAGATTTGATCGAATGAATTGAATCGATTCTATCAAATTCACAATTTTAATAAAAAAATCGCATTTGAGGATATTGAAAATTAAATATTGAATAATTTATTAAAATTTCAGTCAAAACATAAAGGTAAATGTAAATGTAAATTCTTCTTCTTAAGGTGAGAACAATCATGAGCCCCTCCTGGAAGTAGATTGCTCTTATTTAAAGTTTATAGAGAAGAAACTTTCCATGAAGCATCAATCAAATAATTATAATAATTATAAAAGATTTTTTTTGTTTATTTTCAATATGGCTGATTCAACTTCCAAATAAATTGCAAACTGATCAACGCAATCAGCCAAATGGGTTATAAAAAATTTCACATTCTAAAATTGAAATATATTAATTATAAATTTATAACTATATTTAAATTAAAAAAATAAACAAGATATTAATTTATTTCTTAATTTGCTTAATATATATATATATATATATATAAACGAATAAGTAAAAAAATAAATAAATTAAAAAAAAAAGGAAAATATATTTATTAAGAATTAAAAATATATTTTTCCATTAGCTAATCGAAATTCTTTAAAAGCAATAAAAGCAACTCACGTGAATGAAATATTTTTTGAATTCATAATATACGTAATAGTATACTATAATCAATTAAAAAATTTTGTATATGTGAATATTTTTTTTATCATGTATGGTTAATATTAAGAATTGTGAATATGAAAATAAGGATTTTATTACAAGTTCAGTAATTTTTTTTCTCTTTTTTTTATGGATATAAATATATATATATCCAAAAAATATCCAATAAAGTATTAATTTACTTTGTTACTATAAGATCCCACATATACGAGGTCTGTCCGGAAAGTATCGGGTCTACCTTTATATCTTCGCGCCATAGTGTTCGAGCGACCTTTGCGGGGCATGAACGTCAACAGTAAAGCCTCACGAACTTGCTGATACCTGCCGGACGTATATTTCATGTGCAGCGTGTCTTTCTTTACATAGATGTTTTTGAGTTCGGCGGATTTTGTGATTGTGTTAAAAATGACTGAAAAACAAGATCAACGAATTTGCATCAAATTTTGTTTTCAACTCGAAAAAACGAGTTCGGAAACTATTCAGATGATGCAAAAGACCTTTGGGAATGAGTGTATGAGCAAAACATGAATAAAAGAGTGGTATAATCGTTTCAAAGGAGGCCTTCTGTTGATAGTGATTCTCGTTCTCGAGCAGTGTGATGTCAATATTGATTGTTTTCTTCGATTATGAAGGTGTTGTGCACCACGAATATGCACCGACAGGTCAGACAATCAATAAAGAATACTACGTTCAAATTTTGAAACGTTTGCGTGAAGCAGTGAGAAGAAAACGCCCGCACTTTTGGTCAAGTGGTGACTGGCTTCTCCATCACGATAATGCGCCAGCACATACATCGAATCTTTCTGAGCACTTTCTGAGTAAACACAGTATCACATTGCTTCGACAACCTCCGTACAGTCCCGACATAGCCCCTTGTGACTTTTGGCTGTTTCCAAAACTCAAAAAAACACTCAAAGGACAGCGATTCGATGACAAAACGACGTTTCAAAATAATGCGAAGAGCGTACTCAAGACAATCTCTAAAAGCGAGTTCCAGGATTGTTTCGAGAAGTGGAAACATCGCTGGAACCGTGTTATTCCTTCAAGTGTGGATTACTTCGAAGGATGCCACCCACCCGATGATCCAGAATAACGCCAGTGCGGAGATATAGAGGTAGGCCTGATATTTACCGCACAGACCTCGTACTTATCATATATAGGTACAGCCATGAAAGAATGTAAACGCCATGAGGCCGCTATTATCGGGCAATGGCAATAGCCTTTCTCAATCGGATGATTGCTCCTCAACAGCGCCCCCATGGCGTTTATATTTTTCCGTCACTATAAATATTTATTAAACAAAGCTATTTACAATATGTTGGTTTCGTACATATCAGAATGTAACATAACTCAATATTCATTCATTTTATTGGGTTTAATATATTTATATATTTCAATCCTTCTAGATACCCGTTCTATTTTCTATTATATAGGAATTTTCTATGAATATATTCAAATTATATAAGATTATATTTATGAATCATTTAACATGTATTAAATTCTATTAATTAACTTGAAATTATTTTAAAATTTAATACAAAAAAATAAAATATAATTTTATATTAAATTGCAATGAATGATCCTAAATTTGAAAATAAAAATACCTAAATGAATTTAATTTTTCATTCTCTTCCAATGGTTCTGTATCGTGTTTATTATTTTTGTTTTTGCTTTTATAAATAATAATAACTGAACTATTTCTCTTTAATATTTGACCATGTACTTTAGAAACTATTATACATTACAAAGTACTTTTGAAGAACTACCACTTAAATTGGAATGTTTTTATTTAACTTATTTGATTTAATTTCAACTCTTATTATTATTAATTTTGAAATTAAAAAAAATTCCAAATCTATTTAAAAAAAAATGGTGTAAGGGAATTGATATGATCTAAAGCTCGATGAGTCAGAAGGTATTTCTGAAATCCCACTCTCTTCCCCCTGACTTGGCATGGAGCAATAAATAGCAAACATCTAATTAGATTAAAGCCCCCTTCTTATTGAAAAGTTAATTTATGTTTAGTTACAACATCAACGATTGGATGAGTGAATGACACTGAATAATATGAGCTAATTAAATCAGGATTGCTTAAGGAAAATAGAGAATCGGGTCGCAAGGATGTGATTTTTCATCATCAATATAAAATAGAAATAAATTTTTGTTCTTCAACCAGGACGTTATTAGTATTATTATGAATGATAATTTAATTCCTCATCACTTTTGTTTGGAGTATTTTATTATTATTTAATTTTCTTCTCACCCACACTTATCGTTTAGTTAGTGAGTAATTTGGGAATAAAATAAAGTCTGATAATTTATTAGTGTGAAGTAGAAACAAACAGCGATGATGATTGGTAGTTACATGATTTGCAAAAATCTATGAAGTAGTTTAGTTACGAAATTTAGAAATAGAAAATGAATGGTTTCATTCAAAGAAAAAAAATACACTAATTACTAGTTGAAGATCAATATTTATTAAAGGAATTTAGTCAGAGTAAGTAAATTAAATTTTTCATACACCCCTCGTCATAAAAACAGTTCAGGGTTTGGCCACCGGGTGGCAGCACAATCATTCCCCTTAAAAGTAATATATTTCTTAATAAATTTATGTATTTAATTTAATTTCAAGTGAAAGGATGAAACAGGTATTATTTCATCTCTCCTCTTATCCTATACCCACTTTCTCTCTCTCTCTCTCTCTCTCTCTCTATATATATATATATATATATATATATATATATATATTTAATATTTAATTATAAATGAATGAAATAATTAAATTATAGATAATAAAATTTAGCTAATTAATTAATTGAAATCGTAAATTATCAATTTATGAAAAGGTTATTCAAAAAGATATAATACCTGACTATTTATGGAAATGTTTTAAAGAATGTATATATATAATTTTCCTTAATCGAAACTACATAAAGTGTATAAAATTATAAAATTAATAGCTCATTTTAATTTCAATTTTATTAATTCTAAAAACAAATATTTATATAAGGATATATAACTAAAATTAAAACTTATTTACTTAAGAAAAAATTAATTAACTAATATAATTAATAAATTGCCATTAATTTTAATAGAATAGTAATATCTTTAAGGCCAAAAGCCAAGGGAATAGAGGGAAATATAAAATAGTAAAAATATTTGGATAATAAATATTTTGCATAATAAAAAAAAAAAATAATAATAATACCTTTTGATATTTTATATGGGTGAATAAATATATTTCGAATGAAATGTAAATGCCAAATCAGAGATTTGCATTTTAAATGACTAACGGGAATAAAGAATTGTAAGTAAAAAGAAAATAAATATTTATATAAAATTGTAAAAAGTGAATATTAAATTTTTCGTATTTGTTGTTTTAATAGTGAACACATTTAAACATTTTGAATTTTAATAAAAAAAATGAGTAGGATTTTATTATAGGAGATTAAATTTAAATTCAAATAATGGCGTTACAATATCCAAATAAAAAAAATTAAAATTAAGAATTGTTCATATTACATGTGGCGTGGACGATGACATTAATGGAAATGGAAAAAAAGCAATTTGTTTCATTTTCTATCATAATTATTCAATTTTAAAAGTAAATAATTAATAATTTTTAATTTAAATACTTTATTTTATTGTTTATTAATTAATTTGTTTTCTAATGTATATTTCGATAGTTAACCTATCATCAGAAGAAATTCAATGATTCTAAAATAAAAAACTAATCATTTATTATGAAACCAAAACAAGTGTTTGTCTTAAAAAAAAGTTGAATTAAAATTAAATGTTTTAACGTGTGTCTCTCTCTACAATAAATTCTATTCTTTTTAATGATATTTAATCCTTATCTAAGTAAATCTTTGAAGAGATTATTGAGCTGTCCGTTGAAATTCACAAAATAATTTCAACTCTAAATTATTTATAACATTGTCAATGGAATATATCATTTGGCATTAAAAAAAAAAAAAGAAAAAGCAAATTTATATATGTGAAATTGTACGCAATCAGTTTCACTTGCAGGTGGCTGGCTGTTGTCTACGAATTATTAACGTTGATCTTTGCTCTCGTTTCGATTGAAATCGACACCGAGGTTTGTCATTTTGGCACTTTCTCAAGTGAAACAACCCAATGAATGAGTTAAGTACTGGATACGCATTGATTTATTTGTTTATTCATCCTGAACGTATCTGATTTGCCAGTGGATTATTATTCTAGTGATATAGAAATAGATTTTCTGGACTTTAGAAAGTGTCTTTATTAATAAATTTCAAATTAAATTGTTCTACAATTTATCGATTGAATAAGACTTGTGTCAGTTTATTTACAAATGAACTCTTTATAGCCAACCAACCAGCCAGGAAAGAGTGAGAGAAAGAAAGACAGAAAGATAACATAATATGTAAACATATGCAAAACTTTTTTTTTCCATAAATATGTCAAAATAAGTAATATGTTGCATTTATAAAAATGTTCATAAATAAGAAATATAAAGAAAATATTTAGATATGCTGATAAAATAAAAATAAAAATGATAAATAACACGATTTTTTTTTTTGTTATGTTAAATACCTTATTTGGAAATGTATTGATTTGTTGTATAGATCTGATATGAAATGAGCAACAATAAACATTTAAATATTTAATAAACTAAACTTTTTCACATTAGGTACATTGACAATTTAACATTCTAAATTTTTATTTATTATTAAATTCATAAATTATCATAAAATATTTCTTAATAAAAATAAATAAATAGAAACAATGAATTAAATTTTAGTGATTTTACATTTTTTTAAATAATATATATATATATATATTTAAATTTAATAGATTCAATGAAAATTCATTGAGCATGAAATGTATTTTTCTACTATCATATCAGATTTATAAAAATATTATCTAATAAAATCGTGCCTTTGACTTTCGAAATATAATTTATGTATTAAAACTTCTGTCTACAAAGAAATTATATGAAAAAAAAATGAAATATAGGAAATGAGTGAAAGTCTAATCGTATCTTAATTAATGGAAATTGACTGTTTATCATTAAATCATTTGCATTGTACACCCTATAAATTATTTATAGAATAGATTATTATTTAAATTTTTTTTAAATATAAACTATTCAAATAAATTGGAAAATAGACTAAAACCTGTTGTTTTAATCTCTCGATAGGTAATATATAAAAATTTTCAAAATAATGAAATTTTGTAAACGATTTCGAAATTTAATTTTATAATTTAAAAAATAAAATAATACTAAATAACCATGAGTACAAAACTATGTAATTTTATTTAGCATTATACAAGGGTGTAAATCTAAGAGACTGTAATTTCAAACAAATAATACCTGTACATGATTTTAAATATTATATGCTATTTGGAAATTAAACCTGAAAAATGGTTTAACAATTTTCAATTTATTAAAGAAAAAAAATAATAAAATCAATAGGTTAAAAGAGTAGGTTATTAAAAACACTCGGTTTTAAGTTTCAATAAAATTTTATTATCATTATGATAATCTCGACAGTTACGTCCTCATGAGAAGCTTGTATTAGATTGTAATATGAATGGTTTAAATAAATAAATCAAAATGAATCCACAGACAATTTTTGTTAAGTATTATAGATGGCAATTGACAGGGGACTAATTAATCAGAAATTATATTTATAAACTAACAAGGAATGCAAAATAATTCTCAGCAAATGAGTGCATTGTCGAAATTTCAATATAATATGAGTATATAGTAAATATATGCTTCAGAATACATCGCAACATCCATAATGTCTTAAAAATAGTTGAAATAAAACTTCCGAACTATTACGAAATTTGATTTAATATTATTTCAATTAAATTTCCTATAATTTACTACCAGTAATAATTTACATTTACACTTTGTATTGTATAATGATATTAAATATATTTTCGTAACTAGTTTTAAATTCACTAAATAATAAAGTAAACGATTAGAAAAAAGAGCACTTATAATTATATGAATTTATTTTAATATATATTTATTCATTTGAGTTGAGTAACCGGGCTGGTTAGTGTAACAACGATCATCACTTTTTCTTTTTTGATCCGCCCCTTCTAACATTTGATTGGTGATCTATCTTGTTTTAGAAAAAGATTTTTTTTTATGCAAACAAACACCCAGACAGATTGATTATTATCTAAAATCAATTAAGACGGATCTGGGGTTCGCGACCCGGTGCTACTGGCATCCCATCCACTCCTCTAATCAGGTTAATCCCGCTCCCATCATTAATTGAGATGCGTCACCTTTGGATGCTGTTCGGGAAGGAGAAAAACAGACGGGACGCACTTTTCGAATAGCAAGGAAGGAAAAGCATTTTTGCATTGATAATTAGAATCCAAGACACGTATATGGGATTAGAATTAATTTCAAAAGGATTTCACTTGAAAGATGAAAGAGAGAGAGAGAGAGAGAGAGAGTGGTGGGCAGGCTCTATTAAAAAGGATTCCAATCTCCTTCTGAATAATTATTCACGGCAGATAGAAAATTGGTCCAAGACAATTTTTAACTAACTGGGATGTTTATAAATCTAATTCATTTTGGGATTTGTAGATGAAAGAAAATGTTTTTGGTGATATTATGTTGTTGTTTTTTTTTATTTTTCATTTTCAAACTCAAAAAAAAACAAGCTATACATCATAATATATAAAGATCCTGAGAAGGTCACAACAGAAAGTGGAGCTGAAATATAAAAATATGCCTTTGAAAAGAATCATAAAAATATTTCTTTTTTTTTTTAATGTTTCTAACTATCCACTTTCATATAATATATTATAGTTTAAATGAATTTAGCGTGGTTAATTATTCGTTGAATATATTTTAATACATCGCGGGAACATAATACATATACCTACATATATTTATAAAAAAAAATATATAATGGGAAAAAGTAAAAGATTTGAATGAAATCATTGGTAGATAGTTTAACAAATTGGGAAGAAAAAAAATATTATATCAAAAATGTCAATTTTTATTTAAAAAACAAATCAAATAATACCTACATTTTTAGAATTTTTCATTATATTTCTTATACCAAGCGAGATTTCAACCTTCAAATTTTCTTCTTTTCACTACACCTACTAGTTTGATTAAGACATTAATTAATTAAAAAAAATAGACAATTTGGATTCTATTTATCTTTGGGTTTTTTTTTAAACAAGGTGAGATTTGAACCTTGAATCCTCAATTTCAAATTCCAAATCTCAGGGTTATATGCCGCCATTTGAGTTAATTGTGGGTATGAACTGTTTGTTGGACGATAATTATAGAAATTTTATTTTTTACTAAGATAATAAAACAAATAAAGGTAATTGTTTACAAATTGGGAAGCTTCAGAGGTTTGGATGAAACTTTGCCAGTGGATTCTTTTTTTAATTTCAAAGAAACTTTCCTTATCCAATATTTCTCGGTCCCTTCTAGTTTACGAGAGAAAAATTATTAAAGTTTGCATATAAATCCATTGACATTCGATTTAGCTACCATTTTTTTATTCATTTGGCTAGCAGATGGCTTCACTAGTTTTCGGGAGGGGGGTTTTCAGTTCGGTTTGGATAGATGAAAATTAAAAAATTAATTATTTATATTCAAACCGAACCGAAAAAAACAAAAATTATTGAATAAGTGAATAATTAGTGAATCAATAAAACATTACTAAATGTCTGCTCATTCATAACTAGTTTATCTGTCAAATTTTAATAATTTTTATCTCGTAAACTAGAAGAACCGAGAAATATTACATTTGGAAAGTTTCTCTGAAATTAAAAAAGGAATGTACTGGCAAAGTTTCATCCAAATCCCTGAAACTTCCCGGTTTGTAAACAATTACCCAAATAAAATAACACAAATTTCACTAAACAATACGTTCTATAATTTATTCTTTATTCGATTTTGATTTGATCATTTTTACATATCCTTTATAAATAAGTAATTACATTTTTTCTAGATACTGATCATATATTCTATTTGTCATCTTAATAACTATATATTTTATTGAATCTATTGAGAAATTGTGAGAATTTAGAATATTAGTAAGATGAATATTTTCTGCCGATGATATTGAAATAGTTTATTTATGTGAGCGCAGATTATTTCTACTATCGCACCTACCAACACCCAATTCGAACAATATCTTCTCTCCTACGTCCAAATAAATTACAATTATGAAAGCAGACTAGAAGTGGGAATAGGGGGAGGGGGGGAGCAGCACTGAGTGTCCTGTGACTCCGTGTTTCACCTGCACCTGCCGCCTCTTCTTTCCTTTTTATTTCATTTTTACTTTCCCAACCCAAGAACTGACATTAATGGATTAAGAAGAATCTATGCCACATCTTTAATAACCCAGAATATTTTTTTTTTATTATTCTTTTTTTTTAAACCTGTCTTTAAATTAAAATCAATTCTAGGGTAAAAGCCAATGGGGCAACAAATCATCCCTTCACTATTTTCTTCCAATGGATAATAAGAATTTTTTTCATGCAATAGGATTGTATCCATTTAATTTAACACCAAACTCTTTATGTAATATTTCTAAGGTTCATTACGAACGGAATATCCACATCGAAACCATAGCAAAAGAGAGTCTCTCATTTACTCACGTTTTACAATAAAAAGACAAGATTAATGGGGATGATGAAAAGCGTAGATGAAATTAGGCAATTGAAAATAATTCTTAACGTTTTATGCTAAATGGTTTCACTGAATTGCAATTAAATTACCGACATAGATAAATGCGAATATAATGTATTTAATTAACTTGTAATTTTAATATATAGGAGTAATATATAAATATAATATATAAAAAGAAAAATATAATTATATTTGTTCACTTTGAATAATCAAACAGAAAATTATTCAGATTCATCTCTTAAAACTATAGTATGATGTATTATATGATTTGTTAATGATTTATTTTGTATATATTTAGATTATTTCTTTCAATGTACTTACCGTAGTTTGGAGTGATGGAGTGAAGAAAAAAGCTACTGGGCTTGGAACTGAGCGTCTTTTCAGCCAACACTGATTTCATAATTTCCTTCAGTTCATCTGAAAATAATAGAATATAATAATTATATATATGTATAATATTTTATCTAAGAAATATTATTGAATATACAAATTTAATGAAAACAAAACTAAAAAATTAGCTGGAGTGTCTCCACTCGACTATCTCGCAATTTGAGAATTGGATTAAATAATATAATATATTATATTTAAATTAAATTTAATTAATTATAAATTATAAATAATAAATATTAAACCAGCGCATGTTTGGCTTTTTGTTGATGGCACCACGTCACATGTTGGCGCGTGAGAATTGCAGTGTTAAAAAATTAATTCTGGTAATTTCAGCGAATCAATCAAGCTGAAATTCTATATAAAGCAGTTTTATACAATCTTTAATCATATGAAAAATTATCAAACATATATCTTTATTTTTACGGTCACTTTAGAGGAAAAAAAATCAAAACGTTGTAGGTAATGACCCTCTTCCGGTTGAGCTACATTTCTCAAAAGTTGATAGAAAACTACGAATTTTGAATAATGCTCATGTACCAAATTTCATCATTCTAGCTCAAACCGTTTTTGCGTAATCTTGTCTACATACACACACACACACAGACAGACATTTTTCTCAACCTTAGTGAAAATGATTCAGGAACCTTCAAAACGTATAAAAACATCAAAATCTCAACATCGAAAATTTTCGTGATCGCAATACTATCTCTGGCGAGATAGTAAAAAAAAAATTCAAAAATAAAAATGTTTATTGCTTTTTACTCTCTCGTCAGAGATCACGAAAATTTTCGATGTCGAGATTTTGATGTTTTTATAAGTTTTGAAGGTTTCTGAATCATTTTCACTAAGGTTGAGAAAAATGACTGTGTATATGTGTGTGTGTATGTATGTAGACAAGATTACGCAAAAACGGTTTGAGCTAGAATCATGAAATTTGGTACATGGGCATTATTCAAAATTTGTAGTTTTCTATCAACTTTTGAGAAATGTAGCTCATTCGGAAGAGGACCATTACCTACCACGTTTTCATTTTTTTCCTCTAAACTGATCGTAAAAATAAAGATATATGTTGGATAGTTTTTCACATGAATAAAAATTGTATAAAACTGCTATATATAGAATTTCAGCTTGATTGAATCACTGAAAGTACCGGAATTAATTTTTTAAATCGACTGCAAATCACGTGCCAGCACGTGGTGGCTTGGTGCCATCAACAAAGAGCTAAAAATAAATATTATTTATTAATTTTAATTTATAATTTATAATTAATTATATTTAATTTAAATATAACATATGTTATTTAATCCAATTCAAATTGCGAGATAGTCGAGTGGAGACATTCCAGCTTATTTGTTTTTATATTTTTGGAATTTGGCTTTGGCTGATAATCGTTTAGGTTTTCCAGAATTTGAAATTAATTCAATGGGAAAGTGTATGTCCGAATGATGGATTGATTTCCAAGATTTTTATGGAGATGATAGAAAGAATAATAGAGATTACGAAATTCAAAGGTGCGGTAATTTCAATGGACACTCCTGGAAAGTGGAAATTTTAGAAAAATTGATAGTGATTGAGAATGAGAGAAAGGAAGTTAACAAACATAAAGATGCCGATTCAGAAGGAAAAATAAAATGTAAATTTTTTTCATAAATTACAAAAAATTTTTTTTTAAAAATTATAGCCAATTGTAGTTCAAATGGTTATTTTAATAGTGATCAATAAAACTGGAGCAGTAGAGTTCAAACTGCATAAATTTTTAAAAATTTGATTAAAAAAAAATCTAAAATATTTAATATTATAGAAGCAAAATAATATTATAATATTAATTACAATATTATTTTATAATTTTATAATAAGCTGGAGTGTCTCCACTCGACTATCTCGCAATTTGAATTGGATTAAATAACATAATATATTATATTTAAATTAAAATTATTAAATAATATTTATTAAACCAGCGCATGTTTGGTTCTTTGTTGATGGCACCACATCACATGTTGGCGCGTGAGATTTGCAGTGTTAAAAAATTAATTCTGGTACTTTCAGCGATTCAATCAAGCTGAAATTCTATAGATAGCAGATTTATACAATTTTTAATTATATGAAAAACTATCAAACATATATCTTTATTTTTATGGTCACTTTAGAGGAAAAAAATGAAAACGTGGTAGGTAATGACCCTCTTCCGGATTTTATTCCATTCATTTCTCAAAAGTTGATAGAAAACTACGAATGCCCGTGTACCAAATTTCATTATTATAGCTCAAACCGTTTTTTGGGCAAAATCTCTAAATCGAAAATTTTCGTGATCGCAATATCTGGCGAGATAGTAAAAACAATAATAAATAAATAAATAAATAAGAATGTCAGAATTAATAAGTTTATTGATTTGTTCTTTATAGTTAATCAATGTATTTATTTATTTATGAACTGAGCTACATTTCTCAAAAGTTTTATAGAAAACTACGAATTTTGAATAATTCCCGTGTACCAAATTTCATGATTCTAGCTCAAACTCGTCTTGTCTACATACATACACACAAACACACGCACAGACATTTTTCTCAACCTTAGTGAAACTGATTCAAGAACCTTCAAAACGTATAAAAACATCAAAATCTCGACATCGAAAATTTTCGTGATTCGCGTGATCTTTGACCAGATAGTAAAAATTAGTATCAATATTGCATCTTTCTTTTATTATAAAAATATTATATATTAGAGAATATGTATCTTAGATATTAATAAAATTAAAAAAAAATTTAATTATTCTTCTAAGAGAAGAAAAATAGAATATATTTTTGCTTTCCTCATCGAGCACTCCATAATTTATAAAGAAATAGATATTAGCGATTTCGCAAGAGGCTTTTTTTTATTTCTCCCTGCAGCTATAGTTTAATAAAATGACATCCCATGATTTAACACCAGCCAAGAGAAAGGCGATGATCTCATAAGCCAACCATCTAATTTTTTTTCTTTTTCTATTTGGGTCTCATGCGAACATTATCCAAAAAAAAGATCCCCGCTGAAGAGAGATGAATTGAGGGGTGGAGGAGATGTGTGAGGACCGGTCATTATGAAAAAAGATTTTTTTCCCTTTTGGACAAGAAGAAATCTGTAATTAATGAGACGTATTAAAGAAATATAAAAAAAAATGCAGCCTCTTCATTCATAAGATCTGCAGGGATATTAATTACACGTTATAGCTCATTGAGGAGGACTCGCTGCCATAGAGGAGGCTAATAAAATGAATCGTGGAGGCTATAAAGCGAGGTGCTTAACATTGCTTATTCATTTCTTCGATTGGATAACAAATATATAGCTAGAATAAGAATAGAAGCGATTCAAAATAATAATAATAAAAAAAACGAAATGAAAAAGAGATTAAATAAATATTAAATATAGTCAACCTTTGCTTATCACTTTTCTTTTTAAGTTTTTTTTTAATACATTATAAAAATTCAAAATATTTTATTATTTTTGTCTTTTAAAGTATAATTTCAAATTATTTAATAATTATTAAATTATAAATGTGTCAAATTAAAATTTTAAATAAATAAAAGAAATATATATTAATTTATATTTAATTTCATCTGTTTAAAATATCAGAATAAAAACCTCAAATTAAAAAAGATGAATTGTTTAAAAAAAATTATAATGAATAACGTTATTTTCATAATTTTTTTTATTAAAATATTAATAGACTCTTCAATGGTTTAGTAGTTAGCACGACAGTCTACCACACTGAAAATTTGAGTTCGGCTCTAGGGAAATTCAATAATTAATATTTTCTCTTTAATGTACTACCTGGACCTCAGGGTCTATCCGCAAATATTAATAATAATAATAAAAGCATTTTTACTATTTAATAAATTATAGATATTTTTTTTTAATTATTAATTTTTTAAATGAAAAAGATAAAATTTTAAAAGAATATATTATTAAAGAAATTTTATGATTTTCTTTAAAAATATTGGATCATATTATTCTCATTGTTTTTAGTCGTTTTCCTATGGGCCCTATCGAGGCATAAGGAGAGTTTATGGTACTCTCTTTCTACTGTAAAAGGCGAAAAAGTTTAAAATTTCATTCGATTATTATCCACTATTTTATTTTGCCTTATAAGTTTTCAATGAATCTTTTATAGTTTTGTAAATAATAATTTGGTGGTATTTTCTGATTTTTAAATAATAAAATGTTAGTTGGTTATGTAGTTAGCACCAGCCAATTTATTTATTGTTAAATCTTTAAAATCATTAAAAGTTTAGACTTCTAAGATAAATCAAAGGAATTTATTAAAATAATAGTTGTTACCCTTTTAGCGATTAATTTTATTTATTATAATATTATAGTTTAAAAATATTTTATCTTTTGATTATGACTAATAAAATTTTAAGATAGATTTATATATAGAAACTTATTTGTTTAGATTCAAATTTCAATTTCATTACTGTTTCTATTATTATTATTAATTTCTATTTTGGAACTATAAAATTAATAATGCTCTCGAGAGAGTTCCTTCTACTTGGAAAAAAATTTAATATCTTGATAGAAAAAATAAATAAATAATAATAATGAAAATAGTGAATGATTTTTTACTTTCACCGACTCCATAAAATACGCCCTGGGGGACCGTTTCACTAGCCTTATGGTCATGTTTATTATAACTTATTACGATATGTACACTGTATTGGAATAAAAAAATGTCATTAAGAATTCTTGAAATTTTTATGAAGATAGAATAAAAATTATAATTAATTAATCAAATTTAAATAAATATCTACAAATATTACATTTTAAAATAAATATTTTCACTTTTACTCAGAGTTTAATTCAGAAATTGAGCATCTTTGAGGGTGAGAATTAATTTTATTTTTTTTTTTTGGTTTACAAATAATTTTTTTCTTAAATAATTTTTTATTAAATTTTTAAAGTAATATTTTCTATTTTAGTTTAGTATTGAATAATTTTCAACATTGATATTTTTTTCTTGATATGGATTTATAAAAAATATATAAAATGGTAGGAAAAATGTGTATAAAAAATTCAATTTTCCATTAAATGCGTATATTTCTTATTGATTTGTCCTCTATTTTTTTTTATTTTTAATAGTTAAAATATTTTAATTACAATTGGCCGGTCCTTCAATGATGAAATTTGTATATTTTTTCCCTTATGACAGGATACTGAATAATTATTTCAAAATTTACAAATTGACAAAAAAACAACAAAATACATAATATTTAATTATCTCAAAAAGGTCATATTTATCCATGAAATTTGAAAAAGGTGAGATGAGATGACAGATTATATCACTTTCTATAACCACTTTTGAGCAGGAGATAAGGACGGGAAGGGGGGAGATGAAAAGAAGAGAAAGAAAAAAATATGATCCATTTTAAATAGGCCTTTTAGCACAAACCGCTTATTAAAGTCATAATTTCTTGATTAAATTGGTTAAATTCCTGGACCATTTTAATTTTACAAAATTATTTATTTTTAATTAATACGAATTTTTAATTAAAATATCTCCAGTCTGTATTTTTTTTAATTAAAATATACTTTCACGTTGATTGGAAATTTTTTTAATAATCATTAATTTATTAATTTAGAATTATATAAAACATACTAATATATATATATATATATATATATATATTTATTTATTTATTTATAAATATATTTATGATTTTGATTGTAATTTATTTGATTTAAATATATATATATGATTCTTGTCTTTTTCTATTTGGTGACTTGAATGCCAGATAAAAGAGACATGTCTCAATTTTAATGACTGATATCTCACCTAAACACTCATCCACCCTTATTTAATGATTACCGCCCCCGCATACTAAACATCTGGCAACATAGCCAGGGCGTTTTTGAATAGGCCATGAATCAATTTGTGATATAAATCTGTAACAGCGCCGCTCTTATTTTATACCTAAACAAAACCCATTGTGCTAGAGAAAGGAATCTTATATATATATATATATAACCAGTGGGCTTGTTAAATAACCTAGAAAGTTTTTTAATTGAATCCAAAATAAAACTGGGAATTTTTTTCTTTAAAGAATCTTTTGAATCAGGGGATCTGATTATATATTATGTAGAAAAAAAATGCTAAACTAGAATCCATTATGGAGATGATTTTTTTTTATTTGCCAAATAAGAAAAGAGATTGGTTATGATAGCATATTATACGACAATTATATTTAATAGCAAAGCAGTGCATTTCATAATCTATAAAAGATGAAAAGTATGCACGTTTTTGAATATAATTACCTATTAGTTGTGTTTTTTTATTTATTAATACAATTTAATAAATAAATTGATAAAAAAGAACACAAGTACATTCCATTTAATATCCTTTTTTAATTTTAGATTCAAAATAAATAATAATAAAATATTAATTTCATCATTTATCGTTTCAACTTTTGTGTTATTTTTTATAATTAAATTCTTTTAAAAATATTGTACTTTACTATATTACTTTTTGAAAACCTTTATTTTTATCATTCTTTTTTATTTAATTTATCAATTCTAAATGAAGTATATTTAATCTTGGTTCATCAAACTTGAGAAGTGGGAGATCGAATTTAATTTAAATGTTTTATTTTCTAAGTGTTTTCCGAGAAACAAGAAATTTTAAGGGGAGTGATTTTTCTCAGCAATTTATTTTACAAATATCTTTCTCATTTTAAATTAAGCTATCAGAATATACAAAAAACAATCAGATATCATTGCTATCTCTTGGACAATAATAAAAAATAACCTTATTGTTAGGTCTTGAAAAGACGACTCGTAAGGAGGGTGTGGTTAACTGTGTTAACTCACATTCTCGTGATCCTGGGTCTGAAAATGGGATTATCACTAGCTGGGGTCTATGGGATAGAGTTAACACGGTCTCGAGAATCAAAATTGGGAAGCAACTTGATAAAAAGTAGCGCCTCCGATTAAAAAAATCAAGGTAAAGGACCCGTTCTACTGATCATAGGACACCTAATTATTATAACTTACTCTATAGGCGCTGTCCTTGTGTAGGATGTACAAAAGTCAGGTTAGATCTTGAATTATAAAATTAAATAAAAAATTTGTGATTGTTTTCTTTGATTTTTGATTTTTATAATAGTAATAATCTTTTTATCATATGACATATTCATTCATCTAAAGCTAATTTTTATGTGATAATAAATATAAGTAGAGTTACGTAAAAGTTGATTTTATATTAATTATTCTTACTCTAATCGATAATCTTTGTTTAAATTTTTATGCAAATTTTTAATTGAAAAAATGTTTATAAAATATATATTACTTTTTTACAAAACTGTCTGAAATCTAAAGCTTATTTTAAACATTATATATATATATTGTTTTTTTCAATTTTTACAATATTTTATTGTTTAAACCTTTCCACACTTGGTGAGGTTTGAACATTTCATTTCATAAGACTACTCTTGGATTTATTTACATTTACACATGAATAATTTAATAAAATTATTTATTTATTATATTATTATTGAATATTAACGTATAGAAATTGCTACCTTCTTATAAAAGATAAATATTATAATAAACATCGACTTATGGTGATAATATAAGGGTATGATTCATCGTGATTGAAAATCAGGATTATTTTATTAATCCTGTTGAATTTTTTTTTTATTTCAATTTTAACAAGTGAATAAAAACTACGCGATTCGCGATCGGATGCGTTAAGTTATGATAAGCCATTATCGCCTGAAACCAAAACGTGATAGAGCATTAATTATACGTTGTAGGGTTGTTTATAGTCAAGGCGTTGTCAGGCTGAGCATGAGCTCTTTCAGGGGAACAATTGCAGTGGTTTAGCTCGGCAATGCCCCGTTGTTTGGTGTTGGTTCTAAGAAAGATACATTTCATCCGGTATAATAATGGATATTGTACTTATGTGGTAATCATCATCACTAGTTTGATATCGGAGAATTGATTGTAACAATACAAACATCTCTCTAGTATAATATTTTCTAGAAACTATAATATTGTTAGTAATAAAAATAATTGAAGAAAAATATCAATAAAATCATAAATTATAGAAATATTTATTTTTATTCTTTACAAGTTTAAGCTCCTATCTATCCAATCTATATGTAATTATATTTTCTGATATATATACAAATATTCAAAACTAGAAATGCATTTCATAAAATGTAAAATTTAAAATTGATTTGTGAGTAAGAGGACGATTCTCTCCTCTAATACTTTTAATTATTTAAAAAAGAAAAAAGTTATCGAATGTCATCTAAAAGAGAAAACAAATATTTGTAAACAAAAGAAATTTCAATTTTCTTGGATGATATTTAACAGTAATTTTTAAATTTATATATATATATATATATATATATATATATATATTTAGGGATATTTAGATCATGGACGAGCGACCAAAATAATGTAGAGGCTGTGGAGGGGATCGGTTTGGTGTCTAGGGGTAAATTTTCCAATGAGAAAAAGGAAGACTCTCTGGGCTTTTCAATTAAAAGCTTATAGATTTCTTAAAAACGGTTTATTTACAATAAATATACAAATTACTTCACAATTCAGATACTCTCAATAACTCGGGTCACAATGATCTCTCTGGTGTCCGTGCTCCGATTTATATATCCACCCAAACCCCTTATTGAGCAAATAATTGTGGTGGGAGAAGGATCGGGAGACGTCCCAAAGGCCCTATTTTAAGCATGATTGAGGATGGGGGTCCCACTGCATTTCTGCTGGCGTGGATTAATGGGAGTAGAAAATCATTTTACAACACATGATGTAGATTGTAGACAATGCCCTTCCCAGAGTGTTGGGGTGAGAGGATCATGACACCCCCGTCACCGAGGGTCCCTTGGCCGCAACTTTCACTTCTCACATATATATATTTATTGTATATATTTATATTTGAATTTTAAAAAAGTATTTATTATCTATTAGAAGAATAGGTAACCAATGAAGTCGATAAATAGTATTGTAGGTTAGTTATATACATACATACGAATTATAAAAAACAATAATTTTATATTTATTTATTTTTTATAAGACGCCTCATAGGAAGAGTGTTGGTTAACTGCGTTAACCCACATTCTCGTGGTCCCGGGTTCAAGTCCCGGACCTGACAAAGAAATTTTCTCTAGCTGTCTATAGGGCAGAGTCACCTAATTAATATACAGGCTTGTTAGGCGCTATCCTTGCGTATGATGTACGAAAGTCAGACGTTTTATTTTTTATATAAATATAAAATAATAAATAATTTAATTTAGTTTTGAATTTTTTAATTTAAAATTATACTAATAATAGATAGATACTATAGATATAAACAAAAAAATAGAATAATTATAATACCAGGTAATATACTCTTATGAAATATTAAATAAATTCTATTAGACAAGTAGGATGGTTGTTGTTGAGGATGGGCTGTTCAGACTTGCTAATTTGTAATTTGGGATTCCCCCAGCAAGTTGATACCCCCACTCAAACGTTCTATTAACTAAGAGGCATTTGTGCCTGATAAATATTCAACTCATCTTATCACACACATATTTCAATCAAAAGTAAATTATAAAAATTTACTCATTCCAGAATTTCACAAAATCTCTAAGCCACGTTATCATTAATCATTGTTACGTGAATGAATATACTTACATTGAAAATGATTTTTAAATCATTTGAATTATAATTTAATTTTTAACCACTTCTTGGGTGTTAATATTCAAATTAACATTCTGTTGTCTAATAAATAAAGCCCTATTGTTTCTGTGTCGCTTAATTGAAACATTCTTTTATACGATTAGATGGCGTCATATAATTATAATAGTAATATTATTAAAATTAATACTACTAGGCGTGTTGAAAAATGTATTCATTTGTAAATAGTATTTAGTCAATGAAGGATTGTTTTAAGAAAATAATTGATTTAAAAATATGAATAGAGTTAGTGAAGAATAAATACATTCTACTTTGACTTTGGATAAGGATTAGAAAATTATTTGGCATGAAAGATTCAAGTGATGGGGACGGGAAGGAGATGAAAATGAATAAATGCTATAAGTCTGTTTTATTATTATTAATTCTTAACTCTTAACTGCAATCAAGGCTATAATTTTAGAAATTGATCAACATTTTTAAATTGTCCAATTAATTTATGCATTTTATATTAAAGTGGCAGGGATTCATCATTTTTAAGTCTTGAAATTACATAGAGATTAACATTAGTAACATAGGAGGGTCATTTAATAATAAAAGAGACAAATGGCTATAGCTAAAAACGGTATATTTGGTTCTTAATTCAGCCTATTTTTTCACCCCCCCCCCCCCACAGTTTTGCACTTGTCCCATCTTTCTTGCAGTTTCCTAATTCCCTTGCCGAAGGATTCTTTCGATTTATCTCAAAACCACTTTTGCACCGTTTACTTAACTTCCTCATTGTTAGCAAATCTTTTTCCTCGTCGAGTGGTTCAAACACTCCAAACAGGTAAAAATCAGATGGGGCAAGATCGGGACTGTAGGCAGGATGAGGTAATACACCCAACATAATTTTTGAAGCTTATCACGGGTCAGCTTAGGAAGCTGCAAGAAAAATGAGACAAATGAATGGGGTGAGTATGTTGAAAAATAGCCAGAATTTTGTAAGAATAAAATAAACCATTTTTGAGCTATAGCCATGACCCTAGTATAATATAATATGATATTTCTGATGAAAAAAATTGTAGTATAAAAATCTAGACTCTATTATAGGTATATTATGATATAAAACTATTATTTTTTTTATTTTATTATTTTATATTCCTTTCTATGTAACTATGTATTTAAAATTAAAATTCTTATTTAGAGAGAGGTTTTTTTGTTGTATTTTCATTTTATCAACAACAACAACCTAACTAGTTCAAGATTGCATTATTTATTATGCCATTTCCATTGTTAACTTCCTCCAATCATTCATCCGATAATATTTATATGCCTCCATCGATCGTTGAATGTTATAAATATTTTCCTAGAATGATAATTGATAATTAAACATTCACGAACTCGGTTAATATATAATAATATTTCAATAATTAAACTCGATATATAATATATCGATATCCAACTGCTTGTTTTTATATCGTATATGTTAAAAAAAAGAAAGGACCTTTTCTTCTCCAGGCTGAAATTGATTTATCTCTCGAGAAAATTATTTATTAAGCAATACTTATGTCATTTACAGATTTATTAGGTCCATTTGATACTACACCGTTATAAAAGTATATATATATATATATATTATTTATAAGATATAGAGAAAATTTGTGTGTTTTTTTTACCTTTGATTATAATTTAACGATTAGAAATGTAACAGATATCCAATAACGCAATTCAATATCAATTAATATTAATGATACAAAAAATTGGGTTAATAAATCAAAATTTATAATATTAAAAAAATAATATTTTTATATGAATTGAAAAATTTATTAGTAATTTAGAATATTAATAAAACAATAAAAAATATAAATACGTTTGGAAATGCGTTTATATATTAAATTTAAATTTTTTTATACTCACCAATTCTTTAACAATTAATGTCAAAAGTTTTACAGGAAAATAAATACATAAGGGAAAATACACTATACTCGTACATATAATTTAGCTTTTATATGTATATTTATCTGAGTATTAATTAATTAATTAAATAAAAAAATAAATAAAAAGTATTTTAAATAATTTTTAAAATGGCATTCAATGTTTCAAAAAAATGATATTTTATTTAGTTAGTTACACTTTTAAAGGTTAAAAAAATAAATTTTATATTTATAGATTACATCAATATTTTATAAAAAAATGAAAAAGAATCACTCCAAATAAATAAATTAATTTTCAAGTTATTTTTTGTTCTAGATATTTTTTATTTTGATATTTTTTAATGTAATATTTAATTCAATTTATATTTTACTACTATATATGTATATATAGTATATATATATATATATTTGTTGTTGAAGAGATGCTACTTTCGGAAAAGATTTATCGCTTCCATTCTTTTTTTTAATGTTTCTTGCTCTACATTCGCATCCCGCGGCGGGAAATTAATTAGACGTTAAATTTAAAAGGAGAATTGGTTAAGGGAGGGAAGGTGGCGAAGGTGAAGTTTCTTTCAGTAAGGTTGGATGTGAAGGTAGGGGCACGGAGAATTAAAATAAGGGCCAATGTTGGCCCCCCGCGGTGGGACTTCTTGCGACTTCATGCTGACATCACCAGTGGAGACTTTAATGCATAATTCAAGCAACTGCACGCAATCTCGTTAATGGGGGGCCCTGAGCACACCACACTCACTCTATATAGATAGAAGAAATTTCAATTTTCATTTATTATTCTCCAACAACAAGAGTGGGAGAAACTTATTCCAAGGAAACATTTTCAAATAGCAATTTATTTTTCTTTTCAATATGCATTGCAATAAAGAAGGAACATAAGAATGAAAAACAAATGTAAAAAATAGAAAAGTACCACACAAGATACAATAACATATAAGTTTATGATAAATACAATAAGGTGGAAGAGAGAAAAGGAGAGAAAGGTAGAAAGAAAGAGATTATTGATTATTGAGAGGGGGAGAAAAAATTATTAAAATCTATTAATATATATATATAGCTAAATGAATGATCAAACTTGAAAAAGTAATTTTATGAATGAAAAAAATTTGTAATTGTGTTCGAAGATATATATAATTAAAGACGCCACGCAGTCCCGGGTTCAAATCCCAGGCATGGCAAGGGAATTTTTCTAAGGTCTTTGAGACAGAGACAATTCTACATGAAATAAAACGTAACGCCTCCGATCATGAAAGTTGAGAGGATTCATTGTACTGATCATAAAATACCTATACCTCGATTAAGCGGCATCCGATTTGATAGGCGCTGTTCTTTCGTAGAATGTACCCAAAAGTCAGAGCATTAATAATATATTTCAATAAAATAAAAATTTAATTATAATAATAAATCATTTGTATATGTTTTCATCATCATTAAATGTTTTATTAAATATATTTATATGTATTTACGTGAATAATTATTTTTTTCATTTTTCCTTTTCAGCAGTACCTTATCATATATATCAGATCTCGAAAAAATGTCTATATTAAGTATTCTTATTTAATTTATTATTTTATTTTCTCAATTTCTGGTAAATTCATTGTAATCGTTAACTTTCCTTATTTAAAGTAATTATTCAATCTACATGTTGAAATCAACTCAAAATAATAATTTAATTTCTGATTTATATATGAAGACATTTGCATATTGATCATAATTGTTTGATAATAATATAATATGTATAATATGTACCTATAACAACATTATCGTTATTATTATTATAGAGCGGGTTTGATCTCTAGAAAATTTTAAGTTGGTTTTTGTGATCTTATATATTGAAACAAGAAAAAAGCTTACCATAATTTAGTCATTATTCCTGAACTGGAACTTCAATCAATATCTCATAACCACGATATGAAAAATATGAAATATTCAAAAAAACCCTCTAACTTTTTGTACGTCCTACGCAAAGACAACGCCTATCGTCATTTATATCAATTAGGTGTCCTATGATCAGTCGAAAGAGTCCTATCAATTGATTTTCTTGGTTTGGGAGCGCTATCAAGTAGCTCTCCCAATGTTGATCCCGGAGGATGGGTTGACTCCGTCCTATAGATCACAGCTAGATAAATTGCCTTGCCAGGCCCAGGACTTGAACCCGGGACAAAGAGAATGTGGCGCCTTATGAAATATTAATCTAATCAAAAAAAAACAACACAAAAGTCATATAACCCTTAATAATAAACTAATTTCTCTAATTATATATAAACAAGTCTTGTAGACCTTGAGATGGTGGAATATTTATTTAGAAATTACTCTAGATATTTTTTTTAAATAAATTAATATTTAAAATAATTCCTCGAAAGAAATCAAAACCCTAACAAAAAAAAATCGAATAATAATTGTAAAAATAATAATATTTTCGTTAGTTAAATGCTATCCTGAATAATTTAAAAATGATATTAATAATAGAGTAGAAATATTAACTGGGTTTTCTTACAAAATAGAATTATTAATTTCATATTTTTATATTTCTGTTCAGAAAGAGAGAGAGAGAAAGATGGAATTAAATACATATACATTTAATATATAAACCATTTCCTTTCTTAATACCCTATCATTAAAAGAAAATAAGTTTTGGAAAAATTTTAATTTTTGTAACATATACCTCCTTGACTCGATAATACTAATTACATGCTATTTTCTTATTATCTGAAAATTACTAAATTACATTGGAACAGGCCGACATTTGATAGAGTATAACGACAAAATGGAACCTGAAGTTTTTCTCTGTTGGACATTATTGAGTCATTTAAATGCTAGTTAAGTATCCCAGTGAAATTGAATTAATGCACCGGGACATTTAATTGCATTCGTTTCGAGTCGAATCGGATTATTTTATTTGCATAAAAGTGTCGTAATATTGGTCTGAGCGAGGCATTGAGAACTCTTCACTCATCTCCAATTAATTCCAATCACAGAGATGGTCTTATCATTCTAAAGGAAGTGGAATTGATTAAAGATACAAAATAAATAAATATAATCAAACTTAGATATTAGTGCTTTTAGTATTATAAAAACAAAGATTATATTTATTTTGTTCAGTTTATACAAAAAAAAAATTATTTTTATATAATAATTCTAAAAGACATTCATGTCCACGGTGCGTACAAATATTGATGAGGAAAAAGTGATGAACAAATCCCTAAAAGATGTATTATCTTTGAAAAAGTGTTGAAGCATCATGAAAATAATGATAAACCAAAAACAACAAAAAAAAAAAAAAAAATCAAAATACAAAACGAAACAACAATAGTGGTTTGAATTCTTAGTATTTTGCCTCCTGCCAGACTAATTCGATGGTTTTCGACGCAGGTATTTCCGATTCGATGTCGTGAAGTCGTTTGATTACCATACAGTGGGTCCGAAAGACCAATTCACATATAAATTGCACGCACACTGGCATCAGAAATTTTATCTTGAATCCCCAATCAGATTTACATAAACTCACCAATGGCCTAAAACAATTTTTAAACACAATCGTCACGAAATCCTCCAAAAATTTTTTAATTAAATAATCTCAATATATATATATATATATATATATATATATATATCTTATCTTATCTTATTATACTAGCAAAAGTTGTATATATATATATATATATATATATATATATATATATAAATTTGTATTTTTTAGATATTAAACCGCTTGAAGGATTTTTTGAAATTCACACCAAAGATAATTCTTATAAAGAAAAATCGATCTGTATTGGTTTCAGCCTCGGAACAAATCATTAATTAAAATAGGAATTTTAATAATAAAAAAATGGCGCCGGGCCACGGCGGACAGCGCTTCCTTAAATACAAAATATTATAAATAAAATTTAATTAAACATATTTATTTTAATAATGTTTGTAATCAAATTACGAAATATAGATTATGTTATATCCACAGGCCATACTTTTCTGTCTTTCAGTACATTAATGTTGTGCTGTATATTTTATGACTATTCTTTTTTTTAATTTATGTTCTTTTAAATTAATTGAAAGTGTTTCATATATTTTGTAGCCGCGGCTCGGGGAACCAGGTACTATATATAATATTATGTATTTATTAATTTTAATTTCATAAAATTTAAAAAATAAGTCCTTCCATTTTTTTTGTCAAAAAATGACCTGATTTATTTAAAATCGAGCCGATTCGATGAAAAAGATTAATTAATGATAAAGAATCTAACCGTTTCAAGGAAGAATTAATTTCCAAAGGAAGAAGTAAAAAGAAAAAAAACAAATAATAAGAAGAAGAACAGATAAAAATAAAAATAGTCTTGAGTAAAGAACATTTATATATAATATGAATGTTGTTCCATTTATTTTAATTGATGCTTTTTTTTAGTAGGGAGCCACACACAAAACCAAAAGAAGAGTGTTGGTGGGGGAAGGGGGAGAGGGCGAAAGGAGGGGAGAGAAGATCTTATGGCTGAGATCTCGGGGTCTTTGTTCGAACTCGGGTCCTGCGGCTAATTGGACCAGGCAGGTCACAGCACTCGATCAACGTCAATTAAGTACACAACGCCAACCAACTCCTGGGACATTCTTTTATTTCGGAAATCTTCTCTCACTTGGTTCAATTATGGAAAAATTTTTATCATCGATAGACGAAACATTTTCAAGAAGAAAATCACAAGAATGGTTGTTGGCCGACACACACAGACACAAAAACAAAAAAACAAAAAAAAAATAAATAAATAAAATAAAATAAAAATAAAACTATAATTGGACTTCATTGGGGATGAGGAGAGGAGTAGTGGGATGAGAGAGAAGAGTATGATACCGAAAATTCCATCTGAGGCGAGATAATTATTTTCAAGAAGCGTTTTTCTCTGTTTATGGTGTTCGTTAATGTCAGACGATTAATCGCTTTTCTACACATATTTAATAATTATCAACAAAAAAAAGTTGAATAGCTAAAAAAAAATCATTCAAATTATAATTAACTACCTAATTTAATAACAAAATAAAAGAAAAATGGATTAAATTTTTCAAAAATTTCATTTTCTTAATCCTATAATTCATTTAAATGTTTTGTATTAAAAATATTCTTTACGTTATATTTTTAAAATTTTAAGTTTTGTTTTAATTAATCAGAGTTTTCTAGTTCCCAGTCGAGTTATGTTTTTTTTTGGAAATGAAAGTATTATAATAAATTATTTTTATTATTCGAATTTTTAAAAGGTTTTAAAATTTAATTAAATATAAGAATATATATTGAGTATTTACTGAAATCCTAAGTTTAAAATATAAAAAATAAAATGACATGAAGTGAATTGAGTGAATTGTAGTTCGATTGGTGTAATTTTTCTAAAAATATCAAAAAGAATTAAAAAAAAAAAATCAACAAGATAAATATTAGTAGGTAGGTTCATTATTTTAAAATTTTTTATTTGTAAAATTTGAATAGAGGTTACAAACTGAAGTAGGAAAAATAATGTTTTGATGTTTTGTAAATTTGGACTCCTCTTTATCTTTTTACTCTTCTGTCTCTTTACATTTTATCGATTCTTAAATGTCGAAATGAACATTTGACCGGTGAGTTAATAAATATGCAAATGAAGAGGGCATTGTGTTATGTCGAAGAGGGCAGGAGGAGAGTGGAGAGGTGGAGAATTACGAGTGCCAGGCAGCAGAGCCCACGCGATAGGCAACCCGCTGAGCCGAAACGTTATAACACTCATAGTGAAGATCATTGGGAAGGGGGGAGGGATAGAGCAGGCTTCGTGCACTTAAATAAATACAGCAGCCATATCTTTCCAATGAGGGGGGAAGTAGGGGAACCAAGTGGGCAGAGAGAAGGAAACCAACGCACCTTATCAGCGCCCGACTTTTTTTTTTTCATTTATATAAGTATAGACAACAAAATATATATTTAATAATAAATAAATAAATAAATAACTCTGTGATCAATAAAATGACGGACTCAGCAACTTATCCTTTAAACTTAATATAAAATATAAATTAATCCAAAATAATTGAAATTAATATTAAAAATAGTAATATATTTTAAATTATTGGTTAAATAATAAACGAGTTGAATGATATGTGGCACGAATAAGTGAAAGAGATATATATTTATTATATATATATATATATACATATATATTAAATTTAGCTCTTCATATTCTTTCTTAATTTATAAATTATATGTATTTTTTTTAGGGGGAAGCGAGAGGGTCTTGTGATGGAATTCGCCAAGAGTGTGTTTAGGTAGGTCACTAATCAGGAAGACCAAAGATGAATAGAAAGTTGGTTTGACAAACTCAGAAAAAGTTATTGAATAAAAAAAAATAATGAACTAAGACTGATATGAAATAAAACGGCAACAAAAAAATAAAATAATTGTATTTAATATTATCCTGACTCTAGAATTCATTTCGAAATATGTAGTAACTACTTACTTATAGTACGTCTAAATTTTGTCAGAATTTGATTTGGAACAATTAACTAAAACTGTTAAAAAAATTTTCAACTTTGTGATCACACTTTACTACTTTTAAATGAATATTTCTTTATTAATTTCCTTTAGATAAATTATTAATTAATGAAGTATAATTAGATATAACTTATGATAAATGTTTCACAATTTAAATAAAAAATATAATTAAATGATTTTTTCTAAAATTTAAAATCAAATTAATATTTTTTACAAAACTTCATTTATATACTAGTATATGGTATATGGTATATGGTATATATATATATATATATATATATATATATATATATACTTATAGTGAAGATTTTTTTAATTATTTTATTAATAATCAAAATAAAAACAAATAAGTATATAAATTTTGATTTAATAAGAATAGACCCCACTTTCATTTTAATTTAATTTTATAATTTTAAAATAAACACATAAAGAATTAATTTAATTTTTAAATTGTAACATCCAAAATATTAATGAAATAGAATATATATAAATGTATTATAAATTTTACTCAAGGGGGGGGGGGGGGCTGCCCTCAACCTCAAAATAGAATTCAAAAATTTTGTCTTTAAATATTGCATACAAAATAATTTTTACAATTTTTTTTAAGAACCTTCAGATTATATTTATGAATAATAACATTAAAAAAAATAATTTCATTTATTTGAAGAATTTATATCTATTTTAAATTTGATAAAATGTGTGTTGGATAATATTGAAAATTCAGTAAAAGATTATATAATGTTAAATTATTTAAAAAAAAATACATATCTTAGGACAATTTTGAAAAATTATTAAATATATATGTTATCGTTCAAATTATCTTTAAACGTAATTTGCATAAATAAAATTTAATATATTCTTGATATACCTGGTAGAAATTAATTACAATATTATTTTGCAATTGTACCACCCAAGTATTAAAAAAATAAACTGATAAGATGATAAGAAAATCCCTGTCAAATTATCTTATATTATAATCAATATATATTTATTTTTTTTTTTTATTCAATTTCATTCTGAAAGAAAATTAATTATTGTTGATTTATCTATTCAAAAAGTTGCTGTTCAAGAGTAAATGGTTCGTTTACATTGATCAATTAATAAGCTGGATGAGATGGAGAAAGAAATGGCATGGGGCCAATTTACCAAGTTAAAGAAAATTATTGTATTTATGGATTTTAATAAAATAAAAAAAAAAAAACAAGAAGGGTAAAGAAAAATGGCGGCGGCATTACATCAATACGTTTTTCTTTCTTTCTTTCTTTCTTTTTTTTTAATGAATGTATTCAAGGTGTTGTTGTTGACCAACTATTTGACAGTATATGACAGTTTTTTTACCACGTTTTCTTTGTTCTCGCTTAGGGAATATATAAATAAATACATGTGGTATATATATAGGAATAAAGCTGAAGATAACCAGTTTTATTGGAATTTTTATTCAATGTTTATAAGAAATATACTGAATAAAAAAATAACAAAAATAAAAACTACAAGGCGGGTGGAAAGTAACTATGAATTGAAATTGTGACGGATATGTTTGTTTATATTTGAAATTAATACAGAAGGTAAATCATCGGTTATAAGGGGTGTGATTGCATCCTTAAAAATGGTTTAAATTCCGTGGTTTCTAGTTTCTACAATTTGCAAGAGTTGATACGTTTTCACCCTTTTCTTTTGTAAAGTTCTTTAAAAATAAAGTCACAAATAGATCAATGATCTAGATTTGTTGAAGTACATACAGATCATTCATGATGGTCACATTTCCTTAGGCGATGCTCCGGGAATTTCTTCAATCCAGAATTATCAATCCAGAGTTAAAGGAGGATTTTTATTTTTATGTGTATCACATCTGCGTGTGTCGTCTTAGAAGAATATTAATTTCAAATAAATATTTTATCAATCATAAAAATGTATTCGTCAATTTTAATATCAATTTTTGCCTGTCATGTAAAGAAACCTGTCATTTAAAGAAACAAGAATGGGTAATTGTTTATAAAACGGGCAGCTTCAGGGATTTGGATGAAACTTTGCCAAAGGATTTTTTTTTAATTCCAAAGAAACTTTTCTTATACAATATTTCTCGGTATCTTCTAGTTTAATTTTTTATTTATTTGGCCAGCAGAAGTCTCTACTAATTTTTTTTATTTTTTTATTTTTTTTTGTGGGGGGGGGGATTGGATATATGAAAATTAAAAAATTAAATATTTTTTCTATAACCAAACCGAACTGAAAAAACCAAAAATTAATGTATAAGTGAATAATTAGTGAATTAGTCAATAAAACATTATTAAATGGTTGCTCATTCATAACTAGTTTCTCTGACAAACTTTAATAATTTTTATCTCGTAAATTAGAAGAGACCGACAAATATTGTATAAGAAATGTTTCCTTGGAATTAAAAAAAGAATCCACAGGCAAAGTTTCATCCAAATCCCTGAAGCTTCCCGTTTTATAAACAATTACCCAAAAATCCTACTAAGTAGTGAAGTTCATAAAGTTATCTCCTATTTCCTATTTAAAATATTGTAAAAATGTTTTATTTTTTAATTATTTATTTTAAAGAATATATTAAAAATATGATTGATTCTAGATCAATTTATAAATAATTGATTGAACCTCGCCAGTAATTTATTTTATGAGATTTAAAAATAATAATAATAGAAATTAACCTTCACTTCAATTTTCATTAAATTTCAATAAAAGATACTACTAAAAAAGAATTAAAAACAAAAAATGTTAATAAATTTTAATTCATCGTTTTATTTTATTCTTTTGCTTGTATTTTAATTCAAACTAAACGCTCTAATTTAAGATTAAATAAGAAATTTATTTACTAAATAATAGGGTATTATTTATATAAGGTATACTTTAAATATTTGTAGTTATTTTTTTAAAAATAAAGTGATAAAAGAAATGATGAAATTAAACGTGAATTTTTTCTTACCTTTTTTTCTTAAAATATATTACATTTCTACATAAAAGGAAATTTTTGAAAAATATTTTTATATTTCATCTTATATTTAATATTTATCCCATTTTAATTGCAATTTGCTTTTTATGTTTTTTTTTAAAACTAATTTAATGTATATTAAGTAAAATATATATACTTATATATAAAGAAGTACATTTAGAAAATTATTCTCTTAACCCTTTTGACAATTTCAATTAGCTCCTTTTGTTTAAGTATTTTTTTTTTATTATTATTATTAATATTATTTTATTTTTATATAAATAATTGAGAGGTAATTCGTTCAGTTTTCTTCTCAATTAGCCACTGAACTAAACTGGAAAAAAGTGAGAGGAGGCTTAAGTAGGAGGAGAGAGAGTGGGGTGGGGGAACGAGGTATATATAATTTAACCAGAGGTGACAGGCGAGCAATATTATATCGAATGGCGGTTATTACCAAATCGAAAGAAACTTGGGTGGATTAGGAACCGATGAGTGAAGAATTATGAGTCATGGTAGCGACTGAACAGTTAACACCTAAGCTAACAAGCAAGCGTAGGGTGAGGGAGAAGAATGAATAAAGAGAGAGCGAAAGTGATGGGACTGGTTTTCAGAGACACAGCCACGAGCAAATGGGGCAGGAAAACCATCCGTGGGGGTCTCCAACTTTGTTAGGCTCATTGAACAAATGTTCAATTACTAAAAAAACAAAAACATACAAAAACAACAAAATAGTATTCACCTATAATGTGAATGAAAGTTGTGAGCAGATTTAAAACAATGCCTGTTTTATTAACCTATATATATAAATATATTAAATAAAATTTTAATTCATATACAAAAACCAGCCATTCTTATAAAAATTTTGTATGCATAGTTTATACGTATTTTCTCAACAACATTAATAAGTGAATCAAAATTAAAGAAATTAATTTTTAATACAGTAACGCTGTTTCGTTTAGCGCTGTTTAGGTTTAGCGCTCTTTTATTTCCAGAAATTGCTCGCAGTGCTACGGGAATTCCCCGAAATTGTGAGCATCGCTAGGTTTCCAAATAACAAGGTATTAACTGAGCAAGATGAACACAAAAATGTTAATAGTAGTGATTTCGAGCAAAAAGATCTTTCGATGGCATTTGTAAAATGGAGTTTGACCACTATACCTGAAATTATGAACCAATTTGTTGAAAATTATCCAAATTTTGTCAGGAGTTCAAAAACCAGACGGGGTGTTATAGATGCTTTATCCACTTATCAACCAATTCAAACAGAACGCTAAAGGAAAACGCAAACTACATTAGATGGCTTCTTGACAAAAAGGCAAAAAATTGGAAAGACAGAATAGACTGAATGATTTGACTAGAATTTTATTTGTTTTAATAAGTATATTCGTTTATATTGTAATTTATATTTATTAAAAATAACATAATCATTAAACTTAATACCTAACCAATTTTCTATCCATCTTTTCCTAACCTTATTATTTACATGATAAGATAGCCTCGTTTAGCGCTGTTAGCGGGGTCTTACTGTACCATAAAAAAATAAAACTGTCAATCACATTTAAAATGAATTTCATGAATTTTGATTCAGAAATTAATAGTGTTAAGAAAAGCCATGCGCTAGACTGGTATTCTATTTTTCCCGTCACTGTATATATACGAGAGTGGTCTGAAAAGTTTCCGTCCTGGCCAAGAAAAACGATGTTTTTCAATTTTTTTGTTTGTTTTATTTTTCAAAATTCAAGATAGCTGAGACCTGTACGATGTCAGCTGAACGTGTGCGAAATATTTTGCAAAACCATATGAATATGGAAAGCTGTGTGCAACGTGGGTGCCGCATTTCCTAACGTTAGACCAAAAATTGCTTCGAAAAACCATTTCTAACGACAAATTGGCGCTGTAGGCGTAATCCAAAAGAATTTTCGCGTCGATTCATAACTGTTGATGAGACTTAAATTAAATTAAATCAAATTTAATTAATTAATTAAATAATGTATTAATTAATTTAATTAATTAGAACACCGTTATGAGAAATGTATCAATGTTGATGGAGATTATGTTGAAAAATATAGCAAAAAAAAAAAAAATTTAAAAACATCGATTTTCTTGGTCAGGTCGGAAACTTTTCAGACCACCCTCGTATAAATATATATATATATATATATACATATATATATATACAATAGAATAATTTAATTAATTATGATATGAAAATAAGATTATCAAATTAAATTGTTCAGCATTTTAATCTTTAAAATTTTATACTAATTTCGTTGCTCATTTAACTTTACAATAAATATAAGATTTTTCTTTCATTTTCAAGCAATTAGAAAATTTTAATGATTTAGAAATGAAATACAATACAAATAAATGGAAATGTGTTGTTTCCTATTGAAACTGTCAACATGTAAAGAAAATCGTTTAGATCATCTACGTTAATAAATAAATAGACGATGGAGTTGGGATACGAAAGAGGAGTTAGAGTCGGTCGTGTGGCCTTAATCACCTCAGATACGCATTGATTACATCACTCACCAGTCGGTTGCTAAAATTTCAAGAACCTCACCACTTTAAAACGCTTTTAACCTCCCTACAACTTTCTTCCATTTTAAACGATAAATGATCTCGAAAGCGGGAGAATTTGTTTAAATATCCAATCTATTATGAAGCAATGATTAGAATACATTGGATAAAGATCAAGCATACATAAATTAAATATAAAATCTTATCGGGTTATTTTGATTAAACATTTCTCCATTATAGATTGTATAAATTAACACTTCATAATTAATAATTGAATTGAATTTTAAACAGAAATAATATATATAAAAGAAAGATAGATATAGAAAAATTTTAATATAACAAATTTATTTAATTTTAAATACAGTAAAAAATGTCAGTGTCATTGGACATTTTATCAATGGGTTTATCATAGATTATAGTCTACTTTTTACTATTCTAAATTAAATAATGTTAAATGTTAATAAATTCTAAAATATATTATTTATACAATATTTTCTATTTATATGATTATTCCAAAAAATTAATAAAAATGTATTAATTTTTTGTTTTTTCAAACTAATACAATTATTTTATTATTATTACGAAAGCAGGTTGCCATTTCATTTAAGAGACAGGAAATTCAAAAAGTCACGGACTTATTGACCTGCCATCGTATTTTGGTATATTCTTGAATACTTCATTTTCATATATACATTAAACATATCAAATTTTGGTAAAAAAGTTTCAGTGATTAACAAATTAAAAGTTAATAATTAAACTCGTATGCATTCAAATTTATTGAGCTGAAATTGTTATATGTGTACATATATAGTTTCGTGTGGTTATAAATAAAAATATCCTAATTGGGTGTATATTTAGAGAAGAACGATAAAACTTTTAAATTATATTACAAGAAGAAGGAAACTTTCATTTAAGTTGAATTCTAAATTTAATTAATTTACATATGATATTAAACTAGAGAGATAAATATATCGAAAATGGCATCCACCCCCCACCTCCTACCTCCTTCTCTATAGACTAGTTTTGTCAATTTCGAGTTGTCCTTGTAAATTTTAATTTTAAAATTATTTTATTTTATTTATTTATTTATTTTATATAGGAATTTGGTATATATATATTTATATATAAATAAATATTTAAATATTAATATATTAAAAGACGAAGTGATTTAAAAGAATTATCATAAATTGAGATTATTAAATTAAGCAATTTAAAAATAAGTATTTAATTGGCAAATCAAGTAGGTGAGAATCTATTGAGCAAATTACATATATATATATATTATTATATATATATGTTTATCTCAGAGTATATGTCTATTTCAAAGAAAATATGAATTCATATATACAGTAAATTAGTTAAAAGAAAAAATTATTTTGAGTTTAATCGAAACGTAAACAAGTACAAAAATAGTTAAATAAAATTATATATATTAATAAAAGAACTAGTGTATGTACATTATAGGAAATAAATACATTATACATTATCGTACCGTCAACAATATAGTGTACGATAGGCATATTTTTTAATTATATTCCTATTTCGATTTTCTTCTATTTATATAATTTATTATAAATACAAGATATGATATATATATATATATATGCAAGAATTTCTTTCAAATACAAGAAAGATGCTGTTTGTTGAATTGATTTATGAAGGTTTCTTTCCAAAGCGAAACGTTTGTTCCCAATTAGCATAACGATTTCCATATGTCTGAGATTAAAATGAGAGAGTCGTACGGTTAATTACTTTTCAATTCGTGTCAGTGAATGAAAGAGAGAGAGAGAGAGAGATTTGGCAGCCTATACAAGGTGCGAATCAATAATTTTAATTGGACATGAAAATTAATCATATTGATATCAGAGAATAAATAATCGTCTGAAAAATTAAATGAATTGATTTTATTTGAAAAATGAAGAGAAGAGTGAATAATAATTGGAATAAAATTAGGAGGGGCAAAAAAAAAATTAAATCGGAGGGGAAAAAATTAATTGAAAAAAAAAATTAAAGTCTAATTTGAGTCTAAGATGTTTTTTCTAATTTATTTATTCCAGATTGGTTGAGCAATTAATATAAAATAATATACACATCATATATATATATATATATATAATTTTTATAGATACTATCTGAAATACTATGATTTAAAAAAAAATTAATTAATAATTAGTAACAAATTTTAGGTAATGAATTGAATCAACTAATTTGACGATTAATGATAGTTCATTCAATTCAGATAAACTTAGTTAAGAAGTTCTTTTCAATTCGAAGAATATTGACTTCATAAAGAATTCATTACATTCAGAAAATATTTATTAATTTTATAAAAATTATAAGAGAGATAAATATTTAAAAAAAATCACTAGGGTTAAAATAGGGTTATGATCTACGAGTATAATAAGAATCTATCTATCTATCTATCTCTTTGGCTCTACAGAACTTCAAAGTTTTTGGCCGCAGCAACCACATTCCTCCAAGTATCCCTATTCTGAGCCAGAACCCTCCAATCCCTACCCTCTCTCTCACGTCCCTTTCTACATTATCCACCCATCGCGTCCTTGGTCTCCCAAGCGGGCGTTTCCCACTCGGTCTCCCCACCAAAATCTTTTACGTCATTCTTTCCTCCTCGCACGTGCACTGCCCATCGCAGACTTCTCGATTTTATAACCCTAACTATGTCTGGAGATGCATAGAGGTCATGCAATCCCTCGTTATGCAGTCTCCCCATTCCCCTGTGACCTCATCTTTCTTTGGTCCATAGATGCTGGGAAGAATCCGATTCTCAAATACTCTAAATCTACTCTCGTCTCTTAAGGCCATAATCCATGCCTCACACCCATATAATAAAACCGGAAAAATAATTTTTTTATATAAATACTAGCTACTCCGAGCGCCTTCGGCGCTCTCCACACCTAGACGGGGGCTCCGCCCCCTGTACCCCCCCGAGTGTCCCTATTCTGAGCTATAACTCCTACCCTGTCCCATCTCTCTCACGTTCCTTCCTACATTGTCCACCCTGTTCCCAATTGGTCTTCCACACAGACGTTTTCCAATCGAACTCCCCACCAATATAATTTTCCTCTCCCATTCTAGCCATCTGCCCTGCTGATCCCAGCCTTCTCTATTTTATGACCTATATCTAGAGATGCATAGAGGTCATGCAATTCCTTGTTATGCAGTCTCCGCCATTCCCCGGTGTCCTCATCTTTCTTTGGGCCATAAATGCTTCGCTGAATCCTATTCTCAAATACTCTGAATCTATTCTCATCTCCCAGGGTTATAGACCATGCCTCCCACCCATATAATACATTTAATAATTTAATAATTTTGATCTCCTTTGATAATAATTTCCCGATTGCAACCTCGATTTAAATTCTTTGCAAATATTATTCTCTCTGATAATTATTTTTTCTTATCACTATTAATTTCAAACCCCATCACTTTTCCTGCCTCGATTAATTTTTTTATATACTTTAAATGTTATTAATTTATTAAAAAAAAAAAACAAAGTAAACAAAATAAAAATAAAATATATAGAAATTAGCATAACACTAAACTACTATAAAAATAATATTAAAAAATATGTATTAAAATTTTAAGTGAAAATCCAATTATGAGATCAAATTTTCTTAATTAAAATGATTTACTCACATAATCTTAGAAATTAATAGTATTAAATTATAGCCGTAATGTGAATGTTTTCAAAGTTTAAAAGGCCAATAAGATCAATTGAGATATTGTAAATATCAATATATATATAAACAGATTTTTATCTGCACATTTTATTCAGAATTTAAATTTTCTTGCGTATATTCGCGTTTCATGTCCTCTAGAATCCAAAAGTGACTTTAGAATTTTTCATTTCTGTTCATAGACTATAAATTTTATTAATATCTAATCAATAACCGCAGAAATTAATTTTTAAAAATTTGATATAAACATGTCATTTAGCAGCGCAAAGAATACAATAAAAAAGATGTTTTTAATATTTATATTTTTATTTTTATTTTTCTAATATTTACAATATTTCAATTAATCATATAGTTTTTTATATATGTTTATTTATGCACAAAAAATTAATTGACATAATTATTAATTTAATAAAATAAAATTTAATAATAAAATTTAATTTAATAAAATAAAATAATTTAATAAAATATTAAAATCATAAAAATTAATAAATTTGTAAAAAAAATATATAATACTTAAAAAAAAATGTACCTTTGCGAGTTTCGAACTAAGAGTGCAAAGTCATAAGATAACGCCTTAGACCGTTGACCCATGAAACGCTTTGTTTGCAAGTCTACTATTAGAATATATAGACATGTCAAATTATCGCCACCAGCGCCTCTATGATCTAGCATTGTAACTAAACTATTTTTTTTTAAATTCCACCCCCTGGATACAATTAGCAATTAGCGGTTTTATAAAGGAAGTCTGACATGCCCTGAGACCTACTGAATATACATAAAAAATTTCATAAGAATCGGTCCAGCCGTTTCGGAGGAGTATTTTTTCAAAGTTTTGTGACACGAGAATTTTATATATAAGATTTTACTTTTTATCCCATTTGATAATAGTTTTTTGATGAGATAAGTCCCTTTACTGCATTATAACAGGCGTGTCCCGACTTCAACCTCGCTTTAAATTCTTCTCGAATATTATTATCCTTCGTGATTACAGAACCTAAGTATTTAAATTTTTCTACATTTTTAAATGGTACATTCTGTATGTTAAGACTTTGTGTGTTAATACTATTCCTTTCTGTTACTAAATATTTTGTCTTACCAATATTAATTTTTGATTAATTTTTCTACGCTATCTTGCAATTACAGAATCTCCAATTATATTTATCTTTGAAAGTATACAATTTATAAATAATCAATCATTCATATCCAATGAAGGAATGAACTCATAATAATATAATTAAATTCATTTTAAAAATCCTCCTAATACTACTTTAAATTATACAAAATATTTATATATAGGTTGTTATTATAATATAAGTAGAGAACAAACACTTGATTAAAAAAATATTTTTTTTTATATTAAGAATTTTAATTTTAATTTTTGAATTAATAATAAGAAGCAAACTAACGACTAGATAAATCTGTAGGAATAAATATTAAATTATAAAGCGATTATAATAAAATTTATTGTATTTGCATTCAGGCGGAAATCAGAAAAAAATGTTTGTTTGATTTCATAAACAATGACTAAAAAGTGTTTAATTAATGAATCTGGTATAAATGACCAATGATCGGCCTAATATTCTTGAAATTAAGTGAAATTTACATACTCTACCATTTAAATTAAAAAAAAAAACGAAATATAAACTAATCAATAATTATTTTACAAAATAATTTATTTTTAAAGTAAATTTTATTTCACGTTAGTAGAATTTATGTTTTTACCGAGGAAAATATTCAATTTATGAAGTAATGATTGAATAACATTAATCAAACTAATACTATCTATATTTAAGTCGTCTGCTTGAATTTTTTTGTTTAATTGGATTCCGTTTGATTTTCCCCCAATTTGTCTATACACATATTCGAGTACTCGTATAATAAGGAAAGATTTAATGTAATTTAACAAATTGGGCATCCATAATGGAAAATATTATCTTTCATTAGTTATAATTCATTAATTAATTTTTAATTAAGAGAAGCTCATAAAATAAGAAAACAATTTTGCTTATTCTTATGAGAAAATAATTATTTAACTCTTTTGTGTGAATTTATATTAGTATCTAAGTATAGATTAAATGTATTTTCCATTTTTATTGAAATAATATAAAATAAAAATCAGTGTAACCTATAAAAAATCAAAAAATCAATTTTATCATTTGATTTGTCAGTAATCAATAAAATCATAAAATTTTAGAATATGATTTTTTTAAGAAAGATATTCTCAAAGAATCATTAATAATACATATTGATAATAGTTTCAAATTTTCTATATATGAGGGGTGACCATATTTCGAAAACACCAAACGGTTTACCTTTTTTTTTAAGAACCAAATTGAAAAAATTTAAGGAAAAATGCTCTAAATCATAGGTTTCCAAAGTAGTCTATATAGGGGTCTATTTCAGCCTCCAAGGGGTCCACGGCAGCGAATAACAAATTTGGGGGTTCATAAAATGAAAATGGGGGTCTACGGGGTCTATGGGGGTCCACGTGTTTTCCCGGCTCTAAAGTTTTCCGACATGACTATAAAAAAAGGGTCAAATTTTTTTATGAAAAATCAAAATCAATTTACGGGGTCTACCCATAACCGAAAAAACATGCCAAGGGGTCTACGACACAAATAAGTTTGGGAACCTATGTTCTAAATATTTAAAAAAACGGGACGTTTGGTCACCCTTATATATGTAACAAAGTTGCGTAGAACTTGTCCATAATTTAAAAGTTTCATTATATATATATATATATATATATATATATATATATAATATTTAGATAATTTATTTAGTTAAAATATTTCAAAAGCACAAGTAATAAAGTCAAAATTTATTTTCCAAATAAGATAAATTACATTCATTATAAAAAAAAAATATATTTTTTTGAATTTTTCAAGAATTTTATATTAATTTGTTATAAAAATTTGTTAAGAATTTCTAATAAATATAAAAAAAATATACAAAGTATAAAATTCCAAATGAAATGATATACAGATATATTTAGTATGAATCAGCAAGTTAAAATTCTCAATTTCTTGATGAGTTTTGAATGAAATAAATTTAAAAATAGCAAAAAAAAATATAATAATTTGCAATTTAATAAAAATATTTTTAAAAAAATAACGAATTATTTTAACTAAAATGGTGTGGGAGGGGAGAAGGGGATTTCGTGTTGCGTGGCTCTAGATCGCATTTTTTCCCCTCCCCCTTTGTCCCACCGTACTTAGGTTCTATCTCTATCTATTCCTCTCTCTTTCTTTCTCGTTTCATCGAAATCAATTCCTTTTAAGCGGATTTGTTGCCTCGCATGCTTTGCCTCTATTAAGACTTTTGATTAAAAGCCAAGTTATCTCAAGACCTCTTCAAGTATTTAATTTTATGATCGACTAATAGAACATTTTTCTGTTTATTAATTTAATGTAGCTAAAGGTAATTTAACAAAAAGCCTTGCTTCGTTGTTTGTTCTCGCTATCAAGATGTTTCTCTTTACAAATGAAAAAAAAAAGGCAAAAGAGACACTCTAATCATCTATTCTATAAATATGTGATAGAAGAATAATTATAATATTAAAATAAACAAACAAAAAATACTAAAAATATTTACAAATCTCAAAGCAGAGAAGGTTATAAGAAGGCAGGGGAAAGGGGGAAAGAACTTCAAGATAAGATTTCACGCACTTGTGTTAATGTGATTGAATGTTCTTTCTTTAACGAATTCGCTTGTTGGTTTTTTATACATGCATTTTTTGGTTTTATGGTATGTTACGTTTTTTTTAACAGGGATAACACCACACACGGTGTTTTTTTTCTTTTATTTTATTCATTCGAATGGAGAATTTCAACTATTTCTTATCAAAAACTATCTAAAGGCAATCAAAAAGTGAATAAGGTCAATAATATCACTAGTAGGAGTAATATAAATTAACTTTATCTAATTTTTACTTAATGCTAAATTTGAGTGTTATAAACAAAAAAGAGATACCTACTTTAAATGCCAGGCATATTTATCAGACATTTATTTTATTTGAATAATATTTATGGGGTAATTCATATTTATTTCATTATATTTTTTTAATTATTATTAGTAGATAAGTGATATACTTATTAATTAGATAAATCTCTCTAAATTTTTAAACATAATTAATTAAATAAAACATCGAGTGTAATATTTTATTCTTTATAGAGTGAATATTGTACTAAATTTTGTTTTCAAAACATTTAAATATTTAAATAATAATTTTTATTAATGTTTTTTACCGAAGGGAAAATATTGTTTTCACACCAAATTTCACATAGGGAGATTTTTTTTGTTAAAAGAAAAAAAAAGGTATTTTTAGCAAAATTTCTGTCCGTTTGTCCATGCCGTGTATACGGTGTGAACGGATTTTGATAAAATTTGATAATGTATCAGTAGCATGAATTCATCAATTTTTGGTGTATATCCGGAAACCAGAAGTGGTAGTTTATCAAGTATTAATTTTATATTCATTGTCGGAAATTTTTCACTTTAAATATAGTGGTAATAAATAATTTAGCAATTAAACTATAAATAAAAACCATAATAATATAATTAGGTCATTTTAATTCAAGCTTTAAAAATATTTTTTTTATACTTTATATACATATATGATATACGTATGTATGTTTGGAAATTAATTTATTTCAAATCGTCGGTCGGTTCTGAGCCTTTCCAAAGCTCATTTTTTTTCTTTTATTTTGACAAAATTTAAATCTTTTTTTCGAATTAAAAAAAAACATTAAATTTTTTATTAAAATTTATATAGAAAAAATCTATATAAAAGGGCCTCTATCTTTCTGATAATCTTCTAATACTCTAAACTTAAAGATTAATTTATAAAAGTTTTACCTTGGTAACAAAATAAATACATATTTTTATCGATATATTCCTTTTCTGCAGATGAACTATAGAAATGAAAAGAGCTGAATGAAAGAGAAGATTCTCTTTCTGTAAGGAAAAGAGATAAAAAAAATACTAATAATAATAATAATATACTAATACTAAAATAATATACAATATTATATACTATTAATATAAAAATATAATATAATAATAATGTAAATTGTTATATCAATTAACATTGATCTATTAATAAGTATTTAATTTAGAGGGTAGTTTAATTTATATATAAAAATAAGTAATAGATTTAACTCCACTCTCCTAAGAACAAAGCGAGGGTTCGCTTATTCTAAATTTAAAAAAAAAATATATTATCAGTATTAATTCTATAATTAAAAATATAAATTGTTGAATATATAAAATTTACAACACTTGTTATAGTAATTAACCATTATATGGTTTGTTTAATTAAAAAAAAATAATTTAATTAGTTGTAATTTATATGTATAAACGTATAAATAAATCATTGACATTCTATTCAGGTGTAATTACAAATTAAGTGAGGAAAATAGTAGAAATGCTGATGTATTAAATGATACAATTAATAAAAATGTTAACAAACTAATTAATTCATGTTGTTCGTTTGAAATGGTTAATTATTGATAATAAAAAAAAAAAGAAAAAAATATTAATAATATGTTTCTCGTTGTGATTTAATTAATATTAATTATTTTCATGGCATAAAATTAATTATTATATTACTACATACGAAATTGAATTGAAAATGATTTCTGTGATATCGAAAAAATATGGATATGCATTTTTAGGAATTTGATACTCATATCGACTAGGCAAAAATCAGGATTGGTCATTCATATCATGGACAAACATCAAAGTGGGATGGATATAACTATTTCATTAACGAAAGTGTTTAAAGAAAACCACAATCAGAAAAATGAATTTGACAAAGAAGAAAAAATATTCTAAAGTAGACAAAGTTATCAAGTTTAGTGCAATTTCAACCTTTTTGGACTCATTTGTAGTAAAATAAATACAAATTTAATTCCCTTGGATTACTATATACAAATGTTCAGATGTGTTGTTCTGGTTGCATAACTATCATATAATAATGGATAAATTCTGTGTATTTACAAAAATATTATTATAAAATAATAAATATGCTTATATTAGAAATAAATATAAGCTGTAATTTGTCTTTGGGGTATTTTACTTAATAATATCGGAAGAGGGAGGTGGGGGTGAATTAAATATATATACCTGGGTAATTACATAATTTTTGAATTTCAGATTTAAAATATCAATATTTAATGTTAAAGTTTTATTTATATAGTTTATATATATATATATATATATATATATATATATATATATATATATATATATTTATAATTTCTTTGTGTTTGTACTAAATTCTAAAGTTCTGAACCACAGAAATCATTTGAGGGTTTCTAATTTGTTTATCCTAAAACTTCCCGTTTGTCTTTCTTCAGTCATTTGAGTCATGTATCTCGTATACCTTTTTTCAGCCAATCATTGCTACAAAGAATTCTGTTTTAATACCCTTAATTTATTCTTTCCCCCCCTCCCACACACAAATTCATAGACCATGTCTCACGACCAACATGATAATATGAGAATATTTTATAGATATCAAACAGGTCGTAGACCAGTGTTTCTCAAACTTATTTCTTTTACCGCCCCCTTTGAAAAACAATTATTTTTAAGCGCCCCCCTCCATTTTTTATACACTCCTAAAACTTATAAGCTACAATTTCATTACTTTAATTAATTTAGTTACTGTGCTATATTAGTCGGTTCTGGTGTTAAAAACTTACATTCTAATCTAGAAATTTTTACCAGTGTGAGAGTAATTAAAAAAAAACCTCTGACTTTGTACGTCCTACGCAAGGACAACGCCTATCAAGCCGGTTATATCAATGAGGTGTCCTATGATCAGTAGAACGGGTCCTCTTAACTTTTACCTTGATTTTCTTGATCGGAAGTAGCTTTTCCTCAATGTTGTTCCCGAAGGCTGGGTTGACTCCGTCCCATAGAGCCCAGCTAGGGAAATTTCCTTGCCAGGCTCAGGGCTTGCACACGGGACCATGTGAATGTGAGGCAGGTTCTCTACCTACACACCCAATGGCAATTAAAAGCAACTTTATAATATTAATAATATATTTTAATCAAATTAAAAGAAATAATATAGATAGGTAATCAATTTTAGTTTTTAAACTAATCTAATGGGATAGATGAATTTGATGATTTTTATCATGTTTGTGATTTTTCAGGGTATAAAAACAGAATTCTTTGTAGCAAGAACAGGTTCGATTTTATTCAAAACAGTGTTAAGTCGCCTCTTTTCTCTTTTTAGCAAGCAGCTTTGTCACAGCTCTAAATCCACGTTCACACAAATATGACGATGGAAATGTTAACAAAAATCGTTGAACGATCGACCACAATCCAGGGTACAACTGCGGTATTGACTTTTGTTGCTAAAATTGTTGGTAGCCATTTTTGAATTTAAAAAAAGACAAATTTGTAACCCACGTCAACGCCAACCCTTTTTTTCTGAACCTTTTAACGCCCCCTTCTAGGTCTCAAACGCCCACAAGGGAGCGTTATCGTCCACTTTTAGAAACACTGTAGTAGACAGAGATTCCAATACCCCTGATAATTAGTAAATCTGACTAAAAGTTATCTAAAAATTAATAAAATATAGAAATAAATAAAAATATTATCCCAATGGAATTCAAATAAGATAAAAATGTACTTAATTTATATTTATTTATATAGATATATGTATTTAATAATTATAATTTATATATATATATATATATATATATACACGATAAGAATAAGTAGTGTGGATTTTTTTTTACCAAATATTAACTTTATTAATAGAAAAAGTTTTTAATTAAGTTTTAAGGTGATTATGATTTATTTTGAAGAAAAGTTTATTTTTGTTTTAGATATATGTGGATGGAAATGAAGGATTAAAATGGAATAAGATTCAAAGAAAATAATAGTACACTGTACATGCATACATTATCGCCAATAAAATAAAATTTATAACGATGGTATAGTAATTGAATAAATTGTGACACAAGAAAAAATATTTCTTTCTTTCAATGTCATGTCATTATTATACTGAGTGAATTATTTTAGAAAAGGCTTGTATTTAATAATAAAGAAGAAGTCATTATTTTAATAGAAATTTTATTTTATTATTACTTTATTATTAGTTTGCTTAAGTAATCGATGATGATATTTAAGTAGAATAGTTGGAAAAGTTTCCTTTTATAATATGCAAATCAAGAAATAAATATGAAAGAAGTCAACTATTATTTTTTTTTATTATTACAAATATTTATATCTATGTCAAACATTAATGAAAAAAAATAATTCATATATTAATTATCTACTTATATTTTTATTTTATTTGTTATCTTTATTAATAAAAGAAAATGAAATAAATTTTATTTTACATTGAGCCTTGATCATTGATTACTCATTAAACATTACAAGATTTAGTGATTAATAAACAATTTGTAGACTAGAAATTATAATAAGAACGAGGGTCTGTAAGACTTGAGTTATATTTTATTTTTATCTTATCTTATTATACTATCAAAATTTATATATATTTGTATTTTTGATATATTAAACCGCTTTAAGGATTATTTTGAAATTCACATAATAGATAATTTTTATAAAGAAAAATCGGTCTGTTTCAGCCTTGGGAAAATCATCTTTTTCTTAATTTAAAATAGGAATTTTAATAATAAAAAATGGCACCTGGACACGCCGGACAGCGCTTTCTTAAATACATAATATTATAAATAAAATAAAATTCAAAATATTTATTTTAAAAATATTTTGTAATCAAATTACGAAATATATATTATGTTATATCCACAGGCCATACTTTTCTGTCTTTTGGTGCGTTCGTACGTTCAAGTGCTGTATGTTTTATGACTATTTTTTTTAAAGTATGTTCTTTTAAATCATTTGAAATTGTTTCATATATTTTGTCCTTTATTTATTTTAAATTAAATAATAATCTTAATCTTAAATATTCATAGTTCATAAGGAATAATTTTTTCAATTAAAAAGACATTTTTATTTTCAAAAAATTTTTTCAAAATAATTTTAAAATCAAATTTAATATTTTTTAAAAATTGATTTTATTAATTAATTAATATATATGAATAAATATTTGCTTTATTTAATAATATGCTTATATCAATATTAAATATATATATTTTAAAGAATAGTAAATAGTTTATATCCATAAATATAATTTAAATTCTTTTTAGCAAATTTTTCTAGATAATATTATTTAATTAAAATAATTAATTAATATTATATTAACACTTAATATTTATTCATATTGATCTAATAATACTAATGAACTTATAAATATTCAGTAATCATGACTTATAATAAAAAGTTTTCTTCTCTGATTAAGGATTGGAAATTTATCACCTTCGGTCCTTCCTCTCCCATATGGGAAAGTTTATTCATTAACAATGAATGAATTACATATAAAAACAACAACATCAACAACAAGGACCCAAGAAACACAATTAATTATTTATTTATTTTATTTTTTTTTTATTAGAGAAGGAGAGGAGGAAGGGATAAGAAAAATAAATAACACAAAATAAATATTAAAAATAAATTAATTAAAAAGACATATTTTTATTTTCAAAATTATCATAATTATTTTTTTTTATTAAAACAGACATATTACAATGTTCAATTTGGTAGAGACGACCAGAGAGAAGAAGAGGGTGAAGAGGGGGGAAGGGATGAGTGGAAATCTATTGTTCTTGTTTGAAAAATAAATTGTCCAATTAATATCCAAGCGAACATATGTTTTGGAAAAACATTAGATGTGTTGGTACAAGGCACTACGGTGTAGCATAAATCCCAAACGATTAGCAATTAATTTAATTTATTTGTCAGATAATCGAATGAATAATGAACCGAACACAAACACTCCCCAATGGACAAGAAAGGTACATCTCCATAATTTTTTTTTTTCAACTTGGCTACAATAAATCCGCATCCGAAACGAACATATCGAGTTGATTATGATTCCGTTGGTTTGTTTGATGAGAAGCGATTATCGGATCTGTTTAGTGGGAGACCAACCCAAAACCAGGCACTGTCCCCACCGTTGTTGCATGTCCTGCTCAGTCAGTGGACTCGTTTTCCATCTTACAAAAACATAAATATTGTTTCGGTCATGAGGTGTGTTCAATTTCGAAAGACCCCCCACTCCTGCCCTCACCCCCCCCCCACCTCTCTTCACTTAAAATGTCACTCTCCTGTTAATTATTAGACATGTAATTTCGATCTTTCTTGATTTATAATCAACACTGAAATGGATACAAATAAAATCCCATTATTATTTAACCAACATGCCTATTATAAACTTATCATTATATATTTAATAGGTATTAATAATAGAAATAAACATAAACTAATAATTATCCATTTATTGAAATACATTTTGATGTTAAACCTGAATTACATAAATAAATTTGTCTTTTACAAATTAAATTTGTGTCTGTATATAAATTTTAAATAAATTGTTAGTGTACATGTTTCCAAATGATATTAATATTATTAATTAACAACACATTTCATATACTAATAAAAAAATTATAATTAGTATAAAAAAATATTATTTATAAATTTTTAATTTTTTATTTTTTTAATATTAATGAATAACAAAATTAAATATGAAGACTGTTTTTAGTTTACAAAAAAAAAATTGAAAGAACTTCATATTGAATTGATAATATAAATGTAATTACAAATTATTAGTTTGTATAAATAAATAGTTTCTTTTATTGAGTTGATGTAGTATTATTGTGTAAAATATCAAACCATTACAAATATAATTCCAAATATTAGTATTGTAAAAAAAGTATATATTGTTTTTTAATTTTTTTTTTTTTATGAAATTATTTTTTTTTTATGAAATTATTTAATTTTTATAATTCTGTTTATTAATTTATTTTTTGGAAGGGGGGGAATTAATTAATTAATTAAAAGAATTTAAAAAAAAATATTTATTAGTTGTAATAATAAATAATATTGATTCGTCGAAGTGTTGTTCAGCGTTTTTTTTATTTATTTATATTTTATTTTATTTGGATAGATTTATTTTAATTTCAGGGAAAATTTTAGTAAATAATTTCATATCATAGATTGGTAATTATTTATATATATATATTAAAGATTATTTTTAGATTTTAATTTAAATTATATTTGTCCAGAATTAAATAAGGATTTCAGAGTTGATATTTGATATAAAATTTATTATTATTATTATTATTATTATTATTTGAATCAAATAGAAATGTAGAGATGGAATAAAAAAAATAGTAATATTTTCGATTTGGATGAAATATTGTCAATTTAGAAAACATCATTTGAAATTAAAGCCGTTTCAATGTATGTAATTGAATGAAATTGATCCGGTTTAGTATCATATAAAAAGTAACTATGGATTTTTGATAGCGACCTCAAAAGGATCGTGTAATAAATCCTCATTGGGAATAAATGCCAGTAAATATATATATATTTATTTATTTATAAGGGAGTATAGAATAGAGACCTTTAATAGTGAGTGAATGCTTTCATAACATGGATTGAGGTTGAAGTGGCTGTTTGCATTATTTTTTGATCTTCATTATTAAAATTTATTAATATGTAACTGCAATTGTAAAAATACTTTTTCTATAACTGCTCTAAAGATTATTTTCTTAATAGATTGACCAAAACTGTTCTTTCAAACTCGTCCACCCTCACTCTCTTTTTTTTAACTAAGTAGAAATTTAAAAAAAAATAAAGATTAATTAAATTTGATATCAAATGAGTGTATAAAATAAGTAGGTGATTTTTTTTTGTTTGATGATAAGTTGATGCTTTTTTATAATGGTTTTTAATTAGGACAGTTATTTATTTATTGAGAGAGAGCATTGTGAGCTGCTTAAAGTCGGATGCAAACAAGTGTTTATGTATAGGTTTCGAGTTCGGTGCCCAATTAGTCTTGGACATATGCCCCGAAGAGGTTAATTAGTTAGTCAATCACTGTCTTTAGGATACCAGACGGCCATTAGAACATTTTTATAAATGATTTTTAGGTGTTTTTTAGCCAGGTGGAAAAAAAAAATCATGCTGATATAAATTTATAAACAGATAAATTGATTATTTAAAATATTATTTTAAATTTTTAATTTATTTTTTTTTTTTAATTTTTTTAATTTAGCATTTATACATATATTTATTTTTGTATTATTTAATATGAAAATATGAATTTTTGAGTATGGAAATAAATTAGTTCAGGGAGTGTCCAGAGAGTGGCGCCACTTGCCGTGCACATATCTTTAGCTAATGGACTCACTTAAGATGCTATTTGATCGATTATCCTAGTCACAAAATTGACCTAAATTAATTTTAAGTCTATTATTTTCATCTCTCTCTTTTATATATATATATATGTGAGTGTATAGAATAAAAATATAAAGAGCAAAAACTTAATGAGTTCATCCTTTAATAATTGTTTCTATTAAATAAAATGGAATGCATTTGTTTTCGTCCTCCCTTCTTCACGATTTATGATTATTTTAAGCATTAATTATATTACTTGGTTTTTAAAAAAAAATAATAAACCTTTTAGATAGAGATAGAATAATTCTTGCGATCATAAATATCTTCGTGGGTCTCTCTCGCATCAAGACATAAAAAAAAAATAATCGAGAAAGATATTTTAATTAATAGAAGAATTTTTTTTATCGTTATAGATGGATATTGTCAAATTCCAAAATTAAATTATTTCCAAAAAAAACTAAAATCAGCTCATAAAATGGATATAAATTTTTATATATTATATATTTATTTAATTTATCGATTGTAGACTTTAGAGAAAAGATGAAAAATTGCAAATATTTTTTTTTATTTTTATACTATAATTTGATTATTTTTATTAATATAGAAGATATAATTTATTAAATTTTCAATCAAATTTTGTTTTTGTTAAATAAAAGTATTATTTTGTTTTGTTGTTTTTTTTTAATTGAAACGTTAAAAGTATTTTATTAATTTTTAAATAATAATTTGTAAAATTATTAATTTTATTATTATTATTATTCTTATTATTATTATAAATATTTAATTATTAAAAATTTAAAAATTTAAAATATTTTTATATTTAGTTATTTCTGTTATTATTAATAATTGTAATAATGGTATTAATAACTATTGATGACTATTTTTAGTGAAAAAATTATTAGTTTTTAAATATTAATTTGATTTGTTTGTTTGTTTATTTGTTTGTTTTTTTTTTTTTATTAAAATGCAAAATACACCAGAACCTTATGAAAGAGGGTGTTTTATTAATAGAAACTTTAAATTAATTAGGAACTTTAATAGTTAAGCTATTTTATTATTGTTTCGAAAGTGATGGTAGTATATTGAATGTTATTTGATAATATTAATTTGCTAGTTTTAATTTAATTTAATTTAATTTATTATTATTATTTTTTTTTTTGAGAAGACAAGTTAAATAATATATAAAATATTTTTGTATGTCGAAGCTTTCCAGGTCAATTTGCATACACGTCGACAAATTTTCTACCGGAATGCGCTTCTCATCAATTTCGGGTTTTATAATTTATTGTTTATTGTGGCCGGCTGAAAGCTTTCATAGATGTGGTTCCGATAGAGAATCAATTTCCTTCTTATGAATGGCTTCATTGGACGTTAGTTGCTTCTTTTATCTTAATGGTCAAACCTTCCTCGAACCATTTTCTTTCTCTCTCTCTAAGTTAATTACTAATATAGAAGAAATGAAGCATAATTAAAATAAAATAAGCGGGAATAAAAAAAAGAACACCAATTCGTTTTCGCGGTCGTGAGGGAATCATTATTTTTTTTTTATAATATTATAAACTCTTTTGTTGAAAAGTGGCTGCCAAGTTTTAGACAGTGGAAGTGCAATGAATAAGTATTTTTATTTTTTTTTTTTTAATTTTTTTCTCTCTTTCCCACCTGAAGTTAATTATCTAAATAGTAATTAACCATAAGAACTTATGCTCCGTTTTACTTATTCTTTTCAATGACAAGTACTAATCAACTTGTCGTATTTTCATATTTCCTTAAGCTCACGTGCCAGATTATAAATATATAATCAAAAAAAGGCCTAAATTCTATTATGGTTCATTTTTTTACCAGCCTAGATGCGCTGTTGTTTTTTTTTTTTTTTTAGTTTACGCCCACTTGACATAAAACAATCCGCCATTTTTCATTCTAATAAATGTTTCAATTGGATTTGAATATATATATAAATAAATAGTTTTTACGCGGGTTCAATTTAGTAAATCAGTTAACTATTAGATATATTGCTAATATATACAGCGATTATGGAAATGAAATGCAGACAAAAGCATTAAGAAAAAAAAAACTAAATGTTCCAAGAAAATATATATTTTTAAATGAAAGATGAAAAATTTATCAGAATTTATTAGAAAAAAAAACTATTAACTAATTTATAACTTATAAAAATAATGATGATTATTATTATAATAGTTAAAAGAAAAAGAAAAATTTATTCTTTTGAATTGGAAATAAGATACTAATTGAATTATTACTTTATTTACAAATGCTGTTTGAAAATAGAAATACACCTATAAAATGTTTTTAATGTTTTTTTTTCCTCTATCTCTCTTTCTTTACCATTCCTCCAATTAATTAATTTTATTATATAATAAATTATAAGGATTAAGCATTTTTGAATTATAAAATCGAAAAGTAAAGAAAATTTTTGAATATTCTTTTTTTTCATGTAAAATTTTATATCTAGACATTCCCAAAATATTGATCGTTTAAAAATGAATTTATTTTTCAATTAAAAAATTGTACTTTTTTCAATTACCCAAAGAGAGAGATTTTTAGTTTTGAAAAACAATGTAAATATATTGTATATTAATTAATTGACTTTAAATTTATGGAAATAACTTGAATTTAGATTGGAATTTTTGAATTTTTAGAATTTGTATGGATTTTATTTTACATATTTAGATATAGTAAATTTTAATTTCAATATTATCAATGAGATAATTTATATATTTATTACACAACAAAAATTAGACGACCTAATTAAGAAAACAATGTTCAATGTTAAATTGTATTTTTTATATATATAGTTAAATGTTTTCTAAATTAAAATACAATAACAAACTTTTATGCTCATGGTAAATACCCCTATACATTTCTATTTAAATATTTATTTTTGTTTTAATTCTGTTGGTTATTTGATTCTGGTTGTATTTGTTTTTGTCAAAAATGTGGACGAGAAAGGTGCCGGAACCATTATATGTTTATGTTTATTTCTGAATTCAAATTGAAGGGTTGGTTAATTTGTTATTGAATTAGTAATGAATTAAAAACTACAAAAAAAATTGTTAGATTATTATCATTCTTACTATTTATTTTAATGCAATATAATAATGACTAAATTTGTGTTTTATTTTTTAATAAATAAGATTAATTTAAATGGAAATTAATTGGAAATTTGAACGCATGGATAGGCAAGATAAATATGGTATATATTATATATATACGGTCAGAATTTTATTTGAATTAATTAATAAGTATTTATTGTTTAGATGAATTTAAAATATAGTTAGTGTTTGTTTCCATCCAATTTTGTTTTAAAACAAGAACGAAAGCATAAAAAATGAGATATTTCAAAATTCAATGTGTAAATGTAATTTTATTGAAATTGGTTTTTCTTATTGAGTTGATTGTTTTCTGTCTGAATGGTTTGAATGTTGGTGTTGGTGGTGATATGGCGTGAGGCTGTTGAGAGGATGAAGGCTGAGATCGTTTGGGTGTTTCTGCTAATGAATAAAATATGTTTGACCACAACAGTTTTAGCGGCCATTGGACAAACCGTTTGACTCGCTAAGTGACACGGCCCCGTGCAGATAAATGACTCCAAAGGTGGTTTTAATTAACATTTTTTGGTGTCTCTTTTTAAATGGGCTGCTGTTTCTCTCTCCTTTCAGAATTCAACTCAAAAATTTTAAAGATCGGTTTTTTAAGATGAAAAACTGGATGTCTATGAGTATCAAGCACCTACTTACTTGGTCACAAATTGATTTACAAATCAATTCCCGATTGCCTGGCATGAAAATCCACGCGTTTTCACCTCTTTTTCGCCAAATCGATTGAATTTAAAACGAGGGAGAGTGGATTTTTTTTTTGTTTGCTCGCTCATCTGGAAATTTATCTTTTCATTATGCTTATAGAAGACTCGCTGTACATACAGAGGAGGTGATTGAAATTATTATTGAAATGAAAATTAAAGAAAAAACACCTTAATCAGATACTGTTTTAAATTAATTTTGTTTTTTACTTTTCTCTCTTTTGATTCTATAGGCATGTGTGTATGATATCCTGTCCACTCAATCAAGCATTTTAGAATATAATTAACATTTTTAATTTTTTTATTTTTTTTTTTTTATTTTTAGTTAACTAATCCAACAAAACTTACTAGCAGAGATGACTTAATTTTTCCATTATTAATACTACTAATATTATTTCAATTATCGTGAAATAAAAATGATTTAATTGCAAAAAAAAAATATTTCCGTGATATTTGATCCAGAAGAAAGAACGAATTTAATGATAAATAGATGGGATAAAATTACGTGGACCTTTAACCCTGAAATAAAATAAGCGACAAATTCAGATGCCTATGAAAGTTATGATATTATGATATTGTAGATTGCAATATTAAGACATAAATATTTGAGAAGCTCCATTAGAGGATGGTGGACCCAAAGCGGCTGCTGCTATTCCTATTCCTGTTACTGACGGGGCAACTCCTGAAGGCAGGACGCCATAAATAACAAGCCGATAAAGAAGGACGGTGCGATCTCATTAAGCGCAAAACTTGCCGCTCCAATGGAAAACCATCTTCAATATGACGCCCCGCACATTCCATTAGCAAACAGAGAGACCATTAAAACTGTCTGTTTTTGGCAAATTTAATAACGGTACTCAAACGGCATGAAAAGCATCAAAATTACACAAAGTTTGATTTGGACCTCCTCCACAGACAGACGGACTCGGTTTTGTTTTTATTCAACAATTGCGTCTTGAATAAATGAATTTTATTTGTGTGTATCCAAATATTTATATATAAAAATTAAATTTCCATGATTCGTTAGTATAGTTTAGATTTGATTAGTATAGCTATAAATTAATTTAATACATAATTTAATATATTCAATGTGTTGAATTTAATACATGTAATGGTTGTTTAAATAACATATCAGGAATTGATTAGACAGTTTGGTGTCATCATCAGATGCTAAAATTAAATTTTTCCCCCGTCGCAAAAGAATAGCAGTTTAATTTGGTAGAAAGTTTTATTAATAAGATGAAGAAACAATATATTTAAATGGCAATTTATGAATTCATTTACTTGTGTTTTTATTGAAAAGTCATTTGAATCTCTCTATATTTGGTATCTAATTTATAAATGACAGTATATGATGCTATTTAGTGATTCTATGAAGTTAGACATGTTGCTAATTACGTTTAGAAAGAGTGAGAAAATCTTCATTTTATGATCAGCATTAAGTAATTTATTTACTTTCCAAAAACTAATTTAATCAGTTAAACGTGTAAATTACCTTTTAGTTTTATTTTCCAGAAAGATAATATTATAATTTTTTTTTTTTTTTTTATTGTAAATTCACAGAATATGATTGTATTGAATTGTGTTGATGTTTTGTTTTGTTTTGTTTCTAGAGACTTTAATGAGGGATTTTTGATGAAAGAATAGTGAACTATATCAAAATCAGAAATGAGAAGATGATATTTCACAGTTTCGAATGCATATCGTCAAATGTTAATAACCAGACGTGAATGGTACGTGCCTGTGATGACCTTTCAAAAGGTGCAGATGAGCCAAAGTGCCTGCAGCGAAATTGTGAAGTAAAAAAAAAACACAAATTAAAATAATCATTGAACCGGTAAATTCATTTAATTAGGAAAAAACTGAGAAATGTTTAAAATAAGACTGATGAGAGAAATTTTATAAATTTTAAACAAAAAAAAAATGTTACAGAGAAATTATGTTTCATTTTTTTATTTAGAATAAGAGATTGATTTTTTTTTTTAATCTGTTTTTTATTCTATTGAATTTAAAAAAATACCGGGCATGATTTGATTTTAGTTTATCAAAAGAACGACCGCCATGTCGGTGGATTTTTTTTGTTTTTTGTTTTTTGTTATAATAATAAATGTTCTGTCGTTGTTCCTCGTCCATGTAAGATTCTACTTTATATGGTCTTGATTTCCGGGCAATTTAATAGTTTATCAAGTACAATTGTTGTAGTATTAGAGGTAAGTAAATGAAAAAAAAAATGGACAACCCACATCGTATCGCATATGTCAGGATTTGTTTGTTTCGACGGTGATCGATCGATTGGCTATTACCAGTAGATGGAATAGTGGAGGAGGGAGGTGGGGGTAAAAATCTTCATCCTATTATCTTTTCTTCCCAAAGAATGAACAAGACTATGAGATTTTGAATATTTTGTAAAGTTGATGTGTTATTATTTATATTCATCTTTGTATATATAATTTCAATGTCTAAAATTTTTGGCTGTATCATCAAACAAAAATAGTGTCATAGGGAATGAATGTGTACGATAAAAATCAAAATAGTTGAGATATTATTAATTATATAAAATTTCAAAAAAATAAAAAAAAAAACTTTGGTGTGTAAATACAAATATATACGAATTTGTTCGTGAAATGAATTGATTTAAATATTTAATTGGTGTTGAAAAGTTGCGGCCCACATCGAAGTCAGGATTATACGGAACAAGTTTTTGAGGTATGATTGAAAAAAAAAATTTATGAGGATTACTAATTAATTATTTATTCATCTATTGGGAGAACTTATTTTCTTTTTAATTTTAAAATGGTGTCATGCTATTTTAACTTTTGTAAAAGAAAGAAGGCGAAAGATGATGGTAAACAGTAAAGAGAGAGTAGAGGGGGGAATAATTTGTGTTTTATGGTAATATTTTTAGAAATGGAAGGCACAAATATCATAGAGATAAATCAAATTGAATTTAGAAAAAGCAAAGCAAGGATATGTAATAAATTTTGAAATTCAAATTATTAAAATTAAATTTAAATAGAATCTTGATTTAAATAATAATTTGATTTAATATGTTAAAATTAAATTTAATTAATTAATTCTATATTTTGGGTATGAGCAAATTGTGCTGAAAAAATTTATTAATTTAGAATGGATTCATGATTGATGATTTGGATTGAAATGATTTGAAAGAATATTTTGAAATTTTTTTATCGGTCTTTTAGTGATAAATTTCTAAATTATAATAATTTTGAAAACTAAATTAAGTCTTTAGGTATATAATTATTTTGAACATATCCTATTTCTGCAGTGATATTAATTATTATCAAATATATTTCATTATATAAAATTATCTTAATTTCTATGTAGATGTGTATGTGTGTGTCTGAATATGTCTGATTTTTACAATATAATTTGATAGATTTTAGTTCATTAGATAAGGTAACAACTAATCCAATGTTATTTATGAAAAACTTATTGAAATGTATTAATTATATATATATATATATATATATAATTGCCTGAAGTTGGTGAAATTTACTAGAATTTAGTTAATAGAATTATTTTTGTGTGTTAAATAATATATATTTTTTTTAAATATGATTGTGAAAGATTAGAAAATAATGTTCGTCCAAAAATTATCGTTTTATTCCAGTGATTCTCAACCTGTGGGGCGCGAAAATTTCCAAGAGAAAATATTATTTCAAAAATTGATTAACTGTAACTGTGATTGATATATATTCATTAGACGAACCTGTTGCAAACGGTGTTTGCAATTTAAGTTTAAACTGAATTTGTAGCTAACTTCATTATGTTACAGAAATCACGTACCTAACTTCATAATGTTACAGAAATCACGTACCTAACTTCATAATGTTACAGAAATCACATACATACGACGGAAATTATATTGTTTGATAAAAAAAAGTCTTGTTTTGGCAGTTAATTAAAAAATAATTTAAAATCAGAATCAGAAATAGTTAATATCTATTCTTGTTGTATAGATTTTATTGTAAGTGTATGGAAATTATAATTGAAAAATGGACCGCGAATACTGAATGGTTGAGAAACACTACTCGATTCCGTGATTTGTTTATTAACATATGCGGGCACATTATAAAGGTCAATGAATTATATATATATATATATTGAGAGAGAGAGAGAGACAGGAGGTTAATGTATGTGTGTGTGTGTGTGTGTGAAACTGAATGAATATAATAAATAAAGGAGTAATTTTTCCAGGAAATACATCGATCTAATTTCGCTACCAGAATTGAGAACCTCGCCCATTTCTTAAAGGCTCCAATGAGTTGCGAAATTAAATCAAGGTATTATTCTAATGTAAAAAAAAAAAATGGGAAGCCAAAAAATGTACAACTACTCGGTTTTGCTTTTAATCCTTCCCCCTCCATAGTATATTCGGGTTGTCTCACCACATTTGATCACCAGGCGCGTTTAATTGATTTTGATATGGTCACGAATTTGATCGATGAAGATAGCCACTTAATTGCTTTTTGGTATCAACGTCGAAACGGAGTCAATCTGCCAGCTTTTACGCTTTCTTTGAAAAAAGGACATAAATTTACTTTTATATTCTTTATCCTAATCGTATATATTTAAATTTCTATTTTAATTATCGAATAAGTTATCTTTTCAGAGTGAAGATTCGTTTTTTTTTAACTTTTCATTTTACCAGACAGGATATCGAAGATTTTTTTTTTTTTTGTTATTTGATTGAAGACGCGTTGTTATTTTTTTCCATCGATTTAGACGTTAACGTTTTCCATAAACTACACGGCTTTTGTTTGGTATTTATCGTTAGCTAGGCTCTTGAAAAAAGATGGTGACGCATGAACAATGGAGAGATTGTTTATGTTTTTACAAAAAGACCGATCATTATATAAAATTAAAATAGTTAGTTTTCAATTTCATTTTTATATTTCAGTAACACATTAAAATAAATAGGAATTATATTTATTATTATTTGTTTGGGTTGTTTTGCTTTTAATTTTTTTTTTAATAATGTTTAGATTTTGTTTTTTTGGATAGATATGTGATTTATTTATTTTATTTTATTTTTTTTTTAATTTTGACTATTTTTTGTAATTTATTTTATTGAAAATTTCCAAGTGAATTTTTAAAAAACCGAATGTAGATAATTTAATGGAAATGAATAGTAATTTCTTCTATATATAAAATATACAAACAACTAAAAATAGTTTTTTTAACTTTTCTTATTTTAAATTGGATCTAAAATTTAAATTTTTATTGAACGTTCAAATTTGTTTTTATTTTATTTATTATTAATAGAAAATTTTTAAACTTGTCCCATAATAATTAATATTATCTTCATTTATATAATTTTGATAATCGAAATGATATATTTTTTTCTCCAAAAATTTTAAAGACTATTTTGTAATTTTTTTTAATTTTATTTATTTGTACTATTGCTATATTTAATTTTATTATTGCCAAAAAAAAAAACATTAATCAATATTCAATTTAAATTTTAATTTTTTTTTTCTCATTAAAATAAATAGAATCGATTTTTAATTATAAAATATTTAGAAATTTTAATTTATTAAATTCAATTTTAAATATATCATATTGTAATTTTTTTTCAACGAACGTTCAATAAATCATTAGTAAATTTAATTTTAAGTGAAAATATTAAATTTCCCTTTAAAAAATGTTTTTGAAATTTCACTTGATCTGGATTGATAATTGGATAAGTTATATATTTAATTCGGTATAATAATAAATATATTGAAATATGGTTGTTATAAAGTAGTATTTTTTTTTCCTAAAACTTTCACGAAAATGTACTATTATTAACAGTGAATTGAAAATTAAATGGTTATGTCTACTTTTTCCTAATCTATGTTTTTTTTTTTTATTTTTCAAGATGTGGAAGGACCAAAAGGTCGTGTCTTTATAACTATGAATTCATCAGACGTGACGTTAGCTTTGATCGAGCAGACAGTTTTCATAGATGGAGGAGTCTTCAGGAGAAACAAATCTGTTAAGAGAATTTTTCGAGGAGAGGCGGCGTTTTATCTTCCATCACGTAAGATACTCGACACGCATACATTCTTACGTCGATGTGAAAAATTAAGCCGGCCCTTGGCCAAAGAGACGATACGAAATATTTGATAACTAACACGAATATTCTGTTTATAATCCATTTTTTCCATTATAGAATATTGTTATTTATATATTTTTTAAATATTATACCAATTGACTATAAATCGGAAGAGAGAGAAGGTGTGGATGTTCTTTTTGTTTTATGTTTTAATGAAAGCATTCGATAAATTAATATGTTTAAATACAAATTTCAAATTAGTATATCAAAATATTTCAGCAGAAGTTCCAAAATATATTCACGTACAAACCGGACAATTTTTTTTTTTATTGAAATTATTAATATTATTTCATTTTCTGTTTTTATTGAAATGATATTCTTATTTTTTTTTCCTGTATTTTTTGTTTGTTTTTTATTTTGCATGCAAGGTATGGCGCTGCTTCCATGTACGACCGGGGAATGCCCAAAAAACGGCCAAAAATTGGGTACAATTTGACCAATGTGTATGTATGATCCGAATCGTCCGGATTGGCGACGGTAATTCTGGCATGCTGCTCAAATTTACCAAAAAAAACCGAAATATTTGAAAAAAAAATCTATTAAAAGAATTTCAATTAAATTTCTATTGATGTATTTCTCGTCTGGAAAAAAAGAGGATTAATTGGAATTCTTTTAATGATTTAGGTGCATTTTTATTATGATTTGGTCTCAAAAATAAGCCAGAAGTGAAAGAAAAAAAAATAACAATTTCTTTGCTAAAGTAGTAGATGTCAAATATATATATATATATATATATATATATATATATATAATTTGATATGTTCTACTTTGGCATTGGAATCTTGCAAATGGTCCGTAGGTAAATTTGTTCCCGTGCGGGTGTTGTGAATAATTTTTGAATTGACGCAGCCGACAAGCAAATGTAATTTTTGGATACGATGTTTTCTAAATTGCCCTCCCACTGTGCGTGGATTACATGCAAGTTGACTGAAGGAGCGTGATGCATGTTTGATGGCTTGATACCAGAATTCAACTCTGAAGACCCTTGTACTACAGTATGTCACTGAAGCAACCCCCACTATGCCATCCTCGCTTTTTATTATACAAATGTTGTGCGTGAGGAGTTCTCCAATGTCGTGACAACAGACACTTGTCTGATGAACAGAGACGAATACAACAAGCAATTTAAACGCAACAAAGAAAACGATTATGTCTCTGTCTAAGATGGAAATGCAATTAAAACTGTTGAATTATTTTTTTTTTTTTGCTGGCATGTATATATATATATATAAGTAATTCCCCCCCCCCCACAAGTTTACTGGTTGAATTTAGCAGGAATTTATATGTGTTTGTGAAACAGAATGAATGAACGGATGTAAATTTAGATTAAATTTAAATGATGTAAGATGATGAGGATCATGATCATGATTATTCTAATGATGATGATGATGATGATGATGATGAGCCAGATGATACTGAAGATGATGATAATGATGATGAAATCGATGAGACTGTTGAAGACAAAGATCTGAAAAACATAAACATTTTTAAATCTTTGAAATTCAAAAGTAGGGTTCAATTAAAAAAAAACATGCATTCATCAATAAAATCAAATTAATAATTTATAATATTTTTATAATAAATCAAGAATAAAAATTTAATAATAATTAAATTAAACCATTTTCTGTCAAAGAGATAAAAGATTTAGAATAAATTTTTTTTTGTTTTTGGAATTTTAATGAAAAAGAAATTTAAAATATTTGAAATTTCAGGATTCTTTATAAAATTATATGTACAAGTTTAATTTTATTTTATTCTTAAACTACTTTTTAGTTTATCAATAAAATCTTAGATATATATATATATAAAATTTTAATCCATTTGGTGTAACAAAATATTTGAATATAGATTTTGAATTAAAAGAATCCTATTTAATTAAACTGTTTTAAGTATAATTTCTTGAAATGTTTCATTCTAATTGAAATACATTTAGAAGATTATAAAATTAGATGAAAATTATAAAAAAAAAAAATATATATATTTAACCGGATATTTTTTTCTCAATCTGGACCAATTAATCAGTCAATGTTTTAAGTTAGTCAAAAATATTCACTAGAAGAAAAGACACCGCTTTAAAGGTGTGGTTTTATACTATGAAATGAAGATTTATAACAAAATTTGAAGAACAATTTTTAAGATAAATTATTATTAATTATAGCCTGGAACCATTTTGTAAAAAAATTAAATAAATAAAATTGGATTTAATAAAGAAATACTATTTATAATATTTATTTATTTATTTTTTTTAATTAAAATAAAAATTTAGATCTTTTACATAGAATTTTATGTAAATGAGGAATTAATTTAATTTTTACAATTTATGATATATTTTTATTTTTTTTTTTCAAATTAACATAATTTTTTTTTGTTACTCAGATATTTCGAATCTTGCAATATATATGAGTAAATATATTAATTAATACTATCATATAATTTTTTGTTGTATAAATGTTTTCATAAAATTGTGTTATAAAAATAAAATTTTAAAAATTAATAATTTGTATAAAAATTGTGATATTATCTGGAAAATTAAAATAAAAAATACCCTTTCGTCCTTCCCATCATCTATATTATAATTTACAAATCGTGTGGCTTTAAAAGAAACCGTAATACATAAATACTCGTATATATTTATTTTTTTTTTCTTCATTATTTTTTAATTTCAACACGTCGAGGCCGGAAGACAAAATTGCTTCCAATTTAATATTAATTAATTTTGTGTTGAAGGGAAAAAATAATATTAAAAAAAAGATTATGCTTTTAATTAGTAAAAATTTATCATGTGAGAGTTATATATAAATGAAATTAATTTATTAGTTATATTAGAAAAAAAGAAATTAGTAATTATTGATCAATCGTTTGTTTTCTAAATAAATATTTTATTATAATTATTATTATTATATATATTATTACTTTAGTTTTTAAATTTTTTATAATATTATTTTAAAACTTATTTAAATATAAATAAAGTTACTTTTTTTATTTTTTATTTTAAAGAGTTTTTTTTTTATCTAAATGGTTGAGAGAGATCATTTTAAAAGGGAGATTGAATTCAAGTAAGAGGGCTGAAAGTTTGTGTTAATCTTGAATAAACAGGTCGGTACTTAGGTAGAGTCGTTTTACAAGTGATTATGAAATTTTGAGGGCTATCATATGACATGTGGGCACCGGGTTAATTTATTTACCATCCAGCAGAACTATATTTTATATCCCACATAGAAAATAACTCAATTTTTATAAAAAACAATAAAAGATACTTAAAAAATCAATTTGATAAAAATCCATATCAATGTTTTAATTAAATTAAGTATTGGAATAATAAATATACATATAATTAAATTAAATATTTAAAATTACCTAGAATAAATTTAAAAACTCCATATATAAGTATATATATATAGGTATATATATATTAAAACATTTAGAATAACTTATGTTTGTTTCATATAATAATTAAATGTTTATTCATTTATTAATTTATTTACACGGTTAGGTCTGTATTTTATTACTTTTTCGGTATCCTTGGAGAACAAAGCTATGATGGCCGTCACAAGATAATTTATAATTAAGATAAATTCACTTCCTATTCCTTTCCTCCTTTGTAAATATTATACCTGGCGCCAGTTACCCTCCCCCCACACCTTCCTTTCTGTTCTCTCTCTCTCACTCTTTCTCTTTTTCATTTTTATTCGCTTAGGATAATTTTATATTATGAAAAATATGTTGTTGTGGATAAAGTAAGATAATCATCGAACTAGAACCGAATTGCAAAACATTCCAGATGTTGAGCATAAGTGTTAAAGTATTGGATTAGAGAATCAAATAAGTGAAAATATTAAAATAAATAGATATGATATATAGAAAAGGAAGATAGAGAGAGAGTGGGAGAGAGAAGGAGATTGTATTTGTATGATTAATACAACAGACCAAACAGGATTATCAAAATAAGTGAAAAGGAATAAATTGATTTGAAAGCTGACGAGTGAATGTAGAAACAAAATTATCTTAACCAGAGAAAAACAAGTGATGAGAATTTTTTTTAATATTTTTTTAGTATTTATGCAATTTTTTATTTTATTTTTTTTAACAAACAAATTATTATATATATATTTGTATTTTTGAAATATTAAACCACTCAAAGAATTTTTTTGAAATTCAGACCATAGATAATATTTATAAAGAAAAATCGATCTGTATTGGTTTCAGCCTCGGGAAAAATCATCTTTGTTAGTTTTTTCTTAATTTAAAATAGTAAATTTAAATGACGTCAGCAACTACGTCAGACAACACTTTTTTTTAATACAAAATATTATAAATAAAATATAATTCAAAATATTTTGTAATCAAATTACGAAATATATATTATGTTATATCCACAGGCCATACTTTTGTCTTTTAGTGCATTAATAGGTACATTTAAGGGCTGTATGTTTTATGCCTATTTTTTTTTAATCTATGTTCTTTTAAATTTAAATTATTTGAGCGGCGGCTCGGTGAACTAGGTACTAAATATATTATTCTTTATTTTTGTTTCTTTTTTATCCACTTTAATAAACAAAAGGCCCAAAAAAACTAATGGAAATAAAAAAATTTACACATTATATATTAAATTGGTAAAAACTGGTTCAAAGTACTAAAATAATGGAATGTTAATGTAATTATAAACATTTTTCAAATATATTTCAATTCTAAATTCTCTTCAAAATTCCATAATTTTATTGTTTTGTTTGTTTTTTGTTTATTTTTCATAGTATAACTTGATATTTAGAAGATAATATTCTTAATTACAACAACATCCCCGAAAATTCTTAAAAGTATTTGATTTTATTTTAAATTAATTTAATTGAATTTTTATTTATAAAATGATTATCAAAAGATTATCTTTTTATATCTTGATACTTCACCTGGATATTATTTTTATTTGTTAAGTGGAAAAGTTTGTTTTGATAATGAAATGGATGGGTGGAATTATAAAAAGTCACAACGACATCTTCAATAACACAGAAACATCAACGGCCTAAAGCTCATTAGAGAGGACAGATTTTTTCCTAATTAAAAGCCAGTCAGCTTCTTTTACAGGAAATGATTAGCGACCCCCAAAAAGAGAGAACGAGAGCTTTTGTTCTTTCACATATACTCAAACATACACAATATATATCGTATATATATATATAATTTGCGTGAATATTTTCACTGATGAGCAAGGCCATGTTTGGGCTTAGGTCCTTGTTATCGGGATTGTCTTTTTTTTTGTTTATCTGGTGTCAGTTACAGATAAATTGGCATTCGATTGGGTCAATGGCCCTGATTAAGAACATTCTTCAACAACAACAATATTTTACTTGAAAATTGAGAAAAAAAGTTCCTGGAGAAATCTTTTGGCCTGTAACTCTCCTACTTTCTTTCTCCAAAGAGATGATCAATTATCCAAATGCATTTATGAAAATCAACATAACAAAAACAAAAAAATAAAATTTATTTTTTTAATTGATTAGAAATGAGAAATGCATTTTTCAGTCCTTTCACTTTGTATTTTTATACTTGCAATCGATAAAATAAAAGCATCAAATCACTTTCATATCAAAAATGCGATAATAAAAAATGATTTATACAAAACATATGTAGTTAAATGTAATGACAAAAATAAAAAAATAATCGTTTAAATTATTATAAAATGTCATAACATATGACATGGTCATATATACAGCACTATATATAATATATATATATATATATATATATATAAAAACAGAAAATTAAATCACCACATTTAGATAAATTATTTAAATATCTATGCTGTATGTCAGTGATTTTTTTTTACCGCGGCACACTTTTAACGGTTTAAAAATTTGGCGGCCCACAAAGAAAAAGATAAGTATAAAAGTTTACCATATTAAAAAAAGTGGTCCCAAAAACGGTTTACCTTTTTTTAGAAAGTCGGAAATGTTTAAGAGCCTAGTCCCAAAAACGTTTTCCAAATTGAAAAAATTTAGAAAAAAAGTCGGAAATGTTTAAGAACCTCATAATCTCGCGGTACGGTGGTTGATAATCACTACTGTATGTAATTATAATTTAATACGATCTCTAAAAAATATCTATGTAAAATAATAATTGAAGTTATGTAGAAAAAAAAGAAAATTATTATAATTAATAACCAACGGTAATGTTTTTATTATAAATTCATATGATCTCCCTCTCTCTCTCTCTTTCTCTTTGTCCTTCTCTCTTCATCTTCATTTGGAGTGAAAATAATTTTATTTAGTAACTCACAAAAAAAACAAATAAGAAAATGAATTTATTAAAACGAATAAGAAAAAGAAAGAAGAAGAAGAAACAGAATATTCAAATGGCTATGATGTGAGATTCTCTTTGTTAGTTTATGCATTGTTTAATTTTCTAGATAATTATGGGTGATAATTCAAAGACATGAAACGAGATTAAGAGTAAAAAAAATGAGGGAGGTAACGGGATGGTGGCCTCCATTATCATAAGGCCGCCATTTTGCTATTTTACTGGGCACAGTCATGCGATCAGACAAAGAGACAGGCCGAAATAATATTTCAAAAATATAAATAAAAAAAAAAACTATTTCAAAAGTTTCAAGAAAAATAAACATATCAATAAATTCATTTATAATTATCAATAATCTCATATATATATAAAAGATATCTATCCTTTAAAGTTATTTATTTATTTTTTATTGAAAAGTATTTCAAGTATCCTTTTTTAAATGTTAATTTTTTTTAAGATTAGTATTAATTTTAATAATATATAAAAAAAATATGTTTTAGTGATTAACTGATACAATATAGAAAATAAATAAGTTGACCTGTGGCCAGGTCCGAACCGACCGACGGTTTGAAATAAATTAATTTCCAGATACAGAAACAATTTCAAATAATTTTCATATATCTATTAATGTAATAAAAAACAGATATGGATACATAAATAATAAATATAAACATTTTTAATTTTATTTTATTTATAATATATATGCAAGACCAGGCTGTGACGTCATGAATGGCTGGATGACGTCATATAATTTTAAATCAAGAAAAAACTAATAAATATGATTTTTCTCGTGGATAAAACCAATACAAAGTGCATGATTCGTGGTGATATATAAAAAATCTCCTTTGGTGTGAAAATAACCCTTTCCTTCATATCGTCGATCGCTAATACTACCACTTCCGGTTTCCGGAATTGCACCAAAAGTTGATCAATTCATCCCACTGATGCATTAAGTAAATATACCAAATTTCATCAAAATCGGTTGAGCCGTTCAGGCTGTACACATCTATACGGACGGACGGACAGACTGACGGACGGACAGACATCATGCTAAAAATACTTTTTTCTGTTTAGAAAATGCATGATTCGTGGAGATATGTAAAAATCTCCACATGTGAAATTTGGTGTGAAAACAATACCTCCCTTACTATCGTCGGTCGGTAAAAATATAAATATTATATATCAATAAATAAATAAATTTTCTTTTATATTTAAACTTATGTTCTGAAATTAACTGTTAAAAAAATAAATAAATAAAAATAAATAAATAAATATTTTTTTTAATATTTGTTTAAATTATTATTATAAAAATTAAACTTCAAACAAAAATACCAAAATTTCATTTAATGCAAAGATGTTGTGATTTACTATTATAACATTGTGATTAGAGAGGCAAATAAAATAATTACGATAATGTCTTTGTAATTATAATAGAAGAGTAGAAAAAAGATTATCATTAGTAATTTATTAAATTTTACCAGAACGTAACTTTTCTACAATAATAATATTTAATTTAATTAATGAAAGATTAAATCACAAGAAGACGAAAATTAAAAAAAAAAAAATGAAAATTAGAGAAACATTTTTCTATCTATCGCTAATTATTATTATTATATATCATTTGATGGCTTTAATTATAGGGAATTTAATTGTTTAAAATGTTTCGAATAAAATACACCAATGAAGAATTTAAAAGATAAAAAAGATAGAAAATATTAAAATGATTTTCTTATCTTCTAATTTATTGTTTATTTTATTATTATAAAATTAAATTAATTATATACTTAAATTTAAACAAAAATATGAAAAAAAATATAAATATTAAATTGAAAGATCAATTATGTTAATTTTTTTTAATTACAATACTTATTACAATAAATGATACCTTAGATAAATTAAAATTATTAAATTTATGGAAAAAAAATATAATAATAGTAGAACTATTAAAAAAAAAATTAAAAAAAGAAATATAAATTTATCGCTAATTATTATTATATCTTTTGATGTCTTTAATTATAACTAAAAAATTTATTTGGTGTGATCTAAAAATATGGATGAAATTCGAGAATAAAAAAATTGATGTACAGAATTTGAATCTTTTGGGACACTATGTTATAATATTATTGATATTAATATAATTTTTAAATTAGTAAATAGTTTTTCTCTTTTTTTATATATTTAAAACAGGGAGAGAAAGATAAGATCATTGATCAAAAATCTAGATACAATAATTTCTATATTTAATATCAGTTTACAAAAACATCGTATAAGAAACGTAAGTTTTTAAATATTTATATATATATATATATGAATGTGTGTGTATGAGTGTGTGTTTTTTTATAACTTTTCCAAATGGTAGCTTATAATTAAGCCTTAATTATATTTATTTATTTTCATCTGTTTTTATTTAGGTATGTAGTTGATTATAAAAAAAAAGTTTTATTTATAATGGCTTTTAATTCGGAAGAATTTGGATAGAGATAAGTTTGGTATTTTAATAATAGAATCATTAGCGTATGGAAGATATAAATTTGAAAATTATTTAAATGATTTTTTTTTAATTTAATCTTTTGATATACAACTCTTAGATAATCTTGCTTTTTATATATATAAATAGATATGTATTATTATTATTATTATATTAAAAATTTGGTTTATTTGAAATTTGTTATTATCTTAAAAGTGAATTCTTCAAAAAGATATCAGAATATCTATAATTAATAAAATAACTGCATAATAATTAGAAGAAAAATAATAGAAGAATAGAAAAATAATATGAAATAATATAAATTAATTAAAATGTGCAGATATAAATAAAAAATAGATATATAAAAGCATGAAGAAGTTCAAAAAATAAATAAATAAATAAAATATCAAAGTTATTTTAAAAAATAATAATTTTGGATTCAGTTTTCTTTGTCTTTTTTCCATAATTGATTAAATAAAATTTTATAATAGTGAAGTAAGAAGAGCAAAAATAAAATAAACAAATAAATAAATATTGTAATAAAAGAATAACAATATTACTCATAATAGCGTTGACAATCATAACTTGAAATAATTTAAAGCTCTAAAAGATTATTTATATAATGTTATTTTCATTAACAGTGGTAGTTCTTTGTTTTAAAAGAAAAAAAAATGAAAAAAACGCTAAAATATAATCTTTTTTTCCAATTTTTACTATCTCGCCAGAGATAGTATTGCGATCACGAAAATTTTCGATGTTGAGATTTTGATGTTTTTATACGTTTTGAAGGTTCCTGAATCATTTTCACTAAGGTTGAGAAAAATGTCTGTGTGTGTGTGTGTGTGTGTGTGTGTGTGTGTGTGTGTATGTGTGTGTGTATGTATGTAGGCAAGATTACGCAAAAACGGTTTGAGCTAGAATGATGAAATTTGGTACATGGACATTATTCAAAATTCATAGTTTTCTATCACCTTTTGAGAAATGTAGCTCAACCGGAAGAGGGTCATTACCTACAACGTTTTGATTTTTTTTCCTCTAAAGTGACCGTAAAAATAAAGATATATGTTTGATAATTTTTCACATGATTAATAATTGTATAAAACTGCTATATATAGAATTTCAGCTTGATTAATTCGCTGAAATTACCAGAATTAATTTTTTAACACTGCAAATCTCACGCGCCAACACGTGACGTGGTGCCATCAACAAAAAGCCAAACATGCGCTGGTTTAATATTTATTATTTATTATTTATAATTTATAATTAATTAAATTTAATTTAAATATAATATATTATGTTATTTAATCCAATTCAAATTGCGAGATAGTCGAGTGGAGACACTCCAGCTAATTTGTTTTATTCTAAATATGCATTTCTTCTAACATTCTTAATACATAAATAATTATAATAATTTATATTTCTTTATTATAATAACAGATAATACATGGAAAATAATAATAAAAGGCAAAATCTACTTATATATTCGTCTAGGAGAGATAAAATATTAAAGTCCCATTCGGATTAGCATTTTTTTCTCTCCTACCCACCCCCTTCCCCCCTCTCACTATGTTTCTCTTTTATCTTGATATCCGAAGCGTAATTGTCAAAAATACTTAACGAAAAGATAATTTATAGGGTCGAAGACACTTTATTATTATTATTTTTTATTTTAATATTTCGTCGGCCGTTGAAGTCTCCTCTGATTAATTCCACCCGAAGAATTACATTTCTAGAAAGAACCCGGCGCCTATCAAATAACCAGATGTCTTTTCCGATTTCCCAGGTCATTGATCACACACCGGGTCTGATTTCTTAAATTTTCATATCGGATAAAGCCAAAATGATAAACCACCTGTTTATGAAATCAATAGGTAACCAACCACGTACTCCTTTAACAACTCCACTCCCCATTTTCCCTCACTACTCTTTGGTACTAGAATGAAAAAATAATAATTTTTTCCAAATCATGTAAATGTAAATGTTTCGTCTTCTTGAAAATAAAAACATAAATATAGAGATAGATATCAGAGTGTAATTATACGACGGCTCTATGATTATAATTATAGGATAATTTTATTTTAACGTGAATGAATTAAATTAAGAAATTTTTATTAGGTTACATATATATATATATATATATATATATATATATTATACATATATTCCAATTAGAAATGGGTATAAGGCGTTAAACAATTTTAATTATATGATGTCAAAAGAAACTCATACTTCCATAAAGAAATTTATTCATATATCCAACGTGTGTTCTTTTTTATTTTGAAAATTATATTATAAATAATAATATTCAAAGTGAAATTAATTTCATCAAGATGTAATGAATTTTATTTTTTTTTATAACTTTTTATATTATATATCTATAAATGGAAGAAATTTAAGATAAGATTTTGCAAAGTGATTTACAGATAACCAAAAGAAAATTTTGATTTTTAAAGATAAAAATAAGAAAATTTCTCATGTCAATCCATCTGTCGACAAGTTTCTTAATTAATTATAAAAAAATAATCGCTGATTAAAATCGGATTCCCAACACTTTTAAAATAAGATTCATGAATGATTACAGGCAACAACAACAAACACGAAAAATATTAAATGTGATGGTAAAAAAAATTAATAGTAATAATATAATAATTAAATAAATAACTAAAAATAAATTATTTTAAAAGTTATATTAAATTTTGATCAAAGTTAGTTATTTTTATAGTTATATTAAATTATCGTAAATATTATTAAAATTTTTATATATCTAACATTTACATTAAAAGGGTCTTCTTCGATTTTTGTTATTATTTTAGGTTGATAAAAATTGAAAAAAAAAAAATAAAAATGATTTAAAATAAACATAAGAAATAGATGGAGAAATTTGTCTGTAAAACAAAAAATAAATAAAAACAGAAAAGTAATGGAATTTATTTAAATATATATATATCATTTAAGATAAAATATTATTATTATTATTTTTCTTTTTATTTCAAATTTATTTTGTATTTTTGAATAAAATATGTATATTCTTATAGATATTCCAATTTTATTTTGTTGTTATTAGCATATAATTTCAAGCAATATCTATTAGAGATAAAAATATTAAAATATTTTAAAAGTGAGGGCTGGAAATTTGAATGAGTGGTGTTTATTCAGAAACTCAAAAATTTAATACTATAAACTAAATGTAGAAATTTCTTCAAATTTAACTAAATTTAAATTAATTATTGTTTTTTTTTAATTTGTCCATGAAAATTCACAAAATTACTTCCATTTAATTAAATATTATTTTTATACTAATTAGATAATAATAAAGTAATAATTCCAAGCATACTTAGAGAGTGACCCTCACTTCTCTCTTTTCTTTATCTAAACGTTTCTTTTAATGTATATTTAATAATTTAATTATACATGACCACATAATTTATTATAAATTATATAATGTTTTAAAATAAACTACTTAATTGGTAAATATATGTTTTTAAATATCATGATTTTTAACTAAAACTTTCAAGTGACCCAATAAATTGAAAACAGAATTTAAAATAAATTAATTTACATAAACTTTTAGTTAATATAAATAAATAAATACTTTAAAAATTCAGATCTAATATTTTGTTAATTTATTTTTTGGGAATTTAAAGATAAATTTAATATTATTGTCATCAATAAATAAACCTGTTTTATTAAATTAAAAAAAAAATGAATATGCATACTGGTATTAAATGAATTGGATAAAAAATTGGAGAAGGTATATATTTAATGTTCAATATAAAATAAATATTATTTCTAAAGAGATCGAAAGATAATACTTTTATTTCTTTTAAGAAAATGTCACTAAATTATTCACTATATTTTAATATATACTTATATATTTATATGAAAAGGTGCGAGGAATGACAGCTGTCTAAATAAAGCATAATCAGGTAAAAATAGACTACAATAAATTGATTAAAAAAAAAAAACAAAATTAAAATGAGTTCAAAAAATAAATGTTAAAAAAAATTAGAATATTTTATTATATTTTCAAATGAGAGAATTGGTAGTTTTTATTGTTTCATTTTATTAATTACTTTGGAATATTAATGGTTATTTTAATCTCTTAATGAGGTAAATACGATCGTTAAATTGTCAGGTGAAAAATTATTTAATGGTTGGCATCGAGAGGTCTACCTCATTGGAAAATATAATAACTAGGCAAAATGTATTTACAGATATTAGATTTAAAATTATTATATATAATTGTTTTTATTCTACTATACTTTTAATTTTTTATTGGCTAATTCAGGGGTGGCCAACCTGTGGCCCGCGGGCCGCATGCGGCCCGCCGTAATCATCTTTGCGGCCCGCGAGGTTTATCACTTTTATATTCTGCGCCCTCATAAAACAAATATCGCACTAGTGAAATAAATATGATTTCATTTTTTTTATTTCGTTGTTTCTTTTTTTATTTTTAGTATTATATATTTTTTACAATGTGCATTCAGTATCATTATTATTATATTATATATGTTTATATGTAAAAATAATAGTAAACATAATAAAAATTCATTATTTTTCAATTTGTCACACCAAACAATATCTATAATGGGTCTAAATCTAATATGGGTATGTATAATTTTATATGCGGCCCGCGAAGTTATGATGAATTTCCAAAGTGGCCCGCAAGATCATTTGGGTTGGCCACCTCTGGGCTAATTACAAGTAAAATTGATAGTTATATTAAGAGAATGAAAATCGTTTGAAAAATTGTACAATTTTTCGTATTTTAATATGCTTTTATTTATCAGGAATGTCATATTTTATAAGATATACTTATGTCATTTAAATCTATTAAAATATTTAATAAATAAGAAACAAAAATCAAAATAATATTTAAAAATAATAAATATTGATTCTTTAATTTACTGTTTTATCATTGTTTATATTTCGGTTAGGATTAATTAATTGTAATTGGACTTAAAATAGGTCTGATCTCTCCATCATTTCCATAATTTCCAAACACAAACATAAACATAGAGAAAGAGAGAGAGAGAGAGAAAGAGAGAGAGAGGAAGAGAAAGAGCAATTGCGGAATCCAGGCAATGAACTAAAATTGGCGGCTCCGCACCAGTTTTGGGATTTTGGTCAACTGGTTGTGTTTTAGTTTGTGAAGAGATATCCATTGCAGCCATAATTTAGCCTAATTGACAGCTGGCGGCTTTGGGGCCACCTTATCTTAGGTGTCTTATTATCCGGTCCACGGTTAGCTAAAAATTTGCCCCATCCGCCCCTCCACTCCGAACTGTATTCAAAGACAATCGAAGAGAATTTGGTTATTGACCTCACCACTATTGATCTATTCATCAGATTTCGTCATTATTTTTTTCTTAGTTCGCCAAAAATAAATTAGCTGGAGTGTCTCCACTCGACTATCTCGCAATTTGAATTGGATTAAATAACATAATATATTATATTTAAATTAAATTTAATTAATTATAAATTATAAATAATAAATAATAAATATTAAACCAGCGCATGTTTGGCTTTTTGTTGATGGCACCACGTCACGTGTTGACGCGTGAGATTTTCAGTGTTAAAAAATTAATTCTGGTAATTTCAGCGAATCAATCAAGCTGAAATTCTATATATAGCAGTTTTATATAATTATTAATCATGTGAAAAATTATCAAACATATATCTTTATTTTTACGGTCACTTTAGAGGAAAAAAAATCAAAACGTTGTAGGTAATGACCCTCTTCCGGTTGAGCTACATTTCTCAAAAGTTGATAGAAAACTATGAATTTTGAATAATGTCCATGTACCAAATTTCATCATTCTAGCTCAAACCGTTTTTGCGTAATCTTGCCTACATACATACACACATACACACATACACACATACACACACACATACACACACACAGACATTTTTCTCAACCTTAGTGAAAATGATTCAGGAACCTTCAAAACGTATAAAAACATCAAAATCTCAACATCGAAAATTTTCATGATCGCAATACTATCTCTGGCGAGATAGTAAAAACAAAAAAATTAAAAACATCTAGAAATATTAATTATAAACAACAACAAGAAACAACAAAAAAATATAAGTAATATATAACAAAAACTTAATGATATATAAAATAACAAATATAACAAATATAAACTAAAATACAAATTTAACAAAAAACAATTAATAAAATAAAACAATAAATAATTAATAAAATTACAAAAAAAGAAAAAAACACAATGATTAAAAATTTTAATTTTAGGTAAATATCAAATCTAAATAAATATTAAAATAGGTATGATTGTGATTAATGCAATTTGAGGAAAGGATTAATTACAACTTGAAAATAATTCCAGTCAGCTACAATATCCTTGAAATTCGACTTAGATAAATTATTTAAAATGTGTTGTTTTTTGTTTTTAAATAATAATCAATATACTATTTTATTTAGAAAAAATTAAAAAAATAAATTTAATTGAAATTAAAAACTTTTACATGGATGTAATCCTTGATCCGAAAAATTGATTTTTATTGACATTAATATATGAAAGGATTTACTAAGTTGCGTTTATTTTCTCAAATATGGTTAATTAATCATTTTGCTAATAACAGAAAAAAAAATTGTTATTTCAGTTATATAACAAAATACTAATTAATTAGAAACTCAAATTAACAAAAAAAAAAATAATTAAATAAATACATAAACAGAGGAACAACTAAACGAAGAACAAAACGAAATAAATTTCTAATGATTGCCAGATAATTAACTATGAAATTAATCTTAATTATATGGGGGAAAATTTGTAATCAATTTACCCTGATTTTAGTTTATCATTATTAATAATAAAATTAATAATACAATATTAATTAATTAAAAAAAATAATGTTTTTTTTTTGATAAATCTTTAAAAAAGATATTAACTTTAAAAGGATTAGTATCTAAAAATTAAAAACAAAAATGTTAATGGTGTCAATTTTTAAAAATATTTTGTATTGTAAAGAATGAAAGATAGTATGAATAACAATATTACTTGTAAGCCATCACCAAATAATTACAGTTTTTTAAATAAAATAACTGATAATATCCTAAATGTTTCATAAAAATGGATTTAAATGTGATTTTTTTTCTTAATAATCTTTTTACTATCTGGCCAAAGATATTATTGCGATCACGAAGATTTTGATGTTTTTATACGTTTTGAAGGTTCCTGAATCATTTTGGCTAAGGTTGAGAAAAATGTCTGTGTGTATGTGTATGTATGTGTGTATGTAGACAAGATTACGCAAAAACGGTTTGAGCTAGAATAATGAAATTTGGTATGCGGGCAATATTCAAAATTCGTAGTTTTCTATCAACTTTTGAGTAATGGAAGATGGTCATTACCTACCACATTTTGATTTTTTTTCCTCTAAAGTGGCCGTAAAAATAAAGATTTTTTACATGATTAAAAATTGTATAAAACTGCTATATATAGAATTCCAGCTTGATTCGCTGAAAGTACCAGAATTATTTTTTAATATTGCTATCACACGCCAACACGTGACGTGGTGTCTTCAACAAAGAGCCAAACACGCGCTGGTTTAATAAATATTATTTATTAATTTTAATTTATAATTTTTAATTAATTAAATTTAATTTCCATATAATATATGTTATTTAATCCAACAAATTGCGAGATAGTCGAGTGGAGACACTCCAGCTTATTGATTTTGAATATAGACCTGCATATCTGATATATCTATTGTATACAAAATATTTTATAATAAATATATATCTATTTACAAACCAAATAAATAATTTACATAATATTTTTGATTGCTTTTATATTTACCTTCACCAGTTGATATAAATAAAATATAAATAATGATAAAAAAATAATTATTAGTGTATGAGTTAATTGAATATACAACAAAATGTATACGTATTCAGGGGAAGGGGGAGGAGTCTAGATCTAATCAATAATTTGATTATATTTATATTTATTATATTATATCCAATAATAAAATAGTTATAGAAATCAATTTATTAATATATAAAAGGGAAAAATGATAAGGAAGCGGTATGGCCATGTTATCCCTTATCAAAACAAGCCTTGGTTGGTTGTCGGGCAAATATTTCCGATCTAACCTCTAGCCAATGAAATGTTTAAAACACTATAATTTAATCTCAGCTATAAAGAGAATATATTCAGGTGTTATAAATGGCATTAATCTAACACTTTTGTTTTAAAAACACAGAAGGAAATTTATTTTTATTGCTAGAGGTAAAGGGTGAAAGAAAATTGATGGAAATAAAAATATTTTATTGAGTATGATTTTATAACAAGAAAATAAGATTAAGATTGGATATTTATATATAATAATATAACTACCTATTCAAATAAGGAATGGAAAATAAACTGAAAAGAAAAAAAAAAAATAATTCGCATCAATAATTTTATGCGGCTCAATTTAATGATCACATATTTTCGTATTATAATAGAATCTAATATAATAATGTAATTATCTTTTTTCTAATTATTATTTAATTTGATGGATTTTTTTTTGTTTATTTAATTTTATAACAGTCAGTAGAAACTTTTGATTTTGTTCTTCGTTAGTAAAAGGAATTTTAAAAACTCATATCATCTTAACTATAATAATATATGCAATAAATATAAAATATTTTTTATATACTATTCAATATAAATAATGAAAAATATTAGTTCAAATTTTTTTAGTAAAATGGAATTAAGCATGGAATTAATATAAGTATGTATTATTTATTTTTTAATAACTGTCCATTTCATGGTTCCATACGTTATACTCAATATGTGACTATATTCGTAATCAAAATTAAAAATTCAATAAAAAATAATAAACAAATGAATTTATAAAACCTTAACTCCCTTTTCAAAATGTTAGATCGGGCAAAAAAAAAAAAAAATGGAGGGAATTTTTCCAAATTTTCAGTTACATATTTTTTTATTTTTTTTTTTGGAATGATTATACGAAAAATCCTTTAAATACAAATAATTATTCTAAATATTCTCAAGCAAAAAAGTTATTAAGAAAAGTAAGAAAGTCTAGGTTTAAGAAATATATTTACAAAATTTAATATTTTTTATTGTATTCTTAATCGGAATATGTATATCCTATATATATATATAAATTTAATATCATATATATAATAAAATTTCATGACTTGGTTTCAGTTTAATAAATTATAAATTTAATATTAAATATGTGGAATTTTTTAATTTAAAAAATTCTCTATCATTTTAAATAATAATTTTTTTTTTAAATTAAATTTCTAGGTCAGGGATGGCGAACCTATGGCTTGTTTTAAAATTTTGATGGTACGCACAAAGGCAAGATTATTTTTTAATAATTATAACTTTTTTTCATTACGATAATAACATATTTTAATAATTTCTGAAATTTTTGAATATCATCTGAGATAGAAAGAAAGTTATTAGGATAATAAAACAAATGTTTAAAATTCAAATTTGCCTAAAATTCAGTTAAATATTAGAAATAATATAGTGAGTTCACACCACTATAATCTAAAATCAATTAAAGAATTTTCATATAATCAAAAAAAAAAGACAATTTTTAGGAAAGATATATTTTTATCACAAATAAATTCCTAATTTTTTAATAATCATTTTATTTTTTCGGTATAAAGTTTAATATTTAAAATTATAACACTTTTAGACAGAATAGTTATACAAAAATATTCGATTATATATTAGCGCTAAAAGGGGTGGTGGATAAAAATTTTTTGACAATTTTGTGGCACATTAGTTACTTCAAATATAGATTAGATTTTTTATAATTTTGTGGCACGGACATCCAAAACGGTTCACCATCCCTCTATTAGGGGTAAAATTGTATTTATTTAAATATATTAGGATTTAAATTTAATAAAAATTGTGAGTATATATTTTTATTTATAATATATTTCCTTGCACAAATTTTAAATAGTTAATTATGAGTAACATTATAAGATGTTGATAAAATAAAAATTAGCGAAACCTTTTTTTTAAGTAAAGTATAGAGAAGAAGTTTTGTTTTTAAAATTGATCCACACAAATTTATTCTTTAAGATTTTTTTTTTATTTTTTATATAATATCTGCATTTTTTTTTATTAGTCTATCAATTAAGAAAAACTTCTTGTGATTGAGTCATATATATATATCTTCTTTCAAAACCGAGATGATAAAGGATCATTTATAGTTCCACATTAAATTTTTAATGTGCACTAAAAGGGTTTTAACATTTTTAGCATTTTCCATTTTAAAGATCTTAATTTATTTTTATTTATTTTTGTTTTTATATATATGTACATATATATAATCAATGCTCCCCCCTTGGAACCATTCAAAAATGGAGTGTTTTATTTCGTGTATTTTATGGATATAAATGGATTTTTGTTGAGCGTGGAGAGGAGGAGTGGGAAATTCCTTAGTATACCTATGTTGAAAATTTCTATCCGAATTGTCACACTTCGCTAAATATGGTATTTGATTTTGCGACGTGTTTCGAATACAAGCCGGGCACAATTCTCACATCTTTTGTAGAAAAACCACCTGGCGGTTTGCTTAGATGTATAAATTTAGGTGGTAACAATTAATACATATTCGATGCTGACCATGAAATCAATTAAGGTTTCATGGAGGAAATGTGAAAATAATAATATAATAAAAAGTTAATATGATGAAAAATGATGAAAAATACTGATCATGATGAAATGACTCAAGTCGGTGGAGACATTTCAAAAGAATAAAATGAAATAAAAAATAATAAATAAAAAGAATAACGAAGTAATATCAAGAATAGAATTCACCGACAGAATATGAAGAAGGCTCATAATTAAACATATAATAATAAAATAAATTAAAATAAATAAAATAAATAAAAATAAAACGTTATAAAATTTCAATAAACATAAAAATGAAAAACAATACTAATTATTTGTGATATTAAATAAATACTAGATACGGTATGGACTATAAGCCAGTGATTCTGAACCTTTTTATTACCGCGGCACTCTTTTAACGGTTTAAAATTTGGCGGCCCACAAAGAAAAAAGATAAGTGAAAAAGTTTACCATATTGAATAAAAGTGGTCACCTTTGTTTTAGTTTTTAGAACCATATTGAAAAAAATTTAGAAAAAAAAGTCGGGAATGTTTAAGAGACTAGTCCCAAAAACGTTTTACCTTTTTTTTAGAACCAAATTGAAAAAAATTTAGAAAAAAAGTCGGAAATGTTTAAGAGCCTCTTTGCATTTGTAATAATTTTGCAGTACATTTTGACTTTTAAAAATCTCGCGGCACAGTGGTTGAGAATCACTGGACTAAGCGTTATCTGATATTAACAAAATAGTCATTATAAAATTTATTTTATATTTTAAATAAAGTATTATTTGATTTAAGATTATATATGAAGTATAAAATTATAATAAACACATTATCATTCAAATCATTATTTGCAATGTTATATTTAAAATATTTTATTTTAATTTATTTTTTTCCCCCATTAATTAAATAAAGTTATGTAATATTTATTAATTTTCAAAAAATGAAATGAACAAATTAAAATATGTTAATAAATTTTATAAAATGAATATATTCTACATTTTAAAGATATTATATATAACCTAAAGCAGAGGTTCTCAAACTGTGGTACATGCACCACTTATAACATAACAATGGTACCTTCTGTACAGTTACTTCTAGTAACGAAATCATTATAGTGGTACCTGAACCTGATGAAAGTTTGAGAACCCCTGATCTAAAGTTATATTCAAATATAATTCCACAATTCTAATTCAAAACAAACAAAAAAAAACCTATTACTAAAATAATAATAACGATGAAAATAATAACAAATATAGAATTTAACTAATAAATAAAAAAAAAAATTAAAACAGTATATATAAATTTTAATATGATAAAATATATGAAAAACAAAATAAATAAAAGAAACAATAGAATAATACAAAATGATGGCGATTCAACAAAAACAAAAGAAAAAAAAAATGGTATTCTGATGGTAAATATGCTAAAATTTATATACCTAAAAACAAAACAAAACAATCGTTTAACCATTGATTTAGTTTATTTTTGTTTATTATAAAAAAAGTGAAGAATTTGAAAAGAGAAAAGGTAGAGTATTTTTTTTTTATTTTTAAATTAAAAAAATAAATAAATAAACAACTAACATCCATCAATGTTTTTATTCCCAATTAACCGCTTAGAACGTTGTTTTAATTAATTAACTAATACTATGAAAACTCACAGTTTATTCATAATTATTTGAGAGAGATAATTAATTTGTCAAAAACTTTTGATAATAATTATAGAGTTAGTTATACTATTGCCAGAAAGTCATCAACATCAGGATCCCTTTCTCAAAATATGTAATTTACGGGGTTTTATTCTAGACACCTGGACATTTTTTTATAACGCTGAAAGGGCAGTCATTGTGTATCAAATCGGTTTGAGAGTCCTATATAAGCGTAGAGGATTTTTTATTAACATGTTGACGGACAGTTGGAACAAGTGAAGTTCAAAAATTGACACTATATGATTTTTCAATTTTTAGAATAGTAGAAGTATAGTTTTACTGTTTCTGCTTAAATAAATTTAATTTTTATTAATTTACTACTCTTAATTAGGTTGCGTCTATAACCGTCATGGCGCCAGCGGACTCTCGACACTAAGTAATAGGACGATGACGGCTATAGCAGCAAACATTTAAAAACGTAAATGATAGGTTTAATGACTCAAATAAGCATTTTTTTGTGTTCAACAAAGTATTTTTTGGGGTTTTACACGAAATGTTAGTTCATAATCAAACAAAAATAAATAAATGACAAAAAAAAATTATTATAATTTTATAATTATTATACATTAGTTTCGATATGCCATGTTTTTTAAGCATGGTGCAGGACACAGTGCAGGTTTTGACATGCAATTCTTGCAGCAATACGATGTTTCTAATGCTGGATAATTTTAGCTGGGACTGAAGCAAACACAAACCTAAAAAATTTCTCATTTCAATCGTATCAGTATTTTTGAAATTTGCCTTCCTACTATGCCTTGTATGTGGCCGTGTTTGATTGCAAAGTTTTATGCCGTAATCATTTGTAGATTTGATAATCATTTCCATTACCTGATCATCCCATATTTTATCAAAAACCTGAATTGGAGAAACATTTTCGTCTATGTCCAAAAGAATCCCAACGGCATCTGCATCAAAAGAAAAGTTTCTTATAGGTATTGTATTGGTATGCCATGTTTAATCATTTTCTGGTGCTTCTAGTTCTTCATATTCCTCATCTGTAGTTGATTCATTATCTTCACAACTCGAACTATCATATTCAGCACTGTCAGCATCAGATTCAGATGCACTGCTGCTTGACCCCTATCTATTTCCTCAAAAAGCCTCAGCAGCCTAGCTTCTCCCCTTCCCAACTGGCCATTTTCTTTAAATATTGAATAAACATTTAAATTTTATTTTATATTATTAATTATTGTATATTATATATATATTTATTATTAACATTATTATTATTTATTTATATTTCAAATGTTCAAATTATAAAAAAAAAAAATAAACAGTTAAGGTTATACTCTACTTTTTAACACTAATATATCAAAAAATGCAAAATTTTCATTTTTTTTTATTTTTTCATTACATTGTAAATTCAATAATAAACAAATACTTACCAGTATAAACAATAAATATTGTTAAATGTATCAATAACAACTATTATATAAATTCAAGAGATCGCGTTACTTTAACAATCTCGTGCATACATATCCAAAAAAATTTTTAAAAAGTTTTTTTCAAAAATGTGCCACTAGGTTTATACTTTTATGTATGTAAATGCAAATTTGTGGTGCTATAATCGCAGAGTCTAAAAATGACCGTTTCCTTTTGGACGGTTATAGCCGTCATGTCACATTGTGAATTTCGCTTTGACGGCTATAGACGCAAGTGTCCGTCAACGTGTTAACTTAAAAATAATTCGATTCAAATTTCAAATTGAATAAATTTTGAAAGAATAATCATTTTTTTCAATAGTTTAATGATATGAAATGCAAACTATCAATTTAATATATATATATATTATTTGTGAAAGGAGGTGCAGAGAGAAAAAACGATGACTAAAGAAAATAATTAGAAAATTATTTTATTTAACACGACGTTTCGAATGATGGTCGCGTTCTTCTTCAAAACTAAAAAGTTGTTAATTAATACACACATAGTTTATGTATTAAATACAGTATTTGTACAATATTATCTATAGTAATTTATGAAATTATACATTATGCGAAGAACTCTGTCCAACTTATCTTTATTTAATCTTTTTATTTTCCCTGAGTGCACCTCCTTTCACCAACTATATAAAGATAATCTAATATACTACTAATATCATTATTATATTATATTATATTATATTATTCTTGCAATTTGAAATATAATTTGTTTCATAATTCCAAAAAATACGAGTACTATTCAAATTAAAAGTCACATGATTTTATTTTTTTCAAAGTTCATTAGTTTATTATTTAGTAGTAATCGTAGTGGTTCATTAGTATATGTATTTTAAGAAAGGCTTTCCTACCACTTGGAATTTAATAAAAAAATATGTTTACAAATAAACCAAAAAAATAGAATATTAAATTAAATTTTTTTTTTATTTAAATGATCAATTAATGGTGTAAAAAATTAAAGGTCAACATTTATATTATATAAATAATATTTTGCAACCATTTTATTTTTAATAATTTACAAGTTAGTTTTATTAAAATAAAATATAAATATGAATTTTAATTCGAAATAATCATGAAAATTATGTAAATTAATTATTATGGTATTCAATTATTATATAGGATTTAAGAAAGGAGAAATTTTGCGTTAAAATAAAAAAAAAAAAAAAAATGAAACGGTTATTTATCTAATCTGAAGATAATGGGAATTTAATTTAATAAAACATTCTTGATCTTTTCTAAAGGGGGCGATTATGCAGTGGTGGCGTTTATACAGGTCCGATTTGCATAATCCCCCACTGGGGGATTTCGATGACCTGTGGGAGGGGAGGAGGGCTCCTACCGGTGATCATTATCTGAAATTAGCCTCCTTGTTTTTTTTTTGAATCTAGTGTAAATGATCAGCATGATACTTTTACAGCAGCCTTGTAAAACGCACCGCTGAATACATCATTAGCCTTAAGCCTAACGCCCTTTTGGCCTTCGCAGAGGTTAGCGTCAGGTTTCAGGTATGTGTGATTAATCAGCCTGAAGGCTGGAAATTTGAATCATAATACGGGGATCGTGATAATTATTTGAAATTTAGTAGAAAACTATTCAATAGCTTTTGGAGGCTGGAGGAGATAAATAAGAGATATGTTGGAATTTGAATAAGAATTGAAAAAAAGAGATTGGAAATACATTCGGAGGAGATACTCATAAATTGGATTGGAAATGAATAAAAAAAATACAATAATAAGATTTTTCTCTTCAATATCAAATAACAAAAATTTAATCAGAGATCCCTATAAAATTTACTACTTATTTGTAAGATAATCAATCAACTAAATAAATAAATTAACGAATGAATGAAAAATTAAAAATCAAAATCAAATAATATACTAACTCTAATTTCTAAAAATAATTCATTTTGTTATATAGGGGAGAGATTGCTATTGACAAATCACTTTCATTATTTTGCACTTATGCTGATACCTGTTTAGTATTCTACTTGAAGTTTCAAAGTAGCAAACTTGACCGAATGCTTATCTACTGTCAATCAATAATTCAAGAAACCAAAATTATACTAGTCTTCATTTAAGGACAGGAAATGCAAGTTGTACGTGCAAACCGAATAATGTGTAAACCCAAAAGTACCAAAATCAGTATGATAATCCCAAATTAAATGGGTGAAGGAGACTGGTTTTTGAGCGTCCAAAAACCTACGGTGACAGATGACACAAACCTAGTCATGCTAAGAACTCCAGAATCTTATTTCACTTGGATGGATTTATTAGTTTGGGAATAAATGCAAAAATTGCATTAACCTAAAAAAAGGGAACAGGGTATAAGAGAATGATGATTAAAATAACTTTTGGAATTAAACGGTAGGACTCTCACTAATCAATATCTCATAGTTTTATCAAACTCCCAAATTTTAATCAATTCTCTTTCAGCTTATATTATTAATATAAAAATGTTATTTATTTCAAAACTTAATTATTGTTTTTATTGAATTTTTGATTTTTAAATTAAATATTTTTTTAGTATGAAAAATCCACATAAGTTATTTTAATGTTTTTCATTAAAATTTGTAAAAAAAAAAATTACACCGATAGAAATAATATGGAGGATCTACAAATTTCTGACACTTCTTCCTATGATTATAAATAGGGTAAATGTACCAGTAGTTGACAGTGTACCAGTAGTTGACACTTGTACATTTAATATGGGATAATAATTCTTATATCTGTCTAAACATTTCTAAATATACGTTATATGAAAGTAGTCTATATTGAAGATATGTAAATATAAAAGATTTGAGTCACCGTTCTTCGAATGCTTAAGGAGGCAAATCACGAATTTTTATTTTTATTTTTGTATTTTAGTATTGACATCAATATTAAATATTATTAATTGAATGTCCATATTACCTAATTTTATGGGTGTTTTTATATGCTAATGTTAAAAAAAATTATATAAAATATATAAATTGCATTGGTTTGTAGATAAATTCTTCATTATTAAACAATAATGGGTGATATGATTAAACAATGAATCATATCACCCAAAACTCAAATTGATATCTGATAAAAAACAGAAGGTATCAAATTTTTCTCATAAGGTTATCCTATAGTGTCAACTACTGGTACATTCACCTTACTATGAAATTAAATTTTTATGAATTTCGTTTTTAATATACATAATACATAATTTAACGTATCCAATTTTCCAATGTTCGGGTTTGGACTTTAAAAAAATATATAATTTACAAAACGGGAATATTGATTATATTACATGTTTCTGCAGAATTATTTATATATAGGCGCAATAGTATGAAATATACTTTATTATATTATTTCTATCTTAAATAACCTTTATTTATAAATCTAATCTATAGATCTTCAATCAATTAAAATATTCAAAAAGTCAGAAATTAATGTTAATATAAAATAACATTTCAAGAAATAGATTAAGATTTAAATAATGTTAATAATAAATGTAATAAGAATATATTCATTTAGATAATATAATACTTTTCAAAACCACAAAAATTTATTGATTTGAATATTTAATGACACTTAAAAAGACATTTAAGAAAAAAAAAACAATTAAAATTATTTTTCTCTAAATCGAAACGTTGAAAAATTTAATATTATAGAAAAAATATATAAATTTTCCCGAAAATAAAAGTAATTTAATTAACCATAATTATATAATATTTATTTGTTTAATTTAAGATTATTATTAAGATATATATATACATTAATACTTTTTTTTAATAAAATGAAACATTTATTGAAAATATTGAACCCTACCTGTAATAGAAATGCCGTGAAATTCCCATTAGTAATGGCAGCAGATGATATATGATCAGATGTTCCAGGAACTAAAAAAAAAAAAATAAAATAAAAATTTAGTCAATTAAAATTATTAATAAAAAAAAACAGATACAATTTTTTGACATTATAAAATATTAGATTTATTAAATTTCTCAAATTAATAGGTAATAATACTAAAATGTATATTTTAAAATTAAATGCTAATAAATAAGAATATTTAAATTGGGACAGTTATGCAATGTACGAATTTAAATGACGATAATATGATGCAATTTACAGATATAAGGGAAGTGTGAGGGAAAAATAAAATTACCAGACTGAGATAAAAATAAATCCCTTGAACGAATAAATCAAAGGATCAGCTTTCCAAATTTATGCCTTTCAAATGGATATAATGAAAAATATAAAATGTTATTAAAGAAATTGAAATTAAAAAAAAATTAATATAACATATTTTTAGTATTTATTATTAAAAATACAAAATGTATTTTTTTTAAAAAAAAAAAATTAAGAAGAATAAAAATATCAATATCCAATGATCTAATAATATTTGAAATTTATAATATTAATGGTGGGAGGGAGAAGAATTTTATTTGCTAAAATTCCTCTACGTCAAAAATTGAATGTTGAAATTTATGACATACAAAAAAAAACATTGTAAATTATATATTTCAAATTGTTTTTTTTTTAAATATTATTTGAGTCATATTGGCAACATTAAATTATGAATTATTCTTCTGACGGGTGATTATAATACTATTTTCTCCACCCCCAGTCTTATACTCAATTTTCTTAATCAAATAGATAGATAGGGTCTTATAGTAATTGGAGGTCTTCAATGCCCCCGGCATTACGCCTCTACGGCCGCTCATTAAGGCCCATTTGTATTCGAGGAAAGGCCCCTTAAAGTTAACTACCTGTGCTTTGAAGCCACGCGTAGGCCTTTTTTAAGGCCCTATTAAACGGGGACGAAGTCTATTTATTGACCAGACGAATTTGGATCCCACACTTCATATTAAAAAAAAAAATTAAATTCGTTCCTGTAAACCCATCTTATTAAAGATTAGAGAAAATAATATACGTATATACATAAGTATAGATTTAGAAATACAATACAATTACAATATAGCAAACTTTCTACATAATAACTTAAATAATATATATATACCCTTAGAACAACGTGATAATAATAATTAATTATTAATGGGAAACGATTCTACAATTAATTGGTAGCTTAATAAATTAATTATTCATCAAATTGCTATAAATTTCATTAGAATATATCAAATATTTAATCCAGTAATTCTCAACCACTGTGCCGCGAGATTTTCAATGTGTGCTGCGAGATTAAACTTTTTTTTTCTAAATTTTTTCAAATTGATTCTAAAAAAAAAAAGTAAACTGTTTTTGGGACGACTTTTTTTCAATATGGTAAACTTTTACACTTATCTTTTTCTTTGAATGCCGCCAAATTTTTAAACCGTTAAAAGTGTGCCGCGGTAAAAAAAATGGTTGAGAACAGTGGCGTACCTAGGGGGGGTGGTGCGGTCCGCACCGGGCGGCACTTATCTTGGGGCGGCATTTTTTATATTTCGTTATAGTTGTAAAAAGCAACTTATTCATTTCATATTTATTTTTTTTCTTTCTTGAATAATAAATTATTATTATGATTATTATAAGTTTACTATTTGATTTATATAAATTATGATCAACTATATGATTTCGAATATTATTCCTCGGTGTATATAAATGCATTTTAGTGTAAATTTTGAATTCTAATTCCAAGAACAGGATAATAATTTTATTTTATTGTATTCATTAAAATTCGTTGAATTCGTAAACGCATCTTTAAGATTTTGTTCGGCAAAATTATCTTCGTTCTACAAGAGTCAATTAAGACTACAATATCTTGCAATACTGTCAATAGAACAAGAAATTACAAATAATATAAATTTTGAGAGCATTATACACGATTTTTCTAGTATGAAAGCTAGAAGAGTAAATATTATATAAATATGTTTACGAGTGCATACAAATATGTGTAAAAAAATTTACTCTGTGTATTAATTAATATTGATTAAATAACTTAATAATTTATTTATGTGTATTAATTTATAAAAACCACTATTTGATTGACTTATAATAAAAAGGGCGGCAAACTGGAGATCGCCCCGGGCGGCAAAAGTTTTAGGTACGCCACTGGTTGAGAATCACTGATTTAATCGATTTATTTATTCCAATAGAAAAAAATTAAAAATATAACTAAAATATTATTTTATTATGAAATTAATGTTTTATATTGGATAAATTAAATGAAAAGTAATTAAATTGATAGTTTTCAGTTTATAACGAAAAAATAATAAAAATAATAAGAAGAAATAAATAAATCCTGAACAATGTAATATATATATACATATATATATATATATATATATATGTATATATATAAATGTATAAGATAAAATAACATATTTATATTCAAAATTTTTCCAGAAACTAAAGAAAGATGAGATTTTTAATGATAAAGAAGCTAATATTTCTTTTTGTATTTTTTTTTTAATTTTATTTTTGAATAGAATTTCGTCAACTATTGTATATATTTAAAATGTATGTATATATTTTAAAAACTGAAAAAAATCATAAATTTCCTATATACTTCATTTTTCTGTGTTTATGGATATTATAATTATATAAATTTCATAGATATCATCAGACATTGGATATTATAATATTATTCTTTGTGTGAGAGCCTGTTTAGTAATCAAATAACAAATAAATAAATAACAAAAACATTCACAGATGTTGTTTAGTAAGAAACAAGTCAATAGGCGTGAAAATTTATTCGTTCTCCTGAAGATGAATGGCTCCATTAAGTCGAAACTTTGGTAGGGTCATCGAAGACCTCTGCCCTTTTGTGTAGTCGTCTAACATTGGAATGTTTTGGAAAAATTCCGTTTTATCTGTTTGGAAGCTCATTAGTGGAAATTCTCCAAACTTCAAGGGTGGTCGGCCATCCTCCATATATGGCCAATGCAAATGATCCTAATAATGCCATTAATAATATTCCTCATTAGTATCGATATGTCTGTCCTTTTGTCGTTAACGTTTCTTTTTTTTTTTTTACTTCAATTTTTATGTTAATCAAGTGTAGATGGAAAAAATATTAAAATGCTATTAAATTTAATCGTTGGATAAAATTTTAATGTTTTTTTATCGCAAGATTGGTTCGATGTTCATTTAATGAAAAATAATTAAAGAGAGCAAGATTACATAGAAGGAAGATTATAAGATGGACAAGAAATTGGTGTCAAGATGAGAAGGGGATGGAGAAAAATTAATGCATTAAAAAGTGAGAATAAAAAAGATTAGTAATAATAATAAAATTATTAATTAAATATATTTCGTTGATGAATTATTTTTTTTTATAAATAAATTTACATAAGTTTTTAAATTTATTAAATAATTATTTATTAATCAATATTCTAAATATACTATTATTTTATGTCATTTAATGGGGGAGGGGGGGATTAATAATAAATTGCGTAAATTAAATGGTTATTTTAATATTGCAATTCTATTAAAAAATAACAAATAATATTTTAATATTTAAATATAAATAAATAAGTCAAAATATTTAGCAATATAGAAAAAGAATAGAATCAATATTAATGTACAAAAGGTAAAATTTGAAAATGGAATAACTAAAAATTTAATTTCTTAGATTGAATAATTACAAAAGGTATTTGAGAAAAATTTACCAATCCAGTAACACCTGATTTTTCGAATGGAATTCATTTCATCAATATAATTATTCAATCAAAATTAATATTTATAAAACCATTATTTTGCCAATTGAATCTGGTTGTGAGGCGTGGTTTATGACTTTGTGGGACGAGGGAAAATTCAGGGTATTAGAAAATAAGATTTTTTGTAACATCTAAGATCCGAACAAAAATGAAATCATAAAGAAATGACGATGACTGTTTAAAGATTATTTGCATGACCTTCTTGCATCTTCAGAAATCGAGTTGATTACAATTGGATGATTATAATGCGAGAGATAAGGGTAACGAGAAACCAATTGGGAAGAGACCAGTTTCTAGAGGAAGTACGCAGTGGTCAGACAATATAAAGGGGGATATGAGCAATATGAGGGAACTAGAAGAGAATAGGAGCAGGATGGAAGTGGCATAGGAGTGTGTTATATATAAATAACTATTAAATAAATATGACAAGATAATAGAAATATATTATTCATATAAATTTAATAGTTTTTTATTTTCCACAAATAAATTATTCATTTACTCTGTTGCAAATTGCAAAGACCACCAGTGAAGAAATTAAAAATGATAGAATAAATGTTACATTTATACTTTTAGATAATCTTGAATTGTTTTTGACATGCAAAATGTATATTTAACCATTACTTGTTTTAATAATTTACTTTATTTTATATTTATATATAAGTTGTTTCCCAACATTACTAAAAGAAAGAAGTAATAATCATAAGAATTAATGAATATATAACTAACTGTTGCTCATAATCAAGTAAATAGGTAAGACTTAGAAGATTCTCACGTTTCAACCCTCAAGATTACTAAAATTTATTCTTTTAGCTAACAAAATGTTATGTTGATTTTTCATTATTTTATTTTTTTAAAATATATAAGTATTTATAAATAAGTTGACCTGTGGCCAGGTCCGAACCGACCGACGGTTTGAAATAAATTAATTTCCAGCTACAGAAACAATTTCAAATAATTTTAATATATCTATTAATGTAATAAAAAACAGATATGAATATAACATAAATATTTTAAATTTTATTTTATTTATAATATATAGCTGAAGTAGCCGGCGTTGCCCGGCGTTACCCGAGGCTGTGACGCCATGAAGGGCTGGGTGACGTCATATAATTTTAAATTAAGAAAAACATAATGAAGATGATTTTTCCCGAGGATAAAACCAATACATTCGTGGTGATATGTAAAAAATTCTCCTCATGTGAAATTTGGTGTGAAAATAACCCTTCCCTTCCTATCGTCGATCGCTAATACTACCACTTCCGGTTTCCGGATTTGCACCAAAAGTTGATCAATTCATCCAACTGTTGCATTAAGTAAATATACCAAATTTCATCAAAATCAGTTGAGCCGTTCAGGATGTACACATCTATACGGACGGACAGACGGACAGACGGACGGACAGACATCATGCTAAAAATACTTTTTTCTGTTAAGAAAATGCATAATTCGTGGAGATATGTAAAAATCTCCACATGTGAAATTTGGTGTGAAAACAATACCTTCCTTACTATCGTCGGTCGGTAAAAATGGATTAAATTTAGTAATAAATTATAATATTATACTATAATATGCTCACAAATCGCTCATTACATGCTTTGAAACAACTTTCATAAAAAAATTGCAATCTTCTACTATAAACATTAGTTATCTCATCAGACGGTTGTTTTGAGAGGTATTTCAAATAAAATTGAAATATTTACTAGTCAAATAAACGATGTGATTATATCTTTCGATAGATAAAATTATCGTCTCTGATTATGATCTCATGTAAAATCTTTTAATATTTTTCTGGTTAACTTATTATAAACTATTTATATAATTTTTTTTTTTTAAAAAAAAAGTTTAATAACTCAGTGTATAATTAAATATTATAGTAAAAGTAAAAAAAAATAAATAAAAGATAAATGACTAAAACAAAACAACAAAAAACAAATAAAAAAAAACCTAAACAAATGTCATTTGTTTTTATTATCCATAGTATTAGTGAATAAAGTAAAAATAGTTGTTCTATTTTAAAATGGATTAATTAATTTTCTCGTTTTTTTTTTATTTAGAAATAAATTTTATAAAATAAGAAAAAAATTGAATTACATACAATCTAACGATAAAAATAATGTAAAAGCTTAACAAAGACAAGGATTGATAAAGTAATGTCTTAAGTAAAAGACAAAAAATAAAAAAAAAAAACAAGATTCCTGTCTCATCCCCTAACCCGCATATCAGATATAATCACAAATTGCTTCTTCTTATTATTATAATAATTCTCTCTCTTTCTTTACATATATATGTATAAACCTATATTAAATCAACTTTAATTAGAACAAAATGCATGAGGCCTTTGGATATAAAAAACAAAAAAAAAATAAAAAATTAATAGAAATTACAATGAATGAATATTTAAAAGGTTCTAAGTAGAATTTTAATGCATATACATACACTTGTATGTATTTGAAATGTATTTTATCGTTAGTTTAGACAAGAAATCTTATATTCTATTCAATTTTAATTATTCTTTATATTTAGTAATTTTATATGAAGTTTTATTATATTCAAATTTAAATTTTGATTTAATTGCGCAAATTGAAGTCGGGAAACGCCTGTTATAATGCAGTAAAGGGACTTATCTCATCTAAAAACTATTATCCATGTGGATGAAAATTAAAATATATAAAACAATTATTTTTCCTTTTGTATTATATTTGTGAGGCATGGTGTATGACCTTAGGAGACGAGAGTAGATTTAGAGTATTTGAGTTTAGGATTTAGCATTTATGGATCAAAGAAAGATGAGGTCACAGGGGAATGGGAAGCCTGCATAACGAGGAATTGCATGACCTCTATGCATCTCCAGATATAGTTAGAATTATAAAATCGAGAAGGCTGCGATGAACAGGGAACGTGGCTAGAATGGGAGAGGAAAGAATGGTGAAAAATATATTGGTGGGGAGATCGAGTGGGAAACGCCTGCTTGGAAGACCATGGACGCGGTGGGTGGATAATGTGGGAAAGGACGTGAGAGAGATGGGAAAGGATAGGGATTGGAGGGTTGTGGCTCAGAATAGGGATGGTTGGAGGGGTGTGGTATCGGTGTGGTCCCGGCCAGGAACTTTCGAGTTCCGTAGAGCCACAGAGATAGATAGATAGATAGATAGATAGCTAAATTATTTATTTCAAATAAAAAAAAAACAAAAAAAAAAGATTGATTAAATTTTATATCACATGATTTCTACGATAATCAAAATTCAATAACGTCCTTAGAAAGTAAATTTACATGTATCATTATCAAATATAGTGTTTTTTCAAATATAACAAAATATTCAAATTTTAATAAAAATATAGATATAGATAATCCAGATAGCAAAGCAAAGAAAATAGACGAATGTGAAATATTTATTTAGATCATGAAGACAATAAACCACACAATCAGTATTGAATATCTCGAAAGAGAGAAATTCCAATTAAGTTGAGATCTCTTTTAATAAATGATCTATATTTTCAACATCCTTATTTAGCTTCTGGCATTTTTCTACTAAGATTCCTATCAAAGAAATATATTCTTTGTGTCCTTTTAACTATTGATCCCATTCATTCTTATCATAATCTACTAACATAATTCTTTTATTCAATCATTTCAATCAAAGGGGATTAAATCAATAAAATATATTTAAAAACAGTGTGTTATCAAAAATACTCGATGACAACCCAAAAGTTCATCCAACAAGCTCAAAAACTAATTTTTTAGATTTTAATTGGTATTTAATTTATTATGAAAAAATAAATTCACCACTAAATAGAAATATAATTATAATATCTAAATAATTATAAATTTCTTAATTTCTGTAGTAAAAATGATGTTTCAAAGAAAATTAATTTGTCCGTAATTTCGTGGAGCACCTTGTAATATTTAAATTAAAATTATATTTCAATAAATAAAATTAATTATCTTAATAAAATTATTATTTTTCAAAATCCCATTAAATTTAATGTCGTAAAAATTATCTTTCTGAATAAATTGGAAGATGAATAAAAATGAAAAATATTAAAATTAATACCTAATGGGAATATTAGTATATAAATATTAGAATTTTTACCCGGAAATTTTTTAAACTATAGAATAAATTATCATATTTATTTTAAAACATGTGATTTATGCAACTCTCCCAATACCTGTCTGAAATTTTTTTTTTTTTTCATTTTAAATATTTTTTTTTTTTTTTAATCTTAAACTATTATTAATTACACTATCAAACGGTTGCATAAAGTTGAAATATCTTACAAGTAGAACATATTTTGAATTTTATTATAATCAATTTTATTCAGCAAAAATGATATTTAATGACAATTAAGTATCTGCAACCCATTTATATATCGACACTGATTACTAAATATACACTTGATTTGAATAAATTACAAAATTGTAACTAAGCCTTATTTAAAGTTAAAAATAAATCAAAGATTAAATTTAAAACGTTGATAATTTAATAATATAAAATTTAAAAATTTTAATTATTTTTCTCTACAATTTAATTGATCTTCATTAAAATCTACTATTCTTTTGTCAACTAAATGACAAATTTCTCAAAACAGTTGCCTAGCTTCGTTTCATTATTATTTTAATTAATTATTCCTCCTTTGATATGTTAATTATGGATAGGATAGGATAGAAATAATTTTGATCCCTCTTATTTTAATTGACTAGGTTTCTAAGACCAGAAGCCAATTTATTTAATTTTATATATTTTATATGCTAAAAAGTGTATTTTATATGTAAATAGATTATATAATATATTTTTTTTAACTATCACTAATGCATGAGTATAATAAATTTAAAATTAAAAAAAAAAAAAATAATAATGAATGAAAAAATAATAATAATGAATACTTTATTTTATAATAAAATATTAGTAATATTAAATTTAAAAAAAAAAAGAATAAATTAAGCGTGTGTGTAAAAATTATATAGCAAAACAAAAAGAAAAATATATATACATTTTTAAAAGAGATATTTAAATTGATAATAAATATTATATATATTATATTATGAAATAATAAAATAGTAATTTTTATTTATATTAATTATTAATTTATATAAATTTGGAAATTTACAAAATAGAAATTTATTCATATAAACATTTAAGAAAGAATAGAATAAATATGAATTTGATAGTAGATTGTTAAATAGAGATAATTAGTTGATTAGTAAATTAATTAAATTAGCAGTGATTCTCAACCTATGTGCCACGGCACTTTTGTGTCCAGTGAGATTTTCAAAAATGTGCCTCAGGATTATCAAAAAGTGCCGTCAAATTATTACAAATGTAAAGAGGCTCTTAAACATTTCCCACTTTTTTCTAAATTTTTTCAATTTGGTTCTAAAAAAAATACCACTGGGACCACTTTTTATCAATATGGTAAACTTTTACACTTAACTTTTTCTTTGTGTGCCGCCAAATTTTTAAACCGTTAATAGTGTGCCGAGGTAAAAAAAAGGTTGAGAATCACTCAAATCAGTTTTAAACAGTTGAATATTTATTCAATTTTATAAATCAAATATTTTGAAATTATTAGATAAAATTAAATGAAGTAAACAATTATTCAGGACTGACAAAATAGAGATCTCTGATGTTTTAAAAATATAAATATTTTAAATATATATTTAAGTATACAAATTCTTTAATAAAATAGTTTTTTTTTTATTTATCTATTTATTTCAATTTCTGATGATTGTAATGATTATTTGTCGTGCCTATCTAATTACTTTTAGTACAGGTAGTATGAGTAGTGCTTTAGTTTGATCGTGTGATTGATAAATAGAGTGTATAATGGCCGTTTGTGGTGTCTTGCAATGCAAGTCACCAACCGATACCATCACATACACAAATTTCCTCAACGAGTCTTTAAAGTTAACCGAGAGACAGGACAGATACTAAACCACCATAAAATAGAAGAGTTAAAATTATCGACAGAGAGGATCGAGAGCAAATAGTTTCCGATGTAACAAAAAAAATAAAATAAAAAAGCATTACATGCTATTATCTAAAGAGAACATAAACACATACATTTAATACTGATCTAAATTTAGAATTATATAATCCTATATCCTATATTTTATTATATATTGTATTATCTATATTAATAAAATAGTTTGCAATTGATTGAAAATACTTAAAGGCATTGAAAAATCATATATTATTTTTCTTTGTATATATTAGAAATAATAGTAATTGATTTAATATGTATATAATGTGAATAATTAGATTTGAAATTGAATTAGATTATTTCAATATAATATAAATCAATAGTATTTGATTTTAAATATCCTACTCCAAAAGAGAATAAAGAAAATTTTTTAAAATAATTTTATTTTTTTTTTGTTTCTCGATTAAATTTTAAATTAATACACCAATGTTCAGCTTTAATTCACAATTTTCAAAATAGAATTACATAAAATTTGAAATCATTATTAGGTTTTTAATAATTACATAAAAAATATTAAATAAAATATATAAATATTTATTATAAATGAAAATTTTAAAAAATAAAATAAAGTATTACTATTATTTTATATATTTTATTTTCATATAGATTATATAAATTATATAATTTCTTTTTTTTTTTCTGAAATATAAATTTTAAATTATTATACAAAAATATATAGGTATACTATATACATTATCATACTTCTAATATCAAATAAATGATCTTGTATGCGATATAATAATAATAATTGGACCAGTTGAAAATTGGAATTTACTAAATGGCCTAACGAATATAATATTTATTAATATTTATGACTATTTTAACTTGGTAGCCAATTGGTATCAAAAATCCTTTGCATTTCAATATAAATATCGTTTTAATAATGCCGAAATATCAATCGACACAATTTATATATTCAAAGTTTCATATTTTGCTAATGATTTGGAGATGTTGTCTGGTTCATAAAATATCTAATTTATTTCAATCGTATCCCTGCTGTTTTTAATTAAAACAGAAATATATATATATATATATATATATATATATATATATATAAGTATATAATTTAATAATTATATTACTTGTTTATTTCAAAATATATCTTATATATATATATATATATTTAGAAAGAGAAATGGATGAAAATTATAAATGCTTTTCCATTAGAACGAATGGTTAAAAATTATATATATATATATATATAGATTAATATTTTGAAATTTTTAATATTTTTATTTTATAAAAAAACTGAGACTTTTATAGATAACTGAGTTGCTCTAAGTAATTTGTTTCCCCCAGGCAAGATAAAAATAATGCCTTTAAATTAAGAATTTATTTTGAAAATTGTATAAGTGTATTTTTTAATATTTAATATATATATATATATATATAAATATATGAATAATAATAATAATATAAATAATAAATACTTGTGTGAATAAAAACTTGGTATATATATAATTATTCTAATGATATTTTTTTTTTTTATAGAATGTTTATATTTTTGATAAGATATGTTCATACAAATATTTACATTTTTTTATATGTTCAATATTTCCAATTATATATTTATGAATTAATTTTTAAAAGTATTTTAATATAACTATTTTGATGGTAAAAACAATTAATTGGAAAAAAAATTGCATGTGAAAAGGCATGATTATTTGAAAAGATTATTAAATCGACTTATGTTATTGCTTCAATCATGAGTATGAAACCTTTAAGATCTAAATTGGATTGGATTATTTAATTTTAATAATTTAATTATATTTTAGTAAAATTTTTTCTTCATTATAAAAAATGTCATTTGTTTATTTATATTTATATTAATTAAACTTTTTCCGGATATATTATAATATTCGTTTCGTTCAAATATCAAAAAATATCATTCAAAACTTGAAAAGGTTTCAAATTCATGATTAGATCAATTTCCTTTACAAATTAGACAACTCCCTTTTAATAATTCTATTCTCTCATTAGAAATGTTAATAGTATCTATTTTAAATATACATAAATGAATATGTATTTTTGTGAACATCTAAATCAGTTTTCGAATCAATTTGATTTTTCAATCGATAATCAAATAAATAAATAAATTGATTATAATAGAGTGAATAAAAATGAATAAATAATATATTAGATACGGGTCACTAATTAATTGATTTTTTTTTTCTTTAAAAATTTGACTTAATGATATAGAATATTATTTTATTATAATAAAAAATTTAAGTTAATAATTAATTTCCTATATAATTAAAAAAAATTATTTAGAATGTGAAATTTCATATTTAAAAGAAAAAAAAATCTTTTAGGAAATGACAAAATCTTGATATTTTATTAAATAATTAACAAATAATATTATAATAACAAATTACTTCATTAAAAATTTATAATTTAAGATTGAATAGCTTTAAATTAAAGATAGAATTTTAAAAATCCAAAAAAAAAATCATATCTCACATACACCATACATATATAATCATTATAAATATTTTTCTCCAATACATTTTAAAAAAATATCCCATAAAGTATCTCTTTCACTATCGACTTCTCATTTCTTTTCTACTTCACCATTTTATCATATCAAAAATAATTTGTGTAAATTTCCGATGAATAAAAATATATTTTTTTTTCCTCCGATATGTTTTTTTTCACTCAAAGATGCTGACGAATATATAAATTTCCACGAAATATAATTATCATAAAAGATATGCTCAAACGAGCTTCTGTGGCTTTTTGTTTATATTTATTTCAAAACAAAGACAATTTTGACAATTTTAACGGACCTCTAAAAGTCATAAACATTTATAATAAAAAATAAAATTGAAAAATTTAGTAGCTTCGTTCATTAGATGAGAAAAAAAAATTTCTCAAATAAGAATTTGTTGTTTCTATCTTTCTTTCTTTATCGCATTCCTATATTGAAAAATAATTTATTCTTCTCTCTACCTCTTACTCTATTGATAATTATTTTCTCTTCTAAAAAAAACTTGTTTTTATTTTTAAATATAATATATTTTTGTATTAATTCCTAGGCCAGCTGTTATGTCAGTAGATTAATTAAAATGAATACATATATCAATAAATTTTTTTATCGATTCACCATTTTCGAAAAATCTTTATTTATTCTAATTAAATTAAAATTAAATTTCAAATATTTTGGTCCTAATATACTATAATTTTTTTTTTACAAATATATTTCATAAGCTTTTATAAAAAAAAATATTTTTTTTTGTTTTGGTTTGATTCGGTTTTTCGAACCGATTTGATGATTAAGTCTAGTTGAAAAAATTGTGATAATTATTTTTTTTTAAATATTTTTATTATTTCAGAAAATGTTATATATAAATTTTGTATTTTTAATTTTAGTCAATATTTTATAAATTCATAAAAAATGAGTACTTAATTGAGAATTCAAATAAACTAATTGTATTGCATTCTAATTCAATTTCATATTAGTGACTTGAATGCAAGATAAGGGAAGATAGACGGATGAGTATCTATTGTTGGTTGACCCAAATACAAAAAAAAATAAATCTTTTTCAACTATCAATGGTCAAGTGGTTAAGAGGAAGTTTACTCTTTTTTCATTGAAACAGGTCCAAATGAATAGAGAGGAAATGCAGAACAGTTAATTCCGGGGTCAGTTTCTCTGAGAAAGGGTCGCTTATTCAACGCGGTTGCCCAGTGGTCAAGCCGGTATTCGAGGGAGAGATCGTGACCTCCCCTGAATTGCAACCCTCACTCTAATCTAATCGGCACAGATTCTCACGCGGTCTTTTTTTTCTCTTTCTCTTTTATTTTTTCTTCTTGAGTAATTGCCTCCTCTCTAAGAACTGGACATTCCTGTTTCTTGAGCAAACTACCCTCCGTTTGAGAAATTTATGCGCATCTGTTTAAAGACCGTTGCTTCCGAGTCTGTCTTTATGTCCGGAGAGCCGTTAAAACAAAGTTCGAAAAGAAAAGAGACTAATGAGCCCAGGACAGAAACAAAAGAGTTGGCATGTTGAACGAAATAATTTCAAAAGCAAAAATTCGAAAAATAAATAAAATTATTAATTACTAAATATATTAATTATTTTAAATATTTAATTGATTATACATTTTAAAGGCTATGTAATACATAAAATATCAACTATTACATTTTCAATTCCAATTGAAAATAAAATATTGAAAAAAATTAATTTAATACAATATCTAAGTAGGTAAATATATAAATAATTATAGAAATTAAAGATAATTAAATAAAACAAATAATAATTTTAATTGAAAGGAAGTGTATAATAAATCTAGAATTATTGAAAAATTAATAAAACATATTAAATGAAAAATTTAAAATTTCATATGTAAGTAATTACATTTATTTAATATGCATTTTACATTTTATTTTATTTTTTTTTTTTATTTTATTTTATTTTATTTTTTTATTTTATTTTATTTTATTTTTTTATTTTATATTTTATTTTTATTTTTATTTTTATAAATTTATAAAATATATTTTTATTTTTATATTTTTATTTTATTTTATAAATTTATAAAATATACAAGAAACTAATTTATTATTTATTTATTAGAATATTTTTTTATAATTTAAATAAATTTTTTCTTTTTATAATTTTACGGTCCAAAAATACTTTTATATTATAGTATAATCATTAATAATCTGTGAAGGGAATTAGTACGTAACTTAAAACTATATTAAATTATTGTTAATAAATAGACATTTAAACGAAATTTTCATGCCAAGAGGAGCTTATTTTTCGGTTGAGAGTACAGAAAAATATTTTATATATGTATATTTATAATTATAAACGTATGTTCATTTTTCTTGTCATCAAGATTTTTTTATTAATTAAATTTTACTTTTATATATTAATAAATCAAAAAGTAAACACAACATACTATAAAGAATGAAGACAAAAATTAGACAATAATTTACATTCTGCCATTTACCGTAATAGCCTTTGTTTTGAATTATTAATTATAATAAATTCAGAATTACTGAATAATAATATATAAGAAAAATATGGATTTTATTAACTATTAATTTAATAAATTCAAGATATTTGAGATTTTTTTAAAATCTAGTTTGAAATTAAATTAATAAATTAATTTGTCCAGTATTAAAAAAAACACAATTTTGTAAAACTAAATCTCAATTTATATTCAATTAATAAGAACAATTTGAATTTAATATATATATATATATATATATATATATCCTATAAATGTTTTAATTTAAAATAAGAGCTTAAATGTTATTACATACAGAATAAAATGAAATTTAATCGATTTAATTAAATACGAGGTAAACTAAATTAAAACACGTATCCGGTATGATAAAAAAAATTACTTTTAAAATAACCGATACCTTTCTATCAAAAGTGAACATCCGGTTAACGAAATTAATTTATTTACAAAATAAAAAAAAATTCTTCCTTTTTTAAAAAGATCAGCAAAATTTGTTGTTTATTTGCCCGCATATAAAATAAAAATTTAATTGATGTCAATTAATAACATTTTTCCCCCTCGATTTTTGATAAATAAATAGAAACATAGATAATTGAAGGAAATCGAACCCTCGAAGTTAAATAAACCAATGAATTATTTATAAATATGTTTTTGTTTTTTTATAAGCACAGGAGATTTAAGGGGTTACTATAATATAAAATTTGAATTAATGAAACATTGTAAAATATAATTTTTAATAATAATAAAATAAAAAATATTTCATTTTTTTTTTTAAATTTACTTTTATAATGAAAATAAATTAAATTTAATATTACAAAAAAAAAATAAAATTTATATATTTAATTTGTCATAATTTTAATTATCTTATTTATTTTGCATGAAATAAATAATAAATATTTTCATATCCCGTTTAATTTATAGTTATTACATTTAATTGTTATTTTTAATTTCGTTTTGTAATTAAATATTTTTTTTTTTTTTTTATAAAAAAAATTATTTTTTCATTTGAATAAAGAGTAAACATTTTCTAATTAATAAATATATTTTTTAAATAAATTCATTTCTTTTTTTTTCTTTAAATTAATTAATTATAGTTAGTAATAAAATGGCGACCAGAAGATAATATAATACTTTCTAGTATGTAATAAAATAAAAAAAAACTAAGATACGAATTATATTATATGTATATACACAAGCCATTCCTGATTTAGAGAAGTCTTGTTTTGTTTTTTTTTTTGTTTTTTTTTTACTTAAATGGTAGAAGGTGTGGGGAGGAGGTATATTTTAATCAATTCACCAGAAAATGTGAATGAAAAGTGAACTACTAGGCCATTACTTTTCTATAAAAGGTTGTCAATATTTTTTTCCCCTTATTCATATAACTTTTTCATCTCGTCTAATTGGCTTAAAGGGATAAAATAATGAATTGCTTCAAAGCTATCCCGCCTTATAAGAATTGTCTCTAATTGACATGGGCTATTTCTGTGACGTCACTTTTTTTACCACCCTATCTTATTGAATAATGTATTATATACATTTTTTTTATTTCAGATTTCAATAACTTCGTTAAAAAGGAATTAATAAATATAAATATATACCATATCATATATATATATATATATATATATATATATATATATAGAAAACTCTGAGCAATATGTAAAGACAACTTTTTCGTCAGGGAATTGTGTTCCATGAAATTTTTTTTTTGTTTTTTGTTATTTTTACTATCTCGCCAGAGATGTCGAGATTTTGATGTTTTTATACGTTTTGAAGGTTCCTGGATCATTTTCACTAAGGTTGAGAAAAATGTCTGTCTGTCTCTCTCTCTTTCTCTGTGTGTGTGTATGTGTGTATGTAGGCGTGTAGACAAGATTACGCAAAAACGGTTTGAGCTTGAATAATGAAATTTGGAATACGGCCATTATTCAAAATTCGTAGTTTTCTATCAACTTTTGAGAAATGTGGCTCATCCGGAAAAGAGGGCCATTACCTACAACGTTTTGATATTTTTTTCCCTCTAAACAGACCGTAAAAATAAATATATATGATTGATAGTTTTTCACATGATTAAAAATTGTATAAAACTGCTATATATAGAATTTCAGCTTGATTAAGTACCGGAATTAATTTTTTAACACGACTGCAAATCAAGCGCCAGCACGTGACGTGGTGCCTTCAACAAAGAGCCAAACACGCACTGGTTTAATATATATTTATTAATTTTAATTTATAATTTAATTAATTAAATTTAATTTAAATATAATATATTATGTTATTTAATCCAATTCAAATTGCGAGATAGTCGAGAGGAGACACTCCAGCATATTTTTTCTAATAATATAAAACTAATATACTAATCTAATGTGATTGATATATGATCATATTGAAAAAGTCACTCCTGTTGTACATATTATATCGTTTCATTAACATCTGCCAAAATTTTGTAACTTTCGAAACATGAAATAAAATTTATAAGTATATAAATAGTTGATTTATACTTTAAATTAAAAATACTAATTCTAAATTAAACTTTTTTGTTAAATAAATTTGTATAAATTAATTATATATACTTATATTCTGGTTATTATAATTTTGTTTTTGTTTTTGTTTTATGAACAGTTTTGTTTTTCAAAACAATTACATTTTTCAGGGCTGATCTAGAATAATTAGTTTTTATTAAAATTAGTTAAAGATTAACTTTTAAATAATATAGGTAATAAAAAATAACAACCCTTAATATATATATCAGATGTAAAAAAAATGATATATTATATAATTATACCAAAGATATAAATTTCTACTAGGATTAGAAATTAAAAACTCGCGAGTCAAGTAAAAAAAAAAAAACGAATAATTATACATCTATTCATCGTAATTTAATATTCATTTTGCATTCCAAGTATATTTTTCTTAACGAAATTTATCTTGAGCTTATTTTAATTCTTTCGTGAAAGGAAGTGATAAAATATAGATATTGGTGATGGCTATGAGGGAGGGGAGGATATGTATATATATTTTTATCCATGAAGAACAAAAAAGAAACGCGCTTTACGAACATCTAAATTAAGAGCTTTGGCTTTTCACGGTTACCGATGTCAGATTAAGAGGCTCTTTCGGAGGATTTCTCGTGAGGCTCACCGCCATTTTGGATTACACATGTTGCCTTTACGAGAACTATTATTGTATTGTCTATTGTCCGATGATAAATGTTATTTTCATAAAAAAAAAATTAAAGATCCCTATCAATTTAGTTTATTTCCTATTATTAAAGAGAGTCTGAACTCCGTGAGAAAAATATAGGTAATATGAGATTAAAAAAATACTAAAATTGATGATATCATTTAATATTATTTTATTTATTATTATGAAAAATTAGAAAAAAATACTCAAATATAGGTAATATGGGATTAAAAAAATACTCAAAATGATGATATCAATTATTATTTTATTATTTATTATTAACAATTAGAATAAAATACTTGTGTATTTATCTATTTTAAAATATCGACATTTTATTATATCTTTATTTACTAAAAGTTTTAATTTAAGGTAAACGTATCAGTGGGGTGGACCATGTTAAGAGAAATTTTCATTAAAAAAGACTATTATTCTGTAATAAAAGTGAGAATAACAACAAAACAAGTGCTAACATATTGTACAACTATTTTTAATTATCACTACAACACAAATATTCGGTTAATGTATATTTAAACATTTTTTTTTAAAATTTTTTTCAAAACGTATTTTTTGTTCTAGTAGTGGGTCATATCAAAATCGAAGGTTTAATAGTTGGCCATTTTTTGATCCAGTAATGGTATTTAAAATTAAAAAGCTTATTTTGATCAAAAATCTATCAAATGGTCAATTACTGGTACAGTGGTCCACGACTGGTACGTTTACCTTATATATCATATTTTTAATAAACGAAATTTAAATTTTTTTTCAATTTTTGTAATATTTTAATTTTATTACCATATTTCCCATATATTATATTTAAAAATAAATGATTTAGTAACTAAATTTGAGAATACAATCCCTTGTGATTCTATTAAATGAAGAATCAATCATATTTTCAATATTTCTGAATCCCTTGACATCTAATCACCCAAAGTCATGATAATTATTTAATATATATTTAGAATAATAAAAGTAGGTAATGACCATTGAGAGTAAGTCCACTTGAGTCGGAGCAAACGTATGGTACTTGATAACGACTGCAGAATAAGCAGTCGAAACGTTGTACATTTATTTAACAAAATAAATAAATTATCCAAATATGTGGTGTTTTAATAAAATTGAATATATATTTAGAATACTTTTATATAAATTTAATTTAATTTTGAATTTTCAAATATACATAAATATTTTCTAAATGTTGATAAATTACTATTTTCACTAGAGAGAAATTATTTTGTTGTATCTAATAAATAACTAATAATTTTTATCAAAACATATTTTAATAATGTTAAATAGAAATAAATAAATAAATTAGATATTGTCATCAATTCAGTCATATTTCAGGAATAAAACAGTACGATAGTTGTTCTATCATATTTATAAATAGGAAATATTGTTAATAAAAATAAAATAATAAGAATAATTAAATAATTCATGCGTAATAAATAGTATCTTTAACTATTTAGTTGTCATTTGAAATAAATTAAAAAGCAAAAAACTGAAATTTGAAGTATTTCCGAAAATTTTTCAATTCGTAAATATTTGACATATATAATAATTAGTTGAATACAGAGAAATATTTTAAATTTCGAATGTTATATTTTATTTTTTTTAAAAAGAAGCAAAAATATTAATCAATTTGAGATTAGGAGGAATGTTAAAATTTTATACTCATCTGATATAATTTGTTGGTAATATTTTTTATTAAGTAGTAGTATTATTTATTTTATTTATATTAGAATTTATATTTTTTTAAATTGTCAAAATAATTATGTAAATTTCGGAGGTATTGTGTATGGGTGATTGAAATGTTTGTTTAAATTCCTCACGTGAGGATTTGAAATAATTTGGGGAGATCAAAATGATAGAAGGAATTTTTAAATATTGTTATTCTAATCGGATTGGATCCGAAGAATATTTGTTTTCAGCCTACCTGATAATTTGGTGTAACCAGTGACCTTGTCAGGGACTCGACGTCACGATCCGTGTACATGGAAATCGAAATGGGGCTGTCGTGTGTGTAGAAATGTAGATTCAATCCCGAACTGACAGAGAGACAGACACTCACACTCAAAAAATGAAATTGGATTGTCTCACTGATGACAAATACACTGACAAGTTGACTCGATGTGGCCCTTAGCCCCGAAGGGCTTGGTCTGACCCTGACCCTGTCACCTCGCGCCCTTTAATGCCTCTGACCACCCCCTCCATGGACCAAAGGGTGCTGAATAATTCTTTGCATGAAGGGGTTGCAATATGACATGGCAAAGCGTATAGAACTGGGGAAGAGGGAGGATGAGGGATGATGAGGGGAGGGTGAAAATTTACATGACAAATTCCCCTTTTTGGCCGTTAGGAAAAACTACGTAAATTGCACCAAACGCGAAAGGGGAAGTAGTGGGGGACGGGGCGTGTTTAAGTCCGGATTCTGCGAATGAGGGTTTACCTTTTATTTTTTATCATTTCTTCAACTGACTCTTCTCACACGTTGGCAAGTCGGACAAGTTTAATGCGCACGTGTTCTACGATGATTGTTTGCTAGAAAACAGGCGTCAGAGATTAACTAGAAACAAAAGAATAGAAGATGGATGATTAGAATTTATATCCAAAATTTAATATCTATTTATCAAAGAAAAAATATAATAATACTCAATTAAGAAAATATACTCTGTATTCTATCATCACATCATTAAATATTTATTTATTGAATAGTTCTCTAATTTTACAATATTTTATTTTGCAAATTATATCAAATTTGTTATAAATCAAAATGATTTTTTATCAGCATTTAATATTTATTTATTATTTTATAGAAACTATTTTCAAATGGAAGAATGTCTATATTCAAACAAAAATAAATAAATAGATAAGCTCGATTTAAAAATAAGCTGGAATGTCTCCACTCGACTATCTCGCAGTTTGAATTGGACTAATTAACACATATATTATATTTAAATTAAATTTGATTAATGAAATTATAAATTAAAATTAATAAATAAATATTAAACCAGTGCGTGTTTGGCTCTTTGTTGAAGGCACCACGCCACGTGCTGGCGCTTGATTTGCAGTTGTGTTAAAAAATTAATTCCGGTACTTAATCAAGCTGAAATTCTATATATAGCAGTTTTATACAATTATTAATCATGTGAAAAACTATCAATCATATATATTTATTTTTACGGTCAGTTTAGAGGGAAAAAATTATCAAAACGTTGTAGGTAATGGCCCTCTTTTCCGGATGAGCCACATTTCTCAAAAGTTGATAGAAAACTACGAATTTTGAATAATGGCCGTATTCCAAATTTCATTATTCAAGCTCAAACCGTTTTTGCGTAATCTTGTCTACATACACACACACACATACAGAGAGAGAGATACAGACAGACATTTTTCTCAACCTTAGTGAAAATGACTCAGGGACCTTCAAAACGTATAAAATCATCAAAATCTCGACATCGAAAATTTTCGTGATCGCAATACTAACATTAGTGGTCCGCGGAGAAATTTTACTGGTCCGCGGATATTTCCCCTATCCCCGAAAAAAATACTTATTATTATATGTATGTATAATTATATATCTTTACATTTAAATATTACTGTAGGCAAATGATAATAAAAATGTTACAACTAACTTTCGTAGTAGTTCTTTATAAATAATTAGTAAAAATTTATTGTTAAGAAAATATCACTGGTCCGCAATTTTTTTTTTAACTAATCTACTGGTCCGCGGGTCAAAAAAGGTTGAGAAACCCTGCTTTATATAAAGTATATAATTATACTTTAAAATATATAAAATAAATTTAATTTGTATTTGTGTTAGATAATTTCGTTTTACCTTCATCTAGTAGAGAGGAAATGCAAGGGAAACTGAATAAATATCAAAGATTGAGTAACAAACCAATATCGATTAAAATAATAGTTTTATATTTTAATAAAATGTTAATAAAAATAAATATTCACAATTTTATTTTTTAAGCTAATAAATACGTTAGTTTCCCATATTCAATGATTTATCATATTGAAGTATTAAATATTATTTATGTAAATTTTCAGATTAATATCGAAACGGTACTTAGATAATAAATTTATATAATAACTGAATGTGTAAAAATCATATATAAATATGTTATCAAATATTAACATAAATAACTATACATTTATTTTATTTTTTTTTTTTTTTTAATTTTTGACCTTTTAAGTGTGATTTTGTTATTTCATAAATAATTAATGTCATTATAATAAACACAAAAATTACTATATTCATTGTATATTCATTTATCTTCGAATGTTTAACATCAAACTTTATTTATAAGAATAAAATAATTATAATAAAACAGCTTGTAATTTAATTAAGAATATTTATTTACATATGTTTTTGTGCTAAACATATATATAGATTGAATTACAAATTCAAATAAATCATTTTGGAGAAAGAATGTATTTCTTTCTTTTTTTTTCTTTTCACAAAGACAGTAATTATCATTTAAGAAACTATGAATAGAGGGTCAAGCAATTTTAACTTGTGGGTCAAAAAATAATTATTATTCATATTTTTATGAAAATTTAGGTAGAAAAAAAGCAATTTCTCTAAACACATTTTTTTTTATTATAGTATATCAGGTACTTAATAATATAAAAACAATAATTATTCAAATGCAGACATATTTCATTTTTAAAATTCTAAAATTCAAAAGATTTTACTATTTAATAAAATAATTTTTTTTTTAAATTAGATTATTTTCTATTTAACTTTAGCTTATAGATGTATTTAATTACAACAAGTTATAATTTATTTGGGCAACTCGCAATGTCATTTCTTTACTTTCCATTTATAACGGAAATATATATTATATTAAAAAAAAAAAAAACAATTTTCAATATCATACTATTTATCACTTTTAGTAACGAATTATAGTAATTAATCAACCTGGATGCAGTTAGTAGCTATTATTTAATTATATAAAAGTTAACTATATTTTAAAAATAAGTAATTGCAAAATGTTAAAAAAGATTAATTATGAAATTATACGTAAAAAAAAAGCATTTACTTAATTTAACTTTCTTTTCATAAATCATGTGAATTTTGTATCATTTGAGATAGAAATTTGTTTATTTGAAAAGATAAAATCTTAAATGAAATGTAATTATTAACACCTGAACAATTGAGCGACTCAAATACAATATTATTATTGAAAAGATACAAGATGATTTAATACCTTCGAGCGTATTCAATTAATATATATTCAATTTGAAAAGTTAAAAAATAATCAAATTACAAAAAAGATTACCATGTAAATTAATTCATATCTAATTGAATAATATTTAAGTTGTTTTTTAAAAAAGTTGAATGAATTTAACAAAGAATTGCATGTCCTCTATATTTAGTAGTATAGTTAGGGTGACAAAATCGGGTAAGACATGTGGCAAGAATGGGAGAAGAAAGTTTGATAAAAACTATATTTACAGGGAGATCGATTGGGAAATCTCAGGGTGGAAGACCAAGAACAGGGTGGGTGGACAATGTAAGAAGGGACGTGAGAGAGATGGGAGAAAATAGGAGTTGGGTGGGAACAGTTGGAGGAATGTGGCTGCTGCAGCCAAGCACTTTCGAGTTCCGTAGAGGCACAGAGAAAGATAGATAGATTACAATAAATATTTATTTTATATTTAGGAATTTTATTAGAATCAAATATTTTTGTTCAAAGTTAATGTCATTAAAATAATATAGAACTATAAATCCTTTTGTATATTTTAGATGAGATGGGACCCCTTAGAAAATTTTTATTTTTCCAAAATTCTTAATGAAAAAAAAATTCAATTAAAATGTATTACAATATAAATACAATTTTATTTTTTCTTCTGATGAATATTAAATTTATATAGTTATAAATTTTTGTTATTTTTGATTTCCTATCAATTAATAGGCATAAATTTATAAATAAAATAAATTGTTATTTAAATTGCGATTTTTTATGTAGTTATTTAAAAATCTTTCTCAAGTTAGCTTATTTTCATATGTTAGTTCTAAGATAAGTTGTATCTGGATGGAACAGTACAGCTTTTAATCCTATTTTCCAGAGGAGGTATGTTAATCAAACATTGAAAGTTAAGATAACCCCCTCGTCTTCCGAGTGAGCAAGGGTCAAGTATGTTAATAGAATAATAAAAATCATTGGAAATGAACACACGGATACCTTATTACACCTATTCTTAAAATATTGCAAACATGACCAAAAAAAAAATTCTATATTTTAATTATATAATATACAATTTAACACTTGATAATATATTAACAACTTGTAATTAAATAACTCTTCTCTCATTTCCTCCCCAATTATACAAGGAGACAGTTTTTAAAAAGTTTTTTTTATATTTTATACGCTTTTATTTAGTTTCAACCCGTGTCCTGTCGTCAAATCTTGCAACGTGAATTTGACCCACTTCCCAATGTTCGAATGAGCTGAAATTTCGCATACAAATGTAACTCCGATGACAATGCAACTTAGAATATATATTTAATAATCAAGTATGTAATTTAAAAGTATAATAAATATTTAAAAATGGATTTATGCACAATAATAATAAATAATTATTGGAAAAAAATGTTTTAAATATGAAGATAATTTGTAAATTCCAAAATAAAAAAAATAAATAAATAACATGGTGTTTTTTATAACGTTTTTCTTAACTTCACTTGGCGTCAGTCTGTCTGTCTGTTCGCTCTTTTGACAAATTGAAATCGATTGCGCCCAACGTTTTTAGTTGAATATGAAGCAATTCATCCATAAACTTTGTCAGGCTTATAGAAAAATTATTTTATTCTTTTTAGTCCATTGGAAAAACTTTATTTTATAAATTTTTTTTTATATTTATATTATTTATAATATGAATTCACGTGTTCGATTCATTCGACTAGTAACATGTTAGATTGTAAATCACGATAAAATTTGAAACTAAAAATATAAAATTTTTGTACATACTACAACTTGAAAATATTTTATTTACCAAAAACATTTTACTAATAATAATAATAATAATATATTGATAATAAATTCAAACGATGTCATTGATATGCATCGAGCGTAGGATCTATAAAAATCTTATGGTACTATTGATCAATGTACTAAAGGTAATAATTTATACTTAATTTAAGAAGAGTCTTTATTCTCTCTCCCTCTCTATTATTATTTATTACTTTAAAAACTCCTATGCATCTTAATTTTCAGGTGAAAGTAAAAATAGAATCTAATATTTGATAATATTAGGAATAAATTTTGTCATTAGGTCGAATGATTTGTTGATGACAAACTATAGATTATATTTATTAAAGAAGAATATTAACAAATTCTCTCCTATCAATATAATATTTAAAAGACCAGGAAAAATTGAATAAAATAAAATATGAAAAAAAAAAAAATTAACATTATTTACTATAAATTATAAATAGGAAATAAATTTGTAATTTTATATTTTCAAAATTCAAATGTTTTATAAAATTTAAATTTAACAAAAAAATAATCTACTGTCATAAATATTTATAATATTTTAGTAGTTTATTTAAATAAATATAATATAAATAATATATATATATATATATATATATATATATATATATTTAAAAAAAAAAATTCATGTGTAAAAGAAATAATAATAAATATAATTAAATAAAAAAAAATAATAAACATATTCAATTCGTGTTCACGTATTCATATCTAAATATAACTTTTTACATACTTAATACATACTTACGTATAAAATTAAATTCATAAAAATTTGAAAGAGGTATTTGCTAATTTTTGAATTTAATAATTTAAAAAATAAGTTTATATAAGAGTGGGGGTGAAGGGATTTAGGGAGGAGAAATCCAAGATGAATTAAAAATCAAGTTTAATATAAGTAATAAAAAAAAATGCAGATCTTTTTTGAAATGTATTTTTAACCAGAATCTGTTTCATCAATTAATGTCAGGTATCTCTCCCATTTCCAGCTTGAATTTTTATTATTTCTCGTCTGAATAAAGGTATCGTTCTTCCTTCACACCTAAAGAACCCCTTTTTTGCACCCCCTCCATCTATGGTGGGGGGCCACGCCTTCATTTTCAGACGACATCATCACTTATGAATATAAAGAAGGTTCGCGAATTGTCAAAAAGGAGGGGCTATCTTTGCAAAAGGGGGAGATTTCGATCGGGGTGACTACCGGTCTTCATCTGCCCGTTAGCCCATTCGGTTTTTAAGTTTTTTTATTTTTCTATTTTTTTTTTCACTGCCGGGGTTGTTTTTCAGGCTTGGATGTGCAGACAGCCAGGTTGCTATTTTATAATACAACGAAGAAAAAGGGTGAAGGGTCACAACAAAGTGGATATGTAAAGTGCCTTTAATGGTGCTTGGACGAATTAGACAACAGTAAATTTACTAGATTAGCAAAGAAAAGAGTATTGCTTCACTAAAGTGATTAGTTTCTCTACATTAAGTCTGAACTTCACTAAACTTGTCCAATATTTCATCTTGATTCTTAAAAGATAAAAAAAAAACATTTTCATGGGACATTGATCATAATAGAAAATTTGACCCGTCACTGTTTTTTATTGCGTGTTCTTTGTTAACATAGATTGATTGAATTATAATTCGCGTTGTTTGATGTCAAAAAATGAAGGTAATCATTTTTTATTATCAAGAGAAAATCATCAACAAAAGTCAAAACAAAAACACTAAATATTCAATTGAATTATACAGATAGAGATTTTTTTCTATCTCACCAGAGTTACTATTGCGATCACGAAAATTTTCGATGTCGAGATTTTGATGTTTTTATACGTTTTGAAGGTTCCTGAGTAATTTTCACTAACAAAAGGTTGAGAAAAATGTATGTGTGTGTGTATGTGTCTATGTAGACAAGATTACGCAAAAACGGTTTGTGCTGAGAAAATTTGATACATGAGCATTATTCAAAATTCGTAGTTTTCTATCAACTTTTGAGAAATGTAGCTCATCGGTCATTACCTACCACGTCTTGATTTTTTTTTCCTCTAAAGTGACAATAAAAATAACGATATATGTTTGATAGTTTTTCACATGATTAAAAATTGTATAAAACTGATATATATAGAATTTGAGCTTGATTGAAATACTGAAAGTACCGGAATTAATTTTTTAACACTGCAAATGACGCGCCAGCACGTGTCGTGATGCCATAAACAAAGAGCCAAACACGCGCTGGTTTAATAAATATTATTTATTGATTTTAATTTATAATTTAATTAATTAAATTTAATTTAAATATAATATGTATATGTTCTTTAATCCAATTCAAATTTGCGAGATAGTCGAGTGGAGACACTCCAGCCTATTTTTATCAAATCTTTGAACATAAATAATAAAATAAATCGTATTAGTTTTGTAAATATAACTCTAAAATAGAAAAAAAAGAAAACATAAAATATTATCTATTGAACGCAGCAGCAATCAAATAAAGGGAGACTTACCTCCTTCTGGTTATTTAAATTACATGTTAGTTTGTTTTTTTGGAATTTCAATGAAAACAATTAAATACTCACCATGATAAATTGATTAATAAATATAATACATAGTATTTTTTAAAAAAAATTTCGATAACTTATTTTTTTTATGAGTATTAATAATTAATAAAAATTAAAATGCGAAGTCCCTTGTTCAAATGCTCATGTTGAAAGATAAAAGTAATGTGCATTGGGAAAAGATTGGGTTACACAAATATATTTTTGAACGTGTATTAGATTGTATATATGCTGGCAATTTTCCAGCATCGTTTCCTCTTTAAAAAAATTTTTATTTAAAACTTTTCAGTGATAAAGTATAATTTTTTTTTTTTTATATATTTTAAATAATCCTTGACATTTGAATCTCCCTGAATTAAAACGTATACATAGATTTTATAAATATACAGAAAAATTCTATCTTAATATGATGAAGAGTTGAAAATTTAAAATTAAAGATATTGGTATTTATTTCTGAAATTTTATTATTTTTTAAAAATGCCTAATACCCTTATTTTTGTTTATAAATGATGAATTGGACAAAATGAAGTGAACTTAACATATAATCTATAAACAGGCGTACTGAAGAGAAGAGAGGAGTTTAGATTGTAACATTTTATATAAGAAAAGCTGAATGAATATAAATTAGAAATTTTATACGTATATATGAGGGCAAGTCAATTAAGTCCGTGACTTTTTGAATGAAACACAGGTTTTTGGATAAAAAATTATTTCATTTTTCAAAGTAGTCTCCTTTGAGCTCTATACACTTCGTCCAATGTTTCACCAATTTTTTTTATCCATTCCAAAAAATAAAATTTTTCGAGGATATCTTTAAGGCGATTTCAACCCGAGAAACCCACTATTTTGACTGCTGTTTGGTTTCTGGTGTGTTGTGGTACATCTACGTTTCATCCACGGTCACGAAACGGCTCAAAAATCGGTTTTAGTGATGGTTTTTTTTTTTCATCAAAAAATAATACTTAATGAGCACACGAAATTCACTTTTTTCATTTTCTTCTCAAATCACGAGGTAGTCAAACAAAAACTAAAAAAACACAACTAGATCAAATTTAGACAGGAGTTATCTCATAATTGTCTGCTGATTGAAGCAGTGTTGCCATTTCATTTAAGAGACAGGAAATTCTAAAAGTCACGGACTTATTGACCCATCCTCGTAATAAGGGACGGTATTGGAAGAGAGTAGTAGTTAAACGGAGATGGCTCTGGATAGTTGGATAGAGACTGTTGGAGAAATGTGAATTCGTAAAGTCCCAAATATATATAAATTTTCTTCTAAGGAAATAGAAAAACTGCTTTTATAAGCATTTATAAAAGCAAAATGTCCAGCAAACAACCCTATATTAAATATCTATATCTCTTGATTTCCTTGAATTTCATTATATACCATTCGTCAAATTATAATAAAAAAAAAGAAAAGTATAATAAAATTAATATTGTTTCCCATTATATCATATACAATTTAGTATCTAATTAATTTAGCGATTAATTTAAAGATTAAATAAGAAGGGGGGGGGAATAGAATATATATCGAGTCATTATATTAATATTAATGGAAATATACAAGAGCAGGTTCCGAAACTATTTGAAGTTGGTACCACAGAAACTTCCATCAAAAAGTTAAGGTACCAATATTATGATTTCGTTACTAAAAGTAACTGTACTGGAGGTGCCACCAGTATATGTACCACAGTTTAAGAACCTCTGTACTAAAATATATATTGATAAATAAGTAAGTAAAATTTTATATAAACCCTTGTGTTTTCATTGTAAAATGTCATCAAGGTCCTTATTCCATATTTTTCCATTATTTAGAAAATATAGAAGAGTTGAAATATGATTAAAATTAAAAAGAAAATTTCTCCATAAATAAGGAGCAGGATCAAGTGTGCTATAACATGTTTTTAATTTTTTAATAAAAATATTATTTTCATTATACATTAGAATGATTGATTTGATTGTAAGTTTATATAAATCTACTTTTTTTTGTTATTTAAAATAAATTGAATAATTTACTTAATAGTTATAAATAATAATTAAAATTTAAAGTTGTTTTATTTTATTTGCGATGTTTATTTTAATTTGTTAATAGAGACATGATTTCAAAAAAAGAGAAAATTATGTGATATTAATCTGAATATCCATTGACCCGAATCATTCTAACAAGGATCAAATCATACTTTATACTTCCTATAAATTTAGTGAAATCAATTATTAATCATTTATTTACAGTGGATCGTAGATTACTAAGTAGTAATGACACCATAAAACTATTTTCGATTTAAGTAATAAAATAATTTATCATTTTTTTTAAAAAAATAAAAAAAAAATAATAATTTCCATTATATTCAAGAAAAAATCAGAAAATTATATTTAATAATTTTAAATAATTTATTAGATAAAATGTATTTTATTTTGTTTTCTTTTATAATATTAATTAGCTTTTTACCGACCGACGATAGTAAGGGAGGTATTGTTTTCACACCAAATTTCACATGTGGAGAGTTTTACATACCTCCACGAATCATGCATTTTCTTAACAGAAAAAAGTATTTTTAGCATGATGTCTGTCCGTCTGTCCGTCCGTATAGATGTGTACAGCCTGAACGGCTTAACAGATTTTGATGAAATTTGGTATATTTACTTAATGCATCAGTGGGATGAATTGATCAACTTTTGGTGCAAATCCGGAAACCGGAAGTGGTAGTATTAGCGATCGACGATAAGAAAGGAAGGGTTATTTTCGCACCAAATTTCACATAAGGAGATTTTTTTACATATCACCAAGATTGTATTGGTTTTATCCTCGGGAAAAATCATCTTCATTATGTTTTTCTTAATTTAAAATTATATGACGTCACCCAGCCCTTCATGACGTCACAGCCTCGGGTAACGCCGGCAACGCCGGCTACTTCAGCTATATATTATAAATAAAATAAAATTAAAAATATTTATGTTATATCCCTATCTGTTTTTACATTAATAGATATATTAAAATTATTTGAAATTGTTTCTGTAGCTGGAAATTAATTTATTTCAAACCGTCGGTCGGTTCGGACCTGGCCACAGGTCAACTTATTTATGAAAGCATTCAATTAGATAGATTATAATGAATAATTCAAATTTCGTTAAATAATAATATATGAATTTATTTTTTTATTAATTAATGAAGTAATAATTACTCAAAGATAGTATGTTAGAATGTTGTTTTCATTTTAAGAAAATACATCGAAGTTTATATTAATTTTTTCTGTTCATCTATCAACATTTAAAAACCGTTTCTGAAGACACGTTCTCGTTTTCTATATAAGATATTTTAATTATTTTTTTTTTAATAACCAACTTAACAAATTAACAATATATATTTTTTTTGCGAAAAATATATTTTAATTTATTTATAAAAAAAATTTCCTTATTATGACGCCATTAAATATTATTAGGCTTTTAGATATGAATTTCTAATTAAATTAAAATAAATAAATTGATGTTAAACGTAATGAATAATTTAAAATAATATATAAAATATAAAGAATAAGAAAAAAAAATAAAATATAACAAAAAATAAGGGCTTCATAAAATAGATACCTTAGTTTACTTGAATTTAACTACCCCAGAGGCCTTTTATGTAACTAAAAATAATTCGGATTAGGAGGAAACTATTAAATATACTTTACTATCATATAAGGGTAATTATAATTTGTTTTTTTTTAAATTAGAATTTAAAACTAGAATAAGTCTATTTTTTAAGATTGCTACCATGATAAGTTGTGTTATTAAATAAAATATGTTGGTTAAATTTTAATTGGTATAAATAAATAAATATATATATATTAATATAATTAGGTAGTATATACATAATTTTAAAATTTTTTTCCAAATCTATTTAAATTTTTAAATCTCAATTGTATATATGTGTCATTTCACTATTTAATTTAATTTAAATTATAAATAAATAAAATATTACAAGTAAATTCGTTAATTACTATTTTCGATGTCGAGATTTTGATGTTTTTATATAAATATTTTGAGTCATTTTCACTAAGGTTGTGTGTGTGTGAGAGTGTGTGTGTGAGTGTGTGTGTGTGTGTGTGTGTGTGTGTGTGTGTGTGTGGACAAGATTATGCAAAAATGGTTTCAGCTAGAATAATGAAATTTGGTATACGGGTATTATTCAAAATTCATAGTTTCCTATCAACTTTTGAGAAATGTAGTTCATCCGGAAGTGGGTCATTAGTCATTACCTACCACATTTTGATTTTTTTTCCTCTAAACTGACCGTAAAAATAAAGATATAGGTTTGATAGTTTTTCATATGTTTAAAAATTGTATAAAACTGCTATATACAGAATTTCAGCTTGATTGAATCGCTGAAAGTACCGGAATTATTTTTTAACATTGCAAATCACGCGCCAGCACGTGACGTGGTGCCATCAACAAAGAACCAAAGACGCGCTGGTTTAATAAATATTATTTAATAATTTTAATTTATAATTTATAATTAATTAAATTAAATTTAAATATAATATATGTTATTTAATCCAATTCAAATTTGCGAGATAGTCGAGTGGAGACACTCCAGCTTTTTTTAATATATTTACATTTATTTAGTGTATATATTAAACTGTTTTGAAATCTTAATTGAAACATTTCAAAAAAGTATATGGTTGGGTGGAGGAGTGGGAATCATTTCTAATAATAATGATTATTTCTCAATAAAACTAAATGAGATGACTAAAAGATGAAAATTTAATTTTTATCGATAGATATATGAATCATTTAATAGTCAAAAATAAGAGTTAATCGCCTCCATTAAAAATTATTGATTAATTAAAAATAAATTAAACTATAAAATATTAAAGAAGTTTAAAAAAAGACTAGCAGCTGGTCATTTTGCTTTTAGCCCTTCAAGAAGTTAAAAAAAAATGATTATGAATACTATTACACCCATATAAAAACCTAAATATAATATTGATTTAATGGAATCAGTTTATGATACATATCAAAGAATCAATATCAATAAAAATTTAATCGATCGATTTAAATTAAATTGATCTTTTAAATTAAATATATTTCAATTGAACAATTAATTATCTGTTTAATGTTTTAAAATTTCAATTTTATAACCTATTGATTGAAAGGGATACTTATCATGTTAAAATATATATACCTATTATATAATAGAAAAAACTTGAATATACAAACAAATAACTTTACAATAAAACATAAAATAATTAATACATTTTTAATGTAATAATTAACTATTTTGATTGAAATAAAGACTTCTTTTAATATCTAATTAAGCAAATGGAATATTTATTGATTAATTTTATATATATATATATATTTATTTATTTATTTATTTATTTATTAATTTCCTACTTGTACTATTATTCTCTGGGTGAAGGAGATAAAGCAAGAACATTATTATGTAATATTATTCAAAGGTTTTGTGTCTTTTTTACCGACCGACGATAGAAAGGGAAGGTATTGTTTTCTCACCAAATTTCACATGTGGAGATTTTTACATATCTCCACGAATCCTGCATTTTCTTAACAGAAAAAAGTATTTTTAGCATGGTGTCTGTCCGTCCGTCCGTCTTTTCATTGAGTGTCCATATAGACGTGCACAACGGATTTTGATAATATTTGGTATATTTACTTAATGCATCATCAACTTTTGGTGTATATCCGGAAAGCAGAAGTGGTAGTTAACAAAGTATTAATTTTATATTCATTGTCGGAAATTTTCCACTTAAAATATAGTAGTAATTAATAATTGAGTAATTAAACTGAAAATAAAAAGCAAGATAATATAATTTAGTCATTTTAATTCAAGTTTTAAAAATATTTTTTTTGATACTTCATATATATATATATATATATATATAATGTTTGGAAATTAATTTATTTTAATTCGTTGGTCGGTTCTGTGCCTAGCGACAGGTCATTTTTACAGACTGACGATAGTAAGGGAGGTATTGTTTTCACACCAAATTTCACATGTGGAGATTTTTACATATCTCCACGAATCATTCACTTTGTATTGGTTTTATCCTCGAGAATAAAAATCATCTTTAATAGTTTTTTCTTAATTTAAAATTATATGACGTCATCCAGCCATTCATGATGTCACAACCTGGTCTTACATATATATTATAAATAAAATAAAATTAAAAATATTTATGTTATATCCATATCTGTTTTTTATTAGATTAATAGATATATTTAAATTATTTGAAATTGTTTCTATACCTGGAAATTAATTTACTTCAAACCGTCGGTCGGTTCGGACCTGGCCACAGGTCAACTTATTTTACAAGAAAAATTGTAGCTATCAACAAAAGCATTATCTTTAGTAAATAAAATGATCTGGTAATATTTTTTAACAATATTAAAAAAATAATTTAAATACATTATCAGCCCCTGTGTAGGTGTTAACTCAACTTAACAAAATTATAAACAACCCAAGGCACAGTAAGACAGATGTAGTAGCAATAAATGAAATATTTACTTCATTTAGATAAATAATTAATGCGCTTGCATTTGATTTATATGTTGAATAGTGAAGGCCTTCTATTCTTGCCTACACCTTTCTTTTGACTCCACCTCCTCCCCACTCCATCCCTTCTCCACCCCACACCCTCCTCACCGCCATACTATTTTATTTTTTGGTCACAAAAAAATAAGCGCCTCGTGTCCTAAGAACGGTACAATCCCGATTATCGGCTCTTAAATCATTCTCGAGACGATGATACGTCTTCATGGGGGTTGAGATAAATCATCTCGACTTCATCTAATTAATCTCTATCGCCTTGGAACAACTAATCAAGCACCCTGCCTCAAAAAAAAAAAAAAAATACATCCAAATGAAATGCACGAAGTGGTCGTAAATAATACAGCAAGCACTTTGCTCGGCGTGACTATTTACAGACTTAATATGTGTGTCTGTAGTTTATGAATGTGCACGGGGTCAAAGGGGCCCCTCGAGTTCCAAATCGAAACCATTCTTTCAAACATGTGCACAAATTTGATCCACTTGGTCCTGGTGCTTAGGTATATAATTCTTTCACAAAACTCACTTAACAAATCCCAAATTAGGAAATCAATCGTGTATATATATATAATCATATTTATGATTATAAACAGACAACCATTTATACTGATATTACACAAGATCGTGTTTAAAATTATATATATATATTTATCCAGTAATTATCCATTCATTTTTTTTTCTCTTCAAAAAACAAAATATATTTGTTTAGAAAAAGAAAATAATGACCATTTATTTTCACATTTATTTTATATCTCGCTGACATTTTTCTTATTTTTTTTTTTTTATTATTTTTTTCTATAAATTTTAATTTTATTTTGTCTTTATAAATCATCACTAATAAGTTATATTTAACCTTGGTCTTTAAAAATAATAAATTCCATAAGGAAATAACTAAAAATCTTCCTTTTTATAATATATATTTAATTTCTTACCACTTTGATTATATTATTTTTAAAAAGATAAGTTTACTAGATGTTAAAAAAAAAGAGCTGTGGACAGGCACAGAACCAACCGACGATTTGAAATAAATTAATTAAACAACATTATTGGTAAATATATGTATTCATATGTTATTTCGGATTTAGCGCGCCTTGGATTGTTCTTATTGTTGCTCTGGATCCTTAGGTTGGTAACAATACTAATAACATGTTTTCGAGTTAAGGTTATAGAAATTTTATATTGTATAAATTCTTTCACCATCAACCAAAGAATCTACAATTAAACAATTCTATTATTTTAGGTAATTTTATATTTGTAAATATTGTAAAGATAAATACTAATGAAGATCTATTAATTTAGCAATTGAATTATTGTAGTTTTAATTCACTTACTTACATATATATATATATATTTAAAGAATAAAAAAAATATTTTTAAAACTTGAATTAAAATGACTAAATTATATTATCTTGGTTTTTATTTTCAGTTTAATTACTCAATTATTAATTATCACTATATTTGAAGTGGAAAATTTCCGACAATGAATATAAAATTAATACTTTGTTAACTACCACTTCTGCTTTCCGGATATACACCAAAAGTTGATGAATTCATGCTACTGATGCATTAAGTAAATATACCAAATTCTATCAAAATCCGTTGAGCCGTTCATGCTTTACATGTCTATTCGGACACACAACGAACAGACGGACAGACAGACAGACAGACATCATGCTAAAAATAGTTTGATTGATAACAAAATTCATGATTCGTGAAGATATGTAAAAATCTCCACATGTGAAATTTGGTGTGAAAACAATATCTTCCCTTCCTATCGTCGTCCGGTAAAAGATAGAAATTAAAAATGTATTTATTTTTTATAAATTAATTATTAGCAATTTTCAAGTTAAACATTGAAGACATCCCTTTCATTTATTTGGAATTTTAAATTAATAATTATAATTAATATTCCAATATAATATTGACATTAAATTTGTGTCCTAATGTTAAGGACATATATATATATTCTCAATTAAAACAATCTGCTGGTATATTCTCTCCTAGTTTTTTAATTTGTTTTTATTTTCCGAAAGCGAAAGAAAGAGATAGAAACTTAAAATAATTTGGAAAATACATACCGGCATTGAAATTCGATATATTAAATTATTTCAAAAATATTTTTTATTGTTTAATTATCTATCTATCTAGCTATAGGTATATATATAAGTATAATAAAAATTTCCAATATGATAAATTGAATTTTAATAATATCGTTGGTTATCTGTTAATGAATGGTATTTTATGTTGGTTTAAATCATATCATGTATATATTTAGCAATAAATACATACTATATATTTAAAATATATGTAATTGCACTCAAGATTTTTTTCTTTTATCAATTAATAAACAATAAAAAATGAAAGGTAAGAAACAAAAATTTCATGAGTCTATTAATAAATATTTAAATTTCATCTTAACATTTTAGAAAGGTGTATAAATTATCCATAAATGTCAAGCGCCATGAATGTCAAGTCATACATGAATTTTTTCCTTCTTTGTTTATATTAATTATTTATATTTAGTTGTCTTAAATTGACTCTTTAGATAATAATAAGAAGAAGAAAATTTAAATGATTCATTCCTTTAGAATATTTATTCATTTATATATATATATAGGAAATGATAAAAAAAAATCATTTTTTTTTTGAAATTTATAAAAACACGGATTATTTGTATGAAAATGTATAAAAGGTAATTAAATTAAATTAAATTATCATAAATGTTTATTAATTTATGAAGATGATAAAGGATTCAAAATTGGATGGAGGGGTATAAGATTAAATATAAATGGGAAATATGTAGTTGTTTATATTAGAAAGAAGATGAGGCGTTAATGAAAGAAACAAAGATTATTTATTAATTATGATTTAACAGATGATAAATAAATTTTTCTAATTAATATTAATATTTTCTTTGAATAATTATTAATTATTTTATAGATCAACATTTCTTGAAGAGAAATTCAGAGAAAAAGTAAATGAGAATAAATAATAATCTCATTTGATTCTTGTTATAGTTTTATACTAATATGTACTAATTCCTTGATAGAAATAATTATATAATTATTTATAAATAAATATATAAACGTATATGTATATATATATATATATATATATATATGAGCATAGGTAGATATTCCTTTAAACTAGTTAATTTATAAATTGACTAATTAAATAAAAAATATTATTCATAATTATTAAATCCGCGAGGCGGTGAAAATACATTCTCCGGTGAAAGGTGCATCATCATAATTTTTTTTTTTTTTTATATTTCTTATGTTTTATTTACTTTCTTAAACTAAAAAAAGAATTAATATTAAATAAATATTTAATAACCTAATCAGATGGATAAATAAATAAATAAAATAGAATATGAGAGCGTGTTTTATATTTAATTGTTGTTTATTTCTTAATTAATACGTATAATTCGAGGGCGGGTTCAAGGTAAGTCGCCCTCGGCAGGACGGCTATTTGCCGACCGCTTGATTTTCTAATTAATGCTAATTTAAATTATATCTTTCATTTCTTGTTACAATGAACTCGTATACGGCCTGTAGAATTGCTGATGGATTCAACGGTTTATTCATTTATTAAAACAAAGGAGAAGATTATCATATTTATTTAACTGATAGAAATAGATAGATAGGTATACTTGCCTACTCAATGCGTTTCAATTGATAACCATCAATTGGATAATAAATTTTATAAAATTTTAAATTCAAAATATGCAAGTTGTTATATTTAATATGATTGTTATTATTATTATGTTATATAATGTGATAATTTGTAATAGTATATACAGTTGTTAAATAGTAAAAATAGAAAAAAATTATTCTATTACTAACAGATTGACAGAATTCCATTATAAATAAATGAAAATTATTTTAATTTTGAAATTTATACTTATGTCCAACCTATATATATATATATATATGTATATATATATATATATATATATATATATAGAATGTTTAAATGAAATTATTCTCTTGAGGGCATATCTCTCATCGTCTGTCCATTATAAGCATTTATTAGAAAATGTTTATGTTAAACTGTTATGATGAGTGCTTCAACCTCAAAACAGTTAATCTATTTAGTCATTCTGTTTCAATGGAACAAGTCCTCAATTTATAATACTCTTAATAATGTGTAACCTATTTTTATATTTTATATAATACAGTGATTCTCAACCTTTTTTTTTTTTTTACCGCGGCACACTTTTAACGGTTTAAAAATTTGGCGGCACACAAAGAAAAAGATAAGTGTAAAAGTTTACCATATTGAATAAAAAGTGATCCAAAAAACGTTTTACCCTTTTTTTAGAACCAAATTGAAAAAAAAGTCAGAAATGTTTAAGAGTATCATAATCTCGCGGCACACTTTTGAAAATCACAGTGGTTGAGAATCATTGATATAATATTTTTTTTTTTAAAAAAAAAAAAAAAAATTGAAGATTAATTTATTTACTACAAAATAAATTTAAATAAGTTTTTAAATAAAAAATATATATGTATTATAATTATATTTGAAATTTATTATAAATTTGGTATTTTTTCCAGAGGGGCAATTAAATAGTATAATAAATAAATATTAATTAAATTAAATTTTAAATATATTACTAAGATATTAACACAAAACAAAATCTATATTTTAAATTTTTAACATGTGTTAATATATTTTTTTATTTTTTATATTTATTCATTTTTTTTTTATTTTATATTATTTTTTTTTAATGTATATTAATTAATTTTTCGAATATTTTCATTAATTTAGGAATTTTAATTATAAAAAAAAAGAAACTTTGGTAATAAAATATTATAAATTATGTGATTTAATTTTAATTAAATGACATAATATAATCCAAAGTACCACACTCTTGTATTTTTTGATATATAATAGTTTTTATTAAAAAAACTTAATTATTATTTTTTTCTTTTAAGTCAAATTATAAATAGATATTTAAATAAATAATCTTTTATGGTTTAATTATCTCATCTTATTATACTAGCAAAAATTATATATATATATATATATATATATATATTTGTATTTTTAAAATATTAAACCCCTCGAAGGATTTTTATAAAAAAATCGATCTGTATTGGTTTAAGCCTTAAATCATCTTTATTAGTTTTATCTTAATTTAAAATAGGAAATTTAGATGACGTCAGCAACTACGTCAGACAGCGCTTCCTTAAATACAAAATATTATAAAGAAAAATCAAATATATGTAAATATAATATAAAAAATATATCTTATCTTCTTATACGAGTAAAAATTGTTTTTCTGTTTCTCTGTTTCATTGTTCTCAAAAACCGCTCTAACGATTTTTTTGAAATTCACAACAGAGATAGTATATATAAAGAAAAATTGAGTTTTATTGATCACATCTCACGAAACTTTATTAGTTCTTCTTAATTTAAATTTATAATATATTGATGACGTCACAACCACCGCCTGTGAGATATATATATCTATTCTTAAAATAAAATTAAAAATATTTATATTATATTCATATATTTGATTTTTTTTTTATTTCATTAATAGTTTTACATTTAAATTATTTGAAATTGTTTCACACAACGTTTTGAAGATTTATCTTTATATTCGATTCGATATATACTAGGAGAATTAAATGACGTTATCAATTTATTATACTCCGGTAAATATTATAAAATATTTGTTTATGTTAGGAAAACATCAAAAAAGAGAATTTACATTTTGTATGAAGGGACACAAATAATAATAATAATATATAATTAATTTACTGATTAAATTAAAAAATTGTAAAATTTTTAAAGTATATAAAAATAAATTGTATAAATTGGTTAAAGGGTCGAGTGATAGTTCGGTGTCACAGGTATTAATATTACCAGCCAAATCCAATAATAATGAATCATTTTTTTAACTTAAGTACCAGTACTTTTAACCAAATACGATGTACCACTCGGGGGTACAGGGGGCGGAGCACCCGTCCAGCTGTGAAGAGCGCCGAATTAATTTCATTAATAGTTTTACATTTAAATTATTTGAAATTGTTTCACACAACGTTTAAAAGAAGATTTATCTTTATATTCATACATTTTGAATTCACCCATAATATATCTTATATTCTTATAAACTTACTTGAATATAATTTAAAAAGTTTTAAAAGTTTTTTTTTAATATTTTATGAATTCAAATCGTCAATTGAAAATGAAAAATCCAATTATGAGATCAATTATTCATATAATTTTAAATGTTTTCGTGTTTTATAAATAAAATATTAAAAAAATAAACTTATAAACAAAATATTCTTTGAATTATTTTGAAACATTTTAGGAAACAAATTTTTAATGGGTCATTTTTAGAAATTCCATTTAACAATTATAATAAATAATTAAAAAATTGTAAAATTTTTAAAGTATATAAAAATAAATTGTACCACTCGGGGGTACAGGGGGCGGAGCCCCCGTCCAGCTGTGAAGAGCGCCGAAGGCGCTCGGACCAGCTGGTATTATGTTATATCCACAGGCCATACTTTTCTGTATTTCAGTTCATTAAAGGGCTGTATGTTTTATGACTAGTTTTTTTTTATTATATATTTACATATATTTGATTTTTCTTTATAATATTTTGTATTTAAGGAAGCGCTGTCTGACGTAGTTGCTGACGTCATCTAAATTTCCTATATATATATATATCTCACAAATACGTGATTATATCCCTGATAAATCTGATAATAATAATAACAATAACATTCACGGAAACCTAAACCAACATATATATATATATATATATATATATATATATACCTTCTATCACAAGTATAGATAAATTTTCTATTATAATTTATTTATTAATAATAAAAAATTCTACTATATGATCATTTATTTATTATAAATTGAAAAATCTCAGTATATTTAGTTTAACGATAAGGGCTACCAGAGTAAAATTCCGTTATCACCGTTATTCAAAAATTAGAATAACTAATGATGACTTTTTATTATGTTTTATTTTTTTAAATTAGAGATCTATTTTCAAAGATTTCCAATATTCAATTAAATAAAGTGAAAAAGTCGGTCTTTGCATAAATTATCGACTATGAAAGACAGAAAAGACAGCGAGGAATTTCACTTGTCAAAAAAATAAAGTGGATTGTGGCCCGCAGGGAATTTTTCATCTCCAATTGAAGGCATTCCATCCTAAATATAGCGTTTAAATATTTAGTGTTTATCTTGTTTTTTTTTAATATATATAATTCCTATTTCTTTGATATAAGAAAGGAGAGGAGAGAAATTGATAGAGAGAATGGCCAATATTTTGGTTAGATTTTTGCTTAATGATTTATTTTTTTTTTTTATTAATTGGTTTGCATATTCATTGAAATAAAACTAAATTATATGTACATTTTGAAATTCCTATTTGATTTTTTAATTATTTTATTTATTTATTTAAACTAAAAATAAGTTTATTTTATAGATTGACATGGCTAAATTATCCGTTATTAGTGTTATATGATAAAATATAAATATACAAATATTTTATTCATAAATGATATGTTTCGGTAGCAATCCCTGTTTCATACATTAGTGACCAATTATACTTGATCCACAAATACAATTGAAAAATTATATAGAATGATATATTAATTTGGTAATTTATTTAGTATAATAATTAGGATAAAAAATTGTATCGAGTATATAATATTTAATTCTCCTATTATATTCTTGAGATCGATCTCTGATGAAGGAAATAGTGATTGTTTCCGTAACATGTCATTTATGAAAAATTTTTTTTTTTAAAAGTCTATTAAATAAAAATCTGGAGTGACTCCACTTGACTATCTCACAAATTTGAATTGGATTAATTAACACATATATTATATTTAAACTAAATTTAATAATTTAAATTATAAATTAAAATTAATAAATATATATGTATATTAAACCAGTGCATGTTTGGCTCTTTGTTGATGGCACCACGCCACGTGCTGACTCGTGATTTGCAGTCAACGTGTTAAAAAATTAATTCCGGTACTTTCAGCGATTCAATCAAGGTGAAATTCTATATATAGCAGTTTTATACAATTTTTAACCATCAAACATATATCTTTATTTTTACGGTCAGTTTATTTTTTTCAACTTTAGTGAAAATGAATCAGGGCCCTTCAAAACGTACAAGAACATCAAAATCTCGACATCGTAAATTTTCGTGATCGCAATATTATCTCTCGTGAGATAGTAAAAATTAAAAATTTTATTATATAACAATAAATACCTGAACAATTCGCTCAAATCAAGCATTTAAATAAAATTATGATTTGGTTCATATCATGGGATAATTCAGAAAAATGTTATTAGAAAACTAAGCGGATTCTAAAAGATTGAAATTTTTATGTGAACCGTTCTAATACATAAATTTATTCACTGTTTCTATTAACAATTGAATTTATTATTCATCAAGGAAGAATAAGAATTTAATCATTAAAATTTATCTTATTAACTATCAAAAAAATAAATAAAATTAAAAAAATCTGAATCATTCATTTTATTAAATTATTTTATTATTATCAGATTTTGAATTTTAATTAATTATTATAAAAAAATTACGACAGAATGTAAATTCATTTAGGAATTTTTTTTAAAGATATTATACATTAAAAATATACATAATTGTATTATTATTAATATTTCTATAAATAGATCATCTTCATTCTAAATTTAGTAGTTCAATAGAATCCATGACATAAATAAAAAGAATAACAAATAAATCTGGAGTGTGTCCACTCGACTATCGAATTTTGAAATTTGAATTGGATTAATTAACACATTTATTATATTTAAATTAGATTTAATTAATTAAAATTAATATATATATATATATATATATATATATTAAACCAGTGTGTGTTTTGCTCTTTGTTGATGGGACTACGCCACGTGCTGGCGCGTTATTTGCAGTCAACGTGTTAAAAAATTCCGGTACTTTCAGCGATTCAATCAAGGTGAAATTCTATATATAGCAGTTTTATACAATTTTTAATCATATGAAAAACTATCAATCATATATCTTTATTTTTACGGTCAGGGAAAAAATATCAAAACCTGGTAGAGGTAATGGCCCTCTCTCTTCCGGATGAGCCACATTTCTCAAAAGTTGATAGGAAACTACGAATTTTGAATAATGGCCGTATTCTAAATTTCATTATTCTAGCTCAAACCGTTTTTGCGTAATCTTGTCTACATACACATACACAGAGAGAGAGAGAGAGAGATACAGACAGACATTTTTCTCAACCTTAGTGAAAATGTCTCAGGGACCTTCAAAACGTATAAAATCATCACAATCTCGACATCGAAAATTTTCGTGATCCCAATACTATCTCTTGTGAGATCATTAGTGTCCGCGGACAAATTTTACTGGTCCGCGGACATTCCCCCTATCCCCGAAAAAAATTACTAATTATTATATGTATGTATAATTATATATCTTTACATTTAAATATTACTGTAGGCAAATGATAATAAAAATGTTACAACTAACTTACGTAGTAGTTCTTTATAAATACTTAGTAAAAATTTGTTGTTAAGAAAATATCACTGGTCAGCAATTTTTTTTTAACTAATCTACTGGTCCGCGTTCAACAACATTGAAAATTTTCGTGATTGGAATACTATCTATAGATAGTAAAAATGATCAAAATATTTATTATAAAAGATCCTATTAATAAATAAGTTGACCTGTGGCCAGGTCCGAACCGACCGACGGTTTGAAATAAATTAATTTCCAGTTACAGAAACAATTTCAAATAATTTTCATATATCTATTAATGTAATAAAAAACAGATAGGCATACATAAATAATAAATATAAACATTTTTAATTTTATTTTATTTATAATATATATGCAAGACCAGGCTGTGACGTCAAGAATGGTTGGATGACGTCATATAATTTTAAATCAAGAAAAAACTAATAAATATGATTTTTCTCGAGGATAAAACCAATACAAAGTGCATGATTCGTGGTGATATATAAAAAAATCTCCTTTGGTGTGAAAATAACCCTTTCCTTCCTATCGTCGATCGCTAATACTACCACTTCCGGTTTCCGGAATTGCACCAAAAGTTGATCAATTCATCCCACTGATGCATTAAGTAAATATACCAAATTTCATCAAAATCCGTTGAGCCGTTCAGGCTGTACACATCTATACGGACGGACGGACAGACGGACGGACAGACATCATGCTAAAAATACTTTTTTCTGTTTAGAAAATGCATGATTCGTGGAGATATGTAAAAATCTCTACATGTGAAATTTGGTGTGAAAACAATACCTCCCTTACTATCGTCGGTCGGTAAAAATAGTATAGAATAAATATATTAATGAAAATAAATTTTTACTTTAAATATTTACAAAATTTAAATGAATAAAATTTAAATATTATTTAACTGATTTTATAGATCCGTAATTAATTATTTGAAATTTTTTATAATGATAATGTTTTTATTGTAAAATAATTATAATAGAATTTTCAAAATATCTTCTAATTCAAAGTGATATATATATATATATATATATATAATCTGTATATATTAATCAGTAAAAGTTCACCTAACATTGGCCTAAAGAGTTTAATTGAAAAAAATAATTTAGGCCAAAATATATAATTTACCTTTTCATTCTTAAAAAAATGATCATATAATCGTTCTTTTAAATTAAAATTATATATTTTGAAGCGGGTGTCTGTGCTATTCATGACCTTTTGATCATTTGTTGATCTCTATTTTGCAGCCAAAGAATAACGGCATTCATGGATTATGGAATCACGATTTGAAATTCTGTCTCTTAGCAATCAAATCATTAATCAAAGAACCATAATGATAATTAATGCAACAGGCTGTCTACGAAAGAAGAGGATGACCAGTATGTCCAACGGGCTTTTTTTTTAGGGTCGCAGGGGTTGCCCCAAGGGTCAACACGTGTGTAGATTTAAGTCCATTTGCGCGTGGAGGAATCTCTTTTAGGGGGAATAGAACACCCTGTTACTGTTTTTGCATATCAATGATCGGATTAAACTATTTGAATTTGGTTTGTAAACCGTTCTAACACCAGAAATTGTCCACTGTTTGCTTTTACAATTGAATTTATTCAACGTGGAAGAATGAGGCCTCGAGGATCTTTAACCAATTTCAATACAAACAAAAAGATAAATGGAAAGAAAAGAGGAAAAATAAGCCGGGGAGAGGAATTAATAAAAATTCATTTTCGAAAAGATGAAAAAAATACATATAACTAACTATTTATTCAATCGAAATACAACACTCGTTAAGTAATAAGTTTGTTTTATATTAAATTCATCGAAACACACACACACAATATATTTTTTTTTTAAATAAATGGAATTTGAAATTGTCTTATAAATTTTATAAATTAGCAACATTTAACATAATTGGATTTAATTAAAAGATAAAAAAATATTTGTTATTAACACACTATGAACGGGGCGGGTATTTGTACCCGTTGCGGGGACTGCCACTTATAAGCGGGGCGGGTATTTATACCCGTTGCCACTTATATAATATATATTTTCCCTTGTGTCACTTAAAATTACTTATTTTAAACAATAACTAATATATATCCCTCATATAAGTGGCAACGGGTATAAATACCCGCCCCGCTTATAAGTGGCAGTCCCCGCAACGGGTACAAATACCCGCCCCGCTCATAGTGTGTTAATTATAAATAACTTTTTTGTTTTTAGTCCAAATCAAATCTTATAGGATTAATATATATATAAAGTTATCTATCTAAAAGAATTAGTTATTATATATACTGATCCTGTCAATATCTTAACATACAAAACAGAAAAATTTAAATCGAGGTTGCAATCGGGCAACGCCTGTTATCATGCAGTAAAAAGGCTTATCTCATCAAAGTTATTATCAAAGTGGATCAAAATGAAAATATATAAAACAATTATTTTTCCATTGAATTAAATGGGTGTGAGGCATGGTCTATGACTCAGACCAAAGAAAGATGGTCACCGGGGATTGGCGGAGACTGTATAACGAGGAACTGCATGATCTCTATGCACCTCCAGGGTCATAAAATCGAGAAGGTTATGATGAGTAGATTATGTGACAAGAATGGGAGAAGAAAGTCTGGCAAAAAATATATTTGTGGAGAGATCGATTGGGAAACGTTCGGTTAGAAGATCAAGGACGGGGTGGATGAATAATGTAGGAAGGGATGTAAGACTGATAGGAGAAAATAGGAGTTGGATTGGTGTAGCACAAGATACGGACACTTGGAGAAATGTGGTTGCTGCGACCAAGTCGAGAGTCCCAAAAGCCTCAGAGATAGATATATGCCTAAAAAGATTATCTTTAATCTTCTCAAACAAATATTATCTATTTATGATATTAATTTATCCTTTTATTAATGGTGAAATTTCTCCATTCTCCTTTCATCTTCTCTAATATACAAATAAGAAACAAAAAAAAATATTTTTTTATATTTTTTTTTTGTTTTTATATTAATACGGGTATATTTTTTTCATATTATAATTTGTAGTATAGAGAGATGTATTTTAACGTTATACTGTTATTAAACAGAAACACGACGCCCTAAAATATAAAATCGAAATAATTCTATATATATAATTATGTTGATTATGTCAATTATATCGTAATCTCACTTTGGAAATTAGATATTATTCTAATTTTATTTCTGGCAATACATATTCAAAATAAATACCAATGTTTGTTTGTATAAAATTATTTTTATTTAATCATCATATATGTCAATATAGAAATACCTTTTAATACCAGCTATTATTTGTGGTATGCGATACGATAACAGGATCGGTTCTTTGCAGCTGCTACATGCAAGCATTTATATGTAAATAACATGTATTTGATAAAATTGATTCAAACATGAAATATGTTAAATGTTTTTCTGATCTCTAATTGCTGGTTAATCGAATAAGCATTAGACATATGTTGTTAGTTCATTAAGGAGATCAAAAGAAGAATTAAGTCTTCGAACCAATCTCGCTTAGGAATGAGTTATTTATTTATTAATAAATGAAAGTATAATTAAATTCAGATGAAAATTTAAAAAGATAAGTTTATCATTTATATTTTTTTTTTACTTATTTTCTGATTAAAGGGATAATTAAAATGAAATTGCGAAATAATTAAAAAAAAAAAAAAAGAAATAATATAGGTTACTAGAGTGATATGTGTCTGTATCATCAAGTAATTTTTGTAATGATAGATTAGTCTTTTATTATTATAATATATATTTACATTGAGATTATTTATTATCCATAAAACAATTTTTGAATTTATTAATTTCAGCTGGAGGGTATAATTAAAAGAAAATTCAAACAAAATGCATAATTAATCTAAAGCACAAATCATAATTAAACTAGAAATAAAGAATCAAATATTCAGTATATTTTTTTTAAATAAATTAGTCGATTAAATTAAATTAATAAATTGAGAGAAAAATTTGAATCTACAGTAAAGATAATCAGGACATAATTTATTATATACATATTTTGTTTATAGAAATGAATATTCTATTGAATTATGATATTATTTATGAAAATAAGAAAGAGATTCCACTTATTAAACTTATATTTAATATAAATTTATTAATAATAAATTAAAATTTCAATTTTCTTATTAGAAATTATTATTTTATAAATTTATATAGGTATAAAGTGATATAAAGTGAATGTGGGTATGGAACATTAACATTAAAAATGACCGGTTTTTGTTGTTTTTAATTAAATAATATTTTTAAAATATAAAATATATAAAATTAAAAATAAGGTATTTACTTCTTCTTCTTCGATTTAAAATACATATATTTTTATATAATACAGATGAACATTAATTAAAATTTTAAATTAAAAAATAAATTTTAAAAATATTATTTATTTATTTAGAGGCGTGGTTAGAATCAAATTCAATGATAGCTACTATATATGTATGTAATGACTAAGTCATTTAAGAAATCGCTTTTTTTCCGGCTGGTTTATTTCAATCAGAATCATGATTAACGTTAGACATGATAAGCATTATCATATGTCTCACCTTAATTGCATATTATAACACTGTTAGTTCAATCTAAATATGTATATCTTAGGTTTTAAAATAAAAATGAAATCAGACCAATTATTTAATGAAAGTGCAATTAAGTGAAACCGAGGAACCGAGAAAATAACGAATGGGGAGTGGAACGAGAAAAAGAGAGAGGGATGGATTTAATAAAAAAAAAAAATTATATGAATAATAATATTTTTTTATTTATGATTATAAAGACAACATCAATTTTGAATAATAAATATTATAAAATATATACATATTTTTAGGTTGTTCAGAAAGTATTTTTTTTTTTTGCTGGCAAAAAACTGATCCAAATGATTTTTTTAAACTCTTCATTTGAAATAAAGAATTACAGTCGAAAAATTCACCTAATCGGGTCTTTATCAGCTTCAACCCACCTTCCAAAGTAAGTGGTGCATCTACGACATCAAAATTGCCAGATTTAAATTTTGCAAACCAGTTCTAGCACTGGCGTATTTTCAAAACATCCTATCCGTTAATTTCTTTCTGGCTTGAACAGCATTTTTATCTTTTCTATAGGAAAAAGTAAAATATGACGAAAATCCTTCCAAAGTACGTAGTGCATTCACATCAAAATTGCCAGATTTAAATTTTACAAAGCAGTTCTGCCACTGTCAAAACATCCCCGTTAATTGCTTTCTGGCTTGAACAGCATTTTTATCTTTTCTATAGGAAAAAGTAAAATATGACGAAAATGCTGCTTAGTGCCAGTCAAGTGAACTTTTACACACACAAATGATTATGTGGTTTAAGTGTGAAGTTGTGTTCAAAAAAAAAAAAATTAAATCTTTGACGAAAAAAACAAAATTACTTTCCGAACAATCTAATATATATAAGTAAAGATTTTGTTGTTGATGTTTATATTTAATTTAAATGAATATGAAAAACATTAATATTCTGAGAGAAAAAAGTTTTAAAATTTATAAAAACTTATAATTTAAATTTGAGTAAAAGGGAATAAAATTAGGCAGGATTAGTTACAGGATATGAATGAAACTATTGTCTACAATTATCTAAATTTAGCTGTTGAATTAAAATCGAGTTGAATGTCTGTCTGTTTGGACAGTGGCTCGTTTTATCGTATCGTTTCATCTATTCAAGTTCACTACTTGGCAGCCATGTTCAATCAGCCCCAAGGGTTCATGAGATAATGATTTTAGATGAGATCGTGAAAGAGATTAAAAATGAATTAACACTAAATAATAATTATTTTCTTTTTATATGTATATATATATATATATATATATTACATTTTGCTTTGTTCTTCGTTAAAAAAATATCATATTGGATGTACGTTACATTTTTTTTTTCCGAAATACCCATTCAAACAACTTTATTAAAATTTTCCAAGGAAGTGGAATATTTATGAGTGTTAATTTCAAATAAAAATGAATTTTATTATGATTTTTTTTTTTTTAATAATTTTACGAGCATAATAAAGTATAAGACATCCGTTGGTCATAGATGATAGCAATACTTAATTGAGCTTATTTTAGGTCACTAGTTTGATTAATATTCGTTTGAAAAAAATCGCCGCTATTAAATAATTTTTTGTCATTAATTAACTGTCCCATAATTTTTCCAATTGAAAAACCAAATTGGTTATCATGATAAATCATCCTACACGATTTATACGAATTAAGACATATTTTGCAATTAAGCTTGGGCCGACATAGACACACATACAAGCACACTTAAAAAAAAAGACCAACCAATTAAGGGCTGAATGGAAATCAAAATTTATTGAGAAAATTACCTCCAGGCGGGGCAAATTAGATTTTAAACGATTGTTTGGGGTTATTGTAACACCCATACCTCAGGCTGAATAACAACATTTCAATTATATTGTGATCATCTACATTTTGGCATTGACATTTTAAACAGATATTCTTAAATTATAGTTGGCGAAAGAGAAAAAGTTTGGACAGAGAAAAACAAAACTAAACAACAACAACAAAAAAAAAAAAATAAAATGATTCACAATTTAGGCCATACAATTGAATTGAAAAAAAAGTAATATAAATAAATAAACAAATAAAAACTAACCATTAAGCAATTTTAAATGTAATCTTTTTCAGATTTCTCATTACGCATATGTCTTTCAATTTTGATAATTGTTCATATATTCCGGACATGTTATGATATAGAGAGATAGCTAGAAGCGGGTTTCTGAATTGGGTCACAAGAGACGAGGAAGGTTAAGTAATGAAAGAAAGAACAACTCGATGGATTTTAAATGGGATTGCCAAATGGATATGCCACCCTATCATTATAATAGAATTTATATTCTATATTAACATTAGAAAGTGAAATGGTCAACGCACTCATTAAATAATCGAAAAATTAAACATTTATTAAATGATTTTTTTTTTTTTCAAATGAGCAATTGGATATTTAAATATTTAATTTGAATCATATAATATTTAGTTACAAATTATATAAGAAAATAAACGAACACATGGTAATAAGTTAAAAATAGTAAAAAAATAAATAAATAAAAAAATGATTTGCAAATATAAAATATTTTAAATCATCAAAATAATAAACGACTCACAGTACTTTCATTTATCCAATAATAAATAGAATAGAATACATAAGATTTAAAAAGAATTTCAAAATCAAAAGAAATAATAATAATTTATTTTTTACCGACCGACGATAATAAGAGAGGTTATTGTTTTCACACCAAATTTCACATGTGGAGATTTTTATATATCTCTACGAATCATGGATTTTCTTAACAGAAAAAAGTATTTTTAGCATGATGTCTGTCCATCCGTCCGTCTGTCCGTCCGTCCGTATAGATGTGTACAGCTTGAACGGCTCAACGGATTTTGATGAAATTTGGTATATTTACTTAATGCATCAGTATGATGAATTGATCAACTTTTGGAAACCGGAAGTGGTAGTATTAGCGATCTGCGATAGGAAGGGAAAGGTTATTTTCACACCAAATTTCACATGAGGAGATTTTTTACATATCACCACGAATCATGCACTTTGTATTGGTTTTATCCTCGAGAAAAATCATCTTTATTTGTTTTTTCTTAATTTAAAATTATAAGACGTCATCCAGCCATTCATGACGTCACAGCCTGGTCTTACATATATATTATAAATAAAATAAAATTAAAAATATTTATGTTATATTAATATCTGTTTTTTATCACATTAATAGATATATTAAAATTATTTGAAATTGTTTCTGTAGCTGGAAATTAATTTACTTCAAACCGTCGGTCAGTTCGGACCTGGCCACAGGTCAACTTATTTTTTAATAATTATATTACAAGTATGTTTAATTTATTCATTATTGTAAGAGTATAAGTAAATACCAATGAATGTTGTATTAAAATCATCGACTCTAATATATACCTAAAAATATTTTTTAAGATAAATTTTTAATTTAATTCTTTATACCGACCCAAGATTGGAACATCACATCAAATTTCCCATGTGGAGCTCTGTACATATCTTCACGAATCATGCATTTTGTTAATTTAAAAAAGTATTTCTAGCATGATGTCTGTCCGTCTGTCTGTTCGTCCGTCAATTCGTTGTGTGTCCGTATAGACGTGTACAGCATGAACGGCTCAAAGGATTTTGATAAAATTTGGTATATTTACTGAATGCATCAGTAGCATTAATTCATCAACTTTTGGTGTATATCTGGAAACCGTAAGTGGTAGTTTACAAAGTATTAATTTTATATTCATTGTCGGAAATTTCCCACTTAAAATATAGTAGTAATTAATAATTGAGTAAATAAACTGAAAATAAAAAACCAAGATAATATAATTTAGTCATTTTAATTCAAGTTTTAAAAATATTTTTTTTTGATACTTCATATATATATATATATATAATGTTTGGAAATTAATTTATTTCAAATCGTCGGCGGGTTCTGTGCTTGGCCACAGCTCATTTTTTTTGGATTGGCTCCATATTCATACATAGATGAAAGTAACAAAAATTTTTATTAATTAATTAATAATGATGGATAGTGTTCTCCAAACCAACTTGACTAAAGTTTTACAAAGTATTTTGAACAAATACGAGGGCTTGGGGAAGATGGCATTAATCATTTGCCTTAAGAAAAGGGTGAACATCCTACTGAGTTTCACACTGAACGCGGCCGGTTTTATTAAAAATGATTTCCCTTTCCCTTCAATAGAAAGAAACATCCCTTGCAGAAAATTCGCGACGTTGTCATGGTACTATTGCTATCTTTTTCGAAAGATAGGTTGTCAGTCGGTGGGTTAAGAATATAAAAAAATAAAAATAAAAAAGGGGAAGGCGACGATGTTTCAGGTTCAACAAGTTTTCAACTAGACAACCTTTTCATATAATATATATATATATATATATATCGTATGGAATAATATTTTCATTCACTACAAGATAGAAATAATATTTGACACCCCAAGCTACCTTTGTCTTGATAAGAATGAACCTTTTTATAATTTTCCCGTTTTTCAAGTTTCCCATTCCAATATAATTATTTTTAATAATGCCATTTTTTTTCTTTTTGGAATTAAATATAGAACAAGAATTATTTGAATTCATTCCCCTTCTCTATGATTATAATATATACTAATTTAATTATCACATTATCATAAAAGCGATTAATAAAAAAAATTGCATAAATTTAGTAAAATTTATAATTATATATACCTTTTTATAAACCTATATATATATATATATATATATATATTATAAACAAATAATATTATTAAATTTTAAAAGATTCATATTTAGGTTCCTTTAAAAAGTTAAGAAATTTTTTGCCTATACTTTTACATATATCAGAACATATTACTTTATGAAAAATTTATTAATATTAAAAATGGCTACCTAAACTATTGATCTATTGATCTATTATTATAGCAAGTATTGATTCCTAATGATACTTATATATTTTTTTTTAATTTTTAAGATTATTTTGAAGTAAATCAATAAAAAAAATATTTTTTTCAAAACATCTTACCTAATTTGATAACTGATTACATAAATATTTTTGGGGGTCTGTCCATTTTAAAATGGGTTCGTTGAAACCAGTATAGCTTTACATTAATCGTCTTCTCGGCAACTTTCATTGTCTACTACACAATACCATAGCTGCATGACTACTACTATATAATTTTTAAAATTACCCTTATAGTGGGTATAAAAAATATTGAAAAGTCAATAGTTGACATCTACACTTAATTATATTATTTACATCCCATATCAGCATTAATAATTAATTAATAAATGTAATTAATTAATAAATAAAAAACATATCAATTAATAAAGATTTAAATGTTTTAGTAATTTAATTTATTTAATTTAATTAAGAAATTTAGAAATTTTTGACCAAATTTATTAAGTATTATCTATTTACGTTTAATATAAAATAAAATAATGTATTTTTTACTCGTAATATAAACTTGTAATACTTACATTTAACTACGATAAGTCTTTAGGATTTATATAAGAAAATTCGCAAAAACTCATTGACTTGGACAATTTTCAGATACCTCCTATAAACGGAAATTGGAGAGAATAGCTAGAGATATATATTTAGTAAAGCCAAAGGGTTTCACTATATAGACTAATAAAGACTAATTCGGATTATTATGAATAGATTAAATTTATAATTTTGTTAATTATAATATAAGTAATTTACAACTAGAAAAAGTTTAAGGAATTAAATATATTAATTCTAAAAAGGGTTTAAAATGTTATAATTTTTTTACCCCTTTATTTATATGCAACTCGCAATGATATATTTGTATTTACTATTACCTATTTTTAAAATTAAAAAAAAAAATTATTTATACATATTTGACTTATGTGTTTTAATATCAAATTGGAATTTTTATAATTTAATCATTTCCTCTTTCCCCTACCTACCCTCATCAAAGAACCTAAATTTCTCTTTAATATGAGGATTTGAATCATAAAAAACATATGTTTTTATCAATACTTTTTTCGGTATGTCAAGTTTGTAAGTTATTAACGATAAACAAACTTTTCTTTCAAGTTAGAAGGAATATTCGGTTTTCTTGAGTATTCTAGTGACCTAATTTTGCTTTTTGACTGTTTTCCTTTTAGAGAATTTTGAACTTCAAAGATAAAGAATAAGGGAGTAAGTAACACATTTCTGAAACATCCCTTCCGCTTCCTCCTTTTCTGAAGAATAAAAATATTTTACACAATTAGAATATGATATTATAATAATATCATATTCTTTTAAAAAACAAAATTTTAAGTGATTTAGTTGAATTAAATTAGCTGGAGTGTCTCCACTCGACTATCTCGCAAATTTGAATTGAATTAAATATCATATATTAATTTAAATTAAATTAAATTAATTAAATTATAAATTAAAATTAATAAATAATATTTATTAAACCAGTGCATGTTTGGCTCTTTGTTGATGGCACCACGTGTTGGCGCGTGAGATTTGCAGTGTTAAAAAATTAATTCTGGTACTTTCAGCGATTCAATCAAGCTGAAATTCTATATATAGCAGTTTTATACAATTATTAATCATGTGAAAAATTATCAAACATATATCTTTATTTTTACGGTCACTTTAGAGGAAAAAAAATTAAAACGTTGTAGGTAATGACCCTCTTCCGGATGAGCTACATTTCTCAAAAGTTGATAGAAAACTATGAATTTTGAATAATGTCCATGTACCAAATTTCATCATTCTAGCTCAAACCGTTTTTGCGCAATCTTGTCTACATACATACACACACACATACACAACACACACACAGACATTTTTCTCAACCTTTGTGAAAATGATTCAGGAACCTTCAAAACGTATAAAAACATCAAAATCTCAACATCGAAAATTTTCGTGATCGCAATACTATCTCTTACGAGATAGTAAAAATGTGAGCCTAAATATATAATGAATATATATATTAATAAAAATATTAACAAAAAACCTAGAATATATATTTAATTATCATGTATGTAATTTAAAAGTTTAATAAATATTTAAAAACGGATTTATGCACAATAATAATAAATAATTATGGGAAAATAATGTTTTAAATATGATGATAATTTGTAAATTCCAAAATAAAAAATAAATATATAAATAACATGGTGTTTATGATACATCAACTGACGAAACTTTTATATTATGAAAAACGAGATTCATTTTTCATTCTTTTATACACTGATTATTGATTAATATTAATTACAATACATTTGCCTTTAGAAAACCTATAGAAAGATAATGTAATAAATAATATTTTTTTTTTTTTTTGATAAATGCCTTTCTTTTATTCAACTCTTCATCTCACTCCAAGTAGTATTTAATTAATAATTTTATGCATAACCTATAATAGGAATCGAGCAACAGGCAGTCAACTACAAACTTATTAATAATTCTTACAAAAGAAATTAATAATTTATGATTCTAGTTAAAAAAAAAAAAATAGGTATGTCTGTCAACATTTTTATAACTTAAAAATATTTTAATGAAAATCTTGATTTAATTATTTATGTTCAAATATGAGGGTAAAAAATATTTTTGAAATTTTTTCTTATAAAAATTATCTCTTTTTCAATAAAACAATCTAATTATCATTTTTTAATTAATGACACTTTAAATATTTTATTTTAAGAATTGAACATCTTCCCACCCTCATGTTTGGATCATTTTTTTTTAATTTGTTTATCTATATAGTACATATGTATATATCATTGTAGTATATAAAATTTAATGGCATTGCGAACATGTTTGATGAAGTTATTATTACTATTATTGAAGATCAGAAGTATTATCATTATTATTATTATTATTATTATTAAAAAAAATTACTTAAATTTATGATCTCATCTAATTAAGTAATAAATATCCATAGTTTTTACTTGAAATGTATATAGACATTTAGTTATTTAACGATGGGCTTTTCAAATTTAATGGATACTAATTGCAATAATAAAAACAAGTTTTTAATAGCTTATTAACAATATGAAGGTGTATTTTACCTTTTAAAAAAAAATAATAATTTTGAAGGAATAAAATTAATAATAAATTTCAATTGCAATTTGTCTCACAATTTATATATATTAAGTAAATATTGATTGAAAAATATTTTCAATAATTTATTTGTTTTCGTGAAAAATTTAATTATATTAGATCACTGGATAAGAAGGTGTTATAGTGATTAATTATTTGTTAAGCTGTTTAATTTTGAAATATATTTAATATATAGAATCTATGATTTTCAAAATTAATGATTTATGAGAAAAGGGGCTTTTATAATAAGAAAAAAAATTAAAATGGAAAGAGTTTGTCTCAATTCTGAGTTTATGAATTTTTGGTAATTTACTAATTGAATTGTTTTTTTCACAAATTATAATATTTATTTACACTCAAAATATATCTATTATTAATAAAAAAAATTATTTTATATAAATTGATAAATGTATTCACTTAAAATCTAATAAGAATTTTAGTTTTAATTAGAAAAAATATCATATATTCATATATATATATATATATTTAATATTTTTTTAAATTATTATTTAATTCCTGTTAAATTGATAACTGGTTATTATCATTATTCTAGGTATTTATTAACTTTAAATACGAACGAACGAAAAATTCACAACCCATTCATCATCTGACTAGGCACAAAACTTTCACGAATCAAAATATCAAATAAATCTATAGAAATTAAGAAATAAATTTTATAAATTAATGACTAAGAAAAAGTTAATCCCATGTCGTTATTTGTTGAAATTTATATGATCATATACTTTCAGGTTTTGATTAAATTTAAATTATTATAGGAAAAAAATCAAGTAAAAATTGATTTAAAGTGAATTTTAAATTAAAGTATTGAAAAGAGATTAAAAAAAAATATTTCAATTAACTAAAAGTATAAATATAACAGATTTTTAGTTAACATTATATCTGATAATATTAAATGAAATTATTAAAAGTATCATAAAATAATTAAAAATTGAGAGATTGGCGAGATAGTATTGCGATCACGAAAATTTTCGATGTGGATATTTTGATGTTTTTATACGTTTTGAAGGTTCCTGAATCATTTTCACTAATGTCTGTGTGTGTGTATGTATGTAACCAAGATTATGCAAAAACGGTCTGAGCTAGAATGATGAAATTTGGTACATGGGCATTATTCAAAATTCATAGTTCTATCAACTTTTGAGAAATGTAGCTCAACCGGAAGAGGGTCATTACCTACAACGTTTTGATTTTTTTTCTTCTAAGTAAAATTAAAGATATATGTTTGATAATTTTTCACATGATTAAAAATTGTATAAATATGCGCTGGTTTAATAAATATTATTTATTAATTTATAATTTTTAATTTATAATTAATAATTAAATTTAATTTAAATATAATATATTATGTTATTTAAAGTGATTTTATTTTTTACTTTTTAGTGCAATTTTAAGTAAAGTGTATTTTTTAAAAAGATTTCTTTTTACTTAAATTTTTAGTATACACTCCTGTTTACAAAACTATAAATACACTGAAAATAAAAATTACGTTGGAAAGCTTTTATATAAGTAGTTTTCAAATATTTTTATTATATAACAGTGTCTATTCGAATCCAAACAACCAATAATTTGGAATCAAATATCTCATTATTTGAATTTTATTTGCACGCATTCCAAAATTTAATCATTCCACATCAATTGAAAAGTGAAAATCAATGATGGACTATAATCTGGAAATACGAGAACCAGCCAATGAGAGAGGAGATTTAATTTTTTTAGAGTTTCACTAAATAAGTACAGAGTTCCTGAAAGAGATCCTGACTTTCATAGATATGAAGGATTGAATGTAATAGTTTTAGGGATTTGGGGTCATTAACGTAGAAGCAGCCTCATCAGTTGAATGTTTCCCTAGCAATAGAAGTCTCTTTTTTAGGTTATTAAGTAAAAGGAAATTAATATCCAGGTGACAATTCCTAATTACACAGATTGAATTGCAATCTTTTCATATTAAAATGATTATACAAACTGAATAATTCATACTACGAATCAGTCCCTCAAAACATTCCTAAAGTCTGTCAAAGATTTATATCCATTTTTAAACATAAAAGTATAAAAGATCATTCTATCAGTCTTTACGAACAATTAATTTTAAGAAATTCAGGTTGATCTGGAAAAATAAAAGGATGTTCTTCCTTCTGCCTCATTTATTACAAAAGCTATCTAAAAACCTAAAATTCAGAAAAACAAAAAAGCCAGAAATCAAAAATGAAAATGAAAAACCAATATACAGATCACAAATAACATTACCTTATATAAAAGGAACAACAGAAAAAATAGCGTCAAAACTGAGGAAACACAACATCAGAGTAACATATAAACCACATAAACAAATGTCTTCTCTCACCTCAAATATAAAAGACAAAATTAAAAACGAAAATAATGGAGTTTATAAGGTAACTTGTGAATGTAAAAAAGTATACATTGGTGAAACAAGTAGAAAGATTTCTACAAGACTGTCTGAACATGAGAGAGCCATTAGATTGAAACATCCAAATCAATCAGCAATTGCAGAACATGCCTTAACAACAGGACATAAAATAAATTTAGATAATGTAGAAACACTTCATATTGAAAATAATTGGTGGAAAATAAAAATAAAAGAATCTATAGAAATTAACAATCATCCCAATAATATTAATAAAGAGGATGGATATAGACTTAATAAGATGTGGAACATAGTGTTGGATGAGTAAAATTTGTCATATTGAATGAAATATAATTAGTCTAATGGGTATTTATGTATATATCTTGTTTATAGAAATAATTTACTATCTTTTTTATAGAGACATAATGCACTATCATACTTCTTGATTGTAAACGCTTGCTTTGACAATTGCTGCTGACTTCATGTTGAGATTAAGAATTGGCGGCAAAAATTGGAGCCAAAAATTGGCGCCAATATCACTGCCTATATAAGAGGTGACGTGTCCTAACATGCATCAGTCCGCTTGAATCGGAGCAAGCGTACGGTTACTTGAAAACGACTGCAGAATAAGCAGTTGAAACGTTGTACAATTATTTTAATTTAATAAATAATTTTATACAAATAATGTGGTCTTTTAATAAAAATTCTCTTAATAATTATCAAAATAACCACAAAAGCTTTAATAAATACATTTATGAGAAATACTAGCTAAACTTAATAAGTATTTGAGAGCTTAACTTAAATGTTATCTATGAATTGACCAGTTAAGGCTTGATATGGAACTCTCTTTGTTTGAAGTTCCGAAAAAGTCTTTCGAAGGGAGTCTTCAGACTTGAAGTAAGTCGACCAGATCGGAACTCAAAACGATTGAAGTTCAGGCATCCATTAGGTTGATAAGTTGGTACTCTAAAACAAATAAGTCTCAATGGATTTCTTACTTACTGTTTTAATGTTGGATGCAGTCTGAAATGATCAAAAACTTGTTGAATGAGAAGCTCGTAAACCCGAAGAATCGAAGAAGATAATTCATTGTGTTTTTTTAATGATCCTCTTCATTTTCTAAAAAAATAATAAATATTAGTACTTTAGAAATTAAAAAACAATATCAATATAATATGAATTAAATTCTTAATACAAAAGATAAATAACTAAATAGGTTGTTGATAGTTCTAGAAAAAAAAAACAAAAAATATTAGTACGAAAAAATAATCAACATTTTTAATTAAAAAACACCAATGTCTTTATTTAAATTTATTTCATCCTCTTTGAAATTTAATGAATTATTTGATGGCAAATTCATAAATAGGGCAGACATGAATATATATGTAATTATTTAGTATTAGATTAAAAAAATAATCAAAACAAAAGAGATAAGTTGGAATAGAAAAAATATTTTTATGAGCAACATTTTATATAATATTTCTTATTTCATTTACAATAAATAAACATGGATCAAATTCAAAAAATTGTAGATATATTATTAAATTAAAATATAAAAAATTAATGTTCATTAAAATAGTTTTCATTCATTTTCATTGAAAATTAATTCAAACTTACAATGCCTGTTAAATTAATTTGAATGGTATTCATGGTTATTAAGCATAATAAAAAATCCCTGAATAATTTGATACATTAAAAATAAGTTATATTTAATATTCACATTATTTATGAAAGATAAATATAATATTTTTTGGTTAAAAGATAAAAATATAAAAAAAATATAGTATTTTTTAATATCTTAAAGAAAATAAAATTAAAAATGAATTATTAAATAAATAAATGAAATATATCTATTATATTTATTATTGTATGATAAACCGTAAATTTCTAAAAATAATTAATTAGAATAATATATAAATAAATAATATTTGTTAATGAAATGGGGCAGTTGATTGATCCTACTCGACAGGACTGAACAATCCACAATAGCCAACTTATTTTCCTATTCCTAATAATAACACTAATACTATTAATTTTAAATAATTCAATGAAAATATTATTCTAAAATTTGTGAAAATTCTATTAAATATCATTTGAAATTATTATTCTAAAATTTGTGGAAATTCTGTTAAATATGATTTGAAATTATTATTAAAATATTATATTATATAAAAAGTAAAATTGATAAAAATAATTAAATTATAAAATTAATAAAAAATTAGTAACATATATTAAAATATATTACACATTCAATTATCATCATTATAATTTTTTATAATAATTTTTCATATTATCAAAATATTGTCGAGTTTAATTTAATCAGAAATTAAAATAAAAAAAATATTTATTTTTTATCTAATAATTAAAAATGATAACAAACATTAGATTATATTAATAATAATAATTAATTGTTTGAAATTATTTTTATATTATTTAATATAATATAAAAAATAAATTATAAATATTTATAAATAGTTTAAGTTTAAATCAGAGGTGGCCAACCCAAATGATATTGCGGGCCACTTTGGAAATGAATCATAACTTTGCGGGCCGCATATAAAATTATACATACCCATATTAGATTTAGACCCATTGTAGATATTCTTTGGTGTGAAAAATTGAAAAATAATGAATTTTTATTATGTTTACTATTATTTTTACATATAAACATATATAATCTATATATATAAAGGAGAGTGTTTGTATGTATGTATGTAATTTGTTTACTTTTTTGCTGTCATAGAAACAAACAAAAAAGAATTCCCAATCAAAGAATTATTATAGTATTTCACTTTTTATTTTAAATTCTAATATTCAAATATCATTTCAATTAAATAATTTATTCTAAAAAAGTTCTCATTTTAATTAATATAATAAAATATTTAAATCATATTTAACTTAAATTATTCTGTATTTATTCTTTCTATATTTGAATACTTCTTTTATTTTAAGGGAGGGAATTAACTATGATCTAAAAAAATTAATAAATGAACTTAATAATAAAAAATCAAATAAATCCATTAATTTAAATTAATACTATTAATGAATGTATATATTGTTAATTTATCTTTAGTTTTATCAATACTTTTATACGGTTAATCTTTATAAATTAATTTTTATAAATTGTCTCAAGTCTCTAACTTTGCATTTTCTCAAATTTTATTATAATTAAAAATATTCAATAAAAATCAAGCAATGAAATTAAAATATCAAAATGAAATGATCAAGAAATATTATACTCTATTATAACATATACAATACTTATAAACTATAGGCGGAGGAAATATTAGACGATATCATTGCGGGTTCAGGCCAAATCGATCAACATTAATTAAGATATTTTCATTATGACAGATATTAAAAAAACCGCGAATTCAATAATTCTGTTCACTAATTATTTGTAGACTTTAGTAAAACCTACGCATGACTCAATAGATCCAATCAATCTTCAAATTTGTCTTGAAGGTAGTAAAGAAAGAATAAGATGCGGAAATCAATTGTAAAATATTAGGTTACCCAGACGACTTAAATATAATAGGAGATTCGGATTACAGATAGCGAGGAAAATTTAATGGAGGTTTGAAATTAATAGGGATAAGAAAAAATATTTAGTAACAAAGAGGAAGAGTATTAACATACAAAATCTTAAGATACAAAATGTAGAATTTGAATATGTAGAAAAATTGAATGTAATCAATCAATCAGCCTTTACTGGGGGTCCGCGGTCCTCGGAAAAAAATCATCGTAAAAATATATACATATATAAATATTTAAAGTTCATTGTTTAACTATATCCTCCTAGAGAATTACGGCTATAATTTAATACTATTAATAATACTATTTTATTTTATTAAATTGATAATTATGTCAATTAATTTTTTGTGAATAAATAAACATATATAAAAAACTATATATAAAATTTGAATTTTCATCCATTCATTCATTTAAAATCATTTTTCGATTGTTCCTTTAAAATAACCCCTCTTAGGGGCTCGGAAGGGGAGGCATATAAGGGAATTTTCTTTCACTTTGTTATTGGGGAAAACCAGGGGAGGGGACAGTCTTACCCGGAAAAACCCAAATTGTCAGCGTCCACTCTGGGGTTTTAAACAGTTTTAAAGCAAATGTTAATTATAAGTTCATTTCTCAACGAGTTGTATCTTTAAATTATTTTTATTAATGTTAATTATAAGTTCATTTCTCAACGAGTTGTATCTTTAAATTATTTTTATTAATTTAATTAATTATAATTAAATTATAGCTAATAATAGTTTATTATAGCTAATAATTTTTTTTAATTTTTAGTGTAATTTGCATGATCATTATTTTATAAAAACACTAAACACATTTTGCAATTTCCCAGAAAGGCTGTTTTTGAGAGTAAGTATAAGTTAGTTTTATGAATAAAAAATATTTATTTTAATAATATTTTAGAATCAAATTACGAAATTAATAATATTTTAGAATCAAATTACGAAATTAATAATATTTTAGAATCAAATTACGAAATATATTTATTATATAAATTAATATTCATTTAAAATGATATTAAATCATTTATTTAAAATTATTTAAAACATTTATTAAAATGATTTAAAACATTCATTTAAAATGATATTAAAACATTCATTTAAAATCATATTAAAACATAGCTAGTAAATAATAATTCGTTATATTTATATTATATTTATATTATATTTATATTATTGTAGTTCAATGTTAATAAATTACTCCATAAAATGGATCGTTGGCTACAAACTGGTTCAACACAGAAACGGAAAGAATCAGATGATGAGGCATCAACAGCAAACTCTACCAAGAAACGCAAAACTAGAAAATATTCGGATGATTATTTATCATTTGGATTTACTTATATTTGCAACAATGATGTGGAAAGACCAGTCTGCGTTCTATGTCAGGAAAGTTTATCCAATGAAAGTATGAAACCTGCTAATCTCAGACGTCATTTACAAACAAAGCACAGCGAGCATGTTAGTAAGTCTATCGAATTTTTTAAAATGAAAAAAGAAGAACTTAATTCAAGTCAGAAATTGATGGTAAAGACGGGATCTGGTGGTATGAGTAAGAAAGCAGTAATGGCATCATATGAAGTGTTCCTGCTACAAAAGTAATTACAAATATAATGTTAGGAACTAAAGCAGCAAACGATATAAATTTGATTTCATTATCAAATGATACGGTTAAGAATAGGATTGAAGACATGTCATGTAATATAAAAGAAGAATTAATATCGAGAGTGCGCAAAAGTCACTATTACTCATTACAATTGGATGAAAGTACTGATGTCACTAATAATGCCAATTTGTTAGCTTTCATTAGATATGAGTTTGAAAATCAAATACAAGAAGATGTATTGTTTTGTGATTCACTACCTTCACGAACGACAGCTAATGACATATTTAACAGTTTGAATAATTTTATAACCGAAAATGAAATAGAGTGGCCAAAATGTGTTGGAATTTGCACTGATGGTGCTCGTGCAATGTCAGGTACAAGAACTGGATTGATTGCTCTTATTAAAAATGTTGCGCCTCAGGTTGTTTGGAATCATTGCTGCATTCACAGAGAATCATTAGCAGCCAAAAATATGTCACCAGATTTGAAAAGAACATTAGACGAAGTAGTTAAAATTGTCAATTTCATTAAGGCTCGTCCACTTAATTCCAGAGTTTTTAAAATTTTGTGTGAGGAAATGGGTAGTCAACATACACATTTATTATTACATACAGATGTACGTTGGTTGTCCCGCGGGAAAGTACTCATTCGCCTTTTTGAGCTTCGAGATGAAATACGATTGTTTTTAATAGATGCGCATTTTGAACTGACCGAATGTTTCAATGATTTTATCTGGTTAGCTAAGGTGGCTTACTTGACTGATATTTTTACAAAATTGAACGAACTTAATTTGAGCCTGCAAGGTACTGTTGTAAATATATTTAAAGTTGAAGATAAAATAGAAGCAATGATTAAAAAAATCGACTTGTGGTCGAAACGCATCCAGAACGGTGTATATGAGTCTTTTCCAACTCTCAATGATTTCATAGAAAGCTCCAGTGAAAAATTGCTTAATCAAACGCGTCAATTATTTGTTGAACATTTAATTACTTTGAAAAGCAACTTCAGGAAGTATTTTTCTACTCCTGATCCTTGCAATAACTGGATCAGAGATCCATTTAATATGGAAATTACAAATGCTAAACATTTATCTGCACCTGAACAAGATATTCTCGTGGAATTATCATGTGATACAACTTATAAACTAAAATTTAACAAAACTGAATTGAGCAACTTTTGGTTACTTCTCAGGTCAGATTATCCTGCGCTTGCAAATAAAGCACTTCAACACTTGATTCCATTCTGCACAACATATTTATGCGAACAAGCTTTTTCGGTACTATTTTATATTAAGTCTAAATATAGAAACAAATTAAATGTAGAGCCGGATCTTAGATTAAAAGTTTCCAATATTAAGCCAGATATTGAGATTCTTGTTTCAAGAAAACAACTGCATACATCTCATTAAATATGTAAGTTATATTTAATGAGATAGATGCAGTTATTTTTTAAAATATTTCTTATTTAATATTTTCTGAAAAAAATTATAAAATATTTATATGAATTTAATGTAAGTACCCATTATAATTTGTGAGATTTGTTGCTATGACAATGTTTGTATTTTCTTTCTTCAATATTATAATTTCTAATAAAATGTGTTCTACAATATGCAAAAAAATCGTTATTCACCAATCACTGTTAGAAATATTCATCATATATCCTTGTCCTTATGAGATCGTAAGCCAGAAATTAATTAATAAAATGACGAAAAGTACCTAAAGTTGTGATGGGGGTCCGTCAAAAAAAATTTTTTCAAGTGGGGGTCCGTGGAGTACATAAGTTTAAGAACCTATGGTCTATGATCTTAGGAGATGAGAGTGGATTCAGAGTATTTGAGAATAGGATTCTCCCCAGCATTTATGGGCCAAAGAAAGATGAGGGAATGACGTACGAGAGATGGAACAGAGGTTCAGGATAAGGACACTTGGAGAAATGTGGTTGTAGCTGCCAAGAACTTTCGAGTACCGTTGAGCCACGCATGGTCTATGACCCTGGGAGATGAGAGTAGATTCAGATTATTCTTTCCAGCATTTATTGGCCAAAGAAAGATGAGGTCACCGGGGACACTTGGAGAAATGTGGTTGTAGCTGCCAAGAACTTTCGAGTAGATAGATATAACATATTCAATAATAATATATATAATTAATTTACTAAATAAATTAAAATATATTTTAAATAATCACACAATAAGAAATGAATGTTTTATGTTATACATTGTTTGAAACAAAATGGATGAAAACCTTTTACTACTTTCAACTAAATACTATGTACCACTCGGGGGTACAGGGGGCGGAGCCCCCGTCTAGATGTGAAGAGCGACGAAGGAGCTCTGAGCAGCTCTTATAATAATAATGATAAAAGTGTGATGAATCTCGCGGGCCGCAAAAATGTTCACGGCGGGCCGCGGGTTGGCCACCTCTGGTTTAAATGATAATCTTGATATATTTTATTAATTGGAAAATAATTACCTTCATAATGAACTGTATAACTATAATATTTAATATTTCATATTTTATTACTTGAAAAAAATTGACAAAAATATTAAATACAAATATCAAGAGTAAAACCAATGACTATTTAGTGTTGTTTAATAATGTTTCTTAAATTTATTCAATTATTAAAAAAAATAATTACGGACCTTCTTAAAAAGAGATGATGACGCCGCGCCGCCCACGACGCAAGAAAATGAATTAAATTAAACCTTTAATTATTTTAATTTATTTTTTATTTGTCTAAAATGTAATATACTTGGTAATTAAAAATTATTTGAAAATTTTGGAGAATATTTTCCAAATTAAATAAATATGATTAATTTGTTTGTTTGTTTTTTTTTTATTTTAGTTTTGTTTTGATTTATTTATTACTCTCGATTAAAATGTATAGAATTAAATAGGTTTATGGGTGGAAATAATTGTAATTAAGCGGAAGTAATGATTTGCTTTGATTATTTATGCGGAGGGAGGAACAAACCAAATGACAAATTAGCCGCTCTTTTTGACATCAGGTTTGTCAAAGTCAGCTGTTATTCGAACAAGCGCGTGAAATAAAATATAGATATTATTTAAAATTATAAAAATTAGTAAGTATTGAGAAAAATATTATATGAATATATTTAATTTGGTATAGATTAGAGGGACCTCTCACCTCGCAGAATTTGATGAAACTTCGCCAGTTGATTCTTTGATTAATTCTAAGAAACTTTTTCCTCAGGCAATTCTTGGGTAAACTTCTATTTTTCGAGATAAAAAGGATTAAAGATTGGATATAAATTAGATGATTATGAATGTCGAAATGTGCAGCCATTAAGTAATTTTTATTGACTAATTCACTAATTATTCACATATTCACTAATTTTTGGTTTTTTCTGTTAAGTTTGGATATAGGGAAATTATTTAATTAATTAATTTTTTTTAATTTTTCTATATACAATCCGAACTGAAAAAAATGAAAATTAGTCGCGCCCTCTGCTGGTATTATCATATAATTATTATATAATGATTATATTAAATATAAATATACAATTTTCAATAAATTGTATTTGATGAAAAAAATTTTACTAAGATTTTATTATTATGAGCTTTTATATTTAAATAAATAATAATTGCAGAAAAAATATTACCTGAAAAATTCAACCATCAATTTATAAATTTTTATCTACAGCCTGTAAGTTAGATTACCAGCATAATTATCTTTCCAAATACAATAGCATAATAATATTACACTAATCATTATAAAAACATGTCATCTATCAAATTTTTTAATAATATGATTTTAATGTTATTTTAAATTATAATAATAATAAAAATGAATTAATTATATAGAAAACATAAACTTTTAGTTGTATTAATAATTAAATAGATAATTAATAATTAAATATTAATTATTATATTAATTAATTATCACTATTCATCTTATACATAAAGGTAAGTAAGTAATTGATATTTTATTTTATGTTAAAAAAAACGACTTGAGCAAAATACATACATACATATAATTAAGATTGTACTACCTCAGAATGAATGTGAATATTTTCTTTTTATTTATAATACTTGAAATTTTTAATTTATTTTCAAAATTTCTTACGACATCCATTATATAGATAATTTTCTAGATTAATATTTATATTTATTATAATATGACAATTTGATTATTTGAATAAATATTTAAATTTGAATTTTATATATTTCAGGTATATTAAAAAAATAAATAAAAATTTGAAAGAAACATATACTTATAAGTAATTTTAATAAAAATTTTATATACATATATTTTCCATATATTTATTAAAATAAATTTATTTAAATAAATAAATAAATGGTTTTTTTATGAATTCTCATTTATCTGATTTTGAACCAAGTATATGAAATCTATAATGGATCATTACTATACAAATTTCAGTAAAATATATTTTATTTTCATATTGATAAGATTGTTTGTTTTGTTTTTAAACATCTCATAATTCTTCATTTTTTTATTGCATATATTATCAATTATAATATAAAGGTGCATTAATTATTCAAATGATTTATAACATGACAAGGACACTAGCTGCATGATTTATTGTAAGATATTTTAATTGCATTTCGTTTTAACTAATATTTTTCATTGAAAACGACACCTTACAACAATTTCCATATTATAACAATAATAAAATTGCTCTTTTTTAGTTCAATATAAGTGAGCATTAATGATTAGATAGTTTTAATAGTTTATAAATTTTTTTACACAAACAATATGTAAATAATAAGTATTTATTTTAGGAAATTAATTCTTTATTTTAAATTTAAATATTTAGTTTTTTTAAATAAACATCATATCCTATTCAACTTTAGTAAAATAAATCTTTAATCTTAAATTTTAATTATTTTTTTCTTTATCGTTAATCTAAATATATTGATGTCAATTTTTTGGAATGAATAAGAAAAATTGCTACATAAATTATTTCTTATTCATGTAGGTTGTTTGAAAATTTGGATAGTTATTTTAAGATATGAATGATTTATAATTTCAATTTTTATTTATGGTTAGTTGAGTATAAGAATGAATGACCCCATATTTTTATTAATAAACTAGCTGATCAGAGCGCCTTCGGCGCTCTTCTCATCTAGACGGGGGCTCCGCCCCCTGTACCCCCGAAGTAATACATAGTATTTTGTTTAAAGTCTGTATGTAAAAGGTTTTCATCCATTTTGTTGCAATCAGTATATTACATTATATTATCATATCTTTTTGTGTTCTTATTTAAAAGATATTTTAATTTAATCAGTAAATTAATTATATATTACTATTGTATTTGTTATATCAATCTATCTATCCCTGTAGCTCTACGGATCTCGAAAGTAACACCCAAGTCTGAGCTATAACCATCTATTTCCTACCCTGTCCCATCTGTCCCACGTCCCTTCCTACATTGTCCACTCACCACGTTCTTGGTCTTCCCAATCACACAGGACGTTTCCCAATCGGTTTTTCCAAATATATTTCGCCGATCTTTAATCTACCATTCTAGCCATGACCCCTTCCCATCCCATAATTTATAACCTTAATAACCTTAACTATATCTGGAGATGCATAGAGGTCATGCAATTCCTCGTTATGCCATCTCCGCCATAGCCCGGTGATCTCATCTTTCTTTGGTCCTTAAATGCTGCAAACAATCCTAATAACACAAATTCTCTCTCTAAATCTAATTTCTCCCAAGAACATCGACCACTCATATAATACAATAGGCAAAATAATTGTTTTAAATATTTCAATTTTCATCCATTTTGATAAAAGTTTTGATGATTTAAGCCTCTTTACTGTATGATAACAGAGGTTGTATGTTAAGACTTTGTGTGTTAATAATGTTTTTCTCTCTTACTAAATATTTTGTTTTATCCCTATTAATTTCAATAAAATATTCTGCAGTTTTTATTTTGTTTGAAAACAAATAAAAAATAATATCTTTTTAATTAAATGAGAAATTAATTAGAAAAATTTGTTATTTATTTTTCTTAAATTATGGTTTTATTCATTTAGTAATGAATTTTATTAATATATTCATTTTTTTATTTATTTTAGATTTTAGATTTCAATCAGATTTTGAGAAGATTTAGACTTTGATAATGAACATTATTTATTTATCACATTTTTTTTACCATAAAGCTATCATATATATCATATTGTTAGTTATTTCTTGAATATTTTAAAATAGAATTCAACTAATATTAATGAATGATTCAAGGAGCGAGAATATTATCCTTTGATATTTGGTTTTTGTTTTTCTATTCTTCACCTGTTTTGAAAAAATATATATTATATAAATTTATGAATCTAGTATTTAATAATTTATACGAATTTAATTAATGAATGGAAATTTCTTAATTATTTTTATCAACTACATTATTTAAATAAAGTGAGTAAATTAGAACTAAATAAATAAATTTTATATTTTTGGATTGTGGTATGTGTGTGTCTAAATGATATACGTATTTTAAATGGAACTATCTAATGGCGAGTGAATTCATTAAAAACTCAAAACACAAGAGTTGTTTTTTTTATTTATGAAGGAACTTTTTAAATTGTTTCTTTTCCACAGAGAAACATTTCTAATTATTAATTTCAAAAGTCTCTAATATAGCAAAAGTGTAAAAATAGTATCTTAATAAAAAATCTGGAGTGTCTCCACTCGACTATCTCAAAAATTTGAATTGGATTAAATTACATTTATTAATTTAAATTAAATTAAATTAAATTAAATTATAAATTAAAATTAATAAATAATATTTATTAATCCGGTGCATGTTTGGCTCTTTGTTGATGGCACCACGTCACGTGTTGGCGCGTGAGATTTGCAGTGCTAAAAAATTAATTCTGGTACTTTCAGCGATTCAATCAAACTGACATTCTATATATAGCAGTTTTATACAATTTTTAATCATGTGAAAAACTATCAAACATATATCTTAATTTTTACGGTCACTTTAGAGGAAAAATAATCAAAACGTTGTAGGTAATGACCCTCTTCCGGTTGAGCTACATTTCTCAAAAGTTTATAGAAAACTATGAATTTTGGATAATGCCCATGTACCAAATTTCATCATTCTAGCTCAAACTGTTTTTGCGTAATCTTGGTTACATACATACACACATACATACACACACACACACACCCATACACAGACATTTTTCCCCAACCTTAGTGAAAATGATTGAGGAACTTTCAAAACGTATAAAAACAAAATCAAAATCTCAACATCGAAAATTTTCGTGATCGCAATGCTATCTCTTACGAGATAGTAATATAATAAATAAATAAAAAACTCATATTGATTTGAATATTATTATGATAATATTTTTAAGTTTAATTTATTAATTTTCAGAATAACTAAGAAAATTAATTAGAAAAAAAAATTATGTATTTATAAATTGGATATGAAATTTAGATTTGATCTTTAATAATTGCTAAGTATATATTAAATAAATTGAATAATAATTATGTAACTGAAGGAAATAAATGAATATTATCATTGAAAAATTTAAATATTATAATAGAAAAGATTCTTTAACTATTTTATTTATAACGGAATTTATTTAATATATACAAACATATACACATATTTGTATACAAATATAAATACAAATATGTGTATATATACAAACATATACACATATTTGTATACAAATATAAATACAAATATGTGTATATATACAAACATATACACATATTTGTATTTTTTGAATAAATTTACAATAACAAATATCAATATGTGGTTTAATTTACAAAATTCCGTTATAAATAAAAACAACCACTAAAGCTTTAATAATTTAATATCTACAAATATTTTATTTCTTTTTGATAAAACTATAGTCCTGTCAATCATTGATATTGTTTTTTGCACAACCTATTTTTATTCTAATATTAATTCTTCGATTTGATTGAAAAATATTTATTGTTTTCTGTTGATTTTTTTTTTTTTTGTTATTAGATAAGACGATATTTTTCCATTTGATAAAATCAATCCATGTAATTTAAGAAAGCTTTTAAGATTTAACGAATCTTTAATTAATTCCCTGGAGAACTTAATGAGGTCCCAAAAAACATATCACAGAGGAAATAAATTTAAATTAAGAAGGCGCGAAAAGTAGACATTAAATTTAAAGTTCTAAAAGAAAGAATTGTATGTGGGGGGACAGTGTTTTGCTCTTAACCAATGTCTTCTATGAAAAGGACCACCTATCCAATCCCAAACTGTTCTCATTACTCTACACCCACCAAAGTTCAAATTCAAGGTGATGTATGTTATATTTATTTAATATCGACCCGAAATACAACAAGGCAATTAGTGGCTCAGGTGATGTGACTCACATAAAGAATGATTTCTAAAAAAAAGTCTTGAGCAATAAGAATCAATGAAATATTGTTAAATGGATTTAATAAATATTGTTTAATATCCAACTGTGACAGATAAATTGTACATTTAAAAACACAATGTTATAAAATTTCTTTTTAAATATTAATGAATACACTAAATAGAAAAAATAATCTTGTAAATATTTGTTAAGTACTATTTAAGAGTATCCTATTTATTTCTGTCTGTGTATTTGGTATAGATTAATAATTATGAATTATGTAATTTTTTGAACATTTTTATATAATTACTCCATTTGTATAATTTATTTATATAAATTATTTTATTTCTTTTTTATTATCTCGCGATCACGAAAATTTTCGATGTTGAGATTTTGATGTTTTTATACGTTTTGAAGGTTCCTGAATCATTTTCACTAAGGTTGAGAAACATGTCTGTGTGTGTGTGTGTGTGTGTGTGTGTGTGTGTAGACAAGATTACGCTAAAAAGGTTTGAGCTAGAACAGGGGTTCTCAACCTTTCAGGCTCTGTGCCCCCCTTAGAACACTGATGTGAGGTCACGCTCCCCTGTTTCAAAATATCGTAAAATCATCTGACCATTTTTTTTTAGAAACATTTTGAAAGAAAATTAAAATCGGAAATGTTCGAAAAGTTTGACCTGAAAATCATCTAACCTTTTTTACTATCTCGTAAGAGATAGTATTGCGATCACGAAAATTTTCAATGTTGAGAAAAATGTATGTGTGTGTGTGTGTGTATGTATGTAACCAAGATTACACAAAAACGGTCTGAGCTAGAATAATGAAATTTGGTACATGGACATTAATGAAAATTCATAGTTTTCTATCAACTTTTGAGAAATGTAGCTCAACTGAAAGAGGGTCATTATCTACAACGTTTTGATTTTTTTCCTCTAAAGTGCCCGTAAAAATAAAGATATATGTTTGATAATTTTTCACATAATTAAAAATTGTATAAAACTGCTATATATAGAATTTCAGCTTGATTGAATCGCTGAAAGTACCAGAATTAATTTTTTAACATTGCAAATCTCACGCCCCAACACGTGACGTGGTTCCATCAACAAAGAGCCAAATATACGCTGATTTATTATTTATAATTTATAATTAATTAAATTTAATTTAAATATAATATATTATGTTATTTCATCCAATTCAAATTGCGAGATAGTCGAGTGGAGACACTGCAGCTAATTTTTTTTTAAGAACAAAATTTTCAGTTTGCGGGCCCCTCCCCCCTAGAATGTGCTCACGCCCCCAGTTTGAGAACCCCTGAGCTAGAATATTGAAATTTGGTCTACCGGCATTATTAAAAATTCGTAGTTTTCTATCAACGTTTGAGAAATGTAGCTCATTCAGAAAAGAACCATTACCTACGTTTTCAAAATGTGTAAATTTATAATTTTTTTTAAAATTAATTTATAAACTAATTCAATTTAATTAAACTTGATTTATAATTTATATAATTTTAGTTCAATTTACTTTAAATATAATATATGTTATTTCATCCAATTCAGATTGCGAGATAGTCGAATGAAGTCACTCCAGTTTATTTATTGTTTGAAATGAGTTGATTTTTGTTTTTTAGAGAAACATTTTCTTTATCATATCATTATAACTGTTTATAGCGAAATTTCTTCTAAAAATTAATTAAAAGTTTAACTATGCTAAATATAATTAAAAAATCTAAAGTTGGAACATATCAAATTTATTCAATAAATTAGATTATACATGTGGTTTTATTCTTAATGTATTCTGTTTTTTATACTAGTATATGTTTTTTTTTTAACTTTTAAACTGTTCTTTTTCAATTTATTTGTTATTTTAAAAATTTATATCTTTTTTTAGGACACCTGAAAATTTCAATTCTTATGCTTATCTTTCTGCAATTAATTAAACAAAAATTGGTCTGGTGGAAAGTACTAAAAAATTAATTAAAATAAATAATTAGTCAATTTTTGTTATAAACTCAAATCAATAGACATATAAAATGTGAATGAGAACGAATTTTTGTTGATACATAAATGAATAGCAAACATTCCTAATTAAAAAGATAACTTGGCCATCAATTAAGAAACTAGATAAAAACCGACATAAGTTCACTTAAATAAACACAAACACATTTGAATATCTAAAAAAAAGAACATATTATCAGGTAAATTAAAAAATATATCTTTATTACATTAATTTCAATATTTTAATCAATCATGCAAATGCTTAATAAATATAATAAATATACTTTTTTTATAATAAAATGGTAACTAAATATAGGTATCATATCTTTGTAAAGTTTTTCAATATATTTATTAGCTCATTAAAAATTTTTTTGTTAATTCTAATTAATTTTTATAATTTGCATGGATTTAAGAATAAAATATGATCCATGAAGTACATTCTTTGTTATTATTTCTAAATCAAGAAAAAGTTAAACTAAATTATTTTGATATCTTAATTAAAAATAATTTAAAAATAAATAAGATTTTGTAAACAAATTAATTACCGATATATATCAATATCTTTTATCTTATAAAAACTTAATATATAATAATTGAAATAATACTTAATTTACTCTCATTAATTATAAATTTATTATTGATATTAATATATTTGAAATTATATTATTTAACGGCAGAAAATATTCATCATCTGTATAGAAAAAAAAATTTATTTTTTATTACATACAGTAAATATTATTAATTTTCGCTCTGGGCGCCCAAGCACGTCAACAACTGATGAAAACATTCAAGCAGTGAAGAAAATTGTTTTTAAAAATCAGAGAAGTTGCTGACGATGTCGGTATTCGCTTGGCTCGGGCAACGAAATTTTTTCTAACGTTTTTGAATGGTATAAAAAAAAGATTTTAGTCTGCATATTGCTCAGAATTTAAAAATTTCTGCATATCTTCGCGTTACATGGCCCCTAGAATCCAAAAGTGACGTTAGAATTTATCAGGTCTGACTGTCTGTTTCTCCAAAATTGTGACGTTATAGAGTCAAAATTGGCTGAACCGATTTCTATGAAATTATATCACAATATTCTTATATTTGTACATAGGCTATATACGAGGTGTGTTCGTAAAGTAAGTTGACATTTCAAATTTCGCGGGGAACGTACTTTCGATTATCGATTTTTACTTTCCCGCATACTTCGTATAAGGGAAGTATTGGAATCGTCAAAAATTTCGACTTCGAGATTTCAATAGATCTTGACGTTTTAGACCTCCCTGAGTCGGAAAATACCATTTTTCGAATTATGTCTGTGTGTGTGTATGTATGTATGTATGTATGTATGTATGTATGTATGTATGTATGTATGTATGTATGTATGTATGTATGTATGTAATGTCTGTAAGCAAATTTACTCAAAAACTAATCAAGCTAGGACTTCGAAATTTGGTACACCGATATTATTCGCAGTTTGTAGATTTCTATCAAAATTTCGTCAAAATCGGTTAACCGGAAGTGGTACTTTACCTACACTGGTTGCGTTTACCTTTCAAGTAAAGTACCAGTTTACTTCGAGATATTTGCTTCATATTTTGTATATAGATTTAAAAATATGAAAAAAATTGAGATACCAAATTTCATCATGATCTGACTACCAGAAGTGACATTTTACCTATACAAGTAGCGTTTCTTTTTTACCGACCGACGATAGTAAGGGAGGTATTGTTTTCACACCAAATTTCACCTATGGATATTTTTAGGTACATATCTCCACGAATCATGCATTTTCTTAACAGAAAAAAGTATTTTTAGCATGATGTCTGTCCGTCCGTCCGTCCGTCTGTCCGTACGTCTGTCCGTACGTCCGTATAGATGTATACAGCCTGAACGGCTCAACGGATTTTGATGAAATTTGGTATATTTACTTAATACATCAGGAGGATGAATTGATCAACTTTTAGTGCAAATCCGGAAACCGGAAGTGCTAGAATTGCCGATCGAAGAGAGGAAGTGAAGGGTTATTTTCATATCAAATTTCACGTGAGGACATATCTCCACGTGTTATGCACTTTGTATTGGTTTTATCCTCGAGAAAAATCATCTTCATTAGTTTTTTCTTAATTTAAAATTATATGACGTCACCCAGCACTTCATGACGTCACAGCCAGCCCTTATATATTATAAATAAAATAAAATTAAAAATATTTATATTATATCCATATCTGTTTTTTTTTACATTTAAAATATCAGTTAACCGGAAGTAGCACTTTATTACATTCTAAATATTCATTCACAACTCTTTATACCTATTTATATGCGGGAAAGTCTAGGGGAGGACACTCCCGCTTATTTTGTTTTGTTATGTTGGTCCACTCTCCCGAACATCTGTACCAAGTTTCAAGTGTATAGCATTTTTTGTTTGGTTGTGAGAGGCGTAAAGGTTATAAGTGTTTTGCGTGCTCGGCGATTTTTTGCTATCGAAAAATATGGATCAAAGAATTTGCATCAAATTTTGTGTAAAAAAGAAAAATAAAGTACTCCGAAACACTTGACATGTTGACAGTGGCATTTGCAACGATTGAGGAGATAAAGACTGCATCTCTGGAAGAGCTCAAGGCTATACAGAAAAAATTGTGCTTATGAGAAATGCTTTGAGAATTGGAAAAACCGTTGGCATAAGTGTATTGTATCTGAGGGGGATTACTTTGAAGGGGACAACACATAAATATTGATAAATAAATAAATATTTTTTCTTAAAAATACAGAGTCACCTTACTTTTCGAACACACCTTGTACATGAAATTAAACATAAGGAATATTAAATCGAGAAACATTAAAAGAAATTTTTTTTTTCCATAAATATATTTTATTTTCAGTAATTCATTATTATTTGCAATATATTTTTTTTTTAAAGTAAGAGGGTGCATATGCACCCATGGACCCCCCACCCCCTGGTAGCGCCAATGCTATTAACATATAATAAATTTTATTTAATATAATAAATAAAAATAATATTATTAGTATATTTAAATACTAATTTTATTAATTTTAATTATATTACAATATTTTATATAAAATAAAAGGGAGTCTTTGAGAGATTCTTTAATAATAAATGCATAAAAAAATCAATAACAAAATTATCAAACTTTGTAACAGAATTCAGTTTACTTATTTTTTATTTTTTATTTTTTTTTTTTTTTTTTTTTTTGTAAACTTTTTCAATTAATCAAATTCTTTCAGAGTCGAAATTCCGTTAAATTGGTGTTGGTAATTATTTTTAATCAATCTGAGCCAGTCACTGTCCTCTTTTAATTGTGAATAATATCCCAAAGCGGTATAGATCAGTCTATCTTTGTTCCACTTGAGAACCACCCGGAGTTTTTCTGTCTCGTTTGCACCTATCCACGCGTACTAAAGAAAACAGACAGGGATTAATTAGCTCCATTACTTGGGAAGAATTATCAGGTGTCTCCGCCCCGTCATTTGTCACCTTCGCCATTACATTCAGCCAATTTAAAATTTATATATATATATATATATATATATATATATAAGATATGTTAAATACATATTCCTATAGAATATAAAATTAAAATTATTGTCAAATTTTTTTTTAAAAAATTATACATGGTTATAAAAAAAAGTAAAACATTTTCTTTTAAATTAATTTAACTTTACCATTTCAATAATTGTTGGTTATTATTATTTAAGTCATTAAATATACAAAATTAAATATTTATACATATAACTAAATAATAAAAATGCAAATTAATATATTTTTATAAAAAATTAATAACAAAAAAAAAAATTAAGTGTTTTATATATACATTTAGCAAGGCAAGAAGAAGGTCCCTTACAAAATTTGTGATTGTTTTAAAATTCTAAAAAAATCATACAAAAACATGTATTAAAAAATATCTGGAGTGTCTCCACTCGACTATCTCGCATTTGAATTGGATTAAATAACATATATATTTAAATTAAATTTAATATATTAAATTATAGATTAAAATTATTAAACCAGCGCGTGTTTGGCTCTTTGTTGATGGCAGGCATCACGTCACATGTTGGAGCGTTACTTGCAGTCGTGTTAAAAAATTAATTCCGATACTTTCAGCGATTCAATCAAGCTGAAATTCTATATATAGCAGTTTTATACAATTTTTAATCATGTCATCATATCAAACCTATATCTTTATTTTTATGGTCACTTTAGAGGAAAAAAATCAATACGTGGTAGGTAATGACCCTCTTCCGGATGAGCTAGATTTCTCAAAAATTAATAGAAAACTAAGAATTTTGAATAATGCCTGTATACTAAATTTCATGATTCTAGCTCAAACCGTTTTTGCGTAATCTTGTCTACATACACACAAACATTTTTCTCAACCTTATATTAGTGAAAATGGCTCATTGACCTTCAAACGTATAAAAACATCAAAATCGCGACATCGAAAATTTTCATAATCGCAATACTATCTGGCGAGTAGGTAAAAAACAAAGCAAACATCACATTTTTTGATTATTAATGTTTCTTAATTAATTATAATTAGCTAACTATTATATATTAATATAATAATTATAATCTATTGTTTTTATTTTAATTCTTTCTAATTTCATATTTATTGTTAAAATAATATTTCAAATAATTTATTATTATTATTATTATATAAAAATAGAGGATTTAAGATTTGACTTTAAAACTCTTTAAATTATTATATTATAAATAATTTTGACAATTCATTTTATTTTAAATTACCTAAAAATGTATTTTATAGATCAGGGGTGTCTAAACTGCGATCCAAACGCAAACTATGAAAATATTTAAATTTTTTTAATATGGTTCTAAAAAAAAATAAGTTGACCTGTGGCCAGGTCTGAACCGACCAACAGTTTGAAGTAAATTAATTTCTAGCTACAGAAACAATTTCAAATAATTTTAATATATCTATTAATGTAATAAAAAACAGATATGCATATAACATAAATATTTTTAATTTTATTTTATTTATAATATATATGTAAGACCAGGCTGTGACGTCATGAATGGCTGGATGACGTCATATAATTTTAAATCAAGAAAAAACTAATAAATATGATTTTTCTCGAGGATAAAACCAATACAAAGTGCATGATTCGTGGTGATATATAAAAAAATCTCCTCATGTGAAATTTGGTGTGAAAATAACCCTTCCCTTCCTATCGTCGATCGCTAATACTACCACTTCCGGTTTCCGGAATTGCACCAAAAATTGATCAATTCATCCCACTGATGCATTAAGTAAATATACAAAATTTCATCAAAATCGGTTGAGCCGTTCAGGCTGTACACATCTATACGGACGGACGGACGGACAGACATCATGCTAAAAATACTTTTTTCTGTTAAGAAAATCCATGATTCGTGGAGATATGTAAAAATCTCCACATGTGAAATTTGGTGTGAAAACAATACCTCCCTTACTATCGTCGGTCGGTAAAAAGTTAAAATGATTTTGGGATTAGACTTTTAAATATTTCCAAATTTTTCAATATGGTTCTAAAAAAAAATGTTAGGCCCAGCATATTGATTTTAAATTTTTACAAATCAGTAGTAGTTTGAGATTATATATAAATACGTAAATATCTGTAACTTTTAATATCAAAGAAAAATATTAATAATATTAATGTTGTTAAAAGTTATTGAGGAAAATTTATTCATTATAAAGGAATTTTATTTAAAATTTAATATTCATATTTTTTCTTATAAACTACGTATGTTTAAAACTTTATTAAGATTGCTTCCAAAAATTCCATTTATATATTTTTAAATATATCATCAATTTTTATTAAACCTAATTAAACCTAATGATGGTAGTTTATTTTAACAAATTTTTCATATTTTTCCAATTGTCTATCCTCTATCTTTATCATATGTATTTTGAAAATATTTCCAGATACGTATAATAAAAAAATATATATTTTTTATTGATTATTAACTTTTAAATCTTGTCTTTTGAGTAATTTCAGTATATTCTATATTTATTTAATTAATTTAAAAATTTTATCTTCTATTAAGGAATAAAAAGATATAAATAAATTCTCCAAAATATCTGGTTTCATTCTATTTTTTAAAATTTCTAAACGAGCCGATCTGTTCATTAGTTTTAAATTTTTTTTTAATATCCCCTTCATTTATGTTTTATCAGGCCACTGTTTTTAATCGGCTCAATGTCTGTGAGTTGACTTTTTGGATTGAAATTCCTTCACGAAATAAAATTTCCGGATATCTTATCGTTATCAAACGATAAATGTATTCATTAATTAAATTCATTTACAACGCGATCGATTTTTCTTCTTCAACCATCTTGGTTACATATCCATACAATTTTTTGTTTTGTTTAACTCAAGAATAATTTTTGCCTGACCTTTGAAATAATGCCGCTTCAAGATGGTTTGTTGTTTTTTTTAATTTTCTTAGTGATCTGTTTTTTTTACCTTTTTTTTTTGTCTATTCACCTATATGGACCTGATTAGTGTTAAATATTCTTAAGTGACGGTTTAAAAAAAAATGTTCTCAAAAGTTGACAAGTATTTAATAGTCAGCCACCTGCATCATCTAGAATAAAAAAGTAACATAGAAAGTACTTTATATAGATTAACAATTGACAGGTAAAAGTAATTATTTAGGACCTTTTAGACTAAAAAAATATCTTCCCCGGTTAGTTTTAAATTAAAATTTACATCTTTAATTAGAATAAAGAGCATTTGGGGGGTTTTGTTAAAAAAATAAATGAGACGAATAACTAATTTAGGTACTTAATGATATTATAATTTTCAATTTATTAATGATAAACCCTAAATTTACTTAACTTAAAAACAACCCACTATTAATTAATTAATCATGTTTTTTTTTTTATTTAAAAATGTGTCTTTAGAAAAAAAATGAGAATGGATTTTAAATTTTATTAATTGAAACCTACATTGGATATTTAATCGATTAAATTAAAAAAACACTAATTGTTTTTTTTGAAATTCACATAATTATTTTAGACGTTATAATGTTTAAATAATTAAAAAGTGAACGTAGTGGGGTATTTTGTATATCTTTATTAATTACTATAATAATCATTTTCTTTTTGTCTAATTACATCATCGTTCTTGCCAATTCTTTGTCAATTCATTAAATAGTTTTTTTTAATGTATTTAAATTTAAAATGAAATTAATACATACAACATTGTATTGAATTGTTAGTTATATCAGCGGTTGCCAAAGTGGTGATCCACGAGAAAATTTCGATGGTCCGGAGATAAATGTGGAATATACTTACTCATCATGTTAAAAATCCTATTAGTGGTACTTGGGATAATAATATTGATATAATTATTAAAAATAATAGTAAACATTGATTTAATAGAAATTAAAATTAAAATAAAATGTATCACTATTCAACATTTCAATTCATTCATTTCTCATTGCTTCCTTATTCAAGTGAATATACAAATATGGGTTTATTCTTTAAAAGTCTCTTTAATAACTCTTATATGAATAATATTTATTAGTATAATAGAATAGTTGATATAATTAATAAAAATAATAGTAAACATTGATTTAATAGAAATTAAAATTAATATAAAATGTATCACTATTCAACATTTCAATTCATTCATTTCTCATTGCTTCCTTATTCAAGTGAATATACAAATATGGGTTTATTAATAAAATAAAAGACTCTTGCTGTTATTTGCAATCAGACATTTAAATTTTTTTAATATGGTTCTAAAAAAAAGAAAAAAAAAGATAAAATGTTTTGCGATCACGATTGTTCAATATGGTTCTAAGTATCACCCCTGTTATATTATTTCAAATTAGCTGGAGTGTCTCCACTCGACAATCTCGTAATTTGAATTGGATTAAATAACATAATATATTTAAATTAAATTTAATTATAAATATAAATTAAAATTAATAAATAATATTTATTAAACCAGCGCATGTTTGGCTCTTTGTTGATGGCACCACGTCACGTGAAGCTGAAATTCTATATATAGCAGTTTTATTCAATTTTTAATCATGTGAAAAATTAGCAAACATATATCTTTATTTTCACGGTCACTTTAGAAGAAAAAAATGAAAACGTGATAGGTAATGACCCACTTCCGGTTGAGCTACATTTTTCAAAAGTTGATAGAAAACTAAGAATTTTGAAAAGTGTCCGTATACCAAATTTCATTATTCTAGTTCAAACCGTTTTTGCGTAATCTTGTCTACATCAACTCATATATATATACACATACACACACACACACACAGAGAGACATTTTTCTCAACCTTAGTGAAAATGATTCAGGAACCTTCAAAACGTATAAAAACATCAAAATCTCAACATCGAAAATTTTCGTGAACGCAATACTATCTCTGACGAGATAATAAAAAGTTGCCGACCCCTGCCGTAGAGCCACACAGAGATAGATATAGATAAATTGTCTACTCTAATAAATTAAATATGATCAACATCTTAGAACCTAACATTCGTCGCCTTATTACTGAATTATAATTAACCTACTCCTCGCGAAATATTAACGGAATATTATTTAAAAAAATACTAGTAGCAGAAAATACTAAAGAGCAGATTAAATCACTGATGGACTTAAATCTTGTAATTGTAAGATATAAATTATTATTGGTAACATTTCCTCAGTTATATTCAATATTATCATCAAAAAGTCATAAATTCTGAATGTGTAGCTAGCCCATTTCTCTTCACATATATGCAATATATACTCAGAGGAAGTTGAATCTATTTCCATCGGATAAACTTTTATTAATAATTGTGAAAATTTTAAAAATTTATCAAATTATCCCCAAATACTTTATTTTTCTTATCATATCAAGTTTTGTTCTAAAATCTCAAATATATATTTTGAGATCATGAATTAATCTTCTATCTAAAGAATAATAAGTTTAGGTCAATTTTTTTTTCTATTGTTCAAATTGTAAAATAAAAAAATTTCATTACATATTTTTTCGTTCATAGTATTAAATGAGATAAATTATCGAGATTTTAATTAAAATTATAATTGTCTCACGAAATTAATCTTACGCACCAGTGGAAATTTATTTTCGTGACTTTAAAAGGTAAGTATTATGATAGACTTAAATTTTAGTCAAACCCTCCTCCCTCTCTCCGTCTTCAATTTATTGGCCTTCGGCATTATAATTAAAATGCAGGAGAAGAAAATGGAAAAAAAAGAAAAATAATATTAAAAAAAACGTGCAGCCACTGGTTGTTCATGTCAAATAGTTAAAATAATAAAAGAAAATAAATAACAAAATTAATAAATTTTCTATAATAGAAATAATTGAGTACCTTCTAAAATAATTCCTTAGTATACTTGAAATTTAAAATATCTTTGTTACTAATATTGAATTTTTCAGATTACACATTCCATTAAAGATATTGAATAAATAATTTAATTTACCTATAATTAAAAATTTTTTCAAATAATTAAATAATGTTAATAATAATTTTTGATTGGTTTGATTTTTTTCAAAAATATATTAAAATGATTTTATTTTCAGGTTAACGAGAAAATATTATTATTTCTTTGTGTGGAAGATGAATCTAACTTTAAAATTTCTTTACACCCACCCTCTTTTCAGCTTTTTACTATCTACTACTATTTTTAATATTATTTAAAATAGGATTAATAGGGATACTAACTGTAAATCTGGAATCAATTTTTTATTTAACATTTAATCATTTGAAAGTTTAAAATCATATTTTTACTATCTCGCCAGAGATAGTATTGCGATCATGAAAATTTTCCATGTCGAGATTTTGATGTTTTTATACGTTTTGAAGGTCTCTGAGCCATTTTCACTAATGTAAGGTTGAGAAAAATGTCTGTGTGTATGTAGACAAGATTACGCAAAAACGGTTTAAGCAAGAATCATGAAATTTTGTACACGGGCATTATTCAAAATTTGTAGTTTTCTCTGATATTTTGAGAAATCTAGCTCATCCGGAAGAGGGTCATTATCTACCACGTTTTGATTTTTTTTCCTCTAAAGTGACCATAAAAATAAAGATATAGGTTTGATAGTTTTTCACATTATTAAAAATTGTATAAAACTGATATATGTATATAGAATTTCAGCTTGATGGAATCTCTGAAAGTACCGGAATTAATTTTTTAACACGACTGCAAGTAACGCGCCAACATGTGACGTGGTGCCTGCCTTCAAAAAAGAGCCAAACACGCGCTGGTTTAATATAGATTTATTAATTTTAAAATTTATAATTTATAATTAATTAAATCCAATTCAAATTGCGAGATAGTCGAGTGGAGACACTCCACCTAATTTTTAAAATGCTATATTCGAAGTTGAATAAAAATTATTATAAATAAATTTATTTATAATTTAAAATATATATGTATAATCATTATATATCGTTTGTATAATATTAATATTCCTAAATAAATGTCAAAAATATAAGACTCCAAATTTTTTAATATTATATCTTTTTGATAATTCTTTCAACTTATTTTCCAGGTACAGAGTAATTAAATATAGCTATATATATATTTATACTTTTATTTTATCTTTTTTCATATTAATGTAATTAATAGTTTGTTTTTTTACAAACGAGCTGCAATAGATTTTTTGTAGAATATTCTCTTGTTATTCTTCTATTTTTATCCTCTATGACTAAAAATCAATGCCAATTGAAAATTATTTTTTATTTATTTTTTACTAAAAGTTTTTTTTTAGTTCTGGCTATATATATATATATATATATATATAGGTTATATTAAGTTGAATAATTTGAATAATTGGAATTTTTGAAACTATTTTTATAATATAATTAATGAAAAGAGAAAATTACAATTTATATGATATATATGATTAAATAAAATAAAACAAAAATTAAAAATTATCTTTTATGAACTATCTAAGAAAAAAGATATTCATCTTTTTTCAACCATAAAATTATAAATGCATCAATATATAAAAAAAAAATGAACCTAATATAGTGATCGAAAGGTGTTTCCATTGCTCCATTCTTAACACCTGCCGTTCCATCTCAACGAAGTGAGAATTTTTTAATATTCAAAGAAATCAATTTATTAAAGAATTGAAATTGATGATACTCCCCATTTACGATATTTTGTAAATTATTTTTCTAAAAAAATTCTCCCATTAAATGATTTATTAACTATTTATAAAAAGTATATTAATTCCTCCTACAAATATTTTAATAATAATAGTTACTTATTTGCAGATCCAAATTAAAAACAACTCTAACAAGATTTTATTCTATTTAATTAAAGAAGAAAAACTATTAATTTCTAATGAGATGAAAAATTTATTTAAACGATTTAGTCTAAATAAGTAATATAGGTAAATAAAATTTAAGATATTTTATATATATATATATAAAGTTTTTTAAAAAAATACTCAATTTAGATAAAAGATTTTATTATAATATTTTTTAATCAATTTTTTTTTTTTTTTTTGATAAAGTTATCTCTTTGTTTGTTTTTTGAAATTTGCACTATATTTTCAAAAAGTATATGAAAAACTATGAAAATATATATATCAAATATTTTAATTAAAACTTTTCTATTTCGTAGATAAGATTACTAAATACGATTACTTGTCATTAAGTCTATCAAATTTCAAATACAAACCAAAAGATCCGTTTTCATTCGCAACATCTTTATTGGTATACAGCGTGACATTTAAGTTGGCGTTTACTTTTGAACTTTACTTCACTAGAAATATATTGATATTAATCAAGAAAAAGAAAAGAAGGAAGATTTGAAAAAAGAGTCAAGAAAGATATAAATAATTTACCAGTGAAGGTGCATCACGGCTGTCGTCTCCTGAGAGAGGATCTCTCTCTCTCTAACTCTATCCTTGTTTTTGTCTGTAGTTAGATAACCATCTCGCGGTTTTTTAATTGATTATTTCATTTGCATAACATCAAAATTAGTGATTTTGATAGATTTCACAAATTCGAAAGACGATTAATTGAATCTAATGAAGTCACCTGGACATTCAGACAAATATATTACTTTTTTTATATATATATAAAAAAACAACCAAAATAAATGACAACAACATGTATCTTTTTAAATTATATAAATTTAAAAACAGATAAATTAAACTACAACATTTGATGAATATTAAACTCAATCAAGAAAGAGAAATATAGTAAACATATTTATATATTTGTGATTTTTTTATTTGTAAGGGGAAGGGTAACGTATTTAAAATTACTGTTATTTAATGGAAACAAACATGTATAATAATTAATAGCTAATAACTAATTAATTATTTTATATATAAATGGTTATAATATTTACAATAATTACTTAAAAAATCAAAAGTTACCGAAATCGTAATCAATCTTCTTCATTAATAAAAATAATGAAGATTGTTGATAGGCTGCTCTTATAGATATATAACTAATACTGGTACCATTTAGGCAACATTGAAAAAAAATCCCTGACTTTAGTACAAGGAGCAACGCAAGGACATCGCCTATTAAGTCGGTTATATTAATTAGGTGTCCCATGATCAGTAAAATAGGTTCTACCAACCTTTACCTTGATTTTCTTGATCGGAGGCGCTACTTTTTATCAACTAGCTTCCCAATTTTGATCCCGAAGGCTGGATTAGCTGCGTCCCATAGACACCAGCTAGAGAAATTCCCTTGCCTTTAACACGAGAATGTGATCGAATGATGTTACCTCTCTCTCTCTCTGTGATCCCTAATATAAATTTTTATATAAATTTAAATAAAAATAAAAAATAATTTGGATATGGTGTATTTTAAAAATTTATTTAACCTTTTATATGATATATTCAAAAATACTTAAGATTTTTACAATCGTTTTGTCTATGGCTATTGTCAATTCAGTTCTTGTGGCTTTGCTACTGTCATATCAATTATATCCTGAAAGTTTATGTTTACCACACAAATTTTAAAGTTCCATCTACCGTACAATGAAAAACTCAAGGACAGCGCTTGTCTGGTCGGTTATATTAATTAGGTGTCTTATGATTACTAGAACGGGCCCTATCATCCTTTACCTTGATTTTCTTGATCAGAGGCGCTATCACGTAGCTTTCCCAATTTTGATCCCGCAGGGTGGATTTACTCCGTCCAATAGAACCTAGCTATAGAAATTCCCTTGCCTAACTCTTTTAACCAACATTGAGGTGGTACAATTTAAAAAAATTGCTTATTTTTTTAAAAATGTTTTAATTAAATATTTATATTATTTTTTCAATTGATTTTTGATTCATGAAATAGTAAAATAAGATATTCTTCTTTTAATTAAGATGAAAATAAATATAAAAGTTTAAAAAAAAAAATTGAACCAGGTTAATTAATTTTAAAAAGTAGATATACACCACTAATATAAAGTTTATCGAACAAACATTATTATTATTTATGATAGAAAAAAATATCTTAATAAACTTCATAATATGTCATCGATTGAAATAATATAAGAAAATAATGGGAGGTATGAATTTGTCAACTCTACTCTATATATTCATGAATATTAGTTTATATATAGATAAATTATTAAATAATCATTTATAGATCATATCCTAAATTTTAAAAGACATAATAATCAAAATTTTTAAAATAAAATTTGGGAAATATACCTTTTGGATGTTTTAAAAACAACGATTCATTTTCTATAATAATCGATTTAATTATATTGTTTTTTGTCGATAAATTAATAAGTAAGTGATCGGAAATTGGTGTTGGTGAGAGGGAGTGGTGGGGGGTAGATAGCTCCTCGGATGGTTTGTTACACATCAAACAACGGAGCGTTAATTTCTTTTTAACGGCCACACGAAGTGAAGTGCGCGTCTGGGATTTGATCTTTATCAATGGTGTTCATCCAATTTAGATGGCGAGAATGGCGAGGGCATGTTTTCTACCTCACTACTGTGATTAAATCCTCAGGCCATCTTTCAGGTTCGGCTCCGACCAATTAAGTCATATGTTATTACTAAGACAGACTCTCGGAGAGAGGAACGAGAGTAAAAGAGAGAAGATTAACCTTCAATTCAATGATGCAGTTATAATAACTAAAAACTAAATAAATTATAAAAAAAAATTACTTTATTTGACGATTTAAATAAATTTAATATATATTTGGGATTAGAAATTAAAGTGATCAATCATTAATATGTATCTACTGTAAATTAAAGAAAAAAATATACAGGTAGTCGTTTAGAAAATATATTTAATTTAAATACTTTTATAATATTACATATGAAAGATGTTATATATCCTTAGGGAGTTTAAAGATGGGGGTAGTTATTAAAAAAAAAATATTAATTATTGGTTTAACATAAAATAGACAGGAGAATTGTTTAAACAATATCAATAAGCCTTTAGGGCTTTAGTAAATTCACAAATCAAATCATTTAAAAAATATATACCAGCATAAAAGAATATATGGCTTCATTATACTCTTCAAACTCTATACCTTATATTTATTAAAAAAAAAAATAAAACTTACGTTTTTTTCAATTTTAACCATCTTTAATATAAATATAGTTAGATACATATCTAAATCAATAGGAAGTAATTGAAAAATTTTATTATTACACATTATAAATATTATTTATATTTAAATCTTTAACCTATCTTTAAAATTTTAAATAATTGAGATTATTAGCTTCAAATGTTTTTTTAAATTCTCTCTACTTTAATATAGATTTTATATTTAAAAAATCTGGAGTGTCTCTACTAGACTATCTCGCAAATTTGAATTGGATAATCAAGCTTTTTTCCATATTTGAAAATTAATTAAAATTTTATCATAGGATTTAAGGGTTTTTCACTGATAAAATTTTATTGAAATAAGAAGACAATCAAATAATATCAACATTGTTTTGATTTTATTCAACGTAAATAAAACCTTTACCTTCGTTTTATGGTCAAAATTTAAAAAATTAATTCCGGTACTTTCAGCGATTCAATCAAGCTGAAATTCTATATCTAACATTTTTATACAATTTTTAATCATGTGAAAAACTATCAAACAATATATCTTTAGTTTTACGGTCACTTTAGAGGAAAAAAAATCAAAACGTGGTAGGTAATGAGTCATTACTAATGATCCTCGTCCGAAAGAGCTACAATTCTCAAAGTGGATAGAAAACTACGAATTTTTAATAATTCTAGCTCAAACCGTTTTTTCGTAATCTTATCGATATACACATACATTTTTCTCAACCTTAGTGAAAATGACTCAGGGGCCTTCAAAATGTGTAAAAATATCAAAATTTCGACATCGAAAATTTTCGTGATCGCAATACTACCTCTGGTGAGATCGTAAAAATTTATTTAATAGTCAATAGAAAATTTGAATTAATAAAAAAATAATTAAAATGTATATACTTACATAAATTCTCTGATTAATCCAGAGTTGTTTTAAAGAATTATTGATAAATTATTATATTATAGGGATTTTTATTAAAACGCCACATATTTATATAATTTATTTGTTTAGTTAAATAAAAAAATAATTGATAAATTATTAAAATTGGTTTCTAGACACAAACACTTCATATGTTGATAAATTCATTTCCTTAATAATATCTACCAAAAAAATGTATATTTTATTTAAATTAAATGATTATTGTGTTTTTTAAGGTATTTTGATTTTATATTAGAGAGAGTATTTCTTTAGATAAATAAAAAATTAGATGTTAATTAATATTTATACTTTTCCTTTTTTTTAAAAATAATATATAAATATGAATAAAAGATATTTATTCTTTTGATAATATTAAATATAAATAAACATTCTAGTAGTTCTAGTAATTCATATAAAAATAGATCTTATCTGAAAATTAAATAAAAAGAATGGATATAAATATATATATATATATACACACGAGGTTTGTTCAAAAGAAAAGGTGAATTTTGAATTATTTCGAAAAGTATTTATTTATTCATTAATATCCATTATGTCCCATTCAAATTAATTCCCCTCAGATATAATGCACTTATGCCAGCGCTTCCTTGTAGTAAACGTTTTTTACTAATATCTCGCCAGAGATAGTATTGCGATCATGAAAATTTTCAATGTCGAGATTTTGATGTTTTTATACGTTTTGAAGGTCCCTTAATTATTTTCACTAAGGTTGAAGAAAATGTCTGTGTGTGTGTATATGTATGTGTGTATGTAGACAAGATTACGTAAAAACGGTTTGAGCTAGAATAATGAAATTTGGTACATGGACATTATTGAAAATTCGTAGTTTTCTTTCAACTTTTGAGAAATGTAGCTCAACTGAAAGAGGGTCATTACCTACAACGTTTTGATTTTTTTTCTCTAAAGTGACCGTAAAATTAATGATGTATGTTTGATAGTTTTTCACATGATTAAAAATTGTATAAAACTGCTATATATAGAATTTTAGTTTGATTGAATTGCTGAAAACACTGCAAATCTCACTCCCCAACACGTGACGTGGTGCCATCAACAAAGAGCCAAACATGCACTGGTTTAATAAATATTATTTATTAATTTTAATTTATAATTAATTATATTAAATTTAAATATAATATATGTTATTTAATCCAACTCAAATTGCGAAATAGTCGACTGAAGACACTCCAGCTTATTTTTTAAGTAAAAATTGAAGAACACATTAAAACGCGACTAACTTTTTCAGTTGTCAACTAATCCAAAATGGCTGATAATGTCAAGAAACATATGTGTACCAACATAACAAAAAAATTTCGATAACTGAATGTACTCAGCCCGCGAAAATTCAAAATTCACTTTTTTCTTTTGAACAGACCTCGTATATGTCAGTAAATATTAAATAAATATACACTTAAAATTGGTATTCTTATTTATGTACACTTGTAGAATACCAACTGACTACTAATGTATTATTTATAAAAAAAATAATTTGGGATAGAAGCATAAAAAAACCATAATAACCTTAAATATGATTAAAATATCTTTTTTATCCTTATTGGTTACACATCAACTGTGTGTAATTTTATTTCTGTCCTTTTCATTTTTTTTTATCTCTATAAAAACACACTTTAATTTCTTGCGCTTTCCTTATCTTTGGAATAGAATCTACAAGTGCATTACAATCCCCACTAACCAGTTCCCGTTTCTTTAGATCTTAGCATAACAACTAATTAATCAGTGCTGCGATTTTCAATTAAGGTCACATCTCTCCAAATCGTACCTCCATATTAATATTAATTGCAATCTCCAGAATGACATATTCTGATAATCAATCGCCTCTCACTGTCTGTGAAGATAAATCTTTTGGCATCCACTTAAAAGTGATAATTTATTATCGAGTCTTTCAAACAGATACTTTTTAATTTTAATTGAAATAAACCAATACAAAGTAAATGTACCAGTATATAATATATATATATATATATATATATATGTATTAGTGTGTTGTTTATTTAATTAATTTCTTTAAAGTCTTTTGTTCCGTTTTCATCTTAACTCATTCTTTTAATTAGGCTTAAATTGAGTAATTAGAAAATTAACATTTCTAAATATATTTCAGTGAAGAGAATTTAAATTAACATCATTATTAAAGACAATCAATGTTTTCCCATGACCACTTATTTCTGATAAAGGCAAACTTACAGTATAATTAATATTATTGTTTTCAGTAAACTAACCTCAAATCGTAAATATTACTACCAAATGAATAAAAAAAATAAATAAATAAATCAACTGAAAAAATAATGAAATAAATGTATTTTATATACAAGTACAATTTTTAAATTAATTTGGTGAATTTTCAAAGACATTAATTGAAGTTTATTAAGAAAATTATATAACATGATTTAATTAATTAATATACAGGGTGCTTCAAAAAAATGTATACACACTTTGAACTTCCATAGAAAATTTATTTACCGTTCTACAAAGTTAAATTTCAGGAAAATAGAAAGCTGAAAGTCCAATGTAAATGAAACATAAATAACAAATGTTAATACTGTTCAAATTGGTGACCTGCAGCATCAATACAATTCTGAGTACGAGTCACCACTGATTCTGTACATCGTATCAAAACGTCCAATGAGATTTCTCTACACACTGCTTGAATCTCATTCCAAAGAATGTCTAGGTTACGTGGTTTACGTTTGTACAACTCATCTTTTACTGTGCCCCACAAGAAGAAATCCAGTGGTGTAAGGTCTGGCGAGCGTGCTGGAAACTCGATTGGCCCCCTGCGTGTGGGGCACAGTAAAAGATGAGGTGTACAAACGTAAACCACGTAACCTAGACATTCTTTGGAATGAGATTCAAGCAGTGTGTAGAGAAATCTCATTGGACGTTTTGATACGAGGTACAGAATCAGTGGTGACTCGTACTCAGAATTGTATTGATGCTGCAGGTCACCAATTTGAACAGTATTAACATTTGTTATTTATGTTTCATTTAGATTGGACTTTCACCTTTCTATTTTCCTGAAATTTAACTTTGTAGAACGGTAAATAAATTTTCTATGGAAGTTCAAAGTGTGTATACATTTTTTTGAAGCACCCTGTATATAATATAATATAATTATATATAAATATATATGTTAAAAGGCTAGTTGAATTTCGCAAAGGAAGGTCCAACTTTTAAATTTGATCATGTTTATAAACAAAAATTTTTTATAATATCGGAACTTCCACCCTCTCTTACCCAAGGGGGAAGGGGGGAGTTCGTTTGATTTGCAGTTTCATGTAAACAAGGGAATAATTGAAATAAAACAGATAGCCTTATTTTTTATAAAACAAAAAATTTTAATTATAAAGAAATTTAATCAGAAAGGTATGTACTGAACGAGTATGTTAACAATTTGAAAATTATTAGAAAATCAGAGTTTAAACCACTGAAAGGCTTATACAAATATTTAAAGGTAATTAAGATTGAATTGCAAATTACAACTCAATAAAAATTGATATAAACAAATAGATTGAAATAAAGTTAATACAAGATAATATAAATGAATAAATTGATATAATTGATACAAATGAATATCAATCAAACCAGAGAATTTGTATATTTAAATAATTGAATATAGAATTATAATAAGATAAATGTGTTTTACAAAACAAATGAAATACTGAAGTTACTTAGTAAATATTAATTCCAATACTTAAATGAGATTGGATTTGTGTTCAAAAGACAATGGATTTAATACATGTGAAAATTTATAAATGCCTTGGTACAGTTCAATTACAAAGATAATGATTAATTAAATAAAAATAATTTGTCCAAAAAATATACTTGCTTAAACAAAGTGGCAAGAAAATAAGGTTATAATATAATAATTTGAATTATAGAATTAACAATATAATAACGTAACAGTTATTACAATATTTTATTTTGAAAAATTGCTTTGAGATTATAGGAGAAATATAAGATAATTTTTTTTTATGTGTAATATATTTGTATCATACAAATGTTTATTTTTATATTTTTTATGGGAATGATGAAATCTTTAATAAAAAATGAAATAAATGCCGGGAAAACCTAAAAACAGACCTTTTCTTTTTCCCATGCGTTACCATGACAACCGATAACAACGAATTTCAATTTAATCTACATTTTATATTTATGTAGGATTTGAAAATAGCAAACAATAAGTTGGATTGTTGCGCGGCATCACCAGGACGACTGAAAAACAAACAATATAGAACAGACTGGATACTGCTACGAATCCACACGGTCTCAACGAATAATTAATTGAATTGAATGTTATGTTAATATTTTTATTGTATTTGTGTTTATGTCATTAAAATTATTTTATATATATTATGTTGTTGTCGTGATAAATAAATAATTTCTTCTCTTGAAACATCCTTTATCAAGAATCCACATTATTTTGGGGGCTCAGCCGGGATATGTACGTTGAGGAGATTTTGGAAGACATTCATAACACATCGTCTTTCCTTTCAAAAAATGACTTCAACCTGACCAGAATATCCAGCAGATCCACTTTCAATTAGAGGAATATTAGCTGCTAAACACATTCGATTCACGTGAAATCTTGCTCTACGATTGTCAAGGGCATTCATGACAAATGTAAACTTTTTAAAATAATTTACATTGTAATCTTGGCTCATTATATTATCATGATAAGCATTAATATTCACATTAGGATTGTAAGAAAGTACTGAATCTTTTGCAACGAGGGCTTTAGGTTTTCCAACATGAATTTTATGAAAAAGAAATTGTCTGTTTAAATCAGACAATATATTTTTTGAAAAATTGCTTTTAGATTATGGAAGAAATTTAAGAAAAATTTCTATTATCTGTAATATGTTTGTATTTCTCAAATTTATACAAATGTTTATTTTTATATTTTTTCATGGGAATGATGATATCTATCTTCTTCTAACTTCTATAATAATAATAATTATTATGATGATTGCTATACGAAAAATATTGTGTTCAAAGAACTATTCAATTAATTGCTGCAAACCACGATATATTAAGTTTAAAACAGAAATTGCAAACAGCGTTTGCATCGGGTTCGACTATTGATTAATATTTCCTAAAACAAAGTAAGCAATATTATTTATATTTAAATTTATAGTTTGAAAAATAGTTCAATTTACAAATTTGAGTGAAAACGAAAATCCAAATGAAATAAAAAATATACTGATTGAATTAAAATGATTTAAAACCTTTCGCATACTGACTTTCAACAAATTACTATGTATTACATCGGGGGTACAGGGGGCCGAGCCTAGCTTCTGGGAAACTAATTTTTTAAAAATATTCAAAAAATTATATATTTCTTTTCTTATATAAAATTGTTTTTATATTCTTCTTCTTCGTCGCTATCTTCTTAACAGAAGTTGCGTGAACTTTAACTCCATGCTCCCACAATTTTTATTTTGTGGAGCACCCTTCTCCATCTGGAGCGATCGCGAGCCTCCACAGTAGCCCTCTGGAGACCAGCGCCAACACCTTCCCCCATTTGATCGGTCCATCTGGCCGGTGACCTGCCCCGTCTTCGTGAACCCTCCACTTTTCCTTGGATCACGATCCGTTCAAACCCATCATTGGAGCGGGTAAGATGACCAAAATAGCTCATGACCCTTGTGAGCACAATACTCGACAGCCGAAGATCAGCCCCTATCTCACCAAGAATCGAGATGTTCGTTCGACGTGCTGTCCAGGGGACTCGTAGCATCCTCCTCCAACACCATAGCTCGAAGGCATCTATTTTTCTGCGACTGACCTGCTTCACTGTCCATGTTTCTGATGCGTACAGCATTACGGGGAAGACCAGCGATTCGACTAAAACTTTTTTTGTATTGGTGGTTAGGCTGTTGTCCTGCCATATTTTTTTTAACTTCGTCATTACTGATCTCCCCATCTGTATACGCCTATTTATCTCAGCATCACAGCCGCCTTTGTTGGTTATCATGGACCCGAGATATATGAAGTGGTCAATCACATTATAATCCCCGATTTTCTTGACGTTAGGTTTATTGTCATTAGCACGGTCGACAATCATGATTTTGGTTTTTCGTTGATTGATTTTTAGTCCAAACTCTTCACTTACTCGTTCAAGTTTTCCAAGTAGCTGAACTAATTCCTCTTCCGAGTTGGCGAGCAGGGCCGTATCATCCGCATATCTTAAATCTGTTATTTTTACCCCTCCCACAGAAACGCCACCATCCCAGCCCCCCAGAACCCTCCGCATGACATATTCCCCGTATATGTTGAAGAGAATCGGCGACAAAATACATCCCTGACGCACACCCTTGCCTACATTAAACTCCTTCGACAGGCTGTTCTCAATCCTAACCACCCCGGAGTTGTTTTCGTATAGACTCTTTATTAATGATATTAAATGTATGGGAACGCCCATGCTTTCCAGAATCATCCAGAGCTTCGGCCATTGTAAGCTGTCAAATGCTTTGCAGTAGTCTACAAAGCAAAAATAAACTGGGTGATAATATTCTCTGGCTTTTTCAATTATGAGTCTTATGTTTAAAATTTGTTCTCGGGTTCCCTTTCCTTTTACAAAACCAGTCTGATTAGGTGGAATCTGCCAGGCAATATAGTGCTTCAGTCTTTCATGAATGATAGAAAGCAACACTTTACTAGCATGAGGTATTAAAGCGATAAGTCTGTAATTATCACAAATGTTTTTGGGTCCTTTTTTATGGAATGGGACAAAAATTGAGCGAACCCAGTCATCAGGCCATTTTCCAGTATCCCACACCCTATTACAAATATCTCCAATTCTTGATATTCCTATGTCTCCCATGCCTTTCAAGATCTCTGATGTAATTTGATCTGAACCGGGAGATTTACCGTTCTTCAGTGAATTTATGGCATGAGACACTTCAGACTCTAAAATACCAGGCTCATTTTCAAAAGATTGTATTGTTGTAGATGGTGGATCCCCCTGATATAATGATTCACAATAGTCCCTCCATATTTTGCATGTTTCTCCAATTGAATTGCTAGATTTTCCACCAAATTGGAGCGCCCAAGACCCAGGACTAAACTCACGGGTGATTAATTTGATTGTCTTGAAGAGATCTTTAGAATTATTATGCTCAGAATGCTTTTGGACATTTGAGCATAATTCTTTATAATAGTTATTTTTGTCTCTCCGACATGCCGCTTGGATATTCTTGTTCAGTTGTTTGATCATCAATTCATTATTTCCTTTGGATTTTAGGATGCGCCTTTCTTCAATCAATAGCATTGTTCCATCCGTGATCCACGAATTTCTTTTAACATCCCTTGAGGTTATATCTACTGCACTTTTAATAAGTTCTTTTGTAGATGTCCACATCTCATTAGCAGAAGATGAAAGGTTGTATTTGTACTTGGAGTTGTAACAAGTTATTCTCTTTAGAAATTCTGTAGAATCTGAGATCTTGAGTTTCGGATGGACACTCTGGATGTTACATTTTTTCAGTTTCAGACAGAACTCGGCTACAAGTAATTGATGATCGGATCCACAAACCGCTCCCGGGAGCGTCTTCACATTCCGTATTGAAGACCTCCATCTCGTTCTTATGAGAATGTAATCTATCTGGTTTCGATGTAAACCATTAGGGGACGTCCAGGTATAGAGGCGGCGTTTGTGGTGTTGGAATGTTGTATTTGTTATCGTGAAGGAATTATCTACACAGAATTGAATGAGTCTTAAACCTCGTTCATTTCTTTCCCCAAGACCGTATTTTCCTACAACACTCCTTAAATGAAAATCTTCCGTAGTTGTGCCTACTTTCGCGTTAAAATCACCCGTTATTGTTATAATTTCCCGATCCGGTATACTTTGAATCACAGACTCCAGCTCATTGTAGAATTCATCAATTACCTCATCTTCAGCATCAGCAGTGGGAGCGTAGATCTGTATGATATTTAAAATGAAAGGAGTAGTATTCATCTTCAACACCAAAATACGGCTGTTTATAGATCTATATGATATCACGCTTTTAGATAGAGCCGGAGTCACCACGATAGCGACGCCATTCCTCGACAGGGTTTCCTCCCCAGAGAAAAAAACCATGCATCCACTTGAGTCTTTGAAATGTCCGCTCCCCCTCCAGTGGGTTTCAGATAACCCCATAAGAGAGATGCCAACACGCTCCATCTCCATCTCGACTATCCGGAACTTCCCCGGCTGCAGAAGCCCCCTCACGTTCCACGCGCCATTCCTAACTAGATTTCCTATCTCTCTCGTCACAGTTGACCTCCCCGGAGATCCGATCGGAGGTCTTAATCCGGAACATTTAACAGTAACAGGAGCCATAAGTCGTTCTTGGGAGAATTGTCCAAGGTGGTTTCCCATTGCCTTCTTCGGTTTGAAGTCAGCCGCCCCTAACATGGGGAACAGACGCTGTTTGCAGCCGCCCCTAACATGGAGAACAGACGCTGCGATTTCGCCATATCTGGCTACCCTCACTATGTTTAGCCTACAGACCAATGCAGTTGCCCGGGGTGTGGCACGAGGAGCCAATAGTGAGAGTTGGGTACCCTGTGAGGACCAATTACCATTAACCATCTCCTGTCGATGACACTCGATGTGGTCGTCAACGGTAGAAGGTGCTACCATACAGCGTAACCCCTACACCCCTGTTTTTATATAGTTTTTGCTTAATGATGTCTCTAATCTAAATTCGAAATTAATTTAGAAATAGATGTGAAATAAAATAAAATAAACGAGAAACATTTATTAATAAAAATTAATTATTTAAAATCTTGTTCCTATTAATATAATAGAAAAACAATGTTTTAAAAATAAATTGGTTTTACATAAAGGTTATTAAAATAATTTGTTTTACGAGCTTCATCCTAAATTCAGTTATTTATATATCTTATATAATTTATTTTAGAGGAAGCTTCCATTAATATATTTTAATAGTCTTTGTGTGAGCATTTATATTAACGATGGTGTCTTTTAACTTGATAAGAACATTTCGTCCTGTGACATTTAAGATCATTATACGCTTTTTTATAGGGGAAATAAGACTTAATGATATTACTATCATAATAAAATCTATATATATATATATATATAAGTGAATATTTATATAATTAGTAATATAATTAACTTGAGAATTGTAGATATAATAACATAATGAAAAAAATTAAAATATTTTGAAAAAAAATATAAAATAATGTTTATAAATTAACATATGATTTATATAATATGAAGATTGTTATATTTCTGACTTAATAATGAAAAACAATTCATTTCGAAATTGGCTTAATTGCTTATCAAAATTTTCTCTATCAAAATCAATACACTTTCGCCCAGGTTTGAACCAATTTTCGTGTCACTTTTTCCACTCCAATTGAGGAAATGGGTTTTGAATGCATTAACACTTTTTTTCACAACTTTCTACAGGTGTTATCAAGACAAGAGTATACGGTATAAGGTATAAGGTTGAAAATTTCAAAAAATTTGATCCGTTCCAAAGTTATGGGCAACAAACCGACCCAAATAAACAACGATTCATGTGGCGCCTCTGGTGGCTCAGTTAAGAAGTTGACACTAAAAATAAAATTATTATTAATTAATTATTTATTATTGAATTGCTATTTTCTTTATACACATATTTTATAGAATTATTTATTTCTTGACATATTTTGTTACTTTGTATTCGTTTTAAATATCACTAAAAAGTAGTAGTAAAAATCTATAAGGTAGCTCATTTTATTTAATTTTATTAAATATTTTTTTTAACTAAGATGTCCTTTGATGATATAAATTAATCATTGGTTTATTAAACTATGTTCATTTTTTTGAGGACTTCTATTCACAAATTTTCATAAAATAAAAAAACGTGTTGTCATTATTAATATGGTATATAAACGATTTAAATGTCGAAAAAATAAGATATGCTACTCAAAAGTGATCAACAAAGGAGCTATATACACTGAAACCCGTCGGGTATATGAATATTTTAATATACTGATTGGATTAAAATGAATTAAAACCTTTCGCATACAGACTTTCAACAAATTACTATGTATTAAATAATTAAATAATAATTTAAACTTGCTTCTCTCAACTTTTCTTTGTATCATTGCTTGATATTTTTTATTAAAAAGAATTTGAAATAATTTGACTGTTTTAATACACGTTTATGTGCATTACTATATCTGTGCCAAATCTTCGCATTGACCAGCTAGTTATAATTAAATAAGAACAAAACAAATCAACATACGGATGATGCATTCAAAACGTATTGAAGTGGGAAAAGTGCTTCAAAAATTTATTCAAACTCATAAAAATGTATATTAATCTTGACTGGATTATTTTGATAAGCGCAATAAAGCAAATTTGGAATATTCCATTATTCTGCCATATATATATATTAACAAATTATAAGCCACAATTACTTTCATTAAATAATTCATATTTTTTAAAACCAAAGCGCCAGACGACTTACTCGTATTGACAACTTAACAAGAAGACTTAAAAGGCTTCAAACTCATGACTTATTGACAATTGGACCCTAAGTATATCTTCATTAACGCTAGCAGACTGTCTCATTCTCTTTTATTTATATCCAAATCCATTTCCATTTTTCTTCTCTTATTTCTCATCCCCTCCTGCCCATCCTAATTTCTACTTTGCTTTCTTTGTTTTTCTCCCTTCAAATAATACTTTTCCAAAACCAGCCTTTATCAGTGATGTATTGGTGAAATATGAAGTAAGGGAACGCATAGTGGGAGCAAAAAAGGACCTATTTTCAGCAAACTATTTTTGTCCATATAAGTTTTTATTTTTTCTTATTCTAGTATTAACGAAGTATTAACAAACACACACAAAAAAAAAGAAATTTTAACAGTGGATTTAAGTGGGAGTTGTCGGGACATGAAAAAATATTGAAACGCGTTCCGGTTCTGAAAAAAGGTAAGGGAACGTCGTTCCCCCGCGTTCCCCTCCCAATACACCACTGGCCTATATAATTTATAAATTGTTATTTTGTATGTATATTATCTATATATTATATGAGATATTTTATTATTGCCCTATCTGAGGGCAGATTTATAAATCAGTGATCGTAATCATAATCGAATAAAAATGTATATACCTAACGATCCACCATCTTTGCATAGTAATGTTTTAATTTGTATTCGGACCCAAAGAGTTTATATTTTCCTGTTAACATACAATTATCAGAAGATCATCGATATGCTATAATAATATCAATAGAGGGAGAGAAAAATCAAAAAAAAAATAAATAAATAAAACTTAAACGTTCATTTCCGATCGTTTGATACCAAAAGAGATTCAAACGGCAAACGTTCATATAATTTTGTATTAAAATATTTTTCATCGTCATAAAGTAAAACGAAGCCTTCCATTAAAGTCTTAATTGTTATCGTTAAGAGGAAAACGTAAACGAGATATTCGATATAATAAAGACATTAAAAACCCGCCCACTTTTTGTACGGCATATTTTTTTATTTTTTAATTTGTTTTTTATTTTTTTTTTTTTTTTATTTTATCTAACTCTCTCCTTTCTTTCTTCATTTTTATCCCATTCGATGTTTACTGAGATACAGATACATTACAATCCTTATTTACAAAAATAAAATATGTATTGAAAATGAATCGACATGCGAAACATAATTAATAAATTGTATAAATGATTGTTCATCATTATTAATTATTATTAGTATGAGATGGATACAGATCCCATGTTCTGGTTTCTACGAAAAAATAAATAAATAAATTTATTTTACTTTTTTCTTAGAATGTCTTTCATTTATTGTTCTAAGAGAATAAGAATGAATGAATGAACATTCTTTACTAAATAAAGTATATTATTATTATTATTGGAATTTTTATATTGTAATATCATTAAATTTTACTTATATTTACATTCAATCAACATAAATGATTAATATTAATCAAAAAATAGAATATTGTATCTTTTAAAAATTACTTTCTGGAAATTGAACATTTTTTTTTCATAATTTTTTACTATCTCGTCAGAGATAGTATTGCGATGACGAAAATTTTCTATGGCGAGATTTTGATGTTTTTATACGTTTTGAAGGTTCCTGAATAATTTTCACTAAGAGATTGAGAAAAATGTCTCTCTCTCTCGCTCTCTCTGTGTGTGTGTGTGTGTGTAGACAAGATAATTCAAAATTCGTAGTTTTCTATCAACTTTTGAGAAATGTAGCTGAACCGGAAGAGAGTCATTACCTACAACGTTTTGAATTTTTTTCCTCTAAAGTCACCGTAAAAATAGATATATGTTTGATAGTTTTTCACCTGATTAAAAATTGTATAAAACTGCTATCTATAGAATTTCAGCTTGATTGAATCGCTGAAAGTACCAGAATTAATTTTTTAACACTGCAAATCTCACGCGCCAACACGTGACGTGGTGCCATCGACAAAGAGTCAAACATGCGCTGGTTTAATAAATATTATTTATTAATTTTAATTTATAATTTAATTAATTAAATTTAATTTAAATATAATATATTATGTTATTTAATCCAATTCAAATTGCAAGTTAGTCGAGTGGAGACACTCCAGATTTAAATTCGAATTAAATTTATTATAATTATAAATATTTTAAAATTTATCATTCTGGTTGAGAAATTTGAAAGATAAAATGAAATTTGGTCATGCTTAAATTGAAAATACATTTAAATTTATATTTTTTCCTTTAAATATTGATCCTTTTCAAAGGGATTTAAGAAATTTTTTTTTAAACTTAACGTTTTAACAGGATTATATACGTATATTAAAATGATTATCCCGCAAATTTGATAGTATACATTTGAGAAAGATTTATTTTTTTATAAATTAAGTTTTATGAGAGATTAAAATAAAATAAAAAATTATATTATTAATTAATTTTCATACAGATTAGTAAGTTTTTTTTATTATAAATATAATAAACTGCTTATTTCAAGGAAATATGATATTTCTCTTCTCTTTAGGAGAAATTAAATATTAACAACTATGAAAATTTAAATTTATTTTACACATATATAAATTGTTAATTAATTATTTATAATATAAATTTGATTTTAATTATGTAATATTTGAAAATTTAACAATAATCTTTCTATATTCTTTGTTTAATATGGTTAGAAATCTAACTGCTAACTGCTTTAATAGTATTCGTTTAAATAAAGTGAACTGTTCAATTTATATATGGATGCCAATTTATTTGACATGATGTCAAAGAATTTGTGGGTAAAAAACTGGAAAAAATTGTCAGTTGGATGCAATTAGAGGTATTGCTTGCTTTTTTCAAGCAGGTGAACCGATAATAGGAACAAGCAGCACCCATTGAAATCTTTTCTCCTCAGGCCATGAATTTGATTATTTATGAGTTTATTTTCGATTTTATAGACAGACCCACTAAAGAAACTAATATCCATCTTTTGTGTACTTCAGTAAAGAATTAGGAAAAAATAAAATGAAAAAACAACAAATGAAGGCATATAAAAAATACAATATCAGATTTAATCAAATTTTGTATGTAATTATATTTATTTAATTTTTCTTTTTTTATTCTAAGATTATATATAAATTAACTATTTTCTAAAGCATTCTCAACCTATGTGCCGCGAGATTATCAAAATGTGCCGCCAACTTATTATAAATGTAAGGCTCTTAAACATTTCCGACTTTTTTTCTAAAACTTTTCAATTTGGTTCTAAAAAAAAGGTAAACCGTTTTTGCGACCACTTTTTTCAATATGGAAAACTTTTACACTTATCTTTTTCTTTGTGTGCCGCCAAATTTTTAAACCGTTAAAAGTGTGCCGCGGTAAAAAAAAAGATTGAGAATCACTGTTCTAAACTTATGTTTTTTAAAATTTCATTAGCAATTAATTAATATAAAAATTAAAAATATAATGTTATATTTTTATAAAGTAAATTTTTTTTTTAATATATATATATATATACATATATACACATATAATGAGATGTACGATAGTATCGAATATAGATAATATTTTCATGTTAAGTAATTGAATAATAAGTAGTGACAACTAAAATGTGTTATTTATTATATTTTTTTTTTTTGTTATTTTTTTAAAATAGTTTTGTCAATCAAATTTAGATAGAAAATTAACTCTAGATATATTTTGACTTAACCATTTGAAGTAAATCATTCTAAATGAAAAGTCAAAGTTTTAAACAAAGTTAATTTTTGACAACACATAAAAATGGTATATTTTAATAATAATAATCGACTCGTGCCAAAATTTTTGCTTTGGCACATTATTCATTACAATTATTTAATTATAGTTAATTTTTCTCCTTCCTGCCTCTTCAATTATTGTTTTTAGTAATACTACCTATTTTAAAATATAACTAATTAGCATGTGTGCGTGCATAAGATTAAAATTCATCAAAGATAACAATTCATTCTAGAAAAATGGATAGATAATGTATCAAAAATATAGTTAAAATAGAGATAACATTAAATATTTATATATGTATATATATATTTAATTAAATAAATAAAAATAATCTATTCTCTAAATATATAATAATATATAATAAAAGATTTCAATTAAGATGCTTACTTGACTTCATATATTCGTAACCAAATTACCAAATTACCAAATTGGACCAATTAATATTTATTCATTCATTAATTAACAAACATAATATTTTTTTTCTCTAGTCATTTTTAAAACTTGCGTGTTTATCTTTTTTTTCCTTTTTTTTTATTTATTTATTCATTTGGAGGTGATTTTGCATGTGACTGAAATATTGCAACGTGTTAAGTAAATCTCTCCCCTTCCAACGGTGATGATAGTTTATTAATATGATATTTTTTCATCGTATATTTTTCTCTAAAGAAATAAAAAGATGTGTATATATATAAGTAAATTTAAAACGAATAATTTAAATAAATACTAGAAAATAAATTTTCATAAATTACATTAATAGTGACTGTACAAAATATAATAAAAATAAGTAAAATATTATATGAAGGATAAGATAAAATACTGATTGAAAATTTAATAAACTATGAATTTGAAAGGAATAAATTTATAATTCTTATTTATTAAGTATAATATATTATATATTTATATATTATATAAACATACTTCATTTTTTTACATTTGTTTTCATATTTAAGTAAAACAAATTTAACCATCTATTTTAGACATTTTTTGTAATGTTTTATTTTACTAGTATGTACGACGTCTGTTCAAAAGAAAAGGTAAATTTTGAATTTTCGCGGGCTTTGTACATTCGATTATCGAAATTTTTTTAGTTATGTTGGAAAAATATGTTTCTCATATGTTGACATTATCAGCCATTTTTTATTAGTAGTTTGTTTTTGGCAACTGAAAAAGATAGTCACGTTTTGTGTGTTCTTTGTTTTTTTACTTAAAAAAAATAAGTATGATACGATTCAACGTTTGCGTGAAGCAAGCCGGCTCAAACGATCGGAAATGTGGGAAAACAAATCATAGATTCTGCATCACGATAATGCACCAGCTCATACATCATTGCTTGTTAGTGATTTTTTGGCTAAAAACAACACCGTAATCATGCCTCAACCATCATATTCACCAGATTTGGCTCCCTGTGACTTTTTCCTATTCCCAAAACTTAAGAGACCAATGATAGGAAAGAGTTTTGCCACCATTGATGATATAAGTAAAAAATTGAAGAATGCTTTTCAAAAATCAATTACAAGAGTGGAATTAATTTGTTTTTTTTTACTTAATTTTTTTTTACTTAATTTGCTTTATATTATTTCCTTTGCTTAGAAGGAAAATCATAAGAATTTCTATTTTTTACCGACCGAAGATAGTAAGGGAGGTATTGTTTTCACACCAAATTTCACATGTGGAGATTTTTACATATCTCCACGAATCATGCATTTTCTAAACAGAAAAAAGTATTTTTAGCTTGATGTCTGTCCGTCCGTTTGTCCGTCCGTATAGATGTGTACAGCCTGAACGGCTCAACGGATTTTGATGAAATTTGGTATATTTACTTAATGCATCAGTAGGATGAATTGATCAACTTTTGGTGCAAATCCGGAAACCGGAAGTGGTAGTATTAGCGATCGACGATAGGAAGGAAAGGGTTATTTTCACACCAAATTTCACATGAGGAGATTTTTTACATAGTATCACGAATCATTCACTTTGTATTGTTTTTATCTTCGAGAAAAATCATCTTTATTAGTTTTTTTCTTAATTTAAAATTATATGACGTCATCCAGCCATTCATGACGTCACAGCTTGGTCTTACATATATATTATAAATAAAATAAAATTAAAAATATTTATGTTATATCCATATCTGTTTTTTATTACATTAATAGATATATTAAAATTATTTGAAATTGTTTCTGTAGCTGGAAATTAATTTATTTCAAACTGTCGGTCGCTTCAGACCTGGCCACAGGTCAACTTATTTTCTTTATTTTTCATTTTTAATAATTTTTTCTTTCCAATATTAAAAAAAATAATTTTACATTTTAAAATCTTGATTTATATTATTGCATAAGTTATATTAATTTTTATTTCATTTTAAAAATATTTTATTTATTGCTCTTTCATATCACCCACCAATGAGCCACCTGGTTCTTGATTTCAAACTGCAAACACTTAAGTTTTAATTATAGAATGTCAAATTTCATTATCGAAATAAAATCACTATCCAAGGTATTATTAATGGCTATTTACATATATATATATATATATAATATATAAATTTCATCATTAAATTTCTATCTTGCTATAATAGTAATTAAAACAGAAAGAATCTTATTTAGCAACAACAAAAAAAAGCACAACCTATTTTATAGGAGTCTCTTTAACTGTTTTCAATATTAAAACTTTAAAGCAGGTGTTAATAGAAATAAATAAATAAATATATGAATAATCAATCGTTCGAATGAGATAACATTTTTATTGCGGATCGCAAATAGAATTAATTGCAAAGTGAATTTCTTATCAATGGCTGTGTAACCAATCGCATTGCATCTATCAATTTAACAACACTCCTATATAATTGAAATTAAATATATACATACCTATATAATATAAACCTTTTGAAAAAATAGCGAAATCAAACAAAAATTAAAATCTCTTTATTTTATTGTAAATAAAGATAACTAAATAAAATTAGTTTTTTTATTATTAATTATAATTATAATTTATTCATTTTAATTTTAAAACAAAATTTATTTCTATAATAAATGTTACTTTTCTAAATTAAAATTAATTAAAGATCTCGTTATACAAAAAAAACAGCAATTTCTTTTTTGAAAAACATTCTACTATTAAATCGATTCTAATTTTTTTAATTATTTTTTTTTTTTTTGATTTAGACTTATTATATATATATAGAGATAACATTTTGAAATTTTATATTATATAAATTTAATATATTTATATATTAAATTATAAATTTTACACATACTATCTACGGTGTATTCAAATATTAAGTTATATTCATTCACGTTCCAATTCATTGTTCCAATCGTCAAAGAATTTCTGAAATGCGCTTTTCTGAATGGCCATTAGCTCGTTTCTCGATTCCGACTTTATCTCATCAATTGTGGCAAAACGCTTTCCTTTCATTGGTCTCTTCAGTTTTGGGAATAGGAAAAACTCACAGGGAGCCAAATCTGGTGAATACGGTAGTTCAGGGATGATTACGGTGTTGTTTTTAGCCAAAAAATCACGAACAAGCAATGATGTATGAGCTGGTGCATTATCGTGATGCAGAATCAATGATTTGTTTTCCCACAATTCCGATCGTTTGAGCCATGTTGCTTCACGCAAACGTTACATAACTTCCTTGTAGTATTCCTTTTTTTAAAGTAAAAGAATCAACGTACAGTTGTGAAAAACAAACTACTAATCCAAAATGGCTAATAATGTCAACATATGAGAAACATATCTGTACCAACATAACAAAAAAAAATTTCGATAATCAAATGTACACAGCCCATGAAAATTCAAAATTCATCTTTTCTTTTGAATAGACCTCGTGTATATAATATAATATATATTTATAAAATTTCCCTTATTAAAGAAACGTCTCTTTTTAAGTTGACAACTATTAATAAATATAAAATAAGCCCTTTACTATTAACATCATAACTCTTTTAATTAAAGAACATTTTATTTTATAAAAATAAAAAAATTAACTATTTTTAAAATTGGAGTATTCATCAAATGAAAACCTTAAAAGCACATATATGATATAGTTATATATATTTATATCATATAAACCGTTTGAAAAGATAATGAAATCAACCACAATGCAATATTTTATAAAAATTTTGATTATCCATTAATTATTCATAATTCTTTTACCTTCAGATTCATAAAATTATTAATGACCAATGTCTTAAAAACATCTGCAGGAAATTAAAAGAAAATTAATAATAGTAAAATGAAAAATGAAATAAAGATTATTATTTCAAAGTTTATACTTATATATATTTTGTTGTTTATGTTAATTATACCAGTATTATGGGGGACTCATTCTAGTGGATGGTGATGACTTGAAAACAGTTCGATTATTAATATAATTTAACTAGGTGCTGAGACCGCTTTCGGCGCTCTTGGCACCAAGAGAGGGGCTGTGAACCTCCAGAGTGTTGCATACTATTTTGTTAAAAATTCTAATAGCTTCAGATTTATTTTATTTAAATCTGTATATTAAAACCTTCATTCTCTTTTTTTATTATTTAATCTTTAAATTATTCGCTAAATTAATTACATATACTAAATTGTATATGTTACAATGGGGAACAATATTCATTTTATTATACTTTTCTTTTTTTTTATAATTTGACGAATGGTATATAATGAAATTCAAGGAAATCAAGAGACATGAGTATATAGATATTTAACATGCGGTTGTTTGCTGGACATTTTGCTATTATAAATGTTTATAAAAGCAGTTTTGCTCTTTCCTTAGAAGAAACTTAATATTTATATATATTTGAGGTGTTACGAATTCACATTTCTCCAACAGTGACTATTTAGAGCCATCTCCGTTTAACTCCTATTCTCTTTCAATACCATCACGTCCCTTATTACGAGGATGCGTCAATAAGTCTGTGACTTTTTGAATTTCCTGTTTCTTAAATGGAATGCCAACACTGTTCATGTGAGCAAGCAACTATCAGTTAACTCCTCTCGAAATTTGAACCAGCTGGGTGATTTAGTTTTTGTTTGACTTCCATTAATAGCAGATTACCTCGTGATTTGAGAAGAAAATGTAGCAAAGTAAATTTTGTGTCCTCATTAAGCATTATTTTTTGCGAAAAAAAAATCACTGAAACCGACTTTTTGTTCCGTTTCTTAACCGTGAATGGAACGTGGATCCAACACAACACACCAAAGATCAAACAGCAGTCCAAACTGTGGGTTTCTCGAAGTGAATCGGCACCAAAGATCACATCACCAAGACAAATCTTATTTTTTGGAAGGGATAAAAAAAGTGGAGAAACGTAGGACGAAGTGAATAGAAGTCAAAGGAGATTACGTTGAAAAATGAAATAATTTTTTATCCAAAAACCTGGGTTACATTCAAAAAGTAACGGACTTATTGACCTACCTTCGTATATTCTTAGTCTTATGCGTTCTTTCTTGGTTTATCAACCAGTCACTTTTCAATTGATCTCCCCAGAAATAAATTTCTCACTATGCTTTTCTCACCAATTATAGTCATATTTTAATAATTATTTGTGGAATTAGCTAGAATTAATATGGTTGTAATCTTTACCTACATTCTTAAAATGTAATTTCTGAGTTTTTTGTTTTTTGATTAGATATTTAGAAAAAAAATACTATGAAGTACTTTGGAGTAATTTCATGGTAATCGGCCCAGCCAATTTTGAGTTTATAACCTTTACAATTTCCCAGATAGGCAGATTTAACATAGACATTAAAAATTCTAAAGTTATATTTGGATTCCCCAGGCTATGAAACTTGAAGATATTAAGTTTTTATAAATTCTTAGCAAAGTGTAGACAAAAAACTTTATATACCTATTTTAGATTGTTAAAAAGGGAAAATGTTTAATACTAATATAATTTTTTTAAAAAAAGAATAATTGTACAAAAAATAACTTCACAAAATTTTATAAATACAAATTTAAACTTTATTAATTAATTCATTAGTAAGAACACATATTAAAAACAAAAAAAAATAAATAAAAATTCATGATATTAAAATTTATATGCCCTTTTTAAATTTCTTTAATTGTAATTAAGTTATAATATAAGCATTAAATTCAATCTATTGTATTTTTGTTATCTAACCTTTATTCTCTCGATTACTTAATCTTGTTTACAAAAATACAAATAAATAAATAAATAAATAAAATAAACAATCAAACGAACCAAAAAATAAATAAATAAAAAATGAAAAATAAATGAGAAGGAAATGACACATGTGGGAGACAAATAAAAAAAAGCAACAGAGGAGAAAAAAATTCAAACTGTTGATTTATCGGCCCATTAAAAGAAAACTTGTTTTATTTCGATAAGAATTTAATGAAAAAACAGGGAAAAATCCTTTTAGGAAGAGTTTTTAGGATATAAAACGAAAAAAAAAACATAACGAAAACCCATTTCAGGTTCAATTTAGTTTAGAAATCACATAAATTTAAAGATTTCATTAATTGGAAATGTATTTTAAATATTAAAAAAAAAAAATCAAAAAAATCAAGTGTTTAATCATTTAAAAAGAGAATATATATATATATATATATATATATAGTATACATAGGTAAATTATTTAATTGACTTTTTAAAAATATCAGTTGTTTATGAATAGTAATTAATTTTTTTTTATTCTTCAATGATTTCATGTTTACAAAACTAAATGAGATAAATAAATTGTTTTATGTATCAATTATATTAGATTTGTACAAATTCTCAAATTCTAAAAATTTTACTGAATATCGTAGGTGTATTACTAAATATACTCGGCAGGTATCAAATACAGTTTTACTTATTACTGAAATATTATTCTTTTAGTAGTCGTTATTTATTAAATAAGATTCAATTCAATTAAAAAAGAAAAAAAAAATATTTTTGAAAAAACTTATTCGATTTATTTATTCTAATTATTTTTTTTTTTTTTTTTTTTTTTTTTTTTTTTTTGTTATAGCTTTTTCCGGTGTGTGGCGCCACTTACTGGCCCCAAACAAGGGCAGAGGCGTGTCCTGAGGCGGATCCGGAGGACACCTGGTCTTACGGCAGTTAGCAGGAGGTGGTCTTTGAGGGGACCGCCTCCCAGGAAGCGGCGGCCGCAATGGCGGGCATTTCACAGCTGCCTGCCTCTACTTTATCTATGAAATTTTGTCTTGAAATGAAAATTGATTGTTTTCAGTAAACCAATCCATTATCAAATTTAACGAAGCATTTAACTTGGATAACTATATTTTCTAATCCAAACGAACGAAATTATATAATTACCTAGAATGATGATTATTCTATAGTTCTCGAAACTATATTCTATATTCAAATAAATAAAATATGTTTTTTTATAATTAAGAAATATTGAAAAAATATACGAGAATAGAAAATGTGAAGATTTTGATGTTTTTATACATTTTGAAGGTCCCTGGGTCATTTTCACGAAAGTTGAGAAAAATGTCTGTCTCTGTTTGTGTGTGTGTGTGTGTGAGTATCTACATACTCACACACACAGACAAGATTACGCAAAAACGGTAGAATAATGGAATTTGGTACACGGGCATTATTCATAATTCGTAGTTTTGAGAAATGAGCAGCTCATTTGGAAGGGTGTCATTACCTACCATGTTTTCATTTTTTTCCACTCAACTGAAAAATAAAGATATATATTTTTGATACTTTTTCACATGATTAAAAATTGTATAAAACTGCTATATTTAGAATTTCAGCTTGATTGAATCGCTGAAAGTACCGGAATTAATTTTTTAAATTTTTTAACACGTTGACTACCAATCACGCGCCAGCACGTGACGTGGTGTCATCAACAAAGAGCCAAACACGCGCTGGTTTGATAAATATTATTTATTAATTTTAATTTTTAATTTATATAATTTTAATTAAATTTAATTTAAATATAAAATATGTTAATTAATCCAATTCAAATTGCGAGATAGTTGAGTGGAGACACTCCAGATTTTTTATTTTCCTTAAGAGTCTTATACACCCCATCGAAACAATTTTTTTTTTTAATAATTACGTAATAACGATATAATTATTTAAAAAAAAGTAGAATATTATTCAATCGTGAACCCAAACAAAAAAAAAGTTTTATGTATATTGAAACCTTTTTTGAATATTGTATTTACTATACACATATATATACTTACATTTCTATATCTAAACATATATATTAGATTTTCTATTAATAACAATTCTTAAAAAAAATCAATCAAGTTATCAGAATGCATCCTAAGAAATGAGTTTGACTACTGAAATATGTTTATTAATCATTTATTTCTTATTTTTTTAGAGACTTAATAATGTAGGAATGAACGTTGGGAGATTATAAAAGAATTTTTTTTCCCTTCGATTCATTGATATTCCATTATACTAGTTTGAATATTAATTACATGTTAATCACAAAGGTAGCTTGTATATATATATATATATATACCTTTATTATTTTTTTTTATCTTATAATATATATTTTCCGCCCCTATATTGGTTATTATTAATTAATAAATCGGGTTAATGATTTTTCTTCATTAATAAATGTTTGATAGGTTAATTGTGCTCACATCAGAACCACTGACTACGTTGAAAAACTCATTAAATTTGAGTAGAGAGTCAGCCGGGGTCTAGTCACGAGTCACGACACTCGATAGCGGATCGGGTGGGGGAGGGGTGACCTTTGGTCGAGTCAGGCATCATGGAAATTAGCAAAACATATCAGAAAACGAAAAAAAGAAAGAGAAAGTGAACTTTTAAAGAAAACTTTTTTAGAAAAAATATCATTAATTAGGGATTCAACTAACATTTCCTGATTTTTTTTTAATCAATTATTAAATAAATAAATTCATTATGGTATTGAAAAGTACATATATGATTATTATATAAGATTGTGAGAAGAGTGAATATACAAGATAGTAAACTGATTTGTTAAGAAATATAATATAGAAATCCTACTTCACATCCATTCTTGATAAATACACATTAATATTAACTCGACTCTAAAAGAAATTGATATACAATTCTTTAATCATTTATTACAATTATTAAATGTTATATCATTGCATCAATCTGATTAAAATAAATGGATCTTGGAGTCCTCAATAATAATAAATAATAAATAATATTTTAGTGAAAAAATATTAAAAATTATAAAAAAAAAAAAACTGACTTTTGTACGTCCTACGCAAGGACAACGCCTATCAAGTCGGTTATATCAATGAGGTGTCCTATGATCAGTAAAACGGGTCCTCTCAAACTTTACCTTGATTTTCTTCTTCGGAGGCGCTACTTTTTATCAAGTAACTATTCCCCAATGTTGATCCCTTAGGCTGGGTTGACTCCGTCCCATAGACCCCATCTAGAGATATTCCCTTGCCAGGCCCGGGACTTGAATCCGGGACCATGTGAATGTGAGACAGCGAGGCTAGCCTCTCCCCCAATGGCGTCTTCTAAAAATTATAAAACTAAAAAATTAATTAATAAGAGAACAATGAATAAATAAATATAAATTAGTAATTTAATAAAAAATAAACACGAAAATAGATAAAAAAAACATAAAATTAACTAATAAATTAACAAAAAATTAAATGAAAAACAGATTAAAAAATTGTTTTTAAAATATCATAAATAAACTTACAATGTTTGCAAGACAAATAGATTTTACATTTTTTTGATGATTTTTTTCATTTGTGACGTTATATAAATTTAAATTAAGAAAAAACTAATGAAGATGATTTTCCTCGAGGCTGAAAGATAGATTTATCTTTATAAATATTATCTATGGTGTGAATTTCAAAAAAAAAAATCCTTAAAATATACAAATATATATATATATACAATTTTTGCTAGTATAATAAAATAAGATATAATTACCAAATTTTTTAATTTTATTTATATATCATTTATTTTTATTTTTAAGGTTTTGTGATGTTTCGTTAGATAGTTAAGTGTTAGGGTCCTAACCAAATAAGAAAAAAAATTTGTAATTTAAATATCAAATAAAATTGTTACTTTTATCCAAAATGCCTAAAGGGAATGAATTAAAGATAAAATTAATATTCAATGCAAATAATGCATTCCTCACGCTATCCTAAATCGGATTCAAGAATATTTGATTCTTTTGAAAAGAGATAATTTGGCATTACCTATATACCTACAATATAATTATTTTTAGGAGGAATATGTTTATATAGGTACCTATATTTCTATCATTAGTTGCGGATATTTAGGAGTATTTACACATATAACAGTCACTAATGTTAAAAAATGTAAATATAATTAAACTCAAAAAAATTATTTGTTAAAAAGAAAAAACCTCCGACTTTTGAAACACCTATAAAGTCGGTTAGAATGAGGTGTCCTATGATCAGTAGAACGGGTTGATAAAGGTTGATACCTTTACCTTGATTTTCTTGATCGGAGGCGCTACTTTTTATTAACTAGCTTAGCAATTTTGATCCCGGTGGCTGGGTTGAACCAGACCCATAAACCCCACCTAGAGAAAAACCCTTGCCAGGTCCAGGACTGGAACCCAAGACCACGAGAATGTGATCCAACGATGTTGCCTCCTACCCTGTGAAGCCTTAAATTATTGATTTTGATTGTTACTTAAGGTATTTGGTTAAATAATTGAAATGTTTCTGTTACTATTTGTATAATAATCGATAAATTTAGAAAATTGAAATAAATATTGATTTTGTAGGTTAAAGACTGAATGCTCTCTTCGATTTTACCTTCTCTTCATATAAATGAATTAAAGAGATTCAAGTTCAAGTGGCGCCTCATTGGCTCTCTTTTACCATTGAATTTGTTTTGTAGAGTGATGATTCACAATCAACCATCCAACAGGTTCAATAAACCAAACCGGGTCTCACTAACTACTTTTCTTTTCTTTTGATTTTATTTCAAAAAAATAAAAAAAATAAAAAATAAAATAAAATCAGATTACATTGAAATTAAACAAAATTGTTCATTTTTATTTTATGTTAAAATAAAGAAACCGAATTTAAATATTTAGAATAAATCATTAAAATTACTATTATAATTTTTATTTTCAGGTTTTTAAAAGTTTACTGGAATAATAAATAATATACATAGTACATCACAAAAAAAAAAAAATCATTTAGATAAGAAATGACAAAACCTGTGTTTAATTATTTGATTATTATCTTTTAAAAAATATGTTTTATTTTTTATAAAAGTATACTGATTTTATTATTATTATTATAACTTATTCTATTCTTTATGAGAGACCGACATATTTTATAGAAGAATGAGAAGAGAAAAAAATATTTTTTTAAAAAAAATGTCGGAACATCTATAATAATTCTTATATTTGAATAGAATATAAATTTACAGTAAAACAATGAATAATAATATTAAATTAATAATAAAATAATAAACTAAATTAATTAATCTTCGTAATTTAAGTAAAAAATATTTTTTTTTATTTATTTACTTTTTTAATTTAAGCATGTAATGAAGTTATCAATTAAAATAACAATTGAAAATAAGATGAATTATTTAATATTCTTTGCTATCAAAACTATATTTGAAATTTGGAGAGATTATTTATTTATTTATTTATTTTGGAGGGAATAAATAAATAAAAATAAAATATATTATTTTTAAATTTATAAGTTACAAAATCACTTAAAATTTATATTAAAAACCAATTTGAAAAGAATAATGAAACATTTAAAACAGCGGTCGCCAAACTTTTTGACCTCAAAGACCAGTTAATTCATAATTTAAATCCCGCGGACCACTAATAGGATTTTTTAAGTGTTAAATATATTTATAAATAAAAATTGTGATCAAAGAACACATAAACATTGAGTTTTTATAACTTATCACGTATTGTTATGAATTGAATCATGTTTTAATGCATCTTAAAACATAACTTAACATGATGAGTAAGTATATTCCACATTTTTCTGCGGACCAGCGAAATTTTCTCGCGGACCACTAGTGGTCCGTGGACCACCACTTTGGCAACCGCTGATTTAAAATATATCACTTAAATATTTTTACAGTTAGATTATTTATAAATGTCATTTTAATTCATTAATTTTTTTTTAAATTTCTTTATTAAAAATATATAAGACAATCCTATAAAATATTTTTAATCTTATTTTCAATATAAAATGATTTATAATAATTTATTTAAATTTATAAATCCAATGATCTATCATTCATTAATTGCATTTTTACTTGGTCTAAAATTTAGTGTATAATAACATTGAAATAGTATAATAGAAGTGAATAAAAAAATCAAAAGTTGTCTGTCGCCGCTGGGACTACTAACAGATTAAAATTCGATTAATCACGGGTCAACTGGAACCCGGGACTGAACCATCAGATCAAATGCAACCGATAACGAGGACTTTCATTCATATTCTCAGAGGGGTTTTTTAAGAGAGAAAAAAAAAGAGAATCAGGTCATTAACCTTTCAATGCATTACCTGGGCATATTTTTATTCAATTGGATCAAACTAATGAAATAATTTCGATTCATCGAGCGAGATAAAAAGAAAAACTTAAATAAATAGGTAGTGATGCAATCAGGATGTTGATGAAAAGACGTTAACGATGAAAATTAATTATAGATATTTAAAATTAACCTTAAAGGCACCTTGTGGAGAATATATTAAACATGAAATTTAAAACATATTATAGCCACAAGAACAGAAATTAACGCTTACCTAGAAAATTTGAAAATATTTTTTTTTTTAACTAAAAAAAAACATAATGCTATGTAAAATTTTAAATTTGTAGATAGTATCAGAAGTTTTAATAAATTTTTAAAATATAATATAATAACACTTTAAAGTTGATGAAAAATCGATTTCAATTTGTCATAAGAGCGAATAGACAGACAGACAGACATGAAGTGAAGTTGATAAAAACGTTATAATTAATAACACTCTTGAAAGAACATTAATTGATTACATTAGACAAACTATAGACGAGTTCAAATGTTTAATAAACATTAAAAGAATCTGAACTTTATAAAACCTGTGTTACCATTTCATTTGAAAAAAAACTAAATAGTCATTTACTTATTTTGAAAAAATAAAAATTAAAAAAAAAATTGAAAAAATATTCATCTGTAAGAGATAGTTTGTTGAATTTATAAAATAATTATAAAGGAAATTATTTTATTATAAAGTAATTTTTTATTACGGATTTTAGTAAATAATCTAACGAATATTAGTCATGAATTTTGCATATTTATCTTAATTATTTTTAATTGTTAATTACATTCATCATATTGCTAAAATCTTGATCTATTCAAAAAAAAAAAAATTGACTTGACTCTGTGATTCATTTAAAATGCAAAATATTCAGTCCTAAGTAACATATTAATTTATTCCATTAAAAAAAATAATAATAAAGAATTGAATAATAATAAATATATATAGATAATCTTTTGAGAGATTATTTTTTATTGATAAAACAAGATTTAATTATGAGTCTCATTGATGGATTAGAAATGTCAATCCCACCTGTTCAATTAACTAAATTCAATTCATGATTTATTTTTTATAAATTTAAATTTAAAAGGATTAATTTCAAACATAAAAAGGAGGTAGTTTATCTTCAACTTTTATCCTAATATAAAATTGTTTTTAGAAAAATTTTAGTCTCTTTTTGAATCTCATTAAAAAAAAAATCTAAAATTATACTAAATTATGGGAAATAAAATGAATTAAGCTAATATTAGAATTTTGTTTTGAAATTTGAATGAAAAATACAAGATAGTTCTTCGAAATTATTGATTTTCTTATAATAAATAAATAAATATGGTATATTTAATTTCATCAAATTATTTAATCAAATTAAACGATAGATTCATCGGCTGTCTTTAGTAGTAGACAATAAATGTTTAGGTATATATAGGGTGACCATATTTCGAAAACACCAAACAGGGACAAACGGTTTACCTTTTTTGAAAAAAACTACGAAATATCCTATATATATAAAAAACGGGACAATAGGCTGTCCCGAAGACATTTTTCGGGACGCCGGGACAGAGCACCTAAGAACGGAACAATCCCAGAAAAACGGGACGTTTGGTCACCTTAGGTATATACAGTGACGGAAAAATGTAAACGCCAGGAGGGGGCGTTGAATCACAATGACAATGACTTCTGGTCTGGTTAATTACCTGACATCAGCGCCCCCATGGCGTTTACATTTTTCCGTTACTATACTTTATCATGAGAACCTGATTTTTTGATAATATAATATATAATATAATATAATCCTATTTCTTACTAATTTGTAATTTTTATTTTCACTAATAAATTAACATATGTTGTATTTTTTAAAAAATCTGTTGTTTGAAATTGCATTTGTGTCCTTGAACTAAATTTCTTTCAAGTGAATTTCATGAATTTTTACTTCTCAAAAAATAAATTTTATGGTCCAGTTTATGAACTTCCGCATTGAGAACTTAAATCGCGATCTAACACTTGCTGAACATTGGCCGATACATTTAAGAATTTGTTTTATTATTTATATAAATATAATCATACATATAATATACTAAATAAATTTTTTTTTATTTTAGGTTATTTTTAATTAATTAATTAATTTAAATTTTTTTTAATTTTTCTTTTCTTCATTTGATATATTTGTGACAAGTTTCGGTAATTACAAATGAAAATTTAAAAAGTGTTTGTTTATGTAAATATTTATAAATAATGAAGCTCTACATACAATATACAGGAGATAAAAACTTCATAAATTTGATGTCAGATCAATCTACATTACAATCCGATTGAATGCTAACATCGTTTTGAGATTATTCTCTTGTTCCAAGTTGTTTTCACTTCTCTTTATGTACATATATACATATACATATACATATATATATATATTCATATATTTATACATCCATTCTATGAGTGATGTTTTTTTAATTGGCTCACGGTTGGTCCAGAGGTTAGTTTGTCCGTCTCTTTCTCTCTGAAGATCCCTGACGAGCTAGAAGAGTTGCCGCTTACCATGGATTTTAATAACAACATTAACTTTCCTACTTGCATTCACGATGGATTAACCTTTGCTTCGTTTTATATGTTATTTAATTTCACTCTTCCCTCGATTGGTACTGTGAATTTTTATTATATCAAAAATATTTAAATATTTTTCCATATGTTTTTAATTATCATTTTAGCAGAGCCTAATACATAAAATTAAATAGAAATTTTTAATAAAATTTAATATAATATATTTTTAAATATTTTGAATAATTTGATTAAAATTAATTTATTTTACATTAATCAACATCTACTGACATGAATGTGGAAATAAATTATAACGGTGGCCAAACCGTTGCTCGTGGGTCACATGTGGCTCTTTTTGAGTTTATTGTGGCTTAATTAATGAATTTAATGTCATGGCACACAAAAAAGGTAATATTTTCGATTTTTCAATATGGCTCTAAAAAAAAAAAAATAATAAAGAAAAAGGTAAATTTTTTTCCGATTTGGCACTTAAACAGTTTCGATTTTTCACCAAATGTGGCCACCCCTGATCTATTAAATAAGGATTCTTCTTAAGGATAGACATTTTTTTAAATAAAAGTATATATAGTTGCAAATTATACAAGAATTTAAATTTCCTAGATTTAATTTTAAAAGATCTCTATTATGAAAATGTTTTTAATTCTTTGTCTGATGATAGAGTATGAGTATTCTCATCCTGTTTTTATGTCATGATTTGTATTGTTCTTTCATTGCATATGCATCCTTCTAAGCACCCCTCCCTCCCAAGTTATGGTATCATTTTCTGACATTAAAAGAAATATAAATTGATACATGAAATTTGCATATCTAGATGGTAGTTAATGTAGTAGTCCAACCTTTAATTGAATGTGTCAGGACGAATTGGTTTTTATCATCTTTCCATGTGAAACGCAATAAATTAATTTTAAAATGATTTATGAAATCTAATTACAGGTTTTTGATGTTGAGCGAAATAAATATAAAAAAAAAATTAATTAAATACTCTATTTACTTTCCTCTTCGATGTTTTATATGGTATATATCCATGTCATTTATTTCATTTAAGAAATCAAATTATCTGAATGTTTTATTTTCTTTTTAAAATAGATATATACATATATCTTAACTTATTATGCTAGCAAAAATTGTATATATATATATATATATATATATATAATTTGTATTTTTGAAATATTAAACCGAAGGATTTTTTTGTAATTCACACCATAGATAATTTTTATAAAGAAAAATCGATTTGTATAGGTTTCAGGCGAAAAAACATCTTTGTTAGTTTTTTCTTAATTTAAAATAGAGATTTTAATAATAAAAAAAAATGGAGCTTCCTTAAATACAAAATATTATAAATAAAAGAAAATTAAAAATATTTATTTTAATAATATTTTGTAATCAAATTACGAAATATATATTATGTTATATCCACAGGCCATACTTTTCTGTCTTTCAGTGTCTTAATACGTATGTATGTTTTATGACTATTTTTTTTAATTTATGTTCTTTTAAATTATTTGAAATTGTGTTTCATATATTTTGCCGTTATTTTAAATAATAATCTTAATCTCAAATCTATTTATAGTTCATAAGGAATCATTTTTTTAAAGTACCGAGCCACGGCTATATACTATTTATTAAATAATATGCTTAAATATTAAATTAGTATTAGTCCAAGTCTCCGTTATTTTATAAATATATAATAAACACTATATATAATAAATATAAACTGAAACCATAAGCAATTTTTTCACTAGACTGAAATTTAATAAATTGTCGTGACAAAATGACAAAATAAATACTCATTTAAACTAAATATGATAAATTATATATCTATATATAAAAAACGATTTTGATACTTTTAGATCAAGGGAAAAGATAATCTATCAAAAAAATTGGAATAATAAAGAAGAGAAGGCATTAAAATCTTCTAAAAAATTATACATATTATGATTATAATATTTTTTTCTTCTAATGTAGGATATATAAAATATATAGGCGAAAGATAAAAGACCATTACAAATTTGACTACAATATGGTACAACATCTGGTTTTATAAGCCAAAAACAGGTTTTCCACAGGGTCAAAATACCTTCTGATCCCGTTTAAAGAGATTTTACTGTTGTTTAAATATGGTAGATATTTTATTTACTCTATTTATGTTTTAAAATTTAATTTTATATATTTTTAAATTTAACTAATTGTAAGATTCGATTGACATCTTGGATAAATAAAAATTATAAGTGAATGGTTAGATTTATCGTCAGTAACAGCTGAAGCTTGAAAATGGCGGATTATCTACAAGTTGTTTTAGCATGACTTTCTCGTCTTCATTAAAACGTTTATTACCTCTAGGATAATTCAAATAGCACTGACCAGGCATTTTAACAACTTGCTAATGATTAGGAACGTTTTGTCTTTGTAACGACAACATTGAACCTGACATTGAATCGTATTTAGCAAATTGTAATTACAGTAAATAAACAAATGCAATTTATGAAATAGACAATCGGTTCACAATCTTTTCGATATATAAATGCGTGCTTAATTGTATCGCACATATATGGACGTTCTTTATTTGTTGTAGAAAACTGGATCCCTCTCTCTCTCTCTCTTTTACTCATTTTCATTCTTCCTTTTGTACGATTTTTCTTCTTTTAGGCGGGTTTTTGTTTTTGTTGTCAATGTCATTTCAGCTATTTTTAAAAAAGATTCAGAATTTCAGAAGGAAATGCGTCTTGGCTCCTAACAAGCCATCAATCATTCACTAACCCTTTCATTATTTTCTAACCTCACTTCCTTTTCATGCCAAGAATGCAAATAAAAACAATATATAGTATATATATATATATATATCAAGAAGAAGAATAAAAACAAATGCAAAAATTCGACATCAAAAGAAAGAAAATGAGATACATTGAATTGTTTAATAAAAGATGTTGTTGGTTGTTCTTGTAATTGTTTGTTTGTTTGTTCAATTGTTTTTAATTTTTTTTTCCTTTTATCTAAATCTCTTCAAAGCGGATAATTTTTGTATAAAATTTATTATTATTATTACTATTTTTTTGTTTCTTTCTTTTAGTAGTATTATTCAACAGTACCTGGTCGTCCCTTTAGCAAATTTATACAATTTATTATTATAAACTTTAAAAATTTTACAATTTTTTAATTATTTATTACAAATGGGTTTTCTAAAAATGACCCATCAAAATATTGTTTCCTAATATGGTACAAATTAATTAAAATAACTTGATTTTCATTTCAAGATAAAAAATATATTCAAATTTACTTGATAAAATAATTGATCATATATTATATATATATATATATATATATATATATATGTTGTTATATTTAGATGACTTCAGTTTTATATTTTTCAAAGTACAATAGCTTATAGACCAGGGATGAGCAACCCGCGGCCCGCGGGCCGCATGCGGCCCTTTAAATATTTTTCTGCGGCCCGCTGAGCATTTCTAAAATAAAATTTTATTATTCATCTCGATTATTTATAAACAATAATAATTTGTTATTTATTATAATGTTAATAAATATTTTTAATATATTTTTTATTAATAATAATAATTTGTTATTTATTAATTTTTCTCCCATCAATAAATTAATTATAATGTCAATTTAAAAATTATTTATTTGGATATAAAACTAACATTTTTGAAAAAAGCATATTTGATTTCTGTAATGCTATTTTTATATCTCAATAAATAATTTTTAAATTCCAAATATTCATTCAAAAAAAATTTAAAAATGCCTTCCTCGTCGGTCGGGAAAAACGCTCACACATGCCCACCCTGCCTGCCAGCACTGCCAGCACTAGTAACGAAAAATAAGTTGACCTGTGGCCAGGTCCGAACTGACCGACGGTTTGAAGTAAATTAATTAGCAGCTACAGAAACAATTTCAAATAATTTTAATATATCTATTAATGTAATAAAAAACAGATATGGATACATAAATAATAAATATAAACATTTTTAATTTTATTTTATTTATAATATATATGCAAGACCAGGCTGTGACGTCATGAATGGCTGGATGACGTCATATAATTTTAAATCAAGAAAAAACTAATAAATATGATTTTTCTCGAGGATAATACCAATACAAAGTGCATGATTCGTGGTGATATATAAAAAAATCTCCTCATGTGAAATTTGGTGTGAAAATAACCCTTCCTGAGTTGATCAATTCATCCCACTGATGCATTAAGTAAATATACCAAATTTCATCAAAATCGGTTGAGCCGTTCGGGCTGTACACATCTATACGGACGGACAGACGGACAGACGGACAGACGGACGGACAGACATCATGCTAAAAATACTTTTTTCTGTTAAGAAAATGCATGATTCGTGAAGATATGTAAAAATCTCCACATGTGAAATTTGGTGTGAAAACAATACCCCCCTTACTATCGTCGGTCGGTAAAAATACCATTGAGTGTATACCTCTGTGTATGGATGCTCTGTGAGTCAGTATCAGACTTGTGTGCTGTTAACTGACTAATTTTTGGGTTTCTTGAAAGACGTGAGTGCAATATTATTATCAAAAAGAAAATATCATATTAGATTTTTTTCATTAAATTAATTAATAATAAAATAATTTTTAATCCCTAATAGCATGTCGAAAAAGCAAACAAAAATACGGAAAATTGCGGATGAACACAGGATTTTCCAATAAAAGTGGAAATTTTATTATTTTCTTAATGTCGTTAAAGATAAAGCTGTATGCTTATTATGCTCCAGAGACTGTGTCTTCATTAAAATAATATAACATAAAAAGACATTACGCGATACAAAACATGAAGATAAATATAAAAACTTAACCTGACAACTCCGGATAGATAAGGTTAATCAAGAGGAAAAAAACTTGAGAAACCAACTGACTATTTTTAAAAATCAAGATATTTTATCAAATACGGTAGTAAAGGCTAGTTTTGTTGTCAGTCAAATACTGGCAAAAAAAATGAAACCCTTTGCGGATGGAGAGATGATAAAAGAATTTATGACTGCTGTTGCAGAAATAGCATTTCCTGATAAAATAAATATTATTTCAAACATTAGTTTATCAAGATTCACCATTGCAAGGAGAATCGACGACTTGTCCGAGAACATAGCAGCAACGCTTCGTGAAAAATTCGAATACTGTTCTTTGGCACTTGATGAAAGCTGCGACATTAGCGATACAGCACAACTTGCTATATTTTTACGTGGTATTGACACTAAATTTAATATTACTGAAGAATTGTGTTCACTGGTTCCAATGCAAGGGACTACAATCGGCAAAGACCTGTATGATGAACTAAGTCGGTGTTGGAAAAATTTTCTATTTTATTAGAGAAGATTATTGGTATATCAACAGTTGGAGCACCAGCAATGTCAAGCATGAATGTAGGAGTATCGGGAATATGGCGACGTGGTTTTCAATACCGAAGTACGTTGACTTAGTAGAGGTGCAATGCTAAAAAGAGTATACGCCTTAAAAAGTGAAATACAATTGTTCTTGGATATGAAGGAATATGCCTTTCCTCATTTTGGTGATAAAGAATGGATGTGCGATTTTGCGTTTCTTATCGACATAACTCAGCATCTCGGTGATCTTAATGTCGAACTTTAAGGCAAAGGACAGTTTATTCACAATTTGTATGATAAAATTCAAGGCTTTGAGCGCAAATTAAAATTGTGGAAACAGCTTCTTTTGCAGAATAATGTGTCTCACTTTCCATATTTAGAAAAAGAAAACGTTACTACTTCTCAAAAATACGTACAATATATAGACATTTTAATCAACGATCATTTCAATTACGATTCCAAATGTTCAAAGCTGAGAAGATAGCGGTTTCCATGAAAATGTTTTCTTCACCATTTAATATCGATGTGGATACAGTTCCTGAAAACTTTCAAATGGAAGTGATTATCATTCAGAATAATACCGATTTAAAAAATGTATTTTTCTCAGTAAACATCGATAATTTTTATAAATCTTTTGTGAGCCCTAAGAAATTTCCGCTTTTGACGAAAAATGCAAAGCAAATGATGTCTCTTTTCGGAAGTACGTATGTATGCGAACAATTATTTTCAACCATGAAATTAATAAAAAATGACCACCGTTCAAGACTGAGTGATGCTCGATTAGAAAGCTGCATACGTGTAGCTACTTCATCAATACCGGCTGATATTGATCAGCTTATATCAAAAAAACATTGCCAAATTTCTCATTAAAGTTTTCAAGTAAATTAGTTTTTCTGTTCTTCTTTTATTTTGCATTAACATTTATGTACACTTATAATATTCACTTATAATTATATACAATATTTACTTTTTTTAAATTTTGCATTTTTGTCCTTTTCTTGTCGCATTAAAATTTAAATATGAAATATTTACTTTTTTTAATTTTGTAATTTTATATTATAATGTTTATTAGTATATATATAAAGCTTTGTAAATTATTAGTAAGTGCGGCCCGCCCCAAAATTTTAAAATTGAAATTGGCCCGTGGGTTCAAAAGGTTGCTCACCCCTGTTATAGACTGTTTCGACCAAGATTACTACTGATAATAATATAAATTCTGAAATTATATTGACACCTGTACTTGTCTATATTTTAATTATATCATTTATATTATTTATAATTTAATCTAAAAACCATTTTAATTAATATAATATAATTTATTTAATATTATTACATCAAATTTATTCAACAATTTATTTGAAATTCATTTCTTTATAATTGTTCATATGTATTATATGTTGCTAACTTCATGAAAAAAAACCTTAGAGAGGTTTAATATCTCAAAAATATATAAATTTATATTATATACAAATATATATACACAAATAAATATATATATATACAATTTTTGCTTGTATAATAAGATAAGATACATAAAATTGGTAACGATTGTAAATTGCAACCTAATGATTAAAACATGGTATTACTTATTTAATATATAAGATTGCATCAAATTGCATAAAGAATTTTTTTTGTTTAATTTAAAGAAAAAAAAAATTGTTGTTAATTTCATCTGCATAAAATATTTTTAAATTCCACCTTTCTCGAGTTGAAATCTTTATTAAAATTCCAAATGAATTCTAAACAGTACATAATTTAATCTGTCAATTTATTATTAGACAGGCAAGTAACATGTTTTTATACATCATTCTAATTAATATATTAATATTTTGCAAATAATTTAAGAATTTTATTCCGCAATGTTCATTTTTTAAATAGAGTAGATATAAAAGTATTGAAAAAGGAAGAAGGTGGATGGTAGATTCTTGTCGGTATAATTATATATTTTATGATATCTTGTGAAGTGTTCTTTTTGTTGGATATTCGAGTGAGGCGCTTGTTCATCTGTAGAAGGTCCAACTGAGATAGCTTTTAAACACGCGATGTGTATAAATAACAATTATATATGTCTTGCGGTTGACCGAAACCATGCAAATATAAAATTTTAGCGAATACACAAATACACCTAGACAGGAAATGATTTTTTTTCTGGTGAATTAAGTAACATTTAAAACAACTGAAGAAAAAAAATGTATTTGTATACAAGAAAAACTTATTTATTTCATTATAATTTTTTTTTCTTTTGAAATAAACTACTCATAGTCATCTAATAACTAACTCAGTGATTCTCAACCACTGTGCCGCGAGATTATGAGGCTCTTAAACATTTTCGACTTTTTTCTAATTTTTTACCGACCGACGATAGTAAGGGAGGTATTGTTTTCACACCAAATTTCACATGTGGAGATTTTTACATATCTCCACGAATCATGCATTTTCTTAACAGAAAAAAGTATTTTTAGCATGATGTCTGTCCGTCCGTCTGTCCGTCTGTCCGTCCGTATAGATGTGTACAGCCCGAACGGCTCAACCGATTTTGATGAAATTTGGTATATTTACTTAATGCATCAGTGGGATGAATTGATCAACTTTTGGTGCAATTCCGGAAACCGGAAGTGGTAGTATTAGCGATCGACGATAGGAAGGCAAGGGTTATTTTCACACCAAATTTCACATGAGGAGATTTTTTTATATATCACCACGAATCATGCACTTTGTATTGGTTTTATCCTCGGGAAAATCATATTTATTAGTTTTTTCTTGATTTAAAATTATATGACGTCATCCAGCCATTCATGACGTCACAGCCTGGTCTTACATATATATTATAAATAAAATAAAATTAAAAATATTTATGTTATATTCATATCTGTTTTTCATTACATTAATAGATATATTAAAATTATTTGAAATTGTTTCTGTAGCTGGAAATTAATTTTTCAAACCGTCGGTCGGTTCGGACCTGGCCACAGGTCAACTTATTTTAATTTGGTTCTAATAAAAAAGGTAAATCGTTTTTAGGATCACTTTTTTTCAATATGGTAAACTTTTACACTTATCTTTTTCTTTGTGTGCCGCCAAATTTTTAAACCGTTAAAAGTGTGCCCCGGTAAAAAAAAAAGGTTGAGAATCACTGAACTAACTAGTCGAAGAAAAGGGTATAGTAAATAATTAAAAGTTTAATGATGAACATCTTATCATAGTTTCAAATTTGTTTTTATTTTCTTAAATGAAAAATTATTTACAAAGTATTTTATGAAAAACTGAAAATTTTTTTTTTTGTTTCTATGTATCATAACTACTAGTAGTTAAAAACAACTTCTCATAGCTGTGATTTAGATTTGCATCAGTGAAGTAATGACTGCCTAAATGCAAACAATTCTTGCCATTAAATAATAATAATAATAATATTTTGACATTATTATTAATAAAAATAAATTTATATTTATATCCTATTCTTTGTAGGATAATTTCAGGCAATAACACGACATGGACGAGATTTTATCTCAACAACTGTTAAATTAAATCTAATAAAATAAAACCTATTATGGTTATTAATTATTATTATATTATTAATAAAATTTAGTTACCTATTCTCAAGTATAATTTATTAAGGATTGGAATTTTTTATATACTAGATTTGTTCAAAAGAAAAGGTGAATTTTGAATTATTTCGAAAAGTATTTATTTATTCATCAACATCCCTTCAAAGTAATTTTCATCAGATATAATGCACTTATGCCAGCGCTTCTTCCAACTGACAAAACACTTCTGAAATGCGCTTTTCGGTATGGCCATTAGCTCGTTCATCGATTCCGACTTTATCTCATCAATTGTGGCAAAACGTTTTCCTTTCATTAGTCTCTTCAGTTTTAGAAATAGGAAAAAGTCGCAGGGAGCCAAATCTGGTGAATGCGGTGATCAACAGTCAACATTTTACATGCGTTGGATCAATTTATTCCATATTTAACTCCAAATTTAATAAAGATTCTTTAAATAAGTTGACCTGTGGCCAGGTCCGAACCGACCGACGGTTTGAGGTAAATTAATTTCCAGCTACAGAAACAATTTCATATAATTTTAATATATCTATTAATGTAATAAAAAACAGATATGGATACATAAATAATAAATATAAACATTTTTAATTTTATTTTATTTATAATATATATGCAAGACCAGGCTGTGACGTCATGAATGACTGGATGACGTCATATAATTTTAAATTAAGAAAAAACTAATAAAAATGATTTTTCTCGAGGATAAAACCAATACAAAGTGCAGGATTCGTGGTTATATATAAAAAAATCTCCTCATGTGAAATTTGGTGTGAAAATAACCCTTCCCTTCCTATCGTCGATCGTTAATACTACCACTTCCGGTTTCCGGATTTGCACCAAAAGTTGATCAATTCATCCCACTGATGCATTAAGTAAATATACCAAATTTCATCAAAATCCGTTGAGCCGTTCAGGCTGTACACATCTATACGGACGGACAGACGGACAGACGGACAGACGGACGGACGGACGGACAGACATCATGCTAAAAATACTTTTTTCTGTTAAGAAAATGCATGATTCGTGGAGATATGTAAAAATCTCCACATGTGAAATTTGGTGTGAAAACAATACCTCCCTTACTATCGTCGGTCGGTAAAAATCGAAGAATATACAAAAACGTGACTATATATAACTTTTTCAGTTTTCAAAAACAAACTACTAATCCGAAATAATGTCAACATATGGGAAACATATATCTACCAAAATAACAAAAAAATTTCGATAATTAAACGTACATAGCCAGCGAAAATTCAAAATTCACCTTTTCTTTTGAACATACCTCGTAGTCTTATTAATCAACGGGATTCGATTTATTATAATTTCCATTTGACATCCATAGTCTAATTTATCAATTTTACAAATAATATTATTGTATATTAGCTATTTTTTTATAATAATAACTATCGATATATCTACCTGAGCTTAAACGTTCTAATTTCAGCAATTATATTCATTTAACCACCTGCATTCCTTTTATATTCTCTTCTAATTCTCTCATATCTGTTTTTTTATATTATCTCCTTACAATAAAATAAATACTTAGGTAATTAATGAATTAAGTAATTAAATAAACAAAACTATTATTTGAAGCATGTCCTAATCGCCAATATAAAACAACAAAAATAAAATTTAAAAATTTTACAAAATCTATATTAAATCTAAATATAACATGTTCATTTTTTCATGCTAGTAAAAATAAATAATTATAAAAAGAATATTTAACATATAAACTATATTAAATATAGAATATATTCGTCTCTGTGCCTGTAATAATATTCCATTTTAATAAAAGCTATTATTTTTATAGTTGTATATGTATTTCAATATTTCATCTAAAAATATTTATATAATTTAATATAGCGATAAATTCAATTATTCAAAAAAGAAAACATGATATAAAGACTAATAATTAATTCCTTCAAGTTCGTTGATGTATAAGAAATTTTATATATTTTTATAAACTCTAGTTTATGGGCAATATTTTATATTAGTAGTTATATATTTTCATATTTTATTCGTTCTCATTTTAAATATATATATATATATATATAAAAGATATAAACCAAATAAGCCAGAGAGGATCTCGTCTTATCCCGTTCTTTCTCCCTTGCGTGGTTCATATCTATTAATGGCGGCCAATAGATTTTCAAATAAATCATTGTGGCTTAATTAAACCGAATCTAATCCATCATCTCCGCTTAATCAAGATTAAGGCGTCGTAATTCAAACAATAGAGCCTGTTCGCTTTCAATCCGTTCTTAAATTAAAAAACTAGCGAACCTTTTCAGTATAGAAACATACCAACCAGCCTACACTTCAAAAATAAATAACTTTGTAAAGATAAAAAATTAAGATGATTATTTGTTTCTCACAAATCTGGTTGTTAAATTATTATTGGTGTACAATATCAATCAACGAGATGGCATTTTATTATCTAAAAATAAAAACGGTTTTATTTGCACCATATAAATTGTACTTGTTTAAGTGTGTTCAATCATTCCTAAATTACCTTATTGTAATACACTATTGTAGAATATCTTCTAATCTTCTATATTTATATTAATTACAATATATTTGGTTATAATTATGTAAATCTTAAATTTTCTTCATTACAGCTGTTCCTACAATTGGAGGTTAGATGAAGACATGATTTCTCTTCTCCACAAAAAATTAAATCATGAAACAACAACCATATTACAGAGAAATTAGGGCTAGTAAAATGAGGGAATTAAAATTAGGAACATGGAATGTAGGTAGTCTATGTTAAGTCAGGTTCTTTCCAAAACTTAGTAATGGAAATTAATAAATATGATCTATGGGAGAGAGTAGGAGGAAAAAATGGCGAAAAATATATTGGTGGGGGGACCGAGTGGGAAAACGTCCGCTTGGAAGACCAAGGACGCGGTGGGTGGATAATGTGGAAAGGGAGGTGTGAGATATGGAAGAGGGTAGGATGTGGTTCAGAATAGGGATACTTGGAGAAGTTTGGTTGCTGCGGCCAAGAACTTTCGAGTTCCGTAAAACCACACAGATAGATAGATGGGAGAGGGTAGGGATTGGAGGGTTGTGGCTCAGGATAGGAATACTTGGAGAAGTGTGGTTTCTGCGGACAAGAACTTACGTGTTCAGTAGAGTCACAGAGATAGATATATTTGGTTTCTCATTAAACAATTAATTTGATTAAAGATCATCGGCATAATTCTAACGAAATTAATTTTGGCTAGAATGGGAGAAGAAAGAATGGTGAAAATCCTTTTTGTAAGAATTTCGATTGGAAATCGACCGATTGGTAAACCAAGGATTCAGTAGACAGATAATTTAGGAAGGGTTTTGAGGGAGATTGGGGAAAATAGGAGTGGCTCAGGATCGGAACGTTTGAAAGAATGTAGTTGTTGCGGCCATAACTTCCAAGTTTTGTAAGGCTACAGTTTACTTAGCAGTTTATACTTTATATTACCTATGTCACACGGAATAGACATTTTTTATTCTAAAAACAGTTTTAGCTACTTTCTCTCTCTGACAAATCCAATCTCCACAGTAACAATATGTTGCTGTTTAGTAATTTATAGCCACCATAAGCGTCCAAGAAAGGCTTAATTCTTAAGTCACTTTTTGATTTGCAATCAAGTAATCATTAAAAAGTCTCTCTCCCCCACGTTCATTCTAAGATCCCTTGATCCCATTCAATGAGTAAAAATATTTATAATGAAAATAAAATGAATTTCTTAAGTTATTTATTTTTCTTTTTATTAAGATAATAAAATACTTTATTTTCTGATTTTTTTTTAACATTTTATATTGTAAAAGTAACCATTCACTTTTTGGATGATTATGATAATAATATCTCTACTGATTGGGAATTTGACTTACAAAAAGATCAATAAAGTTATACTTTATTGGCTTTATTGCAATTCACTCGCGTATAAGAAATAAATAAATAATTCAATTACTTTCAAGTGTTATTCACCTAATCCTTCTCACCTCGGGTTGTATTTTTATAGAATTTTAATTAAATATTACGGTGTAACTAAGGAAAACCTCGAATACTTATTTCTCACTCTAAGAGAAAGTGGATAAAGTAAAGAAAAAAAAGAAAGAGAATATACCAGCCCTGTTTAATAAATGACTATAAATACAAAAACAAAAATTATTTCATATTTACTAAAACATTTTTATTCTAATTTATTAATTTTTGTATTATCTACTATTTAATTTGTATTTATTTTAAATATGTAAATTTAATTATATTAAAAACATTTTAAATTGTTTATTATTTTATTTTAATTATCTAGTAATTATTTAAAAAAAATATTTGATTCATACATACTGATAAAATTAAAAAAAATTGAAATTAACGTCATCGTGATTGGCAATCGACTGCTAATTGATATCGTTAATTAAATAAAGGTGAAAAATAAATAAGGACTATATGAGGTCTATTCAAAAATAAAGGTGAATTTTGAATTTTCTCGGGCTGTGTACATTCGATTATTGAAATTATTTTTTTTTTATGTTGGTACAATTATGTTTCTCATATATTGACATTATCAACCATTTTGGATTAGTAGTTTGTTTTTGACACCTGAAAAAGTTCGTCACGTTTTGTGTGTTCTTCGATTTTTTACTGTAAAAAAGGAATACTACAATGAAGTTTTTGCAACATTTGCGTGATGCAATACGGCTCAAACAATCGTAATTGTAGAAAAACAAATCATGGATTCTGCATCACGATAATGCACCAGCTCACACATCATAACTTGTTGGAGATTTTTTGACCAAAAACAACACCGTATTCATGCCTCATCCACCGTATTCACCAGATTTGGCTATCTGCGACTTTTTCCTATTCCCAAAAGTGACCAGTGAAAGGAAAAAGTTTTGTCACAATTGATGAGATAAAGTCGGAATTGAAGAACCATACCGAAAAGCGCATTTTAGAAGTGCTTCGATGGGGAATTATAATACTTTCAAGGAGACAATATGGATACTGATGAATTAATAAATACTTTTCGAAATATTTCAAAATTCACCTTTTCTTTTCAACAAACTTCTTATTTATAAATAGAGTTAGTTATACACCTAAAATCCAAGAAAATATTTTTATTAATATGTAATTTTTTTATTTGTGATAAGGTTAAATCAGAAATTAACCTCAATCAATTTATAATCATTTTTTTTATTACCTAGATTTCCAAATTCCATATTAAAAGAGGCTGACACATAGGATTTTGTTTTTTATTTTCAAATCCTTTAAATGTATCTTCTTTTTATCATTACTTCTTTCACAAAATTGAAAACTTTCACATAAAATAGGATTAGTGACCTTATTAATAACTTCCATTTCGAAAAAAATATAGACCTTGTTCATAAAACGAATAAACCATGAATATCGAATAGACTGACAACCTAAAACAAATCAACATACATTTTGGAAACGAATTTCATAATGATCCATGTCGGATTTAATTGAAATGTTAAATTAAAGTTTTACTATAATTCATCAGATGAACTCATGAAAAAAAAAATACTAAATTAAAAAACGAACAAGTCATGTTATTTTTATGAAGCGGGATCTCTCTATCAAAGTATTTATTTATTTTAAAATATGAGTGTAAGGTGATTTGTGATTTAAATCTGCGGTAGTCAAAGGTCGTAGAACGTTTAATATTCATAGCACGTTATTTATTGAGAAATGTAATAATTAAATGCAATTTTGAGTCGTTAATTAAATGTATAATCAAAATTAGTGAAAAAAAACAATAGAAAAATAAAGAAACAAAAAAATATCAACATCATTTCTTAGAAATTACTATTAATTTTATATTTCTGATATAATTAAAAAAAAATCAATTAAAATTTTAAGTAAAGTTGAAGATTATGTTGTTACCAATAATTAAAATTATTACTTATATATTAAATTTTACATGGAAAAACGGCGAGATTTTATTTGTACTAATTAAAATTTTTTAATTAAATATATTTATTGTTTTTACTCTAAATAAGGTGACCATATTGTATAGTGACAAAAAGAGGACATTGTAATGTCAAAAAGGGAACTGTGTTATGATCATAACATAATAATAGCATAATATACACATAAAGGTGGCATATGATACATAATAATAAGGTTACATAGCAAAATGGTCAAAGACCCCCTTCTATTTTCAAATGTAAAAATATTTATTTAGAAAAAAGTAAGGTGATAAAAAAATATTGTAAAAATATACTAATTCTACAAAAGTGTTATAGTGTTAGAACCGATACAAAAATTTAGTTACATGTACATTATTAATATTTAGATAAAAAAAATTTCAATCTTTCACAACACCTTATGATAAAACTTCTCCTAATACATAACGATATTTTAATTTTTACTATAATTTGTTAAAAAGGGGACAAAATTGACAATTTTATTAAAACGATGATACAGTAGAAAAAACGTACGGTTCGGTTCGGTTAGGTTCGTTCACTCTAGCTATAAATAAACTATCTTATGGTATGTGCTATAAATGATAAGATTTTAGGATATTTTTAAAGAGATGATTTAAAATTTAATTTTATTCGCCAACTGATGAAAAGAAAAATTACTAAAAATAAAAATTTAAATAAAATTTTTTACAATTTTTCTGTTTTTTTTTTAATTCTAAAACAATACATTTATTTTGTTAACGTCGAATTTCTTTTCTTTCTTTTCCTCTTTCTTTCTTTTTTTTTTTTTTTTTTTTTTGAAGTGTATTATAAAAGTCCGACCGGACGTTCTTTAAAATTGCCCGATGGGTATTTTTTTGGAGTATCACAAAATGCAAGGATGTAGATTGTAAAATACAATACGCGTAGCTTCTGTGGCAATTCATTTTATATGATATCTGAATATAGATAACACGTTGAAGGAGTGGCCTGAAGGCAGCATCCAAAGGTGTCTATTGCGTGAGCCGATTGTCATAAACTCTTCGAGGGGCCCCCGAAAAGCTAATTTCTTTGCTTCTGAAAGCCTTCCGATTTAGTTTATGACCCGAACTCGAAGGATCGCGTGGAAAATTACTTAGGTCATTATCAAAAGCATGATGCAAAAGAGTAAAATAAGATAGAGATGATGATGATGATGATGAAGAGGAAAAAAAATACACAAACCATAGGGATAGGGAGAATGAAACAACTATAAAATTCATTATGGGAATAGATGAGAAAGAGCTCACAGAAATTGATTTATTAAATTACAATCGAAGGAAATAAATTCTAGACACAAAAAAAAAAGAAGAAAGGGAAAAATCTATTCTAAAGTTTTTTTCTCTTCGAAATTTAAGCTTTAAAATATTTAATGAATGGAAATTTTAAATTTTCCCACATATTTATTTTATTATTGATCATTTATGTATTTATTCATTTTTTATGTTTGTTTTAATCGTTTTTTTTTATTTATCTAAAAAAAACCCCTCTGACTTTTGAACATCTTACGCAAGGACAACGCCTATCGTGTGGCGCATTCATTTATTTATCTATACATATTAATAAAAATAATAGTTTTATTTTTTTATATAGAAATTCTTATAATTTATAATAAGGGAGATTATATTTAGCTTAGTTAATTTATACATGTTGTATATTAGATGTCTATTAGATGAATTTTGAGTGGGGGACGCATATGAACGAGAAATAAAATTTGTAGTAGTTTTGGTGGCCAATTTCTACATGCCGTGTATATACCATATATTTATAAATAATAAATATTACTAAACTTCTGAATTTAATAATTTTTATTAATGATTTAATAAAATTAATAGAATTATGGTGGTTTATATATTATTTTTCCAAATATACTTATAGGTATATATATTATCTATTTAACAGTTTATAAATAACATAATTTTTTTTTATTTTAATATATTTTGAAAGATCAATGAAAAAAAAAATATTTCATCACACCGTTCAAATCTTTTTAATCATAAATAAAAATTATTTCTAGTAAAATTTATAAAATTGGTTATATATATATATATATATATTATATATCCTTCTTTGTAAGAAATATAAAATGTCAATTTTATATTTTGAAAAATTATGAATTAATATTTTTCAATATTTTTTTTTTCATAATAAATATTCTGTTGCGAAAGAAAGTTTGCGTGAAAAATGCATCGACGCTCACTTCAGCCATATTTTCTTTTAATTTTCTATCTTCGTTTCATAGAAGATATTAATGGGATATTAAAATTAATTGCTAAAAATTCACAAGATTTTTTTTTTTTCGTTAAAGAAATACTTATAAAAAAAAATACAAGAGAAATTATCAAAAGTCAACAACAACGTTTGATGTAAATTTCTATAGTAGATATTAAAAATGGCGATCGTCATTTATTATATAAAGCGTGACCATAATGATGATTAACCAAAAGCTGGGAATTAATATAACATTTGATATGAATAAATAAATAAATATTCTTCCTCTCACTCCAAACAGAACAAATGTCGTGCTGTCTTTTCATTTTATATCTATGAAAAGAAATGAAACATGGCGCAATCTTTTTTTCGTGTGGCATATGCTAATTGAAATCTCCGCATATGAACTGACCGACCATAGGGCGTTTCTTCTTTTCAATTCACATCATCAATGACATAAAAATTTACTTATTAAAATATTACAAAGAAGATATCAGAATTTTAAACAGACAGAAAATATATTAAGTATTTAATTAACATTCATTACATTAAAAATTTTTTTTTATTAAAAAATTAAAATTTTTAATAAAAAAATTCTTATATATTTGATATTACATTCACAAAGATAATTTTAAAGAAATATAATACTACAAAAAAAAAAAAATTCAACGAAAACAAATCTAATTCAAAATTTTTATTCGATAAATCCACTATACATGGCAAAATTATTAATAATTAATAATTTCAATTAAAAGCAAAATATAACTTATTAAAATTATTATTAAACTATTTGTTTTTTGATTTTTAATTATTTTTTTCTAAAATTATATGATATATACCTAATTACAGTAAGACCCCGCTTAACGTTTCGTTTAGCGCTGTTTCGGTTTAACGCTATTTTTTTTTAAATTTTGGGATGCCCTGAAATTGCTCGCAGCATTAGGCTTCCCGATATCTGAAGAAATTTATCGTTTCTTTTTTTTCCTGTACTGTTATACGAACATATTTTTATCGACATTTATTATTATTATTATTATTCATATTTGTTGGACTAACTCAGTACAAATGCTGGTAAACTTTTACCTATCCCTTTTTTATTTCTCAGTTTTTTTATTAAAATTATTATTATTATTTATTATATTGATTTAGTGACAAATATTATAATTTTTAGTTTTTATCTTGGGTTTTAATAAAAACACGAAAATAAAGCACCAAGAAGCTTCACTAGAAACTAAAATGTAAGGAATTAGTTGATAAGATACTAGTGAAAGTAAATTGTTTTTTTTTATAAAAAACATAATCAAAATAAATTAAATGGTAAAATACCTGACCAATTTTTTAGCCATCTTCCCCTAACCTCATTATTTATTTATTATTTTATTCTTTTATAATTTTTTAGTATCGAAATGCATGAATAATAAAAATATTATTTTATATAATTGATTGAATATTTTTTGGTAATTGTTTAGACGTTGGGAAGCTTTGTGGATTTGGATTTACCTGCGGATTCCTTGTATGATTCAAAACAACTTTTTCAAATAAAATTTCTCTAGGTCGCTTTTAGTTTACGAGATAAAATTTTTTTAAGCTTGGTTATGAACGTCGAAATGGGCAGCCAATAAGTAATGCTTTATTGACTAATCCCTTCATTATTAACTTATTCAATAATTTTCGGTTTTTTCTGTTCGGTTTGGATATAGGAAAATAATTTAATTAATTAATTCTTTAATATTTTTATATATCCAAACCGAACCGAAAACAACTGAAAATTAGTGATGCCCTCTGCTGGCCGAAGAATAAAACATGGTAGCATGATTTATATCCAAATTTTAATAATTTTTATCCCTTAAACTAGAAGAGACCGAGAAAAATTTTTTTTGAAAAAGTTGGTTGGAATCATACAAGGAATCTATGAAGCTTCCCTTCGTATAAACAATTACCTATTTTTTATTTTATTTAATAGAGATACGTATACTGAGAATAATATTGAGTGATAGAAAGAATAATTTTCTAGGAATTTTTAAAAAATATCATAATTATAAATTACCTGACACTTTTTAACTGATTGATCTCTCCTTTAGTTAATTAATTACAATAAAAAATAATTATAATACAAATGTACAAAAGTAAACTAATTTCGAATAACAAAAAACAAAAACAAATAAATAAATTGAAATGTTGTTATTTTGTTATTCACACTTTTTCTGTGTGAATTTTCATTCTGAGATTAAAATAATAAATAAATTCCAGGGACATTTGAGCAATTCAGTGAACAAAGATAAAGATAAGCAAATTGAAATCGATCATTTTGTTTTCGTCATTAGATCAAATTAATGTAGAACTATTTTTTTAATCCTTTAACGTTCCTAACTAGAATTAATGAAGTCCCCGATACGATTTTTCTTCAATGCAAATTGGTCATTAATGTTAATCGAGTTTGAGGATATCTCCAATTAATGCAACAGGTGGGTCCCATGTTACGCAAACGATTCCCTCTCCTTCGATCCCCTACTCCGCTAAACCTCTCCCAACCCTTCACTATAAACATCGCCACATTCCTCATCATGTTACTTCATTGAACACAAAAGTCATTATTATTATTGTTCATTAGTGTCTTCCAAAAACAAAATTTCCTCGACGCTAATTAATCAATCTTATTTTTACCTGTCAGTGTTAATCTGCCATTAAACAACAAAAAAAAGTGTTGATTTAGAAAAGGAAAAAATCAAATCAACGCATTTTGTGTAGTTTTCACACTAATTAATCTCATCAGTAGGCTGAGAAATAAAAAATTCATCTGAATATTAAAATAATATATAGGTATTTATATATATTTATTTACAACTACATATATAAATAAGTATATATAAATATAAATAAATATAAAAATAAGTAATTGAATATATATTATATAAAATTTGGCTTAATTTAAAATAATGTTCAAGTAAATGGAATGAAGAATTGAAAATTATTGTATTCTGTATTCTTTTAATTAAATATGAATTTGGCCCTTTATCTTAAAAAATATATAAATATTATTCGGAATAATTTATTATAATTTTTTTTAGGTTATATATTATAAATTCTGTATAAAAAATATTTTCTAAAAAATATATAAATAATACCTAAGTCAGGTAAGTCATTAAATTATTTTATTAGTTTAGTTTTAAACAAAAAATATTGTATTTATTAATTTAAATTTATTTATTTTTTCGATAATCACAAAGGATAATAATATTCGAGAAGAATTTAAATCGAGGTTTCATGCAGTAAAGGGGCTTATCGCGTCCAAATTTAAATCAAAGGGGATCAAAATTAAAATATATAAAACAATTATTTTGCCGGATGTATTATATGGGTGTAGTCATGGTCAATGACCCTAAGGGACGAGAGTAGATTTAGAGTATTTGAGAATAGGATTCTCCGCAGTATTTATGGGCCAAAGAAAAATTAAGTCACTAGGGAATGGTGGAGACTGCATTACGAGGAATTGCATGATCTCTATGCATCTTCAGATATAGTTAGGGTTATAAAATCAAGAATGGACAGGACACATGGCTAGAATGGGAGAGGAAAGAATGGAGAAAAATATATTGGAGGGGAGACCGAGTGGGAAACGCCTGCTTGGAATACCAAGGACCCGGTGGGTGGACAATGTAGGAAGGGACGTGGGAGAGATGGGAGAGGGTAGGGATTGGATGGTTGTGGCTTAGGGACATTTGTAGAAATGTAATTGCTGCGGCCAAGAACTTTCGAGTTCCCTAGAGCCTAGATAGATAGATATTTTTTCTCAACATAACAAAACAATTTATTATTAATTGTTGTTTTTTAGAAATTTAAATTGAAAATTAAAGTCAATTTAAAATAAATATATAGTGGAAAAATAATTTAGTTTACTTTTAATTATCATTTATTTTAAATATAATATATATTTAACATATTAATAATTGATTAGATATAATTAGACATTTCATAGGGGTGCTTGATGACCTTTTGACTAATATTAGAACAATGGATCGATTGATTAGAAAAATTGTATTTTTATGATGAATCATGCCCGTTGCTGTTGACCCAAAAGTTGATTTTAATCCAATTAGAGGGACAGAAGTGATTAAAAGAAGAGCTTTCTATTAAAGAAGACAGTAACAAAAAAAAACATAATTAACTGAGTGAGTCCTCTTAACGAAATAAGTTTTTATCGAAAGTAAAAAGGCATAATTAAGGACCAAAAGGACCGCCAGGTGCATACTATCACTAAAAATCAAATAGAATATAAGAAATATTATTTATTAATCAATTGAAATTAAATAATTAAATAATTATTTAAATCATATGCATTAAAATAAAATAAAAAAAGTAAAAGATATTTAGAGCATAAACTATAAAATAAAATATTAATAAATAATCATATCTTAATTATTTATATATATTAAATTTAAAAAAAAATATATGAATTTTTCTATAGAATAATAAAATTGTATTTTTAAATTATTTAGTAAAAAAAGTTATTAATCAATATTTATAATATATATAATCTATATAAATTATTATTATTAAATAATTTTCTTAATCTTTCTATTTTTCAAAACCCTACTAAGTTATAAATAATAATCGACCAATTAAAATTGATTTAATTTATAAAATTATAGTTTTTTAATTGTAATATTCCGGGATAAATAAATTTTAAAAGACCTCCTTCTAATCGGAAATTGGTAATAAAATGTGAATTTGTTTGAAAAAGGTTAACTAATTTAGTATGGAAGAAGAGAATTTAGCCTGCGGGAGAAAAATAAAAATATATACCAAACGATAGTCAAAGTGAATTATTGAACTTTTCCTAAATATTTTTTTAAAAACAAGGTCAATTTTATTCGAGGCCAAAAGAAATAATTAAATAATCCCTTCCAACTTTCTACCCCTACTTGTGAGTTAAATATTGTTTAAAACATAGGTCTATACATTACTAATATTAATAATATGCTATATTAACTAATATTATTATGAATATTATCCAAAAATATATAAAAATAAAAAAAACTTTATATTATCTACTAACAATACCTAATATACAACCTATAAATATTATTTTCAAATTTAAAAATGTAAAAATATACATTAATGCAAAAAAAATAAGTTGACCTGTGGCCAGGTCCGAACCGACCGACGGTTTGAAATAAATTAATTTCCAGCTACAGAAACAATTTCAAATAATTTTAATATATCTATTAATGTAATAAAAAACAGATATGGATACATAAATAATAAATATAAATATTTTTAATTTTATTTTATTTATAATATATAGCTGAAGTAGCCGGCGTTACCCGAGGCTGTGACGTCATGAAGGGCTGGGTGAAGTCATATAATTTTAATTTAAGAAAAACATAATGAAGATGATTTTTCCCGAGGATAAAACCAATACATTCGTGGTGATATGTAAAAAAATCTCCTTACTTATGTGAAATTTGGTGCGAAAATAACCCTTCCCTTCTTATAGTCGATCGCTAATACTACCACTTCCGGTTTCCGGATTTGCACCAAAAGTTGATCAATTCATCCCACTGATGCATTAAGTAAATATACCAAATTTCATCAAAATCCGTTAAGCCGTTCAGGCTGTACACATCTATACGGATGGACAGACGGACAGACGGACGGACAGACATCATGCTAAAAATACTTTTTTCTGTTAAGAAAATGCATGATTCGTGGAGATATGTAAAAATCTCCACATGTGAAATTTGGTGTGAAAACAATACCTCCCTTACTATCGTCGGTCGGTAAAAATAGATAATATTAATTAATTTACACGCATCTATTTATTCAATTTACAAGTGAATAAAAAGAAAAAATAAATTTTGAAAAGTTTAAACTTTTTTAAACTTAAAAAAAGAATTTAAATGTTTTTTTTTTATTATTTTATATAAAATAAATTAATTTATATTTTGATATTTTTGAATACTGAAAAGATTAGTAGTTTTTTTCTGGAAAGTTTTCCGGGAATTTTGAAAATTGATAGATTTTGACATATCAAGTTTTTCACCTCCTATTTTTATTGCTTATGAAAATAATGGAGACAAAATATGGTAATTGTTTAGTCTAATGTATATATGATGGATTTTGATAAAACTCTACCAGTAGATTCCTTTTTTGATTCCAAACAAATTTTCCTTAAGAAGTATGTGGCGGTTGTTTCTAGTTTACGAGATAAAATTTATTAAAGTTTGCGTATAAACCAGTTGTGAATGAGCAATCATTTAATAATGTTTTATTAACTAATTCACTAATTATTAACTTATTCACTAATTTTCGGTTTTTATAAGTTCGGTTTGAATATAAGAAAATTATTTAATTTATTAATTTTTTAATCTTCTTACATCCAAACCGAAAATTAGTGAAGCTCCTCTGGTGGTCAAATAATAAAACATGGTAGCTAAATACATAGAAAATCAATGGATTTATATGCAAACTTTAATAAATTTTATCTCGTAAACTAAAAGCGGCCGCCACATACTGCTTAAGGAAAGTTTGGTTGGAATCAAAAAAGGAATCTACTGGTAAAGTTTTATCAAAATCCATCATATATACATTAGACTAAACAATTACCCAAAATATAATTTTTTGACAATATCTTCTTTCTGACTCACTCAACGATAAAAACATTTTTATACAAAATTAAATTAGAGAAAATTGTCTATATTTTATGTAATAACCTATTTTGTAAAATCAATAGTATTTGCTTCCAAGCGCCGCGTTTAATAAAATTTAGTTTTGTTACTTAATAATAATTCTATATACCTTAGTATTTAAATAATTAAAAAAATATAAATCTATATATAAAAAATGTAGCACTTATATCTTCATAGAAAAAAGTATACAATAAATATTTAATAAAATTTTAGATATTTTTAACATGATTTATGCCAACATTATTTTTTTTTATGTAGTTTTTTTCATCTTAGAAATTTTATTCACTACTAGTTAATAATATATAAATAGCTTAATAAAGTACTAATGAAACATCGATAATAACATATTTGCAAATATTTAAAATTATAATTAAGTAAACTTTCATAGGAACTCTTTCAATAAAAAAAAAAGTAATAATATTAATAACCGACGACCAATTAATTTGGAGGATGGTCCAAGTCCGATAGCCGGTAGTCGATATCGATTATCTCGGTTATCTAAAAGAGATCAAAGCACACAAATGCAATCTAATGATAGAAGGGCTGTATGTGTTTGAATCCCAATAGACAGTTGGCTCGAGGTTTTTGCCTACCTCTTTGCGTTCGTCTACAATCTCATCATGATAGAATAGGTTTTTAATAACAGTGTTGCCTCTAAGGTCAAATTTTATCTCGATAATAACAGCCTAGCGTTCGAATTTAATCAATTTCTTTTGCTGATGACCTCAGGCTAAACGTACTTGGATTTTACAACGGTGGTAAAAAAAATATATTAATCCCTATATTCATTCTAAATAGCCAACGATGCGTACAAAATCAATAATAATTTAATTTATTGGCATCAAAACATGTGAACTATAATATTTTAAGCTACTTAATATGAAGATCAAAAATATAATAAAATTGAACTAAATTTCAAATTCTATTAGATCATATTAAATTAAAATTTGAAAGATGTTGAAATAATCATAGATATACAGTAAAAGCTCCTTATTCGCGGGGTATAGGTTTCCGAAACTGTGAATACGGAATGGTAATTTATATGGGATTATAGGGGATACATTCCTAAGTGACAAAATAAAAAATATATATATAATAAAATTAATTTAATTGAAGTTTTTGAATATTTTGATTAATTATCTTAAGGTTTACGCAATGGTTTGAAGAATTTTCTCTTGCTTGGCAGTTTTCAAAAGATCCTTCAATTCAGACTGATACGCAGCAGCAGCATTAACAATTTGCCTCTTAAAAATAAGACTTCGTTCTATAGACGAAATCGGAAAGCTCATTTGCCATTTATAAACCTTCACTAAAATTTTTCAAAATAAATATCACGTTTTCAGTGCTTGTTGATGTCTCTTCTTCTGTGAATTTAACATTTCCTACAAATCGGTTTCAGTCAAATCTTGCGATTCAAGTATTCCTGAATAACATTCCATAACTATTCCATTCGTGATTTAAGCTATGATTGCAGTCAAAGTTTGAACTTGCACAGATTCTTTGCAATCAGAGAAGGCGACAGTTTTTTACCGACCGACGATAGTAAGGGAGGTATTGTTTTCACACCAAATTTCACATGTGGAGATTTTACATATCTCCACGAATCATGCATTTTCTTAACAGAAAAAAGTATTTTTAGCATGATGTCTGTCCGTCCGTCCTTCTGTCCGTCCGTATAGATGTGTACAGCCTGAACGGCTCAACGGATTTTGATAAAATTTCGTATATATACTTAATGCATCAGTATGATGAATTGATCAACTTTTGAAGTGGTAGTATTATCGACAATAGAAAGGGAAGGGTTATTTTCCCACCAAATTTTATATGAAGAGATTTTTACATATCTCCACGAATCATGCATTGGTTTTATCCTCGGGAAAAATCATCTTCATTAATTTTTTCTTAATTTAAAATTATATGACGTCACCCAGTCCTTCATGATGTCACACCCAGTATTTCCTTATATATTATAAATAAAATAAAATTAAAAATATTTATGTTATATCCATATCTGGTTTTTATTTCATTAATAGATACATTTAAATTATTTGAAATTGTTTCTGTAACTGGATATTAATTTATTTCAAACCGCCGCACGGTTCTGTTCCTGGCCACAGGTCAACTTATTCTAGCACGACTTCAATGTGTGTGGCTTCAGTTTGTTTACATTCTCAAAAACACCCATCGCGGTGAAGGCGCCCATTTGAAGCATTTACAAAGGATATCGGGATGGATCCTTCTATTACTTTTTAGATCCGCGAATAAAGAAATGTTTAGCCGCGAATATAGGAATTTGGTCGCATTTTTTTAACCCGAGAATAATGAAAACGCGAATGAAGGAAGCGCTTTTACTCTGTATATTATAAATTTATTATCTAATAAATGCTTAAGCCTGCTTCAAATCTGTATCTAATTTTATAAAACAAAGTTACTATATATTAATTCCATATATTATATAGTATAGATATATATTTATTATTTATATTGGTAATTATTTTAGAAAATTATTTTATTAATTTTGATTAGAAAGAATTACTAATATTTTTTAGTTTATTATTAAATTTAAAAGTTTTATAAAATTTCGATTTATTTTCATATTCATATACCTTAAATATTATTGAAACATTATTTTCATTTTTCTTTTTATTATTGAAAAATAGGTATTTCTATGGTTTATCAGGTAATCTGATGTTTAATGTGTTTCATCAGTCATTCCAGGATATGTACATACTTAATTAAATTATTATAAAAACCTATAATTAAGCCTATAAATATAAATATTGTCTTCAATATTCTTATATATCTCTGTTGAAACATAGGCTCTATCAACATTTATTCAAAAAAATTAAGTAATTAATTTTATAAGAATCTCATGTACAGATGTACACCAAAAAACTTTGCCTCGTTCACTTCAGCGGTCCTCTACATACCCATCCGATAAAATAAATAAATAGGTTCTAAAAATCCCATTAAATGTTTTTCTAGTTATCAATATATTTAGTCTGACACTCCTCCTGGAAAGATTAACATTTTTTTTAAATAAACTTTTTCACATACAATAACTTTATATCTTATCTTTACAGAAACTTAAAAAAATAATAGGGGTTAAAAATTGAATAACTTTGTGTTTAAAAAAAATGTTGAAAATATACAATCAGTCAAAGTTCATCAAAATGTATGTCCAGGTGACAAATATGCAAATGAGCTCGAAACAAGTCAGTAATCGACCTTTAGAGACTTAGAGAGTAGGGGAACAGCTTATAGAAAAAAACATGATTGAAAAGACACATAAAATTGTATAAATGAAAATTTATATAAAAAAAACAATTTTTAAATCTATATATGTTTTTATATAAAAGGTTTATTTCTGCACATTGCTTAGAATTTAAAAAAAAATTTATATATGGTATATACCAGGGGTGGCCACACTTAGAGCCATATTGAAAAATCGAAAATGTTTAAGGGCCAAATCGGAAAAAAATTTTACCTTTTTTTTAGAGCCATGTTACCTTTTTTTGTGTCATGACATTAAATTTTTTTAATTGAGCCACAATAAACTCAAAAAGAGCCACTGTTTAGCCACCATAGAAATATACATTGACGGAAAAATGTAAACGCCATGGGGGTGCCTTTGATGGGTAATGGCAATGGACCGGTTGAATGCCTGACAACTGCGTCCTCATGGCGTTTAGATTTTTCCGTCACTATACCTTTAAGGCCTGAAAAATCTAAAGTATTTTTCATGTTTAGTCAGACGACTATCCGAGAAATTTCTAAACTTAAAATTAGCCGAACTATTTACTATATGAAATGTCTCCAGAGTATTTCCATATACAAATATTTGAACAGAGGCTATAAATTTTATCAATTTATATCCAAAAAACCTAGAAATCATTGATTATTTAAATATATGTTAAACTCTACGTTGGTTTGGTATCTTAATAAATATTAGGACTAATATCTATGCGAATTCTGGTCACATAGGTATACATTAAATAATATATCATTAGTATTTGTAAGCTTTAGTAAAGCCTATCCAGAAAAACTTTTGTACATTTTGTCTCAAAGATAGTAAAGTTAGTTCTGGATATAGACGGTTGGAGGAATAAAGGGGACAACGTTTTCTAAGCATTTTCGAAAGTGAATATAATATATATAAATATTAATTATAGCAATTATTACAATAAGCACCTGGTTACTGATATACTGATTAAAATAAAATTAATAAAAAACTATTACATTCAAACTTCCAATAAAAAACAGCTGTGAAGGGGAGGGGGGATTATAGCCATTTATTAGAAAAAATATTTAAAAATTACATCAATGGAAATAATTTATATTTATTATAATCAATTAGAAAAATTGCCAATGAAAAAGTTGTAATTTATATTATATTTGATCAATAAAAAGCAAAAAATAAAAGAAAAAATTTATAAAAATAATATAACATAAATTGATACACATAAATAATATATTAATAAATAATTAATTAATAAATTATTTTTTAATAAATAATTTTAATTAATGATAAATAAATAAATATACTTAAAAAAGCATTTTCCCATATAGTTTTTTTTTAAATTTATTAAATATGAATAAGTCTTTGTGTAATAGAAATGATAATGATAAATTCGTTTACCATTATAATTAATTATATAATAGTTTTTTTTTAATCTTTCCAAATATCTACCCTCGAGCAATTTTTTCTGCCTTTACTTAATTGAATTGGCTTTAATAATAGATATTAAATTGAATATGTTTTATGATACATTTTTACACGATGTCACGGTCACGTGTGGGTTTTGGAAAAAAATAACAGATTTTTTTCCACACACAAGATTAGTAGTTTAATTTAGAATAGGATGAATTCCGCATATCTCTTTTCTAATTATACCATTAAATATTTCATTTTTCTATTATCTTTATATTTTATTTTTTAAATTTTATTTTCAAATTAATTTAATATCCAAAACTAAAATGATTTACTTACTACTATTTTTTAATAAATTTTTCATAAATAATAATAAATAATAATAGTAATAGCATTTTTAACTATATATATTTTAACATATTTTCTTATTTAATATTTCTATAATATATACACCCTCCATTCCAAAAGAAACCGAAGTTTTAAAGAAAAATAGTACCACTAATGCCATCTGTTGAAAATTCATATATTTTTTTTTATTCTAAGCATAGAGTTAATTTTCATCGTCTTACGAAGTCTGTTGAAAAGAAAAGATGAATTTTGAATTATCGAGGGCTGTGTACATTCGATTATCGAAGTTTTTTTTTGGTATGTTGGTACACATATATGTTGCTCATATGTTGACATAATCAGCCATTTTGGATTAGAAGTTTGTTATTGACAACTGAAAAAGTTAGTCACGTTTTTGTATGTTCTTCAATTTTTTACTTAAAAAATGGATCAAAGAATCTAAATTAAATTTTACGTTAAAAATGGATTAATGTGCTTCAACGCATTTGAAATGTTGACTGTGGCAATAATCACCGTATTCACCAGATTTGGCTACCTTCGACAATATCCTATTCCCAAAACTGAAGAGATCAACGAAAGAAAAGGAAAGCATTTTGCCACAATGGATGAGATAAAACGAGGTGATGACCATACCGAAAAGCGCATTTCAGAAGTGCTGGCATAAGTGTATTATATATGAGGGGAATTACTTTGAAGGGGACAAAATGAATATTGATGAATAAATAAATACTTTTCGAAATAATTCAAAATTCGCCTTTTCTTTGGAACAAACCTTGTATATAATTTGTATATAATTTTAATACACCCCTGAACAATTTTATCCAGGTTTCTTATCTTATAATTGGTCATATTGAATGTTATTTTATTGAATATCTCATTTTTCACACTGTTCCTTTATTTAATTTGGAGCCGCATTTTGAGAAAAATTTTTATCAGCATCAAAATTCCATCATTCTTCTCATTTATAATATCATATCTGTGTATTTTGTATATATGTGTATTATATCTCAATAAAATAATATATTAAACAATATAAGGTATTTTATTATTACTATACTAAAGAATTTGTATATTTTGGTTTATATTGATAAGTTGTATTTAATTTCGTGAGTTTATTATTAAGTGTGCCGCGAAATAAATGGCCGTTTAGTGGAGGATTTAGGGTAGACATTTGCCATATTAGAAATAAATAATACTTGGTAAATTGTTTCTTTTTACATGATTTTGTTTCATGAGGAAATGTTTAACTAGAGATATTTATATATGTTATATATGTAGAACACAAACTGTCCAATAAGAGTTAAGGAGAATTGTGCCCAGCGGACCCCCCCACCCCCTCCTTCAACTTCCCTAAAACCGGTGATGATGAATGTCTTAATGCCAGCCAGGCGTTAATGACATTTTAACAGGCTTGAATTATCGTTCGGGTTTTTCTTGGGATCCTACCTACCTGGCCGCGTGCGGGCTTCTATAAATATTTTATTTGCTCTTCTCTTTTAAGTAGGAAATTTATTTCATTATATACCTATATATATATATATATATATATATATATATGCGAGTACTAAGTATATATGTATTGAACAAAGACATAAAAAATAATGAGAAAAATATGAAGATTATCAACTCGTTAAATAAATAAAAGTAAATAAAGAATGAATTTTAAACTGAAGAAACGTTTTCTATTTTAATCATTAATGAGGCGTTTCATTGAATGATTTATAAACAACACGGATAACATTTTTGTCTTTTTTATTTTGTTTTCATAATTTAAAATGATAATCAAATTATAATTATAAATATGAAAATTATTTGAAAGATTATTGTCAGTATTTCTAAGTTACTTTATTAAAAAAAAAAGAAATTATAATCATAATGAATATAATTAAGTGTTTTTAATACTAGTAAAGATTTAAATTAATTTTTTTTAATTAACATTTCTTAGTGACTTTGTTGGATGGTTAGAAAAAAAAATTGATATCATGAAACTCATCTCAAAAAATGCCAACATATATGGTGTTCTTGTTTATAGTGAATGAAAAAATAAATAAAGACAAGAGAATCCACTTTAATAATCACATCACATTTTCATTAATACCATTAAAGGTGGTAATGATTAAAGACTTTTATAAAAGCATAAGAATGTGTGTTGGAAAGAATTAATATATGTATTTGATAATGATAATAATAATAATAATAACAATAAAAATATTATTAAAGTTATTGTATTATTTAGTTTTTTTTTATGTAATACTTACCAATAGTTTAAGAATTATTATTTAATCAGATGAAAATATTTATTTTGGAATGAAAAAATATTTGATAATTTGCATAAATCATTTATTTATATAATTTATCAATGGTATATTTATAGCACATATGATTGGTTAGTATACAAAAACAACTAAATAAATTAAATATTGTTTTATATTTTAATCTTTATTCAAAGTTCAACTATAAATAAAAGCTAATAGAATTGGCGTTCCTAAAATAATTGATGTATTTAATATGAAATATTTTTAATTTTATTTTATTTATAATATATAAGGGCTGGCTGTGACGTCATGAAGTGCTGGGTGACGTCATATAATTTTAAATTAAGAAAAAACTAATGAAGATGATTTTTCTCGAGGATAAAACCAATACAAAGTGCATAACACGTGGAGATATGTCCTCACGTGAAATTTGATATGAAAATAACCCTTCACTTCCTCTCTTCGATCGGCAATACTAGCACTTCCGGTTTCCGGATTTGCACCAAAAGTTGATCAATTCATCCTACTGATGTATTAAGTAAATATACCAAATTTCATCAAAATCCTTTGAGCCGTTCAGGCTGTACACATCTATACGGACGGCTGGACAGACGGACGGACGGACGGACAGACATCATGCTAAAAATACTTTTTTCTGTTAAGAAAATGCATGATTCGTGGAGATATGTACCTAACATTATCCATAGGTGAAATTTGGTGTGAAAACAATACCTCCCTTACTATCGTCGGTCGGTAAAAAAGAAACGCTACTTGTATAGGTAAAATGTCACTTCCGGTAGTCAGATCATGATGAAATTTGGTATCTCAATTTTTTTCATATTTTTAAATCTATATACAAAATATGAAGCAAATATCTCGAAGCAAACTGGTACTTTACTTGAAAGGTAAACGCAACCAGTGTAGGTAAAGTACCACTTCCGGTTAACCGATTTTGACGAAATTTTGATAGAAATCTACAAACTGTGAATAATATCGGTGTACCAAATTTCGAAGTCCTAGCTTGATTAGTTTTTGAGTAAATTTGCTTACAGACATTACATACATACATACATACATACATACATACATACATACATACACACACACAGACATAATTCCAAAAATGGTATTCTCCGACTCAGGGAGGTCTAAAACGTCAAGATCTATCAAAATCTCGAAGTCGAAATTTTTGACGATTCCAATACTTCCCTTATACGAAGTATGCGGGAAAGTAAAAAGTATACCACTGGAGTGTGGGCCGCATAATTTCTTAATTTTTACTATCTCGACAGAATAATGAAATTTGGTATACGGGCATTATTGAAAATATGTAGTTTTCTATCAACTTTTGAGAAATATAGCTCATTCTAACACGTTTTCATTTTTTTTCCTCTAAACTGACCCTAAAAATAAAGATATATGTTTGATAGTTTTTAAATGATTAAAAATTATATACAACTACTATATATAGAGTTTCAACTTGATTGAATCTCTGAAAGTACCGGAATTAATTTTTTTTTACACTGCAAATCACGCGCCACCACGTGACGTGGTGCCATCAACAAAGAGCCAAACATGCGCTGGTTTAATAAATATTAATTTTAATTTTTATTTATAATTTAATTAATTAAATTTAATTTAAATATAATATATTATGTTATTTAATCCAATTCAAATTGCGAGATAGTCGAGTGGAGACACTCCAGATTTGAATTCGAATTAAATTTATTATAATTATAAATATTTTAAAATTTATCATTCTGGTTGAGAAATTTGAAAGATAAAATGAAATTTGGTCATGCTTAAATTGAAAATACATTTGAATTTATATTTTTTTTCAACTTAACGTTTTAACAGGATTATATACGTATATCAAAATGATTATCCCGCAAATTTGATAGTATACATTTGAGAAAGATTTATTTTTTTATAAATTAAGTTTTATGAGAGATTAAAATAAAATAAAAAATTATATTATTAATTAATTTTCATACAGATTAGTAGGTTTTTTTTTATTATAAACATAACCAGCTGGTCCGAGCGCCTTCGGCGCTCTTCACAGCTGGACGGGGGCTCCGCCCCCTGTACCCCCGAGTGGTACATCGTATTTGGTTAAAAGTAGTATTCTTCTATTTATATAGCTCAAAGATAGTCGAAAGTTCTTGGCCACATTTCTCCAAATGTCCCTATCCTGAGCCCTTGTCCTATCTCTCTTACGTCCTTCCTATGCGTCCATGGTCTTGATTCCCTTTGATAATAATTTTGATGAGATAAGCCTCTTTACTGCATGATAACAGGCGTTTCCCGATTGATACCTCGATTTAAATTGTATATTAAGATTTTGTATGTTAATACTGTTCCTCTTTGTCTCACTAAATATTTTTTCTTATCACTATTAATTTCAAACCTCCATTAATTTTTCCTCGCTATCTGTAATTGCAATTGCCGAATCTCTTATAATATTTAAGACGTCTGCTTAGCCTAACTTGAGTGATTTTTTCCCAATTTGTGTAATCACATACTCACAACATGCAACATATAATTGGTCAAAGAATATGTATATAATATTTATAATTTTTATGTTTTATTTATATTTATAATTTAATTTTGTTTTTGTTTTCTTTTAATCAATAAATCTAATATTAAAAATGCCTAGAGGATGTCTAAAAAATCATATTTTAATTTTAATTTTGATCTCATAATTGGATTTCCTTTTTCATGTAAGTATATAATTAAGAGTGGAATTACAATATAATCAATAGCTAATATATAATATTAAAAATATATTTACGGATTCGTTCTATAATAAATTGATGATGTCATTTAATTCTCCTACTATGTATCGAATCGAATATAAAGATAAATCTTCTTTTAAACGTTGTGTGAAACAATTTCAAATAATTTAAATGTAAAACTATTAATGAAATAAAAAAAAAATCAAATATATGAATATAATATAAATATTTTTAATTTTATTTTAAGAATAGATATATATATCTCACAGGCGGTGGTTGTGACGTCATCCATATATTATAAATTTAAATTAAGAAGAACTAATAAAGTTTCGTGAGATGTGATCAATAAAACTCAATTTTTCTTTATAAATACTATCTCTGTTGTGAATTTCAAAAAAATCGTTAGAGCGGTTTTTGAGAACAATGAAACAGAGAAACAGAGAAACAATTTTTACTCGTATAAGAAGATAAGATAAACTGCTTATTTCAAGGAAACATGATATTTCTCTTCTCTTTAGGAGAAATTAAATATTAACAACTATGAAAATTGAAATTTATTTTACACACATATAAATTGTTAATTAATTATTTATAATATAAATTTGATTTTAATTATGTAATATTTGAAAATTTAAAAAGAATCTTTCTATATTCTTTGTTTAATAAGGTTTGAAATCTAACAATGCTTTAATAGTATTGGTTTATATAAAGTGAACTTTTCAATTTAAATATAATATATGTTAATTAATCCAATTCAAATTTGCAAGATAGTCGAGTGGAGACACTCGAGATTTTTTTTTAATTTAAAAAAATAGAAAAATACATTTTTCTAATTCAAAATTTCTTTTATGCAAAATTTTTAATCAATTGATTCATTGGAAGTTATTTTTTTTTAAAGTTGACTATAAAATTTTACATTAGTAGACAAGGTATGTTAAATAAAATATTATATATAATAATAAATAATACTGTATTTTTCTAATTATTTTTAGTGGTACACTAGTAATTTTTTTTTTGAGTTTTATATTCTAATTAATTTCACAAATATAATTTTTGATTTTTCCTACTCTAAATTATTTACTATATATTAGTCAGCTTATTTCTATTTCAAGATATTCTTGATAAACATCACCATAAGTTCATTTTTATTTCAGCTCCCGGAATTCAATTTGTTTTCGTTATTTCTTTTTTATTATTTTTTTTTTCTTGAATGAAAAAACGAAAAAAATTTTAATATTGCTTTGGTGAGCAGACAATTGAGGTAAGATCAAGGAAAAAGAGTTCATCACGAAGTTATCAGTCCAATGGAATCGTCTCTAATTATTTTCGTGCCTCACCCGCGCATTCCTTGGTCCTTTTTCTTCCACGCGTGCCACTAAATCTTCAAATAATCTTCCAGCTCTCATCAAACCGAGAGAAAAACTTTTTCCTATTTATCTTGGGAATTTTAATCATTACTAGAGAGATATGACGTAATTGGAAAGATCTTTTTAAATGATACTGTCGCTATAAATTATCAGCCGATTTGAAAATATCCCCCTGGTCAAAATTAAAAGAAATTTAATAAACCTTGAAATACATCAAAGAGTTAATAGGTAAGATTTCTATATTAAAATGCGAATAAAACAATTTGACAATTTACTTTTGTTTTTTTTTAAATTAATTAATAAATTAAATTAATCTATCTAATTTTATCTATATTATTCATCATATAATAAATTATTCTAATATAGAAAAATCATTATTAATGAATATATGGGTATTAAAAAAATTATTAAATAATATAAATATAAATATTTGTTTATAAAATAACGTTTTTCTCATGGATTAAAATAGGGACAGACACCGAGACAGACAGAGAAAAACTTTATAATAATAAAAATAAAATGTAATTTGTTTATTATTTTAAAAAATCTGGAGTATCTCCACTCGACTACCTCGTAAATTTGAATTGGATTAATTAACATATATATATTATATTTAAATTAAATTATAAATTAAAATTAATAAATAATATTTATTAATCTAACGCGTGTTTGGCTCTTTGTTGATGGCACCACCTCACCTGCTGACGCGTGATTACCAGTCAACGTATTAAAAAATTAATTCCGGTACTTTAATCAAGCTGAAATTCTATATATAGCAATTTTATACAATTTTTAATCATGTGAAAACCTATCAAATATATATCTTTATTTTTACGGTCACTTTAGGGGAAATAAATTCAAAACGTTTTAGGTTGAGCTACATTTCTCAAACATTTTTCTGAACATTTGTGAAAATGAATCAGGGGCCTTCAAAACTTATAAAAACATCAAAATCTTGATATTGAAAATTTTCGTAATCGCAATACTATCTCTGACGAAAATTCTCAATTAAATTTTAAAATGCCTTATTAAAAATAATATTCAACATTTGTAATAAAACAATTTATTTTTAATTTTTTTTTTAATTTTAAACTGAAAGTTCTTTATTTTTTTAACTTTTCGGATTTTATCCATTTTAGATGCTTTATTTTAATATATATTTTATAATATTTACTTATATATATATTAAGACTCCTCGTAGCTTGAGAATTAACGGTGTTAACCCACATACTCATGATCCCGGAAAGCGAATTACTCTAGCTGGGGACTATGGGCCGGAGTCAACCTAGCCTCCGGTGTCAAAATTGGGAAGATCTTGCGTTTGCCCAAATCTTCATGGACGATGGCCCTTACTGTGTCTTTGCTAATACCCAAATCTTCGGCTATTAATTGCAGAGTCAACACGTTTAGTGTTTTCTGGTGTCCTGCTTGTGGATGGCCGGCCTGAACGTGGTTGGTCCTCCACAGATTCCTTAGCAGCGCGAAAGCGTACAAACCAATCAAAAACACATTTCTTACTCACAACATCCTGCCCGTACACCTTCACCAACATCTTATGGGTTTCTGTCGTTGTTTTACACAATTCAAAGCAAAACTTAATGTTGTGTCGTTAATCCATGACGCGTACTATTCACAACACTCAATTAAAATGAGTGCAATAAACAATGCACTAGAACATAGGTTCTTAAACTTATGTACTCCACGGACCCCCACTTGAAAAAATTTTTTTTGACGGACCCCCATCACAACTTTAGGTACTTTTCGTCATTTTATTAATTAATTTCTGGCTTACGATCTCATAAGGACAAGGATATATGATGAATATTTCTAACAGTGATTGGTGAATAACGATTTTTTTGCATATTGTAGAACACATTTTATTAGAAATTATAATATTGAAGAAAGAAAATACAAACATTGTCATAGCAACAAATCTCACAAATTATAATGGGTACTTACATTAAATTCATATAAATATTTTATAATTTTTTTCAGAAAATATTAAATAAGAAATATTTTAAAAAATAACTGCATCTATCTCATTAAATATAACTTACATATTTAATGAGATGTATGCAGTTGTTTTCTTGAAACAAGAATCTCAATATCTGGCTTAATATTGGAAACTTTTAATCTAAGATCCGGCTCTACATTTAATTTGTTTCTATATTTAGACTTAATATAAAATAGTACCGAAAAAGCTTGTTCGCATAAATATGTTGTGCAGAATGGAATCAAGTGTTGAAGTGCTTTATTTGCAAGCGCAGGATAATCTGACCTGAGAAGTAACCAAAAGTTGCTCAATTCAGTTTTGTTAAATTTTAGTTTATAAGTTGTATCACATGATAATTCCACGAGAATATCTTGTTCAGGTGCAGATAAATGTTTAGCATTTGTAATTTCCATATTAAATGGATCTCTGATCCAGTTATTGCAAGGATCAGGAGTAGAAAAATACTTCCTGAAGTTGCTTTTCAAAGTAATTAAATGTTCAACAAATAATTGACGCGTTTGATTAAGCAATTTTTCACTGGGGCTTTCTATGAAATCATTGAGAGTTGGAAAAGACTCATATACACCGTTCTGGATGCGTTTCGACCACAAGTCGATTTTTTTAATCATTGCTTCTATTTTATCTTCAACTTTAAATATATTTACAACAGTACCTTGCAGGCTCAAATTAAGTTCGTTCAATTTTGTAAAAATATCAGTCAAGTAAGCCACCTTAGCTAACCAGATAAAATCATTGAAACATTCGGTCAGTTCAAAATGCGCATCTATTAAAAACAATCGTATTTCATCTCGAAGCTCAAAAAGGCGAATGAGTACTTTCCCGCGGGACAACCAACGTACATCTGTATGTAATAATAAATGTGTATGTTGACTACCCATTTCCTCACACAAAATTTTAAAAACTCTGGAATTAAGTGGACGAGCCTTAATGAAATTGACAATTTTAACTACTTCGTCTAATGTTCTTTTCAAATCTGGTGACATATTTTTGGCTGCTAATGATTCTCTGTGAATGCAGCAATGATTCCAAACAACCTGAGGCGCAACATTTTTAATAAGAGCAATCAATCCAGTTCTTGTACCTGACATTGCACGAGCACCATCAGTGCAAATTCCAACACATTTTGGCCACTCTATTTCATTTTCGGTTATAAAATTATTCAAACTGTTAAATATGTCATTAGCTGTCGTTCGTGAAGGTAGTGAATCACAAAACAATACATCTTCTTGTATTTGATTTTCAAACTCATATCTAATGAAAGCTAACAAATTGGCATTATTAGTGACATCAGTACTTTCATCCAATTGTAATGAGTAATAGTGACTTTTGCGCACTCTCGATATTAATTCTTCTTTTATATTACATGACATGTCTTCAATCCTATTCTTAACCGTATCATTTGATAATGAAATCAAATTTATATCGTTTGCTGCTTTAGTTCCTAACATTATATTTGTAATTACTTTTGTAGCAGGAAGAATTAATTGCTCTGCTATATTATGCGGCTTTCCTGCTTTAGCAATAAGTAGAGCTACTTCATATGATGCCATTACTGCTTTCTTACTCATACCACCAGATCCCGTCTTTACCATCAATTTCTGACTTGAATTAAGTTCTTCTTTTTTCATTTTAAAAAATTCGATAGACTTACTAACATGCTCGCTGTGCTTTGTTTGTAAATGACGTCTGAGATTAGCAGGTTTCATACTTTCATTGGATAAACTTTCCTGACATAGAACGCAGACTGGTCTTTCCACATCATTGTTGCAAATATAAGTAAATCCAAATGATAAATAATCATCCGAATATTTTCTAGTTTTGCGTTTCTTGGTAGAGTTTGCTGTTGATGCCTCATCATCTGATTCTTTCCGTTTCTGTGTTGAACCAGTTTGTAGCCAACGATCCATTTTATGGAGTAATTTATTAACATTGAACTACAATAATATAAATATAATATAAATATAATATAAATATAACGAATTATTATTTACTAGCTATGTTTTAATATGATTTTAAATGAATGTTTTAATATCATTTTAAATGAATGTTTTAAATCATTTTAATAAATGATTTAATATCATTTTAAATGAATATTAATTTATATAATAAATATATTTCGTAATTTGATTCTAAAATATTATTAATTTCGTAATTTGATTCTAAAATATTATTAATTTCGTAATTTGATTCTAAAATATTATTAAAATAAATATTTTTTATTCATAAAACTAACTTATACTTACTCTCAAAAACAGCCTTTCTGGGAAATTGCAAAATGTGTTTAGTGTTTTTATAAAATAATGATCATGCAAATTACACTAAAAATTAAAAAAAATTATTAGCTATAATAAACTATTATTAGCTATAATTTAATTATAATTAATTAAATTAATAAAAATAATTTAAAGATACAACTCGTTGAGAAATGAACTTATAATTAACATTAATAAAAATAATTTAAAGATACAACTCGTTGAGAAATGAACTTATAATTAACATTTGCTTTAAAACTGTTTAAAACCCCAGAGTGGACGCTGACAATTTGGGTTTTTCCGGGTAAGACTGTCCCCTCCCCTGGTTTTCCCCAATAACAAAGTGAAAGAAAATTCCCTTATATGCCTCCCCTTCCGAGCCCCTAAGAGGGGTTATTTTAAAGGAACAATCGAAAAATGATTTTAAATGAATGAATGGATGAAAATTCAAATTTTATATATAGTTTTTTATATATGTTTATTTATTCACAAAAAATTAATTGACATAATTATCAATTTAATAAAATAAAATAGTATTATTAATAGTATTAAATTATAGCCGTAATTCTCTAGGAGGATATAGTTAAACAATGAACTTTAAATATTTATATATGTATATATTTTTACGATGATTTTTTTCCGAGGACCGCGGACCCCCAGTAAAGGCTTCGCGGACCCCCAGTAAAGGCTTCGCGGACCCCCAGGGGTCCGCGGACCACAGTTTAAGAACCACTGCACTAGAAGTATTGAGTTAGTACTGACAGAGATCAAATTCAGACATATCCAGACATGTCTAGACAGCTTCTCGTGCTTCTATCAAACTTTGAACACGCACTTATGAGACCATTCACCGAACTTTTTAGACTCGTATATATATATATATATTTAAAAGTTTAAATTTGATGAGAAATGAACCTTTGTAATTTTCGTAGATCACTATTGAGTTACTCTATTCAAATATATAAACCTATTTCTAAATAGGTCTACAAGAATCAAATTGAACATATTTCAAAGAAATGTTAGAAAATACTATATTCAAGGAGAAAAGAAATATTTTTTTTTTGCAAAATAAATAGATTCAAGGCATTTATTCTGATTTGAATTAGCATTTTAAATTAAATTAGCGCCCCTTTCGGATCTTCTTTCATTTTCATTTCATGACTTGAGGGCAGCAATTTAATTTCAAACCTATGAGGTTTAAAGAGTAAAAAAACATCACAAAAATAAATAAATAAATAAAATTAAAATAAAAATAGCTAATAAATTGTGTAAATGAGTTTGAATTTCCGTTTCCTCCCCACTCGTCTCCATAGCAGCCCCTTTGGCTTGGATTTCGATCTATCAATAAAATGATTTTTGCATATCATTTTCCTTTGTATAGACAAAAGACTTAAGATTTTTTCTATAGATAAATTTTAGAATACTTAAAAAGTGTTGGTCGGTTGTTTCACTCACACTGCGATTGAAGATATCACTGAATTAACTTTTGAATTGCAAATTAATTTTTCATATTTTTTCTTTTACTTTTTTAAATAGATATAATATGTAAGATTTGATACTTTAATATACTTATTTTTATTTTTTTTTATGGCAAATTATCATGTGGACTTGGTACTATAATAAAATGTTATCTTTCAATACTTATTTCCATATTTTTTTTACTTCATACATTAATATTAACTACTATTCATATTTTTTTTAAATAGAGTACCTAAATTAAAAAAAAAGAATATTCCTTAATCTTTTACCTAGTATCAGAAAAAGTAGTCTTTAGCCCTGTCAATTTATCATATATAGATATATTTAAATATATTTATATAACCTCTGACTTTTGTACATTCTAAGCAAGGACAGCCCCCATCAAGTCGGTTATTTTAATTAGGTGTCCTATGATCTGAAGAACAAGTCCTATCAACCTTTGCCTTGATTTTATTACTACTACTACTACTTTTTATCAAGTTGCTTCCCAATTTTGATCCAGTAGGTTTGGTTGACTCATAGACCCAGCTAGAAAACTTTCTTTGCCAGGCCCGAGACTTGAACTTGGGAAGAACGTGGGATAAATAATAAATAATCATGAAGAGAATAAAAAATAAGAAAATTATTTTATTAAGGTATGAAAAATACAAAATTATGCCCATTGTAACACTGGTTAAAAATAAATGATATCCCTAAAAAATTACATTTTAAAACAATAGTGCCTTGTTTGTCAGTTTATAAAATAATTCATACAACAAACTGTTTAATATTTTAATATTTTATATTAAAAAGTATAAAATAATTAAATTATAAAAAAAAAAACATTTTAAAACAACGTCTTCCTCGTGGACAAAAAAGAATAAAATAGAGTTTAAGTATGTCGTGAATCTGAAATAACGTAGTAATGCGCAAGCCTACTGCGCATAAACCCGTATATTATTGTCGTATGAACTATTTTCATAACACTTTAATTTGGCACTGTTGTCGTGTGACCAATTTTACTTTAATCTCTTACTTTATTTTGACAGTGGTCTAAGAACTGAATATTTTAAGGTTATGTTGTTAGTAACCACTGACATTAACTTCACGCCTTTATACACATCTTACTTAAACTCAAAAATAAAGTGATACGACAATTTGAAATAAAGTTAAAATTAAAGAATCACGACAATTAAATATACGGCATACTTAAACTCTCTAATTTTTCTATAAGCTTGACAAAGTCTATGATTGAATTACTTCATTGGGCGCAGGTAGTTTTCATTTGTTTTCTATGTGATTTCTTTGCTATTAAATCCTTTTTTACAACTATAATTTAAATATATATACTCATATTCCGCACTAACACACTCCATTAACAAGTGACTCAATTTTTTTTAATATAATATATATATAATATAATAATATAATATAATCAAAACTGTCTTTTATTTGATTGAAAATATGTAAATTTTAGAAAATGATAATTCTTTTAAAATTTATTAAATACTAAGATACAAGTTAATAATTTATCAGATTGTGTTGAATAAAGTTTTTATTATTATAAAATTAATGTTTCATACGTTCAACGTTCAACGTTTCATCGTATAAATAAATCAAATTACTTTTGCCCAACGTTTTTCTTTGTATATAAAATTTTATTTTATTCTTTTTGGTCCACGAGAAAATCGTTGTTTTATAAAATTTATTATATTTTAATTATTCCATCTTTGTTTTTTTATAAATTGTGTACGTTTTAACTTTTTATATTCTTCTTGCTACTAAGGTTTTTAAAAAATGTATAATTCCAACGAAAAACCTTGTCTCATACAATTATCCATAAATTGACAAATAATCTGGAAACAACTCAATGGGCGATGATAAAAAGTATTTTAGGAGTTATATTTAAAGTATTATTTCTGTCTGTTATGTTTTATAAAGTCCAATTGCTATGTGGATCCCTTCTAAATAATTATTACTTTATTATTTATTTATATTATTATTTATAATATATTTATATTATTTATTTTTAATGACATTTTTTCAATTATTATAATATAATCAATTACCTATAGCTTTATTCTTTATACACTTATTAACTATGTAATATTAATATTATTTGTAAATTTCATTAAATATTCATAGCAAAAATAATAATAATAATATTTTAATATTAAATAGCATTAAATAAATAGAAATAGAAATATCAAGCATTCATCAAATATTTAATTAGATTACTTTACAATTATTATGTATATAAATCATTTATAATTAACTGCCATGACGGTATATATAAATATTTTATTCATAAAAAAATGAAAATAAAACGTTTCATATAATACTAGGTAGGTAGATATATATTAAAAGAAGTTTTATATTTCCTCTCTTAATATCATATAATTAATATTGTATTGATAAATAATAAAAGTTAACATTAAGATATATAACGTTAAGATATATATTATATTAAATGTAAAATATGTGTGGTTTATACACATAGAAATAAAATTTTGTAAATATTTTATTTTTTTATCTCTAATGTAATGGTTATAATTTTATTTGTTTGAAATATAAAGTGAATGGTTAATCAATGAATGTGGCATTTAAGAACAAATTGTTTTATTTTTATCAACAAAATTGTAATAAAAAAATTAGAAAATATTTCTTTGTAAATTGAATTTGTTATACGACAAAAAAAAAAGGAAAATTTATTTGTAAAATAATCTAAATGTATTAGATGTATAATTTATTAATCATTGGTATTTTAACACCATGAATATAACCCAGACCACCAGCTGTTTTCAAATACCGGTTGACTACATTGAAAAGAACATTTTTATATGATCTATTTAATTAAGTTTTTTTTTATTATTATTATTTATTAATTAAAAAAAAATAGAATTCTGGATTCATTTATTCCAATTCAATTTGATGAATACATTAATATTTGAAAGAAATTTGCTTATAAATTGATTTTTTTTTTGTTTCTTTCTCTTTAATTTTAAGTTCATTTTAATTAAATGAAAATAAAATTAAAATGAATTTTTTTTCTTATAAATATAAATATAAAACATAGTTATAACTTATTTGTATGCGATCAACATTCAGAAATATATTAATAAATATATAATAAATATCTTATAATAATAGATTTTACTGTACCGGAGTTGAAAAACTCCAAGACTACTTAATTTCTTTCATTCAATTCCTGTCATCATCTCATATTTAATTTTACCCATATACCTATATATGAGGAGCATACAATAAGTAAAGAGAGAAATGGCTATAGCTCAAAAACGGTTTTGTTGATTCTTACAAAATTCAGACTATTTTTCAACATAATCGCCCCCTCCGCTATAGTTATGCACTTATCCCGTCTTTCTTAAGCTTCAAAAATTGGTTTGGGAGGACTTACCTTATCCTGCCTACAGTCCCGACCTCGCTGCTTCTGATTTTTACTTCTTTGGACTACTCAAAGACGCCCTACGTGGAAAAAGAATTGCTAACAATGATGAAGTTAAGGAAGCGGTGCAAAGTGACTTCGGGGTAAACGAAAGAATTTTTCTCCAAGGGAATTAGAAAGCTGCAAGAAAAATGAGACATGTGAATAATTGTGGGAAGGGGGGGAATTATGTTGAAAAATAGTCTGCATTTTGTAAGAATCAAATAAACTGTTTTTGAGTTATAGCCATATGTTTCTTTAATTATTAAATGATCCCGTACTTATTATCCAAACTAAATGTTTATACCATATTTTATATCAATATTTTAATAATTAATTTAATTTTGACACATCTTTCTACTTATAGAGATATTTCTTCAATTAGAAAGATATACATAGGTGTAGAAGTATGAAACCGGAATTCCCCTATAGATGGTGGTCGCTATCAGTTTAAAGACCGTAAGACCGCTTCTGTAGCAACATCCTCTCCTTCTAACAGCTGACCTAAGTTTCATACATTCTGCAGACTCGCATAGAATACGGTGAACGTGCTCTTGGAAAAACTCAATGCTTTGAGTATTTAAAAGTGGTGATTTTGACATGAGAAACGAGGAGCGTGAGAAACCACCCAAAAAGTATATCTTTATAATTGAAGAAATATCTTTATAAATAGAGAGATGTGTCAACATTAAATTAATTATTAAAATAATTTTATGCCTCCAGATTAAATAAATTGGGAACTTCTTTAAACTAAAAAAAAAAATTGAAAATAATTGTGTGGGTGTAGGGTGACTTTTGATAAGACAATAAATCATAATATAGATCGAGAAATTTTCTTGTTTTTATTTTTTTTTTTTCATTTTCATTTCATTCTTTTTTCTATTATATATATATATATATATATATATATTCATAGAAGTATTTATTTCTCTTTTGCTTTTGCTGCTGTTGTTGTTGCTGCTGGTTCCTCCGCGCACACTTCCCTTCATTTTATATCTCAACACGCTTTCTTAGTTAATTGGATGTTTATATAAGGGCATTCGATTGATACCTATCGAATTAACTAAGCTTTTCTGGCTAATTAGTTACGCATTTTAAATTTGCACATTATTTGCTAACGAACTTTTTTCTTATTCTCGCTATTCTATTTTTTTTCTCTTTTTTCCCTTTTTTTCTTTCTCTTTTCTTTTCTCTTTGATTCGTATTTAACCTCCTCGTTTATAATTATCTTATTTTATTTATTTATTTTTTTTTTCTTTTCATTTACTAATTGACTTCTCCAATATTTCAATAATTTTAAAAGAATAATATTCTAATAGATAATTTATGTATGTGTTAATATTAAAATGGAATTTAATTTAATATATTTACATTAAAAAAAAAACTAATTTAAAAAATTAATTTTCATTTTAATACTAATAATAATCAATATTAACTGAAATTACAATTAACTTTTAAGTTAGTTATTTTAAAAGGATTGATTTTAATATTTTATTTATTTATTTTTTTACTTATTTATGTATTTCCAAGTTAAACAGGTGGATTTATTTATGTTCTTCCACACACCACTTCTTAGTGTAAGTAAACTGACGATGCTCTCATTTATTTATTTATTTTTATTTATTTTATTTTTTATTTTTTTTTTTTTTAATTTACTACTCAACTAACTAAAGATGACATTGAACCCGGAACATCCTCAGCAATCAATTCCTAATATAGAAAAATAAATAAAATAAATAAATAAAAAAAAAAATTCTAATGGTATTTAGAATTAGATTCATAGGTACTTACTAACATATACAAGACCACTTTTGTGCTATTATATAGGGAAGGTGATACAAAATACAGGAAATGTTCAACTTGTAAAAAATATATATACAATTGTAGTAAATTGTAGAACATAATGTATTACATTGATAAAATAGATTAAATATCAATCTTACTTTAATCGTGAATCAAATTTCTTTTGACAATTCATCAAATTTTTATTTTCATTCTCTCTCTCTCTCTTTTCTCTCTTTACAATATAATCTACAAATTTGAAATATAGTAATTAAAATATCATTCTCTATATAATAAAATATATAATAAAAGTACGTTTTTTTAAAATTTTTCACATACTCAAATTTAAATTATCATCAAAATATTTTGATTAAATGAAAAAAAAATTATTCAATCCGATTGTAAGTACTTAATTGTCTTTTATATATTCTGCCCAAAGGTGTAATTATATTATTTCAAGCCATTGCCCTCTCCTCTTTAATAAAAAAAAAACTTTCCTAACTTAATTTGTATCTCTTGTTCATTCATTTTTTTAAGTTTTAGATTAAACTATTATAAAAAAAATTAACAACCCTTTTTACCGTCCGACGATAGGAAGGGAAGGTATTGTTTTCACACCAAATTTCACATTTTTTTTCAATTCTGGGACTGAAATAAATTTATCAACCTAAAAAAACCCTTTGCAACCGTTTCCTGCTTTCGACCCTGTTACATACCTCATATTGCAGAGGTGTTACAAACCCGTTAAATTTTTTATTTATTTTCACCCAAAATTTTTAATAATATTTTAAATAAAAAATGAAGCAAAGTTCAAAGTGAAAAACCTTTTTAACGACCGGCGAGAGGAAGGGAAGGTATTGTTTTCACACCAAATTTCACATGTGGAGATTTTTACATATCTCCAAGCATTTTGTTAATAGAAAAAAGTTTTTTTAGCATGGTGTCTGTCCGTCTTTCCGTCTGTTCATTGTGTGTCCCTATAGACGTGTATAGCTTGAATGGCTCAACGGATTTTTATTAAATTTGGTATATTTTCTTAATGCATCAGTAGCATTTTGGTTTGGTGTATATCCGGAAATCGGAAGTGGTAGTTTACAAAGTATTAATTTTATATTCATTGTCGGAAATTTTTCACTTAAATTAACGTAATTAATAATTGAGTAATTAGACTAAAAATAAAAACCAAGATAATATAATTTTGTCTTTTTAATTTTTTGATACTTTATATATATATAATGTTGTTTGGAACTTAATTTATTTCAAAACGACGGTCTGTTCTGTGCTTGGCCACAGCACATTTTTTGTTTTTAGTGGTCTTTTTGGGCCATCGACAAAAACTTCTGCCTGGTTACCTTGCTAATTAATTGATATTGAGTAAACAAAACTGATAGGGTTCCTAAAATTATTAAAATAATTAATAAACATTTACCAAAATTCCATGTTATTAAATTATAATTATACCATTATTTTTCATATATAAGCTCTTACGGTAAAATCGTATGGTATACATCTTATTTATTCCAAATCAACTTACTTATCTTTATGTGAATTTCTTTATATGTATAAAAAATATAAAACTGAAGAAAAAAAAAAACAGAATATAAAAATTATATTCAGGATGAGAAAAATGTAAATTAACTTCTTCTTTTTTTTAAATTGATCATTTATCTATTGTAAGTAAATTATATATATAAAATTGAACATAGTACATACATCTTTGAGTTTCCAAGCACGTAAAAATAATGAAAGTATAATTTGATGGATTATTTATGATGGAAATTTTTTTTTCTCTCGAAATGTTACAAATTAATGGAAAATTTTTTTTTTAAAAAATACTATATGTTTATAGGCATACTTATTTCTTATACGAATGTTTCTTAACTAAAGAAGACTGTTACTATTAATAAGAATAGTTACTTCTTTAATTAAATGAATGAAATTAAAAAAAAAAAAAAAAAAAAAAAAATTACCAACGTAAATTATTCTGATCAATTTCCATGATAAAACTATCTTTATAATTACTTGAAGCCATTTCGACTAGAGAGAAGGGACGTTATATTCATTGGCTTCGAAAACGATTGCATATAATGAAGACATAAATTTTCAAAGTACGAAAGGATTTATCAATACCTATCAAATAAATCTTATCACATGTCAATGGACATAAATTATTTAATTATTTTTGCATCTGTTTATTGCTTTTGCTTAGAATTTTTTTTTTTTTATTTTGGTGTTTGTTAATTTATCGATAGACGTTGTTGAGAAAACATGAATTAAATATTAATCGACACTAGAGAGTGAGAGTTGGAGAAAATAGGACCCTATTCTTCATTAATAATAATAATTTTTTTATTTTTTTATTTTAATTTATTAGCCATCAGAGACTATGCTCATTTTAGTCTGCCCCGCATTTTAATTATAATATTTAATTCGTATTATTTGTTCAATTAGGAAATTTGGTGAGGTTTGATCCCTCGTATTCCATCAATGAATCATAAAGAGTTGTTAATACAAACAAAAATAATGTTTTATATTTATATACTTATTAAGTATTGATATTATAGCTAATAAAAAAAGAAAATATTGAAAAGAAATAGTAATTGATTGATAAGTAAGTTTAATTTAGAACAAGGACCAGTAATAAAAAATCTAAAATTATTAAATATTCATAGGGGTAAATAACAAGGAATTGCATGACCTTTATGCATCTCTAGACTTATAGTTAGGGTTATATAATATAAACATAAAAAAAAAATTAATAAAAATAACGTTTTTTCATGGACTAAAAAGAATAAAATAATTTTTCTATAAGCCAGACAAAGTTTATGGATGAATTACTTCATATTCAACTAAAAATTCCAATATTCAATCAATTAATTTATAATTATATTAAAATTAATTGATTATAATTGAATTATATTTCTTCTATACCTTCTAGGGATCCATTGAAATATCTATAAAAATTTTCAAAAGTCTATCTCAATTTAAAGCTGATGAAAAATCGATTTCAATTTGACATAAGAGCGGACAGACAGACAGATATGAAGCGAAGTTGATAAAAACGTTATAAAAATCGAGATAGGTAGAGAACGTGGCTAGAATGGGAGAGGAAAGAATATCGAGAAATATATTGGTGGAGAGACCGATTGGGAAACGTTCGCTTGGAAGACCAACGCCGCCGGGGGAGGGGGGTGGAAAATGTAGGAAGGGATGTGAGAAAAGTGGGAGAGGTTAGGGGTTGGATGGTTGGGGCTCTGGAAAGGGGCACTTGGAGAAATGTTGTTGCTGCGGCCAAGAACTTTCGAGTTCCGTAAAGGCACAAAGATAGATAGATAGATAGATTCATAGGGGTAAAATAAATTTAAACCTGAATTTTATTCATTGTATAGAGACCATTCAAATTCCGTAGAGCCAATGAGATAAATAGATAGATAGATAATTAATTAAGTTATTTAAATATAAGATGTATTTAGTATTATTTATTTATTATATTTATAATTAAAAATTTCTTTCAATCTGAAGAAAATTTTATATTGCAGTAATGTGCACTTCTAGTATATGTTCGTTTAGTTTTCAATGAATGTTTTTATTATTATGAGAAATTATTTCTGGATTATATTTTCACATTTTATTGTGAGATTTGAGTCTCGGCTTTTTGGCGCCCATTTTAGCGTTATTTTTAAAAGAGTGTATATATATATTTAATTAATCTTCATTCATATCGTAGAAAATCCTTCAAGGGGTTTAGAGGTGGTATCGATGAGGTCGAGCTAGTTATACAATGAACTGAATCCTGATCCATTTATCTTTCAAATAAGGGTTTGTAGAATTTGTTGGAATTTTTTTTTTTGTCATTATTTTCTCTGTCAACTGGGACTATAATAATTCATTTAGTATTTTATAGAATAATTGTTCCAAACACATTTTTTTTATTATGATTACTTCAGTAAAATTCATATTTATTTAATTATATGTATATGATTTATTTATTATATTTTATTTGATACATAACATTTTTTTGAAATATTTGAAATATTAGATTTTAAATTATCAAATATAATTTTATATAAATTATCAAAGAAAAAAAAATGTTATTTCCCTATCTTTCTTGGAGATAGTTTATGATTGAATCTATTAACTCGCACCACATGTGGGCGCCGAAAACAGGACCTCAACCCATCATCACCTTTCTTTAAAAAAATATTTTTATATAGATTATTTTATTTTATGAACCGTTTGTTATTATATAAAAAAAATTTGATTTAATGAATTAAATCAATACGACGATTAGAAAGTTTTAATAAATCCTATTTGGGGAATATATATTTCCTATTATATAGTCTAAATAAATATAATTTTTACTATAGAAAATTTTCGATGTCGAGATTTTGATGTTTTTATACGTTTTGGAGGCCCAGCCTCATTTTCACTAGATTACGCAAAAACGGTTTGAGCTAGAATAATGAAATTTGGTACTCGGGCATTATTCAAAATTCGTAGTTTTCTATTAACTTTTGAGAATTGTAGCTCAACCGGAAGAGGGTCATTACATACACGTTTTCATTTTTTTTTTCCTTTAAACTGACCGTAAAAATAAAGATATATGTTTGATAGTTTTTCACATGATTAAACATCTGGGAATGCTAGGAAGCATTACTATCAACGAACTTATATTCATATTTATTATAAAATTGCATAAATAATTCCAATTTATATGATCTTAATAATTGTGAGAATTAGATAAATAACGTAGAGAGCAAAAAATATTTAAAAATAGATATTTATTTAAATTAAATTATAATTTATAATAAATAATAATAATTAATATAATTTATATAATTTATAATTATAATTATAATGATACGATCGAAGATGTGCCGAAAACACATCGCTTATTTATAATTATGCGCTGAAAATATGGGAAATTTTCAACATTGACCATGTTCCCAACCGAATTTTAAAAAACCAAGATCACTTTATAAGCTCTACTCGAATTCAAAATCAAAATTTAAAAAATCGAAAATTTTTGGCGACATACACACAGACATATAGATTTTATATACGAATTAAAAGTTCGTTGAAAATTGTATATATAAAATTTCAACTTAATTGAATCGCTGAAAGTACCGGAATTAATTTTTTAACACGTTGACTGCTAATCACTCGACGGCAAGTGACGTGGTGTCATCAACAAAGAGCCAAACACGCGCTGATTTAATAAATATTATTTATTAATTTTAATTTAATTAATTAAATTTAATTTAAATATAATATATGTTAATTATTCCAATTCAAATTTGCGAGAGAGTCGAGTGGAGACACTCCAGATTTTTTAATAAGAGATGAGTGGGGAAAATTTTCTTGTATATATTTATAAAATATATTTATTCTTTTAGGTGAGCGTGCTTTTGATCAGTCCGTCGTTCCATGATGAAAATGAAAGGCGAGTAGAATGAAAGAAAGAAAGAAGCGACCCTTTTCCGGCGATAGGGAGCAAAAAAATGGCGGCAATGACAACGAATCGCCATATAAAGTGGAAGGAAAAGACTAAGACGTGACCTCCGTGGAATCTCCTTCATGTTTCATCCATCGAATGGTGTACAACGATCAACTGAGAGAAACATTCCTTCATTTGCTTCATTTTCAAGGGAACTTATGAATTGATTGTTTGTCTTTTATGCTTCGTTAGTCTCCATCACTTCTTAAAACTAAAAAAAAAAAATGAAAAATTCTCTACCAACATGGTCAGATTAAATCAAAATACACAAAAATAAAAAAAAAATATGATGATATTGATCATTTATTTCATTTAAAAATTTGATCAATTTTGACCACTAAAAATAAATTCCATTAATGTGAACAAAATAAAAAAAAACTAAAAAAATTTCAAATAATAATCAAATTTTTTTTTAAATATTTAATGCAATCTTTTATTGTCAAAAAATGTCACGACTTAGGGTGAGTTAAATCTTTATTAATTAGATAAGAATGATTTAAAAAATACCCCCTACATAGTTTAAATAAAAAAAAACAAAAATTTCCAAATAACTTGAATAACTTCTTAATATTATTTGGTGAATTTTAACAAAAAAAATATGCCTATAATTATTCATTTATTTATCCTACATTATTTATATCAATATTTTTTTTTATATAAAATATCACCTATATATTCTTCCATTAATTTAATATATTTATTGTCGTATATTGGAGGCTTAGTATGGGGTTTGGTTATAAAAAATGGGTTTTTACAATTAATAAATTTGATATTTAAATTGGTAGCACTCTGGTTATTGTGAATAGAATATGGTTTGGGGACTCCAGCGAAGGTTGATAGGGAAGATGTAATGTTGAATTCAATCAGAATAAAAATCAATTATAAATATAATAAAATTAATATTTAATAACTAAGAATTTAATATAATTATAATGGGTATCGTTAGGGATTAGAACATGGTAATTAATTGTGAATTAAAGTAAGGTATTTGATATTATAAAATAAATAAGACTTAATATTTTACTGCAATTGCACAAGGGTCGACCACTTAGCTGATATTAATAAGATAGATTGTTCGGTGCACATAGATATCACGTGAGGATTCTTCGGGTTACTTCTTCCAGGTATCTAATAATCCATCTTCCATGGGCATGCAACTCCTTCGTTGGCCTATGGGATTATCCTGGGTAATATCTCACTTATGGTAATGTCTCCCTTTACGAGCTATGCCGAAGAATGATCTGGCTACCTTGTGTCCATTCAGAGTAAAACACTCCCTTTCCTCCTAAGTTACCTTTCCAATAATTCCCCCCATCTTGCAATGTGCCAATATAAAGAAACATGTAATGTAATTTATTGGTATTCATGACAATAATTCTCTTCTTTACTCGAGAATCTTCTTTATATTGTTTACAAGACTTAGTCCCAAAAGGATGTCACTATTGTTATGATTATTTATATCATTGTAATGCCATTTCCCTATTGAGAAGGGCATATCTCTTACAATATGTATATGTTCGTTAAGGTTGCCTTGAAAGTTTTTATTATTATGAAAAATTATTTCCAGATTATTTTCACGTTTAATTGTCAAATTTGGGGCTAGTCTTTTCGGCGCCCATTTTAGCGCCATTTTCTAAAGAATTTATTTAGGAGGGAATTTTTTTGGGATTCTGGATCATAGTATTAATAATAATTAATAATATTAAAAAAGAATTAAATTTGGTGTTTAATACTTATAGTAATCTCAATATAACAAAAGTTTAGTTTTTATTATACCTATAATAAACAATTTAAAATCAAATTAAATCTACTTACCTGAGTTATATATATATAGTCCCAATTTTTTTTCTTTTTTAATAGATTAAATTAAAATTTCTTGCTTGTTGAACTTCTTCAATTATAATTAAATGTATAATAATACTTATATATTTGTTAATAAAAGAGTGAAAGAGAGGGATTAATTTTTTTTTTTTTTTTGGTTTAATTCGCAAGAAAAATTATATTGAATGCTTGTGGAAAGACAATTAATCTTATCTGAATTATAAATAATTTAAAATCTTAATTATATTTAAAAAAAAAAATATTTATATAATAAAAATTATCAATTAATCAATCTACAAAAATTAATCTCTTTTATATTGTATTTAATAAGAAGAAGCAATATAAAATAAAATGATAATCTCTTTTATAATGGGTAGATAATATTTATAATTCGTTTAATTATTTTAATTTGAAATGGAAAAAAAATCAAGCTTGATTTGTGGGGTTAAACGGTGAATTTGTCTTAACATTAACTTATAATTATCTCAATTATAAGTAGAACGTGAATTAAGAAAGTATGATTGTCATTTTTTTTTATTTATTTATTTTTTTATTTGTTAATGCTTTGAGATTAAATAAATATAATTGGGGATTATATAGTTAAATATATCTAATATTTATAAGAACATATATTATTTTATAAAATATATAAATAAAAATAAAATTTATATATTTATATAGTATAGTTATCATCGTGATTCTTATATCATAGTTAATATACATATTTTAATTTTCGAATTTTGAGGTTATGTTACATGAATATAGAATATCCTTTTATGAATAATCAGAGAAAAATTAAAAACTCTTTGATTTTTCCTCTATTTTTTTTAAATCTAAACAAAAATTACATTATACAATTTTCTAATTAATCTGAAACTAGGTTGATTATAATTTAAAGAGTCTAAATTAGGTTAATCTATATTTTTTTAAATTTCTAAATACTTAATATTATTAAGAATAGAACGGAAGTATTTAAATTTTAAAATAAAGACTGAATTATTCAAATAGACAATTGAAATAATTCAGAAGCTCATCAATCATACTATTCAATTATTAAATAATTATACTAAGTAATGAATGTAAAACTAGTCTATTACATTGAAATTTACATTTGAAAAAAATAAAAAGAAGAGTTGATATATAATAATTATAGTATATTATTAATCTGTATTTAAAAACTCATCAGTGTCGAATTTTGAGATTGTTAAAAAGTAATATACAAATATCATATCCATATAAATGAACAGGATTTATTAATCTCACGTTTAAATTATTGAACAAACTCATCAGTTTTTTTTTTTGTCAACAGCATTTAAAAACAAATTTTAAATATGAGCTGTGGCCAGGTACAGAACCGACCGACGATTTGAAATAAATTAATTTCCAAATAACATTATATATAAAGTATAAAAAAAAGATTATTTAAAAGTTGAATTAAAAAGACTAAATTATATAATCTTAGTTTCTATTTTTAATCTAATTATTCAATTATATATCACTAGTATATTTTAAGTGAAAAATTTCCGACAATGAATATAAAATTAATACTTTGTAAACTACCACGTCCGGTTTCCAGATATACCCCAAAAGTTGATGTATTCATGCTACTGATGCATTAAGAAAATATACCAAATTTTACCAAAATCCATTGAGCCGTTCAAGCTATACACGTCTATAGGTACACACAATGGACAGAAGGACGGATATATAGACCGACGGACGGAGAGACATCATGCTAAAAATGCTTTTTTCTGTTAACAAAATGCATGATGCATGGAGATATGTAAAAATCTCCACATGTGAAATTTGGTGTAAAAACAATCCTTCCCTTCCTATCTTTGACCGCCGATTTGACCATGTTCCCAACCGAATTTTAAAAAACCAAGACCACTTTACAATTACACTTTTTTAAGCTCTACTCGAATCCAAAATCAAAATTTAAAAATATCGAAAGTTTTTGGCGACAGTCACACAGATTTTATAAACGAACTACAAGTTCGTTGAATATTTCAAATTTAATAAACATCCGTTGAGCCATTCAAGCTGTACACGTCTATACTGACACACCGATGGACAAACGGAGGGACAGAGGGACAGACATCATGTTAAAAATACTTTTTTCTATTAACAAAATGCCTGATTCGTGGAGATATGTAAAAATCTCCACATGTGAAATTTGGTGTGAAAACAATACCTCCCTTATTATCGTCGGTTGGCAAAAAGGTTTTTCACTTTGAATTTTGCTTCAATTTTTATTTAAAATATTAATAAAAATTTTGGGTGAAAATAAATAAAAAATTTAACCGGTTTGTAACACATATGTAGTATGTAACAGGACCAAGAGCAGGAAACGCTTGCAAAGGGTTTTTTTTTAGGTTGATAAATTTATTTCAGTCCCAGAATTGAAAAAAAAAATTGCAACAGTTCCATGCTCTGAAAATGAATTGGACCTGTTGAGATCTTTTTTTATTTGTTATTTGAAAATTTATTGCTAACACAGTTTTTTTTAATAATCTCATCTTAAAAATACCATTAACACGAATTAATAATCATGGTAATTTTAAATACTAGAATTTCTACTTATTGGGTGGGTTTCTCAGATATTTACACTTTAACACCTTTTTTTTTATGTTGTGTTGAAATATCGTGAGTTATTATTAATCCTACAATATATATTATTAATAACACACAAATAGTTGATATTCTTCTTCAGATGGAATGTACAACATATGTCTCCGATCCCCACACCTTTCCACTCTCACCCCTTCCCTTTAATCTCACTTTCCACATGGCTGCTAGTTTTCCTGTTTATTTCTGGTGCGTGGGATTCATAATTCACTCATCCATCATCTTATGTTCATTTAAATATTTTTACCAAAATGAACAGATAACTGGTTACATTTCGCTTAAATTAATTTTAATTTTTTGCCTCTTTTATTTATTTAATTTTGAATTCTATTTTGATATGTTTGCAATCTTTGAATCTGTAAATAATTATTATTTAAAAAATATATATATTTGATAAGACAATTAAAAGCATAACTTTATAATTAATTAAAACGATATACCTCTATCTATATATCTATCTATATATATATGATATATATATAATAAAAATTTTAATAACGTTGGGTATAAAAACATAAAAAATTAACATTTTTTTTTTATTTATAAAAATTTGATTAAACATTGTTTTATGTTAAATTTTTAATTGAATTTATAAAAATAAAAATTATAAATATAAAGTTTATATATTAATCCAATGATCAATTTTTTCATTAACTATGTGACAATTCTTAATCTCAAAATAAAATTATATTTTGAGGTAATTGTTTACAAACCGTGAAGCTTCAGGGATTTGGATAAAAGATTTGCATATCAATCCATTGATATTCTATTTAGCTACCATGTTTTATTCATTTGACCAACAGAGGGCTCCATTAATTTTCTGGTTGTTTTTTTTTTAGTTCTGTTTGGTTATATGAAAATTACACAATTAATTAATTAAATAATTTTTTAATATCCAAACCGAACTGACAAAACCGAAAATTGTGAATGAGTGAATAATTAGTGAATTAGTCAATAAAACATTATTAAATGGCTGCTCATTCATAACTAGTTTATCTGTGTCAAACTTTAATAATAAACTAGAAGAGACCGAGAAATATTGCATAAAGATGGTTTCTTTGGAATTAAAAAAGGAATCCACTGGCAAAGTTTCATCCAAATCCCTTTTGTAAACAATTGCCATAATATTTACTTTATTGTTGTTCAATGAAATCAATCTCGTGGAAGCCATCTTAATCTTTGTCTTCTTTATTGTTGTAATATTCATTTGTGTTTTTGTGTAGAAAAAAATGTAATTTTCATTTTTTAAACTATATTACAATTGTATATACTAGTTACTATCTACTAATGAAATCGAATTTTCTATGAATACATTTTTACAAATTCTTTCTTTCATGTGAATTAAAATTTATTAGAAAAAAAAAAATAAAAATAATTTTCAATCTGAAATTGAAATCTCTGGTTTAATCGCTTCTCGAATCTTAAGTTTTACTTATTTTTTTTTACTCCTCCCTCTCTGTCTTTTCCTTCCTGTTCTTTGCTTATTTTTCCATTAAAATTGATGTTGGCTTTTCTATTAGGCATCTGTTTATATAATTATGGTAGTCGCGAAGGCTTTTTCGAATTAATTAACCGATGTAAGAACAACTCAACTCAGTGCAATTGTACCGTAATTGGATGCGTCTTTTTTATATTCCACCGTCTTTTCCATTTAAGAATTCAGTTTAATTTTCTATCGATCTAATAAACTATACTATCCAGGTGATTGAAGAAGTATTCAATCTTATGTCAATCGATATTTTATATTGATATGATTCATTATAAGATTTTATGTGTAAATAATGTCATTTTTTATAATTAAACAATCTAGCAGAAGACAATAAAAAAGAAATAATAATTTAATAAGAAGTAAATAAAGGTATTACAATAATAGCTTACGAAAAACATAATATTTTCTGAAAGAGAAAGAAATAATTTTAGTAAGCATGAATTCATAATATAGATTGAAGCTAATTAATTTTTAAAAATTGGCAGATTTTTATAACGTTTTTATCAACTTCACTTCATGTCTGTCTGTCTGTGTGTCTATTCACTTTTATGACAAATTTATGACGATTTTTCCTCAACTTTATATTGAGAGAAACTTTTAAAAATTTTTATACGATATTTTAATGGGCCCCTAGAAAGTATGGAAGAAATAAAATTAAATTGTAACTAATTAATTGTAATGTAATTAGAGATTAATTATTTTAACGTTTGAATTTTCATTTACCCCAACTGACGGATAAATATTGATTTGGTTTTCATTTTGAAAATAATTCAAAATAATTGATAACATTAAAAGAGGAATTTTTAATCAATATAATAATTATAATAAATCCATTTTATAAACATTACTTCAATAATAACATTTACTTAATATAATTATAATAATTTTTTGAAGATTAATATTTTCTTTTTGTTTTATTCTATTTGCAAATTCTCTTATCATCTTTATCTATTTCTCATCCTTTTCTATGAATAATTTTATTTTATGAAATTAAAATCACTCTAAAAAGAATAAAATAATATTTCTATAAGCCTTATAGAGTTTATGGACGAATTGTTTCATATTCAACTAAAATCGTTGGGCGCATTTAGTTTTCATTTGCTTTCTATTTCATTTCTATGCAATAAAATTCCTTGATAGAGCTATAATTTATATATATATATATACTTAGATACCACACTAAAACATTATTAAAATGTACACTATTTCTTCTTAATCAATCAACTGTTTTGAACTTGAGTGATAATATGAAAATTTAAGAAAATAATAATTCTTTTAAAATTTTTTACATACTTTGATATAAGTATATTACAGTGAAAAAGAACTAACTAAAGATTAATTTCTTAACTCTTAATCTATCAATTTTATTGCATAATCCTAAAATTTGTCAGAGAGTTTAATGCGTTTAATAAAATGTTTATTATTACAAAAATGTGACTTGATGTTGCATATAAATATTTAAAACTAAATGTACCCAACGTTTTTCGTTGTATATAAAGCAATTCATTCATAAACTTTGTCAGGCTTATAGAAAAATTATTTTTTGTCCATGAGAAAAACGTGATTTTATAATTTTTTTTTTATATTTATTTTTCACAATGTTGACAAATCCCCCTAGTGATTATTATTTGAATTAAAATTTAAAATTAGTTTACATAAAATTTATTTGTATTTCTATTTTATTCAGTTTATAAAACTATAATTGATAAATTATTTTTATATAAGCATGAAATTAATATAAAAAAAATGTAAGGAGATTAAAGAATTGATGATCATAAATAATGCTGCTGCATTCAGTAAATTCATTTCTACTATTTAGCCTTTGATATTATTAATATTATTAACATTCCATACTCTTGCATAAAAATATTTTTTTTTTTGCCTTTATATGATTGCTTGTTACACAATTACATTTAGGTTGTTGGTGTTGTTAATTTTTTGTTTCATTTAGTGAAATTCTTCGAATGAGAAAGGCTTGACTGAAATGCTAAATTGCCGAATGAATGGTGACCATATTAGTTTTTCCCCTACCTTTCCTTGTTCCTTGCATTACCAATATTGTTCTGATCAGTTGGCGAAACCAAGGAAGGCAATGTCATCTAGAACAACACAATGGATGGACGGATCCGATTGAATGAGACGACGATGGTGTTTTTATTCAGGCTGATCACGAACCTATTCATCTAATAAATAAATGGCAATCACCAAGAAAATGCAGGATTGGCCATTGTGTTGAATGGCGGGCCTCCACGATACTTTGAACACATTCCCCAGAAGTTGAGCCAAAGTTAATGAAATACTACTACCACAATGGTTGGATTAATTCAATTTTTCAATAAATTTATTGATATTCCCTGTATGAAAAAGAATTATTTATTGATCAATGAATGAAATTAAACTTCTACTCATAAAATCATAATTTAGTTATATTATTGAAATCCTGAAATATTGAAGTTCTTTTGAGATTCAACTACTATTGATTGAAACAGTTGTTTTTTTAATATTTTTACTAACAAAATATATTTTATCTTCAATTTAATACAAATTTTGACGATAATTAATCTAATAAAAATAAAATTAATTATTTCTAAGAGGAAAAGGCCCTCCATCTACTGTCTTAAATTTCGACAATAATAAAGATTTTATCAATTATATACAATCCCATTTGCTAAGAAAATATAAATGAAGAAAGTAATAATTTAAGTTACAAAATATAAAAATAAAGTTAATGGCAAAGACAAATTAATATAAAAATATTTTATATATCTAGATTACAACTAATATTATTTTAATTAATTAATATAGGATTATATGACAATAGTTGCTTTGGTCACTCCTTAACAAAAATGTGAGTAATATAATATAAAGTTATAATTTGATCTTATAAAGCTAAAACTAATTAAAAACATAAACATTTAATAATGGTAATATAAATTTAACCATTCAGTGAACTTTCATACAGATTTCTTTGTTTTCTTTATGCGCATTTCACAAATATTTTAGAGATTATAATCGTCATTCTCACTTAGCCTTATAAAGAAATGACATTATTGAGAATCTAAATATATACATCTAAATTGTAAAAATCAGAATAAAACAGATTCTCCTCTTTAAATTTTTTTTTTTTTAATTATATTTTATTTACAATCTGCTATTAATTTATAACAATAAGTAAATTAGTTAACAATTACAATAGTGTAAAATAGGTAGTCTACAATCTTGTAGAAAGTAACCCAGTGGTTTTTAAAAATTTAAAATAAAAAAAAAATAAATAAAAGTATAAATCATTAAATGTTTTTGTCTAATCAGTATACATTCATTTTGAAATCTCCGTTTTTAAATAAAATAAAAAACCTCTGACTTTTGTACGTCCTACGCAAAGACAACGCCTATCAAGTCGATTATATCAATTAAAACTCGTATGATCAGTAGAACGAGTCCTATCAACATTTACCCTGATTTTCTTGATCGGAGGCGCTACTTTTTATCGAGTAACTTCCCAATTTTGTTCCCGGATGCTGGATTTACTCGGTCCCATAGACCCCAGTTAAAGAAATTCCCTTGCCAGGCTCGGAACTTGAACCCGGAACAATGAGAATGTGAGGTAGCTTTGCTAACCTCTCACTATGTGGCGCCTTTCCGTTTTTAAATATAATTTATACAATTTTATTCTTAATATATATATATAATGACATATTTGATTATTTTATTGAAATTAAACTCATTTATATTTTTATTTATGGTGTTATACTTCTAATTTTTCTATTCAATTTGTATTTGACATATTAGTTGAATTGAACATTCTTTAAATGTTCTTTGAATAGTTATTGATAAAATGTATAGCTTAATTTGAAATAAAGGTATATAAGAATTTTATGGACTTATAGACAATCATATTTATTCACTAACAATAAGTAAGTCAATTTTAGACTTGCATAATCACATACACAAACATGACAAATTATAAAGCTCTGTATAATTAGATTCTCCAGTATATGAATCGTATAGATTTAGAAAAATTAAATTTTAACCAATACTTTTGCTTTATTTAGTTAATTTATTAAATTTTATAAAATTATTTCTACATAGAATATATCCATTTCAAATAAATAAATTTTTATATATTTATTTATAGGTATTTTTAAAATTTATTATTTTTATTTATTTCGCTTGATGTTTCAGTGAATAATTGTTTTTCTGTTTGTAGTTCTTGTCATTCTTCTTCTACCATATCTATTCCAACTTGTTTCGGTATTATTATTTAATGTGCAGGCTTCCCTTTCAACTTGACGGTCTTTTCTTAATGATGATCCTTCTCCCGCCGATGGTGATTCACTAAAAAGACAAAAACGCTGACACGATGAAGTTAAGCCTAATTGGCCATCTTGGCCATGAGAGACAGAAGCCGACACAGGAGCCGATCACTTACTAATTTATATATCGATGATACCTCTTTTCACTTAGACGGAATTCTTTCGATTTTAGATTGGAAAATTAACTCTTTCTGAATGCGTGTGTCGAATATTGAAAAATCCCCGCTGAGACTTACAAAGAGACCTGTTTTTTTTTTTTTTTTTTTTTTTTTTTTTTTGTTTGGATCACATGAGACATACTTGACAGAACTTAAAATGAATTGAAAAAGAAAATAGACAATAGAATAAAAAATAATACTCTAATATTAAGTATTAATATATACAGCCTAAGTAGAAAAAAAAATATATGCTTATTTTATAATTTTTATTAATAATAGAATATATAAATAAATTTTATTTATAATCAATATACACCTATATATTTTTTTAAAAAAAATTGTTTTTAAATATTCAATTAAAAGATGTTGTTTCAAAAGATTTCTGATATTTATTTAGTTTAGTCAAATTTAGTCAAAACAAATAATATAAAAATAATACAAAAGAATATAAATAAATGGATTATTTATGGATAAAAGAGAAATTAGAATTAGAATTAATAGAATTTATGTATTTTTTCATTGTTTGATTTCTAAAGGTTATTTATTGTTATATCTCTTTCTTTCACTAAGCATTTCTTTATATTATTTTAAATTATAATATTTTGATTATTATTATTACATATCTTATCTTATTATAGTAGCTAAAATTGTATATATATTTCTATTTCTGTAATTTACACCATCGATAATTTTTATAAAGAAAAATCGATCTATATTGGTTTCAGGCTCGGGAGAAATCATCTTTATTAGTGTTTTCTTAATTTAAAATAGAAAATTTACATGACGTCAACAACTACGGCAGACAGCGCTTCCTTAAATATAAAATATTATAAATAAAATAAAATTAAAAATATTTATGATATATCCATATCTGTTTTTTTTTCAGTACATTAATACGTACTTTTAGATTATTTGAAGTTGTTTGAGAACGTTTATTAGTTTTTTCTTAATTTAAAATAGGAAATTTAAATGACCTCAGCAACTACGCCGTACAGTACATTCTTAAATAGAAAATATTATAAATATAAATCAAATCAAATTACGAAATATATATTATGTTATATCCACAGGCCATACTTTTCTATCTTTCGGTACATTAATACGTACGTTTAAGGGCTGTATGTTTTATGACTATCTTTTTTTTAATTTATGTTCTTTTAATATTACCAGCAAAACCCAATAATAAGGAATAATTTTTTTTTAATGACCGAGGCTCAGTGAACCAGGTTCCATTCTATTATTAAGAATTTAAGGAATTATAATAAAACTAAATTGATATATATATATATATATAGAATTATAACTTTCATAAGAACTATCCAAAACTGAAGAAATATTTGAATATCAGAGAATTTTCTTCAAAATATATGCATATTAAATATAAATTAATTAAATAAATGGTTAACCAACCAACTATGTAGTTAAAAAAAATATTTATAGTAATAATTAAATGAAAAATAAACAAACTTAATTTATTTATTATTACTACTACTTTTAAATTATTATTTTGTTTTAATAATTTTTGTTTTTTGTAGGTAGAGCAACCCCAGGCCAAAAAATATTATTAATAAAAAAAAAGGAATTTTCATTAAAAGTAAATTTAACATTTTAAAGACTATCTAAAGTTGATATAAAAATATCTGAATTAAAACACCTGTATATATCTAATTAATATTTGATATAAATTTAATTAATTAATTATAATTATTGCTCTTTAGTTTTAATAACATATAATAAATGAATTATATATATTTATTGAGGAAATGAAGGGTGCGTGACATATAATATAAAAAAGTCACGGATATCAAGCGAAAGGCGTTGATGATGAACAAAATTATTTTTTCCCGTTGGTTATAATGCTTCACGATTTTAATGTTCATCTTATCAAATGACTCCCATTATCTGAGCTGTTATTATATACGTTTTACTATATTATTTTGTTGTTTTATACGTCATACAAAATTAATTATTATTAAAATGAACATTATAAAACATTTGTTTAAAATGTATTTTGTTGCACAAATTAAAATAAAATTATAAAACATCAATAAAAATTTTTTAAAATTTCTAAATCTTCCTACTAAAAAATAAAATTTAAAAATAAAAATTACTATAAGTATCTAGGGCAGTGATTCTCGACCTTTTTTTTACCGCAGCACACAAAGAAAAAGATAAGTGTAATAAGTTGACCTGTGGCCAGGTCCGAACCGACCGACGGTTTGAAATAAATTAATTTCCAGCTACAGAAACAATTTCAAATAATTTTAATATATCTATTAATGTAATAAAAAACAGATATGGATATAACATAAATATTTTTAATTTTATTTTATTTATAATATATAGCTGAAGTAGCCGGCGTTGCCGGCGTTACCCGAGGCTGTGACGTCATGAAGGGCTGGGTGACGTCATATAATTTTAAATTAAGAAAAACATAATGAAGATGATTTTTCCCGAGGATAAAACCAATACATTCGTGGTGATATGTAAAAAAATCTCCTTATGTGAAATTTGGTGCGAAAATAACCCTTCCCTTCTTATCGTCGATCGCTAATACTACCACTTCCGGTTTCCGGATTTGCACCAAAAGTTGATCAATTCATCCCACTGATGCATTAAGTAAATATACCAAATTTCATCAAAATCCGTTAAGCCGTTCAGGCTGTACACATCTATACGGACGGACAGACGGACGGACAGACGGACAGACATCATGCTAAAAATACTTTTTTCTGTTAAGAAAATGCATGATTCGTGGAGATATGTAAAAATCTCCACATGTGAAATTTGGTGTGAAAACAATACCTCCCTTACTATCGTCGGTCGGTAAAAATTATTTAGTTACCTAAAATAGAAAGTGTAATATAGTTTATGATAATAATCAGGGGTTGGTAACCTTTTTCAATAGTCCGGAACATCTCTGAAATAATATAACAGGGGTGGGCACACTTGGTGATACTTAGAGTCACATTGAAAAGTCGGAAATGTTTAAGAGCCTGATCGCAAAAACATTTTACCTTTTTTTTACATACATATAAAGTAAATAAGTACTTTTTCTTAATTTGCACTTTACATTTGTAAAATTTGGCGGCACATTTTGAAAATCTCGCGGTACACAAAAGTGCCGCGGCACAGTGGTTGAGAATCACTAATCCAGGGTGCCACCTTTAACCGAAATTGGCCAATCATTTAGCAATATCAGGCGTTAGAATTGCATTTAATCCAACTACTCACAATGAATATTATCATTAAAAGATCTACTTTCAGAATTACTAAGATTTATCAACTTGTTACACTTATATGCTGTAAGGAAAAATTATAAAAATTAAGAGATAAAAATACAATTATTACCACCCTAGGCATACAGACTAAATAAAGCCAGAGTGTGAGCAACTTTTCCACCATAAAATTACTAAATCCACATTACATTTTCCCAGCCAAATTCGTTCACGAGAACCCTATATTTCAAATATTTAACGAAAAAGTTGCAATGACTAGTAGAGTGGCTGCAAATGTATCTGTTAATCTTAAAACTATAATGTTTAAAAAAATGTAAGAAGAGATATTAATGTATTTATAATTTATCTGTTTGTCCTCAAATTATTATATGAATTTAAAATTAAATTTGATTTTAAATTTCAAATTAATTTTCGAAAAAGTATATATTTAAGCATGCATGTATAAATTTTTTAAGTAGTAAGTAAAATTCCCTTCTATAGTTATAACCTAAAAAAATATCAAGTCTGGTTTATTTTCTAATATTTAATTTATATATATATACAGGGTCCAGCAGAGAGGTAATACACTTTTCAAAACATACTAACACATGTATTTTTAAAATAAACTTCAATTATTATTTTTATGAAACATTACAAATACAATGCCATTTAATAACCATAAAGCATAACAGCAATGTATTGCAATTTAAGTGCGACAAATGAGATCCAAATGGTTGCCGTTCTTGTTCAGGCATTGTTGCAGGTGAGTGAAGAAATTGTCCATACACCTTTCAAGCATAGTAAGGGGAATGTCTCGAATTTCTAGAATAATTACTTCATCAAGAGCTTCAAGAGTCCGTGGTTGTTTAATGTAAACTCGAGATTTCAAGTAGCCCCATAAGAAATAATCGCATAGGGAAAGATCTGGAGAGATCCAGGAAACCACTCCAAATCCTCATGAAAATAAATTATGCGACCTGGAAAATGTTCCCTTAGAAAAGCCACGTTTACTGAAATTGCAAATAATAACGGATGATTACTGAAATGGCAAATAATAACGAATGTATATGAACCTTTGCGCATGCGCTAGCCCTCCTTCCACGTAAGTTATGGCTAAAACTCTAAAATGTAACACCTCCCTGCCGGACCCTGTATATTGTATTGTAAATATTGTTTAAAACTCACAAAAATAATGTTTAATATTATATCATTAATTAAAAAGAAATAATTTAAATTTAACAAATTAAAATCTGATATATTTATTAATTTAATCTCTTTCACTTATTATATTTATTATTATTGTCCTTCAACGCTATCATTATATATTATAGTACCAAATTGTATTCCAATATATTTAATCAAATTATAATTTATAACATTCATTTTATAGATTCTGTAACTTGTTATTTTTCTCAGATCTTAAACTGAAAAATTTTGTTTATAATCCGGTTGAACATTCATTTATCGCCCTTAAACCCTCACCCTTCTCTCTCTCTCTTTCTTGTTATTATCAATAATATCAATATTTAAATACAATTTTAATCTGATTTTTGCACCTTAAATGGTAGTCTTAGTGGTATTCAAGTTCATAATAAATTCATAATATTTTTTTTTAAAGAATATAAATTTTATTTTATTGAGAAAATATTTTAATGTATTTTTTTTTCTATGAATTGCCTAAGGTTAAACTCATATTTTCATTTATTCAATCTAATCGTTGAATTTTTCATATCTATAATTTTAATAGAAATTGAATTTAGTGTAGAACTGAAAATAAAGATGCCGAAATTTCATGAGTTAAAAAAAAATTGACATTTTTTTGCCTTAAAGGTTTCTCTTAAATATATGTATATAATATACAAGATATTTTAATTAAGTTTAGATTATTTATTATAAAAATTATTGTTTTATTATTATTATTACTATTATTATTACTATTATTTATTTCAAATTCTTTCTCTCATCTTCTTTAGTCTAAATTTCGAATGATCCAAAATTAATTCCCAAAATTAACTTTAAACTGGTTTAATTTTTTTTAATAGCATATCTCGAATATTTAAATGAACTCAACTATAATATGTATATATTTTTATATATTTCATCGCTCTTCACCATAAGAATTTATATATAAGTTTTATCTCTTTTAAAAGTATTTTTTTTTCTTATATTTTTTTATAATTGGGAAATTTCAAAAAATATTTTACCCCATTAACATTTACAATTATGAATAAAATCAGTTTAGTATAAAAAGTTTAAAAAGAGAAATCAGATAAATTATCTAGGATTCTCTTTCTTTCTTAATTGTTAAATATACTCTAGTATTTTAACATTCTTTTAAATTTTACATTTCTTTTTAATCATTATCAATGTTCGCTTTAATGAGTGGCAAAACGGACAGTTGTCCGAGGCGGCAAATGCACAGGCCGGTAATAAATTATAAATGTAATAAATTTTACGAATATATAGATATACCAATAAAAACTAATAAATAGTAAAAAGAATAGCTAAAATAGGAGCTAATATGTAAAATAGAGTTCGATTTCCTTGAAATTTATATAAATGACTCTCTTAAAAATATGAAAAGTAAAATCTATCATATTTAGACTCAAGGGTCCCTTGAGGAATACCGAATTTCTTAAGAGAGTCAAATCAAACATTTAGATCTCTGATATATTCAAATTTTCAATTTTACATGACCTTCTTACCGATGCGTTCAATGGACATTCGACAAGAACATGACCCACGGTGACTCTCATATCGCATATTGTGCACCAAGGGGCATTTTTTTCAGAATCAGATGTCCATAGGAAAAAAGCAGTGACCTATTCTGAGACGGGACAGAATGGCCTGCTCTCTTCTCGATATTGAATATTTTTTCTATTAGGTTGGCAAGTAAGTCATTGCCGATTTCATTCATAGATGACTTCAGTTGAATTTTTAGGTTTGCCGACGTAGTCCAAATGCAGTTTTAAGTTTTAAGTGTTTTTAAATGCACTTATGTGATACCTGAAGCTTCTCTGCAACTTAAAAGTTTTTTGATCGGTTCCGTAGTTTTCGTTTGACGTTCGTTGAAAAATGGAAGATCAAAAGGAACATGTTCGTCATATTTTGCTTTTTTATTTCCGTAAAGGGAAAAACGCATCGCAAGCTCATAAAAAGTTATATGCTGTTTAAATGAACGGCAGTGTCAAAATTGGTTTGCCAAATTTCGTTCTGGGAATTTTTCACTCAAAGATGAAAAACACTCTGGAGGTCCAGTTGAAGTTGATGACGACCTAATCAAACCAATAATCGATTCGGATCGTCACAATACAACACGTGAGATTGCAGAGAAGCTTCAGGTATCACATACATGCATTTAAAAACACTTAAAACATATTTTGCCACATCCACCATATAGTCCTGAACTTGCACCATCTGATTACTTTTTGTTTCGATCTTTACAAAACTCCTTGAATGGTAAAAATTTTAATAACGATGATGATGTCAAATCGTACCTGATTCAGTTTTTTGCTAATAAAAACCAGAAGTTTTATGTATGTGGGATTATGATGCTGCCTGAAAGATGGCAAAAGGTCATTGATCAAAATGGGCAATACATTACAGAATAAAGTTATTTAGTTCCATGAAAAAATTGTCTTTTATTTTCTTAAAAAAATCGGCAATTACTTAGTTGCCAACCCAATACATAGGATTAGATTGCTATACAAAATATAGTATTTATTATTTATTATTAATATTATTATTTATTTATTATGTATTTATCATTATTTATTTATTATTTATTTATTTATTAATTTATTATCTATTGTAAATAAAAATTGTTTTTGTTGTTATTATTTTCTGCAGTTTATTATTGTTATTTTACTATTATATTCTAGTCATGCTCAATAGGAACCCCTTTACAGTCCCATATTTGATCGATGATATTTTTTATTATTTATTCAACTATTTATTTATTTATTTATTGTATATTGTGTTTATTTATTGGATAGATTGTTTTTTGTCTAAAAGGAAAAATCATTCTTTCAAAGTGATCTACCTCGGGATCATTGAGGAATGGAATCGGTCAGGATTCAGTAATTTACTGTTTGACTGGCTGTGCCCCGGCGAAGAAGATGAAATTCTCCCTGTAGGGATTGCTTAGAAATAAATGAGAATTATCTTGTTCGATGGATGATTTCTTTAAGGCACAAATGGTCTTTGCTATTGAGGTGCCTCGATGTTAAAATAATAAAATAATAAATAGTAAAATGTAGCCTAAATGAATGAATGAAGGCGGGAATCTTATTTAATAAATAAAAAAAAATCTAATACAATTTCCATAATTATATATATATTTCAATCTGAAATAAATTAATTTAAATTTTATATGATACCTTATAAATATATAGTGCCACTCAGAAGCCAAAGCGATTAACTCCACATATAAACAAAATGATATAATGAAGCCCAAAGTTGTATTAAATTCAGGGTTATTGATTACAGAAAAATGTATATTACATTGCAATATTAAGATTATCAAGTTCATTATTCACTTCATATGTTGCAGATTACATTACATTACATTATTAGCAGAATTTTAAAAAATGGAGTTAATCTGTTTGGCTTCTGAGTGACACATTTATCACCTTTAGTTGACATTTAGAAATAAAAACTTAAAATTTTCAAATTTAAAAAAAAAAAATTAAAATAATCAGAAATAAAAATATGTAAGTATATTTCTAAATAATTGATTCTTTATCGATGGCCATATCAAAACAATAGCAGATCTATTATAATATCTGGGTAAATAAATTGGAAATTTTTAAACAAGTAAGGCAAAAAAAAAATTTATAAAATTAAGTATTAAGTACGAGGGCTGCGGAGCCATATCAAATTTGATCAGCACCGGCTCTTGTTTCTGGTGTTTTATTGTCTTCATGGAAACAGTTTCAATGATTTGGGGATAAAGATCGATAGCTTCTTGAACATTCAGTTTTAATGATCGTTCATATTTTTCAACTTCCTCTAAAGCAGGGGTTCTCAACCTTTCAGGCTGTGCGCCCCTCTTATAACACTGAAGTGAGGTCACGCCCCCCTGTTTCAATCTTTTTTTACCGACCGACGATAGTAAGGGAGGTATTGTTTTCACACCAAATTTCACATGTGGAGATTTTTACATATCTCCACGAATCATGCATTTTCTAAACAGAAAAAAGTATTTTTAGCATGATGTCTGTCCGTCCGTCTGTCCGTCCGTCCGTATAGATGTGTACAGCCTGAACGGCTCAACCGATTTTGATGAAATTTGGTATATTTACTTAATGCATCAGTGGGATGAATTGATCAACTTTTGGTGCAATTCCGGAAACCGGAAGTGGTAGTATTAGCGATCGACGATAGGAAGGAAAGGGTTATTTTCACACCAAAGGAGATTTTTTTATATATCATCACGAATCATGCACTTTGTATTGGTTTTATCCTCGAGAAAAATCATATTTATTAGTTTTTTCTTGATTTAAAATTATATGACGTCATCCAGCCATTCATGACGTCACAGCCTGGTCTTGCATATATATTATAAATAAAATAAAATTAAAAATGTTTATATTTATTATTTATGTATGCCTATCTGTTTTTTATTACATTAATAGATATATGAAAATTATTTGAAATTGTTTCTGTAGCTGGAAATTAATTTATTTCAAACCGTCGGTCGGTTCGGACCTGGCCACAGGTCAACTTATTAGATTTTCTTTTTAAAAATTAATTTGAAATAAAAGCAGTCAATATTTTATTTCATTTTTATAAATTAATTAAATTAATATTATATTTTATAATATTTTTAGATAGTGTTAGTAAAATCAATTAAATACTATAAAAAAATAGTTTAATAAATAATTCTAAAAAAGATGATTCAATTGCTATACAAATTCTCAAATGATGTTTGTATGTAAGTAAATTTAATTTAATAATATTGAAAATTTCTCTTAAAATTTTAAATTTTTTTAAGGTCGGAGCCGAAGCCGGAGTCAAGGCTCCGACTCCATCACATGATAATTTTTTTAATTTTCGGCTCCCCAGCTCTCTTTAAAGTACAATTTTAACAAAGATCATAATATTAGAAAAAATTACAAATATATTATACTAATATCTATTAATTTCCATTCATCATTGAGTGGTTTAACCAATCCCCGAGGCGAGAAAAGAAAAATGAAACCTTCACTTACCACTTAAATTAACAAAAAATTTATATATATATATATAAATATGATCTAATAAAATAATATTCGAGGTTTAAATAGATATTACCATATGATATACGTCTTATTAAGTTATGATTGAAATTTTTCAAATGTTTTATTATTTTTTTTTTATAATCCCGCAAGGCACTTAGATCCAAGATACTTATCTACCTCATTCAAACACTATGCACTTTATGATTTAGAGTATTTATCTCCTTTAAAATGACGTTGAAAAATCGATCTTTTTTACTTAATATATTCAAGGCTACATAATAAGTTAAAAAAATGTAAATAAGTATTTTACTTCTATCGTAGCTGAGTAACTTGATTTTAGTCCCTGGACTATAATTTAACGAACCATTTAAGGGGGAGAGTTAAGTAGGCATTTTGTATTTTTTTTTTTCTAATTTAAAATCACTCGTTTTAGATCAAAAGGAAATTAACCCTTCGGGATATATAATCAATTTCAGTGATCGATTAATATTTAAAAACTAGGAAAATTATTAGCAAGTGTTAAAAAATTGAATGAATAAGAAAAAAAAATTAATATATCGTTTTTTTTACAGCCCTTATAAATATATTAAAATATTTTTGTTTTTGTAATATTATTTTATTTGTCAGTAATAATGAATAACAAATATTATAATGGAATTAAAATTTATAGTTTTTTTATCTCCTAAAATTTGAAAATTAATTCTTTGTTAAAATTTTGATAAGCCGAAATATGATGATATCATACATTCATAATCTTTACGTATTCTCCAACAAATAGTTTTAGCTAAAAATTCGAGGAGGTTATGAAAAACAAGATAAGGGAAATAAGGGACGAAAGTCTAACGAAGGTTGCTTAAAGGGAAAAACGACCAGTGGACAAAACAGTAAAGAAATATAAAGGAATTGGGAGAAGATAGGATTTGGATGTGGGTAGCTCAATAAATGCAATAAGATAAATATACTTAGATACTATAGATTCCTAATTTATTTACCCTCTTCCGGATGAGCTACATTCTCAAAATTTGATAGAAAACTACTAATTTTGAATAATGCCCGTGTACCAAATTTCATGATTCTAGCTCAAACCGTTTTTGCGTAATCTTGTCTACGTACACACATACATACATACACACGGACATACATTTTTCTCAACCTTAATGAAAATGCCTCAGGGACCTTCAAAACGTATAAAAACATCAAAATATCGGCATCGAAAATTTTCGGGATCGCAATACTATCTCTAGCGAAATAGTAAAAATAAAACAATGAATGAGGCAAAAAAATTGGCAACGAAAATTTTATGTTTTTAAATTTTCTTAGTTTCAGTGGCGCAACCAGGATTTGATCCTGGGGGGGGGTTTTGACTAGCCGCTCCACCTTCCTATGGCGCGCGCCCCCCCCTTCCCCCCCGGGCTCTCTCAAAGACAAATTTTCATTAAGATTTTTTTTATATTAAATATTTAAAAAAGTTTTGTAAATGAAACACTGATTTTACAAAATCTGGCAAAAAAATTTAATTTTGTATTTTATTTACTCGTATTCACAGTTTTAGAAAGAAAATATTTTTTCCAGCTATAAGTAAATTATTTTAGCTTTCCTCATGAAATAAGGATAGCTTATACGATGATCGGAAAATTTTGAAAATTTTTGCTCCGAGATTCTTCGAGATTTTCACTTTTCGGACGGTTCTGAATCCAAAACTGCAAAAAAAAAATTTTTTGAACCGGCTCGTTACCGAGATTACGTCTAAACAAAATGAGATATTGTTTTGAAATTTGATATTTAGATGTTTTTTTTGGGAATGATGGACGGAGATTGGATTGTTGTTGGACAAGATCGGACCATAAGTAAGGGTAGTTTAAAGATGTGTCAAAGCATATTTTATTGATTTTCTCAATAAATACCGATTTTTATGAGAATTATCATACTATCGTTTTAAATTTATAGAGAATCGAATTTACTAAAAGTTTCATTATATTCACTTTTACCTAAACTTTATAATAAAGGAGTTATTTATAAAAAACTATTAGGTTGTCCCATAAGTTTTTTCCGCGTCACGCTATGAATGAATCTAACTGCCTATGTTTATATATATATATATATATATAAACATGCAGGCTTATCTCTTAGCCGTTTATGGCATCTTATTTAATCATCCATGAGCTTTTTCGGAGTACGTTTCGTTGGTGACAAAGTCTCTTTAAAAATTTTTCTACTATGGAGAGCCAAAAGAAGCATTTGCGGCAGAAGAGATTTGCACCGTTTACGGGAGTGGTGCTTCGACTATTAGGACCGTCCGCAATTGGTTTAAGAAATTTACAGCTGGCCGCCCAGCAACGACGGATATTATCAAGACTGTGCATGCTGAAAATCCACGATACAGTGTGCGCGAGATAGCGGGTGAAACTAACATTCCCAAAACAACGGCACATAAGCATTTAATCAAAATGAGATATGCGAATCGATATGAAGCTTGGGTTGGTTCCACACCAATTGACGGAGACCGGAAACGGATTTGGTCTAAAGAAAATAGACCTTCAACTGTTGCAAAGTCTGGGCTTCATCCGAAGAAGGTTCTTTTGTGCATTTGATGGGACTGGAAGGGTATACTGTACTATGAGCTCCTTCCTGAAGGTGATATGATCAATGCTGACAAATATTGCAATCAACTGAATTAACTAAAAACCGCCATAGCAGAAAAACGGCAAGAATTGGCGAACCGACGAGGTGTAGTATTCCATCACGGCAACGCAAGGCCGCTTATTGCGTTGATCGTAAGGCAAAAATTATTACAGTTTGATTGGGATGTTCTACCTCATCCTCCATACTCCCCATACCTTCCTCCATCCGATTATTACTTGTTCCTCTCCTTAAAAAACTCTCTCCGTGGTAAATCTTTCAAATCCATAATCGAAATAAAAACGCACCTAAATGAATATTTTGAAAGTAAGCCTCAACTATTTTGGAAACAGGGCATAATGAGGCTTCCTGGGAGATGGAAGAAGGTTATAGATCAGAATAGTTCATACATAACATAATAAATCAACCTTAAACCAATTCATTTTGCATCAAAAAAGCGAAGAAACTTATGGGACACCCCAAGTACTTTAAGATTTCGAAAGCTTTTCGTCCGCCCGTAGTGGCAGGATATTTTGAAAGAAATCATGTAAAAATCCCTAAGAAAAATCCCTAAAAGAATAAATCCCTAAATAAAAAATTTCCCTAATTTTTTTTACTTATTTAATAATGAATAACCAAAGAGACTTGAATAAAGTAGTTATACATCATGCTTGGTGTCATCACATCTGTTCCATCTGTTTTTTTAGCGTCTCATTTTTCATGGTTTGCCTTCAATATGGTCAGAAGCTCATCATGAGAGTCGCTGAATCGTTTTCTTGGTGGATCAGGCTTCTTACCACGAACATCACGACAGATTTGGAAGGTTACAACACTGCTCTTCGTTCACGCTTAGGAGGTTTTAAGACATCAGTATGGGACCTGATTAAGCAAATCCATATTGAGCATAACCTTATCTCTTTGTTCGAGGCAAACCCATCAATGTGGCATCGTAGATGTTTCAATGTTCCAATGTCGAATTCGGGGTCATAAAAGCCAGCCAAATATTGTTCACCTAGGCAAGTGCGCTCGAAGTAAGAAAAAAGATCACGAAGTTTTGCCCTGTTGGTCGTCCAGCAAATGCTTGGTAGGCTACAATGACTTTTGATGGCGGTACCAAAACCAAAGCTGCAAGAGTTCGTAAATGAGTGGAGTTGTCAGGATTATCTATATCATTATAGAGCTTCAAAACTTCTGGCATTGATTTGATGTTTCTATAAATGCATTGAGCAAAATGAAAAAGACAACCTCTGATGATAGTAAATTTCACAAATTGCGTTATATATTCCCTTGTGAAATATACGGTGCAAATGGTGTATTTTGTATTTGGAATCATTAAGCTATTAAAACGTATGCTAATAAACGAAATTTGAGTAAATTCCCTTTATTTTACATACGAATTTGACACCCCTATTTTTTTGGAAAAATCACGTGTCTGGGCCACATGTATGTATTTTTTGACCTATTTTTCCCTACTTTCGGTCCAGGCTCGATTACCTCCTTGGGAGGTCGTGTCTCAGGCAACTGGGTGTCATGCTCACCTTGTAATTAAATTTTCTTAATCACAATTAAAATTAATACAAAAATGATTAATTTTGTTTTTAGTGATTTTTTCTTTTAGGGATTTTTTAAGTCATGGATATTTTTATTTAGGGAATTTCGGTTTTAAGGATTTTTCTTTTTAGGGATATTTGGTTTTAGGGAGAGAGATTTTTGACTTTTATGGATTTTTTCCTTTAGGGATTTTTACCCGTTTCCATTTTGAAAAAATTAGTCTTCGCTTCATAATTTTTATGAAATATTTAGAATTTGAGTAATATCTTATCTTATTATGCTAGCTAAAATTGTATATATATATAGCCATTGGTTCTCAAAAACCGCTCTAACGATTTTTTTCAAATTTACACTAGATATAGTATCTATAAAGAAAAATTGAGTTTTATTGATCACATCTCTTGAAAAATACATTTTCATTATTAATTTCTTAATTAAAAATTATATATGGAAAACGTCAAAATTGGCATCCATTTTTATTTTTTAACTGAAATTGTATTAATATTTTTTTTTATTTAAAATATTTTAAAATTTATTATTTAATTTCGAAATAAAATTAAAAATATTTATTTTTAATAAAATATATATATAGATATTTATTAATCTCTCTCAAAAAAAAAACAAAAACAAAAACAAAAAAACATACGTCTTGCTAAGAGAGTAAAAAATGTCGTTTTCATCATCTAAGTATTATTAGTCTATTGGGTAGAGCGACTGTCTGACAATTCAACTTCGCAGGATCGAAACCGGCGGAAAATAATTTTTTTTTTTTTTTAATCTATTATTTTTTAATAAATTACTATTTTATATTTATTTATTCATTGTTCTTTTATTTTATTTTATTAATTAAGTTTTAGATAGTTTTATAATTTTTAATATTTCTTCACTAAAATATCATTTAATATTTATTAATATTATTTATTTATTATTATTGAGTACCCGAAGTTCCATTCATTTTAATCAGATTGATGCAATGATGCAACATTTAATAATAGTAATATTGTAATAAATTTCTATCTTGAAAATTGTTACATATTATTTAGGATATTTTAAAAACAATTTCTTTCTTTAATATATATATATATATATATATATATATATATATATATATATATTCTTAAAATTGAATTTGTTTAAATTTTAACACATATATTCAATAATATAAATATATATAAAATAATATTAAATTGTATATAATATGTGTGTGTAACGGGCGGACCATTTATTTTATTTGTAATTATATTTAAACCTGGTGAACTCATCCACTGGAATTGGGTCCCAGGAGGTGCTGCTCAGATGGAGCCCGCCCAAACTAAAAGGGATTCCCCTAAAGATCTTAGCAGCCCTTGGCTCGCTATGATAGACAGTCGTTGGAGTCGTTGTGAAACCATTGAGCTGATGAGATAGGGCATGGTAATCAATCCTTAAATTTATGTTTATATGTTCCATGTTCTGAAATATTTGGTAAATTTATCTTTATTTTTGTTTTCTTTCTTTCTATTAAACCCGTTAACAATATACAAATATTTTGTGAAAGTTTATTTTTATCAACCCTTATTATCTTGGCGCCCAAATTATAGTTATATCCTTTATCAAATCATTATTATTTATTATTACAATTGTATATAAAAGAATATTTGAATTTGTTTAAATTTTAACACATTTATTCAATCAAGCCACCGCTTCTTATATCTTATTATTTATATTATAATTATTAAATAAAATTAAAAATATTTGTTATACCGATATCTGTTTTCATTGCATGAACACATATATCCATACATTAAACTTTTTGTTTATATTTTTTTATTTTTAATTTTTAATAAATTTTCTTTTTTGATATGAGATTTTATTAAAAAATTGTATATCAATATTTTTTAAAGGGTCGAGCAATAGCTCGGTGTCTCAGGTATTAATATTACCAGCCAAATTCAATAATAATGAATCATTTTTTTTAACTTAAGTACCGAGCCGAGGCTCGGGGTCCCGGTACTTTTTATTTATTTTATATTTAAATAATAGTCAAATTGGAAAATTTCACAATCATCTAGTAATCTTATATTAAGTCTTTTGTTTTTTATGATTTAGGAGAAATTTTATTTCTTATATTTAATTCTGTACGAAAAAATAAGCAATTTTTATTTTTGTTAAAATTTTTTTAAAATAAAATAAATTTACTTATTATACACTAAGTTATACTTTAAGAATTATTTTTTTTTTCAAATAAAAAGAATGATTATATTTTTTCTTTTCTATTTGTAATATAGTACATAATATACAGCAATGTATATTTTTTTCTCTCCTGGGGGGGGTTTTAACCCCCAAACCCCCCCCCCTGGTTGCGCCACTGCTTAGTTTATATATTTTATGTTTAAAAATTATATAGAAAGTATGTAAAAAATACTTAATCAATATCATTTAAAAAAAAAATTCCGATAATATTTTTTATAATTTTTCGATTAAATTTTGAAATATATGTAGAAATGAAAGAAAACTGACATTCCCCCCTTCGACATTTTCTTTTTTAACTTCATTCTTATATTTTAATAAATTAATTTTAGATTTTAAGATTATAGACAAAATCTCACATTATAATAATTATTATTTAGAACGCGATTTAATTTTTATAAACATTGAGTAATTTTCTAAAAATGAAAGTAAAAATAATTTATTTTATACTAAAAATAAAACATCTGGGAATGCTAGGAAGCATTACTATCAACGAAATTTTATTCATATTTATCACAAAATTGCATAAATAATTCATATTTATATGATCTTAATATATTGTGAGAATTAGATAAATAATGTAGAGAGAAAAAATATTTAAAATACTTTATAAAAAAAAAATTTTAAAAAACCACGTTTTACTAACGGACTAAAAAGGAGAAAATAATTTTTTTCTGAAAATCCATACTGACATTACATACAAGAGATCTGATTTGAATCAAACTGTCCATAACGTAAAAAGTGGGGCGCAACATATAATAATTTTTCTATTCAAATATGATTTCCTTTATTAATTACCGACCGACGATAGTAAGGGAGGTATTGTTTTCACACCAAATTTCACATGTGGAGATTTTTACATATGATCACGAATCGAACGAAATTTTTCTTAATTAAAATTATATGACGTCATCCAGCCATTCATGACGTCACAGCCTGGTCTTACATATATATTATAAATAAAATAAAATTAAAAATGTTTATATTTATTATTTATGTATCCATATCTGTTTTTTATTACATTAATAGATATATTAAAATTATTTGAAATTGTTTCTGTAGCTGGAAATTAATTTACTTCAAACCGTCGGTCGGTTCGGACCTGGCCACAGGTCAACTTATTTTTATTTAGCATCAATCGTTGTATTTTTTAATGCTTAAGCTTTCACCAAAATTCTTGTAGAAGGGAATATTATTAGTAATACGATAGGATAAGTTTCGTGATATAATTTTTATAAATATTACCTATTAAGTATTTAACAGACTTTTTGTAAAAGGGAATATTATTAGTTAATCACATTAGAAAATTTATCGTATATTTAATATATTTAAAAATTGTTTAAGATACTAACTTATACTATCAAACTTTTCAAATATCAAATTTTTTATCAGACCACTCGTAAAAGGGAATAATATTAGTAGTCCAATAGATTTTTTTTAATTTAAATTCTTTCGAGCATTAAATTTAATATTTTTGATAAAGATCAATATTCATTCGTCAAATTATATTATGCTTGGTTTTAATGTTTATTTTGAGATTTATATATTTTCTATATTTTTATTAGAAACAGGATATTTTAGACATATTTGCGCCCCACGTTTTACGTTATGGACAGTTTGATTCAAATCAGATCTCTTGTATGTAATGTCAGTATGGATTTTCAGAAAAAAATTATTTTCTCCTTTTTAGTCCGTTAGTAAAACGTGGTTTTTTAAAATTTTTTTTTTATAAAGTATTATTTTCTACTTTTTAGTCTTCAAATTTTGCAATCGATTTTAGTTTACTCATATTAATTAAATTTATGAAGTATAATTTAAGAAATGAATGTGTACTAAATATTTATATTTATAAAGTTGGGGATTTTGTTTTTTACCGACCGACGAGATAGTAAGGGAGGTATTGTTTTCACACCAAATTTCACATGTGGAGATTTTTACATATCTCCACGAATCATGCATTTTCTTAACAGAAAAAAGTATTTTTAGCATGATGTCTGTCCGTCCGTCCGTCCGCATAGATGTGTACAGCCTGAACGGCTCAACCGATTTTGATGAAATTTGGTATATTTACTTAATGCATCAGTGGGATAAATTGATCAACTTTTGGTGCAAATCCGGAAACCGGAAGTGGTAGTATTAGCGATCGACGATAGGAAGGGAAGGGTTATTTTCATACCAAATTTCACATGAGGAGATTTTTTTATATATCATCACGAATCATGCACTTTGTATTGGTTTTATCCTCGGGAAAATCATATTTATTATTTTTTTCTTGCATATATATTATAAATAAAATAAAATTAAAAATGTTTATATTTATTATTTATGTATCCATGTTTTTTATTACATTAATAGATATATTAAAATTATTTGAAATTGTTTCTGTAGCTGCTAATTAATTTACTTCAAACTGTCGGTCGGTTCGGACCTGGCCACAGGTCAACTTATTTGTTTACATTTTTTTTGTTTACATCCGACATTTTGAATTTTTATATATAGGAATAATTTTGGATTATTTCATTCAAATTGTAGCAATTAGAAGCTCATAGAAATGATAATATTGTATTGTCATCGAGAGCAAAGCTGTTGGTGAAGTTTCAAGAAAATCCGATGATTGGAAGTCGTCGAAAAATCGATTGCAAGATTTTATGCATACACACAGACAAGAATACAAGTTAAGTAAAACGTGATAAAAATAGATATTTTTTAGATTTTATTCTTTCTCTGTCTCTTTTTCGCTTTAATCACGAAATACCCAATCTTTCTCCATATTGAAAATATATTCAAAACACTAAAAAAATAACGTAAGTAATTAATTAATATTTATTATAATTTATAATTAATAATAATTAATGTAATTTATAATTATAATTATAATGATACGATCGAAGATGCGCTGAAAACATCGCTTATTTATAATTATGCGCTGAAAATATGGGAAATTTTCAACTTTGACCGCCGATTTTTGACCATGTTCCCAACCGAATTTTAAAAAACCAAGACTACTTTACAATTATACTTTTTTAAGCTCTACTCGAATGCAAAATCAAAATTTAAAAAAATCGAAAATTTTTGGCGACAGACACAGATATTTAGATTTTATAAACGAACTAAAAGTTGAATATACAATAAACATATTTTTCATTCTTCAAAAGAAAGATATATTAGTATATATATATATATTATTCTCTTGTTTTTTGTTTTTAGTTAAACATTTTTTCTTTTAATTTTTTTTTTTTTAGTTTGGGAGTATAGTTGGTATCTATTAATTTCTACTGAATGCCAATCAATGGTATTGGAATTGGAAGGGAATGACACATGGATGATTGGAGTCTGTCTGTCCTGTAATTGAAAATAGAATGAAAGAACTGGGCGGCTGAGGCAAAAAGGTCCGATATCTGCTAAATATGGCCATGAGTGCTGTTCCAAGCCAAGTCGCTTAGCCAATTAGCAGACAGTGGAGTGTAAAGAAAAAAGATCAGCTGGTCCTTGGTTCGTTCATAAGCCGAGTCGACGAATGCCGATAATTGCCACGATGGAAAAACATGAATTATGTCTTTATCCATGCAACAACATTGCAATCCCCTCTACCCTCTTCACTTCATTTTCTTAGCTATGTTGTTTAACAAACATGCAGCCTCAACGAATTTGAAACTTTTACATATGTATGTCTCATATTCAAAAGGACATTCCTTTCAACAGAGTAAAAAAAAAAACAAAACAAACTAACAAACTCAAATTTATTACTTTCATTAAAATACTACAAATCCTGAGAAGTCAAATATTTTCGTTATGAATTGTTTTATAAGCAATATTAATACATTTGTTTATATCAGCCATTCAATGATCATATTTTATAAAATATTTAAAGGTAAATGAACACCGAATATAGAATATATGGTATAATTGTAGTATCAAAATAATTTCAAATAATAACACCATCTTCTTATTGGAGTTCAGAATTTGTATCTTTTTGAATTGGGTTTTCGGAAAATTTGTTTTAATCTTTTAGGATAAATTAAAACACAATATATTAAATTTCTGTGGTAATACTATATAAAATGTATCGTTGTTTTCAACGTTTTTAACCCATCTTTTAGAAGTTGCAGCATTGGCCAAAAATTAACCAAAAGTTTCAAGAACTAGTATATCTTATCTAGACCCTAAAGAAAATTGCACATTATGTAATTTTTTAAAAAAAGAAAAACCTTTACTACATTTTGATAGAATGTTCTATCTAAAGACCGGCTAAGGATGAATTTTTAATTAAGTACTTAAATACTTGCGAAGCTGTAGCTGAAAATAATTAATTGGAGATTCTCTTAAATATGGGAGAGGGAGATAAGTGATATTTATAATTAAATAGTAACCATATTTAGAATAAGAGGTTTCATAATCAATGAGTGAGGCGAAGGGTGTTATATCTTTGTCTTTATGTCAAAAAACACAGTTTTGTGATTATTTATTTTATTTTGTTTATATATGGTACCTGAAAAACCGAGCTTTCGCTCGATCCTTTAACAGATTTATTCAATTTATAAACTTAAAAAATTTTACAATTGTTTAATTATTTATTACAATTGTTAAATGGGTTTTCCAAAAATGAGCCATCAAAAATTTGTTTCCTAAAATGATACAAATTATTTAAAATAACTTGATTTTCATTTCAAGATAAAAAATATATTCAAATTTAGTTGATAAAATATTTGATCTTATATTATGTTATTATAATTAGATGACGTCAGTTTTATAGTATACTTTATAATAATAATAATATATTTGATATATAAGAAATCAATTTATTTATTTATTTTTTTGTCCACTGTCCATTTTTCAAATTGATATTTCATACTTAAAGATACTAATACTCTATTTTTATTTGACTCGCGGATAAAGATTGTCATTTTTGATGTAATTGCAAAATAAATTTTCATATTTCAAAATCCATTTGAGTGTACGATTGACGAACTTCTGTCAGAACTTCAGTCATTGATGTGCAAAATGATCACACATTAAAAACGAAGTTCAAAGGTATGAACCTAACAAAATTCTATGAATATCTTTCCGAAAATGAATACGGTCAATTAAAATCATATGCACCAAGGATTATTTCTGGATTTGGAATTACATACTAATGGGAAAAGACATTTTCGAAAATGAAGTATACAAAATCGCAATACAGAATATTTTAACAGATGACCATTTGAAAATAACTTTAATTATAATAAATATTAGCTTTGTACCCAATTATGATGAAATAATATCTCAAAAAAAAAAACAATTACATTTATCCCATTAATGCAAAATTTATTATTTAATTAATTAATTAATTTAAAATTTATTTTTTATTAGATTCTTCGTAAAGACAGTAAAATATATATTCTAACTCTGGCCCCCAGATATTTAATATTTTTATATTTAGCCCTTTCCTAAAAAAGTTTGCCGACCCCCCTGCTTTAACTGATGCAGTTATATATGCTTTACCATGCTGTGTACCGGCAAAGAAAACTCACTAAAAGGGGTTGCTTGATTAAGAGTGCAATTAATCACTTATAAAAATGATAGATGATTTCTTTACGACACAAATGGTCTTTGTTAATGAGGTGCCTCGAGCTCCAAATAATAATAACAATAAAATTTTTTTATTTAAATTTGAACAATATATTAAAGTACTCATAGAATTTTTTTTAATATATTCATACTTAAAACCAAATTGATAATCTATTAAACAATTTTTTTCAAATTGTTTTCAAATCCATAAATAAATAAAATAATGTGATGGAATAAATTTCTTATATCCCATGATTGCAATCCCAATTTCCATCCCATTTAATATCTTTTAAAATTGGGATAGAAAAAAAAATACAATAACCACACAAATATCTCTAAATATTCTCATTATATTAAACTTTTTATCAATTTAGAAGAAAATAACGTCTCTCTAAGATATTAAATATTTTTTCGTTCCAATTTGAATATTTGAATTTGAATTTTATTGATGCTATTAACGTTCATCGATCTGTTAAGAAGATAAATTTTTTCGGCAATTTAAATATATATTAAAAAAATACATATAAATATAAAATAAAATTAAGGGTTACCTTTTTAAGTCATTATACGATTAATGAATTTTAATTTTTGTTTTTAATTTTTTTAATGAAGTAAACGATATATAAAATGAATTTTATAGATATGATAAATATAATTTTTGTGTTTTTTTTTTTTCACATGATAAAAATAATTAAAAAACAAAATATTTTATGACTCGGAAGAATCGGTCACGGAACTTTTGAAATAATTTTTTTTTTTTTTTTTTTTTTTTTTGTTAAAACTATCCATAAGAATAAATATTCTACAATATAAAGTGAGATAAGAACAGGAATTAATGTTTCAAGTTGAGAGACAATATAGAAAATTCTCATACGTAACTACTAACAAAACAAAAACGGTTTATTTCAAAAAATTATGAGAAAAATTCTATCCTCGACTCTATTAATTGTAAGCAATTACTTGACAACTAATACAAATTACCTAAATTACATTATTTTTTTTATTAAATATTCCTATTACAATGTTGTTTTTTCCAAGTATTCCAGGTTCTTTTTCTCCATGAATGGACTCCTCCATACCACTTTTATCGAAAACAAGATATAATAAGTTGACCTGTGGCCAGGTCCGAACCGACCGACGGTTTGAAATAAATTAATTTCCAGCTATAGAAACAATTTCAAATAATTTTAATATATCTATTAATGTAATAAAAACAGATAGGGATACATAAATAATAAATATAAACATTTTTAATTGTATTTTATTTATAATATATATGCAAGACCAGGCTGTGACGTCATGAATGGGTGGATGACGTCATATAATTTTAAATCAAGAAAAAACTAATAAATATGATTTTTCTCGAGGATAAAACCAATACAAAGTGCATGATTCGTGGTGATATATAAAAAAATCTCCTTTGGTGTGAAAATAACCCTTTCTTTCCTATCGTCGGTCGCTAATACTACCACTTCCGGTTTCCGGAATTGCACCAAAAGTTGATCAATTCATCCCACTGATGCATTAAGTAAATATACCAAATTTCATCAAAATCGGTTGAGCCATTCAGGCTGTACAGATCTATACGGACGGACAGACGGACGGACAGACGGACGGACAGACGGACGGACAGACGGACGGACAGACGGACGGACAGACATCATGCTAAAAATACTTTTTTCTGTTTAGAAAATGCATGATTCGTGGAGATATGTAAAAATCTCCACATGTGAAATTTGGTGTGAAAACAATACCTCCCTTACTATCGTCGGTCGGTAAAAATATTAATTATTTTATATTAATACCAATTACTTCGTTTTATGTTATAATTATGAATGTACTAGATTTTAAATAAATAAATAAGATTATTTTTTAAATAATATAAAATTTCTTGATACTGGTGGGTAATTTTATTTATTTTTGAATCTTTATTTTAAACGATAAGGATGATAAATAAATACTTTAATTAATTAATTAATTAATTAATTAATAATATATTATATATATTATATTGAAAATCACATCAACTAATGAAGATTTATTTGAAAAGTAAGTAATTCGTTAAATTTTCCAAAAGATAATTTTTTATATTTTTTTTCTCATTAAAATAAAAATTTAAGATATTTATGTAATTTCTTGTTTATATATTTAGATAAGTATATTTTATATCTATTCTACAATATATAAGTATTTATCTATGATTCAGATTTAAATTTACTTTTAAATCTGTTGATTAATCAAACAAAACAAGAAAACAACAACAAAAAAATACATTTTATCTTTCGAATAAAATTATTTAGTCAAATTCATAAACATTCAAATGAAAGATAATTTTTTTTTATATATCTAATTTTATTTACAATTTAAGGATTTCAAATTTTTATGTAGATATTTAGCTGTTTATATTTAAATAAGTATATTTTATATCTTTTCTACGAGCTTTTCAAGTTTTTTTATTTCTCCTTTATTTTTTCATAAATATAGATAATATTCAAATAATAATAATAAAAAAAAATATTTAAAATTTAATATATAAGTATTTGATTTTTGATATCAAAATTAAAAAGAGGTCGATGACGCCTTAATGAAAGGTGGGGAGGGAAGGAGAGTATTTTTAGGAGTGGTCAAGGTAGGCTATTTATTTGATAAATATAATATACGAGATCTGTTCAAAAGTAAAGGTGAATTTTGAATTTTCTCGATTCGATTATCGAATTTTTTTTTTGTTATGTTGGTACACATGTTTCTCATCTGTTGAAATTATCAGCCATTTTGGATTAGTAGTTCGTTTTTGGCAACTGAAAAAGTTAGTCACGTTCTGTGTGTTCTTCGATTTTTTACTTAAAATAAGTTGACATGTGGCCAGGTCCGAACCGACCGTCGCGACGGTTTGAAGTAAATTAATTTCCAGTTACAGAAACAATTTCAAATAATTTAAATGTATCTATTAATGCTTTAAAAACAGATATGGATATAACATAAATATTTTTAATTTTATTATATTTATAATATATAAGTAATAGCTGGCTGTGACGTCATGAAGGGCTGGGTGACGTCATATAATTTAAAATTAAGAAAAAACTAATGAAGATGATTTTTCCCGAGGATAAAACCAATACAAAATGCATGATTCGTGGAGATATGTAAAAATCTCCACATATGAAATTTGGTGTGAAAACAATACATCCCTTACTATCGTCGGTCGGTAAAAATTGAATAATATTGCGTTTATTCACGGATGATATTATTATTTATGTAAACCGAGAAATTTTTATCTCCAGGAGAATTTTTGCGGGGACACTGGAACACAGAATACATATAAGAATAAGCAAAATGATCGTATGGGATTTGTATGTCAGCTAAAGAAAAAATATTTGATCTATCAAAATTAAAATAAGTTGACCTGTGGCCAGGTCCGAACCGACCGACTGTTTGAAGTAAATTAATTAGCAGCTACAGAAACAATTTCAAATAATTTTAATATATCTATTAATGTAATAAAAAACAGATATGGATACATAAATAATAAATATAAACATTTTTAATTTTATTTTATTTATAATATATATGCAAGACCAGGCTGTGACGTCATGAATGGCTGGATGACGTCATATAATTTAAATTTTAAATCAAGAAAAAACTAATAAATATGATTTTTCTCGAGGATAAAACCAATACAAAGTGCATGATTCGTGGTGATATATAAAAAAATCTCCTTTGGTGTGAAAATAACCCTTTCCTTCCTATCGTCGATCGCTAATACTACCACTTCCGGTTTCCGGAATTGCACCAAAAGTTGATCAATTCATCCCACTGATGCATTAAGTAAATATACCAAATTTCATCAAAATCCGTTAAGCCGTTCAGGCTGTACACATCTATACGGACGGACAGACAATATGGTAAAAATACTTTTTTCTGTTTAGAAAATGCATGATTCGTGGAGATATGTAAAAATCTCCACATGTGAAATTTGGTGTGAAAACAATACCTCCCTTACTATCGTCGGTCGGTAAAAATGTTTAGGAGATCTAATTTTATTTATTTATTTAAAATAAGTTGTACCACATGTTTATAATTAACAAAAATTATACATTAAGTTATTATAATTTTTTAAATAAGCTTAACTATATTTTATTTCTTTCCAAATATGATTTATCAGTACAATGATAAGAAAAAAATTTGATAATTCATTAATATTAAATTATTATTGAGTATAGTTATATTCGATTACAATATATTTATATTCATATGAAATAATTTCCATAATAAAAAAAAAATAAAATATTTTTATATTTGGTAAGCTAAAAAGAAATAATAATGAAAAAGAGTTATATTTTTACAATATATATAATTTTTTTTTGTGATGTTTACATTTTAATTTTAAATTGAGAAATTATAATAATAATTAATTCTACCTATATCGTAAAATATTTAAAATATATCAAAGTTTAAATTATGAAATTGAATATTTCAAAATGAAAATAAAAAGTTAAAGAAAATAATCGCGATATTCAATTATTTTTTTATTATTAATTAAATTAAAAAAAAAACAATTGAATATTTAATAGGGCCTCCTCCTTTCCCCATAAATTAGCCCTTCCAAGCCTCGCCTTCCGAAATTTAGAAAAAGTAATAATAAAGAAAGTTTGCCTTAAAAAAAAGATTAAAAAAAAATAAGGCGTTTGGTCTGTAGCCTCTTTGAATCAGCTGAGAGTGCCTTTGATTTTTTGGATTTCGAAATGAAATCGCAACATTCGGGGCAACCTGAAATAAAACCTACCTAGTAAGGGAGTGCATAGCCTCCATCAATATTGATGGAAGGCCCATGCTAATCGAAAAAGCCCTGCGCTCAAAAGGTAACCAACAATTTGTTCCTGTTCAGGCTAATCCCATGTTGGAACTTTGCTGAATTACCTTCCCGAATGCCCGTTCATCCAATCCACCTCAAATACACTCTCAGTAATACAAAATGGCACAATTCAGACCTGACATGCAATTCATGCAATCCATCCCTTAAATAATAGCATGGCATTTGTTTTATCCACCCACATTATTTATTATTATTTATTAATTCTAATCTAATCTATGAATTAGTATGATGAGAACATGCATGGATGTAGGAGGCAACCACCTGAAAATTCCTAGCAACTATATATATATATATATATCAAAAAATAGCCACCCTCCCTGTATAACGCATCGAAACCTACTAATTCTAAAAATACCTTTGTCTCTTCTGCCTCCTTTATCAATGCTTCTTCTTGAAAGATGTACTCTGAAATTCCCTAATCTCACTAAATTCTGTGATATAATTTAATATATTTCTCTATAATCTCCTAATGAATATTATCAAAAGCAAAAAATCATTGTAATTTAATTATACTTTCTATATTATATTAAACTTTACTTTAAATATTATATTTAAATTTTCTATTTTAAAGTGCGCCATGCTAAATAAATAACGATTATTACTTACATTTGGAGAGCTGTATTTCAATCATTTCATCGTCATGAAGGATGGAGAAGATAATTAAGAATTCAAATCAACATTCAGTAGCAGGAACGAAGATTGAAACATGAAATATAAGAAGAAAAATAACTTATTAGTTTATAATCAATAAATTTAAATTGAATTAAAAATAAAATTAATAATAAATACTGACCTCGCAGTTGATAAAGGGTTGATAATTCTCGCAGATTAAACTCGAAGAACAGCTCGTAGACTTGAATGGATGTCCATCACTCTCGCCTCGATAAAGAAAAAAATAATTAAGATTAGATATTTATATTATATACAGGAAATAAAAAAATAAGATATAAATAATATTAATAGGATTAAAAAAGTGTATAGATTTTTAAAAATATTATCTTCTGTAATATTAAAATACTAAAATTATTTTACATCCTATATAAAACTATGATTATATAATAAGTTATAATACGCATTTAATAGACATATAATAAAAATATCTTAGAAAACATCAGAAAACTAATTATGATTATATTATTAATTTCACGAAGATTTTATTCTGTTTAATTGATATATACGAGTAGGTAATAGAAATATTATTCATTTTTCAAAAGTGTTATAATAATATGAAATTGACAAAACAATATTCATATGAGATTTGAAAGGAACGGTGTGAGCGATGAGATTAGAAAGAATATATAGAATATTTAAAATTATATATTCCTATAAGAAGATAAGCAATTTATATTTTTTTGATTTATAATTATATTATATGAATTTTGAAAATAATCAGTACATCTTCATATTTTTTAAATAAATAAGTTTTAATAGGATTAATATATATATTGAAATTTAAAAAAAAATATTTCAATAAATATATTTAAAGAAAAATCCAATTTTGTATATGATTTTTTAATTTTTAAATAATTTTAATTTAACTTTTAATAAAATTTAATTAATGAGATCTGATAGAATATTTAAGATTAATTCTTTTCAAAGATTGGAATGAAAAATTTATAAATTTATTTGGGTATATGAATAAAAAATTATAAAAATGCACTTTATAAAATTTAATTTTTATTCAAATATTATGTTTTTTAAAGTTCACTAATCTTCCTTTTAATTAATAAAAATAAATAATAAAATTACAATTAATTCTTGATTAGCGACTGATTAAGGGATGATTTCAGTGGAGAGGCCGCTTAACGTCCTACACACACCAGTGAAAGGGAGCTGAGGGGAACTGAATCGTTCGAGTTGGCCGGCCGGCATGAGGAGGTCAGTTCAGGCGGCGGAGGGGCTTGGAGAGGGGCGAGCGGGGAGTGCAGAGGTGAGCGCTCTACTGCAAATTATTTCAAATAAAATACATATTAAAATAAAATAAAATAAACAAATATTAATTTTTAAAATTAGTGGTGTTTTAGAATACATCTTAAATCGAATCAATAAGTTTAATTCTATTAATTCTATTAAATAAATAAGCTTAATTTTATTCAAAGATCTTAATGAAAATTTAAAAAAAAATATATAAATATATCAGTAAGAAGTTCATTAATGAAATTATCATATTTTTTTTAAAAAAAAACAAGGAGGTGGCGTATTAATGTAAATGGTTGAATTTAAATTTAAAATTGTTTGCCGAATGCGATATAATTTTAATTTAATGTAAATATATTTCATAAAAAGAGGGTAAATGGTAAGTATTGTTCTTATCTTTGTTGGGATATGGTATAGTAAGTCTACATGTCATTGAGAAGATATCGATGAGTTATGCTTTTCTTTGCTGTGTTCTTAGCAAATTACGTTAAACAATTCTTTTCTAGTATGAATTTCTATTTAAATTCTAAAAAAAATTTAGTAAGTAATACATTAGTTACATACCCAATTAACATTTTATATATCTCAACCTTCTTTGGTTCCAGTATATTTTTCAGTTGGAGGAACTATTTCCAAAATAATTTTTTATATATGCAAATTAATTCATAAATCTAGTCCAGTTTTTTCTAAATTTTTTCAATTTGGTTCTTAAAAAAATAAGTTGACCTGTGGCCAGGTCCGAACCGTCGATGAAGTAAATTAATTTCCAGCTACAGAAACAATTTCAAATAATTTTAATATATCTATTAATGTAATAAAAAACAGATAGGCATATAACATAAATATTTTTAATTTTATTTTATTTGGAATATATAAGTAGTAGCTGGCTGTGAAGTCATGAATGGCTGGATGACGTCATATAATTTTAAATTAAGAAAAAACTAATAAAGATGATTTTTCTCGAGGATAAAACCAATACAAAGTGCATGAGCCGTTCAATCTGTACAAATCTATACGGACGGACAGACGGACGGACAGACATTATGGTAAAAATACTTTTTTTCTGTTAAGAAAATGCATGATTCGTGGATATATGTAAAAATCTCCACATGTGAAATTTGGTGTGAAAACAATACCTCCCTTACTATCGTCGGTCGGTAAAAAGGAATTCTACGAGGAAGTTATGCAACGTTTTCGTGAAGCAAAACGGCTCAAACGATCGGAATTGTGGAAAAACAAATTATGGATCCTGCAGCACACATCATTGCTTGTTCATGATTTTTTGGCCAAAAACAACTCCATAAACATGTCTCAACCACGGTATTTACCAGATTTGGCTTCCTGTGGTTTTTTCTTATTTCCAAAACTGAAGAGGCCAATAAAAGGAAAGCGTTTTGCCACAAGTGATAAGATAAAGTAGGAATTGAAGAACGAACTGATGGCCTTACAGAAATGCGCATTTCAGAAGTGCTTCGATAATTGGAAGAAGCGCTGGCATAAGTGCATTATATCTGAGGGAAATTACTTTGAAGGGGACAAAATGGATATTGATGAACAAATAAATACTTTTAGAAATTATTCAAAATTTTTCTTTTTTTTTTGAACAGACCATGTATATAGATATAAAATAATGGTTAAAAATAATTCCCATAGAGAAAATATTCAAGAGAGAAAAAAAGTGAATATAAAAAAATAGTAGATAGGAATTTATTAATTCGTCTTTTAAAATCACATTTATTAAGTAATTTTTAATTAGTACAACAAAAAATATTTTAACACCTTTTCTAAATGACAAAGATACAAATAAATTAAAAAAAGAGGGAACATTTTTCAAGTGTCCAAAAAACACAAAATTATCATTAATAAAATTTTAACTAGATGTTTAATGTTTTTTTTTTAACTTTTATATATAAAATTATATTTATTTATTATTCCATTGCAAAAAATATTACTTGGTAAGAAATAAATCATTTTAGGACATTCTTTTCACTTGGTTGTATTTTTTGTTTCCATTTGACAGGTTTTGTTAACTTTTGATATTTTTTTTTTATTTTTTATTTTTTTGTACTCTACTATAATTACTAAATTTATATTTATATAAAACAGTAATTTAATTAAACTAAATAAATTCGAAAAATTGTAATATATATATATTATCAACTCTAATTTAAATAAATTAAATTAGTTTTGGATTATAAATTCATTATTTATTTAAATTTTACACGATAGTATTAAATTATAGGAATGTGCGGGCGGTTGTTCCAAAATTAATGTGTCTTACTACGAGAACGAAAAAGTGGATAAGTTTATGAATAGAAGGGAGAGAAGGGATTAATTAATTAATAATAGAGTTTAATAACTCAATTCACTTATTGAAACATTTTGTTTTATTTTTAATCTGATATGTATTTAAATTTAAAAATAAATAAAAAAAATCAAAATAAATTATCTTTTCGGTTTAATTTCCAATTTAAAAATAAAATATAATTTATAATTAAAAATTAGGAATGGATATATTCATTGACCCCTATTGCTTTTAATTATTAAAGTAAAAAAAACAGATTATTTTCTGTTGCATAAATGAAATTCACTTCAAATATGTAAATTGGTGAATTGATTAATCTTTGATGAATCAAAGAAAGAAAGAAAGAATTTAATTTCCAAATTCAAAAAAAAAAAAAATCTGGAGTGTCTCGACTATCTCGCAAAATTGAATTGGATTAATTAACATATATTATATTTAAATTTAATTAATTATAAACTATAAATTAAAATTAATAATTAATATTTATTAAAACAGTGCGTGTTTGGCTTTTTGTTGATGGCACCACGTAATCTGCTGGCGCGTGATTTACAGCAGTGGTTCTTAAACTGTGGTCCGCGGACCCCTGGGGGTCCGCGAAGCCTTTACTGGGGGTCCGCGGTCCTCGGAAAAAAATCATCGTAAAAATATATACATATATAAATATTTAAAGTTCATTGTTTAACTATATCCTCCTAGAGAATTACGGCTATAATTTAATACTATTAATAATACTATTTTATTTTATTAAATTGATAATTATGTCAATTAATTTTTTGTGAATAAATAAACATATATAAAAAACTATATATAAAATTTGAATTTTCATCCATTCATTCATTTAAAATCATTTTTCGATTGTTCCTTTAAAATAACCCCTCTTAGGGGCTCGGAAGGGGAGGCATATAAGGGAATTTTCTTTCACTTTGTTATTGGGGAAAACCAGGGGAGGGGACAGTCTTACCCGGAAAAACCCAAATTGTCAGCGTCCACTCTGGGGTTTTAAACAGTTTTAAAGCAAATGTTAATTATAAGTTCATTTCTCAACGAGTTGTATCTTTAAATTATTTTTATTAATGTTAATTATAAGTTCATTTCTCAACGAGTTGTATCTTTAAATTATTTTTATTAATTTAATTAATTATAATTAAATTATAGCTAATAATAGTTTATTATAGCTAATAATTTTTTTTAATTTTTAGTGTAATTTGCATGATCATTATTTTATAAAAACACTAAACACATTTTGCAATTTCCCAGAAAGGCTGTTTTTGAGAGTAAGTATAAGTTAGTTTTATGAATAAAAAATATTTATTTTAATAATATTTTAGAATCAAATTACGAAATTAATAATATTTTAGAATCAAATTACGAAATTAATAATATTTTAGAATCAAATTACGAAATATATTTATTATATAAATTAATATTCATTTAAAATGATATTAAATCATTTATTTAAAATGATTTAAAACATTTATTAAAATGATTTAAAACATTCATTTAAAATGATATTAAAACATTCATTTAAAATCATATTAAAACATAGCTAGTAAATAATAATTCGTTATATTTATATTATATTTATATCATATTTATATTATTGTAGTTCAATGTTAATAAATTACTCCATAAAATGGATCGTTGGCTACAAACTGGTTCAACACAGAAACGGAAAGAATCAGATGATGAGGCATCAACAGCAAACTCTACCAAGAAACGAAAATATTCGGATGATTATTTATCATTTGGATTTACTTATATTTGCAACAATGATGTGGAAAGACCAGTCTGCGTTCTATGTCAGGAAAGTTTATCCAATGAAAGTATGAAACCTGCTAATCTCAGACGTCATTTACAAACAAAGCACAGCGAGCATGTTAGTAAGTCTATCGAATTTTTTAAAATGAAAAAAGAAGAACTTAATTCAAGTCAGAAATTGATGGTAAAGACGGGATCTGGTGGTATGAGTAAGAAAGCAGTAATGGCATCATATGAAGTAGCTCTACTTATTGCTAAAGCAGGAAAGCCGCATAATATAGCAGAGCAATTAATTCTTCCTGCTACAAAAGTAATTACAAATATAATGTTAGGAACTAAAGCAGCAAACGATATAAATTTGATTTCATTATCAAATGATACGGTTAAGAATAGGATTGAAGACATGTCATGTAATATAAAAGAAGAATTAATATCGAGAGTGCGCAAAAGTCACTATTACTCATTACAATTGGATGAAAGTACTGATGTCACTAATAATGCCAATTTGTTAGCTTTCATTAGATATGAGTTTGAAAATCAAATACAAGAAGATGTATTGTTTTGTGATTCACTACCTTCACGAACGACAGCTAATGACATATTTAACAGTTTGAATAATTTTATAACCGAAAATGAAATAGAGTGGCCAAAATGTGTTGGAATTTGCACTGATGGTGCTCGTGCAATGTCAGGTACAAGAACTGGATTGATTGCTCTTATTAAAAATGTTGCGCCTCAGGTTGTTTGGAATCATTGCTGCATTCACAGAGAATCATTAGCAGCCAAAAATATGTCACCAGATTTGAAAAGAACATTAGACGAAGTAGTTAAAATTGTCAATTTCATTAAGGCTCGTCCACTTAATTCCAGAGTTTTTAAAATTTTGTGTGAGGAAATGGGTAGTCAACATACACATTTATTATTACATACAGATGTACGTTGGTTGTCCCGCGGGAAAGTACTCATTCGCCTTTTTGAGCTTCGAGATGAAATACGATTGTTTTTAATAGATGCGCATTTTGAACTGACCGAATGTTTCAATGATTTTATCTGGTTAGCTAAGGTGGCTTACTTGACTGATATTTTTACAAAATTGAACGAACTTAATTTGAGCCTGCAAGGTACTGTTGTAAATATATTTAAAGTTGAAGATAAAATAGAAGCAATGATTAAAAAAATCGACTTGTGGTCGAAACGCATCCAGAACGGTGTATATGAGTCTTTTCCAACTCTCAATGATTTCATAGAAAGCTCCAGTGAAAAATTGCTTAATCAAACGCGTCAATTATTTGTTGAACATTTAATTACTTTGAAAAGCAACTTCAGGAAGTATTTTTCTACTCCTGATCCTTGCAATAACTGGATCAGAGATCCATTTAATATGGAAATTACAAATGCTAAACATTTATCTGCACCTGAACAAGATATTCTCGTGGAATTATCATGTGATACAACTTATAAACTAAAATTTAACAAAACTGAATTGAGCAACTTTTGGTTACTTCTCAGGTCAGATTATCCTGCGCTTGCAAATAAAGCACTTCAACACTTGATTCCATTCTGCACAACATATTTATGCGAACAAGCTTTTTCGGTACTATTTTATATTAAGTCTAAATATAGAAACAAATTAAATGTAGAGCCGGATCTTAGATTAAAAGTTTCCAATATTAAGCCAGATATTGAGATTCTTGTTTCAAGAAAACAACTGCATACATCTCATTAAATATGTAAGTTATATTTAATGAGATAGATGCAGTTATTTTTTAAAATATTTCTTATTTAATATTTTCTGAAAAAAATTATAAAATATTTATATGAATTTAATGTAAGTACCCATTATAATTTGTGAGATTTGTTGCTATGACAATGTTTGTATTTTCTTTCTTCAATATTATAATTTCTAATAAAATGTGTTCTACAATATGCAAAAAAATCGTTATTCACCAATCACTGTTAGAAATATTCATCATATATCCTTGTCCTTATGAGATCGTAATCCAGAAATTAATTAATAAAATGACGTAAAGTACCTAAAGTTGTGATGGGGGTCCGTCAAAAAAAATTTTTTCAAGTGGGGGTCCGTGGAGTACATAAGTTTAAGAACCTATGATTTACAGTGTTAAAAAATTAATTCCGGTACCTTCAGCGAATCAATCAAGCTGAAATTCTATATATAGTAGTTTTATACAATTTTTAATCATATGAAAAACTATCAAACATATCTTTATTTTTACAGTCAGTTTAGAGGAAAATAAGTTGACCTGTGGCCAGGTCCGAACCGACCGACGGTTTGAAATAAATTAATTTCCAGCTACAGAAACAATTTCAAATAATTTTAATATATCTATTAATGTAATAAAAAACAGATATGGAAACATAAATAATAAATATAAACATTTTTAATTTTATTTTATTTATAATATATATGCAAGACAAGGCTGTGACGTCATGAATGGCTGGATGACGTCATATAATTTTAAATCAAGAAAAAACTAATAAATATGATTTTTCTCGAGGATAAAACCAATACAAAGTGCATGATTCGTGGTGATATATAAAAAAATCTCCTTTGGTGTAAAAATAACCCTTCCCTTCCTATCGTCGATCGCTAATACTACCACTTCCGGTTTCCGGATTTGCACCAAAAGTTGATCAATTCATCCCACTGATGCATTAAGTAAATATACCAAATTTCATCAAAATCGGTTGAGCCGTTCAGGCTGTACACATCTATACGGACGGACAGACGGACGGACAGACATCATGCTAAAAATACTTTTTTCTGTTTAGAAAATGCATGATTCGTGGAGATATGTAAAAATCTCCACATGTGAAATTTGGTGTGAAAACAATACCTCCCTTACTATCGTCGGTCGGTAAAAAATGAAAATGTGGTAAGTAATGGTCCTTTTCCGGTTGAGCTACATTTCTCAAAAGTTGTCAGAAAACTACGAATTTTGAATAATGCCCGTATACCAAATTTGATGATTCTAACTCAAACCGTTGCGTAATCTTCTCTACATACACACATACACACACACACACACATTTTTCTCAACCTTAGTGAAAATGATTCAGGAACCTTCAAAACGTATAAAAACATCAAAATCTCGACATTGAAAAATTTCGTGATCGCACTACTATCTGTTACGGGGGATAGTAAAAAAACAAAAACAAAAAAAAAATAAAATTATTCAAATTCTAATTTAAAATGTGAGTATTTGATAACTGTGGTATCTGGGTAACAAAAATGATTACTTGGATTCAATAAAAATATTGTTTTTTCTTTAGGATCTTATTTGGGGAAAAAAACTTAATTTTTGTATTATTTATATTTTATTATCATTATAATCATATAATTAATTAATATAATAATAATGTTATATATCATTTAAATAATTTATTTCTCCAATGGCCATAACCAAATAAATAAAAACAAAATATTCAATAGACTTTTTCTTTTCATTTATTTATTTATTTATTTATTTTTTATTAATGTATCATTCGATTGATAAATACTCATTTTTATTCTATTGACGTTTGAAATTCGCTCATTTCTTTTTCCTCACTGATTTATGATAATATTTTATACGAATATAGCCTTTTAAAATACAGAGAAGCAAAACCCAAATGGTATGTTTAATTATTTGTAAATGGTAATATATAATCGATATAAATAAATACAGCCTGTACTAGAATGGATACTTGAGCTTTAGTAATTAAATTGCATTCGAAGAAATGTCTTCCAGGTATTCGAATATCTTCCGTTGATGGGCAATAACAACCGATGATGTAAAAGCCATATCCGGATGGGTAATCGAAATTGGATACTGATTTTAATAATTAAAATTAATTTACAAAAGAGAAAATTTGTTTTTCTGAAAATATTTAAATTCTATTCGACAGTGTTAAATCTATAAAATCATTAATGGGATTTTAAATACTAGCTTCTGCCCCCTGTACCCCCGATGTAATACATAGTGATTTGTTGAAAGTGTGTATGCCAAAGGTTTTAATTCAATCAGTAAATTTTTTCTCTCATTTGGATCTGTATTTTCACTCAAATTTGCAAATTGCACTATTTTTCAAAATATAAATTTAAATATAAAAACTATGACTTACTTTGTTTTAGAAAATATTAATCAACTAGGAGTAATATTCAATTCAATTTAATTTTACTTTTAATATTATTGAATATTAGAATTTAAATATTATAAACATTCTTTGTATGAAAATTTTTAGAATTATTATTTTTAATTTGAAGGTCAACTTCTTAACTGAGCCACCAGAGGCGCCACATGGAGCGTAGTTTATATTGGGGACGGTTTTTTGTCCATAACTTTGGAACGGATTAACTTTTTTGAAATTTTCAACCTTATACCATATCCTTGGGCTTGGCGGTTCTAATGATACCCGATCCATTAAGATCATTGAAGCCGTTTAGGAGTTCAGGATTGCGTAGTCTTTTAATTATAATTATATATATAAAATATATAATATATATATCATGGGTAATTGAAGTTTGCCGGTTTTTTCGATAAAGAAAATACTTAATTTTTAAGGAATCTCAAAAATTATTTATTCAACATATTGACAATGGGATTCTAAACACTTCGCCTATGTTTTAGGCAAATTGTGAATACCATCTCAAAAAACTTTCTCTTTCGAGCCAAACCATTCGTCAAACCATTTTTGGACTTCTTGAAAATTGGCAAAGCGCTGCTCTGCGAGTGGGTGTTCCATCGATGTCAAAAGGTGATAGTCGGAGAGGGCGAGATCTGGAGAATACTGTGGATGCAATAATATTTCCAAATTAAGTACTTTGTGTTCTCCACTAGTTTAGTGGTATGAGACGGCACGTTGTCATGTTTCAAGATAACTTTGGCATGTTCGTTATTTCATATTCATATTTATAAGAAATTGTATCTAAAATTATCTATATGAATACAATTATTAAAATTTATTGGATTATTTCATTATACATGGTTTTTCTAGTGTATTGTTAAACACTTTTTAAAATGATTGCAAACTGCCGAAATGACGAGCCTCAATTTAGGACATCGATGGAACACCCACTCGCAGAGCAGCGCTTTGCCAATTTTCAAGAAGTCCAAAAATGCTTTGACGAATGGTTTGGCTCGATAGCTCAAATTTAAACGTGAAAATAACACGGAAAATTTCTCATAATAATAAAAACTTTCAAGAAAACCTAAACGAACAATTATATCTATAATATATATATATATATAAGATTATTTTATTTTAAATTTTTATAATTTAATAATTAGATAATCATTGAAGGAGAAAATTTTAAAAAAATTATCGTTTATTATTAACAATAAGGCCGTGTCATTTGCAAAATCATATATATATATGTTATTTTCTATTTCTTGAAATCTTTAGTAAAATAATGATTTGTTAAATATAATTATTAATATATATAATTTTTCTGATATTGTTTTAAATATTATTTTTTTATAAAATAATAATAATAATAAATAAAAAAATCCTATAAAATTAAATTAAGTTTATATAAGATTATAAATTAATTAAAAAAGTAAATATTTAATTTAAAAATAAAAAAGAAATTACTTAATATTATTATTTATTATTATTATTTTTTGTATTTAAAAATAAATAATAATTATATATAAATTCAAATATATAAATTCAAATTTTTCCAACAGACTGAACTTAATATTATTTAAGAAAAAAAAATAACTCGATATTCAATTTGAATAAAATTAATTTACACTTGAATATTAATATATTGATAGATAATAAAAAAGTGGTTTAAATATATAATATATAAGAAACAACTAAACAATATAAGTTATTTATTAGGAGTATATTAGAGACAGGTGTTTGTTCTATTTCATTAGCATTTTTAACTTTATATATATATATATATATATATTTAATATTAAATTATAAATTCTCTGATTGGTTAGAAGCATTTTATCTTCTTCTTTCAATGACGATATCCATTTTCATTATTTTCTAAGTTTTTTTATTTTTGATTTTACTAAATACCAGGTGTTGAAGAATGAAACTGGAATTTTTGTTGTAAAAAATTACACGTGTTTTTACGATATTTTTTTTTTTTTTTGAAAAGGATAAAAAGTATTTTATTCCAAATAATCTCCATTGCTATTTATACATTTTGCTCTTCTATACAGTAGTTCATGACTAAAAAACTATTTAGGGAGGTATTCTTTTCAATGTTTTTGGTCACTGTTATAAAGGTTTTACCAAATTTTAGTATCTCATAATAGATTACACCAGGGATGTCCAACCTGCGGGACGCAGGTTGGACCTATAACTACGCGGCCATGGAAAAAAAGGCTGCAACATTATATGTTAATAATTATTTAACTAACTAATTATATAATTTAACATATTCTGGTAATTTTGCGGCCCAGTTAAATATTTAAGTTTGCGATGCGGCCCATTAAATTAAAAGGTTGGACATCCCTGGATTACACCTTTCTGATTCTCTTTTCAAAGATTGCCCTATGATATGACATTTAGGATTTTCATTGGTATAAAACATATAATATATATGTTTAATTTCATTTTCTTATTTTTTTAGTTTCTTTGTTTTTTTCAGAAATATTTAATTAATTATGTTTCGTTTTCTTCTTGATTAATGAATTTTGAAAGTAAAGACCCTCTTCCAATTGAGCTTGCTACATTTCTCAAAAATTGATAGAAAACTACGAATTTTGAATAATGACCGTGTACCAAATTTCATGATTCTAGCTCAAACCGTTTTTGCGTAATCTTGTCTACATACACACACACACACACACAGAGGCATTTTTCTCAACCTTAGTGAAAATGACTCAGGAACCTTCAAAACGTATAAAAACATCAAAATCTCGAAATCAAAAATTTTCGTGATCGCTCTCTGAAGAGATAGTAAAAAGAACATTATTTCAAGTTTAAACTTTCTGTAGTGCATTTATGAAATTCATGACTTGTAAATTTCTCAACCAACCAGATTAATATCTTTTGAAACAAAATTTATATGTTAATTTCAATAGTTAGTTACTCTCGTGCCCTTCTTGTATAAGTTTATTATTATTTTAAAATTTATATTTAATTTGAAATAATTAATTACTAAGAAAATTCGATTTTCATTTTCTTATACCTAAATGGCATTGACATTAAGATTTTAAATATTAATTAAAATATTTAAATTATTAAATAATTAAAATCGAAATTTCTTTTAGATGGAGATAATTTTACTATAATTTTGTTATTATTTTTTAAATTGTAAAAAACATATTATAAATAGTTATTTCAACAAAGAATAATTAAGTCTTTTAATGGTTTTATTTAAAATTATATAAAGATAAAAAATTAATTGATGAATAATTAATGAAAACATAAAAAAATAATTATAGTTTTATTTACATTATTTGAATGAAAATAAAATTTAGTTTTGAGAAAAAAATTATCTATGTATAGTATTTATTTAGGATAATAAATGTCATGACTTTTTGAAAACATTAAATATCTTAAGATCTTTATAGTTAAGTAAAAAGTAATATAATTGGTTTCCTGGTGTGTGTTTATAAGAGTTTAGGTTGAATTAATTAAGTTCAAATTCCAAAGTAAATCCCAATGGATTCTAGATGAAAAATGTAATTGAATTTTGTACTCTATGTGAATGATTAATCAAAACCATGTGTAACAAATATGTATGTGAAAAATTTTTAAAATTTAAGAATTCAAGTAAATGCTGTCAAGCTTACAACCAACTAATTAAATTTATCAACGCATTAGTAATTATAATTTGATTTCAAATTAGTTTACAAATGAAAACTAAATGCGTCCAACGTTTTTCGTTGTATATGAACCAATTCTTTTGTCAAAACTTTGTCAGGCTTATAGAAAAATTATTTTATTCTTTTTAGTCCATGAGAAAAACGTTATTTTATAATTTTTTTTATATTTATATTATTTAAATTAATTATTCAAGACAGGAAAACAGCTGAATTTTCCACTTTTACATTTAAATTTTTCAATTTTTAGTTGTGTAGAATTCATCTCTTGATCACAAAAAATAAACTAAAAAAACTCTTGAGAATATTGCGAGTGTAGCGTGAACATACTGACAAGTACGCGTATATATTGTTTTATTTATATAGATATCTATCGGAGAAATATATCCATAAAGGGATTTTTAACAATTTCAAAGAATTTTATCTTCTAAGATTTAATTTAATAAACCAAAAGCTACCGCCATTCTATAAAATGTATATACATATATTTTTCTAATTTGAAAATTTTTACACAATTAAATTTTCTTGATTAGTTATATGTTTAAAACAACCACACAATCAATATAATTACTTCATTTATATATTTGTATTTCTTTTGCAGCCCCCTCTTCTTTTTCATTAACCAAGTTTAATTAACGCTCCCAGTTAACTAATAACCGTCCCCATTTATTCTCAATTTACGCATCTTGGTTTACTTTCTATTTTTTATTTTTATTTTATTTTTTTTAATTGAAACCCGGTCTCCCTTATAAAACAAAAACCTAAGCGAATGTGCACATGGACATATCAATTATGTTGCAGACATCTGGTTGCACATACTAATGTTTACTCCTGGGTACCTATCACAATCCAAGCGCTTCTTCTATTTGTTCTTGTTATTAAAGGATTTTTCTAATATCATGATCGGTGCACGTAGCCACTGGTCATAGTTTTGAATCCATATATAGTTTGACATTTCACCATAAATGACCATTCGGATGGATACCTTCTGACGGAAAAATATTCCAAAATAAAAAAGAAAAATTATATATATATATATATATAAATTAATTGGAATGAAATGATTCTCATACTCTCAATTAAAAATATTCTTCTTTATTTATTTTATTTTTTGCAAAACATTTATATGAAATTTAATTTATTATATATATATATATATATATATATATATATATATTGGTATTTTTACCCAAATGGTAGCATCAATTGTCTCATTTGGAAGTATATAATTAATTATTAAATAATAAAATGACTTGTGGAAATATTATTTAATATTTATTGATCAATAAGTTCATAAAATAGTAAAGAAAAGTTCACAAATAATAAATAAAATACTTTTAAGTAAAAAAAAAAGTTAAATAAATAAAACTATAGTCATTTGATTGATTAACCATATATTTACCTTATATATATATATATGTATAAAATCCAAAATAAATATATATATATATAATCTCTTAAAAATAGTGTCGTTTTTTTTAATTTTAGAACTAAATATATTCTTATATTTAAAAACAAAAAAAATAATTTAATGTATCGGATAATAAAGGAAAATTGTTTGGAAGTGTCCTTCCCCCAATATGGAAAATATTTTTTCATATTAGTGTCGCGAAATTATCTTTTATTCTACTAATCAAGTTAATGAATTTATCTTTCATATAGTAATGTGTTATTTCAAGTTATAGCGTTGCTGGCTTCACATGAGTACATGAATTTACTTTCCACTTATCAAACCTTTCATGGGTAGTTTCGGCGATGGTTTTTAAATTCAAACACAAAATAAATTACCCAATTTGGTCAAAATTTTACAATAGTATAAGTATTAATAGATGATACTTAAGTATATTTCCAATAAAAAAAGCTTTTCTTGAAGAATCTAATATTTATATTATTATATAATATTTATATTTAATACGGGGGCAGATCAATAAGTCCGTGAGTTTTTGAGTTTCCTGTCTCTTAAATGAAATGGTAACACTGCTCCTGTCATTAGTCAACTATCAGCTGACTCCTGTCGAAATTTGATTCAGATGGGTCTTTTAGTTTTTTTTTTGACATCCATTAATACCAGACTACTTGGTGATTTCAGAAGAAAATGGAAAATAGTGAATTTTCATGAAAACATATAAATTGGGATACGACTTACTCCCTCATCCGCCCTATTCTCCTGATTTAACCCCGAGGGATTATTTCTTGTTTCCAAACCTGAAGAAATGGCTCAGCGGAAAGAAATTTGACCCTATCGACGAAATCATCTCACAAACAAATACCTATTTTGATGTCCTCGACAAATCTTATTTTTTTAAAGGGACAAAAAAATATGGAGAAACGCTGGACGAAGTGTATAGAGCTCAAAGGAGACTACGTTGAAAAATAAAATAACATTTTATGCAAAAACTTGTTCATTCAAAAAGTCACGGACTTATTGACCTGCCCCGGTATATTGTAAATAAAACTACATACAGTTTACCTTTAAATGAACCAAGTCTTTATTATATATTCACTGTAAATAAAATAATCCATTTGAATTTATTCAAAATTTTGGTGGATTAAATAAAACTTTCATATACTCATATCATTAAAAAAAAATTTGAAAAATTTGAAAAGACTAGATCTGAAATTATATAAATTAGAAGATCTAAACCTAAAACAAAAGAGAATAATGAGATAATTATAGATTAATTAATTTTTTAATGAATGTCTATTAATTAAATTAAAATAAATATTCCATAAATAAGAAAAATATTATACTCGTATATTATAAATAATATATATTATGGTGATAATGATTATAAATTAACAGTATTAAACTACAACTGTTCCAAGGGAAGATTTATATGAATTGGTTCTTCTTTGTATACATTTTAATTTGACGCTATCAGATATAATTATCATGAAAGGACCTCCATTTAAAGAAATTTCAAAACGATATGTGATTAATCTTAATTCGTGTTGTTGTTCGTGTGTTTCAATGTGTTTGTGTAGGTGTATAACTGCGTAGATGTCTTTGTGGAATAACTAAATCGAAAGATTCACCAGCTATGATAGATACTGATAGTCACTTGGAATCGAACAGCGGTCATATAAATGTTGCACTATAAATCAACTTAACGCCGATTAATTGCGTTGAGATCTGGAAATTTTTTTTCTCTACTCCCTCATTTCATTTATTTTTTTATTTATTTATTTTTTTTTTTTTTAAGAGTGGCATTAGTAGGATCAAGCGCTGCAGGTGCAAAGACTCTTAACCATATCTAGTTCACAATATAAATATTCTTTGATAATTTTTTATAGCAATTAGATTTAAATTAATGTCAAAAAAATTCCTTTGACTTTTGTAAATTTTACGTACTAGAGAATTAATATCAAAATAATTGAATTATTAATTAAATTTAAAAATAAATAATTAAGATTTAGTGACTTTTGTGATTCTCTGAATACAATGGGAGCATTTTGGTTCGCATTTATTTGAAATACATATTCTTCTGAAAAAGACACTATTTAAAAATAAAAATTAATCTATTTTATTAACTTATGAAATCGAATGAATATATAGGAATTGATGATATTTTATAACTTATATATATATATATTACAAAATACAATATTCTAAAATGAAAATTATTATATATTTATATATATATATATAAGATAAATACAATATGGTTAATCAAACAAATGACTATAGTTTTATTTATTAAACTCCTTTTTACTTAATTGTATTTAATTTATTATTTGTGAACTTTTCATTAGTATTTTATGTACAATTTTTTGATCAATAAAAAATAAATAATATTTCCACAAGTCATTTTATTTTTCAATAATTAATTATAAAGTTTCAAATGAGACAATTGATGCTACCATTTGTTTAAAAATATCAAAATATATATATTTCTATTATAAATTAATTTTCATATAAATGTTTTGCAAAAATAAAATAAATATAGAATAATAATAATAATAATAATTGAGAGTATAAAAATCATTTAATTCTAATTAATTTATATAACTCGAAAGTTCTTTGTTGCAGCTACCACATTTTTCCAAGTGTCCCTGTCCTTAACTACACCCATCCAACTCATATTTTCACCCATCTCACTTACATCCCTTCCTACATTGTCCAGCCACCATATCTTCCACCAAACGTTTCCCATTCGATCTCCCCATAAAAATACCCTTCGCCATTCTTTCCTCTCCTATTCTAGCCACGTGCCCTGCCCATCGCAGCCTTCTCGATTTTATAACTCTAACTAAGTTTGAAGATGCATAGAGATCTCGTTATGTATTCTTCACCATTCCCCGGTAACTTCATCTTTCTTTGGCCCATAATTACTTCGAAAAATCCTTTTCTCAAATACTCTAAATCTACTCTCGTCTTCCAGGGTCATAGACCATGCCTCACACCCATATAATACAACCGGCAAAATAATTATTTTATATATTTTAATTTTGATTGCCCTTGATAATAATTTTAACGAGATAAGCCCCTTTACTGCAGGATAACAGGCGCTACCCAAATATATAAAATACAATTGGTACATTTTATCTATTTCACTAATATACAGTTAAGGGATTTCAAAAAATAAAATTCTGATAGAATATAGAAGTTATCAGTGAGAGATACTTTTTTTTAGAATTTAAAATTTATAATAAATAAAAAGTTTACTACTTTTATTTTCTATAATAAAAAGTATATAGGTATTCTATTTGTATTTATTTATTATTTATTATTAATCGTGTAATAAATTTCATTTCAAAGAAGTGTTTTTATTATTATTTTCATTAAAAAAAAATATGAATGTATAATCTTTTGTAACCATTGTGCAATTTCAGTTCCCCTCCCCCGTTGCCCGTCCCGACCTCCCTTGCCACCCCCACCTACCTTGCACAAGTGTTTCTTTAACTTGATGAATGTTTTGTGATAAATCAACACAGCGCCAATAAATCGTCAGTGTTTTTTATTTCAATGTGCTACAGCTTCAGGTCATTCGTATTTTTTTTTATCCCCTCTCTTTTTTTGTTCTTTCCTTCCTTCTCAATGGCAAATTTAAAATATGATCTTTACGTATATTATAGACGGATTCGTTATACTCTATTATTATCTGTTAGTTAGTTTCTGATCGCGTAGGAAGAAATACTCTTTTTATAAAGCCGCAAATTTATTATTCGCAATCAAATAGTCTTATTTTATCCGCCCCAACCACTTTACCATTTGGCCCCTAAATTTTATTTATTATTATTTAATTATTAAATATTAATAAAATCATAAATATATATATATAATAGGTCTTCATGGTATATAAATTGATCATTAAAATCATTTTAATCAAAATAAACTATTTATTTATATATATCTTATCTTATTATACTATTTTTGAAATATTAAACTTTCGAGTTCCGCAGAGCTACAGAGATAGATAGATAGATAGAAAATATACATTTTTTTATTGCTCGACCCTTTAAAAAATATTGATATACAATTCTTTAATTATTTATTATAATTATTAAATGTTACATCATTGCATCAATCTGATTAAAATGAATAAAACTTGTGGTCCTCACTAATAATAAATAATATTAAAAATATTTAAATAATATTTTAGTGAAAAAATATAAAAAATTATAAAACTATCAAAAAATTAATTAATAAAAGAACAATGAATAAATAAATATTAATTAATAATTTAATAAATAATAAACACGAAAATAGATAAAAAAAAAATAACATAAAATAAAATTAACTAATAAAAATTTATAAGAATTAACAAAAAATCAAACGGCAAAACAGATTAAATAAGTTGACCTGTGGCCAGGTCCGAACCGACCGACAGTTTGAAATAAATTAATTTCCAGCTACAGAAACAATTTCAAATAATTTTCATATATCTATTAATGTAATAAAAAACAGATATGGATACATAAATAATAAATATAAACATTTTTAATTTTATTTTATTTATAATATATATGCAAGACGTCATGAATGGCTGGATGACGTCATATAATTTTAAATCAAGAAAAAACTAATAAATATGATTTTTCTCGAGGATAAAACCAATACAAAGTGCATGATTCGTGGTGATATATAAAAAAATCTCCTTTGGTGTGAAAATAACCCTTTCCTTCCTATCGTCGATCGCTAATACTACCACTTCCGGTTTCCGGAATTGCACCAAAAGTTGATCAATTCATCCCACTGATGCATTAAGTAAATATACCAAATTTCATCAAAATCGGTTGAGCCGTTCAGGCTGTACACATCTATACGGACGGACGGACAGACGGACAGACGGACGGACAGACATCATGCTAAAAATACTTTTTTCTGTTTAGAAAATGCATGATTTGTTGAGATATGTAAAAATCTCCACATGTGAAATTTGGTGTGAAAACAATACCTCCCTTACTATCGTCGGTCGGTAAAAATTGTTTTTAAAATATCATAAATATACTAACAAAGTTAAATAATAATAATATTTGCATACATATTTTAATATAAATTTTTAAATATTTACATCAATATCAGATAATAATAATAATAATAATAATATAAATACTATTTTTTGAGACATTATATTTTCACTTTTATATATTAATATATTATTATTAAAATATCTAAATATACTTTAATATATTTCATTTATAATTTTTCGTAAAATTTCTTCTTCTCTAAATTCATTCATTGATGTTAAATATTTCCATATATTTATTATTATCATCAGTAACAATATATATATATATATACCATATAAAATTCGAAATTTTTCAGATATCTTTATAAAATATGCATCATATTTAGATATTTTCGTTGTTTCCCATATATTAGTACTATTAGTAGATTCAATGTAAGTATAGAATGGACGAAAGTCAATTGTCGTTCATTGACATTGGCAGGCATTGATGGCCATTGAGAAGGCGACTATGCCTTTAGCCAGTTAACCTTCGTCAGTCATTTCATCTTAAGTTGATGATCGATGAACAAAAACGCGACCGATCAACATTCAAGACGAGATTCCGACATGTGTGTCTGTGTATCCATTGGTGTGATTGTGTGTGTGTGTGTCGCGTTTGCGATTCGTCAGGTGGACAACGAAGAATGAGCCATACAGCTACAAATGAGAAAGAGAGAGGGTGAAAAACTTGAATCTACTTATATATATATATATATATATATATATATATTGTTTATTAATTAATACAATAGAGCTTGAGAAAAGTATTTGGGAACTCGGGATGGTACGGTTAGAATAACAAACCAACCAACTGAGATTCATTAACTGTTTTAATTTTTTTTTCCTTTTGAAATAAAATTAACTACGGAATGTTTAGATATTTTCAATAAAAATATTAAAAGATTAGGATTTGATGTATAAGAGTATACATAAATTAAAAATGTTTTCTTGTTTTTTTCAATTGATATATACATATATATTACATATATTACATATATACACATATATTCAAAAGAAAAGGTGAATTTTGAATTTTCGTGGGCTGTGTACATTCGATTATCAAATTTTTTTTGTTATGTTGGTAGACATATGTTTCTCATATGTTAGCATTATCAGCCATTTGGGATTAGTAGTTTGTTTTTGACACCTGAAAAAGTTCATAAGAAAAGCTGTGTTTTTCGATTTTTTAAAGAATCTGATTTAAATTTAGAGTTAAAAATGGAATAAAGTGCTCCAACGAACTTAAAATGTTGACTATGGCATTCGGTAAGTCTACTTTGTCTCAAAAAAATGTTTATAAGTGGTACAAGGTATCGAAAAAAGCACGCCAAGTTCGATCAAATTTACTCACTGTTTTCTTCGATTACAATGACATGGTGCATCATAAGTTCTTGCCAACAGGTCGTACTGTTAACAAGGAATACTACAAGGAAGTAATGGAAAGTTTGCGTGAAGCAATTCGGCTCAAACGTTCGGAATTGTGGAAAAACAAATCATTGCTTGTTCGTGTTTTTTGGCCAAAAACAACAACGTAATCATGCCTCAACCACCGTATTCACCAGATTTAGCTTTGAATAAATAAATACTTTTCTAAACAATTCAATATATATATATATAATTTGAAAAAATTATATAAATGTAATTATATATTCATGTAATTCAAAATTTAGTATTTTTTTCAAATTTCCCATACAAATTTAAATATTCAAAATCAACTCTAATATATTTATATTCAAATAAATAAACATATAAATTAATCATGATTTATTTTTTTAAGACATCTACTCAACCCTACTTGAATAGAAAAAAAAAAATAGAAAATCAAATTATTATCAATCTTTCTTTAATAATAATAATAATAATAAAAAAACAATATAAAAAGATAAAAAAAGTAAGTATGAAGAATCGTTCTTCTTTTCGGATTATTCATTTATATTGAAGATTGATGATCTAATGCATTTCATTAACATTTAAATCGGCGTAGGTAAAAAAGGATCAACCATTTCGAAATTGCTTAATTGCACCAAACATCGCCCTTTAAATAAAAAAATAGTTTTTTTTTAAATAATCACCCAACTTCATAAATATTTATATTATATTTATTCTATATATATATATATATATATATATAGAGAGAGAGAGAGAGAGAGAGATTAGACTATATATATATTATGTCATATTTGGTACAATTAGAATGGTTCGTTGTCTTTATAATTTCCATAATTTATCACGCATCTCATGTTTGGTAGTTGTAAAGTACTTTATTGCAAATTTTCATGCTTCATGTTAACTATATTCATTATAATACATTCACATTAATAATTTATATATTTCTTATATATAAGCATATATTATTGACATTGATGGTATGAATTCTCATCTTCTGTGATGTATTATTATTTTATTTGTTTTATTTTTTTGGTGTTTTATATATAAATATATATAAAACTTCTATCTAATAATAATATACATATTTATTATATATTCAGGGAGAGGGGCTATTCAATATAAGATGATTTTCATATATTTGTTTTCAACAACAATAGGTCATTCAATATTATATCTATCTTTCTAGAGAAAGAAATATTAGCCTTTTCAGTGGTTTAGTGGTTAGCATGACAGTCTACCACAGTTCGAGTTCGGGCCTAGGGAAATTCAATAATTAATAATTTCTCTTTAAAGCTCTGCATGATCCTCATGGTCTATCCACAAATAATAATAATAATAATAAAAAGAAATATTAATTTTGTTTTATTAATTGATATTTTGAATAATAATAATAATATTTATGCAGAGCATTCATTAATATTTAATGTTATCATGTTTTTCAAAATCAGATTAATTAATTCTTGATTTGTATGGTCATCTTTTTCAAATATATTGACTAATTTGGAATTTTTTTTTATTAACAACATTCTTCCTAGGTTTATAAGAGATGGGAGGGCTTGGAGAGAAGGGATTAAAATATTTAATGTATTTTCTTTGTATAGATTAATTAAAGGAAACATCGATTGTTATGGATTAATTGGTAGAGTCAGCCTGAAATATTTCTAAGTATGATGAGTTTTTACATCAAAATATGGTAAAGTTAACATGGTAGACATAATGTAAAGAATAGATAATGATTTAGTCTGAATGAAGTTGACTTATTTAGTGACTCTTATACTTTTAAGAAAGAAATTTCTAATTAGAGGTTTGATGTAATACGAGTATATATATGTATATCTTGTTCCATGTTTATGCATGTACTATTTTGTTAACTTTTGTGTTATAAAATACTTAAATAAATTTACTAATGAAATAAGCCACTTGAATTATTGCAATGTTACTCATTTGTTATCTAATATTTATTGGCAGTTGTTTAGTAATTAAAAAAAAATAATAAAATATATATTTTATAGTAAATGAGACGTATATAGATCGATTTTCATTTTAAAACACAAAAAAACCCAAAAATTAAAAAAACACCCTTAATACAATTAGAATAGTTTGTTGTTTTTTCCAAGATAAATTATACGAGAGCAGGTCAATAAGTTCGTGACTTTTTGAATGAAACTCAGGTTTTTGGATAAAAAAATTATTTTATTTTTCAACGTAGTCTCCTTTGAGCTTTATATACTTCGTCCAACGTTTCTCCAATTTTTTTGTTCCTTCCAAAAAATAAGATTTGTCGAGGACCAAAATAGGTATTTGTTTGTGACATGATTTCGTCGATAGGGTCAAATCTCTTTCCGCTAAGCCATTTCCTCAGATTTGGAAACAAGAAATAGTCCTTCGGGGTTAAATCAGGAGAATAATGCGGATGAGGGAGTAATTCGTATCCCAAATCATGGATTTTCAAGGAAATTCACTTTTTTCCATTTTCTTCGCAAATCACCAAGTAGTTTGATATTAATGGATGACAAACAAAAACTAAAAGACCCAACTGAATCAAATTTCGACAGGAGTCAGCTGATAATTGCCTAATGACATAAGCACGGTTGTCATTTCATTTAAGAGACGAGAAACTCCAAAAGTCACGGACTTATTGACCTACCCTCGTATATATATATTAATAATAAGTATATAAATATTAGAGATATATAAAAACTTATTTACTTATCTTAAATAAATTTAAATTTTTTCTAATTTAAATAAATTTACATTCTAAGGAGCGGGCCAATTCACCATTCTTTTCATTCAAACTTAATTCAAATTCAATTAATTCTCAGAATGATACAACCTTTCTTCTTATAAATTCTTCTAATTTAATAAATAAATTTATAATCTGTTTATTTCAACTAATGAAGCTATATTCACATTGTATTTCATCATTATAATTGTGATAAACCTTTCTAGAAATTAATTGAGATTATTTATTTATTTTTTTTTTAAATGTTTAATAATAATAATAAAAAAAAACATGAGTTGGTATGTTGGTGAAATTTTTCAATCACATTCTCTCCTCTAATAAAAAAATCCCTACTTTTTTTTCTCTTCCCCTTCTCCTTCTCTAAGACTATCTAATTATTTAGAATATGATTATTATTACAATTATTATTTATTTTTTTGTTTTAATCACCAGGCAATCCAATAGAATAATTTCTTGCAAGATCTTTTCATTCCTTAGATATTTAATAAGTATCGAATAAAAACCAACCTTAATGTGAATTTCAAATGAATCCATTTATTTTATTTTCTAAATTTATTACTTCGGAATAACTCTTCAGCATTGACAAAATGGCTCCTGGCTAGGTGGATTATTTTAAAAATTCTTTGTGCATTAATTTAAATTTTGTTAAGTATTTTTTTTTTTTTAATTTTATTTTAATTTGTTTGTTTTCCATCGCTCTAAATGCCTATTTTTTATTTTATTTTATTTATTTATTTATTTTTTTTTATTATTATTTTGTTTCAGTTGAATGATAAAACAATTTTTTAATTAGCACAACCTGATTGGAATAGTTCTCGTTAAGTTGACGATAAATAAGGAAGAAGAGCAAAGGACCGTTTTATGGTTGCACTCTTCAAGCATGATTTGTTTGATTGATTGATGGGGTTTCTTTTTAAATTTTTAATTCAATTCCATTCATTGAGACACATATCATCCTCTCCTATTAATTCCTATTTAACTATTGTAGATTAGTTTATTACTAACAACAACATCAACAACAACAACAAAAAAAATCACCATCTTCAGATAAATAAATGATTCCTGTAATTCATTTCAATATAAGGAAATGAAAAAGGTACTTTAAAAAAAAAACTAACTAAATAAATAAATAATACGGTTAGAAATATTATAATATTATTCTATAAAATATTTCTCATCCATTTTTGTGGAAAAAATTATATTTCCTGAAATCTACTTATCTTCTTTTTATAATCGTTTAAATAACTATAAATTACTTTAGCATAAAATATTTATAAATATTTCATTGAATGCAATTCATTTTACTTACGGTATTTACCTACCTATATATATATAATATGATATATATATTCTATAAAAAAAATATTTTCTTGGTAAGCTTTATAAATCAAAAAAAAAACAAATTCTATTATTGTTATTTTTTTATTTTTTTTTTTTTTTTGGAAAATTAATTTATTTAATTAATAAATGGTAAGGTAACCGGGAAAAATATTATCAAAATGTAAAAAAAATAATTATCAATAAAATCTCTATTTTTTAAATTTAATTTTTATATATATTTATTAATATTAATGGTAAATAAGTTTTGTGGACTTCAATAAATTATTTTATTTTCATTTCGTTTGTTGGTGTCTGAATTCTTATTGGGTTATTAAAAGTACTTACTTATTATAATTAAGTATGTATATTTGTCTATCAAATATATTTTTTATATTTTTAAAAATCCGGTTTTGTGAGTCATCTATATCCGAGTCTGTCGTTTTCATAGGTTAAATCAGGGCAGAGGGTGCGGGGCACCCTGGTGGCAACCCTAGGGGGCGGCGCGAGCCGCCTTAAAAGTACTTATTCATTTTATGTTTTTACTAGATAGTATTGCGATCACGAAAATTTTCGATGTTGAGATTTTGATGTTTTTATACGTTTTGAAGGTTCCTGAATCATTTTCACTAAGGTTGAGAAAAATGTCTGTGTGTGTGTGTGTGTGTGTGTGTGTGTGTGTGTGTGTATGTATGTAGGCAAGATTACGCAAAAACGGTTTGAGCTAGAATGATGCAATTTGGTACATGAGCATTATTCAAAATTCATAGTTTTCTATCAACTTTTGAGAAATGTAGCTCAACCGGAAGAGGGTCATTACCTACAACGTTTTGATTTTTTTTCCTCTAAAGTGACCGTAAAAATAAAGATATATGTTTGATAATTTTTCACATGATTAATAATTGTATAAAACTGCTATATCTAGAATTTCAGCTTGATTGAATCGCTGAAAGTACCAGAATTAATTTTTTAACACTGCAAATCTCACGCGCCAACACGTGCCATGGTGCCATCAATAAAAAGCCAAACATGCGCTGGTTTAATATTTATTATTTATAATTTATAATTAATTAAATTTAATTTAAATATAATATATTATGTTATTTAATCCAATTCAAATTGCGAGATAGTCGAGTGGAGACACTCCAGCTTATTTGATTTATTTTCAATTTTTTCAATATGGTTTTTAAAAAAAAGCAAAATGTTTTTGCGATCAGGATCTTAAATACTTTCGACTTTTTTTAATATAATTCTAAAAAAAAACTAAATTAACTTAAATTTACTTTATTTTTTTTTATTTGTATATTTTCAACAACTTTGGGCGAAGGGGTGGGGTTAGAGAAGGGGCACGCACCCGGGCGGCATATACCTTAGGAACGACCCTGGGTTAAATATATGAACTTTGTAATAATGACAAATTGATAAATATTTACTTGTAAATAAATGTATACATTGTATGTATGTATGTATATTTTGTACATGTACTCCAAACCCCAAAAAGGTGGGGAATGAAATGAATAGATAAATAAATAAATAAATAATTTTTCTTTTATTGTTATATATAAGAAATCGGTCATGTTTTGTTATTTTGTTTTTGTTTTTTTGGAAAGTTTTTCATTATTATATTTCAATTCACTCTTTTGTAAAGCAAAATAGCCACACACACACAACAAAATAAATAAATGAGAATATATTAAATTAACTTTCAAAATATCTCAATAATTTTATTGTTATTCTAAGTTTAATTAACTATGTGTATTACATTTTTTTGTTTTAGCTTGTTTAATAATTTGTTGTTGATAATTTATTTATAATGGAAAATTGAAAACCAGGTGAATTATTAGAGCTGAAGGTCTATAAACGACAAGCATTAGAACGGTTAAAGTAAAGCAATGAAATAAGATTGATGAGTAATTATGGAACATGGATAGAACGATAGATGAATGAACGATTTGCACACTCATTAAAATACTTCCAGTTTTATCTCTTTCTCTCTAAATTTCTGTATATAATGAGCATGGATGATGTAAATTTCCGCCTAGCTGCTTTTGTGATATCCGACTACCTGTTATCAGAAACCATCAATAAACAGTGAAATGGAGTGATCACAAAGCGTTTAAACTGAATATAAACAGCGGTGTAAGTCAGAAGTTGTTACCATTGATAAGCATCTTGCTATCATTTTTTTTTCTTATTTTATTAGCAATTAGTATTTTCAACGAACCCCGAATATTCATTATTTAATAATAATTTGACCAAATTATCATTTGTCTTTTAGATAAGTCAACTTTTACGGAACTTTCCAAGATATGAAGTAATTTTGTATTTGCTACAGTGAATTCATTGTGAATCATTTATACTTAGTCAAATATTTGAAAATAAAATTATTTTTAGACTAATGCATTTAATAAAATGGCTATAATTTGTTTGTTAATTACATCTGTGATTGGAAACTAAGACTTGTTAAGAAATTTTGGGGAAAGGGAGTTGATAAAACTTTGAAATTCAAAAGTTCCTGTCTTGAAGAATCAAGGGAACTCCCAAAATAAGCTTAAAAAAAAATTAACATTCTTGATATAAAGTCTCGGAAGATACCTGTAATGCGGGATATTATTGTGAAATTAATGAATGTGCGGTTTGAATCAATCATTCAAGCAATTCCTTTCTGAAAACTACTTCTGGCATTGAAATCTTCGCGTTTTGAGATGAGAGTTTGATTGAAGATAATGATTATTTTTTATTCGTTGTTTATTCTCTTAATTCAATTACAAAACCACCTTTTAACTCTTGCTACATTCAATTTGTTAAATTCTATACGCCGCCACAAGTAATCGATGAGTACCAGTAGCCGATTTATACAAAAGGAAGTAATTCAAATTTACTTTCTCATGCAAATTATCTTTTTTTGCAATTCCAAGCACTGTTCAGAAATGATGTTTCTATTTATAAGCCATTCATCCTTTGAAGTGAAAAGACTAAAAAAATATAAATAGAATTATCTAAAACTTTGTTCACCAATCCCAAATTTTATATCTATCATCATCTGGCCTGTCATTATCTGCTGAAGCATTTTTTTGTCACTCCTCCATCTTCTGTCTTCTTCATTCTCTACATATCTCACATTTAATATCAAATCTTTTATACTTCTACTAAAATTTAAAAAAATTTACTATTCATTTTATTATTATTATTATTTTAGTATACTGTAACATGCGGGAATGCGGGAATCGAACTCTTCAAGATCTTTTGGGTATTCTTGGCCACCCTACTACCTTAATAAATTTGTTGATTTGAATTGTAGATGGGAATTTTTCAAAAAGGCAAAAATTCGACCTTGCCCACGGGTGCGAAGAAATAAGATATCCTGGATACCAGTTAGGAAAATACTTCGCCGATGACAAGACTTAATAAAAAGCAGTGAGGAACTTGGATTTGAGTTCAAAAAGCCATGAATTTACTGATTTCAAGTGAATTTTTCATATCTTACCTGGAATTTTCTCTACCACCGGGTACTGAAGCGGGTACGAAGAATTGATTGATAAAATCAGGTTCCAAGTCCCCTTAATTAGGTTCAAAACATATTTAATTTATAATTTTTTTTATTGATTTTTATTAACTGGACAATTAATTATAATTAGGATTAATTTATATTTATTCGTTTTTTGTTATCTATTTTTTTTATTTTCTGTTTACTTATATTTTTATTTGAAAATTGACAATTAGTAATTATTTAAAATTATATCTGTATATGTATTATGTATAATTTGAAAACTAAATTTGAAAATATATGATGTAAATTTATGAATTATTAAATCCTGAATTTTATTCTATTTATTAGAAATAAAATAAATTAGAATGTTTGATATTTAAATTTAATTATTATATTGATACTTTATTTATTTTATTGTTTTTATTTTTTTTTTTTTTTTTGTAATTAAAAGAAAATAATATATTTTAATAAAATCATTGAGATTTTTGAAAATATAGTATAAGTTTTTTATTTATTTTGATTAATTATGATATCGATTGAAAAATTCTATTTCTTTAATAAATAATTAAAAAAAAATTCATATCATTATAAATGTATACATCCTTTAATTATATAATTAAGATCATATTATGATATTATTTTTTTTTAAAAAAAATTTATTACTAAAGGAATAAATCTTTTAAAATAGAAAGAGTATATAAATGTAATTAATTGCAATTTCTCATGATAGTAAAATAATTTAACTTAAATTAACTTTTTGCAAGTAACATTATTCTTTGATTGGTATCTTGCCATATTAAATTCATAACGAAATGCATTCTACCATTATAAATTAAAAAACAAAATAAATAAATATATAAAATAATTTTGCAAATAACATTAAAAAAAAGAAAACAAAATGAACGCATGTTACTAAAAAACAATTTAATGGATGTTGAAAGATCTTGTGGAAGAGGTTGTAGGCCTCCCCCCCCCCACTATTTTTGATTGTGAATTTACACTACTCTACAAAATATATTTATTTTATAAATTTCAACTTTAAAAATTCTATGAGATATATATTTTTTTATAAAGATTCACTTTTAAAATTCCCTTCTCTTAATTTCGAATTTCTGGAACTCGATTTATGGACAAGAATCTATTATTGACTAAAGTAGGGATTCCCAAAGATTATTTCACCTAGCGCCCCCTTTCCAGAAAACAGTATACTCAGCGCCCTCTGGAACTTCATTTTTTTTAAATTTTAATAACAAGTACCTGGAACACCGAGCTATATCGCTCGATCCTTTAAAAAATATTGATATACAATTTTTTAATTATTTATTACAAATATTAAATGTTACATCATTGCATCAATCTGATTAAAATGAATGAAACTTGAGGTCCTCGATAATAATAAATAATATTAATAAAATTTAAATAATATTTTAGTGAAAAAATATTAAAAATTATAAAACTATCTAAAAATTAATTAATAAAAGAAGAATGAATAAATAAATATAAATTAGTAGTTTAATAAAAAATAAACACGAAAATAGGAAAAAAAAACCCATCAAATTAACTAATAAAAATTCATAAGAATTAACAAAAAATTAAACGACAAAACAGATTAAAAATTGTTTTTAAAATATCGTAAATAAACTTATAATGCTGTAATGAAAGAGAAATAAGATACCTTTTAGATTTTTTTCTGGTGAAAGATTAATAAATATATTTCGTAATTTGATTCTAAAATATTATTAAAATAAATATTTTTAATTTTATTTCGAAATTAAATAAAAAATTTTAAAATATTTTAAATATAAAATGGCAAGAGACAAATATGGATGACTTAGTTAGTGACGTCATAAATTTAAATTAAGAAAAAACTAATGAAGATGATTTTTCTCCATGCTGAAACCAATACAGATCGATTTGTCTTTATAAATATTATCTATGGTGTGAATTTCAAAAAAATTCTTCGAGAGGTTAATTAATCAATTAATTCAAAAATACAAATATATATACAATGTTTGCTAGTATAATAAGATAAGAGTAAACAAAAAGAGTCTACCTATTATAAAGAAAGGTGTAAATTGAAATCATTGACATTTGAAATTGTGAGACTGTTTATAGAACTCAGTATATAAAAAAGTAATATATATGTAATTTTTCCTGCACCTGTGGTGGCTCTACCGCTCCCCAGGATCACTGCAGCACCCACGAGGGGGCGGTAGAGAGTCACTTGACTAAACAAAAAAAAACAAACAAACTACTATCCACATCTAAAAATTGTTAAATTTCTCATGTAAATCATTGAGTGACAAACTAACCCAACGTTTCATTATTTTACCTCCTCATCCCCTCCCCTCACAACCGCAAATCTCTCTCCTCCCTTACCAAAATCCCCATTAAAAATACCTATTTGTATTTTTTAAAATTCAATTTCCTATCCCATTTAAATAATAGAAACTTAAAAATATGTAAATAGAAAATTTAAATAGAAATAACATTAAGCCAAAGAGGTGGGAATATCTTATATCTCTTTCTTCCAGTCTTACCTTCTCTCCCCCCCTCCCTCTCCTCCTGGCTGTTCAACTCGCTGTAGGTATTTATGACATCGTTCAAAAAATATCGGGATACCTCTAATTAAGTTAAACGACAGTATATTTATTATTATTATTATTATTTCTTTTTATTAATAAATCGAAAGGTGTGGAAACTACTTAATCTCATGTTATAGCATGAAAATGAGATTCTGGTAATTTTCTATCTCCCAGCTGAGGTTAACCGGGATTAATATTTGACCACACGAAATTTCAACCTCTCACTCTTTTTCTTCCATCAAGCACACGAATTAAAATGTAATTTAGGCTAACAAGTGTGCTATTATTGCCTAAAGGATAATCATAATCCTTCAGTGAGATGAAACGAACCACCATTTCATTCACACTCTTCTTTCAAAAATAACTCATTCTTATTTTTTTATTTTTTTTTTTTTATTTATTTTCCTTCTTTTCTAACACTTGAATGTGGGTGTTAGATCAAATTATTTTGATTAATGAAGAGCATGTCATGGAAAGATTATCCTGAATATTTCAATGCTCTGAATAAATTTGTATAAGCGATGAAGGGAGGAAAAAAAGTTTAATTTAGATATAAGGTTTGGTTGTGTGGTGTAGAATTGTGTAGGCGAAACGTCATTTTTACAGGCCACTTTCTATCTCTCTGATCAGTTCTACACCTAGATAAATGATCCAACTGTATAGATTTAAATATATATCTCTTATTTAGGACAACAAATCTGATTGGTATTTATATCTATTAAATTAATTAATTAATTAAATTAATTGAATTTAGTTAATTTATCCAAAATGAATAAAATTAAGTATTAAATATTGATGTTTATTGTTTAAAATTATTAGAATTAGAATTTCTCTCTTTCCTTGTGGGTAATTATTGTTATTATTTGAAGATAGACCCTGAGGATCACGTAGTGTTTAAAAGAAAAATTAATTAGAGAAATTTTGGATTTCTCTATTCGAGTCTTCAGTGGGGTAGACTGTCGTGCTAACCACTAAAAGACTGATGAGATAATTAAATTTTAACACTATTTAAGAATAATACAATACAATATATAATAATTGTTATTTATCATTTTATTTATTAATTATTATTTATTGAAGGGTTTTTATTAAAATAACAAATAAGCAAAAACCATTAGATGCTGGATTTTACCTTGAAGGACCGGAATTTCATGACAAAACCTCTTATATATATATATATATATATATATATTATAAATTATAATACGTTCATAATCTCCTGCGTATTCTATTCCCGATATTATTTTATTATATTATTCATTTATGCACCAAATAATCTTTTTAATTTATAAAATTCTCTCTTCTGAACAGAGAATTTTTATTTTAATTATATATATAAATTTTAACATAATATTTAATAAAATTAATTAGAATATGATAAAAGATCGGGAAAGAAATTATATATACTTAAAAATATTATTTATAATATTTTTTTGATTTTAATTAATAAATTATATTATATTATTTAATAATTTTGTTTTTATTCTCTTAATTAAAATATATTTAGAAAATTTATAAAAATCAAGTTTTTAAAAATTATTTTAAAAATAAAGATTGACATTAAAAAAAAACAAATGAAAAACTATTAAAAAAGTAAAACAAAAAAGAAATGAAAAAAAATGAAACAATTTTAAAACCATTATATTATATTCCATCGAGAAATATTTTAATAATTAATAAATTCTGCTCATCAATGCATTCCAAAATTCAAATTATGGATATTTTTAGTAGTTGTTATTAAACTTAATAAGTAGAAAATAAAATAATAAAACAATTTAATGATTAAAATAAAAAACAAAAAAAAACAAAAACAAAAATATTTCTCCTTTCATTCTGGTTTCTTTCTAAATACTTATTTATTTTTATTTTTTTATGTGGCGCCTGATTTTGTTTTCCATTTAAATATTTTTCTTTTGGTCAAGTTTTTATCTTATTATTATTTTTTTTTCCTAATAATATTTCCTTATTTATTTATTATTAATATTAATAATCTCTTAATTAACTCGAATTTATCTTCATTTTTGTATATGAAAAAAAAAAAAAGTGGAATCATTTATGTATGGATCTATCCGTTCATTCATGGCTTCATGGTTCATTCACCTGCATCTTCAACCTCGGAATGAAGTTCAAGTTAATCAACGAATGAATTCAAATAATAAATTCTAAAAAAATATAAAAAATATTTTCCATTCTTCTACCTAAGATCATCAATCATTGGAACTTTTAATCATTTTTTTAATCTAATGTTACTATTAATTTTAGTTATATAAAAATTTTATCTAGAAATAAAAAAAAAATGTATAACTATTTTAATAAAAAATATATTTAAATTAAAATTTAAGTAATATTATTAAAAAAAATTCAATAATCGAAATAATTTTAACTCATAAAACCATAATATTTTTAAATACTGTATTATAAATTAAATAATTTCAAAATATAATAAAATAGAATGGATAAAGAAATATATTATAAATTAAAAAAGAAACTTGAATTTTATTTTATAACCATTATTTATTCTTCTCTCCAATATAAATAAATAAATAAAAATAATTTACAATTATTAACTTTATTCTTTACTGTTTTAATCGTCGTAGTGAACGTACTTATACTATACCGTTTTACTCAGGGATGTAACAATTCAAAAATTATGCGATCAGGTTTTTAAATTTTATTTCAAACTTTAAAAATCCATTATTTATATTATTTAAGAATAAAATATTAAATTAAATGATCTATCTTTCTTAGAATTCAAAAGTATTTAATGATTATGAAAAAAGTTTAGTTACTAATAATTAAAATCACATTATAGAATGGATTTTATTAGAATTTTAAATGTGTGAAATTTTTTTTTGTCTTTTAAAATATATTTTAAAAAGTAGAAAAATCTGAAAAAAAATAAATGTATATAGATGTCATCATTTATAATCAATTTAAAGTTGTTTTAATAGTTTAAATATTCAATAGTATAATTACAACTATTAAAAATTATTATTTAGAAATTATTTATTTCAATGAGGGACTATAAAAATTAAACTAATATCAATTCTTTTGTTCAAATGTTTTCAAACATATTTCATGAAATAATAATTATATAAATTTAAGATAAAAAAAAATGATAAATATACTTTTTCCAATATCTTTCTGGGTGGTAAACTTAAGCTTACCCCTTACAATTCTATAAAATAATCGTTAGAGGGCAGCATTTACTAGTTATAATGTTTTGTAGTTGAATATGAATTTTATAGATGGCATATAATACAAACAATAATATATCATAATTACAATTATAGATGATAGATAGCAGCACCTTCCAAAATAATTTATTTCACAAAATGGATTAATTATTTATTATTAGAAAATTTAATTATAAATAATATATACTTATTTCTAAAATATTTTATTTATTTTTTTAATTTAAAACTCAATTATATTTAGTAATCTAATAAGCTTTATATGATATAAATTAAAATAATTTGTAAATTTTGCTTCAAGAAATGATTTATTTATAATATATTTATATTATTTCTATTTATATAATAATGTATTTTAAATAAGAATCTTTTGAAATTTACAAATAAAATTTAAATCTGATTTCAAAATTATACAATCATAATAATGAGGCTGTCTTTTAGTACTTAATAAAATATCAAATAACTGAATAATAATATTGAATTTTAGACCTTATGCTATATTAAATAATGAAATATTATTTTTACCGGAAGGGAAGGTATTGTTTTCACACCAAATTCCACATATGGAAATTTTTACAAAGTGTTTTTTTGATACTTTCTACTCAAAAATTATTTTTACTAAAAAATCTTTATATAATATTATAATATTTCTAATTACACATATGGAATACTACCGCTCAGCGTTAAATCAATTCAGAGAAAAAAAATTTTAAACTCGCTCAAAATACCTAATTCTCCCGGCCCAATGACGCAGCCAGAGTGAGAGCTGCGACTATGTACCTGGCGCTCGCTTCCCATGCGTCTGACCAGGACTTAAATATAATAATAATTATATATATATGTATAGGTCGAATTATAAATGATATATTAATTCGACCGCAATCCATTATTATTACATTAAACTAACTGGTGAAATAAAAAATACATATATATATATAAATATATATAAGGTAAGCGTACAAGTGGTGAACAGTCTTAAGAGAAATTATCATAAAAAACACTATTCTTAAATAAAAGTGAGAATAACAACAAAACAAGTGCTAACATATTGTATAACTATAAAACAAACATTCGGTTAATGTATATTTAAACATTTTTTTTTTTATTTTTTTCAAAAAAATTTTTTGTTCTAGTAGTTGACCATCTGAAAATCTAAAGTTTTAGTTGTTGACCATATTTTGATCTAGTAATTGACCATCAACCTAAAATGGGTTAAATAAATGGAATAAAACGCACTAAGGATTGGTATATATATATAATGTTGTTTTTAATTAATTTTAAATCGTCGGACGGTTCTATGCCTGGCCAGAGCTCATTTTTAAATTCAATCTCATTCATGAACTTTACTGCATTTCTCTGAGCGTAGTTTTCTCTCGATCGGGGCAGTCGCTCCCAATCATACATAGAATTTTCGACAAAATTTCATTCTAAATTTTAAAATCCATTGATTTTGATATTTTTTTATATTTTGGTAGATAACAATCATAAAGAATTTATATTTTAAACTATCTTATATTAAATTTAATTTGATAATTGTTTACAAAACGAGAAGCTTCAGGAATTTTGATGAAACTTTGCCAAAGGATTCCTTTTTTTAATTCCTAAGAAATTTACCTTATATAATATTTCTCGGTCTCTTCTAGTTTACGAAATAAAACTTATCAAAGTTTGACAGATAAAGTTATGAATGAACTGCAATTTAATAATGTTTTATTGACTAATTCACTAATTATTCACTTATTTATGAATTTTCGTTTTTTTCAGTTCGGTTTGGATATAGAAAATATATTTAATTAATTATCTTTTTAATTTTCATATACCGAATCCGAACTGACCGCCCCCCCCCCCCCCCCCCGAAAATTAGTGGAGTTCTCTGCACGCCAAATGAATAAAACATGGTCAAAATTTATTTTGAATTAAAAAAAGGAATCCTTTGGCAAAGTTTCATCCAAATCCCTGAAGCTTTTCGTTTTGTAAACAATTATGCACCAATTATGCACCAATTATGCACCAATTATGTTTAGACCAGGAAGGTAGGAGGTGACACTAACGTTTGTTTGAAGGAGTGGGGATGGCTCCAAAAAAGTAGGGAGAAATTCTTGTCGGCCATATTGTGAGGAGCAAAACATTGAATTTTACATAAGATATAATACATTTTTGCAGTGGCGTACCTAGGGGGGGCGGTGGGTGCGGTCCGCACCGGGCGGCACTTATCTTGGGGCGGCATTTTTTATATTAAGTTATAGTTGTAAAAAGCAACTTATTCATTTCATATTTATTTTTTTTCTTTCTTGAATAATAAATGATTATTATGATTATTTATATGATTACTTTGAAGTGATATACCAATATTTTTTTAAATCATCGATTTTTCTTTTGAAAAGCAGGGCCGGCGGAAAAAATATAAATATAAATTTTGAGAGCATTATACACGATTTTTCTAGTATGAAAGCTAGAAGAGTAAATATATAAATATGTTTAAAAAAATGTGTAAAAAAATTTACTCTGTGTATTAATTAATATTGATTAAATAACTTAATAATTTATTTATGTGTATTAATTTTTAAAAACCACTATTTGATTGACTTATAATAAAAAGGGCGGCAAACTGGAGATCACCCCGGGCGGCAAAAGTTCTAGGTACGCCACTGCATTTTTGTTTCAAATTTTCTCGTATGTTTGAAAGTTTTTCTTAGTTATTTCTTCTTTATTTTAATATATTTAATAATTTTAAAATAGTTTTTAATAATTTAATTTGTATTTAATTGTTTTTTATTAGATTTTAAATTAACTCATTTTCAAGGGTATATAATAAGCACATTTTTTTCTCATACATTATAGCAGAGGTTCTTAAACTGGGGGTCCGCGAAGCCTTCACTGGGGGTCCGCAAAGCCATCGTACAGGTGCACGAGAAAATGATGAGTCCGTTAAAACTTTATTTAATATAAAAGGAGCGATGGCATGGCTTTGTGAGGAAACAGAGATCAAATACCCAAATTCAACGAAATGTGCAAGAAAAGTATTGCTACCGTTTCCATCTTCATATTTAGCTGAATTTTCTTTCTTCAATATTATAATTTCTAATAAAATGTGTTCTACAATATGCAAAAAAATCGTTATTCACCAATCACTGTTAGAAATATTCATCATATATCCTTGTTCTTATGAGATCGTAAGCCAGAAATTATAACTAATAAAATGTCGTAAAGTACCTAAAGTTGGGATGGGGTCAGTCAAAAAAAATCTTTTCAAGTGGGGGTTCGCAGAGTACATATGTTTAAGAACCTCTGCATTATAGTATCAAATTTTTATCGTACTTTTTCTATTATGACTTATTTTCAATTTATTTGCAAGATGCAAACCTTAAACCTAGTTTACACGGGCTTAGTTCTTGTCATTAGTTCAGGGGTGGGCAAATACTTTTATGGGCAGGCCAAAATGAAACTTTTATCCCAAATGTTCTCTCACTGTCTCTCCCTACCTCCCTGGATAGAGGCGACATCTTTTATTCCAAAGCTTTCCTCCCTAACTCGCTGATTTAAACCTAAAAAACATTACCTAACTTAATAAATAGAAATTAATTTAAGAATATCAATTTTTTTATAAATTTATATATATAAACATTCCAAATAAAATTAACTCTTTTCCGTCTTTTTATAATATTTGGCATTCTTATTATTATATTAATATATTTAGCATTATTAAATCATAAATAAGAAACATACATTTAAATTGTGATTTATCAAAGCACAAAAGGTATTTTTACATTTAATTATTAATAATAAATTAATAAATTTCTAAGATTTAATAAAATCACTAATTATATTCAAGTTTCAACAATTTTTAAAATAATTATGAAATATTTTTAAATTAGTTATTTTTTTTAATATTTTCGTTTATTTCATTTCATCATCAAAAAACAATGAATAAATTTACAAATGTTCTTCATAAAATATTTGTAAGTGTTTTAAATATTTTTTCTTCAAGATTATTTCATATATATATTTATTTCTATTTAAATAAAATCAATAAATTTTTAGATTCCAAGATTATTAATACGTTTAGAATCCAATTTAAAAATGACAGATAACGAGCAAAAATTAGTGGATATTTTAAAAAAAGGATTTCCCAATGCTACTGAAATTGATGTTAAAGATATCTCTGGTAATATATATAATTCTAATTTTGTTTATTAATACACTTAAAATTTAGTAAATATAGGTCTTTGATTATAATTAATTTCTATTTCTTATATAGGTTATATTTATAGTTATAGATATAGATATTGGTTTGCTTTTTGTCAGATTATTAATATATATGTAGATCTTTTCTAATTTAAACCACTCCAATTATCAAATAAAATGATCTATATATTATAAATCTATGAATGAACAATTAATTTATATGTATACAAGAAAATAATCAACATTTGAATTTGTTTGGTTTTTTATGCATGATTTTATTATTATTTCAATAAATAAACATATTATTTATTTTTATTAGTATAAAATATAATTATATAATTGTAAATCTCTAATACATATTTATAATTTATATTATAATGTATGTATTATATTTGTTCTTTTTGCATTGAAATCATTTTTTTATTTCATGTATTTATTTTATATAAGTGGGATAATTTTATATTTGAATAATCACTTGGACATTTTTCTACTTTTTGGGCTTCATTTGTGTATACCAAAATCTTATAATCGAAAAATATCACATTTTATCGTTGTGGCTCAGAATAGGAATATTTGGAGGGGTGTGGTTGCTGCGGCCAAGAACATTCGAGTTCTGTAGAGCCACAGAGATAGATAGATAAAAAAATTTTAATTTAATTATATTTTCTACACAATTTCGAACTCTCCATAAATTTACTAAATTCAATGTTAATACCATATAAAAAAAAGCAATTACCATTTTTATAGAAACCTATTTTATCATTTTATTTATTAAGAGATACTCCTATATCAGGCATGGCGAACCTATGGCACGTTTGAAAATTTTAATGGCACGCACAAAAACAAAATTATTTTTTTAATAATATTACCTTTTTTGATAAAAATGAATTAGAAATTATGATTAGTAGGAATACAGTGAAAGAGAGACTTTTGAGTATGGCGGAAAAAATGTAGATTTTCAACAAAAAATTCATATAAAATCTTGCGATTTTATATCCATTTGCCTTGATGAGTCTAACGACATAACAGGCTCTGCTCGTTTAGCAATTTTTATTATTATTTTATTCAAAACAATATTAAAGAAGAGTTAATAAGTTTATCAACATTAACAACAACAACAAAAGGAATAGACATTTGTAATGCAGTTATAGATGCATTGAAAAAAAAAAAGAAATATGCCCATTTAAAATTGTGTCAATTACAACTGACGGTGCCCGCAGCTTAACTAGACGGGAAAATGGATTTTTAAATTTATTTACAAAACGTGTTGGACACACAATTCTTGATTTTCATTGTATAATTCACCAACAAGCGTTATGTGCCAAAATAGGTTTAAAAAATTTTGTAATAAAATTAGTAAATTTTATAGCAGCGCGAACATTAAATAAAAGAAAATTCCAGGAATTATTAAATCAAGTAAACTCGTCATATAATAGCTTACTTTTATACAATAATGTACGCTGGTTAAGCCGCTGAAACGTTTTACAAAGATTTGTAGATTGTTTGGAGGAAATACGAGTATTTTTAAATAATGAAAACACTATTGACCAATACAGTCAATTAATGGACGTGGAATGGTTAGCAAAGCTATATTTTTTTACTGATTTATGCTCTCACCTGAATATATTAAATATAAAACTACAAGTAAATAACATGATATTCTTTTAAATACATATAATTATTTTCCCAATACAAAAAAAAATATTTTCTGAAAGTGAATGTCACGAAAAGCCAATTGAAGAGTTATTAATAAAAGAATTTTCAATTGTAATTCAATCCCTAATTCAGGAGTTTTCTGCAAGATTTACGCAATTTAAACAATTTGAAGACACTTTAAAATTTATTTTGTACCCTGATACAATACAATTTGAAAAATTAAATTTAAAAGTCTTTGAGTGGTTAAATTTGAATGAAATAGAAATGGAATTAGTTGAATTTCAGTCAAGCACTATATGGAACAGAAAATTTGTTGATTTAAGAAATTATTGAAAGTAATCGATTATTGTGTAAAATAAATAAAATAGAAGAAGATGAAATTCTAACTACATGGAATTCAATTCCTGACACGTTTAATTGCTTAAAAATATTTGCAAAGGCAATTTTATCAATATTTTCATCGACGTGGGCATGTGAGTCTCTATTTTCAGAATTAAATTTTATAAAAAATAAATATAGGAATAGAATGACAGATGAGTCGAGCTCTGCATGCGTGCTGTTCAGTGCTGTTGAAGTTGACGAAATATGAACCGGATATTAAATCATAATCATCTTGTGTGCAGCAACAAAAATCACATTAAAAACAATTGCTTTAAACATTGCCAACTCTACTTTTGTTTGTAGCATATTGCTTATTGTAAAATTTTTGCTTTTTGTAATATTGATTAATAAAAAAAAAGTGGCACGTCAGCTACTTCACAAAAAAATTTTATGACTTTCTGGCACGGACATCAAAAAAGGTTCGCCACCCCTGTCCTATTTTGTTATTATCACTATTTAACATTATTCTATATATATTATGTTACATTGTGTTATATTATACGTAATTATAATCCCGGTTGCTTTTCGAACAATTTCTAGAATCCAAACCAATTTCTCTTACAAATTAATAATTTTATTTTGTAATTTTTTTTTTATTTTTAATATTTTAATAATTATCTTTTAAAATAGTAATATAATAATAATAATAATAATAATTTATAAAATATTAATGAACTAAATGTATTTTTTTAGGTGGTTGCGGTGCTATGTATGAAATTCTCGTTGTTTCACGAGAATTTAGCGGGATACCACTTATTAAGCAACATCGACTAGTCAATACTGTATGTCTAATATTAAAAAAATTATCATATACATTTTAATCCAAAATTTTATCTTTATTTTAGGTACTAAAACAAGAAATTAAAGATATGCATGGACTTAGAATTCATACAAAATCTCCATCACATTGGAATTCAAATGAATCAGAGTTGAAATGACACCTTAAGTGATTTTAGTTGAGTGAAATAATTTTTAATTTATAAATAAAAATTATTCGTTTCTAATTCAAAAATAATTTTAATTTATTAAAAGTTAGAATTTTCGGATTTTCACATTATCTGGAGACCATCCTACTGCTCCATTTCCCTCATTTAAAAATCGAACTTCTGTTTTCGTAATACTAGTTCTAGTAATAATAAATAACTGTGTTTATCATGTTATATAAACTATTAATTCATTATATATAAACAAGGAAAGTAAATAAGATTATTTCTATTTAAAATGTATTTATTTATCAAACTCATTAACAAAAATATAATTGCAGTTAAATTATATATATTCAAATTTATTATTTTACATTTACATATTACAAATAACTTATTTGAAAACAATTAATATATAAATTATTTAAAGATGAGAGTGAACATAAATTTTTTAACATTTTAAAAAAGATTATTCTTTAATAGTCAATTATATTCATATATTATAAAGAAAAACTCATAAAGTAATTTAACATTAATAATTATATATTTTAGATATATAATTTAAGGAGAAAGAAGAATTACACTAGGTGATAGATCATTAGATATTTTAACGACTTCTATTTCTGCGGGTTTCTCATTTTGTATAATACTTATTTCATTCTCTTTTTTATTTTCATTATTTTCATCTTCATTTAATCCCAGTTCTTTAAATAATTTTTCACATTCCGCTATATCAATTTCATTTTCCTGATTAGATGAATTTATTTCTTTTGATAAATTTTCTAATAGTCCATTCATTTCGCTAGAAAAAAATAAAGAAATATAATTAACATAGAATGATATTATATTTATTAATTTTTTGTTGGACAATTCTATAAACGTTTATATTTTTTATTTTGAGGAAAATTAATATTTAATAAAAATTATTTACTTTAGATTTGAACTGATTTCTTAACTTTAAAAAAAGGTGAGGTAATACGATAAAATAGAACAATTATAAAAAAGAAAAATTGGAAATGAACATCGAATCTAATCATACAAATTTTAATTTCCTTTAGAAAAAAGATAAAGAATCCTAAAACATGTTTCCATTGAAATTGGTATTCTTGTTACGATTTCTTAAACCACTGAGATCAAAGTAATGATGTTTATTCTTAATTACAACGTCTAGGCTAAATTCTTAATGTTCTTGCTTGTAATGCGTCGTTTAATTGAATCTATAAGTACCAACAAGCAAGTATTATAGACAAGCAAATTTCCCAAAGTAAATATTCTACACAGCATGGCTTCCTTGTTTCTCAAACACTATTTGCGTGAATTAATCAGAAAAAAGACTATTCGAGATTAGGAAAGAACTTTAGCATAAATCCACTGAGGCAGTTCTTTTAAACAAATAAATTTGCTTCAATCATTCGTTAAAGCTAAAAAATTATTATTTTTTCATCAGTGTTATGAATTTATTTCAATACGTAAATGAATGTAGATTAAAACAAAAAAACAAAAAATTTACTTCGAGGACATCATTTAAAAAAGATGACTTTACTCAGAGGTAGAATAATTGCCTCATACTAGTATATAAGATAAATAATAAATATAATATAAATTAAATAATTTAATTCTTACCTTATTTCTTGATTAACATTTGGAAAATTAAATATATTTTCATTATAATAAACTTTTAATTTTTTCCTTTTCAAACGTTCAAGAAGATACTTATCATATATTTTATCATAGTCTATTAAACTGTCTTTATATTTCATGACTAATAATTTATTATGAGAACTGACCTGATCATAATGCTGTAAAATTTTAAATATAATTATAAATATATATTTAGATTATATAAAGAAAACTGATAATATGTCTTGAAAAGAAATGATTTACCATTTTAAAATTTTCAAATTTCTTTCGAGTGTATTCTTCGATTTCTTTTACTTCTGAATTTGTTTTTTGTAACTCACTACAAAACAAAATAGCTATTTTATTTATTATTTATATTAAAAAAAATATTTTTTTGCAATCTTATAAGCCTAACTTTAGTAATCATTTTATAGTAATATATATTTATATTTCGACTTTTTTTTATGAAAATTGGAATATTGAAAATTAAAACAAATAATTTTTTTTAAGTTTTCTAATGAAAAATTTTATTTTTAGATTTTATATAGATATAATACTAAACGATTAAAGGGTTTTATGAATTAAAAATTAATTGAAAATACCAAAATTTTCGATTTTTTTTTTAGATTAAAATATTAAACTATCGAATTAATTATAAAATGAAAGTTTAATTGTTTAGTTACCTTTCCATATATTCACATTTTTTCTTCAGGGCATTAAAATCTGTTTGGAGTTTAATATATTTAATTTCCAATAAGGTGGCTTCTTCATCTTCATTTATATTTGGAAAATGACATGGTTTTAGAGGTGTAGAAATTTGATTTCTAAAAGAATAATCAATTTCTTTGAAATTAATTGGATCTCCTCTTATAATATGTTCAAGAATATTTTCGAAAAGTTGCCGAAATTGCATTATCCGATCAGGTGTTTTATTTATTCCTCCATAGAATTGTTTTAATAATTTTTCTATATTATTTATACAACTGGTTGGATTAAAAGAAGGCAATATTTTTTCATTTAGCGTGTTTGAATGCATCAATGCAGGTTTCTTTTTATTATTTTCTAAATTATCATCTGATAAATTAATTATATTTTTTAAAGATGAGTGAGCATTATTTTCCTGATGACTAGTAATAAAATTTTGACGATTTAATTTTCTTTTGTTCATTTTCGTATTATTTATTTTGTTTTTCTTAATATGAATTGGAAGAGTTTTTTTAAATTTTTTATTAAGAATAGATTTCATTAGATACGAATTTTTATATTTATTATAACTTCTTTTAATCTAAAATTCTAAATACTTCATTCAATTATAATTAAAAATATCGTATTTAAACTGACATTTTATTTATATAAAAAAACTCACCCTATAAAATTACCATAATAAAGTTAAAATTTTATAAGAATTTACATTTAAAGACATTGACATTTTTATTTGAACGAATGGCACTTAGAATTAAATAATTTCATAAATTAATCTTTTAAAAGATGCATGTAAGAAATGTCAATTTTTTAAAAATATATAAGAAAATTTTAGCGACATCTAGTGAAATACCTTTATAATATACAATTCTATGAAATTCAAATTTATATTTTAGGTGGAAATATAATTAATCATTTTAGGTAATAATAAAATTTACAATTTTTCTCTTATAGTGGTTAATTATATTTACTATAAAAATATTTAAAGAAAAACCTTAAAATTGAATAAATAGATATAATTTTTCTATGGCACCTAATATCATTGTTCCTGAATATTTTCACCTTAGTTCTTTTATATTCTAAAACGGAAAAATATATTGCTTAATTCATTTGTAAATAATTATACAGAATTAATAAAATTTAGACCCAAATTAATAGGTAATTTTAATTGTAAGGATGGTAAAAAAAGTTTATTTAATATACAAAAATATAAATATATTGTTTTATTAAAACATATCAAATAAGAATAGATTTCAATATAAAAATTTATAGGATATTGATAATGATTAAAACGAAAAAGAAAACTAAAAAGTATTTTATTTATAATAATTATAATACAATATTATAATAATTGTAATCGATTTATAGTAAAATCAAAATATTTTGGATATGGAAATTTTTTTGAAAATTTTAATTTGGGGATATTTAATTGTTTCAAATATAAATGTACTGGAATTAAATTTTCTTGTCCATTTCTCAAATCTAAACATTGTAAAATCTCATTTGGTATTTTCTAAAAAAAAATATTAAAAAAAGATAAAATGTGAAAGTTAGGTAGGTTTTTGAATAACTTCATTAATAATTACATTTGATTTTTGATTTGCGACAACCGGATCAATAAAAATAGCTTGATTGAATAACCAATTGATTCGTGAACCAAATAAATTATCACCAAGAATTGCTGTGCGAAAATATAAATGAAAAAGTCGAAGAAAATGTCCTCGAGTAAGACTGGTGTGAATATTTACTAAACTAGCATTATTCGATGTAGCCTTAGTTTTATATTCGAGCATTCCTATTCGTACTTCATTTCTTTTCAATTGTCCTTTAGTCCAATTTTCAACTAAACATGGCTAAAACACAATTTATTTAACCAACTATTCTATTTTTCATTCAACATTAAAATAAATTAAGACCTACATAAGTAAAATTATCATCATTTTTTTGCATTATTAAACCTAATTTAACCTGTCCTTCTTTAGGGTTAAGCTTGCCAATACATACTGTTGAATATATTTCTTCCCGAGTCTCTAAATATTTTGATACAATGTCTTTCTTTTCAGGCACAGTAGCAACAACAACACCTTGTGTATACCTTAAAAAAATGAAGAGATTTAAAAAAAAAAAAAATTGTTTTTTCATATAAAATTATTTTGACCAATTAATATTTTTATAAATATAAAGTAAAATATAAAAAAAGAATCTATATCTATCTATCTGTTTGGCTCTACGGAACTCGAAGTTCTTGGCCGCAGCAACCACATTTCTTCAAGTGTCCCTATCCTGAGCCACAACCATCCAACTACTACTTTCTCCCATCTCTCTCACGTCCGTGGTCTCAAGCGGACGTTTCCCAATCGGTCTCCCCACAAATATATCCTTCACCATTCTTTCCTCTCCCGCCAGGTGCCCTGCCCATCGCAACCTTTTGGATTTTATTACTCTAATTGGAGATGCTTAGAGGTCATGCAATTCCTCGTTATGCAGTTTCCGCCATGCCACTGTGACTTCATCTTTTTTTGAATGCTGCGAAGAATCCTATTTTCAAATACTCTAAATCTACTCTCGTTTTCCACTGTCATAGACCATGCCTCACGCCCATATAATACAACCAGCAAAATAATTGTTTTAAATATATTATAATTTTATAATCCCCTTTAATAATATTTTTCACGAGATAAGCCCCTTTACTGCATGATAACAGGCGTTACCCGATTGCAACCTAGATTTAAATTCTTCTCGGATATTATTATCCTTCGCGATAAAATATTCTTATATTAGAATCAATTATATTTTTAACTATTTTTTTAAATTTCCTTTTATAAATTTGTTATCAGATATTTTTAAATCCTATCAAAAATGTTTTTAATTGATTGATTTTTTTATCTAGTCTGTAAAAATAATCATTTCAAGATTGTCAACCAAAGTAATAATTTTATTAAAAATCCTTTAATATTTTCTATTATTCGAGTTTCTAACAAACTTTGTAGAATTAAGGACATTTAATATTTGAAAAAAGGTATGTTTACCTTTTGTTAAATTTTGAAGTATAATATATTTTGACTCATTAATACTGCATTTATAATTCGTATATATATTTATACTTTTCTAAAAATAATTGAAGGAAAATTTCAGAAATTTATTAGTAATTAAATAAAAGGAATTATACCTTTCTGTTGATTTTATTATTTCTAAAGAATCATATTTTAAGTTTTTCGATATATCTTGCATACAATCATTTATATAAAAATCAATGCCTTCCAAAATTTTAAAATTTGTATTATTAATTGTTTTTTTAGAACGGTCTTTTCCAATTCCATAAGGTTTTGGTAAAATTACAATACCATCTAAAAATAAAATAATATGACTTATTTAAATTAAAACATTAATATTTTATTTAATTAAATATTTTCAATGTCTAATGAAGTATAAACTTGAAAAATATATTGGTTAATCTTAAAATCAATATTTTACCTTTATTATAAATAATGTTCTCTAAAATATGATCTTTTAAATGACTAAGGCTTTTAAAATTAATATCATTAATATATGCATGGTCTTTCAAACATCTTATTATAATCTTTGGTTTGAATATAAATTTCTGTAATAAGTTAGTTTTAAAAATCATTTTGAATTTTATAAAGCGACTTAAAAAATGTGTGGTAACCTCAAAGATTACATTAAGTTTTTAAAACAAATAGTGAAAAGAAATAAAATTAAAATTAAGACAATTTTCCAAATAAATTTTAAAATTATTTGTAATTAGTTTAATATAAGAATCTTGTATTTTTTTATTACATGGTGTATTGAATATTTTTAAGATGAAACCCCTGTATGTCTTCAATGAAAAAAAGGCGCCATGTGTCGATTAAATGACATTTGATTTGATTACATTATACATTATACAAAACTACATTAATTTCAATAAAATAATAAATTCAATTAATATAAAACAAATATGCTTCATGAAGCACTATTTGCTCTTTCTGGATATTCAGGATGCATATTTAATTTCCAAAAGGATGAAGTTAATATCTAATTATTTTTTTTATTAATATTATATTTTGTTTTTATTATAATCTAATATGTTGATATTATTATCATGTTAGGTGGAAGAATATTTATTACATCCTTCTGAAAAACAATTATTAACCAGAATCTTAATGATTGGTAAAAAATATCACCTGTTAAAATGTTTTATGAATAAAGTTCGATTTCATCTCGGATTTGAAGAAAATCAAGAAAGTCAAGGTATTCTATTTTAATTATAAATCTACTATAATAAATTACAAAATTTCAGAGTTAAAACAGGTTGAAAAGGATGGTGAAACACTCAACATCTGATCTTGATCTTTATTATGGGCAAATATCTATTTTATCAATTAATTCCTAATAAAGATTTACAATAAAATAATTTTTTTTAAATCAAATTATATATTCAAATATAAAATAATTTTCTACTCATTAATTAAAATTTTATAATACTTTGCTCAATGCTAATAGAAGAAATTCCAAATAAGATTTAATATATAATATAGTTTATACTATTAGGTTGGAAGGAAAATAATTTTATTTTTTGTATTCTTGATGCTTGCAACTTGATATTGAAATAAATTATTATAAATGTGCTTGTGTTATATATCATTTCAAAGCGCTAACCTCACTCCGTATTATGATAACAAAAACTTTTATGATTTTGATGATTTACGTTATTCTTCGGCTTGTCAATTGAAGATGGAGAAGAAACAAATCCGGACTATTTTCCTGTACGAGTTTATACTGGGTACTAAAGCGGCCGAAACACCTCGAAAAATTAATGATGACATTGTTCAAGAACGTGTGGTGCAACTTTAGTTTAAGAAGTTTTGCTGTGGAGATAAGAGCCTCAAAGATCAAGAAGGTCTTGGGCGTCCATCGACGATTGACAACGACCAGTTGAAGGCATTTCTTGAAGCAGAACCGTGCTCAACGATTAGAGAGCTTGCGGAAGAGTTGGACGTCACTCATTCGACAGTTTTGGATCATCTGAAACAACTTGAAAAGACAAAAAAGCTCGACAAATGGGTCCCGCACGAACTAAAGGAAAATCAAAAAAATCGTGGTTTCGAAGTGTCATTGTCTCTTTCTCAGCGCAACAAAAACGACCCGTTTCTAGACCGGATTGTACCCTGCGATGAAAAGTAGATCCTTTACGACAACCGCCGACGTTCCGCGCAGTGGTTGGACCGTGATCAAGCTCCACAACACTTTCCTAAGCCAAATTTGCATCAAAAGAAGGTTATGGTGACTGACTGTCTGGTGGTCTACGGCAGGTCTCATCCATCACAGCTTTCTGAAACAATTACGCCGGACAAATATTGTCAACAAATCGACGAAATGTACCAGAAGCTGCAGCGTATGTCCCCGGCATTCGTCAACAGAAAGGGACCAATCCTTCTCCACGACAACGCTAGGCCACACGTCGCACAACAGACCCTGCAGAAGTTGAGCGAATTAGGCTACGAGACTACCTCATCCGCCATACTCGCCCACCGACAACCACTTTTTCAAACCTCTAGACAACTTCCTTCATAAGAAATTCTTCAAAAACCAAGACGCTGTCAAAAACGCCTTTAACGACTTCATCGCCTCCAGGACTCCGGAATTTTGCGCTACCGGCATAAATAAACTTGTTTCTCGTTGTCAAAAGTGCATTGATTCGGATGGTTCTTACTATATTAATAAAGTTTATTATATAAGCTGTTTAAATATAACGGTTAAAAAAAAACGAAATTATTTTCCTTCCAACCTAATATAAATACAACATTTAGATAAAATTATTTATTTAATCTGAAATACACATTTTAAATAATGTTTAATCTTTATTACTTATTGATTCTAAACCAAAACAATTTTTAATTAAATCAGTTTAATATTTTTTTTGTTTTATAGAAATAGATAAAAATATTTTTTTCTGAATTTAGCGATTTTATTTTGTAAATTTTCTTAATGGCTAAAAAATAAAACAATTTTTATATTAATATTGATTTATAAAATTCTTATATTTATTTTTTAGAAGAAAATAAATTAGTACATGGAATTTATCTTCAAGCATTTTGTGATGGTTTGGAAGTAATTTTACAACCATATCAAAATGAAATTTGCGAATTAGAAGAAAAAATATTAAATAATCCTGAAACACCCTTAAGTTATATTGTTCTTATTGCTGAAAAATATTATGGTCAATTTTCAGTATTGAATTCAATGATACAAGAAGTAAATATTTTTTATATATCTTTAATAAAAAAATTTCTACAATTTTATCAATTTTTAGATTAAGAAGAATAAAATTTCTGGATGTGGACTTTTATCTTTTGTTTATCTTCATTTGACTTCATGTGGTGTTGAATTTCGGGATAATATGAAAGTGTAAATTAATTTAATTAATTTAATTAATCATTATAGAATAATATTAAAAGATAATATTTCTTATTTCAATTTTCAGTCTACTGAAACATTGTTATCAAGTATTTTTCCAACAGTTAGCTAATTGGCTAATTTTTGGAACATTAAACGATTCCCATGGAGAATTTTTTATTCATCATTTAGAAGAGAACGATGATCAGATTACAACATCATCGTTTGATGCAGATACATCAATTAAACAAAATATTAGTAGAGAATCTCTACATGTAAGAATAAAAATAAGTAAAAAAACAATCACTTTTTATATATAATTTTATTTTATTAATTTTATTACAGGGTTTCTATCCTGGCTTTAGTGAATATAAAATTGATTTTAATTTAGTTCCTTGTATAATTCGGATTTCATTTGCATATAAAATTCTATTTATTGGACAAACAATTCAAATGTTACAAAAAACACCCTCAACCAAAAATACAGGTATTTTCATATTTAAATTAAATATGTATCTTTTTTCTTGGAAATTTTAAAAGATATATTGTTTTAATTTTTTATAATTTTTTCCCGTCTATAATAATTGATTATAACTAAAGTTCTGATCTGTATGAGAGAGAGAGAGAGAGAGAGAGAGATTGAACCTTTCATATTCATATAATTGAAGATTTAAAAACATTGTTCAATAAATTCAAAAAAATAAAATATAAATAGATATGTGTAATTGTCTAAAAAAATAATAATTGACGGTTTATTATATTTATAATATATATATATTAAATTTGCAATATTTTAGAGACAACAAATTTATTATTTTGGTATGAAAAAGAACCAGAATTTTGGAAAAAATTTCAAGAATTAAAAAATCAAGATGATATTCAACCCTATGATTTGGAAAAAATCATAGATGAAATTCGACTATTAGTAACTGAGGTATAATAAAAAAAAATAAGTGATTTCTTAATAAAAGTTTTAAAATATTAGTAAATTTTTAATTAACAACTAATGTATTAAGTAAGAAAAAAGAACTAAAAGTTTAGACCAGGGTAAGAAGTAGGATACGAAATTATAATAGTGCAAAGACAAACATATTCAATATCAGCCCGTAGAATCTAAATATCTATCTCTATGGTGTACACGAACCTTTTTGTCCGCAATAACCATATTTCTGCATCTAATTTCTGTCCTCACTTAGCTCCCTCTTAGCTGTCCTTAATTATCATAAATATAGAGTTAATATTAAAAATGGTGAGAAGTTTAAATTTTTTAAGTACTAATTACTTAGGCTAAATGGAAATTGGATTGGGGCTGCTGAAGGAATGTGTTGATGTGGTCAAGAACTTTCTAGTTCAGTAACGAACGCTAATATTTAGATGTTATTTATAAATACTTATAGAAGAACATATTTTATTTTTAGCATTTATGGCATTTAGCAGTTGAAGAAGCTTCATTGTTTATACATTTAAAATATATAAAAGATTTTTTACTTTTGGGTCGTGGAGAATTATTTAATGAATTTCTCCGAAGTACTTCTACAATTTTGAAAAAAATTCCGAATAATAATATTAAAAGAGGTAAGGTTCTATATTAATTATCATTTTAGAATTTTGGAAAGGTCATTTAATAATTTCATTAGCAGCTCCAATATAATAATATAATTATTAACAATAATTTGGAAAATGATATAATAAAATTAAAATTAATAAAATTATATTTGATTGATTCTAGAACTCAATCAAGCATTTCAAATATCTGCTCAAAAAGTATTTCTAAATGACGAATTGGCATTGGATAAATTTTCATTATTTGTTCCTGGAAAAGATATCGTCAATTCAAAAGAAAATCTACCACCAAGTAATCTTAACTATATTCACAAAATAATTAAATTAAATAAAATAAATTAAATTCATATTTTTTAATTTAGAAAATTGTTGGGATGTTCTTTCATTTAAATATGATGTCAGTCACCCACTCCATTTACTCTTTACTCCAATTGTTTTGGAAAATTATAATCATCTATTTAGATTTCTTCTTCGAGTAAAAAAATCGCAAATGGATCTCAATCACATTTGGATAGAACAAACAAAATTGAAAAATTCTAAGTAATTTTATCTATATTATATATAAATATATACTAGCATTCATTTTTATATTTTAATATATTTTTAGATTGAATATGGTATCCTGGCAATTACGTAATAATTTATTATTTTTTATCAATAATTTACAATATTATCTTCAAGTAGATGTCTTGGAAAGTCAATTTGCAACAATGATGAATACAATAAATAATACTCGAGATTTCGAAGTTATTCAAAGAGCACACACCATTTTTCAAGCCAACATTCTTTCTCAATCATTTCTCCTTTTCGAGGTATTTTTCGTTTTATAAAGCTATTAAGATCTAAGTTTATCCAGCTATACTAAACATTTATAATTATTTATTAGAAGTATTATATTATATTTTAGGTTCTGTGATAACGAAAGATAATATTCGAGATGAGTTTAAAGCGAGGTTACATTCAGGAAACGCCTGTTATCATGCAATAAAGGGGCTTATCGCGTCAAAATTATTATCAAAGGGGATAAAAATTAAAATATATAAAACAATTATTTTACCGGTTGTATTATATGGGTGTGAGGCATGGTCTATGACCTTAGGTGACGAGAGTAGATTTAGAGTATTTGAGAATAGGATTCTGCAAAGCATTTATAGGCCAAAGTTAGATGAGGTCACCGGGGAATGACGAAGATTGCATAACGAGGAATTGCATGACCTCTATGCATCTCAAGATATAGTTAGAATTATAAAATGGAGAAGGCTGAGGTGGGCAGGACACGTGGCTAGAATGGAAGAAGATAGAAGAGGTAGGGAGACCGAGTGGGAAATGTCCGCTTGGAAGACCAAGGACACGGTGGGTGGATAATGTGGTAAAGGAAGTTAGAGAGATGGGAGAGGATAGGGACTGGAGGGTTGTGGCTCAGAATAGGAATACTTTGAAGGTGTGGTTGCTGCGGCCAAGAACTCTCGAGTTCCATAGAGCCACAGAGTGATAGATTATATTATATTTTATTATATTCTATTAATAATTCCCAATAACAATATTAAAATTGATCAGTTTAATTTTTATTTGCAGCCTATGAATGATACTTTAAAAGGACCCCATTTACCTGTTGATGCAGGCAATTATTCTACATTTAAAAATAATATTGTATATACTTCTTTATGTAATATTATTGAATTGAGTGATAAATTTTGCATCGTGCCTTTCAATCAATCATCTTTGTCAAATATTTATATTCAACTTGGATTAGATTTTGATGTTTTAATGAAAGAATTATTTCGTTTATTGCAACATCTTCATAATCATCCTTGCGGTCTGCATTTAAACAAATTAATATGTCGGCTTGATTTTAACAGGTAGGTATTCAAATTTTATTTGTTCATTGAATAATTATTTTGTTATGATATATATTTTGCCTACTTCCTCCTCACCCTAAAACCAAAATTAAAAATAAATTTAATATTTTTTACAATAAAGCTTCTTAACAGGATTAAAACTTCCCTCTGGTTTATCCTATTATTTAATAAAGGGTGTTTTTTTTTCGAGGTATAGAACTTTAAGTTGGCATTACTGTTCAAGTTGACGACCGATTTAACAGCTGTCAAGTGATTTATTCTCAGTTTGGTTTGGCAATTCATCATGAATAGACTCACGCCTGAACAACGCTTGCAAATAGTGCAATTTTATTTCGAAAATAATGGTTCTTTGCGGATACGTATCGTACACTACCGTCCATTGGTTGAATGGCTACGTCAACAAACAAAACTGCCGCATTTGGAGTCAAGCTAATTCTCAAGTGTATGTCGAAACACCGTTACATCCAGAAAAACTGACTGTTTGGTGCGCTTTATGGGCTGGCGGGATCATTGGTTCGTACTTCTTCAAAAACGTTGATGGACAGAACGTTACAGTCAATGGTGATCGGTACAGAGCCATGATTACTAACTTTTTCATTCCTGAATTGAACAACCATGATGTTCAGGAGCTGTGGTTCCAACAAGACGGCGCAACATGTCACACAGTTCGTGCCAAAATCGATTTATTGAAAGACACGTTTGGTGACCGCCTAATTTCACGTTTTGGACCTGTGAATTGACCCCCAAGATCTTGTGATTTAACATCGCTAGACTACTTTCTGTGGGGCTATGTAAAGTCATTGGTCTATGCGGATAAGCCACAAACGCTTGACCATTTGGAAGACAACATTCGCCGTGTTATTGCCGATATACAGCCACAATGGGACTACATCTGAGCCAGCCGTGGCGGTCATATGCCAGAAATCATATATAAAATGTAATGCCACAAGATTATCTTTCGTATAAATAAAATTAATGTCAATCGAATAATCCATCGGTTTTATTGCAATTTAAAGTTCTATACCTCTAAAAGAAACACCCTTTAATATTATTAGTCATGAGATATTTTTATTGATATTCTGTTTTATATTAATTTAAATTTTTTAAATATGAATTTAAATTTAAACAAATAAATTAATACTTATAAAATATTAGGTAACTAATAAAGTTTACTCATATTTTTTATTCTTATCTTAATTAATATTTTTATTAAAAAAATAAGTATTTTTACTAAAAGTTTTATTTTTTTTAGATGGTATAGCTCCACATATATGAATGCGTCAATTACTGATGGAAATGTTTGAAATATCTCTCTCTTTATGGTAATATTTTCATTATCTAAAAAACTCTTTCAAAAATATATAAAATCAATTCTTCTAGCCAAAAAAACTATCTTTTGGGTTATTTTCTTTTTTTTTTTTGAAATCGGGTTATAAAGGTTTCCAAATAAATAGAAAATCTCATTTAATAAATAGGAAAAATAAAAAATTTATTTTAAAAATCAGTCATATAATTGTTATCCCTTTTTTTAAATTAAATTATTACAGAATTACAATATTGATGGATGTTATTTTTATTTCTTGATGTTAATAATAAACCTAACTTTTATTTGAGAATTCATTCAATCAAAGTTTTCTTTTGGGAAGGACTGAGTTTTACTCGTTTGTTTGATTTTGATTTTTCTTATTTTTTTTCTTTTAGTAAATAAAATTTATAATGTTGGTGAGGTGTCCATAGGAGAAGCAGCTTTATCACTTGGCGCGGTTGCTGGTTCGCTAGCTTTAGCAAGATCTTCATTCTCTTTTTCGGGAACTTGTAATCGTTTAGGTCCATAGAGTAAAACATAGGCACAATGCCAATCCCCTAAAACACAAAATAAATATAAATTATTTGTATATATAATTTTATAAAAAATAAAAGTAAATAAATTAAAGTTAAATAGTAAAATCTTTTTTTACCTCCTCCAGATAGTTTCAGAATTTCTTCACTAGTGACTTGTGTGACAGTATCATCATCGCATTTGAGCCAGATATCTTTTTTCTGTCGTACCCAAGCAACGTAGTGGCCACTTGAACTTGATCTACCACGATGAGTTAACACAGCCTGAAGAGTATAATATCCGCAATTGTTCGATCCAAGATCTAACAAAAAAAAAAATCATTTAAATTATCTTCATTAAAAAAAATTATCATAATTTAATCATTTTTTTTTTGTATATAAACTCACCATCTTCGAACCAATATGGTTCCTCTTTAAAATTCATATCCCCTTTTTCTTTGGTTTTTAATTCCTGAGCATCCTCCACTTTTTTGTCTTCTAATTCCTATAAAAAATAATTTATAATTTTTAAAAAGTAATTTACGAAACTTATTAATTTATTTATATACTACATGGGCTGAAAAGTCCCGGGATTTTTCAATAGGTGACGCCACTAGAAAATGAACACGACTCATTTCAAGACTCATCTGTCACTATTTTATGTATGAAGTATGACATTTCGTCCATTCGTTTACAAGCTACAGTCGTTTGAGTGACGCTACTTTCGCCTTTAAAAGACAAATGTAAAAACAGGAATATCGCGTAATTGTCACCTATTGAAATATCCCGAGACTTTTCAGCCCATGTAGTATAATATATAATTTATATGAATTATACAATACTCTACAATATAAATATAATTTATTTAATAATTTAATAATAATAAATAAAAATATGTTTAATAAAACTATTGTATATACCTATATGTATTGAAGTCTTTTTTAATTGATATTAGATTCCATAAATTAATCTTTAACAATTAATTATTATATATAAACATTATATTTTATAAAAATTTAATTTGAAAAAATACCTTGAATCGAGCTCTCATTGGGGTCAATTTCTTTTGTAAATCTTGTGAACATAATTCAAATGCATCAAATTCCATAGGAAATTTAACATCTTTTAATATTTTCGCATTAATTGCTCCTTTTTCTTTATAATAAAATCGGACAAATTGCACAGTCAAATAGGCAGGTAATCGACTGATTTTTGCAGTTTTAGTATACACAGCATCACGTTCTAATGTCGGTGACATTTTAGTAATTTGTTCTTGAAGTTTCTGTAAATTTATAATTTTTTTTTTTGAAACATAAACAATTAATAAATAATAATATAATCTTTAGAAATTTTTCTCACAGATCGTAATCCTGAATGCATATATTTCACTTCTTGTGAAATAAAACAACTTAATTGAAGAAAATTTTCTTGACTATGTGTTGATGGTTCATCTTCTGCTTCTATACATTTTAACTCACAATCAAATGTACCTCCAAAATATTGATCCACAAATGATCTTTTAATAAGAAAAAATAATCAGATTAAAATTTAGCCTATATATTATAAATATATAGATGAATATATTACATAATCAATTACTTACTTAAATTTATTCTCTTGTCCTTCATTTTTTCTAGAGGGCAATTTTTGTTGTAACATGCGAACAATTTCAGTCCAACATTCATTAGCATCTTGTTGAGCGAAACCACCACCTAAAATCAATTATTTATATGTTAATATTTGTATAAAATTTTTTAAATTTATTTATTAAAATTTATTTTTGATTCAAATTACCCTCAGAAGTTTTCTCTGCAAACCTTGGAAACGCATGATGTAACACCTGAAGTAAAAGTAATGGTGGCACGGATGTCGCACCCCCACGATCCATTAACGAATAAAGATCACGAAGTGCTCCTGTAATTGATTGAGCTGGAGCTGCAAGACTCGCTAATTGAACGAGCCCATCATAATTTTTTAAAGAATCTCGAAGTTCAGGCACTGATTTTAAACATTGAACAGTTGCATTCATATAACAAGTGTTTCCCAAATTAGTCAGCCCAGTAGGTAGCTCAAGCTAAAAAATATAAATAATTGTTTATAAAGCGAACATCGTTGCTTGATTTTTTTTTGACTCAGCAAGATTTAAATTTTCTTTAAAAATTAAATATTTGTTAGATTTTTTCTTTTAAATTGAATTTTATAATATCAAAATTCATATTAAAATATTAATTTTATAAATTATAAATATAATATATATATATATATATTTAAATTAAAAACATATCAGTAAATATATACTTCAAAATGAAATCTAACAATTTCTTTGGTCTAAATATTCCCCTTTTATTTCTTAATTCTCATACATGATTCATTATTTTATTTAAATATATTTTAACCTTTAAACTTATAAAAACTAAATTAATAATATTTCATAATCTAAGATTTCTTTAAAAATAAAATAATGATTAAGGTTAAACATATATGAATAAAAAAACTATTTAATCATAATGTTAATACTTACAGCCGTAGCTAATTCAGATTCATTCATATCTTCAACAAAAACAGTTTTTTCTACAGGTTCTGTTGGCACATCTTCTTCTTTACTTCCCATAAGTAGAATAGTTACCCCCTAGAAATAATATTTTAAAATCTTGAATATAAATTCATTATATTCTTAGATATTAAATTTATAATAAATATATAAATTCTTGCCTCTTTCAATTTCATATTGGTCCAATCGGAATCCTTAAGTGTGGCACCTTTTAGCATGACTTTTTGTCTTTCGGGTTGAACGCCCGTTAAGGCAAATATCTGAGCTTTAAACACCAAAGGATCTTCATCTGTATTAACTTCCACATCAGGATAAATCTCCTTACCCCATTTCACTTTAACTAGAAAACAAAATCATTGAAAATTATGAAATGTCAATTTTATGATTGAAACAATGACAAATCAAAATTATTTTTTGAGGTTAGATACATACCTTTATACATTGGCATATTGATAAGTAATGTTCAATTACAATTATTTATTATTAAAAAGATTTTAATAATCTTGTAACATAAATAATATGAATTAAAAGCTTATTACCTAGTAATGACAATTTTATTTAAAAAAAATAATTTCAAGATTGTGAACCGGGTGGTGGTATTTGAGAATTGATGTTGAATGTTGAATTAATTTCAAAAATAGAAAACTTCTTTTATGTTTTATTTATTTTGTTTTATATAAAAATAATTAGATAAAATTGTAATCAATTGCTAAATTAAATATAAAATAATGTACATTAATTAATTGTTGATCTGATTCGAGCAGTAATACGCATGCGCATTTATACGGTATCTTCTCTCTTGCTCTATACTGGAATCATTTCTTCTGTCCTTGTCTTTGATATCCTGTCCAGGAATTCTTGCGGCCGCTACATTTCGCGTGTTAGTTCACTCTTGGCCGTAAGATCACGAACAACTAAACGGACTGGAGAGAGAATATTGACGATTTGAATTGTGTTGGTGTTAAAAAATTATTAAGTGATTAATCAAGTGAATATCAGTTTTTTGTAATTCTTTAAGTGTAAATCTTCTCGATTAACTATCATCTGAAGAAAAATGAAGAAAGGTAATATTCAATTCGTCTGGGAAAATAACAAAAATCACAAAGTTTTATTTAAATAAAAAATACATTTTTTTCATCCATAATTCTATCTTTTAATTTAATTTTCTCAAATAAGTAATATATTTATTTATTATGATTTAAATAAATACAATATTTTTCGAAATTAGTTCTTAAGTTTAGTTATACTCTTTTATTTATGTTTATGTTTTTAATAAAGATACTTGAAAATTCATTGCCATTGTCACAATAGTATCACACAGTTATAATAAAAGAATATATATATTTTTATACTTATATGTATTTATGAATGAAAATATTTATAAAAAATATTTACAATTAATTTCTTTTTGACACTTCATGGAACACCTTTAGACAATTTTATTGTTTTACTATTATTTTTTATTTTAAATCTTCTTGATTGTTAATCAAATTAATGACCAAATATGCTTATAATTTCTCTAAAAGAAAAAGAATAGTCAAAATATATTCATTGCTAATAATATCTAATCTAAAGAAGTTTGTGAAAATCACATAATTTCAAAATTACAATTTTTTTATAATTATAATTAATTATATAGAAATCATTATTTATATATTTATTTATCTCTCTCTCTTTCTATATATATATATATATATATATATATATAAAGGGTTATGCAAATGAGACCCCAAATATGAAAAAAGGTAAGGTTGGTGATTTCAACACTTAAATCTCTAAAGGCAAAGAATAAATAAATCACAACATCTAGAAGCAAAGAATATTTAAACGAGATTCTTATTTTGACAATATATTCTTGATCTTTAGTAGAACTTGTCTATTGTAACAAGTATATATTGTCAAAATAATACTCCTACCATTTTTTCGACAGGTATTAAACTTATCTCTCATTTATTCTATCCTTAAATTAATTTTTATTTAGATTAAAAAAAAATAAAGTATTAAATTATTATACAAAAATAAAAAATTGATAGAACATTTAGCAATAAACTAAAGAGAAGATTTTACAGAATACACCCTTTATTCATTTTGTAAATTTTAAATCATTTTATTTAAAATATCCTAAAATATAATTCATTTTATCCATAAAAAATTGCTTTTAATAAAATAGCCTTAAAATTAATAATATAAAATTTTAAACCTATTTTCATTATCCTTTCCTAAACATTCCTTTTTTTTAATAAAGTTATTTATTTCATTTTTGGATATTGTGCTTATAATATATATTTTGATGAAAATCTTCATAGGATTGTATTGACTAGATAATTAGATTTCAACAAAAAGGTAAAGAAGGTAGGAGAGAAATAAAAAGGAACATGGGAAATGAATGCGTTGGTTCCCATCGACATAGCCAGCTCATGGATATATATATATATATATATATATAAGGGAATAAAATATTTCTTTCTCTCTTATTTTATATTTTTAGACAACACAACAGATAATGTGTGTTTATAATTCACTTGACGCATACTAATTTACGCCAGATGATCATATGTTAAACAAGTTGTTGTTATCTAATTTAAAAGTATTTTCAAAATTTTTACCTTGACATTGTAAATCAAAATCATTCAAGGTGAAAATTTCCTTAACAAGTATATTTCCTGATAACATCGGAAACAGTTATTTTGTATTTCTGAATTATAATTTATAAAAATTAATAATACAATTAAATAATACGTTGTGATACTTTTACTATAAATTTATAAGAATAAATGTGTTGATATCATAGAATATTGAAAAATATTATTTTATTATAACAATATATTTTTGTTTTCACAACAATAACCTAAATATTTCATATTAAAAATAGTAAAAAACTGATAAATAAATAAATACTAATAATTTAATTTGTATTTTAAAAACGACTTCAATTATTTAATTAATGATTAATATATTTAAATATATATGAGTGAAAAATGAATATTATTACGACTAAATTCAAATTACAATTTCACTGGCATTAATTTTTCTGGGTTGTTTTCAAATCATTGGAAGAGAAGTAATACAGTTTAAAGTAAATTAAAAAAGAAAAAAATGCGAATTTTATTTAAGTTATTTATTAATTTATTATTATTATTTATAAATGTGATTTGTTATTTATTAATTTTTAAAAATTGTTTAAGTATTGTTTAAATTGTTGTCTTTTAAAAATAGCAGATTTACTTTTTAAATAAATCAATAAAAATAGGTATATCAATTTTCTTTTCTTTAAAATAATGATAAAATCTGTTTTTTATTTTTCTTTAATAAATTATTTCATTAACAAATTAAGGTATTTTAGGATTTTGCACTAAAAGAGAAATGTTTGTATTTTGAGGTTAAGTTTGAAAATATTTCTAACAATCACGTTAATTTTTGGTCCCACAATTATTTTTCTTTTTATTTATATTACTATTCTCATTGGGTTATAATTTTTTGAAAATAATTATGTTTTAAATATTGTAATTCACTGATTGAAATTTTAACTTGAGCTTGTTGTTTCTTAAGTAATTTATTTGTTTTCGCCAATTTAAATAAAAATATAGCCGATATTTAATACTCTTCCGATTTTATTAAAAAAAAAAAAATCAAAAGTTGTAATGTAGTTGCATTTTCATTTTCTATTAGCAAGCAGACCGGATACCCTGGAGCCAGGTGCACTCACCTGCGCCCTTAGGGCACCTGTTCTCCTTAATCCCACATAGACACCCAGCGAAGGACGAACTGGTTCCCATCTCAACACACTTTTTTAACTTTATAGATCAATGCATTATTAAAAAAAAAAACGTTCCAGCAAATTGAGGTGTAAAATCAGTTCATTTCCCTTTCACAATATCGATGGAACTATTTAAAAAAAAATTCTCAATTATAAATGAAAAAGAAATTATATATTTATATATAAACTTGTTTATCGATTCCTTCTCCACTTGAACGGTATTTCTCAAAAAATACTTTGCATTTAAATGATGAGAAACGAACTTTTCAAGGTTTCTCCAATACTTAATTGTTTTTTTTTAATATACTTATAATATTTATTACATATTAGATATTTATACATTTCTGATAATTAATTTATAAAAAGTGATTAATTTTTTTTTAATCAAAATTATTCTTTTTTATTTATTTTTTTTTAGATTCATTGGTAGACTTTCTTAAAGAAAATTTATATAAATGAATAATTATCTTAATTTATTATTTATATCATTATTTCTAGAATATATTATTAAATAAAATAATATAATAATTAAAATAACAATGTCTAATTAAAAAAGTGAAATACTTAATCATAATAGAGTTTTGGGGTTACTTAAGTCTAACACAAATAATTATTTTTATTAAATATAAGAATAAAAAAAAAATTCATTACAATAATAAATTATTATATAAAAATAAAAAAAATTTAATACCTTTTCTTTATGTATTCATTCACATATAACAAACACAAATTTACATTTGAGAAATTATAATATTAAAATAAATAAAATAAGATATATATATATATATATATATATATGAGCATGAATGTGATCATGAGATGAACATAACAATTCTACTATATTTAATGTAAAAATATTGATGGATAAGGTTCGATGATTTTTTCGAAATAAATATTTTAATCTAGAAACCTTTAAAATATCTAACTAAAGAATTCTATGTTTATATGTTTATAATTATGTTTTAACTAATATCGTTATAAATTTGAATGCTATTATACGAGGTTTCTTCAGAACAAAAGGTGAATTTTGAATTATTTCGAAAAGTATTTATTTATTCATCAATATTCATTTTGGCCCTTCAAAGTAATTCCCCTAAGCCAGCGCTTCTTTCCAATCGTCGAACCACTTTTAAAATGCGCTTTTCGGCATGGCCATCAGCTCGTTCTTCGATTACGACTTTATCTCTTCAATTGTTGCAAAACGCTTTTCTTTCATTGATCTCTTCAGTTTTGGAAATAGGAAAAATTTTCAGGGAGCCAATTCTGGTGAATACGGTGGTTGAGGCATGATTACGGTGTTATTTTTGGCCAAAAAATCACGATCAAGCAATGATGTGTGAGCTGGTGCATTATAGTGATGCAGAATTCATGATTTGTTTTTCCACAATATCGATCGTTTGAGCCGTATTGCTTCACGCAAACATTGTATAACTTTCTTATTCCTTCCGTATTCCTTATTAGCAGTACGATATGTTGGCAAGAACTCATGATGCACTACGCCATTGTAATCGAAGAAAACGTGAGCAAAACCTTATTTGATCGAACTTGGCATGCTTCTGTAAAGCGCTTGTACCACTTATAAACATTTTTTTGAGACATAGTAGACTCGCCGACAGTCATCATTTTAAGTGCGTTGGAGCAATTCATTCGATTTTTAACGCAAAATTTAATACAGATTCTTTGATCCATTTTTAAGTTAAAAAAAGAAAAACACAAACACATGACTTTCTTTTTCAGTTGTCAAAAAACAAACAACTAATCCAAAATGGTTGATAATGTCAACATATGAGAAACATATGCGTATCAACATAATAAAAAAAAAAAATTCAATAATCGAATGTACACAGCCCGCGAAAATTCAAAATTCACCTTCTCTTTTTAACGGACCTAGTAAATTCTCGATTAAAAACAATTTATTTTAAATTTATATGAAAAAATAAAACTAAGTTTTGATATTTTTATCCAATATAATAGAGATTTTTAACAATAATATTATACGCATTTAAAAGTTTATTCTGTTAGACAAACAAAATTTTTTTGAACTGTTTATCGTATGAAAATTTAATAATTGTTGTATGTATTATATGAAAATGTAGAAGTCACTAGTTTGACTAGTATTGTTGAATGTTGAACAGTATAATTATCACTCTAACATTCTGCATTTTTTTTTTATTTCTCCCTTTCTTTCTTTTTTTTTCCTCTTTTTTTTTTTGTTAACCCGATCTAAATGATTGTCATGTCATGTTGTCGCACTCAACTTTTAAATATTCAATAAGCGAAAGATAAACATGTACAACACAAAGTCTTTGCAGAATTCCAATAGATAAATCAATAATATCCTCCATGTCCTTGATCAGCATCCTTTTGTGAATAATCTTGAACGAATATCATTTTCATGAAATTTATACATTGAATATTTTTACACTTCTATTATATTATCGATAAGAATTATTATTAAAATTATTTTATTGTTTTTGCACCTATTAGAATATATTATATGCTTATTCATCATTTTTTTCGTCTAAATTCTTTAGCAAAAGAACCATGTACAATTTAGATATTCTTATATATATATATATATATATATATAATCCAACTGCATTTCATGGTGTATTAAATGCTATTAATTAATTGGTTATGGTTGAAGCGAAAGACACAACATCCGTTATCATTAAAATAGGTATTTCTTAAAAATGTGATGTTATCCATCAAACTGGCCAATCTAAACTTCTAAGTTCACGCTTCTATTCATTATTCATAAGAAGAAGCTTATATTTTAATTATTTATTATTTTTTTTTTTTTTATTAAATCGAACTATTTTATTAATATTTTTAGGCAACAATTTTTGAGAAATTTGTATTAAAAAGTTATATGATATTATTAAAAAGAAATTATTAGTTATTGATATTTTTCTAATTATTTTACAATATTTGATCAATATAATTAATTATTAGTTAATATTACAATTGATTTGTTAAATTATCATTTTTACCGACCGACGATAGTAAGGGAGGTATTGTTTTCACACCAAATTTCACATGTGGAGATTTTTACATATCTCCACGAATCATGCATTTTCTAAACAGAAAAAAGTATTTTTAGCATGATGTCTGTCCGTCCGTCCGTCCGTCTGTCCGTCTGTCCGTCCGTCCGTCTGTCCGTCTGTCCGTCCGTATAGATGTGTACAGCCTGAACGGCTCAACTGATTTTGATGAAATTTGGTATATTTACTTAATGCATCAGTGGGATGAATTGATCAACTTTTGGTGCAATTCCGGAAACCGGAAGTGGTAGTATTAGCGATCGACGATAGGAAAGAAAGGGTTATTTTCACACCAAAGGAGATTTTTTTATATATCACCACGAATCATGCACTTTGTATTGGTTTTATCCTCGAGAAAAATCATATTTATTAGTTTTTTCTTGATTTAAAATTATATGACGTCATCCAGCCATTCATGACGTCACAGCCTGGTCTTGCATATATATTATAAATAAAATAAAATTAAAAATGTTTATATTTATTATTTATGTATCCATATCTGTTTTTTATTACATTAATAGATATATGAAAATTATTTGAAATTGTTTCTGTAGCTGGAAATTAATTTATTTCAAACCGTCGGTCGGTTCGGACCTGGCCACAGGTCAACTTATTTACTATAAATAAATATTATTTATTAATTTTAATTTATAATTTTATTAATTAGATTTAATTTAAATATAATATATGTTATTTAATTCAATTCAAATGCGAGATAGTCGAGTGGAGACACTCCAGATTTTTTTTTATTTAATTACAAAGTATTGAATATTTTTACTAGAAAAAAAAAAATTCAAAATGTTCAAAAAATTATAGATATTTTAAAATGTGAATGGTTATTAAAGTCCAATTAGTGTGATTTATATCTATATATATTGACCAACATATCTGAAAAGTATTTGTATATTTTAAGTTTCAAGACAGCTGATAAAAGAATAAATATAATTTTGGTACTATAGGTGAATTTATATTTAAATAGAATTTGGGTTAAATTGAGTTATACAAATTTAATTAAGTTCTCAATCTTTTTTAAAATATTAAATATTACTTTTACGTTTCCAAAATAACCCTAAATGTTAAACTTTAAAAATTATCTATAAGTTCAAAATAGTTTAAAAAATGTTCAGTTTTTGCTCCATGATAATGTTGATAAATTTTTGGTTAAAAACAATTGAGAAACGATAATACAATCTAAAAATATTAAAAATAATTTAAACTTTTTGAACACACATTGAATATTATAATAATTTTAAAACAAAAATTATATATATATATAAGTCTCTTCGAAATTTCTCCAAATGTCCCTATTCTGAGCTACATTTCTCCCTTCTCTCTCATATCCCTTCCTACCCTTCACCCTTTGCGTCCTCGGTCTTCCAAGCGGTCGTTTCCCACAAATATAGCCTTCACCATTCTTTCATCTCTCATTCTTGTTACGTGTCCTACCCATCGCAACCTTTTTGATTTTATTATTCTAACTCGGGATGCTTAGAAGTCATGCAATTCCTCGTTATGCAGTCTCCGCCATACTACGATAACCTGATCTTTTTTTGGCCCATAAATGCTGCGAAGAATCCTATTTTCAAATACTCTAAATTCCTACAATAGACGATGTAATTAAAAACACCTGTACAAAGTATCGACAGAAATTGACAAAGCCAGACAACTACTCATCAACGAGACTAACGGACGAAGACTTAAACGACTTAAACCAATCGACCTCTTATAATTCCTACTCTCATCTCACCTATAGTTCCCTTCGTTTTCCCATCTATTTCCCTTTGTAATCTGTATATTCAGCAGGTTTTCTTTTCCCTTTCTTTCTTTCCTATCCTATTCACTTCTCTTTCTTTCACTCAACCCTAAATTGAAAGATGTCCTCCCGTCCTACTCTATCGGGCAAATAGCCGAGCCGAGTACTTCCTAATACTCCCTATTTCTCCTTTCCATTATATTGTAAATATTATTTTAAATATATTGTAAACGATTTATTGTTGCCCAAAGAAAGGGCGGATGTAGATCTTAATTGGAAAATAAAAAAAAATACTCTAAATCTACTCTCGTTTTCCACTGTCATAGACCATGCCTCACACCCATATAATACAACCGGCAAAATAATTGTTTTATATATTTTCATTTTGATTGCCCTTGATAATAATTTTAACGAGATAAACCCCTTTACTACATGATAACATGCATTACCCGTTTGCAACCTCGATTTAATTTCTTTTAAAACAAAAATTACAATTTTTATCCTCTTTATCAAAAAAATAACTTTCTGTACGCTTTGAAACATGCTCAACATAAATTAACTTAAACCTACATACAGGATAACGTTGTAGATGCTATCCATCTCCTACGACGTAAAACAAAAACAAACTAATATAATAACAAATATAATTACACATGTTATAAAAGTTTTATTACTATTTTAAAAACTATAATAAATATAGTTTTTAAAATGGCAATATTCAAGAATTTCAAATGAACACCTTGTATATATGTATGTATAAATATATATAAGGTGTTCATTTTTACGATATTATATATATGGCATATCTTGTAAAATTATCGTATTTATTAGAAAGAAAAATGATTCAATTACAATCCTTATAGGGGTACTGCCTTGATAAGCTTGTATAAATCATATATTTAACAATTTTAGATAACAATTACAAAAAATAAAAACTAACCAGCATGTATTTGTATATATCTCGTTAGTTTTTATTTTTTATTTTTTTGTTTTTTCTAAGTTATAAACTATATAACATATATGTTTAAGACTAAAAATTAATTTTTTAAAATACCAATATATTTTTTTATTAAATATCATTAAAATTTGTTGAAAATTCATCTTAAAGAATAATGTGACTACTATAACACATATTTAAAATTTTCAAGTATAATTTTCACCAGCTGGTCAGAGCGCCTTCGGCGCTCTTCACAGCTGGACGGGGGCTCCGCCCCCTGTACCCCCGAGTGGTACATCGTATTTGGTTAAAAGTAGTAAAAGGTTTTCATCCATTTTGTTTCAATCATTATATTACATAAAATATTCATTTCTTTTAAAATATATTTTAATTTAATCAGTAAATTAATTATATATATTATTATTGTATATGTTATATCCAGTTATATCTATCTATTTATATAACTCAAAGATACTCGAAAGTTCTTGGCTACATTTCTCCAAATGTCCCTATCCTGAGCCCTTGTCCCATCACTCGACCCTTTAACCAATTTATACAAATTATTTTTATATACTTTAAAAATTTTACAATTTTTTAATTATTTATTATAATTGTTAAATGGAATTTCTAAAAATGACCCATTAAAAATTTGTTTCCTAAAATGTTTCAAAATAATTCAAAGAATATTTTGTTTATAATTTTATTTTTTTAATATTTTATTTATAAAACACGAAAACATTTAAAATTATATGAATAATTGATCTCATAATTGGATTTTTCATTTTCAATTGACGATTTGTGAATTCATAAAATATTAAAAAAAAACTTTTAAAACTTTTTAAATTATATTCAAGTAAGTATATAAGAATATAAGATATATTATGGGTGAATTCAAAATGTATGAAGGGACACATAGATAGATATAACATTTACAATAATAATATATATAATTAATTTACTGATTAAATTAAAATGTATTTTAAATAAGAACACAAAAACAAATAAATGTTTTATCTAATTGAATATTTGATATTGTTTGAATATTTAGTAAATAATATTTTATAATATTTACCGGAGTATAATAAATTGATAACGTCATTTAATTCTCCTACTATATATCAAATCGAATATAAAGATAAATCTTCTTTTAAACGTTGTGTGAAACAATTTCAAATAATTTAAATGTAAAACTATTAATGAAATTAAAAAATCAAATATATGAATATAATATAAATATTTTTAATTTTATTTTAAGAATAGATATATATATATATATATATCTCACAGGCGGTGGTTGTGACGTCATCCATATATTATAAATTTAAATTAAGAAGAACTAATAAAGTTTCGTGAGATGTGATCAATAAAACTCAATTTTTCTTTATAAATACTATCTCTGTTGTGAATTTCAAAAAAATCGTTAGAGCGGTTTTTGAGAACAATGAAACAAAGAAACAAACAATTTTTACTCGTATAAGAAGATAAGATATTATGTATTGTGTAAAAAATTAATAAAATTTTTTTAAATTATAATTTTTTTAAAAATTTTTTTTTTTAAATGAAAATATTTGTAATTATTAATTAAAAAATTATTCTTTAATAAAAATACTACAAGTAAATATATGATTTTAACCCTAGATGCCTAGATCATTGTGTGGGTATAAAAATTCTATTGACCTTTACAAAATGAATGATATAATCTTAGAATAGAACAACACGAAAACCTTCATGACAACCTGAACTTGTAATTACTATCAAGATGCAAATGAAACCTACACTCTCTAAATACAACTCTAACTATTTGTCAAAAAGATGTATAATAAATGTAGTATAAATTTGAAATGGTGATTAGATCAAAGTATGTAAGAGCAACATTCTCTTTCTCTATCTTAAAGCTAATTCAATAATAGAAGTTTACATTTAAGTCTCCATGAAAACCTACATCTGTTTGTATGTTTGTTTTTAAAGTTCATAATATACTTTTTGAAATATTTGGAATCAATATTTTTTTAATGGTAAGTTTATTGTTCTGGCTAAATTTTTTATTGATATTGTGTGAATCGGTTCTTTTTCTCCATTTCGAACTAGAAAATTTCCTGATTTAATTTGTTTTCAAAATTTAATACATTTAAAAACAATTAAAAATGAGAAAATCAACAATCAAATAAACTACCTCAAATTAGCTCTTTAAAACAACTATTGTTGTATAAATAAGCGGGATATTTAAAAAAAATCAAAACACTACTACATCTAAAACAACTAATTTTAAAACAAATATCAATCTAAAGTTTAAATTAAATATAATATATTAATAATAATATATTTAATTTAAGTTCTTATGTGTGTGTGTGTGTGTGTGCCATTTTAATTAAATAACACCTTTTTCAGCATTTTTTTTTATTTATAATAAAAAAGAATGAAGAAAATTTCTATTACTGTTACATATGAAGAAAAAATTCTTTGTAATTAATAAGAATAAATTAATTCTATCTATATAAAGTATTGCTTCTATGAAGTCTTCATAGATTACTTTTATATCCAAGTAATAAGAAGCAAATAACGGTGATGGCAAAAGTGACCCGCTCCATCTAATTAATGGATTTTTTTATTTAAATAGAAAATGAATTAAAAGTTGCTTTTATTTTGAAAGTTCATTTTTATCTAAATATTTTTATTTTTTTCTTGATGAATAAAATATAATTTCAGGTCGCACCATCAAACATTCACTAAATATCTTCTAATTCCGATGTGAATGAAATTTGTTCATTCATAACGCATAAAATATTAATTAATCCACATAGCTAACATATAATTATTGAAAAAGTAGAACAGGGGAAAATATTTTCCTTTGAAATCCTTTGTAATCCTACAGATTTGATGATGACAATAAATAATTATTAAGAATTAAGAAAAATTAGTGAAAGAATTGTTTTCTTTTTTTTTTTGCATTATATTATACAAATAATAATAAAAGTATAATAATTATTAAAAACAATTGCAATTATATATTTTTGCATTCCTATTTGAAATTGCCCAAGGAGGTACCAGTTAAATTAGTTCAAACAAATATGAAGTATAAATCATAATAATTTCTCTTTATATTATACCCCTAGTAAAGTTAAAATTTGTTGCTTTTCATTTTTATAGGCTGCTCAACTGACCTCCAAACACTTGTGATTATCTCATATATAATTACTTCATATGGAATGCTTTTTTCTGCTATATTTAATATCAAAATAAATACGAGGTTCATACAATAAGTAAAGAAACAAATGGCTCTAGCTCAAAAAAGGTTTATTTGATTCTTACATAATTCAGGCTAATTTCAACATAATCTCCTCCCACAGTTATGCACGTGTCCCATCTTTCTAGTTTCCTTGTCGAAAAATTCTTTCGATTTGCCCTAAGCCAATTTTCACAGCTTCCTTAACTTCCTCATTATTAGTAAATCTTTTTCCACGTAGGATGTCTTTGAGTGGTCCAAATAGGTAAAAATCAGATGGGGCGAGGTCGGGGCTGTAAGGAAGGATGAGGTAAGACCTTCCAACCAAATTTTGAAACTTATTACCGGTCAGCTTAGAAGGATGGGACAAGTGAATAACTGTGGGATGTGATTATGCTAAAAAATAGTCTGAATTTTGTTTGATGATAAGGTACAGTTATTTGTAAATATTATAAATTAAATGAAATTTTGAGATTTAATGAGCAATTACAATTTTTAATAAGGTCGACCACTTAGCTGTATTATAGGTAAGAATAGTTGGAGAATAATAGAGACTGGAGTCTTCAGTTTCATCTCAGGAAAATTATGGGAACATCATGTTAGGCTGCCTGCGGGTGCCCTGGGATATTTCTCTCTCTCTCCAGAACTATATCTAGACTATCACTAAATTCTCGCTACATGAATAAGGAAACCTCTGGTAAAATTCCACCAACTCACCCCCCCCACACCATCTCAAAGACATCTGTTTCTTGGGATCTTCTCGCAAATATTCTGGCCACCAGATATCGAGTACTTGATGGGTTTTCAATAAAAGAATTGTTGAAATATTTTGTCTTCATCAATAGAAAATATTTCCTTTTAGGTCCCTTTGTCCTAATAAAGTTTTACGCATTTAATTTATGGAGGGTGGGCACTTGCAGATGTCAATGTTTGTTATATATGTGAAATTTATTATTTTCACTATATTTTGTCTATAAAGGGCATTTTTATGCATTTATATATATATTTATATCTATTAGTTTTATTTATTTTTATTTTATTTAAAAACTACTACCGTACCGCAACCACTAGGGAATTAGTTTTATTTTATGGGCATGTACGATTGGGTAGCGACTTTATTCTTCTTTATAATAATGTTCTTTAATAGTAATAATGTAATACTTTATAATAATGTACCCCTTCTCAAGACAGTTCATGATTTCTTGTAAAACAAATTTGCTGATATAAATTATTATATTATAATTACTTCTTCAATATTAGGCATATATATAATATTAATTGCACAATTTATGTATTTTTTCATCTGATTTGTACCCATGCTCCATTTCTTTTTATTAATTTAATACTATTAAGGTAGCATAAATTGTGACAATTCTTTTTTTACTTTCTTAATTTATGATAAAAACAATTCCTAATTTTATATAGAGAAAGTTGGAACTTCTTCATAGCTTATGATTCTCTCATTATATATAAATTAAATTTTCTTCATTTAAAATAATATTTCAATAAAATACTAGGTATTTTATAATTATTCATTTCTAAACAACAACTAAAATTATTTAACAACAATTAAAAAATTATATTAAATTCTGTTCCAGGCATTGACCCCGAAATAAACGGGTCTTTTACAACTAAACTGTAATAATAAAAAAATTGATTTTCAATTTCACTTGTCTAGATATTTTTATCTATTTTTTTATATTATTTATTATATATACTAAAATGGATGTTCAATAAAAATTGTATTTTTACACTCATCTTTAATTCACACTAGTAGAATAGTAAATCAATAATTTAAAATTTCGTCCACTTGTTTAATTCCTCAATATTTTTGTCGCAGTCTACCTAGACTTCCAAAATTTTATTTCAATATTAAAATTTGAAAATGATTTCAAAAAGAGAACCGAAACGCCGAGAGAAAAATCTCACGGATTCTCACAAACACACATTTCAAAAAGTGAAAATTGTTTAATTGTTAATAATTTTCCTTTAATCATTCATTAATTCTTTCCCTTACATTTATATCGAAAATGTAAAAAGATAATATAATTTTAACCTTAAATTCATCAATCAAATAATATATAAAATTGGTTCTAAAACTTATTCACTTTATAAAGAATAATATAAATATAAAATAATTTTTCTATAAGCCTGACAAAGTTTATGAATGAATTACTTCATATTCAACGAAAAACGTTGGGTGCATTTAGTTTTCATTAAACTTGTCAGATTACTAAATTGAATTCCGAATAAAGGTATAAAGCATATTAAGCTTATTAATCTTAATTTTTTTGTTATATGATTATCTTCATAATCAATTACCGTTCTATGATTCAACATTTTTTAATATAAAGAGTAAATTATATTATATATTTTTTTTAATAATTGTGTTTTATTTATTTTGTTAAAAATTGCAACATAATATAACGTTAAATATAAAATTAATTGGTTACATGGTTTATAAATCAATTATATACTTATCTTGTTGAAGAGGACTAGGATGGTAGATTTACTTATGTATTTAATATATATATATATATATATATATATATATATTCTACAATCATTAAATACAAAAAAAGTTTGAATAATGAAAAAAAAAGAGAAGGAACATAACACTGAACAATTTAAAATGAAATATATGCATGTTAATATCATTTAAATAAGATAAACATTCATAACAACGAATGGGGATTAATTTATGTTATGATGTGATTTTAATATCAATCCAATTATAAAAAAATCAAACTTGTTTTGACCTTGCAACCAATTTCAATTACCTGCATTCATTTGTTATATTTTACTTGAAAGAATTAAAGGCTAAGTTTATTTATTTGACAGAACACTAAACAAGCTTGCAAATGAAACAAATCGAATGCACTTATCTTGCAAAAGAAGTGACGGTGGGAGGGAGGAGATAGGAAAATAAAATGGAATTGATATACAAATCAATTGGTATTTTAATTGAAACGTATAAATTTGTATTAGAAAGTTAATTCCAATATTCAACATCCCACTATAATAGATCAACTTGTTTCAATTAATATTAACAAATAAATTATAAAAATGGGAACATTCAAATGAAATTACCTTTTCTTTTGGTTGGTTAATAAACATTAAGGAGCAAAAATTAGTTGAATTGAAATCGCCCAAAAACACTGATGAATGACCCAAAAAGCAACTATTTATTACAGTGGCTTAGTTATTTAATATTAACATTTTAAAGTAGTATTTATTTTTTTATGATAAAAAATGCAAACAAAAAAAATGTATACTTACTATATATAGGAATGGTTGTAGGAATGTGGGTCCTGCGACCAAAGAACTTTCGATTTCCGCAACGCACCAGAAATAGATATGTTTAATTTTATTTTTTTCCATAAATTTTTTAAAAAAAATCCTTCATGTTATCATTCTTATGTCTTCTCCCCCCCAAAAAAATGAATTTTGAAATCTTCCTAATTTAATAAAGTGAAATATTTAAAGATTATCACAATCCATGATCAATGTAACTTTTGAAATCACCAGATTCCAAAATTTTCGTTTCTTTAAAATTTCCCCCATGAAATTACATATTTTATAATATTTTTTTTCTGTTTGTCTATAAAAAATATAAATGATTAAATATTATTCCATATAATATTTTGTAAAATTGAAGAAATAGATTATATTAGGATATTTTATTTAAATTAAAAAATAAATTTCTTTTAATCCTTATCTCCTACGGTGGTTTCTAATAACAGATTTACTACAATTGGATTGGATTTATTTCTATTTTTTATATAGAAACGTTTTAATTAGCAGAATTTTGAAAAATCAAAAACAAACATTAATATTATTATAATTTTTATTTAAATAAGTGATCTTTTTTTTACCCCAAAAAATAATGCTTAATGAGCACACGAAATTAACTTTATTTCATTTTCTTCTCAAATCACGAGATAGTCGGCTATTAATGGATGTCAAACAACAACTAAAAGACCCAGCTATTTCAAACTTCGACAGGAGTCGGTTGATAGTTTGCTGCTGAGAGGAGTGTTGCTATTCCATTTAAGTGACGAGAAATTCAAAAAGTCACGAACTTATTGATCTGACCTCGTAGAAAGTCATAGAAATAATATAATAACTTATTTATATTTCATTGTATGTATATATATTTTAACCCAGATGATAATAATATGTTATTATAAATGATTTACTTAAGATTATTTTATTTAACTTTCTTGTGGAATAATACTAATAAAATAATGTATTTCAACTAAATAATAAACAAGTTTTAGAATTAAAACATTCTATTTCAAATTTTATTATGGTTAGTAAATAACTTGATTCACTAAAATTAGGCTTAATTCTTTACTTTTTTTTCATTTTTATTTCAAACCAATTTCACCTTTGATGTTTTTTTTATTTTATTTTAATTATTATTTAATGGAAAGCAAAAATATTTTTATTGAATCTCATAAATTTTCTATTAAAAAATAATAACATAACCTCTTAACATTTACATTTTTTCTCTAAAGTTTTTAGAACTGTCACTATTTTATTTATTTATTTATTTATTTTTTCGAATTATGCAGTTGACCCTCATAAATTTCAAAAGAAACCCGTTAAAAAACAATAAATCTTTCAATGAATTAAGTTTCTATTTGTTATACCATCTTAACATTTATAATCAGTTTTTTTTTCTTCCTCATTTTATCTCCAGGAATGCTGAAATTCTTGACTAATTATCTGCATTAAAATGAGAACTGATTTACGAGTAATTAACACCTTTAAATAAAAAATATTATTTTAATTATTCAATTACATTTAAATTTTCACATCAATTTCTTTTTTATATTATATATATTGATAATATCTAAAAATTTAATTGATCGGATTAATGATTTGCTTTTATTAAATATTATAAAATGAAAGTAATAATACACATTACTTAAAATTTTATTCAAGTAATTGAAAATTTTTTTTTATATTCTTTGAGAATTATTGAGACCTGATTATAAATTAATTTAATTAAGAAAAAAATAATTCAGATGATTTTGCCCAAAAGTGAAAAATTATTTTCATCAAAACCAAAACAAAAAAAAATTTCATAAAAATTATATGATCTATTTTCAAGATCAGTAATTTACTAATATACTAGATACTATATACAGAAAATGATACATTTTTTAACATAAAAAGATAACATATAACATAAAAAGAAAACATAAAGAGAATCTTAAATATTTTATTTAACTTTACTAAAAAAAAACAATACCTCCCTTACTATCGTCGGTCGGTAAAAATAAAAAAATGATTCAACCTTTAACCGATCGATTAAGTAAAATTTAAATTGAAAGCAAAATAATTTTTTCTTCATTGATTGTTTTTAAAATTCATCGTCTAAATTCAATTCATATTCAAAAAAAAATACTGTAGACTAAGAAAAATTTTAAAATCATAATTAAATACTTTATTAATAATTGATTTTCCTTTTTTCCTTTTTTTCTTAATAGAGTAATAAGAAAATTATATGGTATATAACTTAGTCTTTAATAAAATTAATATAAGAGACTATAATAAAATTAATTTTTCTATTGACAAAGAAGAATCTTTCAATGTTCAAATACACAACTTTAAATTAAAACATAAACTATGGAATAATATAATATAATTACTATTATTTATATATTCTTATTAAAAATATTTAAATAATGTTTATTCTAAATGTCAAATCTTGATTTTAATATACTATAATATACTAGGATAAAACATTGAAAAATATTTCTTTACATTATAAAGATTATAAGACATTTCGCAGGTTTAGTGGTTAGCACGACAGTCTACCACACCGAAGACTCGGTTTCGGGTCTAGGGAAATTCAATAATTAATAATTTTAAAGCTCTGCGTGATCCTCAGGGTAAATCCGCAAAAGATAATAATAAAGATTATAATTTTAAAAATATCAATTCAAATGATTGTTTAGACTTAGAAACAAAAACATTAAGGTTAAAACAACGGGATTCATATATTGTTGCACAATTGTTTCTATTTTCATACCAATTAATCATTTGATTAAAAATTTCATCAGAATGCTTCATCAAACCCCTAATTACCTTGTTGGATTGCCCTGCAAACATTCTCTATCGATCAGACAGTCAAATTAGAAAGTTCAATCACTTCTCATAGGAATATATTTGAATGATAATCGTGTAAAATATTCTAGGTACTTAGTTATCATAGTTCATTACTTGGATGAAGTGAAATCATATGTACTTAATAAATTCGCTCATTATCTTCAATTACTGTTTAGAGAAAGTGATGGGATTATTTTTAAAAGTAGTTATATATGCACTTTTGTAATAAATTTCAATATTTTAAAATTGATTCTCTTATTTTGTTTTATAATTGACTTTTTGTTTTTGCAGGGAAGGGCCCTTGGGCTCAACATCGACGCCATGATTCCTGATCATCTTAAACATCGATCGATTAGTATAGGAGCTGTAAATATTCAAAGGATTTAAACCCTTCCCTCACACTTGTAAACAACAAAATGCGAGAAGAGGAGCTCGAAGTCGCCATCAAGGTAAATTTACCTATTCATCCATCATCCATCAATCGATTGTAGTTGAGAGCCAACTGTCAGTGTCAAACATCAAATAAAACAAAAAGAAAAATATATGACATCTCATTCGATATTCATTAAATCCCTATGCATATATTTCTTATTTATTTATTTATTTTAATAGTTAATAAATGAATGAACTCTTAAAATAATCACTTAAATAGAAGAGATTTAAATTTATATCACACAAAGAAGCCATTTTGTAGTAATGAAGTTAATGATTTAAAAAAAAAATCTATTTTTTTTAAATATAATTACTTATTTTCTTTTAATTCTTTACTATCTCGCCAGAAAATTTTCGATGTAGAGATTTTGATGTTTTTATACTTTTTGAAGGTCCCTGAGTCATTTTCACTAAGGTCGAGAAAAATGTCTCTCTCTCTCTGTGTGTGTGTGTGTATGTAGAAAAAATTACGCAAAAACGGTTTGCGCTAAAATAATGAATTTTTGTTCACGGGCATTATTTAAAATTTTTTATCAACTTTTTTTAACATACCTGCAAATCACGCGCCAGCACGTGACGTGCTACCATCAACAAAGAGCCAAACACGCGCTGGTTTAATATATATTTATTAATTTTAATTTATAATTAATTAAATTTAATTTAAATATAATATATGTTAATTAATACAATTCAAATTTGCGAGATAGTCGAGTGGAGACACTCCAGATTTTTCATACTTATATTTAGATTGTCATGTTTAAAAATTTAGATATATGTTCAAAATTTTATTTTATGGTAAATGGTGGATCTTTCTTATATGTGTATATCTTCTGTCTTCTTTCTTCATGTGTACTTATCATTTTGCTAATAAATAAATAAATCATTATTTAACTTTAAATTTCTTTTCCTTAAAAATATTATTATTAATATTTATATATATTAATAAATAATTTCAATATATAATATATTTTATAATATCTTATTATATTCTTGAATTTACATAATATTTCTAATATTCTGAATTTATGATATATTTATCTATAAATTTATTGAATTTTTAATATTTTAAATTTTTATTTATTTATTTTACGTTAATTTCTCATGTATGGTATATTATTTGCAAATATATATATTTAGGTATTTAAAAAAAAATTAATATGTATACATTTCAATAGTAATTATAATTTAGTAATTTCTCATTCCCTTTCTCTTTAAAATTTTCTATTCTAATTATTATTTTGTTAATGGAAATATATTTTTTAAAGCTTTCAATATGAAGATGTATAAAGTTAATATTTTTTTTATTTTCTCAGAAAGTGAAATGTAATAAATTAGATGGAAGTATTATTATTATTATTATCATTATTTCGGTGTTGTAGATAGGAAAAGGGGCGATAGTTGTCAAAAGGGCATTGCCCTTGTTTGAACGATCCAAGGGAACCCAATGATGAACGATGATATTGACACGTGCCCTTCTTTCTTTCGCCCCTTTCTATTTCTTCTAATCAACCCCCAACACGACGTTGCTTTCGTGTTTAACAACAAATGGCCTCGTTTATTAAATTTTCATTATTTTTGCAGTGCTTTATAAAACAGACAATGAGTTCAATATATGAATTCTCAAATACTAATAATAATAATGATATTTTAAAAGATAAAAAATAACAAAAGCAAAAAATATTACTAATTTAAAAAAAAAAGAATTAAACAAAACAAAACCAACCCTAATGATAATCAATGACCTTGCACCCCTTTTTCAAGAATGTCAAATTATCAACTTTTTTTTTATTTCACTGTATTTGATTACTTTTCCAATATCAAACTTATCCTTAATATAAAAGGAAATTGGATGACTAACCATTGGATGGTGTAAACTAATTTATTTTCACTCTAATATGATTTATTAATAAATAATTATATTATATGATATAGAATTATTATATATTTATAATATAACATATGGTACAATGTGAAATTTTGTTTTTAATCTTTTTCTAAACGTACAAATTCTTGATTATTTTTCAATCTACGAAACAACATGGTCTATTTAGTCAATTTTCAGAATTGACATAAATCCAAGACAGTCAAGTATCGATTATATACGGGTGCTATCAAGTTTTACCTTGATTTTCTTGATAGGAGACGCTATAGAGTATCTTTCCCAATTTTGATCCCGAAGGCTGGGTTGAATCCTTCTCATAGATCCCAGAATGCCAGGTCTGGGACCACGAGAATGTAAGCCAGCTACGCTAACCTCTCACCCTGTGGCCCCTTTTAATGATAAAAATAGAATTTGAAAATATAAATATATATTCTTTCATTCTTTCTTTAAAAAAAAAAAAAAAAACAAGATTCAATTAGTTTAAAATTAAAATTAGTTAAATTGGTGTTAAGTATTTCTGAAATTCATGAAATCCTTCAGCTTTACTTTCCCTCTTTTTTAACATACTCACACTCCAATCATATTTTTTCTTCTTCTTCTTCTCTAATTCTTTTTATATAACTTTTTTTTTAAAACAAATTTTAATCAGAATATTTTTTTAAAATCATTATAAAGAAATAATATAGGTATTAAGTTAAATATCTACATATATAAGTACTTACGTAATTGATGATATTTTTATACTAAAATTTCAAGTTAATAATTAACAATCTTAAAAATCCTGTTTAAGATCAATTAAGAGTATATTTGTATGATTATCTTAAATTTTTCTTTTTTTTAAATAAAAATATTTAAGATTTTAATATTCATCCATTCATATATATATATATATATCATATATTACTTGAGACGTTTTTTATCTATTTTATTAAATTCAAACCAGATTTCTATAAATACTTGTCTCCGTCATTTATTTAATTTTTTTAAAAAAACAAAAAAAAACAAAAAAATAATAGCAATTTTAAAATTCCTAAATATTCTCCATTTTCAATTTGTATTTACCTATAAAAAATACCTTAATGCTTTTTCTTAATTGAAACTAAGTACATATCTTAAAAATTTTATTAACATTTCATAATCTGTACAGATACTATCAAAATATCTAAAACTTAACCCATTAAACTTATCCCTTTTGATTTTTCCAGCAAAAATCTTAATTATTTCTGTGTTCAAATAATTTTTTTGTCAAATTAACTATAAATTAATTCATTAAAACATTGTAATCGCTCTTGGCCTATTAGCTTTATTATTTCTTAATAATGTTTTTTATAATTTTATTTTTTTTACATATTATTTTTTCTTTATACCTAATAATTTATTATACTTATTTTTAAAGGTTGTACTTTTATTATATTTACTGACTTTTTTTTTATTTATATTTATTAAACATCATAAATTATACTTTTTCTGACAATTTTTTAAATTAATCTATTATATTTATTTACTTCTCAATGGCTTTCTATATATAGTAAGTCGTTCTTCTCCTTCTTCATGTTAACATTTCCTGAGTCCACTTTCATGAATTGATAATATTTAACCTTGTTAATTGGTAATCAAATAAAATTTTTCTTTATGCACGTATTACAAGTTTTATATTTTAGTTATAATTGAATTTTCAACTTTTAATCTATTGAATTGAATTGATTACTTAAAAAAAATGTTTTTTTTCCATTATTTTAAAATCACTTAATGTATTTATCTAATTAAGATAGGGTTGCCATAATTGTTGGACTTCAGACCGGGACACCCAGCTCCCAAAAAAAAAAACACTTGGCAAATACGTACGCGTACGTCTTTATTAATTTCAAAGCAAAAATCAGAAAACAATAATAAAACAACAACAAGAACAAAACAACAATACTGGGTATAATTAAATAATTAATTGTTTGATTCTCTGATTAATGGGTTGATCAGTTTGATTCTTCCTCGTTTGATTCTCCTTTCTTATCGTATTTATCAGATTTTGTCGCTTTTTCAAGTAAATCCTTTTGTCGATTGAGAGCAAATTGTCATCTGTCCACTGAGCTTTAATTAACGAAAACACTCGTTCAACATGCGCATTGTGGAATGGCGTACAAATATTGGCATATTTTAAGTAGGTTCGCTTTCCTTCGGACTCTTCAGTCTTTGTAAAATAGTACTGCCATTTGCCGTGCACATCCTTGCTATCCCATTCTTTGCAGATTTTATTATGAATAAATGACTTCAAATACATTACTTCCTCATAAATTGAATCCGTAAAAAATATACCCAGTTCATTTAAATACCCAACGGTTTTTTCAACTTGTTCCCATTGGGGTTCTTCGTGGAGAAGCATCTAAGAAAAAACATCATATTTCGCCAGTGGAACTGACCACCTCTCTAAGTAAATGATACCAACGTTGAAAAATTTCTCTACATTATTTTCAAATTCGTCTTTCTGTGCCTTCGTAATTTCCTTATGCATCAGTTTATTATATTTCTGGCTGTTTTGAATACCTCACAGTATATATTGAAAAGAATTTGTATAATTTTAAAACGACAGATTCGACATCAATCGATAATACATCGGCGGCAGTAGAAGCTGTATTGTGTATAACATGTGCAGGGCAACCGACTCCTTCTATGTTTGCTGACAATGTTTGGTTCAACTTGTAATAAACATTATTTGTTCCACTCCTCTCCCTTCCACCGAATTTGTATTTGTGTTATCAGCCCCAAATGCCACGAGGCCTTTCAACGGAATATTATATCTTCTTATTGCACCCATACAAAATGCTGTTATTGTATCAGACGTTTCATTGGGCAAGGTTTGCAATTCTAGGAGTTTCACTTTCAAGCCATCGTTTTCCGTGAAAATAATGGATGTGCAGGGGGAACATTTTCATATGCGTATGATTGCTCGAATCTGTAGATATTCCATAAAAAGGAATATTTTGCATTTCATTTTGGATTCCATTTACAGAATGAGGGGCCAATATGTTTTTAATTATCGCAGTTGCTTTAGTCCGCCCACATGATTGTTTCTTCTCAATTACGGAATCGGGATACATTATTGAATTCAATTTCGATGAGCAATCTAACGAATTAAATGATTGGTGGTGTTTGATTGTTTTGTACGCTGTCGTTAATTCCGCAGCACTTATTAAAATATTTTCCGTAGAATTTTTCTTAATAAAATAAGAAGATACGTCCTTTGACGGAAATTGATTTAGACTTGTGGTTTGATGATTTTATATGGTCCCTGATACTGGATTTTCCGCCATGACTCACCGATATATATATATTACAAATGGAACAAAATGCTTCGTATTCATTTTTCCACTTTTTAATGCATGGCCACTCTTTGGTGAATTCGTCAGAAAAATGGCATTTTCTTTTTGGCATTGTTGATGGTATTTGAAATTAATTATTAATAAGGTTCAAACAAATATCTGAAAGGCAAAATTAATCATAATTACTGGCATGCCGCCTATATAAATTACAATAATTAAATACCCATGCAATCTTCAGTTCCGTCTTCACAACAATAATAATAAAAAAGTGAATTTATTAGTTATTGTAAGATGTTCTGAAATTTTACATTATGATATGCATACGCTTCAGTCTCCATAAAACAAGCAACAATACAGAACCACACGAAAAACGCGAAGAGTTGAATTCGACTGCCTGTGTAAGTGTGTGCCGCGTGCGCTTTGCAAGTAATACGTGTTCTTGTGGGGGGGGGGGGGGTTGAGGAGTGGGAACTTTTCAGTGGTAGGACTCAACGGGGACTCGACGATGCGATGTCCGAGGCGTCGGCGCGGCGCTTTGTTTCAAAGTTCCAATTTCCAATGCAGTGATAGTGATATGCTTAAATTTTTGATGGACCGGGACAATTAAGGCGTGGACCGGGACACCGGGACATTGGGCCAGAAACCGGGACATGTCCCGGTGTACCGGGACGTATGGCAACCCTAAATTAAGAACCAAGTAAAATGTATTTTCCTGCTTATATTTGTAAACAATTTTGTTTTTTTTTAAAAAATTAATCTTTTATAATTTGAAAATAAATAAAATTATTAGAAATATTTGAAGATATTTATAGAAAAATTCCCATCTAAAGAAACGGAATTATAATAAATAAAGATAAATATTTCTAGCTAAAATTAATTGATATTTAAATATATATATTTTTCAATTTCTTCTTTTCCCAATAATTGTTTAAAGCGCTTCGAAAACTCCGTATTTGATAAGTTTTGGGTTTTTCTTTGAAAACTGGTTTCAAACATATAAATAGAAATTCCCTAAGAGTCACCAAAGACGAGATTTTGAAATTTTATAAATATTAAATTCTAAAAGCACAATACTTTCAATCTTATATTAAAACAAGTAAATGTATGCCTATGGATAATGGAGACTTGAATGCTTTCTTAAAGCTACAAATCTATATAAACTACAGAAATAAGGTGTTTGTAAAAAATTCTTAACTTTTTTGGTAAACTGTTCTAATAATTAAATTTTCAATCATAAGATTATTAATGTAATTACATTGTTATATATTAATATCAAAATGCTGAATATACACAGTTTAAGAATACAGAAGTTGTGGAAATTATGTAATTTTCTAATGTGATTGATACAAAGACATAGATATAAAATTGTTTACTTAATGCGGTTGACCTGTCAGGTATTGAATTTAAAGAATAAATTGTTATAAAAGTTGAAATACATTTCAAATTAGGTTAGATACGTGAGCAGGTCAATAAGTCCGTGACTCTTAATGAATGAAACAGGATTTTGGATAAAAAATTATTTTATTTTTCAACGTAGTCTCCTTTGAGCTCTATACCATTTCTCCAATTTTTTTATTCCTTCTAAAAAATTAGACTTGTCGAGAACATCTTTGGTGCCGATTCACCCCAAGAAACCCACTGTTTTGAATGCTGTTTGGTTCTGATGTGTTGTGGTGGATCTAAGTTTAATCAAACGGCGCATAAACTCGGTTTTAGTGATGTTTTTTTTCGCAAAAAATAATGCTTAATGAACACACGAAATTCACTTTTTTCCATTTTCTTCTTATACTGCTATCAATCGATGTCAAATAAAAACCAAAAGACCCAGCTAGTTTAAATTTCGACAGGAGTCAGCTGACAGGAGCAGAGTGTTGCTATTTCAGAGACAGGAAATTCAAAAAGCCACGGACTTATTGACCTCCCCTCGTAGATAGTAATAGAAATACTATACAAAAACATTAAAAATATTTTTTAACTTTATTTTTAATTTTACAAAAAGAAAAACAAAAGTTTTTCAACAATTGTGATATAATTAAAAATAATTTTAATCCTTTTAGTAGATAGTAGTAGTTAGATAACATTTCGATATTATCTTAAGAATCAATATATTTATTAATATTTTTTTATTTGAATTAATTTTAATCTATTGATATTAGTTCATTAGATTATATCAACCTACATAAAATTATACTCCCAATATAGTACACAATAGATCATTTATTATTATTATTTTCTTTCTTTATCTCTTTTTTTTCTAAATTATTTCTATATTATCGATTTATGTAGTTATTCAAAATCCATTGAGAAAACAGGTTTTTTCTCTTAGTTGATTAGAAATGATGTTCACTAACCAGAATGGATCATCTATTATATTTATGCAAATCTTTCATTGGAATTTGAACTTGATATGTATATATTAAATATATACATTTTTTAGGACATTGTTGTTTCGGCTGGCGCCAAAAAGGGTGGCGATTTTTCTAATGCATAAAATTTTCTAAATTACAGGTAAAAGGTTTGTGTGGGTTGTTTTGATCAAGGTTATTTTGGTGTCTTAGGTCACATATCGTGGGTTGTCAAACCTTCCTCTCTCGGTTGTTTGTCACTTTGTAAAAATAAAAAAAGAATAAAAGAAAAATGTATATTCTTAATGATACAACGTGATTAAAATTACCATCAGGTCATTAAAATAATCCCTCACCATATTAGATAACTGTTGACAAAAAAATGACATCTCTTAATATTTCTTTCACATATATTTTTTTTTTATTTATTTATTTTTCTATTTATTTATTTTTTGGTTTGAGATTTATATAATACTTATATTTTAAATTTATTCACCATATCAATTTTAATCATTTTTTTTTTAGGATTTGACATTTAATATTTAGAATTAAATAAAAAAAAAAAATAAATTAAATAAATCATTAAATGTTATATACAAAAAAAATTCAATATATTTTCTTATTTATTATACATCTTTAATCAACGTTATTAACTTTATTATCTCTTATACATATCTATTTTTTCATTTATAAAGAAATAGGAGATTTAACAATTAAAAATTTATCTTATAATAATCATTTAACTATTAATTAAAATATATGAAAAATTAAAAAAAAAATAATAACTGTTTAACTCAAAATTTAAAAATTTAATTTTTTAACAATATACTTGTACTTAATTATGAAAATATAAAAAAAATTTAATTTTCTTATTTCATCTCTTAATGTCTCTTACTTTTATTTGTACAAAGTATCTTGCGAATAATTAGAACCTATATTTTAATGAATATTAATATTATTTTGAATATTTAGAGTGATAAATGTTTAACCGTTTAACGGTTATTAAATTTTACTTTATAGAATTTTTTTTTAATATACGAGGTATTTTCAAAGGAAAGGTGAAATTTGAATTTTCGCAGGCTGTGTACTTTCGATTATCGAAATTTTTTTTGTTATGTTGGTACACATATGTTTCTCATATGTTGAAATTATTAGCCATTTTTTATTAGTAGTTTGTTTTTGTCAACTGAAAAAGTTAGTCACCTTTTTCTGTGTTCTTCGATTTTTTACTTAAAAAAAATGGATGTATTCTGCATCACACATCACTTGTTCGTGATTTATTGGCCACAAACAACATCGTAATCATGCTCAACCACCGTATACACCAGATTTGACTCTGCGACTTTTTCCTATTACCAAAACTGAAGAGACCAATGAAATGCAAGCGTTTGTCACAATTGATGAGATAAAGTCGGAATCGATGAAGGAGCTGAAGGCCATACCGAAAAGCGTATTTCAGAAGTGCTTCGACGATTGGAAGAATCGCTGGCATAAGTGCATTATATCTGAGGGAAATTACTTTGAAGGGGACAAAATGGATATTGATGAATAAATCAATACTTTTCGAAATAATTCAAATTTCACCTTTTCTTTTGAACAAACTTCGTACTTTAAATAGAATAAACCTTTTTGAACAATTTTTATTTCATTAAATAAAGAAATAAATCTAAATTAAGTGTTTTTTTTTTAAATGTAGGTTTAAATAAAAATAATAGTAGTTAACGATATATTCGCAGACACCAAATCCGCTATTCCAAATGACCAGACACAATTATTTATACTAAATTTTCTTGTTAATTAGACCTTTAAGTATCTAATTATTTTTTTTCCATATGTCATTAAAGTATATACTAAACTATATGAAAAATATAGACCTTGAAGATCCATTCAAGTTGCAAATCATTTCTTTCATCTTTTTACTTTCAATAAATTGTTAAAATATAATTACATTTCAATTATTATATATACATAAAAATACATTTTTACAACTTTTTATTCTCCCTTTAACTTAACCTCATTTGTCTATCTAATATTGATTATTTTGACTTTCTTATATAACTACCATCTAATTTAAAAAAATTAAGATAAATTTAAAATGTTTATATATTCTTTTACATAATAGATATTATATTTATTAACGTAAATGATATTATAACTAAATTTTTTTACATCCCTATTTTCAGAATGAATTTAATTTTAAACTTCGTTCAAATATTTTTCATATTGGCCAAATAATGATAAATATCTTTGATAATTTTTAATTTCGGATTAAAATCTTATATTACTTTTATTTTATTAATTTTCAACACAACTTAATTAATAGAATAAGCATATTTAAGGTTTTCCCCAGTTTTTTGAAGTTAAATTCATGTATTTATACTTTAAAAACAAATATTTAGCGAAATTGGCCCTTCCATGGGAAACTTGGTCTGGCAGTTTCCAATGTTTAGTCGAATCCCTTTGATTGATTAGCCTTCTTTCTAAGACAAAAATAATTATTTATGTTTATATAGGATATATATTTAAATTTTCTCAAAAAAATCAAGGATCATTTGCGAACTGAATGTTATTTAAAATCAATATTCAATATTTAAATAAACATTAAAAAAATCTTGCGTGTTGCTCAATTCAAAATTCACACATCCTCTAATATTATCTTAAATAAATAAATATAACACGAAGAATGACAAAAACAACAAAACCAATTCCACGATCCTTTAATCGGATCAAATGTTTAATAAATCACCCTGAAGTTTGCATGACTCGACATTTAAAATGAAGTATAAAAGACATTTTAGCTTATTCTTTCGAATGAATGGTCTTTTAATGAGCCCTTTGAGTGAGAAAACATTTTTTTTCACAACTAAATGCCACCATCATACCAATATTGATAATTTGGTGACTCATTTTTAATATTATTTTTTTTCTCTACATATTTTTTATCACTTTATATATATATATATATATGTGTGTGTGTATTTGTCTATAGATAGATAGATAAATGAAAATATATTGAAAGTATGTATGTTTTCTACAAAAAAAAAAATAAATTTTCAAAATCAAAAATATTATTTTCAGAAATTGTTTAGGTAATTATTTTTTTGATTTCGGACTAAAATCTAACCTTTTATATTGTAATAAAGGTATTATTTTATGAAAGATTTGGATACAGTATATCACTTTGCTAAAATAAAATGATTAATTATTACTGCCTATATATTATTAAATATATATGTATATATATATAAGAAAAAACCGAGGGAGTTTTCTATATCTCAAAAACTAGGCTTTTTGGTGTGAACTACGCGGCCCGATGAAACATGTATGTCTACCTTAGTTATAAACTAACAGACGTGTAAGGATGGTTTATTATGTCCGCCATCTTTAAGATCAACACAATCGAAATTTCATGATATTTATTTCAAAGATCGTAATTTGTTTTCTTTTACAAATTTTTGTAGGTGTTGTCTATGCTAGTTTATTGCACATTCTTTAAAATTAATATTAAGAGTTATTTATTCACATATCCTTCATGGTTTACTATTTGAAAGTCTTTATCTAAATTTGTTTCGAAGTGATATGACGTATTGCATGTTCAAGGGATATGGCGTCCGTTTTACCTCTGCTTAACACTGAAAAATTGCCCCCCCCCCCAAACAATTTAGTAAAACGAGGAATATATTATTTAAGTTATGAACTCATTAAATTCTTGAAACTTACCTAATTAAATATTTAAACATTTCAACGTTATGAGTTTTTAATTTTTGTTTCACTTGTAATTTCCCATAGGCAATATCCCTTGCGCCGGGTCCGCAATATCACTCACTACCTCTGTTAGGGATATGCTAAAAAGATGATTTTTTATTTTTGTAAATTTTAGTAGTTCTTGCTTTAGTTTTTGCTATGAATACCTAATAGTCATAGGTACCATTAACACCAATAATCATGGCATAATTTGAGTTTTGATAAAAACACAAATTGTGCATCATACCTCTCGGTTTTACCTTACGATATATTATTTTATTTCGGTTTTATTCTAATTATATGTAAAAATAGAAAAATATTTAGTTCAATGTTGGTCAATTATAATACATTCAATAACTTATAACTACATTTTTTTTCTATACAATTGAGGAATTTGTGACTTAGGTTACTTCAAAAATTTCATTTTTACGTGAAGATAGTCGAGATAAAAGACAAATAAAATTTGTATGTGTTACTGTTGAATAATATTAACATCCAGGTTTCAATTTTTAATTATTTTCTTAAGGATAATTATGGGAAAGTTTATTTTGAAAATTATAACGTGGGTAGTTTTTTAAAACTATAGAATATTCACTTAATTTCACTTTTCATTTCAATTACAATAGATAAATCAAACTATAGTTAATTGCATATACATTTGATTAAATTTGTACATAAAATTTTTTGATAGGAAGATGAATTGAAAGGAATTTAATTCATATTCAAGGTTTATCACTTCAAACCCTTTTATTATTTTTCATGCTGGTTAACGCCTTAGTGAAATGAATAAATCTTTTTTTATTACTGTTTTGAATTCAAGTCACCTATTATTTTTTATTTTTTTTTTTATTTTAAAAATAATTTTTTCAACATGATTGAAAAGATGCAAAACACTTTGCATATTTTGTAATATCAGATAATTAAGGTTGTATATACAATTTTATTCTCACTATATCAACTTATAAAATATGATCACGTAGAGTTAATAATATTAATAATGATTATAGTTAAAAAATTAAAATATTATATAATATAATCAAATTATTTTTTTTTTCAAAATTTTTACAAAAATAAAAGAAGTTCAATTTCATTTGAAAAACATTTATCATTTACCGTATTATTTTAATTTTTTATTATTTTATGATTATAAATTGATTTATCTTGTATCTATAACTAAATTACTTTTTAAATTCTTTTTACTTTCTCGTCAGAAACTTATGAAAAATGTAGCTCATCCGGAAGATGACCATTACCTACCAGGTTTTCATTTTGTTTCCTCTAAACTGACCGTAAAAATAAAGATATATGTTTGATTGTTTTTCACATGATTAATAAATGTATAAATCTGCTCTATATAGAATTTCAGCTTGGTTGAATCGCTGAGAGTACAGAAATTAATTTTTTTAATTTTTTGACAAGTTGATGACCAATCACGCGCCAGAACGTGACGTGGTGTCATCAACAATGAGCCAAAAACACGCACTAGTTTAATAAATATATTTATTAATTTTAATTTATAATTTAATTTTAATTAAATTTAAATATAATATATGTGTTAATTAATCTAATTCAAATTTGCGAGCTAGTCTATTGGAGATACTCCACATTTTTGAAATAAATATCCTTGTTAATAATATTTTTAAATTTTTTTGAATCTTTTGAAAACACTTAAATTTCTCTACAACCTTTTAAATTTTTGATCAAATACTTATTATTTTTTATGTCAATACTCAGGTAAATTCATAAATTTTCCATTATTATACCAAGTTATCAATGAAATGCGTTTTTCTTTAATATTTGAGGCAATAAAAATTCTAATAGGTATATTTTAATATTTATTATATTGAATTAACTTGTACTTACTTTACACATTATCAATATTTGTATTATTTAATAATGATTGGTATGAAAAAATAAAATAATAAAATAAAAATTATTGATAATATTTTACATAATTAAAACATTTATAATTTTCAATGTTAAATTCGCCTACGAAATCAGGACCAAAATTGGTTAAAACCACCCATTTTTCACTCTATTATTATCACATTTATATTTCTTTTTAGTTTTTTAAATTTCATATTAATTTTTTTTTATTGTAATTGATAATTATTTATCTAATTTATATTTATATTTGTTGTGTATATGTTTAATGGCATAAAACAAATGTCAAACTTATAAAATTTAAAATTGATTAACTAATTAAATATTTCTTGTCATTTTTATATTATTATTATTATTAATTTTATTATTACTTTTATTTTATTTCATACTTCTTTTGAAGATACCTTGAAAGTGCATGTATAAAATTTACCAACAAATATCATATATATATATATATATATATATATATATATATATAATATATGCAATATAATGTCATATTTAATTCATATCCTTCATTCGAATAATTAAATAAATGGAATTATTTATTCTTTGACTGTATTTAAATTTAAATGTAGATTCTATATTCTTTAAATAGAAAAAATAAAGGAAAATACAAGGATCAAGTAATTTGGCTACAATATTTTCAACAATAGAAATGTTTTAATTATAGTTAGTTTTCTATTATAATATATCTATTCGTATTAATTCTAGTGTGTTTCTATTTATAATTTTAGATAATAAATATATTTGACAATATTTGACAAATTCAAAACATAAAACCTCTGTTTTAGTTTTTCTTTAATTTCTCAGAAGAAATGCCTGAAATAAAATATATTTAATATACTTAAGTGTTTAATTATTACCTATATAAGATTAAAATTGTACTAGTTTTAGTTTTGGATATTACCGACCGACGATAGTAACCATGCATTTTGTTAACAGAAAAAAGTATTTTTAGTATGATGTCTGTCCGTCCGTCCGTATAGATGTCTACATCTTGAACGGCTCAACGGATTTTGATAAAATCTGGTATATTTACTTAATGCACCAGTATAATGAATTGATCAACTTTTGGTGTATATCCGGAAACCGGAAGTGGTAGTATTACCGATCGTCGATAGGAATGGAAGTGTTATTTTCACACCAAATTTCACATGAGGATGTTTTTTTACATATCACCACGAATCATGCACTTTTTATTGGTTTTATCCTCGGGAAAAATCATCTTCATTAGTTTTTTCTTAATTTAAAATTATATGACGTAACCCAGCCCCTCATGCCGTCACAGCCAGCTCCTACTTATATATTATAAATGAAATAAAATTAAAAATATTTATGTTATAACCATATCTGTTTTTTTATTGGATTAATAGATACATTTAAATTATTTAAAATTATTTCTGTAGCTGGAAATTAATTTATTTCAAACCGACGGTCGGTTCTGCGCCTGGCCACAGGTCAACTTATTTTAATGATATATGAAATTTAAAATTTTTATTTATTATTATTTTTTTAAATTATTGATTATAATTACAACTAATTATTACAACAATAATAATTAATAACTAATTATTAAAACTAATATATAATACCTATATATTATTTCATTTATTGTAAAATTAGGTTTGATGCTTCGGTCACTGATAATTTATTAGAATCTCTGATATGACTATTTTATTGTAAAAAAATATATTCTAGTTAATCAATTATTTTATTTGAAATTTGAACTTCTCTATTCATTTTGAAGGTTTATTAAATTTAAAATTATTATAACCTCTCTTTAGGTTTAGTATCATACAACCCATGACTATTGTTAATTCATTGTGTTTCATGTCAGAATTTCTCATATCTCTTACGGGATTAATTACATATGTTCTTAATTATCTGAGATTGATCCACCAAATATGGTACCATTATCTTAAGCATGCTTTATTTTTCTAATCACGAAATGCCCAGGTCACGGTATATATCTTCTAGATCCTATCATCCCATTAATAAAGCTAATTTATATTGGATATCATATCTCTATCAAAATAAATTTATTAGTTATCTCTTTTATTAAGAAAAAAAAATATCAGCCATCTTCTTCCTTTTATAATTCTCTTCAGTTAATGTTCTCCGAGTTCCTCGTTCTTTAAGCAGCCACCGAAAGATTGAGGTCATTCTCCTTCTTATTATAGATCTCGCTTTTATTATTACAGGTGGTGATCGTTGGAAATGGCGCGGTTGGCAAATCCAGTATGATTCAGCGTTACTGCAAAGGCACCTTCACCAAAGATTACAAGAAAACAATTGGGGTGGACTTCCTCGAAAGGCATATTGAGTGAGTAGTACCTACTTTCTTCTTCATTTTATTGAAATTATCAATAATCCAAAATAAACAATAGTTCCCTTCAAACAACCATTAAAAGGAAAATCAATTTCTTATGTTTAAATGATAAACTTATCCATTGTCCTCCTTTTTATTTACCTTACTCCAGACTAAAAAACTAACTACGAACTAAATAGTTAACTTATTAAAATAGCATTAAAATAAAAATATATTTCAATTTTATGAATTTTGAATTGAATCGTATCTTCTTTCAATTTTTCTTATAAAATATTAAATAATCTTTAAAAAATTAATGAAAAAGATTGTAAAAAAGATTATAAAAAATGTTGGATGCTTTAAAAGTATTCATATTAAAACACAACCAGAATTTCTATAATCATAAATAATTAAAATTTTATCTTAAAACTATTAATAAATTCATTTATAGTATCATCAAAATAATGTCAATAATTTAAGGCGCCACAGGGTGAAAGGTTAGTGTAGCTGGCTCACATTTTCACGGGTTCAAGTCCCGGGCCTGTCAAGGGAATTTCTCTAGTTGGGATCTATGAGACGGAGTCAACCCAGCCTCGGGGATTAACAGTGGGAAGATGCTTGATAAAAAGTAGCGCCCCCGATCAAGAAAATCAAGGTAAAGGTTGATAGGACCCGTTCTACTGATCATAGAGCATCTAATTTATATAAACGACTTGATGGGGACTGTCCTTGCGTAGGATGTACAAAAGTCAGGGTTTATAACCTAAAATAACTTTATCTAAGAATATTAAAATGATTTTAAATTTTAACACAGTCATTATTAACAATTATTTATCAATTACTGAATTAATTTTATTCATTTTTATTAAATTTATTTGCTTTTAGGATAAATGGAATTGATCATTGATGCGATTTTTCTATTTTTCAATTATTTCACAACTATTTCATTTAATCCATTAAGTTATGAGTCATTACATGTTTATTACAATAGTATTATAAAATCATTACTTATTTAATAGTACATTATTGTGTGTTCATTCCTACGAATTTTATTTATTCTCACATTCTTCACTTTATTTCTGGAATGTCGTTATTCTTGATTATTTATCGTTAAAATTTATCACTTAAAGTGTAATAGTTTATGTAAATGAAGGAGGTCAGTATTCTTTATCATCAACAACCTCCCTTTGCCCTATCTCTCTTCTTTTATCCTCATTTTCTTTTATAGTTATCAATTCGCTTTCTCAAAGTCCATTCATAATGGCATGTTCTAATGTAGCCTAACATTGGCTTATTTCGGGTATGGGTAGGTCATTTCCTACCGTCGCGTGATTTCAAAACCCTCTGCCTCCCATCACCCTTCCCATCGTCGACATATTCTCATCAGCACAATTTGCATGTTTATCGAGGCCATATCGCCCACCCAACTTTTTGACCATTGCCAGGTCGATTATTCCTAAAAAAAAAAAAATAACTTTCTCAAAAACTATTTAATGAATTAATAATATCGAATCGAAGAAGTTGTAAAATTTTCTGCCTGAAATTACCCAGAGGCATTTTGAAAGCCCCTTTTTGATATTCATTCCTTTCATGTCGTTCAACCTAGTTTTCAATCATAAAACTCAAAATAAAAGAAAAATATTCATAGATGACATTTCTCATATTTAAATTTATTAAAGAAAATAAGCATATAACAAAATTATAAATAATTAATATTCTTCTTCATATTATTAAAAAAAAAAAATTATTATTAATCTTAGATCTTCTAAGGGGTGATAAATTATTTCAACACATTCTTTGTTTTTAAAAAAAAATGTAGATGATATCAAATAATAATTTTTTTTATAGTTGATTATCAAAAATAATTACATTACTCATTTTTATGTACAATCATTAAACAATGTATAGAGAAAAAAGTAATAAAAAATTAAATAAGAATCTTAATCTATATATTTCTTCAAGAAGAAATAAAACCAAAATTGAAAGAAACTCCTAATGGGTTTACCAGGTGTAGAAGTATGAAACCGGAATTTTTTTATAAAAATCTGTTATTTGAAAATTATCAAAAATATTTTATTCAAAATAGTCTCCATTGGAATTTATATAATTTTCCTACCTTTTCGGCAGGTTATGAATGCCACGCCAAAAAAAAACAATTCTTCCTTTGAACCGAACCAGTTGTCGATCCATCGTCGAACATTTTCATTCGAATCGAAATGTTGTTCGGCGAGTGCATGTCCCAATGATGCGAATAGATGTTAGTCAGACGGAGCCAAGTCTGGAGAATAAGCCGCATACGCTAGTACTTCCCAAATGAACGCCTCGATCGTATCCGTGACCCGTTTTGTTGTGTGTGAGGGGGCATTATCATGAAGCAAAATAACTTTATGTTGCCTTTTTGCATATTCCGGTCGATAAATCGATCACTTTCACGGTTTCGCCAGATTTTAGTAGCTCATAATATATTATACCCCTTTTTACACTTTTTAGGTGGTTTCCCACGTTCAAATCACCACTTTTAAATCTTTTAAACCACTCAAAGCATTGAGTTTTTTCTAAAGCATGTTCACCGTATGCTTCGACAAGCATTCTATGCGATTCTGCATCAGTTTTCTTCAAATGATAGCTGAAAACCAATGCTGTCCGCAAAACATAATTCGTAGGCACAAAACTCGACATGTTTGAGGTTATAGAAAACTATACCGGTGAATGAAACTTAGGTTATTCTGTGTTGACAAACTTCGTCAGAAGGGGAAGATGGCGCTACAGAAGTGGTCTAACGGTCTTTAAACTGATAGCGACCACCATCTATAAGGAAATTCCGGTTTCATACTTCTATGTAGCTCCATTCCTTTTATAAGATTTTATTTAAATTTAAAAAATTTAAGGAGTCAATTGAAAATATCAAACGGTCTGGAACTGTCATGGCTGTCATTCCTAATTGTTGAGAATTTAACCAAAAAACAAAACAATGAGATCATGAGGACAGATAAAATTATAATATGATATAGTCATTTATTAAAAGCGAAAAATAAGAAAGCTTATTTTGTTTTATCTTCACTAATTTCTTTGATCTTATTTATTTATTTGATTTCTTATCATCAAATGTCATATTTACCTATATTCATGTTTGTACATTAGATTCACTTAGAGAAAAAAAAGTGTTTTTGTAGTTGATTTTATTCATTTGATTTCATTTTCTTAGAAAAAATAAAGTAACTTGAAAGTTTTATGGGAAGTAATTTTTATACCAATCTTACTGAATAGAACATTTTCGTTTAATTAATTTAATAGAAAACTTGTTTAGTAAGAGAATTGATAATAATAAGTTATCACCATATCAAGACAAAAAGAAAAGAAAAAGAAAAAAAAGATTAGCCTATTTTAAATTAAAAAAAAAAAAAAAGTAAAAACAATAACATAAAAAAAGTAAAAATAAATTTCATTTCTTCTCAAATATTAAAGATAAAGTTTAAAATAAAACTTATTTAATTTTTTTTTTTTTTATTTTTTGTATTAAAAGTTGATTTTGTTCCAATTAATTTCAACTGGATCTAAAAAAAAAATATCAAATCAATCAATTTTTGATTGAATAATATAAATACTATTTTTCATTATACGATAAGATTTCATATATTTTCTCTTGAAATTACATGAATTGAAAAGTAGTTATTAATGCAATTTCCTTAATAGAAATAAACCATAACTAACTGGATTTTAATTATTATTGCATATATTTTCTTGAGTATCTTTGGGATTTGTAGAAAATATAAAAAAGATCAATAAATTAACAGATTATTTAAAGCAAATAGCAAAATAACTAGTAAAATTAAATAATATGAATAAAAGAAAGATTTTTTTTTATATTGAAACGAGGAATAATTAATTTGAAATCGATGATAATTCCAACATTTTATGATGACTAATGGTGTGTTCATACTTCATTTCCATAAGATCAAATTACAGTTCGTAACTTATTTACTTGAAATTATAAATTTTTTTTAACAAATTTTTATTTAAATATCATATAGTAACAAACTTCCTTGTTGAATTTTATAAGATTATATAAAAAAAAAACAAAAAAACAGTGAATTATATTATGAAAATAATGATTATTTCCTCAAAAATTAAAAATATTCATTTTATTGCATGTGTAACACGTTCCCGCCGGCATGTATCACCGGTGGCTTATACCGCAACATAAAATAAATAGACAAATTATGGAGCCGGCGGGAACGTGTTAAGGTTAGGTATACTATAATCTTAAAAATTATAATTTGATTTATTGATTTTTCGAAACTACTGTTAATACATTTATATTAAATAATATATATTTGTGGTTTCTAAAACAATTGGAATTAATTGTTATTAATCAATTAGAACAAATTGTGTTATTTTACAATTTAACCTCAAACAAAATTATATAATTAATAATCGTGGGCATTTGTTGAAACATTTTAATATCTTATGTAAACTAAACTAAAATTAAACTTTTAAAAGGAAATATGCTTAAATATAATAATTTTAAATTAATAATTTAGTAAAGTTACATTATGTTTTATAAATTTGCTTTATGTGCATTTCATTTGTTACACCGTTTGTTCTCCATTGTTGGAACTGTTGAATTTAATTAAATTCTCATGAAGTGGCATATTTTTAAGTTTAATTTCACCTTATATAATGAAATTTAGACTTTTAATAGAAAATGTGCCTAATAAAAATAATTTTTAATGAAATATTTAGTAAAGTTACAAGATGTTTGATAACTTTGCTTTATGCGCATTTCATTTGTATCACTGCTTGTTCTCCATTGTTGGAACTATTGAATTTATTTAAATTCTTATTAAGTTGCATATTTTTAAATTTAATTTCACTTTATATCACGAAATTATGTTATAATTTTATCATTATAATAAAATCCAATAGTTTTAAATATTATTTACTAAGATATTTTTATAATATTTACAAATTTAAATAATTAATAAAACAATAATCATTGTTTTGTTTTATATACTGAAGTGTTAGTTTTTTCTTTTCTACTTACTGTTTATTTCTAATCTGTTTCTGAATAATTAATGATAATTGTGTTTTTTTGATTTAATTAATTCTACAAGTTACAATTGCCTTTAAACAATTTAATAAAAACATCCAGTGTTTTTTTTTCGACACTTCGCTACCATAATCCGAAACTCATTAGAATTTTCTCATTTTCGTCTCAATTATGTACCTGTAAAGATTTCACTTGTCCAATTGATTTGATTTGATTTTGTTTTTTGTTTTTTTGTTTTTCTTCTTCGATTAATTTTCAAAATGAATTTTGTAAATCATGGTACACTTCAATGACGTTGTAGTATAAATCAGTGATAGTCACGATCAGGAAAGCTTGAAATAAATTATGCACACCCAAAACCACGTTCTTGATAAAATTTTGATTCATATATTCTTTTTTTTTTTTGGTTTGATTAATCATAGATTGATGATTGTTTTTAATTCAATGGTACCCACTAATTTTAATAATTTGATTTTGCCTTTTAGTTAATCAAGTGTTAAGACAAGGTTCACCTTCTGACCTCTTTAATTTAATCATTCAATTTCTTCTCCTTTTACTTTCATTCATGGAAAGAGAGAGAGAGAGAGAGAAAGAAAGAAAATCTCTTCTCTCACTTTTAAGAAATATTAATTTAATTTACCACTTAATTAAAGAAACCTTTATATACTTTTTATTTTCCAATTAATTTATTATATACCTATTAATTATTATAAAAATAATGTTACTTAAAAAATTATTATTTTCTTAATTTTAATAGATTAAAACAATTCATTTTATAATTGGGATTTATTATTTATAAATAAATAAAATAAATGATAAATTGATAAATTGTAATAATTATTTGATTCAAAATTAAATAATATATAATATATATTATATTATAAAAAAAACTCTGAATTTGTACGTCCTACGCAAGAACAAGGTCTATCAAGACGGTTATATCAATTAGGTGTCCTATGATTAGTAGTACGGGTCATATCAAACTTTACCTTGATTTTCTTGTTTGGAGGCGCTATCAAGTAGCTTTACCAATTTTGATCCCGGAAGCTGGGTTGACTCCGTCCCATAGACCAGTGCTCCGCAACCGGTGTGACGCGGCACACTGTTTTGCCTTAAAGGAGATACATGTGTGCCGCCGCGATCAAATGAAACTTAGAAATCCGCATAATTATGTCTATTGTATCATGTCACATGTATCTCCTTTAAGGCAAAACAGTGTGCCGCGTCACACCGGTTGCGGAGCACTGCCATAGACCACAGGCCTTGATAGGCCCGGAACCATGTGAATGTCAGTCAGCTACGCTAACCTCTCAGCCTGTGGCGCCTTTTATATTATATTATATTATATTATAATATAATATTTGTTTTACAAATAATGAACAAATACTGTTATCTACGAATAGAGAATATTGTTATCATATATAATCTAGAAACGCGTGCTCTCATATTAAAAACCTTTTGTTTAAAAAAATATTAACTTCGAAAAGAAATATAAATATATAAATAATATATATTTTACCTTTAAAAAAATAATAAATAATAGATAAATTTAGAATGCTTCTCTCTCTCTCTCTCTCGATATATATATAACAATTGTATTACTATAAACTTTTAAAAACCCATATTTTAATCACAAATATGTAAATTAATATTAAAATAAAAATCTTTAATAGAAATAAAAAAGTTGAGAGCTGTTTACTCCGAGCCCAAATATTTATTTCAAATTGATACGCCCCTGCTTCAAGCATTGCTTGATCAATAGGGCTAGTCTTTTTTCCCTCTTTATTATTCTCCTTCTTTTAGTTTTGCTATTTCTCCATTATATATCCATTTTAATTGTTCTTTTTTTTTAAATATTTTTTTTTTTCATTTTAATTAAAACTCAAATCAAATCATTCAGAAGGCAAGAATCCTACCAAGTCTCCCCTAAGTAGATTTTTTATTTTACTTTCTTAGTTTAAAAAAAAAATCAAAACAAAAATAATTGATTTTTATTTATATTCTTATCATCAATTTAACTACTGCAAGAAAAATAAAAAAATGACATTTCTCATTCCCTTCAATATTTATAAGTATTAATAATAAATGTTTAATGAATATAATTTTCTTGAAAATTAATATAGTTATTTAAGATGTAGTAATATAGATGATTCCATTTTTATTTTTGTAATGTCCATTTGAGACAATTAAAAAAAAAGAAGACAAAACTCTTAGTTTCTGCTCCCTCCTTGTTTTATTTCCTGTGAGATCGATCCTCGTCCTTGACTATATCTCGGGGTCAGTCACGGTCAGTGAATTGCTCTCAGGTACTAAAAATAATAATAATAATAATAATATTAAGAAAAATACCCTTCTCCAAAATAGATGGCTTTTCCACTCTATCTGTCTGTCCAATCGCAGATTAATTTTCATAAATTTCAAATTGTTTATTAATTTACATTTCCACTCATTCATCTTGCAAAGATTTTTTTTTAGATTTAAATTAATGAATTATCTATCATAATTAAATATATGATACCAATTTATTGAGTATATTATCACTTCAATGTTGTTTAAAATTAATTGGTTAAATTAATTGAATAGGTCATTTATAATATACGAAGTAAGAGAAAGAGATTACAAAATTGATAAAAAAAAATCGAAGAAATTTCACTTTTCTAGAAATTTACAAAAAAAAAAGTTATAATTTAAGTATATATTATTATATATAAAAATATGAATTTTATATGATACTTATTTAAATATTTATTTTTAATTAAATTTATATAATATTTTAATTTTTTAATATTAGAGAATTTAACATTTCTAAATTATTTATAATGAAATATATTAAATGAATGATTTTTTTTTATTTAAAAAGAGAGAAAATAATTTAAATGAGATAAGATATTTATAGAAATAAATTTTATTTTGAATTATTTTCAAAATGAAAACCAACCCAATATGAATGCGTCAGATGGTGTGAATGAAAATTCAAATATTAAAGCAATTAATCCCTAATTAGATTACAATTAATTAGTTAAAATTCGATTATATTTCTTCGGTACCTTCTAGGGATCCATTGAAATATCTATAAAAATTTTCAAAAGTTTATCTCAATTTAAAAATGATGAAAAATTGATTTCAATTTGTCATAAGAGCGAACAGACAGACAGACAGACATGAAGTGAAGTTGATCAACACGTTATAATTATAAAAAGGAATGGGGTTTATGTGGTCCAGGAAATATTTCTTATTACCTCAGCTTTATAAGAAGAATATTAGACAATTCGATTGAGCTTAATCTGCAAATAACGATAAAAAAGAGTAAATTAAATTAGACAACTTGAGCAAATTATTTCATTGACATCATCAAAGATATGTAAATATCTATACAAAATATTAATTTCAATTATTAGAGTTATTAATAATTCCACTTTACAATGTGAATATAAAAATAAATTAGTTAAATAAATATATTTCCAAATATTTTATTATTTAATCAAGTCTTATAGGTAAATAATTTTAATAATGATTTTTACTTGAATAATTTTTTACCATATTTACTTAATTAAATATTAAATTTAACTAAAATATATTGTTTTAAATTGTCTAAATTTTGTGGTTCTTTCAAAGTTCTTGGCCGCAGCAATTACATTCCTCCAAACATTCCCATCCTAAGCTACCTCGATTCAATTTCTTTTCTCTTCCAACAACATTACGTCCCCCTTTATATTATCTACGACGTTGGTCTACCAACCGATCGTTTCCTTATTGGTCTCACCTCAAACATGTTTCTCTCAAATCTTTCTTCACCCAATCTAGCCACATGTTTTGCCTAATGAAAAGTTGTCAATTTATGACCCTACGTTAAATAAATTTATTTTTAAACACAATTAAACTTCGTTTATGGTTCGTATATATGAATTTCAAATTCTTTTAAAATTTTGTTTGAAAAGATTTTTATTTTTTCATATATAGATAATTAATAAACGTTCTTAAAAATATACTTTTTTTTTATCTCTATAATTAATTCATATCTAGCAAGCAGTCATTTTATCAATTAATTAGAAAAAAATTAATAGTTCTATTGTATAATTTATTGTAATATATTTATAATGATTTATAATATAATATTAAAGAATTTATTCCACAAATGACTTGAATTGTGTTGTAAAAGCGATTTGGAGGGGGAAATCCTTGAAATAGATTAACAGGTATTTTTTTTATATTTAATAAGAATGAAAAAAAAATCAGAATATTTTTTAATCACCATAAATGTATGGAAAAGAAAAATTTCTTTTATATTTGCCTTCATGTCGAAATAATTTTCAATGTTAAATGAGGGTTCTCGATTTGCAATGACGATCGATTAGAATTTTTGTTTATTTCACCATGACGTCCAAAGTGGTATGTAAAATTAACCTGCAATTTAAAAAAAACATTCTATCTATTTATTATTATTATAATTATTATTTCTTTTATCAAAAGAATTTTAAGTTTTCTATGTAATAAATTTATATTTCATAAATATATTATATACCTAAATAGGTATATATATATATAATATATATTTATTACAATTTTAATAATGATGATTGTAACATAATCTTTATAATTAAATAGTAAAATATACAATATACAATATACAATATAAAAATTATTCTAGTTCTAGTATAATAAATTATAAACTATTTTTACAATTAATTACATATAAAATTTGAATCAAATATTTATTTTTAAGGATCAATTTATTACTTCATAATTTCCACACTATATACAATGTCTCCAAAATGTTATTATCGTCCCTGGTTGGTGCACGTTGGTGAGGCGCCATCTGCTTGTAGTGTAGGGCACCACACTTATAGTGTCAATGAAATAATTTACCCCTGTACTCAAATTATTGTCTATTTTTATGGATTTTTATAAATATACCTCAATTGAATAGGTTACTATTTTTTTTATTAATATGGTGTGTAGATAACAAGATAACCAATCATTCTTTTATTATTCATATACAATATAAAAATTATTCTAGTTCTAGTATAATAAATTATAAACTATTTTTACAATTAATTACATATAAAATTTGAATCAAATATTTATTTTTAAGGATCAATTTATTACTTCATAACTTCCACACTATATACAATGTCTCCATAATGTTATTATCGTCCCTGGTTGGTGCAGGTTGGCGAGGCGCCATCTGCTTGTAGTGTAGGGCACCACACTTATAGTGTCAATGAAATAATTTACTCCTGTACTCAAATTATTGTCTATTTTTATGGATTTTTATAAATATACCTCAATTGAATAGGTTACTATTTTTTTTATTAATATGGTGTGTAGATAACAAGATAACTAATAATTCTTTTATTATTCATTTACTCTAATTATTCTTTTGTTACTACATTAATACATAAATAAAAGATTAATTAATTTATTATAAGTATACATATTATCTTTTTTTTTATTCCTTTTATTTTTTTAATTTTTAATATGAAAATTAAAATAATAAAATATTAATTATGAAACTCTTCTCTTTCGATTTTGAAATTTGAATTTCATCACCTCTTATGTGTGTATTTTATAAATACTATTGAATATATTTTTTTTTAATTATTATAAAATACTTATAGATTGATCGTAATGAAATATGCAATGGATTCTTTTGTCTGTTATTGCATCATATTATAGATGAAGTTAGTAAAATATAAACAAATAAATATATAAGTTATTATTATAATAATAATAATAATGCCAAAAACTCTTATTATAAATTAAAAATAAAATAAATAATTGTCATTTTTTACTTTATTGATATTTATTTAATACTTGTACCTTTCATTAAATATTGATTTTAATTATTTAGTTTATATCATCAAAACGATATTGATTTTCATGTTCAATTTTATTCAAGGGATACTTTCACTCATCACATTCACTAAAAAATTCCTATTTAGTAGTAAATAATAATGTTTTAATATGCAATATGTTTAAATATGCAAATCGACCCTCTAATATAAAAAGAAAATTAGTTTTACCTTCAGGACGTATTTAATATCGATTTCATAATATTTTGTTGTCTCATTATTCCTTATAAGAAGTTGATCATTGAAATAATATTTAATTGAAGATCTTTTCTTAATATTTGCTTGTTAAAAAAATTTCAAATCATTTTTATTCTTCTTTATGAATATTTTAATATAATGTTTATTAAATAATGAAATTTATTTAATTATCAGTTCTTTTTATAATCTCTCTTTTAAAAATTTGCCTTGACTTTTACAAGAAGAATAGGTGATTTTATTTAAATATTAAATAATTATAAATTATTTATATTTTTATTAATATAGATTTAGTTTATTAATTTTAAAAAAAATAATATTAAAATGTTTCAAAATTATTTTATTCTTATTCTTATATTTTTATATAATGTTTATAGCACATCGTTCAATAAGTCCCGAGACTAACAACGAAAACAACATTTTTTTTCAAAAATCATTTTTATTCATCAATATAATCTCCTTTCCAACATTTCTATACCATGTTTATAGAAGGATTTATCCTTTGCTTCAAAATAGGCTTCAGTTTCGGCAATAACCCTATTCTTGCAAATTTTTTTCCCTAGAGCATTTTTTTTGAGATCAGCAAAGAGCCAGTAGTCGCTAGGGGCTAAATCTGGCGAATACGGGTGGTGGAGAGGCAAATAAAAGCCCAATCCGTTTAATTTTTCCATTGTTTTCATGGACTTGTGGCATGGTGCTTTTTCTCATCGCGGCTCCGACTTGGAAAAAACCTTTTTCATGCTCAATTTTTCATGAAAGATTGTAAATACGCTTCCAAATGATATCTGTGTCATTTCTGCAATCTCACGACCTTCACTTTGCGATTTTTCATTACAATTTTTAACACTTCACTCACATTTTTCTGTGTTACGGCTACCCGAACATTCCGCATCTTTTGTGTCTACGACCACGTTTAAACGACAAATCGTTGTTTTGGTTGGAGAGGGGTCCGGGTAATGTTTTTCAAGCCATTTCTGGGCTTCTACGGTGTTTTTACCCATTAAAAAACAATGTTTTACCAACACGCGAAACTCCCTTTTTCCATTTTTCAAACAAATTACAAAGTGACTTTACTCTAACCTCGATAACTCTGCTGTCTGTGATCCGATCGACGTGAAATTTTTACACGTTTCATGTAGAGGTTCGCACTCTATGGGAACGTGGCCACTTTGGTAATACTAGCATAATCTCTGGGTTAGTCTCGGGACTTATTGAATGATATGTTAATATATTAATAATAAAATTTAATAAATTATTAGTTTTTTTTTATAATCTCTCATTAAAAATTTGCCTTGACTTTTACAAGTAAAATATATTAATTTAAATAATAATAAACAATTATAGATTATAAATTATTTATATTTATATTAATATAGATTTAGATTATTAATTATAAAAAAAATCATTATTAATTAAATTGAGGAATTGGTATACATTTTCTATTCATTTTAAATTCATTAATATATTTTATTTTTTATTTTTTTTTAACAATTACATATTGATTCTATTGTTTTGATATATTTCTGGGATATAAATCAATTAGTTTATTTTTGGTGTTTTTCTTAATTAAAAAATCATTGTTTAATAAGTGAACTATGACGTGTAAGAAGGGACCATTGATTGATTGAATAAAATTAAAGTTTGCATTTAATGGCATTTATACTTTCTCTTTTTCATTTAAAATTATGATTCCTTGGAGATCTTCAAAATAATGAAAAGTTATTAAATAAATAAATAAATAAAAAAAAAAATACAATTTTACGAATTCTAAGGAAGCCCTTCAGGTGTACATATAAGAATATTTAAAATTAATATTATGTTAACAAATGTGTGTTGGCTATGATTGTCCACTCACACCAAAGAAAGATCCCTTTTTACACCTTTTACACAAAATATATTAAAAAAAAACACTTATTTTATTACAATTAATTTAAATTAATTTTGAAATAAAAAAATACATTTTATTAAATAATACTACTAATTAATTTCAATAAATAAATAAATTTATTATTTTTATTTTAAATTAATTTATTTATTTTACGTTTACACATTATTAATATTATCTTGTCAAGCATGGATTAATGTAATTTCAGATTGATTCTTTCTATTATTTAATTTATTCAATATTTGAAAATTAATTTTGGTTATATCCACTATATAATGCATTAAAATAAAACTATTTAAGGATAAATTAAATTTCACTACAAATTCAAAAAAAAAGAGAAAAATACACATATACAAATAATAAATATAATTAATTATAATATTAGAAAAAAAATGAATTTGATTTTTTTCACAAAGATATTTGTTATTTATTTATTTTTCTTTTTTTTAAAAAAAAACTTAACAAACTCTTCCTTTTCTTTAATCTAATGACTCTAATTTTCTTTTATCCAATTAGTTTAAGTCTTTTATAATAATGCGAATTTTTATAAACTGTAATTTGGTTTTCACTTTTTTCAATACTAAAGGTTCCATGCAAATTAATATATTTTTTACTTTTTAAAAATCTTATTAAATAGATAGATAAACAGAAAAAAAATGAAAGTTTCTCATTTTATTTTCATTGAATAAGTTATTTTTTTTTCATATTAAAGCATTTATTTATACTTTATTCCAAATTGAATGAAATGATCAAAATATATGCCACTTTAGGTAAAAGTAATTTACTAAATTATAACCAGTGTAAACATCGTGAAGGAAAAATATATAATAAATTAGTTTTTAAATATAGGCGTTTATAAAAATAAAATACACTTCTCTATGTGTTCACATGAATTCATACTTTCTAATCTCTAATAGTTCATATACAAATGAATTTGCATGACGAGGCAATCAACCGAAAATTTAAAAAAAATATATTTAAAGAAAATTTGTGTCAATCACTTTTCAAGTTTGTTCAAAAAATAATGAATCGATTGTAACTTTATAAAGTTATAAGAAATTTGTTAAAAATCAATATCTTAAAGTAATTTTGATTATTTTAATTTTAAAAATGAAAATTCTAAATAATTTCATATTAATACGATTTATTTTCAAAATTTGCAATGATATTACGTTATAAATAATATCTATCGTATTTAATTATAACAACTAATTTTGGATAAATATTACTAATACTTATACTAATTCTTATTATACTATAAATATATATACTATACTATATATTATAATACTATAAACACATTTCCATATTTAAAAATGTGTCATCTTTCATTAATAATATTAACAAATTTTCTAAAATTTTAGAAAAATGTACTACTCCCGTGTTATTTTTCAATATCAAATGGCCTTTCGATACTAATTTAATCATTTTTGGAGTAAATTTAACAATTCAGTAATAAATCAGACTAACGGGAAAGTCATTACCATCTATAATATATAAGAAAAAATAGAACAATTGCCGGGAAAACCCTAAAACCAGCCCATTTCTTTTTCCCAACCGATAACAAGAAATTTCCAATTTGACTCTACATTTTAGTTAGAAATTCTTTTTCCAGAATTCCACTGAAAAAATCAAATTTAAGTAGGTATTTACAAAATAGTAGGCAAAGAAAATAACGTTTAAAATTAAGTCAGGTAGGATCATCTGATTTGTTAGAATTACAAAACAAAGATATGGGAACCTAAAATTTAAAAAACGATTAAACGTCTCAGTCTGAGAGAGAAATTAGGCTTTTTAAAGATAGGGCCTTACATGCAACTGGTCGCTCTAAACAGACAGATTAAGAAAAAGAAGAGAGACTAAAAAAAGATAGGATTTATCATACTGGCAATGAGTCTCAGTCAGAGAGAGAAAATAGGCTTTTTAAAAATAGGGTCTTACATGCTGCAGGTCGCTTTACTGAGACAGACGAAGAAAAAGAAGAGAATTTTTAGAAAAGGGATCTTATAAAAATACTTCAAATGATGTTCTGAAAATTCGAATATTAGTACTTATTTTTTTTTTTATATTTATTTATTTATTTATTTTTTGTTTTGTACATCCTCCCAACCAGAAATTTTGCCCGATTTATCAACCATTTCTAACAATATAATAAGAATTGTATAAAGATTCATTATCCTAAGATCTTACATTCAACCTATAATAGTAATAAATTTTTACTTTAACCATAAAATCCATAAATTTATGAGAGAAGAAAAAATAGAAGATAGCTATATTTTAGAAAAATAATCTTTCATCCTGCATCACGTCTCCAAGATTCTATCTTATATATGAATATTTTATTACATATTCATTGTCAATAATTTTTTTTAACTTAATCATGTATACGTGACTTATGGGGAAGTTATTAAAAACAATTTTCGTTAAAAATCAAATTAAAAAAAAAAAAAAAAATAATAAAAAATAATTTTAAATATTCAATTTATTGATCATATTATACTATAAATTTTTCATTTTATTTCAAAAATATTTTCTATCACAGAAATAATAATTTAATAATAAATTCTCATTAAATTCAAGCAAAGTATTTATAAATAAAATAAGTTACTACTATGCAGTATTTTTGACTAGTTAAAAACTACTAAGAACTACTAAAAACTACTAAAAACTTTTTTATTTATTTTTGTTTTTATCTGGTTTCTTTAATGACAATTTAAAATAAATATAAAAAAATATTAATTATTAATTATATGTATTTTATATAAATGAATTAAAATTTAAATTATTCTTTTCTCGAAGTCTGCTCACCTTTTTCTAATTTTACAATTTCAACAGATTGTTTTATAGAAATTAGTTATTCTTAATAAAAAAATCTACATTTTTATCATTACAAAGTGCCGAGACACTTGAATGATCTATTTTTTTAATATTTTGTAATTCTTGATGATAGGTTTGAAACTAATAATTAGTTGAATAAATTAATATTACTGCAAAATATTTTTACTTAATTGATTCTATAATACATATTAAATTATTATTCATATTTTGTTAGACAAATTTACGAATATTTCATATCTTATATATAATAATTATTATATTTAGATAGAATGCTTTTTGTTATGTTGAACCGAATAGATTTCATTTTGTATTTGATAAGCAAGAAGATTATTTAACACGATGGTCATCACTACATAATTAATTCCTATAAAATAATCCACTTTATAATTTAAATGTCAAGTCTTCATCGTGAGTCACGCCTTTTGCCAGCGATTCTTTTTTTCTATTTCTTTTAAACAAAAAAAAATCCTATTATTTCTTCTATTTTTAATACTTATAATTATATTATAATAATGAATTTTTAATAATAATTTAAATTTAAAATGTATTATCTTTTAACAAACAAGATTATGAAACATTTTTATGATGATCTTTTTAAAAGGCATTAATAAATAATGATAAAAAAAAATTGATTGATTATTTATTTCTTTTTAATTATTTTTTTTTAAATCTTAATTTAATATAATCAATTTTTAAATCAACATAAATCAAATATTTATCTATATTTTTTTCTTATTTTTGTTTATTTTAAACAAGTTGCTCAGACCGTCTTCGGCGCTCTTCAAGCTTAGACACGGGGCTCTGCCCCCTGTACCCCCGAAGTGATACATAGTATTTGTATACATATATTCATTTGTCTAAAAGTCATATTTTAATTTTTATATAACCAATAAATCATTTTTGCATTTAAAATATAGTAGTAATTAATAATTGAATAATTAAAATAAAAACAAAAACAAATATAATATAATTTAGTCATTTTAATTGACGCTTTGAAAATATTTTTGTGTTCATGTAATAGTAAAAAAATAATTTTTTTTTTTTTAGTACACATAGATAAAATTTATACCCTTCACTTTTAAATAGAAAAGAAGAAATATTCAATTATGTAAAGAATAAATAAAAAATAATTAAAGATAAATATGATCGAAATATTTTATTAAATTAATTAAAATGAGAACTTATAGAACAAATTAAATTGAAATGATATTTGAATATTAGAATTTAAAATAAAAATTTAAATATTATATTAATTCTTTGATTGGGAATTGCTAGAATTATTAATTTATATTCATTGTGCAAAATGAATCGACTTCTTCAGTGAGTCTTGAATGAATAACATGGAGCATTATATAAATTTAAAAAAATTAATTTCTGCGGTTATTGAAAAGATTTTGATATAATTTATATCCTATGTTCAAATAGAGATATATAAGAATATTGTGATGTAATTTTATTGAAATCAGTTCAGCCAATTTTGAGCCTATAACATCATAATTTTCTGGACAGATAGACAGACAGATAAACATGAAAAATTCTAAAGTCACTTTAAATTCCAGAGGTCATGAAACGCGAAGATATGCAAAATTATGACCAAAGGATAAACAAAAACCTTTTTTATATATATAGATTACCAGATTAAATAATATAATAAAGTTATTATGTTCTTTATTTATATTAACATCCAAGATATAGAATTCGTTATTCTTTGGATATGCTGAAACTTAAAATCATAAAATGTTTGTGAATTATAATAATATAAAAATATTAATATATTTTTTTCAAAATGTATAGAATCATTATTTATATAATAATAATAATAATAATAATAATTATATAATTGCGTGATTAATGTTAATCATCTATGAATTATTAATGAATGATTTATACCTGAACTAGAATTCATGCCTCTGGAACTGAATAAATGTAACATAGTTTTGAGTTCAATGTACTTTATTTCATATTCAGTTTTATCTTTAAATAAACATTCAATCATTTCCTTTATTTTAATTATTAATCAGTTTGACTTTTCAATCGATCATTGAAGAATTATTTATTAGTAAGAAACGGATCTGTTTTGAGTGGACATTTAATTTGTTTATATTTTTATAATTCAGAGGGTGAATTCATAAAAGGCACAAAAGAGTGCATTAAATGAAAATTCAAAAAGCATTAAATCAATGAAATTCTAGTGAAATAATAGCAATCAATCAATCGAAACATTATACAATTATGATTCACTATCATTTAATTTTTTTTCTGATTTTTTTCCGGAATGTCCAAAAAAACATTTATTTCGCATCTTTATCATTTAACATTACTTTCAGCCTAGTTAATTAGCAAAGATATATTCGAGATGGGAATTTTCCAATTTAAATCTTCAACTTTTTACTATCTCGCCAGAGATAATATTGCGATCACGAAAATTTTCGATGTCGAGATTTTGATGTTTTTATACGTTTTGAAGGTCCCTGAGTTATTTTCACTAAGGTTGTGAAAAATGTCTCTCTCTCTCTCTCTCTGTGTGTGTATGTGTGTATGTAGACAAGATTACGCAAAAACGGTTTGCCCTAGAATAATGAAATTTAAAATTCGTAGTTTTCTATCAACTTTTGAGAAATGTAGCTCATCCGGAAGAGGGTCATACCTACCACGTTTTCATTTTTTTTCCTCTAAACTAACCGTAAAAATAAAGATATATGTTTGATAGTTTTTCACATGATTAAATATTGTATAAAACTGCAATATATAAAATTTCAGCTTGATTGAATAGCTGAAAGTGCCAGAATTAATTTTTTAACACGTTGACTGGCATTCACGCTCCAGCACGTGACGTGGTGCCAACAACAAAGAGCCAAACACGCGCTGGTTTAAAAAAATAATTTATAATTTATAATTAATTAATTTTAATTAAAATATAATATATTTGTTAATTAATCCAATTCAAAATTGCTAGATAGTTGAGTGGTGACACTCCAGATTTTTTTAGATTGATGATATGATAAGTATTTGCTCACATTTTCTATGAGAGTATTCGTAATTCGAAAAATAAAAAAAATCATTAATTTAAGTAAATTTTAAATAATATAAGATTATAATTTTTAATATTGTAGATCTACTTATATATATATATATATACTTGAAAATGATTTCAGAATAATCATAGTGTTATTATTATTATTATTATTATTATTTCCTTTTCAAAGTATATATATATATATATATATATATATATATATATAAATTCTTTCATTTATTTTTTTATAAAGACTAGAAAAAAATACAACATCGAATGTTTTATGATTTATAAAGATTGCCTTCATTGGCAATCTTTTCAAATTCTCATTTGTTAGTACTTATATCTTGGTTTTGCCATCTTCTTTTGGTGATATATATATATATATATATATATATATATATATATATATCGTTATTGGAATTGAAGCTAAACTTATTAACGCGGTGCGTGTGGCATCGATCACCGTATTGGGGGTGACTGACCCTTCAGGCGTGCTCCAACTCTCCCTCCTATCAATTCCCTGATGGAAATCACCGAAACAAATAACAACGAAAAAAATAATCATTGCATATTTTAACAGCCTTGACTTCTTTTGGTATAGTAATTGTTAGATTTTATTGCCCGAAGATATATCCGAAACAATTGTTTCTATTATTTTTTTATTCTCCATATATATATATATATAGATATATAGATATATATATATAGATATATAAGAAGAATGACAAATCTTTCATTATTTTCACCAGTCAGTGTATCTATCTATCTTTCGATATTATTTATTCATCAATTTGTTTTTTTTTGTCGGAATATAATAATAAATCATATATCCGAGACTTATAATATAATTTGGAATTGCTACGCCCCTGATTATGATTGATGATTTCAATTAAAAATGATAATAAAATAAATCCACATTTAAAATTATTATTATTAGAAATATGATTATAATTATATTAATTTATTTATTGAAAAAATCATCTTTGTTAGTTTTTTCTTAATTTAAAATAGTAAATTTAAATGACGTCAACAACTACGTCAAACAGTGCTTGTTTGAATACAAAATATTATAAATAAAATAAAATTAAAAATATTTATTTTAATAATATTTTGTAATCAAATTACGAAATAAATATTATGTTATATCTACTGAATTTCCTACAACCTGTGAATTTTGGGCTTCATTTTCTCAGTTTGTTTATATGTGGAGTTAATCGTTTTGGCTTTTGAGTGGCACATATAATGATATCTTATATTATTGTGATTTATAAATATTAAATACAATTATATTCATTGTAATTTTGCCTGAGGATATATTATTCTCCTCTACAAAAAAAAAAAAAATTTTTTAAATAAATAAAATATTAATTTGAAATCGGTAAATGTCAATTTACAAATAAAAATTAGATTTTATAAAAATAATTAGAGAAAATATTCAGTATAGTAATCATTTATTTTAGAAAAATAATATTATATTTAATTATTCGCATTTTATTTTATAAAATCAAATTTTCATTTGAATTTTCAATTTGAATCCTTGCTGATTTGATAAAGGTTCTACCATTCATTCATTATACCATTTTGTCAAACTGTCAATTAACGTCTTATAAAATTATCACATGTTATTCTTTCAACAAATTATAATTATTTATTAATTTTAAACAAAAGTAAAAATGAAAATATTATATAAAAAATTTATTAACCCTTTTAATTTTTATATGATTATTTGAACGAATTTTTGAATCGTCCAACTTACATGGAAAACGTTACATGCATATTTTTATATTTCTTATGCTTCTTGCTCATAAAGTACAAGTTAAGATGTGTTTCAAAATATCTTATAAATATTTATATATCTTTTAAGATTTATATATATAATATTCATTTTTATGAAATATTTCTTTGTTCATTTTTTCATTTTTATTTATTTTATTTTTATCATCTTTTTGCTAAACATATTTCATTTCGTTTATATTTCTGTTTGCAGTTTTTTTTTCTTTTCAACAGATTCATTTTTATCTTCTTGTTTAAAAGAAACAAAAAATAAAGACTATAATAAATATATACAAAGATTATTTATTTTTCACCTGAACTATACTATTTTGTTAAGAGACACTTCAAAGAACCATTGAAAACCATTATTATTTATTTATTTCACTTATAAATATTATATAATAGTAGGTAACTAAAATTAAAATAAAATTAAAGAAATAATCTATAATTTAATGATATTAAATTCCAAAAAAAATTGATCAAGTGACTATTTTATTTCAATTGTTTCAATATTTAAAAAATAAAAAGATTAAATTCAAACCAGGTAATTTTTCAAATAAATAATTATATTATAAAATTATGTGATTATAATAATTTATAAATAATCATTATCTTCATAATTATTCAAATTAGTCTTTATGTCATGGATTTGGATAAAACTTTACCAGTGGGTTCCTTTTTTAATTTCAAATAAACGTTTTTTGCCGGTCCCTGCTAATTTACGGGATAAAAATTATTAAAATTTGCATATAATCCATTGAAATTCTAGCAAAAATTGCATAAGAAAAGTCTATTTGGAATTAAAAAAGGATTCCACTGGTAAAGTTTTATCGAAATCCATGACATAAAGACTAATTTAACTGTAATTAGTCAAATTATCATTATCTTTTTTTTTAAGAAACGAATTATTTAAATTATAACGTATGCGTGTATCATCCCTTTAAAATGTATTTTTGATACTTTTAACAATAAAAATGGAAAAAAAAAGAAATGAAGTCACACGTTGAATTTCTCGACCTTGAATATATTAAAAGGTATTCTAGATCTTGTGAATGAGAGCAGCCTATCCACTTTCCTTTCCAGTGAACTTTGATAAGCGATTTAGCAACATATAATTTATAGATACCACTATTCTTATTTTATAACTATTTCTCTATATATTTTACGAATTTGAATATTCAAAAAAGAAGAAAACCGAAATTAAATTATATATAAATGATATTTTTTAAAATAAAAAGTTAAAATAAATAAAAGATAATTGGTTCTCAAAAGAATATTTTAAAAAATGAATCTTTCTTATTTATAATATTTATTTTTTACTAAATTAGCATCATCGAAAAATTGACATTTATTATAAAAATATTAATTTTTTTTTTAATTTAGCAAGCTGCTGCATTAATATTTATCATCTTTGACATATATTTTTTACTAAATACAGACACCTATATAATTTATTTTTTAAAATCTTAATTGATGAGGATTTACGATAAAATTTTACACTTGGCACTAAACTTTGCTGACCATATCCTGTAAAATCTGTTAAATGGTCATTTGTTCAGAAATAGGTACTTAGGATTTATTTATAACTCAAGGTAAATTTTTTTTTTATTTTTTTTTTTTTAAATGTTTTACTTTCCTTATTAAAAGGGAAATTATCATTTTTTTTTATTTAATTTAGTTGGATTTATTTCAAAATGTTAAAAATTATAATTATCTTATCGATTTTATGCTTTATTCCAAAACAAAAATTTCCAAAATCGAATTCGTGTTCGTTTAAATTATCATTTAATAAATAATTGGGCACACTTCTCTCTTTCTTATCTCTGTTGAAAATTTTCTATATTTTATATAATCAGTCTTGGAATTATTGATTCTTTTCTTTTCATGCTAGACTTTGTGTTTTTTTTACCTCTTCTATTTGTCATTAAAGTTACACTTATGATATGACTAATGTTTAACTGATAAAAATAATAATAACAATTTTTTTATGATATTAGTTTCATGTTTATCTAATTTTTTAGATATGATTTAAAGTAAAACACAGATTTTTTTTATTATTAATCATTAAGATTTTACACGTAAAATCAATACTTCAGTATTATTGAATGAAAGTCAATTATTTTTCGAAATTTAAAAATGACTTAAAAGAATTTTATGATAAAAAGAGATTATTTTTCTCATAAATAGAAATGATTAGTGAATAGAGTCTTTGTTTTATCATTCCAGTCATTATAATATATTTAATAAATCGATGATTATACCTATAATTTCGAAAATATGGTAATTTATTTATTTAAATTAAAAATATACGTAGAAAATTGAAAAAATTGGACTGATTCAATTTTATAATAACATAATTCATAGCCATGCTCTTTCTGATGACAGATACTAATCATTTTATATTTTTAGATCATTTTTTGGTTAATAACACTTAAATTATGTAAGTAGAATTTATGTTTATGTAAAATATAAACTAAAAAATTGGATTTTTATTAAATTAATAGTTTCATTATTATGGAAATATTTTTAGTGAAATATTTTACAAATATTTGTTTTAAAAAATAATATAATAATTCATTGTTCATCAGTCTACAACAGTGATTCTCAACCACTTTTGTGTGCCACGAGATTTTCAAAATGTGCTGCCAAATTTTACAAATGTAAAGTTCAAATTAAGAAAAAGTACTTATTTATTTTATATGTATGTAAAAAAAAGGTAAAATGTTTTTGCGTTCAGGCTCTTAAACATTTTCGATTTTTCAATATGGCTCTAAGTATCACCAAGTGTGCCCACCCCTGTTATATTATTTCAGACTATTAAAAAAGATTGCCGACCCCTGATTATTATCATAAACTATATTACACAGTCGATTATAGGTGAGTAAATAACTTTTACACTTATCTTTTTCTTTGTGTGCCGCCAAATTTTTAAACCGTTAAAAGTGTACCGCGGTAAAAAAAAGGTTGAGAATCACTGGTCTACAATCTCATTTGCTTGTAGATACATATAATATATTGAATTTACTTCAACTACCTCAAGCGATTTTTTTTAATTACAATTCTTAATTGAGTATTGAGTAATATTTTAATTTAGTGCTGATTACTTAAAATGTTTTTTTAAAAATCGCCTACTAAAATTGTCTTTCAGTGTGATCGTTGTAATTATGATAATACATATTCTATCCATACAATTTCAATTTGAACCTCTTTTCATACAACATTTACCAACTGTTCTTAATGGAAATGGTGACATAACTAGTTCTGGAAGATAACTGACCATTTATAGAATTTTACTATCTTTTCATGTTGAAATAATCCATTCATAACTAACATAGCTACCACTCTTTTGCCCATATACATCTAATAAATAAATTTAAGTTTTAATAATTATACCAAGAAAGGTTTTCTTATAGACATCTTCATTATCATCAAAAAGCGATGTAGTAATCGGCCCTCAGGCACCCACAGTTTAGGAACATTTAAATTTTAAAACCTCTTTTAATAAAAATTTATTTGATAAACCATTTGAGTCTTAACACATGTGTTTTATTATATCAATCAATGCTATAATTAAATCATAAGGCAAAATATATATATGGGAAATACTTTTATGGTCTGCAAAATTATCACCGCTAGATACAATACCTTTGGGCTACATTCGTCTGCTACTGGAAACTGTCAGAACATGTAGTTTAGAAATTATTTTCAGAAATGCTCTGACATATCACTCGAATCTTTATGGTTGATTATGTGCAATGATTCTTCTCTAATCAGAGTATCAATCACGATTGTTTGAAAGCAACACTCGTATCCGTTCAATATTGTCTTGTTTCAAATCTTGAAAACTGATAAATTAGAACCTTGATCAAACTTGATAGATACAGAAGCAGTTAATTAATTAATTGTTTTTCTCAATTTCTATTTCAAGAAAATATTGATAAAAATGAGCTGTGGCCAGGCACAGAACCAACCGACGATTTAAAAATAACTATAAACAACATTATATATATATGTATGTATTTTTTATTTCTCCAGTTAGATTAATGTTGAAAACAATTTCCGACAATGAATATATAATTAAAAATTTGTAAAGTACTACTTCCGGTTTCTGGATATACACCAAAAGTTGATGAATTCATGCTACTGATGCATTAATTAAATATACCAAATTTTATCAAAATCCGTTGAGTCGTTCAAGCTATACACGTCTATACGGACACAGAATGGACAGACGGACAGACATCATGCTAAAAATACTTTTTCGTTAACAAAATGCATGATTCGTGGAGATATATAAACACATGTGAAATTTGGTGTGAAAACCTTCCCTTCCTAGCGTCGGTTGGTAAACATGTTTTAAAAGTGTTTCCAATTTAATAATTACTCTCTCCTAGACAAGTAAAAATAATATAAATGTACGTTTAATTTTTAGTATCAAAACTATTTTAGTATATTTAAATCATCTAATAAATGAGTCTTAACTTTGTGCTATTTTAAATTTAACATTCTATTTATATAGTGAAAACCTATATCTAAAGTCATTTGCATATCTTGCTTAAAAATCCACCCTTTAAACAACATACAATGTCAACGTACCTTAAGTTCAGAAATAATTGATAAAATTCCGATATATATATATATATATATATATATATATATAAAATTATAATTAAGTATGTTCTTAATACATTTTTTCTTTGATATAAATCAACAGCTTAAATAATTTAACACGATATTAAGCTATAGCCATTTTTAAATAAATATTCTCCCCTTCCCTCTTTTCACATATATTAAATTAGTTTTAATGTTCTTAACGATTAAAATCCGATTAAGTATATTTAAACTAGGAAATAAAAATTGATTATATTAAATTTTAATAAAAGTTTATTACAAATTTGAATAAACAAAGTAATTATTTGAAACCATCCCATTTATAAATAGATATCGTTGTTTTCATGAACTTTTAAATATATATGATTTATGAATGAAATCATTCATTCGATAAACACACTTATACTATTATTGTAGGTGTAGTAGAAAAACAATATAATAATATAGTATTTGTTAGTATAAGTAGACAATTAGAAATAAAAATGACGGATATGAAATCTTCTTATAATTAACTGTTTCTAAATTATTTCTTCTATACTCAAAGGTTGATACTTTTCATGACTGTCTACCTGAACTGAATGATTGTCCAATTATCATGTCTAAATAACACTTTAGAAAAACTGTCTTTTTTCATACATTTACATTCTCAATTGGATAATCATTGTCATTTATTTAAATCGATATTATATCTTTATTTTATAGTATTAGACTAGGGAAAAACAATTTTAAATTTAAATTAATATGTATATATGAATTAAATTTAACACACTATGAGCGGGGCGGGTATTTGTACCCGTTGCGGGGACTGCCACTTATAAGCGGGGCGGGTATTTATACCCGTTGCCACTTATATGAGGGATATATATTAGTTATCGTTTAAAATAAGTAATTTTAAGTGACACAAGGGAAAATATATATTATATAAGTGACAAGGGGTATAAATATCCGCCCCGCTTATAAGTGGCAGTCCCCGCAACGGGTACAAATACCCGCCCCGCTCATAGTGTGTTAAGAGAAAATAATTTTTTAAAATTTTTGTAATAAAAAATAGTGAAACAAAATATCTAGATAGTAAATATATATAATAATATGAATAATAATATATAATAAACAAAACAAAAAAATTAATTTCAATCTTCAATGTTGATTTGCATTTGTTCAACGTATATAATAGTTTATACTTTTTCTATAAATACAGCACAATTCTTATCCCATTCCATCGCCATTCAATTTTATTTATCTTTCTTGTATTCTTCAGGTTTATTCTTTTTCTTTGTAAATATGTGTTTTAAATAATGTGTCAATCATTATTTCGTATCCTAGGGCAGGTCAATAAATCTCTAACTTTTTGAATGAAACACAGGTTTTTGGATAAAGAATTATTTTATTTTTGAGTTCCCTTATTTTTTTTCCCTTCCAAAAAGATTTGTTGTGGCCTTCTTTGGTGCTGATTCAGCCCGAAAAACCCACTGTTTTGACTGCTGTTTGGCCTCTGGTGTGTTGTGGGGGATCCACGTTTCATCCCCGGTTACGAAACGGCGCAAAATCTCGTCAAAATTGCGGTTAAACAACGCCAAACATTAATGAGCACACGAAATTCACTTTTTTCCATTTTCTTCTCAAATCACGACTACTACTATTACTATTAATAAATGTCAAACAAAAACTAAAAGATCCATCTGGATCAAATTTCGACAGGTGTCAGCTGATAGTTGCTGAGTGACAGAAGCAGTGTTGCATTCCATTTAAGAGGTGGGAAACTCAAAAAGTCACGGACATATTAATTTGTCCTCGTTCATTAAAATTTTTCTGCAAAATTTTTAAATTCCATGTCTAATTCTTTAATCGACATCGCTTCACACTCATCAAATTAAATATCAAAATTAAAATGCATTAAAATTGACTAGTTAATGAATTTTATATATGCATTAAGTATGCATTCTTTGTAATTTTATAAAAAAAATAATAACTTCCATCTTTCTGCTGAATTTTTTCATTTCTTTCTTCTTTTTATTAAAATTGATTTCTCATTTCTAAAAGTAAATTTATTGTTTGTTTCCATATATGTATATATATATATATATCTAAATATGCAATTCTTACCCAACCATTCATTAGTACTAAATTTATATCTTATAATATTCATGTTATTATTTATTATTATTATCATTTGATATATTTAATATATTCTAAAAACTTTTTCTAATTTAAATTTTTCCTCTTATCATATTTAATATCTTTGCTCTATAACTATTTAAAATTTTATTTACAAGTTTTAATTATTTTATACTCATAATTATCGATTAGTTTCTATATATATAAAAGTATACATAATAATAAGTCTACATATGCACTTATATCCTAAATTAAAAAAAATATTTAATTTCCATTTCATTAGTTTAATTACAGTAATAATTTATTCTAATTATTGAATGTTAAGAATATAATAATTATTTCTTGGTGTGATATGTTGTAATCTTTTCTTTACTGCCCTATTTTTTTCATTTTTTTACAAAACACCATATTTCTATGTATAATTTACAACTATACTCAAAATTCTTAATGATATAATATATAACTGAGTAATTAATAAATATAAATAATGATTGAATGATATAATTTATTAATAGATTTAATATATATTTTAAGTCATTAGTGTTGGTGACTTATTTGCAAATTGTGAAAATGTTTTTTTATATAATATTTATATGTAAATCTACTAATGAAGGAAATTATCCAATCCTTATCCATTTTAGGATATAAAAATTTCAATTTTTACAATCTCGCTAGAGATAGTATTGCGATCACGAAAATTTTCGATGTCGAGATTTTGATGTTTTTATACGTTTTGAAGGTCCCTGGGTTATTTTCACTAAGGTTGTGAAAAATGTCTCTCTCTCTCTCTTTCTCTCTCTGTGTGTGTATGTGTGTGTATGTAGACAAGATTACGCAAAACGGTTTGAGCTAGAATCATGAAATTTGTTGCACGGGCATTATTCAAAATTCGTAATTTTCTATCAACTTTTGAGAAATGTAGCTCAACCGGAAGAGGGTCATTACCTACAACGCTTTGATTTTTTTTCTCTAAAGTGACCGTAAAAATAAAGATATATGTTTGATAGTTTGTCACATGATTAACAATGGTATAAAACTGCTATATATAGAATTTCAGCTTGATTGAATCGCTGAAAGTATCGGAATTAATTTTTTAACATTGCAAATCACGCGCTATACGCTGGTTTAATAAATATTATTTATTAATTTTAATTTATAATTTATAATTAATTAAATTTAATTTAAATATATATAAATATAAATATAATATATTTATATATATTATTATATGTTATCTAATCCAATTCAAATTGCGAGATAGTCGAGTGGAGACACTCCAGCTTATTATCTTTTATATTATTTTATTTGAGTCATGAAACTGAATTCTTCAGCTTCTACTTAAAAATAATATTAAAATGATTAAATGCTAATTATTAAAATTATTATAAATTTTTATTTTTTATTATCTATAATTCTCATTATTTCATTACGTTAACCAATTGTTTCTGATGTTACTTCGATTTAGCCGTTTGGTTGTGGTTCAACTGTCTAGATGGAGGGGGTGCAGGGAAGGCAGGTGGCTTGATTCAAAGGTGTCTTCCTCACTTATTTCTTGTTCTTCTTTGAGCAAGTGTGCAAGCGAAAGAGAAGCCAAGTGTTGGAGGCCAATGAACTGCCGCCATTGAACCTCTCCACCAACCAGTCACTTTTCAACCCACACTTTTGCAAAATATAAATAAAAAAAATAAAATAAAATAAAAATAATCCCATATATTTGCCCTATATTCCTTCTATAATTATACGGCTATTATAATATTCGGGACAGAAAATTTATAACTATCATATGATTATCATAAATTACCCTATCAGGATATGATATAGGATATTATCAAATTCATTTTATTACTATATTCGACTATTGATAAATATGTTTAAAGATTATCTAATAGATAAAAACTATCTTGTTATAATAAAATAATTTTTTTTTGATTAATTAAACATTAGTTAATTATAATTTTGATTAAATTATTAGTTGTAAAAGTTATGATTTGAACTTTTAAAAGATTTGAATATAAATAATAGTGATAAAAAAACGAATAATATTTAACTAAATAATTTGTTTTTTATAATGTGCTATTATTCAAATGAAAATATATACATACGGTTATTTTATACATTTTCCTCATCAATGCTTCAAAAAGACTTCATAAATTCCTATTTACTTATACTGACAGACACAGTCACTTATTTCTTGTAACAAAACTTCGATATTTTTAAAATCACTAAACTATAATTGATTAAAAATAAAAATAAATAACATAACCTAACATAACAAGAGACTTCCTTTAATTAATTGAAAAAAATTTAATAAACAACCGCCATATAAAATATATTTAAAAATAAGCTGGAGTGTCTCCACTCGACTATCTCGCAATTTGAATTGGATTAAGGTAACATAATATATTATATTTAAATTAAATTTAATTAATTATAAATTATAAATAATAAATATTAAACCAGCGCATATTTGGCTTTTTATTGATGGCACAACATCACGTGTTGGCACGTGATTGGCAGTGTTAAAAAATTAATTCTGGTACTTTCAGCGATTCAATCAAGCTGAAATTTTATATATAGCAGTTTTATACAATATTTAATCATGTGAAAAATTATCAAACATATATCTTTATTTTTACGGTCACTTTAGAGGAAAAAAAATCAAAACGTTGTAAGTAATGACCCTCTTCCAGTTGAGCTACATTTCTCAAAAGTTGATAGAAAACTATGAATTTTGAATAATGCTCATGTACCAAATTTCATCATTCTAGCTCAAACCGTTTTTGCGTAATCTTGTCTACATACACACACACACACACACACACACACACACACATACACACACACACACAGACATTTTTCTCAACCTTAGTGAAAATGATTCAGGAACCTTCAAAACGTATAAAAACATCAAAATCTCAACATCGAAAATTTTCGTGATCGCAATACTATTTCTGGCGAGATAGTAAAAATAATGAATTTCTACTAATTCAAATTTTGTAATATTTTTGTTGATTGTTTCAAATTTTGCCAATAGCTATATGAAAAGTACGAGGGCTGGTCAATAAGTAAACTTTTTGAATGAAACAGTTTTTTTGGATAAAAAATTAGTTTATTTTTCAACGTAGTCTCCTTTGAACTCCTTCTCCAATTTTTATTATTCCTTCCAAAAAATAAGATTTGTCGAGAACATCAAAATAGATTTGTTTATGAGATGATTTTCTCTTTCCACTGACCCATTTCTTCAGGTTTAGAAATAAGAAATAGTCATTTGGGACTGAATCTTGAGAATAGGGCGGATGAGAGGACAATTCGTCCCCCAATTCATTCATTTTCATGAAAATTCACTTTCTTCCATTTTCTTCTCAAATCACGCTATTAATGAATGTCAAACAAAAACTAATAGACCCAGCTAGTTCAAATTTCGACAGGGGTCAGTTGATAGTTCCCTACTGACAGAAACAGTGTTGTCATTTCATTTAAGAGACGGGAAATTCAAAAATTCACTCACCTGCCCTCGTAAACTATAGTTTAGAAATTCTGAATTCTAATTTACTCTTCGTTTATGGGTTAACATGTGATTGAGCTTCATATTATATATTTAAAATATCATTATATTTGTATAATTTCACTGATGTATGTTAAACTTTAATCATGTCTACTCAATATAAGATGATAAATAAATATTAATTGGCAATTTTATTTTAAATGTTACACCTGTTCACTATTATCAAGCTTATCGACATTGAAATCTATGTAATTAGGAACAATTACATGACAAAAATAAAAATAAACATGAAAGAATGAATGAAAACATCGATTTCACATAAAAAAAATTTATAGATCAGTAAATTGAACTGGCATATTGTGTATTGGTCCTAATTCCATTTCATAACTCAATTGATGTAAACTTTGTTATATTTTTTTTTATTTCCAATAAAAAAAAGTAAATTGTAACGAAACCAATAAAAAAAGTAAAATGATACATTAATTAGTACATCATTATTGGCTAATATTTCTTAACGAACTGAATATTATACCTAATAAATTTTTAATTTTTTTTCCAATCGTTAATTAATTAACCTACTTCACTTTACAAATTAAACATTATAATGTAACCTATACCTCAATACAAAAAAGCATTTATCTATTTTATACCTACACAAAATAATAATTTATTTATAATTTTTATTCTACAAATAAGACACATAAATGATAGATTATAAATAATATATATATATATATAAATAAAATTAAATGATAATCACTTTCAATTTTTTGACAAGAGATGATTACTTTTTGGAATAAAAATAAATAAATAAAATTTAGTAACGTTATCCATCAATTTCAAAATCTTTATGGAAGTGTCTATTATAATTTATCATATAGTTTATTAATAACTTATATATATATTCCATGGACATGTTCTTAAATTTGAAATTGTCTATAATATCAATTCTATCAATCTATCTCTGTGGCTCTTCGAAACTCGAAAGTTCTTGGCCGCAGCAACCACATTCCTCCAAGTCTGTCTATCCTGAGGTACAACCATACAACAATAATATTATTTGTTTTTATAATTCTCTATAATACTCAGTATTTATTTATAAAAATAATTTAAATTTTTTTGTATTTCATTTTATTTAAAAAAAAAAAATTGATAAAGAATCTATCTATATCTGTTATTTCTGTGGCTCTACGGAACTCGAAAGTTCTTCCTTATCAGAAAATATAAGCTACTTTTCTTCAAAGTTTTCTGGAAAAGGATATTAAAAATAAATGGTTGGTATGACTTTCATAATATATTCTATAAATATAAATATATAATTTAATTGATATTAATCATTAATCAATTACTAATCATAATCATAAAATTTAAAAAAAAAATTAATTATACATATAAAATATATTTTTTTAATCTAATATTCATTTTTTTAGAATAATCAATGAGAGTTAAACGTAAATTATGATATTTATTTTGAATGAAAATTAGTTGTTTAATTAAAATGTTTTCTTTGAAAAGCTTCAGGCTATTCATCTACTAAAAAAAATCCAAATTTCAATGCTTAATAAATCAGCCAATCGATTTCACAAGTAAATTTATCTCGTAAGCACAATTTTAAGACACCAATAAGGAAGATGAAAATAAAATGAAAATTACATTCTAAATTAAAGAACACTCAAATCGTGCTTTCTTTTTGTTTGTTTGTTTTTTGTTTTTTTTTTTGTTTCATTAATATAAATAATTTTTAAATTTTTTTAAATTAAACTATAATCTTATTTCATATATTTTTAATATTTTCAGTAAAAATTATTATTTAAATCTATTTTTCATGATTGATAAACTTAAGATCATCTACAAAAAATTAATTACAGCAATTACTAAACATTTAAAATTTACATCTTAAATATATCTTCTTATAAATTTATGTTTCATGTAGTAAACAAGTTATTAGTAAGAATAATCAAGAGAGTATCGTTAGTACAAGTATTTTGCTGATAAATTAAAATGTTTAATTCCCCATTTACAGCATCTATCAATTCCACATTTCAAAATAAAAATTGTGTCAGGGTTTTGAGGAGAGGATTATCTTAAAGAGTCAAAGTTTCCAGGTTCTAGTACCCAGGTTGATTTAACTTGTACTCTTTCAGTAAATTTAATAATTCTCTTAACACAAAATTTACACTAAGCCACAAAGTTTTGTTAATGAAATGAAATAAACAATTACCTATAAATTACTATAAAAATGTATTATTTAATATTTATTTATTTATTTATTTAATTTAAGAGATTATATACAAAACCAGGTATATCTCTATCCTCCCTCTATTTGGGGTAGAGGATTTACAGAAAAAGAAAACAACAGACTAAAATAAGCGGGAGTGTCCTCCCCTAGACTTTCCCGCATATAAATAGGTATAAAGAGTTGTGAATGAATATTTAGAATGTGTAAACTTGGTATCTAAAAATATCCATAGGTGAAAATTGGTGTGAAAACAATACCTCCCTTACTATCGTCGGTCGGTAAAAAAGAAACGCTACTTGTATAGGTAAAATGTCACTTCCGGTAGTCAGATCATGATGAAATTTGGTATCTCAATTTTTTTCATATTTTTAAATCTATATACAAAATAGGAAGCAAATATCTCGAAGCAAACTGGTACTTTACTTGAAAGGTAAACGCAACCAGTGTAGGTAAAGTACCACTTCCGGTTAACCGATTTTGACGAAATTTTGATAGAAATCTACAAACTGTGAATAATATCGGTGTACCAAATTTCGAAGTCCTAGCTTGATTAGTTTTTGAGTAAATTTGCTTACAGACATTACATACATACATACATACATACATACATACATACATACATACATACATACATACATACATACATACACACACACAGACATAATTCGAAAAATGGTATTTTCCGACTCAGGGAGGTCTAAAACGTCAAGATCTATCGAAATCTCGAAGTCGAAATTTTTGACGATTCCAATACTTCCCTTATACGAAGTATGCGGGAAAGTAAAAAACAAAAACAAAAATTGAACGTAACACAGAAATTAAATAAAAGTTTTTCAAAAAGAGAAACAGAAAATATCCAATAAAAGAAAAAACACAAAAAAAAAAAAAAAATAATAAACACAAATTTTTATTTATTTAATACAGTGATTCTCAACCTTTTTTTTACCGCGGCACAATTTTAACGGTTTAAAAATTTGGCGGCACACAAAGAAAAAGATAAGTGTAAAAGTTATTTACTTATTTACCTTATTGAAAAAATTCACAAAAAGTCGAAAATGTTTAAGAGCCTCTTTACATTTTGAAAAGCTCTTGGCACATTTTGATAATCTTGCGGCACAGTGGTTGAGAATCACTGATTTAATATGTAAGATCTCAGCTTCCAGAGTCCCTTCATATATACATTCACTTATTCATTCATCATAAACATAATGATACAAATACCAATATATACAAATAACAAATTAAAAATCAAAATATAAAATTTTTAATTTAAATTTACTCTAAGAATAAAGTTCTATTAAGGAAATGAAATAAACAATTACCTATAAATTACTATAAAAATTTATTATTTAATATATCCTTTATTATAAAAACAAAAAATAATTATACAGTTATATTATGGTGAATTTATAATTATTAATGTCCTTTAAAATTAATTACATTAATGCCATTGGTGAATATTTATTTTTTCTTTGATCTTAATTAGATCTAAAAATAGACTGACATTTCTAATAAAAACTTACAATTTCCTGAAAGGAATCCAATATAATCGAGATTCTCATCCTTGAAGGGGCTTTGAGCAGAAATGTAAGGTGATGTTTTTTTTACTAACACAATGACGTGTTTCCAGGTCAGACCTTCCTGAACGTTTTCACTTACCATCTGACGGTTCAACGTAAAAAGAAAGAGAGAGAGAGAGAGAGAAAATGAGAAGGGAGAATAAATAATTGTTTTTAATCATAGGAGAGTGGAAAAAATGACAGAGAGTGTTCATAAGGGAAGGGTGAAGTGAACCATGTCAATCTATGTCAAAAAAATCCTTCAAGAAAACTACTTTTTAATTAAATCGTTTTTAAGACAATACACTTAAGAATATCCAACAATTTTCATAAAATTTATATATATTCAATTTATTTATTTGATTTTACAATATTTATATGATTTTGATAATTTTAAATTTTTTTTTAGTGAAATAATAACTCAATAGTCTTTGGTGTTGGCAGACTTATTAAAGTTATTAAGTTCTGAAATTGTATCTAAATATTATATTAAATATTTAATTTTTAATTTTTGTTTGTTTATTTTTAATTTTATTTTAAGACAATTAGTTTATACATATTAAGCAATTGAAATTAAATATATTTTTTTAAACATTTCTATTCAATATCATTATTTTTACAAAAATATTTAATTTAGCTTAATTAATAAAAGTGCTGAAAGGGATTTATAGCGAATATTTTTATAAAAAATGTATAATCATAATTTTAGAATTTTACAAAGATTTTTAATCTAAACAAAAATAATAATAATAATAATAATGAATATATTAATATGATGCTTATACTGTAATGGTTTATTTTTAAATACAACTGATTAAATAATTAATTTTTGATTTCACTATTATTACAGTTTTTCTTTTTTTTTAATTAAACTTTTCTTTATTTTATTAGCTGATTAATTTAATATTCAAAATTCAAAAAATGAAAAATAAAATCAAACCGGATTATTTTTTTTTACCAAACATCATCACCTTTTATTAATCAATTTTTTCTATATTATTTTTATGTTTTTTCTTAAGTTAGTAGCAATTATCAATTAATGTATTCTCTTTCTATCACTCAACACTAAATACTTCAATAAAATCATATATTCAAAAATATGTGACAATTTATAATGAACAAAAATAAAAATTAATAAAAAAGAACGCTAATTTTTAGTCTTTTTAATAAACAAATTAAATTGATGAGATTCTATTTACATAAACTTTCCCAAATAAATATTCGATTTGTTTCTTTAATTTATTCTTATTTATTATTATTCGAGTTTTTCCACTTACTTTAACCATTTAATGCTGGTAAATTTTCACCTATCCCCTTTTTGTCTCTTTTTGGGATTATTATTATTAATATTATTATTTGCGGATAGACCCTGAATATCACGCAATACTTCTATCATTTTTCCGACATTGTACTTGAAACAACCGAGTTTATTTCTAATAATACATTTCAATGTGTTCAATGAAAATGAAAATTTTTTCATGACAGGAGGGACCCACCTGGTATTCTCCAATATCCTGCTCCATTTTTTCTTGTGCCCTCTTGAAACAACATGACGACGGGTGGATTGGTTACCACTTCTTCCACGTTTCATGATTTTTGTTTGTCTCTTAATCGACGAAGTTGCCTAGTGTTATCACTAGAGTGTGATAGATCTAAAAATTGTCAATCTCTGGAGCGGAGGGGACCTATCCTAAGTTCTACTGTTGTGGAAAGAAATAACTAAATACGAGGATCATATTTTTATCAATCTCGATAGGCCATATATTAGAGACAAATGTATATAAAACAATAATTTAATTACCAAAAGTTAGTTACACTTTTGTTTACTTTTCAACATAATCGCCGGGAAGATTGAGGCATTTGTCGTACCTTTGAACCAGCTTACCAATATCCTCTTCATAAAATGTTGTCGCCAATGAGTTGAAGTAGACTATGATGTTGTCTTGAAGTTTCGTTTCGGGTGTGTCATGTCAAATCCAAGTCTCGTCCCCGGTAACAATTGATTTCAAAAAAACTTCATTTTCAAAATGGTCAAGGAATGTCAAAGTGTTGCCCATTAGGCGAGTTTTGTGGTTATCTAACAATTTTTTCGGTACCCAGCGAGCACAAATTTTTTGTAGCCTAAGTTTTCTGTAACAATAGAGTACAGAGATGAAACAAAACGACAGTCACAACAATGGATACTTCAAGACAACGTCATAGTCTACTTCAACTCATTGGCGGCAACATTTTATGAAGAGGGTATTGATAAGCTGGTTCAAAGGTACGATAAATGCCTCAATCTTCCTGGCGATTATGTTGAAATGTAAACAAAAGTGTAACTTTTTGTAATAAAAATATTTTTTATATACATTTGTCTCTAATATATGGCCTATCGGAGGTTGAAAAAAATGACCCTCGTACCACGTGCTAATTAAACATAAAACATTTATGTGTAATCTTACAAAGTCGTGGAGACTCCAGTAGTTATTATGATGCCACCCTTTCACATTTAAAATGCCTCTTCTCACACATATGTTAACCTACAAATTTGAAACACTAATTAAATAATTAGTTTAAGAACAAATGGTTTGTCTAAATTTTATTCCTCTAATTTGGATTGAACATTATATTTACTATTATAGACACTATAGTTCATTTTGATTTATTAATCAAAATTGAATTATATTATATAATAATTGATTCTATAAAATGATTTAATTCTATTTCTCTTTTAATTATATTATAAAATTCTATTATCACTTTAAAAAATATTTAATAAAATAAATATTATACTTTTTTCTTCTTTTTCAATTAGCATGTTTAGTAAATTTTAAATAGATTTTAGATACCCTATGAACCATAAAATCAAATGTGATAATTAAAAATAACTATATAAAATTAATAATAATTTTTATGTAAGCATCTAAATGTTTTCTTATTACCTTTTCTTCTTGATACAGTTACAGTTTCTTCTTGATGTTTGAATTTATTTCGCCAGAGTATATACATAGAAAAATTGATATGGGTTCAATTTAGATATGTTTTCATTTTGTTCTACAATTTCAACTTAATTATTTAATTCCACATTCTCAAATAATCATTTATAAAAAAAAATAATAATGCCAAATTAGTTGTTTTTTAAAAAGTATTTCATTTTTTGTTGTGAAGAATCCCATACATTTTTATACTATTGTTCATTCACCTACTTCTATTAAATAGGAGTATCTTTTTTAGAATCACAAACTTTTTTTACAATCTCGTGTTTGTTTTCTAAAATAATTTGACATTTAAATTTCATTAATAGATAAACATGCAATTTAGATAAGATTACACATCAATTATTGTTAACTTTCACTGGATAATCACTATAAACAATTTAATTAATTATTAATTCTATTTTTTTATTATTGAACATTAAATCTGCATAATCTCAACAAAGATGTAACTGGTAGTTTAAAATGAGTCCAGAAATTTAATTTCGAGAGAGTTGGTCAAGAGTTAAAATTTTAATATACTCGTACTTATCTTACTACAATAGCCAACAAAAATTATAAAATAAATATTTTTAATTAATTAATTCTATAAAGAAAAAGAAAATTATATTTTTCTTCAATTTCATTGTAACCACTACAAGACACATAGTTGGAAAAATTTAAATTTTAAGTGGTTAACATTTATAGCAGTGTTTCCCAACCTTTATTGTGCCCCACCTAATCCCTTCTAAAATTCTTATGCTCCCCTATGTAACTTATTCATAATTTTTAATATTAAAAAGGGTTAAACATGGTGTCGAGTCCATTTTCCAATTGCCCCCCTTTACAATCAAATTGCCTCCATGTGGAGCGTGTGGCCCACGTTGGGAAACACTGATTTATAGGGTCTTTATAGGTTTTTTTTTAAAAATGAAATTTTTAAATTCTTAAATTATTAAAGCTTTTGTAGTTATTTTTATTTATAAGGGAATTTTGTAAATAAAACTACATATGGATATTTTTTATTGTAAATTTATTCAAAAAAATACAAAAAATAAAAAACGTTGCTTGATAACGATTGCAGAAGTAGCAATCGAAACGTTGTCTATTTTTTGTATTTTTTTGAGTAAATTTACAATAAATAATATCAATATGTGGTTTTATTTACAAAATTCCCTTATTTTAGAATTCTTATTTATAGCTTTATTATATTATATATTGTACTAATATATTTATGATATTTTTCTAACAATCTACAAGTAGAAGAAACTGTATAAAATAAATAAATATAGCATGAAGAGTAAATTTTAAATTTAATGATATATATTTATAAATATCTTTATATATTTTTATTTATAATACAATTAGATAATTAAATTTAATTTGTTTACCCTTCTGAATTATCGTTTATCCTCTTTCATTCCTTTATTAATATATTATAAAGTAAATTTAAATTTAAATTTATTTTTTCACCTTGTAAATATAATTATTTGATTAGGATTAATGTAATTTATGTTAAATTATTTTAAAAACTGATTAGATGGGCCTTTATATAATATAAAACTCAAACGAATGTCCTTTCCCATCTTCATGCTTTTGAATGACACCCGAAAGGGAAATTCATATATAATTTAAGCTATTAGGCAAATTAAATGACATAGCAAGAAAATAGAAAAATATCCGTTAGGTTTTTATTTTATTTTACTTTGTTATTTTATTTTTACTTATTTTAAAAAAAAAACTATAAAATATCATTAAAATAGACAAGAATAATATATAAAATTTGGTAAAATATAAAATACAAATGGTTTTCATGGTTTGTATTTTTTAATTTAAATATAAATAAATTTTATATCTACCATTAGTATAAATAAAAAAAAAACTCTCAAACAATATCTTCGCCTTGGAGTTGAATAATTTCTTTACTTTTAAAGTTTCAAACATTAACGGACCTTCTTCAGGAATAATATTTTGTAATTTTTTTTTTATTCTACCAAATAGATGAAATGAACAATCAATTGAGACTTAACTTAGTATTTTTATTGAGCAACATGCTGAAATTTTAGTTAACTTTTCAAAAATAAATTGATTATTATTTAACAATCTAAGCAGAATAGATAATAACCCGTAAAAGATGACATGTTGAAACATTTCTGCTAATAGTGATTTAATTTTGACTTCAATTATATATGAATTGATATAATATTACTAATGGAATTATAAATTATCATTTTTTATTCATTCTCATCAATTGAATATTTTATTTTTATTTTCAATTGTAAATATCGTTCGTTTAATATGCCTTTTACACTTGAATTATTCAAAATTCAATTGGTTAAATAAATGTTGAATTAATGGATCGACTTGTTTCGTGATTTTGAACCCATTTAAAATTTAATCAGTCTTTTCCCTCAATTGATTACTTGATTTTACTTAAAAAATGAAATATTCACAAGAAATAAATAGCTTTAAAAGAAAATTTATTCAATAATTACTTACAAATGATTAATAAACTTAAAGCAAATTTATTTGTAACCATTGGATTTTAATTTAATAATAATTTTTAATAATTGATTTATAATTTGTTATATTTTAAATTAAATACAATTGTCAAAAATACAAAGCGCCACATGGTGAGAAGTTAGCGAAGCTGGCTCACATTCTCGTGGTTCAAGGGACTCTAGCTGGGGTCTATGGATCTGAGTCAACCCAGACATTGGGATCAAAATTGGGAAAGCTACTTGATAGCGCCTCCGATCAAGAAAATCAAGGTAAAGGTTGTTAGGACCTGTTCTACTGATCATACAACACTTAATAAATATAACCGATTTGATAGGCGTTGTCCTTGCGTAGGACGTACAAAAGTCATTTTTTTTTGTCAAAAATACTGAAAATTTATGTCATAATATTAACAATTTATTTTTAATTGTACAATTCGTTGAATAATAAAATTCTTAATAAGTAATTAATTTTTGTTAAATTTATTATTTTGATATAATTACTTATTTATATTATAAATATTTTTAATTCAAATCATTTTTTTTCTTTTTTTTTTCTTTTGAATTGTTCATAACTTGACTGAAAACTGAATGAATAATAATATTCGAAACTGAATTGTGATGAGTAATAATTAGATACGCCGTTATGCCAATTAATGGAGAGCGAAATGAAAATATGTTTTCTCGCTTTTTTAATCATAGTCTATTAGTTTATTGGGAAGGGTCCACGTCCATTCTCATAATTATGTAGTAAGTAACTTTAACCAAATAAAAATTTAAATAAAAAAAAAAAACAGCAAAGAATACACAGAAATTTCTATCTTTAGAAATTTAAATATTAATATATATATATATATATTATATTATATATGTAAATTGAAATTGAATTAAATATTATATAAATTGATTCTTTGAAATAATTTAATTTTATTTTCTTAATAGATATTATAAAATTCCACACATTATACCTTTTAAATATTAAAAAAAAATATATTTTTAAGGGTTTTTTTATATCCATTAGCACAGGGGTCTGCAACCAGGTGCCCGCGAAGCCATTTTAAGTGCCCGCATTCAAATTACTAAGTATTAAATTATTACTAAAAAAAATGGTAAAATGTTTTTGCGATCAAACATTTTCGATTTTTCAATATGGCTCCAAGTATCACCAAGAGTGCCCACCCCCCCGCCCCTGTTATATTATTTCAGAAATGTGCCCAACTATTGAAATTGCCGACCTATGCATTAGTAGTATGTATAACAAATTTTTAACAAATGTAATAGTCTGATGTTAGTAACTTAATTTCTTTCTCGTCAATTATACTTAAGTGACAATGTTTCCAACCCTTATAATTTATTATATATATATATTAATTTTATTTATATAAACAAATTAAATGTATATATCTATAATATTACTTAATTTTTTATTTAAATTTAAATTTAATCATAATTAAAAATAATAACAGTATTTCTAGCTATTCGAACATTTTCAAATTTTAATTATAAGTAGTATATTTCAAAAATAATTTTATTAAATTAGATTAGTATTTATTTTAAAAGCATTCATTTATATATTTAATATATATATATATATATATATTATATGTATATACTTGTCACTCCTTTTTTAATAAATGTAATACTTTTTCAATGTAATTATATTTCAATGTAAATAAGAATAATTATTCAGGTCACTAAGATAAACTAATATTATTTGACTTGATTGAAAGTACCTAATCATCATTAATTTATGACCTTGACATATTGACTAAATCATCAATCATTTAACAATATCTACAGGAAATTTTGCATTTAGAAATAATTATTTTACTGTCCACTAATTACATTCAAATTGATCAAATGTCAACACTTCTTTTCAATAGTAATATTATCATTATTTTAATTTCAAATATATTTTTTTTTATTATGTTAATAGATCCTGTTCTTATTAATATAAAAAAAAAATTATTATTTATTAAACTAAAAACAAAAATTAGTATAATTTTTTCTTTTTTTATTTTATAATTTCTTTTACTAAATATATATGTTGAAAATTTTATCAAAAATAAAAAAAAATGTTTTTAAAAATATTAGAAAAATATCCATTACTAAATTAATTTAAAATATATTAAATTAAAATTTTTGTTATCTATGGAATAATATTAAATTTGCTAATTATCTGAACTTGTTTATCTATAATATATAATATCATGATTATTTACAAGACCATAACAATAACTAAAACCCGTTTATATTAAAAGGACGTTTGTGAAAAAATTATAAAACATTACAGCAGTGGTTTCCAACTTTTCTGAACCGGCGCCCCCCTTTTTTTAAAAAAAATCCTTGCGCCCCCCTTTTTTTAAAAAAAATTATTGCGCCCCCCTTAATTTTTGCAATAATCTAACTTCATAAATACTCACATAATATAGTAACCATATTGAAAAATTTTTAAAAAAATCGAAAGTTCAAAAGCATTTTATCTTATTTTTTTAGACCATATTGAAAAAAATTGGAAAAAAATCGAAACCTTAATTTTAAATTCACCTTAAAATTTGATATAAAATATGTTTATTAATTTTCTTTAGTAAATTTAATTCATTTCTCTCTCACTTTCTCTTACACTGTATGGATATCTAAGTTATTTTTTATTATTGTTTTGCATTAAATATACGAGGGCAGGTCAATAAGTCCCTGGCTTTTTGAATTTCCCCGTGTCTTAAATAAAATGATAACACTGTTTACAGTAGACTACTGTCGAAATTTGAGCTAACCTGGTCTTTTAGTTTTTGTTTGACATCCATTAATAGCAGACTACCTCTTGATTTGAGAAGAAAATGGAAAAAAGTGAATTTCCACGAAAATCCATGTATTGGCATACGAATTGCTCCCTCCTCCGCCCTATTCTCCAGATTTAGCCCCAAGTGACTATTGTTTCCAAACCAGAAGAAATGGCTCGGTGGACAGAGATTTGACTCCAACGATGAAATCATCTCACAAACAAATCTATTGTGATATCCTCGACAAATCTTATTTTTTGGAAAGGATAAAAAATTGGAGAAACGTTGGAAGAAGTGTATAGAGCTCAAAGGAGACTACGTTAAAAAATAAAATAATTTATTATCCAAAAGCCTGTTTCATTCTGCCCTCGTATTTTATATATATTATTTACTTTCTTTTTTCTAATTTATTAAAAATCCCCTCAATTTTTTATAACTGTGAACAAAAAGAATGAGCACTACATTTTTCTTTAAGCAACTGATATATTGTTACATACCTACTATATTTTATTAAAGTGATATTTTTAGAATATATAATTTATTGAAATTTAATTTATAGTCTTTATGAATAGATCAACTTCCATCTCCAAAAAAAAAATAATTTTAAAAATGGATATAAAAGTGACTTGTCATTAATTTTTATTTAAATGGAAAAAAAAATTGTCAATTATTTCAGTGCCCTTTAAAATGGAATCATTAACTCCCCAAATTAAAGAAAAATGAAAGTGATCTCAACAAAAAATCTACTAAAAGAAATGTTGAACAAAACAGGTTTTTACCGAAAAAGAAACAAAAAAAAAAACTAAAAAAAAAAATTCTTAAAAGATTAAATTAAGCTTTGATTTATACATATGCATAGTTTATTTTACTCATATTATTAACTATTCTCTATTTTATGGAAATATGCATATTTAAAAAAATTATCGCTTAATTAAATTTGTGCTTTCCATCTTATTTATAATGTTGCTATAAAAAGGTTTAAAGAAATATTAAATTATTTTATTTCTTGGTTTTAACTGGAGGCTTGTAAATAATCTGAAATGGGTCAACATTGAGGGTATCTTAAAAAATCTATAGCCATAAGCAAAGAACAGAGAGAAATTCATTAATTAAATTATTTAATATAAAAGTAGGAAAAATGAAATGGATTTATTTTTTTTAAATCTTTAATATTTAATGAGAAATAACACCAAGGATATTAGGGTCTACTAATATCTCAAATTTCATATTTATAAATTATTAGATTTGACAAATCATCATTTGAATTATATAAATCAATCTAACCATTTTTTATAATAGAATATAGAGATTTCAATTCTTAAATTATTTAAAAAAACAAGAAAAAAAAAATATAAAAATTTAAATTTAAAATGAATTTTTTTTATTAGATTATTAATTAAATATTTATTTCTAAATAAAGAAAATAATTAAATGATAATTCATGTATTCCTTCACTAATTTGGTAAACATCTTTCATTTGATATGTTATGGATAATATAACCATTGTAATATACGAGGTTTGTTCAAAAGAAAAGACAAATTTTTAATTATTTCGAAAAGTACTTATTTATTCATCACAATGTCCATTTGGCCCCCTTCAAAGTGATTCCCCCTCAGATATATAATGCACTTATGCCAGCGTTTCTCCCAATCTTCTGAAATGCGCTTTTCGGTATGGTCATCAGCTCGTTCTTCGATTCCGACTTTATCTTATCAATTGTGGCAAAACGCTTTCTTTTCATTGATCTCTTCCGTTTTGGGAATAGGAAAAAGTCACAGGGAGCCAAATTTGGTGAATAAGGTGGTTGAGGTATCATTACCGTGTTGTTTTTGGCCAAAAAATTCTGAACAAACAATGTGTGAGATGGTGCATTATCGTGATGCAGAATCCATTATTTGTTTTTCCACAATTTTGAACGTTTGAGCCGTATGGCTTCACACAAACATTGCATAACATCCTTGTAGTATTTCTTATTAACAGTACGACATCTTGACAAGAACTCATGATACACCACGCCATTGTAATAGCAAAAAACGAAGAACTCACAAAAATGTGATTAACTTTTTCAGTTGCCAAAAACAAACTACTAATCCAAAATTGCTGATAATGTCAACATATGAGAAACATATGTGTAACAATATTATAAAAAAATTCGATAATAGAAAGTACATAGCCCGCGAAAATTCAAAATTCACCTTTTCTTTTGAACAGATCTGGTATAAATCGGTTTTAAATCATATAGTCTCCCATTCATTTGTTAACAAAATAGTCATAATTCTTTCTTCTACCCTAAATTATTTTCTTTTCTTTCTCTTATGCAATGTAATGGTTTATTGTTTGATTTGTTGTTGTTTTTTTGTTTTGATGATGTGATTTGTTCTGATGTGAAATCCAACCCAGCATGAGATCTAGTCCATGACTCTCTGGCCCCCATTTGAACTGATTCAACTAAACGTTCTTGATTTTCTCAATCTTTAAGCATAATTAGGTCTTCTACTTATTAAAATAAAAGTCCAAGCCTAGATCAATGATTAATAAAAATAAACCTGAAATAAAATTTGAAATAAACCTAAATACTAATTTTTTAATAATTATAATTAATTATTTTATGGTTTAAAAGAGCGTTTCTCAACCTTTTTGGACCAAACGCCCACTTCGTAAGGCCGGCTTCATAATTCGCCCCTCTATAAATTTTAACAGATAAAAATTGCATGATAATCTCTAATACAGTGATTCTCAACCACTGTGCCGCGGCACTTTGTGTGTGTTGCGAGATTTCAAAAGTGTGCCTCGAGATTATAAGGCTCTTAAACATTTCCGACTGTTTTACTAAATTTTTTCAATATAGTTCTAAAAAAAAGTTAAACCGTTTTTGGGACCACATTTCTTCAATATGGTAAACTTTTACACGTATCTTTTTCTTTGTGTGCCGCCAAATTTTTAAACCGTTAAAAGTGTGCCGCAGTAAAAAAAAGGTTGAGAACCACTGCTCTAATATAAGGTACACTTGGTGATACTTAGAGCCATATTGAAAAATTGAGTTTCAAAACTGATCGCAAAATTATCTTACCTTTTTTTTAAGAGTTGAAAATGATTTCCCCTCCCAAAAAAACTATTGCCCCCCAAAAGCATATAGTCAAATAATCGCTCACTTTAAGATGTCGATCATTAGTTTAAAATAAAACATAATATTAATAATTTCAATTATAATAATAATAATAATTTCAATTCTTATATTCTTATAATAATTTTTAAGTTTTATGGCATTTTTTTTATATAAATTGAGATAAGTGAATGTTTGCATGTACACATCTGAACTCTCCACACTTTAAAGAGAAAAACGAACTAATTTTATAGCATTAGCTTATTGAGAGGTTGACACCAACTTTATAATAATGGTAATAAAGAATATGGTTAAGTGTCCAATATTTCTCGTTTCGTTAATTTTGTTTGAGTTAATATTAAATAAACATTCTAAAACATAAAACAAATTCGTTTTAAAGACAAAGACTTTGATTTTATTTTATTTTTTCCCCGTTATATGAGAGATAATTGGTTCCGGTTATTATTAAACTTGTAGGTGTATGCTAATTAATTAATTAAAAGAACTAACCAATTCAAATAATGGTCGTGCTCTGCTTAATGACCAAGAATAATAATAGGACTAGCCATCGAGTCCAGATAAAATTTATTGTTTCAAAAAGTTACTGGACTAATATGGTTTTGTTTTATTTTTTTAAATTCCTAATTTCATAATAACTTGAACATTTTTTTTCTACACAAACCATTTCTTAAATATAGATACTAAAAGTTTAAATTTTTGAGAAAATTCAAAAATTTAAATAAATTATAATGGTATTAAGAATATATAAATAAATTATTTTTATTCAAAAATAATAAAAAAATTAAATGATTAAAATATTAATTCAAAAAAATAAATAAGACCAATGAATATATCAAATAAATGAAAAAGAATAATTATAAATAATGAATATCAATAAATGATAAATTAATTTAAAAATGTATTAAATAAAGATTAAATTAATAATTTTATCAAAATATGAATTCCAAAATTAAAATAAATAATAAAAATATTAAGAATATATAAATAAATTATTTATATTGAAAAATTATAAAAAAATTAACTGGTCAAAATATTTATTCAAAAAATAAATAAGACCAATGAATATATAAAATAAATGAAAAAGAATAATTATAAATAATGAACATCAATAAATGATTAATTAATTGAAAAATTTATTGAATAAAGATTAAATTAATAGATTTTTCAAAATATTTTCTTTTATATATTTTGTTGATATTATTACTAATAAGTACTTATATTATATTCAGTGGCGTCGGGCCGAGGGAGCACGTGCCCCCTAATCATTATGCAAAAAATAAATTTAAAAGTGATTAGTTTTGTAACTGTGAACCCAAAAGTCAAAAAACATCTTTAAATTACGTATAAGTATATTTAGTCTAAACGTTATGAATAAATAAATAATTTATTTTGTCAAAATTTTTCCGGGGGAGACCCCCGGACCCCCCCCACGACATAATAGTTCACGCTACGCCACTGCTTATATTTAAATATTCAGGTATATATAAAATATGTTTACCGATTTAAATTCATATTTATTTAGTTGAGGAAAAAAAACAGTTTTCATTAAAATTGATTAATTGGAAAAAAATTGTAACACCACAATAATTAATTTTCATATAAATGTGTATTAATAAGAAGAGATTAAGATCAATTTATTTGTTTTTATTCAAATTTATTTCAAAAATATTTCATATACATTTATTATGTATGTATATGAATGAAAAAAACTAAGATATATTATATCTTTTATATAAAATTATCTTTTTTTCTTCTTCTACTTTTGCTCACATAAATTATTTGCACTGAGATAAAAACGTGCATTACATTGCATGCATGTTCCTCTGTGCCACTTACTAATGAATTTATACATTATTATATATATATATATATATATATATATATATATATATATAATTCCTGATATAAAAATGCTTTTTGATTACTATCTTATATTAGACAATTTTATGATCTTTTTCTCAGACTACTCAAAAGGAATAATAATTATTGAAGCATCCAGACTTCGCTTGACCCCAACATCTACTTTTATCCATTATAAGTATTTCTTGTTTTATTTTTAATTGGCTATTATAATAACATACAATATTAAATTAAATTAATATTTTTAATAATTTTTGGAAAGTTAATTCATTCATGGGGAAGCAGATTGTTCAATTTCAATTCAAATTAAACAAAAACACTTTGATTTTTTTTTTATTATTTGACACAAGTGTAATTATGTACTCAGTAAAATATACATGCATTAAACTCACCACTAAATAATCATCAAAATAAATTAAATGCATGATTTGTTTCATTCATCATTAATCTTTCAAAGTGCTACTTTTATCATTCAAATTATTCAGTTCAACATCTGTCATTGGATCTCTCCTGCAATTTAAAACCTAAAAAAATTGACCAATCATAAATCGTTTCGTTGAAAATCAAAGAACTTATTCTACTTATCACTTCCTTGATAGGAAAGTTATCTCAGTTATAAAATTATAATTCATTCATAAATTATGTTAATATTTTGTGGTTTGTTGTTGAGCAGCTAGATTACCTACCTGATTGAAATTTCCCCCTCTACCTTCTTTTGATCCATTTTTTCTTTATTTATTCCTTATTATTTTATTACACCATTTCTCTACAATCTCATTTTCAGTAAAAATATTTTTAGTATCTTCTTTTTCAGTTAATTCGAATTCAAGTTGAGATTGTTAAACTTATCTTTTAATAATATTAATAAAACTCGCAACTCATTTTCTGTTCAACGCATACTTGATCTATCAAATATCTTTTTGATCTTTCATTTTCTAAATATATTAAAAAGAAATGATTCATATTTAATATTTAAAAGATTTCAAATGATAATTTATAGAGATATATTTAGATATAATTTTGCCTATTGTAATCTCTTTACAATTTTTCTAATGTAGAATTTGAAAATGTAGAAAAATTTAAATACTTAGCTTCTGTAATCACGAAGGATAATAATATTCGAAAAGAATTTAAATCTAGATTGCAATTGGGTAACCCCTGTTATCATGTAGTATCTCGTCAAAAGGGGATCAAAATTAAAATATATAAAACAATTATTTTGCCGGTTGTATTATATGGATGTGAGGCATGGTCTATGACCTTAGGAGATGAGAGTAGATTTAGAATATTTGTAAATATAATTCTTCGGAACATTTATGGGCAAAAGAAAGTTAAGAATACTGGGGAAGACTGTACAACGAGGAATTGCATGATCTCTATGCATCTCCAGACATAGTTAGGTTTATAAAATCCAAAAGGCTGGGATAGGGAGGGCACGGGGCTAGAATGGGAGAAGAAAGAATAGCGAAAAATATATTGGCGGGGAGACCGATTGGGAAACGTCCGCTTGGAAGACAGTGTAGGAAGGCACGTGAAAGAGATGGGATAGGGTAGGAGTTGGATGGTTGTACCTCAGGGAGATGGGGTGGCTGCGGACAAGAACTTACGAAGAGTCCAAAGATAGATAGATAGATAGATTACAATTTTTCAATTCTTATATTCTTATAAAACATAGAGATTACTTGTGTAATATTTTTGTCAATTTTCAATATTCGAAGAAAATAATAATTCGACCAAATTCAGGTATAAATGAAAATATTAAATGATAATATGTCAAAGTCTATTACTTTAAATAATTCATTAATCTCATTGAATTTACTTACAAGCATTTAAAAAATTCGTAATATATTTTAATCCGCCTACTTACTCCTTTAATTAATTAAATGAAAATTAATTGAATTAGATTCCAATCTTGATCATCCTGGGTAGATGGAGTCTGTCCCACCAGCTGCTACAGACCATGTTCCACCTAAATAGAAAGTGGATGAGTAACTTAAACTTCATTTATCATCCCAAGTGACTGTCGATAAATGTCAACCAACCACATTTAGTTTTTATATTTATAATTATATAATAATATTCTATTAATTAATCGAAAGTTTATTTTTTTATTCTCCAATTATATCGAAAGGCAAATTTTGCTTTTTATATATAGGTAGATATATATATATATATATATATATATGCAAAAGTTTATTTTCAATTAAATTTATTGAAATATAGCTCGTTTATGACCTATGCTCATTAGATATTTAGATATTTCCTCATATTTAATATTTTTATTTATTTTTATATTTAGATTCTCACGAGAGTTTCCTATGAAACTAGATCTAATCCCGCATTAATTCATTTATTTGCACTTCAATTCTACCTGAAGAAATTTCCGGTTAGAAAATAAAAATATGTTTTATTTTATTTTTAATTACAATTGCACAAAAATATACCTTCATAAACAATGTGTAATAGTATAATCGAAATAAGTATCTACTACTTAGAATAATAAATAAATAAAATAATAATAAATATCTTTTATCTTTTATTTTATAATTAATAATTTTAAAATAAAATCTAGATTATTATTTTCAATTATTTTTGATTTTATTTCATTTTTATTATATTTTAATTTAAAAATAAATAAAAGAAATTTTATATTTGTTAATTTTTTTATTATTAATGAAATATTGAGATTAATAACAAATAAGCTGGAGTGTCTCCATTCGATTATCTCGCAATTTGAATTGGATTAAATAACATATATTATATTTAAATTAAATTTAATTAAATAGCGTGTGTTTGGCTCTTTGATGATGGCACCACGACACGTGTTGGCGCCTGATTTGCAGTGTTAAAAAATTAATTCCGGTACTTTCAGCTATTCAATCAAGTTGAAATTCTATATATGGAAGTTTTATGCCATTTTTATAATCAAGTTTAAAACTATCAAACATATATCTTTATTTTTACGGTCACTTTAGAGGAAAAAAAATCGAAACGTTGTAGGGTACTGACCCTCTTCCTGTTGAGCTACATTTCTCAAAAGTTGATAGAAAACTACGAATTTTGAATTTGAGACATTTTTCTCAACCTCAGTGAAAATGATTCAGGGACCTTCAAAACGTATAAAAACATCAAAATCTCGACATCGAAAATTTCCATGATCGCAAACCTATCTCTGACGAGATAGTAACAAACTAAAATGCAATTTTAATCCATATTTTTTTAATATAAAAATTTATTAGACTATTTTTTGGTAAAAGTATTTAAATTTTTATTTTTATTTATTTAAGAATGTCTTTTATTTAAATGAATAAAACTTTCTTCTAAAGAGGTGTTGGAAAGGGGAGGAGATAACGTCCTTCTTGAAGCATGATAAGAATCATTAATTAACCTTCATATAAATTAACTATCAAATTATATTCAATAATAAGCCAGTATCATTTTTGAAATAGAAATAAATTTAATAAATAACATTTTATATAAATTGAAAGTTATTGAGATTTAAATTTTTTTTTTTATCCTATTAAAATTCTTATTTGTAAATTTTTTTTTTCAATTAATTTTCATCTTATTAGCCAAACTATTAAACATCATGACAGTAGGCATTTATCTTTTGATAATTAATTATAAACTCATAACTACCTACATTTTATCCGAATTTTCTCTAATATTTTAAAATACATGCATAATAAATTTGAATATAATACATACATATAGTAAATATCCATATACAATTTTAATTAATAACATGTGATCATTGGAATTTATTTATTTTTTTTTTATATTTTTCTTTTACAATTATTAATGAAAGGAAATTCCAAAGTATGCAGGTAAAAATCAAATTCTTTAATATTGAATCATTTGGAATGTTAAACTTTAAGTCTCATATCTGGTTTAATTTTTACTGTTTTTTTCACATTGATATATATATATATATATATATATATATATAGGTATATATCTATTTTAATAAAATTATTTTTTTACAATCAATATCACAACAGTTTAAATTCATCTCTGCTCTCATTCATAAATTTTATTCATCTCTTTTTCTTTTACTTTACATAGGTAAAGCAAATATGCTCGCACTCTATTTTGTTTAATTCTAATATCTTATTTATAATTGTTTAGTCTAACCAATGTATGATGGATATTGATAAAACTTTACCAGTAGATTCCTTTTGTTGATTCCAAACAAACTTTCCTTAAGCAGTATGTGGCGGTCTCTTCCATTTTACGAGATAAAAATTATTCAAGTTTGCATATAGATCCATTGATATTCTATTTAGCTACCATGTTTTATTATTTGACCACCAGAGGGTTCCACTAATTATCTAGGGTTTTTTTTATAAGTTCGGCTTGGATATAAAAAAATTAAAAAAATAATTAATTAAATAATTTTACTATATTTAAACCGAACTTATAAAAATCGAAAATTAGTGAATAATTTAATAAAACATTATTAAATGGCTGCTCATTCATAACTAGTTTATAAGCAAACTTTAATAATTTTTATCTCGTAAACTAGAAGCAACCGCCACACACTTTTTAAGGAAAGTTTATTTTGAATCAACAAAAGGAATCTACTGGTAAAGTTTTATCAAAATCCATTATACATCGGTTAGACTAAACAATTACCAGCTTATTTCCCACTGCTTAAATCATTCATTATTGATGTATGTTAAACACTTCAAATTACTTCTAATTATAATAATGTTTAATAATATATTGACAGAATAATATAAAATGAGAGATTGGCATTGGAAGAAAGCTACAGCTACTACTTTTGAGATAAATAGATATTTTTTAATAAATACTATATATATATATATATATATTTGTTTATATATCAGATGTATAGATATTTAGATATATACTTTTTATTATATACACATTCATGTTTTTTTTTATTTTATAAGTGTTTGCCATTTTGGGGAAATTGCACATCGGTACTTGAAACGCTTCAGATATATATTTATCCACCATGAAAGGCAAAACCGGAGGAAGCGTAGTAACAAATGGAAAAACTTGTTCAATTGACCCCGATAAAAAAAAATAACAAAAAAAAGTCAAAATGGCATTCAATAGAGAATACTTTGTATGAGTGTATATACAGTGTGTATCGACTGAAGAACACACCGAATGGCTTAGCATGAAAATAGTCGCCTTTGGTTGTTTGAACATCGTCCGAGACCGATGACTGACTGACTGGACAAACATGTTTCTTTTTAAAATCGGTCAAAGTCACTCTTTCTCTTTGACTTCTACTTTAACGGGGCTCTGTCTTCAATTCTCTCCTCTCCTTTTCTTTCATCACATTTCTCCATCCGTGACAATGAAATCCTTTTTCTCTCAATTAATTTACTGATAAATCTCCATTTTTATCATTTTTCAATACAAAATAACAGCAATTGATGGAAAAACTGATGTTTAAAATCAAAAATAAATAAATAAATAAAATAAACAAAAAATAATAAATTTACTTTCATCAGAAAGTATTTTTTTTTGTTTTCTTTTTATAATAAAAAGCAATCGAAACATGTGTTTTTGTCGAGAGTTATAGAATTACTTGTAAAAATAAATCAGCAAACTTTCTGCTATATAAAACCCTTAATTAAAAGAGAGTAAATGCTTCCAGGGAGTAATGGTCTTTTATAAAGAATTGATGAAATTAATTACTCCATCAATTAATTTCATTTCAATTTCTTTCTTCTTTGAATAAACTTTTAATAACATTTCATTTATTTTATGTTTTCATCGTGTGTTAGAATGTGTTTACAATTAATGAAAAGTTTAAAATTATATAAGGCGATGATTTTTTTTTATTATTGTAGTTAAAAATTAATTTTTTACTTCAAAATTAATGTACAAGATCATTATATCAAATTCTGGTATTTTATAACTGCCGGATACTTTGTGGTGTGAGAGGAAAATAATATTACTCATAGACGAAGGGTTAGTTTGATCACAGTTAATTACATAAATAAAGTGTACTGAGGGAAAAATGTTATCGCCATGGGGGCGTTATTGGTGGGTAATAACAATAAGCTTTATCAACCAATTGATTGCCCGATAACAGCGCCCTCATGGCGATAACATTTTTCCGTCAGAATATATTATTGATATATTGACCAACTAATTTATAAATTTATAGTACCTGGTTCACCGATTTAAAAGAACATAGATTTAAAAAAATAGTAAATAACAGGCTTTAAAATTACGTATTAATGCCCCGAAAGACAGAAAAGTATAACCTGTAGTTATAACATAATATATATTTCTTAATTTGATTACAAAATATTAAAATACATATTTTTAATTTTATTTTATTTATATTTATAATATTTTGTATTTAAGGAAGTGCTTTCTGACGTAGTTCCTGACGTCATTTAAATTTAATATATTAAATTAAGAAAAAACTAAAAAGAATATTTTTCCCGAGGCTGAAAGTTATCTATGGTGTGAATTTCAAAAATACAAATATAAATATATATATATACATATACAATTTTAAGATAATTTGATCAAAATATAATAACGAAATAATTATTAATTTAATATTTAAAGTTAAAATTTTTTACTTGGGTTTCATTTCATAATAGTAATGAATTCAAAAGAAAAAGTTTTCGGTAGTAATTATAGTATCGTCACTTCTTCGCCGCCAATTTTCGATCGTTGAAGGTGGAGGGGGTTGTTAGGATATTATTATATTATTATCTTCTTAGCATCTCCTACCCCGCTTTAACGTCCGAAAATTGGAGGCGCATTCAGCGTGGCCATATCATAATTAATAAGTACCAAGTTTTTTAATAAAGAGTATAGTATATATATTCTATACGTATATACTATATACTAACCTCTAGCCTTTAATTCTTTAAGATAAATTGTTCATTAATTGTTATTCTCAGAAAAATATTAGTTTCGTTCAAAAATTTATATTTAGAATTGAAGATTTGTAGTATTATTTTTCTTTTTTTCTTTTTTTGAAAATTCATAGTTCATAATTAAAGTTTAATTGTTCTTTTAAGGTTTTGATTAAATAGAGATTTTATATATATATATATATATATATATATATATTATTTTTCCCCGTTAATCGAGTGTTTCTGGATGCATTTCCGTGTTTTGTTACAAAACGGTAAGCATCCTTTTCAAAGAAGTCGCCTGAACCTGGAAAATACAACATAGCTGACCTTCTAAACAGGATTCAGGTCATAAGGTTATCTCTCCAAGTCCGTTTTTTTTATCTCCTCATCGACTGACTTGTCATCCCTTTCAACGAAGAATACGATAATTATCATCCTTGATCTTTATCAATTCAAATATACAAGTATTTAGATAAAACGATAAAAACGAGATAAAAACATAATTTAATTCCATAAAGAACCTTCAACAAATATTTGTTATTTTTTTTTTTTTGTAAATTTAACATACGATTTCTTTAAAATTATTAATAAAAATAAATAAATATAATAAAAATTGATAGTTAGTTTAGTTAGTTTAAAAATTATGTTTATTAGTCATACATTGTGATTCAAATTTTTTTTTATTCCATAACATTACAGAAAAGGGTTTACAATAATTTTTACAATCATTTAGTGACTCATGGTCGTAATTAGTATTCATTTACATTTTTATTTTTACAGCGAATTTCATTATTTACATTCTAAATAATATTGAAATAATTTTTTTTAAAATTGATTTACTAACTAGGAAAAGACTATATTTAAAGAAAAACCTAGTCTATATATTGGTGGGAAATGGGGATGGGGGAGGAAAGAAATATTTATAGGGAGGAATGGTTTTTGTAATCCAAAAATTTTTTTTTACATTTTTTACATTTTTACTATCTCGTCCTTGAGTCATTTTCACTAAGGTTAAGAAAAATGTGTGTGTGTGTGTATGTGTAGAAAAGATTTCGCAACGGTTTGAGCTATAATAATGAAATTTAGTATATGGCCATTTTTAAATTTTTTAACACAATCACGCACCATCAAGTGACGTGGTGTCATCAACAAAGAACCAAACACGCACTGGTTTAATAAATATTACTTATTAATTTTAATTTATAATTTTTAATTAATTAAATTTAATTTAAATATAATATATATTATTTAATCCAATTCAAATTGCGAGATAGTCGAGTGAAGACACTCCAGATTTTTATATATATATATATATATTTTCTATTTACAATATTCACAATACATAATAATAGATAATATGGTGACACTCAATCTGTTTACCACCATTTGCTGGACATTTTGATCCTATCTGTTTTGTTTTTGTTTTGGAATAGTATTGCTATATTTTAACATATTCATAGCTAAATTTTTGATTAAAGAAAGTTCATCATTTATTGATTTTTGATTTTTTTACGGTTGTTATGATAAATTAGTGGAATCCCATTGTCTTCCTGGATGTAACCTTTTCTGTCGAGGTATATAAATGCTTTTAGGGGAATGAAGCCTGTTTCCAGAGTTTTTATAAAATATTGTTCATTCTGTGAAAGATTGAACTAAATATAAGACTTAGAGGTTGTGTTATAATAAAAATTGATAATATAGTCTGTATATAAATCGTCTTTGAAAAAATAAAAATTAAAATAAATTATAAAAATATTAAGACTATATCTTAAATGAATTATTTCTATTGAAAAAATATATAAAAACATTAACTGATCAAAATAGTAATTCAAAAAATAAATAAGACCAATGAATATATACAAAAAATGAAAAAGCATAATTTTAAATAATAAATATCAATAAATGATTAATTAAGTGAAAAATTTATTCAATAAAGATTAAATTAATAGTGTATATAAATCGTCTTATAAAAAAAAAGGCGTGGACTGAACGGGTGGTCTTGAACTTTCAAAAACAAATTATTTATATGATCTCCTTATTAATATATTTATATACTCATATTTTTTTTTGTTTGTGTTAACATTCAATTATTTACAACTTTTTATACTACGATTATGCCAATAGGATGGATTACCCCCCCCCATTTAACAAACTTATTATCATTTCTTTATTAAAAATAAAAATAATCTATAATAAAATATTATAATAATTAAATAATATAAATGCAATTTATTTATTCATTTCTACTTTAATCCATTTAGCGCTTTTTCTAGTCTTTTTAGTACAATTAAACTTAAATTAGAAATCATTTATTTATCTTTATACTGAAAAAAATATTTTATATATTTTCCTTATAAAAAAAGAATAAATAAATAAATGAAACAATTTTTGAAACAAGTGGTAACCTTAACAAGGGGGCTCTTAAATTCTCTATCAAAAATCTCATTTAAAAATTGTTAGAAGATATAATTAAAGGAAATTTTTTGTAATTTGTTATGTGATAATAGGAAAAGGAAACAGAGGAAAAAAAAACTATGGACCAATTATAAAAAAAGGGTTCCAATGATCAGGTATATATACCATATATATATACGTATATATGTAGGTAAATATGTATAATGATTATTTTTTTATTCTTATAATATTTCACACGTAAATTGTTCTGCTGGCGAATCACGAAACAAATTAGCCAATAAATTTCATAGGCAAAGATAAATTACAATTGGACTGGCTCTCCTTCTAGACGGAGGGGGGGCTCCTATTAAAAGAAATCGTGAGAAATTACTATGCATGGTTGATATATGGGTTTATATCAAAAGAACTAAATAAAAAAAAAATTAAAAAATTAATTAAAACGATTAAATAATTAATTTTCTTTCAATTAGACAAACTAAATGATTTTCAATCATGGGATCTTTTTATCAGGGATAAATTAACAACATCATTAAAGGATATTAAAATTTATATATATTAAATTTCAAATGATACATTTTGAATAATAATTTATAAGTATTAAAAGTCATACAGATTTTAGTTTAAATATATATCATATTAGTTATTTATGTAATTTTATTTTATTTATATTTGTATTTAAGGAAGCGCTCGGTCTGACGTAGTTGCTGATGTCATTTAAATTCCCTATTTTAAGAAAAAATTAATAAAAATGATTTTTCTCGAGGCTGAAACCAATACATATCGATTTTTCTTTATAAAAATTATCTCTGGTATGAATTTCAAAAATATCCTTGAAGCGGTATAATATTTCAAAGATACAAATATATATATACAATTTTTGCTAGTATAATAAGATAAGATATAATGTATTTTATAATAAAAGTAAGAGTACACTACATTACATCACAGCTTTTATTTTTGCTCTAAATATTAAATTAACTCATAGATCTTGCAGATGTAAGTTAATCAAATTGTCAGATGTGATAAATTCAATTGAAAAAAAAGACAGATTAGAATTGAATTTTTAATGAAAATATTTTTAAATTAAAGGCACTATAAATAAATTTAAAATATTTCCATAAATTCATAATAATTGTACTGGTGCTAAAGCCTAAAAGCATGTTAGGCATAAAGTTTTCAAGTGTGTATATGGTCCACCTAGGGACAGTTTGAAGTGGTCTACCTTTGGACACAAGGTATGCCAAAATAACTTATTTTACAAAAATATATTTTGTATAAAATATGTTTTATTTATTATTAAATAACGTGTGTTTATTCTTTCTTTTTTAGGGACTTATTAGGCTTAATAATCCCAAAGATTAGAAATAAAGCAAAATTTAAAAAATAAAAATTTCTAATATTTTTATCAAAATACTTTTACTTCCTTATCACATTAAATAATTTTCTTTACTTGAAAAAACAATTGCAAGTAAATTGTAATTCATTTATTTAACTTTTCACGTTTATTTTGAAGTGTCCCAAGGTGAGCCACAACGTCATACACAAGTACCTTGGAACACGAAACAAGTCTACTAATTTTTTTTTTTTTTATAATTTTTTTAGATAATAATCTTTACAATAATCTAGAGAGAGAAACTAAGTAAAATTTTGAGAATAATTCATCAATAAAAAAAAAAAAAATTGAAAAAAAGTGTCCCAAAGTGAACCACTCTCCCCTAAATAGATCAATTATTTATTTTTTATTTGTGAACGATTGTAAACAAAGCAATTGGTCATAATTAAAAGTAATATTTAATATTGACAATTTAGAAAATAAGTATAAAAAAATCCAATCTATTTATTATTATTATTATTAAGATATAATACATATAATATAAACATTTTTAATAACATATAATTATAAATGCATTAATCTATCTAGTGGAAGATATTAAATGAATATATTTTTTTCCTAATTATAATGACGATAATGATGTAGTTCGTAACATTAAAAAGTTTTAGCCTTAATAATTTTTAACACTCCTTTTTATAATTATATTTCTTATATAATATAGATTTATTTTTAAATACTACATCTTTCTTCTTCTTTCTTTATCTTTCTTTAAATTAAAGTTATTTTTAAAATAAATAATACTTTTTTTTATTTATTTATTTAAAAGCAATAAATCAGCACTTATTATAATCTAAAGTACTAAGTAAATAAATTCTCTTAAAAGCAATGTACCATTTAATGATTCAAACGGTTAAATATTTATTTTATAGATTACTTTCACATTTAAATAAATACTATTATTATAATCCTTATTACAATGTTCCTAAACTATTGTTATTAAAAAAAGTTAGGTTAATTAAAAGTTTCTATTCTACTAAAGCTTCTACTGTGGTCCCTGCGAGATGATTCAGATATATAATATAGATTAGAATTATAAAATCGAGAAGGTTACGGTGGGCAGGACACGAGGCTAGAATGGGAGAAGAAAGAATGGCGAAAAATATATTCGTGGGGAGACCGATTGGGAAACGTCCGCTTGGAAGACCAAGAACGTGGTTGGTGGACAATGTAGGAAAGAACGCGAGAGAGATGGGAGTTGGATGGTTGTGACTCAGGATAGGGACACTTAGAGAAATGTAGTTGCTGCGGCCAAGAACTTTCGGGTACCGTAAAGCCACAGAGATAGATAGATATAATAAGTTTTTTTTTTATTTTTTCATGTTATCGTCATGAGGGCGCTTTTGGCATGTAATCACAATGATCTTAATTAACCCGTTGATTGCCCGACAACAGTGCCCTCATGGCGAAAACATTTTTCCGTCACTTATATATCATCACCGATGTTCATTTGATCTACTGTTTAAGAACTTGGATGTTGACATATGTTCCAAATTATACTGAATTTCACTCTCCATCTTCGAGTTCAATTTAAATTATATATAATTTATTCGTACGTCACTATTAAAAATTAACTTGCATATTTTGTTAACCTAAATGCAAAGTTTAAGTGCGATATGTGTAATGTTATAGTCATTTTTTTGTGCTGATAGATTCTTCTTATTTCAATTTCTTACTCCAAAAATTTTATTTATATTTAAATAATTAATAAGTAAGATAGATATCAATTCAAAATAAAAAAAAAATAGCAAAATGAGAAAACTGTTAATAAATTATACTAGTGGGGTAGTTGACACATTAAGACACATTTAATCAAAATAAAAATTTTTCAAGATAATCCTGTTTGTTTTTGATATTACCCACTTCTCCTTTCTCATTAATATATTATATAAATATAAATTGAATATATTTTATCTTATTAATTAATAATGGTTATATAACATTTTATTTAAAGCTTTTCATTTACTGATATTACATTTTTCTGTTGTTTGCATATTTCATATAATTTCATAGAATAGATATTTTTAATTATATATACTAAATCCTTATTTGTTTTTAATGAAATACATTTATTAATATTTAATAAGTATTATTCTGTATAATACATTATAATTTTGTAAGTATTATTCTGTATAATACATTAAAATTTTATATAAAATTATTATATTATCAACTTTGTATATATGTAGGGTGACCATATTTAGAAAACACCGGGACAAACGGTTTACCTTTCTTTTTTTTAAGAACCAAATTGAAAAATTTTAGAAAAAAAGTCGAAAATGTTTAAGAGCCTAGTCCAGAAAACGTTTTACCTTTTTTTAGAACCAAATTGAAAAAATTTAGAAAAAGAGTCGGAAATGTCCTAAATACAATAGACTGTCCTGAAGACATTTTTCGGGACGCCTGGACAGAGCACCTAAAATTGGGATAATCCCGGAAAACCGGGACGTTTGGTCACCCTATATATATCTCTTTTGTTTAATAATTCAGATATTAATGTTTGAAAGGACTGTGAATAAACATTATTCCATTCAATTAACACTTCAAAGTCAATGAACTTCATTAAATTTTTTCACATTCACGTATCAAAATAATAATAATAATATATTATAATAATCAAAAAAGAGGATTACAATGAAAAGTCTTCTTGGAAATTTCTAAATACCTCATCTTTGTGATCAGTCAGATTAAAATATTATTTCCATTTGGTTATTTCCAATTAATAATATATTTAATATTAATAAAATACAAAATTTCCTAGTAACTATAAATTATTAAATTAAATATATATATAAAATGTATTATAAAAAAACAACAACAATGTAAATTCCACAATTAAGTGGGTTTTTTTTATTTATTTATTTAATATTTTCTAAAAAGAAACGGATGAAAATTGTACAATCGTGCTTCATATATTATTTATATTAAGCTTGAGAAAACTTTCATGTCTTTATAAACATACTTTTTGGTCTGTAATTGAATCAATAGCTTGCACTTTTGGAAATGTTGATCATCACTGTAAATGAGAACATCGTCATCCTGATAATAGGCCTTCACGGCTCATGTATTCATGGGATTAGAAATTACCTTTATGTGATATAATTTAAAGAAAAAAAAAAATTCCTTCCTTTGGAAATATTAATAAGAAAATTCCATGGCGCTGAAATGAAAAAAAATGAAAATATACCTTTATAAAATAATTTAAATTATATTATTTAAAAAAGATTATTCTTTTTTTTATGTCTTTATAAATTTATATTATGCTTTCCAATCTTTTATTTTAAAAGTTATTAATTAATATAAATATAAATAAAAAAAAAAAATGAGCTGTGGCCAGGCACAGAACCGACCGACGATTTAAAATAAATTAATTTCCAAACAACATTATAATATATATAAAGTATCAAAAAAAAAAAAAATTTTTTAAAACTTGAATTAAAATGACTAAATTATATTATCTTAGTTTTCATTTTTAGGTTAATTACTCAATTATTAATTACAACTATATTTTAAGTGAAAAATTTCCGACAATGAATATAAAATTAATACTTTGTAAACAACCACTTCCGGTTCGAGCTGTACACGTCTATAAGGACACAGATTAGACAGACCGACATACATCATTTGAAAAATATTTTTTTCTGTTGACAAATATATAACAATCTCCACATGGGAAATTTGCTGTGAAAATTTGGTAAAATAACATTGAATAAGTGAAAATTTTGACAGTACCTAACCTCAATAGTCCAAGATGTTTTTTCAACAATCACACCAACATAACTTGGATTAGGAAATCATTGTTAATTTAACTATTTATATCGTATTTTGATAAACTTTTATTTACTTTTAATTTATTTTTATATTCAAATTTATTATTTATTTATTCTAAAAATTAAATTTTATTCATTTCATTATCAAAATATTTATACATTTCTATTAGTTTAATTTTTGGTAAATAGTGCTTTAAAACCACTTAATGAATAAATATAATTATTACCAACATGATAAATAATATTACTATTATTCATACTACGTATATAAATAATTAATGGTTGGAACCGCTAGAAATGGAATATATGTATCACATATTATATAATTAACTTTTTTAAACTTTTATTTTTAATGATAAACACATTTTGATTTCTTTCTGTAATTCTTGTTATAATTATTAATTATAAAAAAAATGCCTTTGGAATGTTTCTAGGTCAATTAAATGATAAATGAACTAATATGGGATATATCTATAAAGAAGGGTGTAACTATTCTTTAAAAAATTAAATAAATATGTATTTTAATTACATAATAATTAAATTAGAATTCCTCTAATAAATATTATTTAAATAATTTAATAAAAATTTTTTTTTTCAAAACATAGATATTCTAGTAATATAAATCATGTTTTACACATTTCAGACAAATAATTAAGATAATTATTCAAAACAGTCTTTATGTCATGGATTTGGATTAAACTTTACCAGTGGGTTCCTTTATTAATTCAAAATCAACTTTTCTTATGCAATTTTTGCGGGTCGCTTCTAGTTTACGAGATAAAAATTATTAAAATTTGCATATAAATTCAATATAGCTATTATATTTTAATGGTTTATTGATTTCGCCATAAGATGGCTTCACTAATTTTCGGTATTTTTTTAGTTCGGTTTGAATATAGAAAAATTAAAAAAATAATTAATTAAATAATTTCCCTATATCCAAACCGAACCGAAAAAAAAAAACGAAAATTACTGAATAGAGAATTAGTCAATAAAACATCATAAACTAGAAGAGACTCGCAAAAATTGCATAAGAAAAGTTTATTTGGAATTAAAAAAGGAATCCACTGGCAAAGTTTTATCCAAATCCATGACAAAGACTGTTTGAAATAATTACCATAATTCAATATTTTTCAATCATTCATCTTTTCAAAATTGACGAAATTTGTTAACAAATTCTAACTGTTTTTATATTGTAGCAGCCAGGTGTACACGATTTTTAACGAATTTATTTTTTTATTTCATTTGAAAAAAAATATGTTGATAAGATCTATAATTTCTTTGCACTTGAATTTTGATTGTCATATAAATGTCTTTCAAGATTTTATTTTGTATTATTGTATGTGTATTATGTGTGTCTATTATTTATTATTTTTTCATTTCTAATTTGCATGTCATTTTATTTGTTGACAGATTGGAAGGCGAGGAGGTGCGCCTGATGTTATGGGACACCGCCGGTCAGGAAGAATTTGATGCCATTACCAAGGCATATTATCGGGGCGCCCAGGCCTGCGTCCTCGCCTTTTCTACCACCGACAGAGACTCTTTTGAGGCGGTACATTCGTGGAAAATGAAGGTCAGCCTATCACATTCCTTCAATCAATTCCTATTCTCTCTTTCCTCCTCTAATACACCTTATTTTGTATTCCTACCGACCATTTCCCAACTGGTTTCCCTATCAATAAATTTATCTCGAAAAAGCATCCTATTTATTTACACTGAATTTATTCTCATCCTCATATTCATATAATACAAAGGACAAAATATTAGTTTTATATACGACGGTAGGTCAATAAGTCAGTGACTTTTAAATGGAATTTTTCAATATAATCTCCTTTAAGTTCTATACACTTCGTCCAACGGTTCTCCAATTTTTTTATCCCTTCCAAAAAATAAGATTTGTCGAGGACATCAAATTAGGTATTTATTATGTTTTCATCGTTGGAGTCAAATCTCTTTCTGCTAAGTCATTTCTTCAGGTTTGGAAACAAGAAATAGTCACTCGGGCTAAATCCGGAGAATAGGGAGGATGAGGGAGCAATTCTTATCCCAATACATATATTTTCATGGAAATTCACTTTTTCCATTATCTTCTCTCACGGGGTAGTCTGCTTTTAATAGATGTCAAACAAAAACTAAAAAAACCAGCTGGTTTAAACTTCGACAAGAGTCAGCTGATGGTTCTCTGACAGGAGTATTGTTACCATTTCATTTAAGAGTCGGGAAATTAAAAAATTCATGGACTTATTGACCTGTTCTTGTATTATACAAAGTATCCTAAAATATACTCACTATTTAACTATGAATTTTGAATTGTGCAGGTAAAAATAATTTAATTAATCTCATTAATTAATTACAATGAGAGTAAACTTTTTTGGATATTATAAATGTATTCAATGTTAAAACAAAAACAAATACCTACTTATAAAATAATATAGACTTCCCCTTTTAAAATGAATATCACAAAATTTATTATGATGACGAATGTTAGAAAATTGATATTTCCATTTTTATTCACATCAAATTAACGATTAATTGGAAAATACGGAAAATGAATTAACATCAAGAAATATATCAACTATAAGTTTTAGATCAATAGCAATTTCTCTTGGAGAAATTTTAATTATCATTCATTAAAATTTAATTCATTTCCGAATGTTGGTTTTATGAATTGACTAATTTCAATTCATAATCAATAAATTTTGTTGCTATTTCATAAATTTATTTATATAAATAATAGATTTAGTTATTCTATCACGATTCTACTAGTTAATGGAGCTTATATAGAATAGTTGCTTATTTTATCCTCCTCCTAGATTTCTTTTATTTATATGATATATTGATATACTTATATAGTACTTTTAGAGTTTTTTTTATGTGAAATGAAAGTTTATAATACAAAAAATTAACATTTAACAACATATATATTTATTTGATAAATTTATTAAATTATTCAAATCATGTTACATGTACGGAAAATTAAAAATATTTAAAATATACGTACTTATCCTGATAAAATATTTGGTTGTAAAACAACTGTTTTCACCTTTTTTTTTTCTTTTTTAAACGATATCACTAAACAATGATAGACTTTCACTGATAATATCATTACATTAGAAAAATTTGCATAAATTTCAAGTTCAGGTTGTATAATAATATATTGTAGTGTTGATAATTCTAAGTAACAAGTCTATAATCCGTTATTTCTAAGACCCTATGGTGTTTCTTTATCCATTTTTCACCAACACATTTCAAGCTTAAATTTATAATGAGCTTGTTTTGATTTTTTTTTTTTTTTTTTTTTTACTTTTATTTCTACCATTTGCAAACTGTCCAACTTGTTTACATTCCCTTCCCTCTTATATTTATCACTGGAGATTGAATCTTGCTAGGAAGTCTAGTTAGTGGGAGGAATTCACCTGCAGGGCACCTTTCTATACGTATTCAATGTTCAGGACCCCCCTCGACCCTTTATTACTTTCTCTTGAACCTCTTGGACAAAAGGAGAATAAAAAATAGAAAATATTACTATGATATTATAAATTCAATGCGTGGGTTGCTTTGAATTTAATAAAAGTTTCAACTAAAAAGTCTTATATAATAATAGAATTATAATAAATAAATAATCATAAATGATTCATATAATTAAATTAACCAAATCATATATGACTATTGAAAAATAATATAAAAAAAGAAGATAATCGATTCTTATTTTCATAACGAAACTAAAATAATAAAAAAATACTTTAAATATTATAAAATTAATTAATTAATACACATAAAATAAATAAAAATCATAATTATTTATTTTTCAATTTAGTAAATTATATTATGTATATAAATGTCAACAAACTTTATTTAATTAAAACGATCGATTTCGTCATTATAATGGAATATTAGTACGATAAATTAAAAAGCAAATAATATACAATATATTTATATCAAGTGAAGAGAATATATATATGAGAGCAGGTCAAGTCCGTGAATTTTTGAATTCCTCATCTCTTAAATGAAATAGGAATACAGTTCGTGGCAACTATCAGCCGACTCCTGTCGAAAATTGAACCAGCTGGGTGTTTTAGTTTTTGTTTGACATCCATTAGTAGCAGACTAGTGATTTGAGAAGTGAATTTCGTGTACTCATTTGGCGTTGTTTAACCGCAATATGAACGAATTTTTGCGCCATTTCGAAATCATGGAGCACAGCAGTCAAAATATTGTTTTTTTCGGGGTGAATCGGAACCAAAGAAGGCCAAGACAAATCTTATTTTTTGGAAGGGGATAAAAAAAAATTGGAGAAACGTTGGACCAAATGTATAAAGCTCAAAGGAGACTACTTTGATAATAAAATAAATTTTTATCCAAAAACCTGGGTTTCATTCAAAAAGTCACGGACTTATTGACCTGTCTTCGTATATTCATAGACTCATTTTAAATGTAACATTTCAATACTAATTATTTAATTGAAATTTACAATTAAATAGGAAGAAGATATGATGTAAGAAAATATTATCTTACAAATATGCATATAGTTATATATTCTCATGTTTAAATTATAAATCAAACTGATTTTTGAATTAAAATTTTTTTATGACAGGTTACATAGATCTATTAATAAATAAATAGAAACATTCCATTCACAAGAATTGTTAATGAAGAAAAAAAATAATTCGAAAGGTTAGAAATTAGGTTATCGAAGATAGAAACACACATAAATACGATGGGAAATGTCATTAAATTAAATTAAATTAAAATTGAAAGAACAAGCAAGTTCAATTAAGATTGAATCAGTATAAAAAGTAGGTACTATTTACTATAAACCCAGTTACAAATGTGCCTGAATATAAAAATTCTCACCATAATTATCGATATCTCGAAATCATTGGTAGATCATGAATGATTATAAACAATTGTTCAGAGAAGACTATAGAAATTGTTGCATGCTCTGTTCTAGTCAATATAATAATAATATCATTTTCATTCCATTCTAATTTGAGAATATAATTTTATATAATTTATATTTTTTATTGATGATGAATGGTATGATATGAATATTAGGGTGACCATAATACCAAACCGGGACATTTGTAAAAAAAAAATTACCTTTTTTTAGAGCCATATTGAATGAAAAATCGAAAATGTTTAAGAGCCAAATCCGAAAAATATTTTATATTTTTTTTTGTGAGCCATATTGAATGAAAAATCGAACATAAGAGCCAAACTGATTGTAAGAAAACGTTCGTCGGACCTAAATATTTAAAAACCGGGACAATAGACTGTCCCGAAGACATTTTTCGGGACGCCGGAACAGAGCACCTAAAATCTGGACAATCTCAGAAAACCGGGTCGTTTGTTCACCCTATCGAATATGAATGAAATTTAATTTTTAATATTTGCACAATAAAAAAAAATCTGGAATGTCTCCACTCGACTATCTCGCAAATTTGAATTCGATTAAATAACATATATTAATTTAATTTAAATTAAATTAATTAAATTATAAATTAAAATTAATAAATAATATTTATTAAACCAGCGCATGTTTGGCTCTTTGTTGATGGCACCACGTCACGTGTTGGCGCGTGTTAAAAAATTAATTCTGGTACTTTCAGCAAATAAATCAAGCTGAAATTCTAGATATAGCAGTTTTATATAATTATTAATCATGTGAAAAACTATCAAACATATAATTTTATTTTTAGTCACTTTAGAGAAATAAAAATTAAAACGTGGTAGGTAATGACTATCTTCCGGTTGAGCTACATTTCTCAAAAGTTGATAGAAAACTATGAATTTTGAATAATGCCCATGTACCAAATTTCATCATTCTAGCTCAAACCGTTTTTGCGTAATCTTAGTTACATACACACACTCATACACACACACACAGACATTTTTCTCAACCTTAGTGAAAATTATTCATGAACCTTCAAAATGTATAAAAACATCAAAATCTCAACATCGAAAATTTTCGCGATCGCAATACTACTCTGGCGTGATAGTAAAAAGGAGTGTCTCCACTCGACCACTCTCGCAATCAAGCTTTTTTCTATATTTGAAAATTAATTAAAATTTTATTCTATCCGATCATAGGATTTAAGGTTTTTAATATAATTTTCACTAATAACATTTATTGAAATAAGAAGACTTTGGCTTAACATAATACTATACTTACTACTACTTTTAATACTACTTTTTGTGAGTTGTGCAAATTTTTCCACTGCTTTTAGCTGGATTTAATTTTGATCATAGTTTTGATAAAAATTAAATACATTACTAGGTTCTCGGCGGGGACGTAGCAATCGATGTACCCATTACATCTCATATATGGGATGTTCAATGTGTATACAATTACATATGGCATATTTATATGGATATTGCAATTTAAATATGTATTAAACAGGAATATTATTATAATCGTATACACGCGCGCCAGCGCGTGTTTGGCCCTTTGTTGATGACATTGCATCATGTGCTGGCGCGTGATTGGCAGTGAATGTGTTAAAAAATTCAAAAAAATTAGTTTTACCTTCAGGACGTATTTAATATCGATTTCATAATATTTTGTTGTCTCATTATTCCTTATAAGAAGTTGATCATTGAAATAATATTTAATTGAAGATCTTTTTTTAATATTTGCTTGTTAAAAAAATTTCGAAATAATTTTTATTCTTATTCTTTATGAATATTTTAATATAATGTTTATATATGTATTAAATAATGAAATTTATTTAATTACCAGTTTATATATAATCTCTCATTTAAAAATTTGCCTTGTCTTTTACAAGTACAATTTATTAATTATTTTATTTTAAATAATAAAAATTATAAATAATTTATTATTTATAATATATATATTATAGTTTTAGATTATATTAATTATAAAAAATCATTAATACGTTTATATTAAGGAATTAGTATACATTTTCAATTAAATTTAAATTAATTAATATATTTTTTAAACAAATACATATTGATTCTATTGTTTTAATATATTTATGGGATATAATATATCAATTAGTTTATTTTTGGTGTTTTTCTTAATTAAAAAATCATGGTTTATATTGATAAGTGAAATATGACATGTAAGAATGGACCATTGATTGAGTGAATAAAGGGCTTTATACTCTACTCGACTATCTCGCAAATTTGAATTGGATTAATTAACATATATTATGTTTAAATTAAATTTAATTAATTAAATTATAAATTAAAATTAATAAATATTATTTATTTAACCAGCAAGTTTTTGGCTCTTTGTTGATGGCACCACGTCAAAACTTGATTCGATGTTTATTATTTGTTTAAGTTTATCTAGAAATCACGATAATAAAATATTTATATTCATCTTTATCATTTTTGCAAAAGGAATTCAATTTGAAATGGAATCTAGATAATAGTTTTGATGGATGAAAATAATTATAGTCTCGGTTAAGAATAGCATGAATTTATAGCAAACATCAACCAAACAAGTTTTTTATACACTTGGTCGAGTAGTCAAAACTTTTTGAACTTTATTTAATATGACAAATAGAAGATTTATATATTGATAAATATTTATAAAATCCATCCATCCATATATATATTGAATGGATATATATAATATATATATATATATATAATATTTAATTTCTTACTTTACCAAATATTAATTTTTAAATTTTATTCTTTTACTTTTGTTATATATAAATATAAAACCTCTGAAAACGCTTATCAAGTCTGTTATATAAATTAGGTGGCCTATGATCAGTAGATTGGGTCCTATAAACTTTACCTTGATTTTTTTGAAACGCTATCGAGTAGCATTTCCCATTTTAGTGTTGACTCCGTCCCATAGACCCCAGCTAGAGAAATTCCCTTGGCAGGCCCGGGACTTGAACCCAGAATCACTAGAATGTCAGCCAGCTACGCTAACCTCTCACCATGTGTCACCTTGTCATATATATATATATATATACTTACATATATTTAATAATATTTTAAAATGAACAAATGTATTTTTCAGTAAATTAAGAAAAATTAATTAATTTTTATTTCTCTTTATAATTATCGATATTTAATTATGAATTGATTTTAACTATTTATTTTTTAATTTTCTTTTCATTTTTAATATTATAAGATTAACTTAATAGTCATTTCTATTTTATTTTCATTTGTGTTTCAAATATCACGTTGATTTACACAATAAATAAATAAATAATAATTCCTTTTTCTTTGGTTTAAGATTGCATAATGTTCGAATTCATATAAAAAAAGAATTAAAGAAATATTAGAAAGTTCTGACATCTTCTATAAGTTTTGAAGGCGTGATTTTAATAGAAGATGGCTGTTGCAACCGGCATTGTTTTTCATTTTAATCGTTCACTCTTTTAATATTTATATTTCTTGTATTTCTAGTACTTCTATGAGTGAAATGAAATAGTTTCATTTTAAATGAGTCAAGTTTGTTTATTGCTTGTTTTTGTTATTTTTATTTGATATTTTACTTTATCTAGGTTGTGTGATTTTTATTATAAATTTAAAAATAAAATTATACAATGAATATTTAAAATTATGTATATAAATAATAGATTAGATAACTATTTATTTTCTAAGCATTATATTATTCTGAAATAATGATAGTTAAATTTACTGATTATAAAATTCAGAATTATATTTTAATAAAATAAAAAAAAACTCAAGACATTTTTTTAATTACGAAAAGTGAGTAAAACCTTCACATTTCGAACATCGAACTTGGCCTTCTTTTTTCGCACTTTTTTACCAGTTATAAACATTTTTTTGATACATAGTAAACTCGCCGACAGTCATCATTTTAAGTTCGTTGGAGCACTTAAATCCATTTTTAACGCAAAATTAATACAGATTCTTTGATTCATGTTTTTTAAGTAAAAAATTGAAGAACACTCAGAAACGTGACTAACTTTTTCAGTTGTCAAAAACAAGCTACTAATCCAAAATGGCTGATAATGTCAACATATGAGAAATATATGTGTAGCAATATAACAAAAAAAATGTCGATAATCGAATTTACACTGCCCGAGAAAATTCACATTTTTTTTTTAAATTGGAAATATTTACTATAAAAATGTGTACCTAGTACTATATATATCTACATTAAAAAAAAACCTCAGACTTTGTACGTCCTACGCAAGGACAACGCCTATCAAGCCGGTTATATCAATGAGGTGTCCTATGATCAGTAGAACGGTTCCTCTCAACCTTTACCTTGATTTTCTTAATCGGAGGCGCTACCAAGTAGCTTTTCCCCAATGTTGTTCCCGGAGGCTGGGTTGACTCCGTCCCATAGACCCCAGCTAGGAAAATTCCCTTGCCAGGCCCGGGACTTGAACCCGGGACCATGTGAATGTGAGGCAGGTTCGCTACCCACACACCCAATGCGCCTTTAAGTACCTACATTAATATGAATATAGTAAATTTTCTTAATTAAAAAACAAAAACAAAAATTGTTTTTATTTTCATTTTTAAAAATTTAGTTATATACATGTTTTTAAAAGAATTTGAACATATTTATATATACATAATATTACCCAGATATATTAAATAGATAAGTTAAGATAGTTATAGAGAGAAAAAATTAAAAATTGTATTTCAAAATGATGAATTTACTTTAGTGATAGTATTTAATATTTAATAAATTGTTGAAAAATGATTAGAGGAGGAGGGGATAGTGGAGAATTAAAGTTACCAAGTAGCTTGAGGACAGTTGGAAGATCCAATCTGTGTTTATACACTATAATTAGTGCAAAAAACGTTTGGATGATTTAAATGTCCAATTAATAAACTGCTCCAAGGTCAGGCAGGCATTGCTCTTGAAAATGCAAATTAACCACCCCACTACCATCTGCGGTTGATGCCCACTGAATATTCATCCGCGATATGGTCGGCATACTTCTTACTATTGCTATTATCTTTATTACTATGATTATAATTCGTAGTTTTATTAAAGCAACGAGGTGTTACACCATGCTGATGAAACACTTATTCAATCCTCATTCTCTCACTCTTCTTCATTAATAGATCCCAATTAGCCAATGTATACAATGAATGAGATAATTTACTATTTATAAACAAAAAACAAAAATGTATAATAATAAATGTAATACCATAACTATCAATTGACCTGAGATATAGTTTTTTTTTTAGAATTAGATATATATTAATTAATATATATATAGTATATATATATATTTGAAAATGTAGAAAAATTTAAATACTTAGGTTATGTAATAACGAAAGATAATAATATTCGAGAAGAGTTTAAAGCGAGGTTACTATCGGGAAGTGCCTGTTATCATGCAGTAAAGGGGCTTATCGCGTCAAAATTATTATCAAAGGGGATAAAAATTAAAATATATAAAACAATTATTTTACCGGTGGTATTATATGGGTGAGAGGCATGGTCTATGACCTTAGGTGACGAGAGTAGATTTAGAGTATTTGAGATTAGGATTCTGCGAAGCATTTATGGGCCAAAGAAAGATGAGGTCCCTGGGGAATGGCGAAGATTGCATTAAGAAGAATTGCATGACCTCTATGCAACTCCAGATATAGTTAGAATTATATTAGGTTACGGTGGGCAGGACACGTGGCTAGAATGGGAGAAGATAGAATGGCGAAAAATATATTGGTGGAGAGACCGTGTGGGAAACCAAGGACGCGGTGGGTGGATAATGTAGGAATGGACGTGAGAGAGATGGGAGAGGATAGGGATTGCAGGGTTGTGGCTCAGAATAGGGATACTTGGAGAAGTGTGGTTTCTGTGGCCAAGAACTTTCGAGTTCCGTTGAGCCACAGAGATAGTATATACATATATTAACTCTAACAAATTTAATCTCATTTAAATTTTTGAAGTGAAACTTCTTTAGCGGCGTCCTGACATTTGGTTGAGAATGGAGAGTGAATTGAAAAATTGAAATTTCGTAACGCGTTACGAAACGCAAGAGAGAAAAAAGATATAGATATAACGAGTGAGAATGAGATAGCCTCTATCTCCGTCTCTCTTTTGTGCGGTGTTTCGTTCTTGAGAGAGAGGCTATCTGGGTCTTTCTTTTGTCCGGTCTTTCGGTCTTGAGAAAGAGGCTATCTGCGTGTTGCTTTTGTGCTGTCTTTCGTTCTAATACCCTCTCGCTAGGTCCAAAGTCCATGGCGCGCATGCGCGCCAGTACGTTGACCCGGAATAATATTTCTCAGCTTCTACTGGGTCAAAGAATAAAAATTAGTATGACTTATGATCAAAAGAGGGCGAGATCTCCACCTTGTCCAGTAGATATCGCAATTAAATACAATTTGAATTTAAATATATATTAATTTCAAAATTTGCCTAAACATTTATAAAAATAAATATACATATGAAATTTGTTATTTTTTTTTAATATTAAAAAATATTTAATTTGAGATTAATTATATGTAAAAAGATCAACTATCAAATAGATTCAAACTTTTATTTTCTTTGATTAGATTATAATTAAATATTATTTATATTATTTAAAAATTATTATTTTTCTATTTATTAAGGATGTCTATTAAAAAATTGTAATTAACCTTATCATATGTCAAATATTATAGCTAAGTTTTTTTGAATTTTTTAAAATTTTTTATATAATTAATCTCAAATTAAATATTTTTTAATATTAAAAAATAACAAATTTCATATGTATATTTATTTATTTTTAATATTAAACGTATTTCATATTTTTTGAGAGAGATTAATAAATATATATATATTTTATTAAAAATAAATATTTTTAATTTTATTTCGAAATTAAATAATGAATTTTAAAATATTTTAAATATAAAAAAATGTTAATACAATATCATTTAAAAAAAAAGCGGGATTAATAAATATATATATATATTTTATTAAAAATAAATATTTTTAATTTTATTTCGAAATTAAATAATAAATTTTAAAATATTTTAAATATAAAATTTCGAAATTAAAAAATGAATTTTAAAATATTTTAAATATAAAAAAATGTTAATACAATATCATTTAAAAAAAAAGCGGGATTAATAAATATATATATATATTTTATTAAAAATAAATATTTTTAATTTTATTTCGAAATTAAATAATAAATTTTAAAATATTTTAAATATAAAATTTCGAAATTAAATAATGAATTTTAAAATATTTTAAATATAAAAAAATGTTAATACAATATCATTTAAAAAAAAAGCGGGATTAATAAATATATATATATATTTTATTAAAAATAAATATTTTTAATTTTATTTCGAAATTAAATAATAAATTTTAAAATATTTTAAATATTAAAAAAATATTAATACAAAATTAAAAAAAGGCGGGAGTAAAATTTCAAAATGGATGCCATTTACGTCACCCATATATAATTTTCAATTAAGAAATTAATAATGAAGCTGTAAGTTTCAAGAGATGTAATCAATAAAACTCAATTTTTCTTTATAAATACTATATCTAGTGTGAATTTGAAAAAAATCGTTAGAGCGGTTTTTGAGAACCAATGGTTATAGATAAATAGATAGATATATACAATTTTAGCTAGCATAATAAGATAAGATATATATCGTGAAATAATTAAAATTCTCAAGTCAAATATACAGCGTGCACGCATACCGACGCATGTAATTGTGTGTGTGAACATGGTCGGCGATTCACACGCCAACACATACAGTTATGTGCGTCGATGACCATTCACGTTATTTATCCGAATCTCAACATTACTTTAACACTACTAAATCAATTTAAAATTATTATTGCATTTAAAACTGCTTTTCTCTACTCCACAGATTTCACTATGCCGAAAAAAAATAACGACCAAAATTTAGACGATATTATTTATTTCATACACCGTTCACTACTGGTTTATAGCCACACAGGTGCTAATGCACTTGAACGAGGCGAAGATAAAATCCCTCTAATTCTCGGGGGAGATTTTAATGTAAATTTTGGATCTGAGATGATTCGTTGCCGTTGATCAACTTTCTTCGAGAAACATTTGGTCTGCTTATAAATAACGATCCCAAGGAATCAACAACAAAATCTGGAACTACAATAGATGCTGTTTTTACACGTTATATAGAAAATATCGAATCACGAACATATATATCTTATTTTAGTTATCACAAGCCATTAATATCAGTATTACCAATTGAAGCACCAACCGACAATAGTACAGGCAATGTAGATATGATGATAGAGTAGATAATAATAATAATAAAGCGAATATTTGTTACGAAAATTTTATACTGTTATATGTCTTTCGAAATGATCCCTTTATTTTTCTCTATTTCTCTCTCACTCACACTCTCAACTAAAATTTATCTTATTCTCTAGATTGTAAGAAGTTTCACTTCCGCCACGTGTACGATGCTGCACATTTTGCTTTTTTTATTTATTTATTATTTATTCACACACACACACATTTATAAAATTTAATTATAAAAATTCCCCTCTCTTCCCATTTATAAATGCCACAAATACATATTAGTATATTATATAATATATAAAATAAACATCCATGTTTTACTTTATTTTTTTAAAAAAGAAATACTATCTACAATATTTTATTATTTTATTTATTTTCTAATTATTTTTCTTTAATAGTGTTTAAATAAATTTTAATAAATAAATAAATATGTAGTATTATTTAAAGTACTTTTTCTTGGAAAAATAATACTAAATTTTAATATAAATGCATATAATATCTTTTTAGACTATTTAGCTTATTTTATTGATATTTGAATCGATCTCTTAAATAGTTTTCGTCCTTTTGCATGATCAATAAAGTCATTTACAAAACCTATTATTACTATCATAAGTTATTTATTGATAATGAAAGTAATAACTAGGATACTATTGCTATTTTATTATAAAATAAATAAAAATGTTGTCATTTATAATATAAAATATAGTGGTTGAATCACATATTTTGAGAAGCAATATTTTTTTGATTATCTCATTAAAATAGTATTTTTAGTTAGGAACTATATTTAATTTTATCAACGATTTTTCTTATAGTTTCCGAAATAGCAATACTGTACCTGTTAAAATAAACAAAATATATATGTTTATAACTAAGAGGTCTATTCAAAAGAAATGGTGAATTTTGAATTTTCTCGGGCTGTGTAAATTCGATTATCGATTTTTTTTTGTTATATTGGTACTCATATGTTGACACTATCAGCCATTTTGAATTAGTAGTTTGTTTTTGACAACTAAAAAAGTTAGTCACGTTTTGTGTGTTCTTCGATTTGATATTTAAAAAAAAATAAGGAATTCTATAAGGAAATTATGCAACGTTTGCGTGAAGCAAACGATCGGAATTGTGAAAAAACAAATCATGGATTCTGCATCACGATAATGTACCAGCTCACACATAATTGCTTGTCGTGATTTTTGGCCAAAAACAACACTGCAATCATGCCTCAACCGCCGGATTCACCAGATTTGGCTCCCTGCGATTTTTTCTTATAACCCAAAACTAAAGAGACCAATGAAAGGAAAGCGTTTTGCCAGATATGAGAGATAAAGTTGGAATCGAACAAGCAGATGGCCATACCAAAAAAGCCATTTCAGAATTGCTTCGACGATTGGAAGTAGCGCTGGCATAAGTGCATCTGAGAGGAATTACTTTGAAAGTGACAAAATGGATATTGATAAATAAATAAATACTTTTCGAAATAATTCAAAATTCACCTTTTCTTTTGAACAGACCTCATATTTATTTAATATATATATAATGCTTATATAAATCAGTATACATATTAAAGAAATAAATGTTATTAGAATTAAATCTTTGTTTTATTATTTTATTTTTTTTTTCAGAAAATAATTTAGTTAAAAATATATTTTTATTAAATAGTTATATTTGAATTTTAATTCCATCGGTGCTTTTCTATAACCTAAAATGGGTGTATCCGCTTGATACATCGACTATAGAGGCTTGTAAGACCTAAAAAAAATAATAGAAAGCTATTGTTCCTGAAAATCGAAAGTGGTAGGAAATGGAATGGGATGAATCCTTAATATATACTAATTTCGCTCGAAGGCTAAAAAGAGGAATTAATATAATATTGCGATAGTTACCTCTTCTCTTCTATCGCACCTTGAAATTAAGTGGACTGTATTATAGGTCTATGTTTAATATATTAAGAATTTGGTATTGAAAAAAGCTCGCTAAATAAACACTATAATTAACTTTTATAATCTTTAATTAAATTAAAATTAGGTTCAATTAAAAACGGATTAATTATATTTAGGGTCACCTAAATATTTTTCATATATCAACTTAAATCTAAATTTTAAGTCTAAAATTAATATAGTTCTAAGTGTTCATAAGTGCACTTATCTGACCACCGGGAATTGAAATAAATGGGGGTTTACGCTGCCGTTCGCTGCCTGGATGTCTTCTCTGCTGGTTTCGCAATTGATCCAACGATCAATTGGCTTTGGACCCTCCTCGAGTTTCCAACGGGTTGAATGGACCAGCACGGATCCAAAGTAGAGATGATCCCCTTCAGGAATCACTGGGTTTGCCCCCTCGGAACAAACTCTGGAGCACAGGACCGGCGGCTGCAATCTGTAGCCTCGTCGACGACCCCAAAAGCACCGCGTTCGAGTTGTAAATTCGAACGGGTCGAATAAGGCGTCGGTGGGCCAAGGGGCCCCAGTAAGCAGTGGACGAGCAGATAAAAACAACAGGCAGCAGCGACAGACAAAGGCAATGGCACTCGGGCGACAGGGACAACAGCAGCGGGGCTTCAGAGAGCTCGGCCTGTCTTTTTATATGTAGATAGTAAGGGAGGGGGGTGGTCAACCTCATGAATTTATGACAATAACAATTAAATATTTAAAACTATAAATGAAATTAACTTAAAAATATTAAACTACATTATATAATTAATTAACACTAATATTTATAAATATTAACTTAATTACTATTTAAACTTAGTCAGAGGGCGGGAATTCAAATTTATTTGAATTCAGGTTCCATGCGGAAACAAATGGGTATAATGCATTTCTTAATATAATCCATTGCACATTCAAATGGAAAATGAATTTAAATAATATTTGCATTGATTATAAACAAAGAAAATTTATATCAGATATCTTTGTTTATTACAGATTTATTACTAAATCTAGAATCTTTTTATTTTATTATTGTATAATTTTAAATGATTTTATTATTCGGTGTACTTATTTTAACCCTCATTCTTTACCAATTTTAGTTATATTTATTTAAATATATTGATCCCAATTGATCAATATCAATATAGCAATAATAATTCTTGGTTAAATGATATATTATGCAACCCATTGGTTCTCATTGGTTAGATATTGCATATGTATCAGGAGCATTTTTTTTTTTAAAAAAACAATGTTTCTATATATATATATATATATATGTATAAATATATAAAAATATAGGGTGACCAAAAGTCCCGTTTTTCCGGGATTGTCCCGTTTTTATGTTCTCTGTCCCAGTGTCCTGAAAAAAGTCTTCGGGCGGCCTTTTGTCCAGTTTTTTTAAATATTTAGGACATTTCTTCAAAATTCTGTTTTCTGGACCAAGCTCTTAAACATTTCTGAACTTTTTTCAATATTTTTTCAATTTGCTTCTAAAAAAAAGGGTAAAATGTCCCGGTTTATGTTTTCAAAATATGGTCACCCTATAAATATATATATATTATATTAATTTAAATTTAGTTAAAAACTTATATCAATAATTTATTTAATCTAAACATTTAAATACTTATTCAAATATAATATACTTATTTTTCTAAAATTTTATTATATTTTATATTATTTTTATATTTTTTTTTAATATAAAAGGTTTTATTTTATTTTTTCAGGTGGAAGATGAATGTGGAGAAATCCCAACAGTCCTCGTTCAAAATAAAATTGATCTTTTAGACCAGAGCGTAGTAGAACCGTAAGTTTTGAAATGTTTACTTAAATATTACTTTACTTTTTTTTAATATATTCATAAACTACTTTTTCAGTAAACACCTTACATATCTAAAATTGATTATTTATTTATAAATGGTATATCATCATGAGTTTGAATGTTTTAAATCCAACAACATATACGTATAGACCTACACATAGAATTTTTAATTATAATTAAATGATAACCAAATTGAAATTAAAACTCCATCAAAAATATTTTATTTTTTATTGAATACTCTTAAATTTGGGGCCTTCATTTATAAATATATAATAAATTATGACAAAATTTGAAACTATAACTATCTAAATATACTATACTTAGAAATAATAAATAAATAATAATTTAAAAGTTAATTAAAAAGTAATTTTCAAATTATATTTCTTAAAACTATTGTTTTTATTATTTTTTTAATAAATCAATGAAGTTGTTTATTTAATTACCAAGAGTGTGTTCTATTCTATTTAATATACATTGTATCTAAGGTATAAACTGGATAATAAAATCATTATTCTACTCCATTAGAAATAAAACATTTTCTTTCCAAGTAAAATATATCAAAGAAGATATACTGGATTCTGTCTGATTAACAGTATCTTATAGATATTTGCAGGAAGAGGGGAATTGTAAGAGAGAAAACGGGATTAATAAGGGAGGTTGTTAAAAAGGGGTTTTTACGATTAATTATATAAATATATAAAGTACGAGGGCAGGTCAATAAGTTAGTGACTTTTTGAATCAAACATAGGTTTTTTGATAAAAAAATTATTTTATTTTTCAACGTAGCCTCCTTTGATCTCTATACACTTCGTCCAACGTTTCTCCAATTTTTTTATGCCTACCAAAAATAAGATTTGGTGCCGATTCACCCCGAGACACCCACTGTTTTGACTGCTATTTGGTCTCTGGTGTGTTGTGGTTTATTCACGTTTCATCCACGGTTACGAAACAGCGCAAAAACTCGGTTTCAGTGATGTTTTTTCCGCCTAATGAACATACGAAATTCACTTTTTTAAATTTTCTTTTGAAAACACGAGGTAGTCTGCTATTAATGAATGTCAAACAAAAACTAAAAGACCCAGCTGCTTCAAATTTTGACAGAAGTGAGCTGATAGTTTTCTGCTGACAGCATCTGTGACACCATTTCATTTATAAAACGAGAAATTTAAAAAGTCACTGACTTATTGACCTGTCCTCATATTTTAATTTTGTTAAAGGGTTTTCTTCTTTCATTCTTTTTATTATCAATTATTCATTTATTTATAATTACTTAAATTATTAATTAAAGTATTATTTTTTTAGTGAGGAGGTAGAACGATTATCCCGTGCGCTCGGATGTCGTCTCCTCCGTACTTCCGTCAAAGAGGATGTGAATGTGAATGCCGTGTTTCGTCATTTGGCGGCGAGGTGTCTTGCCGAACTCCATCAGCAAGAAAACGATTACCTGAACGATTCCGCCGGCAACGGATTACATCCTCTTACTATAAGTAAATATTCCAATTGCAAAAGTTACATTAAAAAAAATGAATAAATTAGTGATTTTTTTATTCTATTCTTTTCATTTGCATGTTATAGGAAAGAATATTTGTTCCCTTCCTCCTTATAATAGACCATATATATATAATAATTCTTTCTAAAAAAAAAATTATTAATACTTGTCATTGATATCTTAAAAAAAGAAAAAAAAATTTCAGACTCATTTTAATTTTAATATTTCGCTACTAAATTTTATTATATATTATATAATAAAAATTTAAATAGTGTATTTATTATAAAAAAGAAAATTTAGTGTATAATAATAATAAATTAATTACTTTTAATAAAACTTCACTATTCCCTTCATTGTTTGAATTCTTTTCTCTTGAAGAAAACATTTAAATTTATTATTATGTTCCGTGTTATATTTAAATTAAACAGAATATATAGAAATATAACTAAACAAAAAAACAATATGTATATACATACATAACATATACCTTAATATATGCATTTAAATACTTACATGCATTCGAAATATCTAAATATTTTTTAACTAAAAAATAAAAAAAATGATAAAAACTCTTAATATATTTTTTTTTATCATTTTATTCAACATTTGAATTAAATTAGTATTTGACATTGTTAATTTTTACATAAATAACTTTTAAAAATTCATATTCAATCGATTTCCTGTTTTACAAGAGTTGAAGACGAGGGTTCAAAATTCATACCATGTTCATAAATTGAAAAAATAATTTAAAATATAAGTAAATAGATATTTATAAATTTTCTAATTTAAACTTAAATTTTGATGACTAATAAAATTAAATACTAAATTTTGATTAATAAACTTTAAAAATTTTAAATATTAAATCAATCTTCCAAATTGTTAGTTGAAACTGAAAAAATATAATTAAAAGAAGTGTAACAGATAAAGTTGTTGCCACCCTTAAGCGAAATTACCGATTCATTTAGTAATATCAGGCGTTAGAATTGCATATATTACAATTACCTACAATGAATATTAACATTACAAGATCTATTTTCAGGAATACCAAGAAGGGTAATTATATAATTCAGTCATGAATTTGGATAAAATAACTTTACCAGTGGATTCCTTTTTAAATTCCAATTAAACTTTTCTTATGCAATTTTTGTGGGCCGCTTCTAGTTTACGAGATAAAAAGGATTAAAGTTTACCAGATTAGCTTATAAAAAATCTCGAAATATGATGTCATTAAGTAATGTTTTATTGACTAATTAATTCACTAAACATTTTCTTTTATTCCTAATTTTCGGATTTTTTCGATTCGGTTTGGATATAGGAAAATTATTTAATTAATGATTTTTTTATTTTTTCTATATCTAATCCGAACTGAAAAAAAAACCCAGAAAATTACTGGAGCTCTCTGATGGTCAAATTAATAAAACATGGTAGCTAAATAGAATATCAATGAATTTATATGCAAACTTTAATCCTTTTTATCTCGTAAACTAAAAGCGACCCGCTAAAATTGCATAAGAAAAGTTTATTTGGAATTAAAAACGGAACCCGCTGGTAAAGTTTTATCCAAATCCATAACTGGATGACCATTTTATATAATTATCAGAAGAAGATTTATTAACTTGATACATACATACATTCTTCATAAAATAAAATAAAAATACTGTTATTGCCACCCTGGGCATACAGACTAAATAAAACCACAGTGTTAGCAACATTTCGACCATAAAACCACTGAATTCATTTTAAATCCCCCCTGCCAATTCATTCATATGAACCCTATATTTTAAATATTGAATGAAAAGGTGGTAATGACTAGTAAAGTGGCAACAAATATATCTGTGTTACCCTAATTATTCTTATTGATAATAATATATAATTAAAAATATTATTTAATTAAAAAATATAAAAACAATAAATAAATTAAATTAAACGGAATTTTGTAAATTAAACCACATATTGATATTTGCTATTGTAAATTTATTAAAAAAATACAAACATATACACGACGTTTCGATTGCTACTTCTGCAATCGTTATCAAGCGACTGCACTGTTCGAGTGTCCAGTGACAAGTGACGAATGATTAAATTAAAGTTTCTAAGTTTCTCTGTTTGTGGATATTTATTATATTATCCCAATTAAATCTTATCCTTTAGTCCTAAAAGAAAGTGAAGATATACTACAGAAATGATTCTGTGAAGTATGTATGATCTGTTAAAAACTTTTAATAATTTTTTATATTAAAAATTAAATTAAAATAAAATAAACAAAAATCATATATTTTCCTTGATTTTATTTTATATATTTATATATGTATTTATTCTATTATCCCAGTTAAGTCCTCAAAATATGTAAAAAAAAAATTCTAATCGTTTTTTCTTAGTTATTATATCATCACTATAGTTATTTTCCAATCCTTCATATATCATTTTTTGTGATTTAAAGGGAAAGATGCCCATTGAAATTCTTTTATAATGTAGAATATATCATCAATAATATTCAAAGAAACCAGACTAATGACTGGATTTGATTAAGTTAAAAGTCTTTTCAGGTAGTTGCTTATCTTGAACAGAGGCCGTTCAGTTCCCAATGGTAGAGATTCGATTCTGAAATTACAAGTCAACTATTTGCCTCTTGGTGTGGCCATAAAATAAACATTTTTTTTTATTAAACATGACGATGACCAAACATGAGATGACAAGGCACGTTCCTTTCTTTTTTTTAGTCAGAGCTTGAATCTTCAATGTCATTGCACTTTTTACATACTAGGCCCATTTGTGCTAATATCAATTTTAATCACAAAAGACTCCTATTAGCATATAATCAAATTTATAAAGCCAATTTCTAACAATGATACACATTTCAATTTTCCCACAATTTTTTACATTTACTAATAATATACTACAACTTGTTCATATCTGTATAAAAAAAAGTACCAGTCCAATGAATAAATAATTTGTAATTTTTCTTGTGAATAAATAACCAATAGAATGTAATAATTAAAAAGTAATTAGATTTAAAAAAGAAAAGAAAAAAAAATATTAAACAAATGATATGATTCAATAAATATTGAAACAGAATCACATTTAATTATTTTATTTTTAAGCTTATGGAATCTAAACTTATTTAAACTATAAAGAACAGTTTTATTTTTTTATAGATATATTTTATCTAATAGGAACAATATTAACACACAGTCTTAACATACAAAATGTAGAAGTCGAAAATGTAGAAAATTTTAATGTAATCACGAAGGATAATAATATTAGAGAAGAATTTGTATTGAGGTTGCAATTATATGATACAGTAGTCTTATCTCTACAAAATTATTATCAAAGGGGATCAAAATTAAAATATATAAAACAATTATTTTGCCGCTTGTATTATATGGGTATGAGGCATGGTCCATGACCCTGGGAGACGAGAGTAGATTTAGATTATTTGAGATTTAATTTTTCACAGCATTTAAAGATGAGGTCACCGGGGAATGGCTGAGATTGCATGACATAGTTAGGGTTATTAAATCGAGAAGGCTGCGATAGGCAAAGCACGTGGCTAGAATGGGAGAGGAAAGTATCGCGAAAAATATATTGATAGGGAAACCGATTGGGAAACATCCGGTGGAAGACCAAGGACGCGGTAGGTGGACAATATAGGAAGGGACGTGAGAGAGATGGGAGAGGGTAGGTATTGGATGGTTGTGGCTCAGATTAGGGACATTTAAGGAAATGTGGTTGCTGCGGCCAAGAACTTTCGAGTTCTGAAGAGCCACAGGGATAGATAGATAGATTCTTTATTTATTTTTTTTTTTTTAAATCAAATATAAAAATATTTAAATTATTTTTATAAATACATATAAATACTGAGAATTATAAAAATAAATAATATTATATAATTTCAATATATATAGTATTTATTATATATTATTATCATATTATTATTATTATTATTATATATTATTTATAAATTCTAAACAAATATTAATGAACAAAAAGAAATAGTAGATATTATTTGAATATTAATTTATTTGTTTTGTTGTTTTTTTTAGGTGCATTTAGTCCCGCATCAGCAAATGGTAAATCGCATCATCCAGGCACCAATGGCACAATTGTACTTCGTCCCGGTGGTAAACTAAAAAAATCCGGGGCAGCTCGTAAGAAGAATGTACTTCGAAATGCCTGCCGGATTCTGTGACGTGTAGTGATGTTTCATGATGTTGGATGAATAGAGAGTACATATAAACAACCACTCACCTCTAAATCCTCTTCATTTTCATAGCCGACGAGAAACATTCACTATACATACGTTTAATATACGTCCACACGAACAACATTTTTTTTAGGTCTCCTTCCGAAACCTGAGACACGGCTAACATTAGAATTAGACCGGCAATGCGCCAAAAATCTATATAATCATGAATAATGCATTTTTTTTTACCTTGAACTGATTCATATAACAATATTTAGTAAAATAACAATGATGTATGATTTAAAATAAATAAATAAATAAAAATAATAATTAAAGTGATCAAATTTATAGGTAATTATTTATTTAAAATTCAAATTCTTTCATTTATATGTCATTTATGTTATCTATGTTCTGTTTTCTCTACATGCAATTCATTATCCATATTTTCTTTGATTCAATCAACCAAAATTAATAATTAATTAAAGTAAAATAAATTGATGATATTTCATGCATTTATCCATGTATTTAATTAATTCATTCCCTTGGCAATATTTTATTTATTTTTATTAATAATCCTTTTTTATAATATTATTTGCTCAAATTAAAATTGAGTACATTATATTTATTTTTTGAATATGTTTTTTTTTTCTAATTAAAAGGCTCTTATTGAGTAAAATTTATACAAAATACAGTGGCGTCGGGCCGGGGGCAGGTGCCCCTCAAACATTGTGCAAAAAATAAATTTAAAAGTGATTAGTTTTGTAGCTGAGAACCCAAAAGTAAAAAAAAACATCTTTAAATTACTTATAAGTATAGTCTAAACATTATGAATAAATAAATTATTTATTTTGTCCATATTTTATCCGGTGGAGACCCCGGACTCCCCCCCCCCCAACGTACTTAATCACGCTACGCCACTGACAATAATATTAAAAAAAATATTAAATTAATTAAATAAAATTCTACCCTAAAAACCGATCCTTCACTTCATGAAATCTTAAGTCATTAGAAATTATTTAGAACAATATAAACTAGTAATCTAAAAAGTATGGGATTATATATATGTATAAAGTATATAATATATATAAAATTAACAACTAAATAGAAATAACTAGCGATAAATTCCATTCCATCGATACTTTGTTTTAATTCAGTCAATTTCAATTTCATTTTTATACTAATAAATCTAACATTATAATTATCTTGGATTATTATAATTATATAAATATAAAATGAGTCGAAAAAATTGATTTTTATAATTTTTTTTATATATTATATCCCATAATAACTTATGAAAAATAATAAACATATTAATTAATTAATACAAAACAATCTATTTTGTTAATTTTCCAATTTTTGTAGGGCAGTTAAATAAAATATTTATACAAAATAGTACAATCCAGTCCAAGAGAATCAATCAACTATATTTGGTGATAAATCACCAAAAAATAAATAAAAGCACTGCTTTCAAATATAGTCAAAATATTACTAATCTACTGAATAGGAATATTAATAATAATATTTGTAAAATAATTATTAATTTTATATTAAAAAACAAAAACATGAATTCTTATTAATACTATAAATCGTTTAATGAATGCAAAAAAAATAACTTTTATAAAACAATTGAGAGAGAACTAAAAAAATAACTAATTGCGCTTATGTATAAAAATGGCGATACTAGTTTTTAAGTTATTGCTAATAATACATAAAAAGTAATAGCTAAACTCCATGGTTACCTAATAAGTTATTTTATAAAAGTCTTTCATTTATATATTCAATTTTTTTAAATGAATTTTGACTTTGATATGATCCGTGTATCAGGTTGATGGTTGGTGTTTTGTATATATATATATTTTAAAATTTAGAAAATTTAAAAAAAAAACAAAATTTTTTTAAATATATTTTTATCGAACAACTCATATTCTTCAGTTTTTTTTCTAATAAATTTAAAAATTAATAAGTATAAATATAACTAAAAAAATAACTGACAAAAATAAAAATCCTTTTTTTTTCTACCCTCCACATCCCCGCCTTCTCCTAGTCAAGTGCATTATTCTTACTTAACTGTAATTCCGTCCATAAAAAAAAATAACTCTCGAACATCTATTCCAGTTAAGTTCTAATAATGTTCTTGCAAATTTAATTTCAAGCCAAGTGCAATATACATACAAATTATATAATATAATAATATAACAATAATAAATAATATATTTCAATAAAAACAATTTTTTTATAAATATAATTTTTTATACCTTTTGTATATTTTTGTTTTAATATTAGGCATCTATTCCTCAAATAATTGTGTAAACATTTACAATATATGAAAATATAATAAAGAAATGTTTATAATACAAATGTTTTTCTAATGGTTAATTATATTTTTTCAGTTTTTAAGAAATTTTTTTACTTTAGTTTTTTCTAGGTTCTTCTTCTTGAAATTTTCTATGTAATTTATGATTGCAACTTTTAGAAAAAATATTTTCTAAAAAGCGAATTTTATATAAGGTGAGATACATTCATTATAAATCTACCAATATATTTTAATTTATTATACTTAAATATATAATAAGTTTAATTCATTTCATTAATTATACATATTTTGTTTGATTCTAATTCATTTATTTTCAAAATTGTTGAATTATAAGTATAATTGTCAACACCCCCCCCCCCCTTTAAATATATGTTATCTATATATATTATAGATTATTTTTTTATATTATATTTTAAGATTTTAATTTCAAAAATAATTTTTATTTATATATAATTTTATTTGTTTTTGTCTAAATTTCTCTAGGCTGATAAAAATGAGATAGATTAAATACAAGAATCGTTTTATAATTAAAAGAAAAATAAGAAAAATAATGAAAATAGGAAAAATCAAGTAAATTAAATTATTCCGTGAAATAGTTGTAATTTATTTAATTAATAATTCAAATAATACATAATCATGTACCACCGAAACACTAATTACATTTTATCTAAAAAATAGGTAATTATTTTAAAATATTTATTTAGTGTATTTGTTATTTTGATTAATTAATCTATTAACAGATCTATATGTAAATTAATAAGCAAGAACGGCAAATATATTATTATTTGCAGTTTTAAATTGTGATACATGGTTTACTCTGCTTTGTATATTATCCCACATACATATCACATTTCAGAAAACGCATTAAAATAAACACGACATAATAGTAGGTTAATTTACTATAAACCTAGTTCGGTTTGTATTTAAAAAGAGACTAGTTTTATAAATCACAAGTATCTTTTTTTATTTTCAAATTTTATTACCTCTTAACTGAAATTAAAAAAAAAAATATTTATTTTGAATAGTTAATAATTATTTAAGACTTTTAATTAATATAAATGAACTACTAAACTAAAAATTCAAATATACCTGTATTGATTATTAATTATAAAAATAAAATAAAAAAAATCGGCAAATTTCATCGAGCGCGCGATAACATTATTATACCGATTAATATTGAATAGAATATTTGGATTAGATTTATAAATGGTATATAATTAATTATTTACTTTTATGGAAATAATGTTGATAAATGTTCAAAAAATTTTAAAAAATACCATAAATACAATAGAATAAAATAAATAAAGATTAGATATAATTTAATTCAATAAATATTAATTATTCAAATAGGTAGTTGGAATTTTCATTATTATGAGATCAGTTTGAATTATAAAAAAAAAAAAAATTGATAAAAATAAAAAAAAAAAAAAAAATTAGATAATTTTTATATGAACTATCAATTACTTTAATTAATAAAAAAAATTTATATCGATAAAAAAAAATTAAGGAACGAATAATTAAAGTAATTTTTTCGAAAATTTTTATATGCGCCGCATGTCTTTTTTTTTCTTTTTATTTGAAAATTCGAATAATTATCATTAAAAAGAACACTTCAAAGTGCAACACGAGGTAACTTGAAAATGGTGATCAAGAATAATAATATACAAAATAATATTCATTCGTCACTAGCTTTATCGATATAATCTAAAAGACCCTGTAGTCGTTTTTTTATTCGTTTTTGATCATCAAGTGTACACCCAAGAATTGCTGTCTCGAAATTTTTATCTGTCACTCCGTTGGTGAATTGAGATGAGCAAGCGTTCATATAGGAAACACATTTGGACCTAAAATCCATTTAAATACATTTTAATTAAATTTAATTAATTAATTTAATTAAATTATTTATATTTAAAACGATAGAATACAAATTGAACGATTAGTTGGGTAAAAAGTTATTTATAATTAAAATCACATTTTTACTAAAATATTTATTAAAACTTTTGTGTTTTTTATGATTATTAAAGGGATTTTTATTAATACACCACGTATTTGTATAATCTATTTTATTTAGTAAAAAAACTGTACAACCTTTCAACTGCTTATTCTGCAGTCGTCAACGTTTCAACTGCTTGACTATTAATTAAAGTAATTGATAGTTCATATAAAAATTATCTATTTTTTTTTTTTTGTATATTTTTATCCTTTTTTTTCATAATTCAAACTGATCTCATAATAATGAAAATTATTTTACAAGTCAACGTTTCAACTGCAGAATAAGCAGTTGAAAGATTGTACAGTTATTTTATTAAATAAAATAGATTATACAAATATGTGGTGTATTAATAAAAATCCCTTTAATAAACATTTTTACTCTTTGTAATAATTTTTTAGTAGTAAAATGAATAATTAATATTTCTAAAGAAAGTAAATAAATATATTTTAAATTTAAAACAATCAAAATAATTTTTATGAAATATTTTATACTTTAATTTTTGGTTGATAGATCGTAATAAATAAAATATAAATGTGATTGAATCAAGTTAATCGTAGATTTTATATGTCTAGGAAAAAAACATAATCAATATTTTTAATTGATGTATTGTATTAAATATATTTTATATTATTTAAATTAGATGTTTGTTTTATAATTTATAATATAAATAAATTTTGAAAATTACCTTGTTCCTTGAAAATCCTTTTGAAGGCTCATTACTAATCCATCAATTAAACGATTGACTTGATGTAATGCTTCCTCTTGTGAGGAATCTCGTGTTGTACGAACAGCAACATCAATTGTATGACATCGATGTGCAATTTTATCTGCATAATGATATATATCTTCCCTTTCCGATTCTTCTAAATTTAACATTAATTCGTTATTTCTTAAATTATCAAGAGTGGTTAAAAGTTTATCACGCTCATCCTCTAATCGTGCTGCTTCTTTTCTTAAAGCTTCGACATAAGCTTCAACTTGATCTAGCATGTCAATCATTCTATCCTTTGGCGATTTACATGGACTGTTTGAATGATTTTCAATGACTTGTGGTTCCGATGAGCTACCTTCTTGAGTATTTGGCGGCCAATTATTGCTGCTCATTTTCTAGACAAATAAAACAACAAAATAATTCATATTTTCAATGTTAAATCACAACAAAAATAATGACAATTATCAAATACCTAATTCCGAATTGTTTTTAAATTACAATTATTGAATGGCAATAAATAAATAATAAAATTCGCACTAAATTTATCAAAATCCAATTTATACTGATAGACAATGATCCAATGTTATTATGCCGATAGGACTGAAATTAGAAAAGATTATTTACAAAAGCGCCATAATATATATTCTATTAAAAAATTATAAAATAAAATAAAAAGAAAAAGAAAATAATTACATTTGTTTATAAGTTTATATAATATAAATCATAATTAATTAAATTGAAATAAATAGAAAAACAACTTACTGAAAATACTTAGTAATATTAAAAATCAAATATTCATTTTATCTCCAAGAATATTAATAATTATTTCAAAAATTTGATATGAAATATAATAAGAAAAATTAAAAATTCGTTTTTATAAATTAAATTATTTTGTGTGTGTTCCAAGTGTTGAAAATAATATTTATTTTTATTTTTGACAAATCATTCAATCCATTATTGTTTAAACTATTCAAATTGACACAAATATTAATATGAGTTTTAAAAATAATAGTGATTTTTTGAATATTGATAGAATTTAAATTTATCCTATAAATTATTTACTTATTGATGTATTATGAAATTATATTTTTGGATGATTTGTGATATTTTTTCCTTAATATTTTTTCGAAAAAAGAAATTGCTTAACTTGTATTAAGAATCATAGATGTCACTCTGGGTGCCAATCTCATCTTGATTTCTTACCGCGTCATTTTATTTAAATGAGGTTTTTTTAAAATATATTAACATTCTTGGATAAGTATTTATTAATTGTATTTTGAATGTATATTTTATAATTTTATAAGTTTTCAAAGTATTAAATATTAAAAATAATTGTTTTATTGAATTATAATAATTAAATAGTGAATGAAATGTTTTTTTCAAATTCATTATATTGAAATGTTTTTATTCATTTCTCTTAAAGTGCAATTAATACTCTATTTTTGGTAATTGTTCAGGAGACGGGTCACCTTTCGGATTTTGATGACTTTTCCTTAGGTAATATAGGGGGGTCTCTTCTAGTTTCTAAACAAGGAATCCACTGGCGAAATTTCATCAAAATCCGAGAGGTGACCCGTCTCCTGAACAATTATCTTATTTTTTCATTATATTGAATGATTAATCTTGTGATTGTTCTTTTTAATTGTATGAATGAAAATTCATCTTTTGACAACAACGAACCGAAACGATATTTTAATAAATAAAACAATTACATTCATCTTTATTTTATATATATATATATATACATATAATATAGTTATTAATAATAGTTTATATTTATCCATATTATTTTTATTTTGATTATTAGTTTTTTTTTAATATTACTACCTATATCAAAAAATTAATATATTTATGTCTTAACTTGAAATATATTTACATTAAATTAAAATTATACTATCACATTCGGCAAACTATTTTAAATTTAAATTGAACCATTTACATTAATACGCCACTTCCTTGTTTGTTTGTTTTTTAAAATATGATAATTTCATTAATGAACTTCTCACTGATATATTTATAATTTTTTTTTAAATTTTCATTAAGATCTTTGAATAAAATTAAGCTTATTGATTTAATAGAATTAATAGAATTAAACTTATTGATTCGATTTAAGATGTATTCTAAAACACCACTAATTTTAAAAATTAATATTTGTTTATTTTATTTTATTTTATTTTAATATGTATTTTATTTGAAATAATTTGCAGTAGAGCGCTCACCTCTGCACTCCCCGCTCGCCCCTCTCCTTGCCCCTCCGCCGCCTGAACTGACCTCCTCATGCCGGCCGGCCAACTCGAACGATTCAGTTCCCCTCAGCTCCCCTTCCCTGGTGTCTGTAGGACGTTAAGCGGCCTCTCCACTGAAATCATCCCTTAATCAGTCGCTAATCAAGAATTAATTGTAATTTTATTATTTATTTTTATTAATTAAAAGGAAGATTAGTGAACTTTAAAAAAAATAATATTTGAATAAAAATTAAATTTTATAAAGTGCATTTTTATAATTTTTTATTCATATACCCAAATAAATTTATAAATTTTTCATTCCAATCTTTGAAAAGAATTAATCTTAGATATTCTATCAGATCTCATTAATTAAATTTTATTAAAAGTTAAATTAAAATTATTTAAAAATTAAAAAATCATATACAAAATTGGATTTTTCTTTAAATATATTTATTGAAATATTTTTTTTTAAATTTCAATATATATATTAATCCTATTAAAACTTATTTATTTAAAAAATATGAAGATGTGCTGATTATTTTCAAAATTCATATAATATAATTATAAATCAAAAAAATATAAATTGCTTATATTCATATAGGAATATATAATTTTAAATATTCTATATATTCTTTCTAATCTCATCGCTCACACCGTTCCTTTCAAATCTCATATGAATATTGTTTTGTCAATTTCATATTATTATAACACTTTTGAAAAATGAATAATATTTCTATTACCTACTCGTATATATCAATTAAACAGAATAAAATCTTCGTGAAATTAATAATATAATCATAATTAGTTTTCTGAGGTTTTCTAAGATATTTTTATTATATGTCTATTAAATGCGTATTATATAACTTATTATAATCATGGTTCTATATAGGATGTAAAATAATTTTAGTATTTTAATATTACAGAAATAAGATAATATTTTTAAAAATCTATACACTTTTTTAATCGTATTAATATTATTTATTTATTTGTATCTTATTTTTTTATTTCCTGTATATAATATAAATATCTAATCTTAATTATTTTTTTCTTTTTCGAGGCGAGCGTGATGGACATCAATTCGAGTCTACGAGCTGTTCTTCGAGTTTAATCTGCGAGAAATATCAACCCTTTATCAACTCCGAGGTCAGTATTTATTATTAATTTTATTTTTAATTCAATTTAAATTTATTGATTATAAACTAATAAGTTATTTTTCTTCTTATATTTCATGTTTCAATCTTCGTTCCTGCTACTGAATGTTGATTTGAATTCTTAATTATCTTCTCCATCCTTCATGACGATGAAATGATTGAAATACAGCTCTCCAAATGTAAGTAATAATCGTTATTTATTTAGCATGGCGCACTTTAAAATATAATATTTAAAGTAAAGTTTAATATAATATAGAAAGTATAATTAAATTACAATAATTTTTTGCTTTTGATAATATTCATTAGGAGATTATAGAGAAATATATTAAATTATATCACAGAATTTAGTGAGATTAGGGAATTTCAGAGTACATCTTTCAAGAAGAAGAATTGATAAAGGAGGCAGAAGAGACAAAGGTATTTTTAGAATTAGTAGGTTTCGATGCGTTATATTGGGAGGGTGGCTATTTTTTGTTATATATGATAGGAATTTTCAGGTGGTTGCCTCCTACATCCATGCATGTTCTCATCATACTAATTCATAGATTAGATTAGACTTAATAAATAAATAAAATGAGGGTGGATAAGACAAATGCCATGCTATTATTTAAGGGATGGTTTGCATGAATTGTGCATGTCAGGTCTGAATTGTGCCATTTTGTATTACTGAGAGTGTATTTGAGGTGGATTGGATGAACGGGCATTCGGGAAGGTAATTCAGCAAAGTTCCAACATGGGATTAGCCTGAACAGGAACAAATTGTTGGTTACCTTTTGAGCGCAGGGCTTTTTCGATTAGCATGGCCTTCCATGCCTATTGATGGAGGCTATGCACTCCCTTACTAGGTAGGTTTTATTTCAGGTTGCCCCGAATGTAGCGATTTCATTTCGAAATCCAAAAAATCAAAGGCACTCTCAGCTGATTCAAAGAGGCTACAGACCAAACGCCTTATTTTTTTTTAATCTTTTTTTTTAAGGCAAACTTTCTTTATTATTACTTTTTCTAAATTTCGGAAGGCGAGGCTTGGAAGGGCTAATTTATGGGGAAAGGAGGAGGCCCTATTAAATATTCAATTGTTTTTTTTTAATTTAATTAATAATAAAAAAATAATTGAATATCGCGATTATTTTTTATTTTCATTTTGAAATATTCAATTTCATAATTTAAACTTTGATATATTTTAAATATTTTACGATATAGGTAGAATTAATTATTATTATAATTTCTCAATTTAAAATTAAAATGCAAACATCACAAAAAATAAATCATATATATTGTAAAAATATAACTCTTTTTCATTATTATTTCTTTTTAACTTACCAAATATAAAAATATTTTATTTTTTTTTTATTATGGAAATTATTTCATATGAATAAAAATATATTGTAATCGAATATATCTATACTCAATAATTTAATATTAATGAATTATCAAATTTTTTTCTTATCATTGTACTGATAAATCATATTTGGAAAGAAATAAAATATAGTTAAGCTTATTTAAAAAATTATAATAACTTAATGTATAATTTTTGTTAATTATAAACATGTGGTACAACTTATTTTAAATAAATAAATAAAATTAGATCTCCTGAACATTTTTTTAATTTTGATAGATCAAATATTCTTATTCTTTAGTTGACTTACAAATCCCATACGATCATTTTGCTTATTCTTATGTGTATTCTGTCCCAGTGTCCCCGCAAAAATTCTCCGGGAGATAAAAATGTCTCGGTTTACATAAATAATAATATCATCCGTGAATAAACCCAATATTATTCAATTTTTACCGACCGACGATAGTAAGGGAGGTATTGTTTTCACACCAAATTTCACATGTGGAGATTTTTACATATCTCCACGAATCATGCATTTTCTTAACAGAAAAAAGTATTTTTGATGTCTGTCCGTCCGTCCGTCCGTCCGTATAGATGTGTACAGCTTGAACGGCTAAACGGATTTCGATGAAATTTGGTATATTTACTTAATGCATCAGTAGGATGAATTGATCAACTTTTGGTGCAAATCCGGAAACCGGAAGTGGTAGTATTAGCGATCGACGATAGGAAGGGAACGGTTATTTTCACACCAAATTTCACATGAGGTGATTTTTTACGTATCACCACGAATCATGCACTTTGTATTGGTTTTATCCTCGTTTATTAGTTTTTTCTTAATTTAAAATTATATGACGACATCCAGCCATTCATGACGTCACAGCCTGGTCTAGCATATATATTATAAATAAAATAAAATTAAAAATGTTTATATTTATTATTTATGTATCCATATCTGTTTTTTATTACATTAATAGATATATTAAAATTATTTGAAATTGTTTCTGTAGCTGGAAATTAATTTACTTCAAACCGTCGGTCGGTTCGGACCTGGCTACAGGTCAACTTATTTTTTTTAAATTTACTTTAAGAAGATTTATTAAAAATATATTAAATGTTATATTATATTAAAAATAAACAATACTATTTTAAGATCTAATTAGGTTTTTATTCATCACATATTTAAATATTTATATATGATATTTACAATAATTTAACAAAAAAGATGTATGTATATTTTTTAAATATGTTAAATGATTTGAGAGTCAGTATAAGAGAAAAAGAGAGTGAGAGAGAGAAAGAGAGAGATAAATAGAATGATTCTGACCATTGGTCATATTTTTCATTTCATGATCACTTAAAAAGTAAAAAATAAAGTAACAAATAACAAAAAAAACATCTCTTATTAATAATAACTTCACTTATTGTCTTTCGGACAAGTACATATAATAAAGAGAGAAGTGTACAATTATTTATTTATTATATAATAGATGCACCATTTCATGTTTTATTTTCTTCTTCAAAGTTTATCATTTTTATGAATATAGAAAAAGGAAAATTAACCACACTTTTTATAATAATTAACACATCGATTTTTTTTTAATAGTTTATGTTATTTTTTTACCGTATATAATAAATAGTTTATTGATTTTTGAACAAGAGAAATATAAAGATAGTGATTTTTGTTGTTTTTATAATAGATATGTATTTATTATTTGTGTGTTATTTAGAGCCATTTTATCAAATTCAATTCAAATTATTTTTTAATAAAAATAACATAAATGAAATGAATTTTTCTTGATTTCTTTTAAAAGTTATTTAAATATAATATATATATTTCTTTGATATCCAATTCGTTTTAAATAAATAAATTTATAACTATTATATAAATTAAATAATCAATAACTATATAAAATTAAAGCAATTCTATTACTAATTCAATAAATTACTTTTAAAAGGTACATATAAAATATAAAGGTAAACAAACACTATTATATATTTTAAAATATTAAACTTTAAAACCTATCACAGGGTTGAAAACATTTGATCATTTTTTATATGAATAAGTATGATATATAATAATAATAATAATAATAATAACAGAAATAAGTATTATTGTTTGATATTTACAAAAAAGTGAATAGTTGCACTCACTTATATATTGATTATCTTCATAAGACATATAATTAATATTTTCAAAAAATTACTATTTTTTTCTACTCTCTAATTTGAGAATAAATAATATTTGAAATATATAACTATAAAAATAAACAATTAAATACCATGTTTAAGTTTATATTGACAAGAATAATTAATAATTTAATAAAAATTAATTAACTCTTCATCTTTAGCAACTGAATAAATGATTTTTCTATCATTTTAAATTAATATTATATTATTAGGATATATTACATAAGACTAGAAAATAAAATGTTTTTTGAATTGGAAAACGAGATTTTGAGAATATTTAATAATAATAATAAAAAAGATTAATTTTTTTTTTAATTTTTCCTATTAATTTACCTCAATAAAACGATTTTCATTATTTTTAAAAAAAGAAGAGTATTTTAAATTTTTATAAAATTAAGTTTTATTTTTTCGAATCTATTTTCCCCTTTCCAACTTAATTGTTCAATTATCAGTTGAAAAATAGATATTTGTTTGAAATTAAAAAAATAAGTTTGGTTTGAGACTAATGAGCAGTGGCGGATTAAGGTCGTCTGTGGGTCCTCTAGACTTCTTTAGGGCCCCCTTGTTATTGTATATGCACAATTATATTTTGTTCTACATAAACTATAACTGTAGTTATTAATTAGAGATTTTATATCTGTATATTTCTATTACTACAATATATTATATATATAGTATTTGTAGTATTTATAGTATAGTAGTATATATAGTATTTGTATTTAAAATTAAATGTTCTACTTTTTTGTTTTAAAATAAAATTTTAAATACTCATTTCTTTAGTGAACAAATACAAAATATGAAAATATTTTTTAAATAAAAATTTAATATATACGCGAAAAAATAATAATAATTAATATTTTTAAATTTTAAGGGTTTTTCTGAAGCGGAGTTTCTAGAAACGTGCCTAATCCGCCACTGCTAATCAGAGACTGAATAATAATAATAATGATAAATTTTTGAAATTAAAATACATTATATTAAAGAAATATATATTTATCTCATTTTTCATCCTGATTCAAAATTCATTAATATAGACATACATGCAATAAATAGAAAAATTAAACAGTTAACATTATAATACATATAATTTAGATTATTTTATTTATTTATTTCATGGATATTATTTAAACAAAAAATTTTCATTCTCTTTTTATATTTTTATATTGTTTTTATATCTTTAACATTTGACAATGAGTAAAAATTTTAAAAAATATATATTTTTATTTATTTATATATTATATTTTGGTAAACATTAACTACAATAATTTTTATTAAAATTTAAAATTGAATCGATTTTAGGCTCTTAATATTTTTCCACATAAGATTTTTAATAATTACAATTTTAATGTCAAAATAAGTACTTACATATATTAGATATATTTATATATCGTATATGTGAATTATTTTTTATATCAAGCGTTTTAATTTTAATATTAATTTAATATATTAATTCAAATGTTTTTAATTATTTAATATTAAATATTTATAATATTGTGGAGATATGTTTTTGATATGATTAGTGTTTTAATTAAATTTGAATGAACTTTCTTTATATTTCTTGTGGTCAAAAATATATTTCGGTATATTTTTAAGTGAAAACGTCACAGGTGGACTTCTTCGGGACTTTCGTCAGAAGACTGTGGTCAGAGTTTTGTTGTTGCTTGTAATTTAACATAACGTGAATGTTGCTGCTCGGTTTGAGGAGCTGCCAAAAAACATTGGTGGGTGGTTGGCAAAAGTTTCGGTCTTTTTAATAATTTTCGTGCTCCAAGGGTGGCTGCAATCACAAGAATAGACGTGAGGGCGACTAAAAGGGCAGTAAGCGAAATTCGAAGCCAACCGGTCTCTCGGTTGATGGCTGCGAGATGAACGCATTTATTGGGAGTGGAAGCGGTGGCCACTCCAGAGGGCCCCGGCGAGACACACACGCGATACGGCCCCGGTGGTAGATTGTTCACCACCACACGACCCTCAGTGCAGTTCAATGATCGTTGTGAGGTAAGGGTCCCACCCGCGTAGACGTCGACCAAGAGTAGGCATTGAGAAACGGCGAACAGATCCCACACTTTAGCAGTGACCAGGAGTGTCCCGGGGCCGGTGAGGTTAGCTTCCAATTCGCGGACCACCTCCTGGGACCACCATCGAGGCGGCACGGGTTCTAATGGCAAAACTTCGGAACAGCCAAGTACAAGAGCCATGTCATCTCCCGCGGATGATTTAAGAAGCACCAGGCAATAGCGGTATCGTGCACCTGGCTGAAGTCCGTCTGCTGGGAGTGTCAATTCAAGAGCTCGGGGATCTTTTAAAGCACTGGAGTTGCATGCCACTGGATTGGAGTCAAGGAGAACCTCATGCTCGCCAACCTCTTCGTACACGAACAATGCGTCACAGGCGTACGCTCCAGCAGCAGCGTCAATTGCCCATTGTAAGTGGAGAGATACGCCATCAAAACGAAATGACCGAAGAGATACTTGGGCACCAGAAACTGCAGGAGGACCACTATCCTGTAACAAAAAAAGAAAAAAAATAATATAAATACTGATCTTATGATACTAGCAAAAATTATATATATATATTTATTTATATTTTTGATTTATTAAAACACAGAAGGATTTTTTTTGAAATTTACACCATAGATTATTTTTATAAAGAAAAATCGATCTGTTTTGGTTTCAGCCTCGGAAAAAATCATCTCTTTATTAGTTTTTCCTTAATTTAAAATAGGAAATTTAAATGACGTCAGCAACTACGTTTATATCATTGTTTTATAACATTAGAAAATATGTTTCTTTGTCAATTGATATACTTATAATATCATAGGAGAATAATCTATTTTTGATATATTTATATATGTAAGAAATTAAAAATACATTTTTTTTCCTTTGTGGTGAATTTTTATAATACAAATTGAAGTTAAAAATATTAATTTTATATAAATCAGAAAAATATTTTGTAAACTGGCTTTTAAATTCATAGTGAGAAAGAAAAAATGTTGGTAATATTTATTATTTTAAAATGAAAAAGTATCGAATTTTAGACAGAAAGTGATGACATATTTAATTCTTAATAATTTATTAATTTCATGACATGAATTTACTGGATATATAATATTTATAAATGAAAACTAAAATGAAATTAGTTAAAATTTCCCCTCACTCCCACTGTCTATTCTTCAATAATCATATTTGTGCTAGTTTATAGAAGAAGACACCGTGTGGTAAATATTTAAATGACTGACCAAAATTCCAGGGCTATCTGGAGGTCCCATTAGTCCTGTATCGGCTTCATTTTCTCCACAGAGCAATTGATTGATGGGCACTTCAATAAGGAGGCCATTCTCAAGTGCTGGTGGTGTGGTGCAAACTGCTGTAGACCGATCTGCTCGACTTAAATTGGTTGAATTCGCTAGCCAACTTGCAAATTCAGATAAACTGCAGTCACAATTTAAGGGATTATCTAAAAAAAAAACAAACAAAATTTAGACATTTATAAAATAAGATACTAAGATCTTATAGGTAATTAATGTAAATAATTAATCTTATAAATCTTAAAATAAATAGAATACATATCCGTCTGTTTTAGAATAAGAAAATTAATAAATCTAAAATAAAAATATTTTATTTATTTAATATTTCATTAAATGTGAATATTTTATATACGAGGTTTGTTAAAAAGAAAAAGTGAATTTTGAATTATTTCGAAAAGTATTTATTTATTCATCAATATCCATTTCCCTCAGATATAATGCACTTATGTCAGCGATTCTTCCAATCGTCGAAGTACTTCTGAAATGTGCTTTTCGGTATGGCCATCAGCTCGTTCTTCGATTACAACTTTATCTCATCCATTGTGGCAAAACGCTTTCCTTTTATGGTCTCTTCAGTTTTAGGAATAGGAAAAAGTAGCAGGGAGCCAAATCTGGTGAATACGGTGGTTGAGGCATGATCATGGTGTTGTTTTTGGCCAAAAAAGAACGAACAGACAATGATGTGGGAGCTGGTGCAATTTCGTGATGCACAATTTCCACAATTCTGAGCCATATTGCTTCACGCAAACGTTCCATAACTTCCTTGTAGTATTCTTTATTAACAGTAAGACCTGTTGGCAAGAACTCATGAAGCACCACGCCATTGTAATCGAAGAAAAACAAAGAGCAAAACCTTCACATTTGATCGAACTTGTGCTTTTTTCGCACTGTTATATCACTTATAATCATTTTCTTTGAGAGAGACAAAGTAGACTCTCCAAATACCACAGTCAAGATTTTAAGTGCGTTGGAGCACTTTATTTCATTTTTAATAGATTCTTTGATCCAATTTTTTAAGTAGAAAATCGAATAACACAAAAAAACGTGACTAACTATTTCAGTTGATAAAAACTAACTACTAACCCAAAATGGCTGATAATGTCAACATATGAGAAACATATGAGAAACATATGTGTACCAACAATAAAAAAATTCGATATTCGATATTCAAAATTCATCTTTTCTTCTGAACAGACCTCGTATATATATTTAAAAAGAAATAAAGATATTTTTAAAATATTTTTTATTAGAAAATAAATCTATAAATATGAATCTTATTAAAAGTCCAAAAGAGATAATACATGTTTGATATATAACAATGACCATTATGAAAATGACTAAAAGTTTGAACAAATGATCTATTATTTCTGAATACTTTACAAAGAATTTATTGAGATAAATAAAAATAATTTTTTTTTAATTATAAATATTGATTTGAAATGAAAAATGCTGGATCTAATTATTTTTAATTTTTTTGCTATTTTATTAGTAAATTTCAATGTATAGTTGGACTGACCTGCCAATGTCAATCGCGAGAGTGTCACCCCTGGACCAAGTGCGTCACTTGTCACGATTGAAATATCATTATCATCCAGTCGTAACTCTTTTAAATTACGTAACGGTTGTACTAAGTCTGCAGTGAGCGCCCGAAGGAAATTATGGGCGAGATCGAGTTGAGTTAACCAAGTTAAATGAGCAAGACTGGCACCAGATACAGCTACGATGCGATTATGGGCGAGGGTGAGCTGTCGCAACGTAGACAATTCCTGTCAAAACAAAATTAATCTATGATTAATGAATAATACATTGAAAAAAAATTGATATTTATCATATTTATTATCATTGAAAATTCAGTATGCTTACAATTTATAAGTACAAAGTAACTTACATTAGAAAGTCCCATCCAAACTACGGCTGGGACAATTTTTTTTTTTTTTTTGTAAGAATGTGCATATATTTAATATTATTAAATTAATATTTGTTTCTTAATTTTTGTTGACAATTGTCCTGCAATTCAAGCCCAACAAATCACAAGCTTTTTCCATCCAATCTAACTTTTTTCGAACTCCCTCTTATTCATTATTTACCACAACTTTTATAATTAACACGTTCAACCACCGGTGGCTCATGCCGTCACATAAAATAAATAGACAAATTATTAGTCCCTTATTTGAAATCAGGTAAATTTTTATCAAATATACCCGACCTACCCACTCAATCTTAGTTTTTTTTTTTAAAAAAAAAATTAATGAAAAACAAAATTTAAGTTTTTTTTTGAATTTTTAAAAATATAAAAATATTTAGTTGTATTTAATGAAAAAATTAGCATATAGAGTGGACTATTGTTTATGATACAATCAAAAAAATATATGCCTTCTCTCACTCACCCCCACCACATTTTTTTAAAATGCTACAACCCTGATTGATATTATTATTATTGACATTATTAATAATATTTGCTAAAATACAATCGAAATAATTGTTTATTTAAAATTATATAATAAACTAGCCGTTCCTGGTATCATATGCTGCCGATAGCATAAAACTCTTCTTAGGCCCGATTCACACACAAGTGGCGTATGGCACTGGCGTGGTTCTGGCGTGGAACAGGTTTGTTAATGTAATTGCGTTAGCTTATGACTCAATACACACAGATATGGCGTGTTGGAGGCGTGGAAAATGGCACGAAGACCACTCCACTCCGACGCCACCGGTGGCTCGTAGGACTGGCACGCCACTTCTAGACCATTTCATTATTCATTTCAACTTTTTAATCAAATTTTATATTTTGCCAGCATTTAATTTTAAAAACGTGTTTTTTGTGTTATCATCATTGTTAACGCCTCTCTCTGATTTTGATTTATTTATTTAATGTCAATTTATTATTATATAATTTTTATAATTTTTTCTTTCATATATATATCTTTATATATATATTTTACTAGCTGATCAGAACCACGCCAGAACCACGCCAGTGCCATACGCCACTTGTGTGTGAATCGGGCCTTAGAGGGGCAGGCGGCTTCAAGCCGCACGAGATTTATTAATAATAATAATTTATAGGAAATTTTGTTTCAAATATTTACAAAACAACACAATGTGTAAATATAAAATTAATAACTTTATTCAAATCGTCGTAATATTTTTTTTATTTATTTTCAAAATCTAATAATAACAAAACAAAATTTTAAAAAAATGAAGTTAATAACAAATTAATAATATTGATAGGTTTTTTTTATGTTTATTATGTTTAATCAATTCTCTTTTATGATAAAAAATAATATTAATATCAAAAATTAGAATATTTCAATTTGTATTTCAAATTTTTATTTTATTTTAATTCCTAAAAAAATTGTAATTTGTAGAATTCTAAATTTGTAACTAACCTCATAATGTTACAGACATTTCATCTATACATACATAGTAAATTATATAAATTGATGATAAAATAAAATATTATTGCAAAAAAATAAATAAATAAATAGATTCATCTTAAAAAAATGATTGATACCTTAAAAGCATGATCCTCGAGGACATCAATTTGATTATCTCTGAGACTTAATGATTGTAAGGAGGGTAAACCGACAAGGGCACCCAATCGCACGCTACTCAATTGATTTCGATCCAAATTGAGAGTTCGAAGTCGAGGAAAGGGCGGCAAGCTTTTGGGCTCGAGGGGCCCGACTAGTGCATTTTCTGAAAAGTCCAATTCTTCCAGTTGATAAAGTGGAGCAAGCGCAGCCCCTGTAGTTAACCGATTGCCACGAAGACGAAGGGTTCGTAATGATGTCACGTTGATGAAAGTATCCCCAGCCACCTGGCTAATGGCGTTGTCAGAGAGTTCGAGGAAACTTAGATTCCACAAGCCCTGTATATATACATACAAACATCATTTATATTAATATCCATGAGCCAATGGATCCGGTGAGAAATTCATATCGCCAAATGACATTAATCATATAATGAAAAATGGATTAGACTGTCAGCAATGTATGAATAATTCTCAGGTGCTTCTCCTCAAAGACAGACAGAAAATAGATCGAATATGGAGGCTTAAGTAACCAAAAAAAAGTGATTGATACTAATAGGAAAATAAATCATTTAACATCGCGTCTTGATTTTTAATTTATTTATTTAAATATTGATCATCAATATGATATCGATATCATTTATAAATGTAAACATAATTATAGAACGAAATATATTATATATCTATTAACTATAATATTAATTTTTAATTGAAATTTAAAATGTTTAATATTTTATGAGTTAAAATTAAATTAATAAAGATTGAATATAAATATTTTAAAATTTATGTATTAATATTTGTTGTTGAAATGTGTCCAATGTCATGATGAAAATGATATCTTGTTAGATTATTTAATTTCATTTTCAAAATATAAATGATTAATACGATATGAATATTCAAATTTAGGTAATTGTTCAGATTGGTTGTAATGTCATGAATTTGGATGAAACTTTTCTAGTGGATTCCTTTTTTAATTCCAAAAAACTTTCCTTAACCAATATTTTTCGGTCTCTTCTTGTTTACGAGATGAATAAAGATTTTTTAAATTTGACAAATTACCTGGTTATGATCGTCGAAATGTGCATCCATTAAGTAATGTTTTATTGACTAATTCACTAATTATTCATTTATTCACCTATTCACTAATTTTCGGTTTTTTTCGGTTCGGTTTGGATATAGGGAAATTATTTAATTAATTATTTTTTTAATTTCTCTATATCCAAACCGAACCAAAAAAAATTTTCTGTGTTTTTTTGGTTCGGTTTGGATATAGGAAAATTATTTAATTAATTAATTTTTTAATTTCTCTATATTCAAACCGAACAAAAAAAAAACAACGCAGAAAATTAGTGGAGCCCTCTGCTGACTAAATTAATAAAACATGGTAGCTAAATAGAATATCAATGGATTATATGCAAATTTTAATAATTTTTATCTATAAACTAGCAGCGACCCGCAAAAATTGCATAAAAAAGTTTATTTGAAATTACAAAAAGGAACCCACTTGTAAAGTTTTATCCAAATCCATGACATAACATCTAATCTGAACAATTACCCCCTAAAATAAATATCAAAATGTATGTGTGTGTAATTGAATATTATTATATTATTATTTTAATTTTAAATAAATATTTAAATAAATAAATCTATTAAATAGAAATAGAACAGGTATAAGTTTCTTTATAAATAAATTAATAATTTTATAAATTATAAATAAAAATTGGAGTGGTGTAATGCTACAGAGATAGATTACTAAAATAAGACAAGACAATTGAATATAATAATATATTTAAGATAAAAGTAAGATTATTTTTATATTAATTATATGGTATATTTTTAATTATTTAAATTGTTAGTATTTTTAGAAAAGGTTGTGATTTACCTGAAAAGAGTTGCGATCGAGGGATGTGAGTCTGTTAAGTGAGAGGTCGAGTCTGTCAAGACTTGGTAGAAGACGCAGAGCTGCAATTGGCACAGAATCCAGTTGATTACTGGGGAGGCCCAACGCCTGTAAAGGACCAGCCAGGCCAGCAAATGCTCTCTCCGACACTTTTCTTAACTCGCCTGTCAGACACACCAATCATCAACCAAAAATTAATTAATTTTGACAAAACTAAAAAAATACAATAACCTCACTTATTCAAGAGAATTTTAATAATTTATTATACCTAAATAATGTTTAAAAGTAACAAAAGGTAAATTAATGGTTTGATTATTAAAAATCCCTCATATTTAATAGTTCGCAAAAAAAAGTTGTTTTAAAATTATCATAAATTAATTTAAAAAATGAATATATTTACATCTAAGTTAATTAGATTATATATTTCATATTGAACTTTTCACCCCTTTCGTACATGCTTGCTACTCCATAAGAAAATTTAAAATATAAATAGGAAAATAAAATAAAACAAATACACAAGTTTAAAAAAAAAATTAGCTAAAGTGTATAAATATATGTATTTATTAATTATCAAATTTATTTTGATAGATAAAAATTCATTTAATTTTAAACGCTTTTTATTAACTTGACATTTCTGTCTGTCTGTAACGTTAATAATTTGTAATTGGATTTTAACCCACAATTTCGCTTAAATTTAAAACGTATATTGTAAGTCGATGACAATTTATTAATCAAAAAGAAAAATTTCGAATTTTTCAAAAATACGGATTTTTAAAACTTGTGAATTTAAATGATTGAAGTTAATATAATGTTATATTTCTATTTAAATATTTTTGGAAATTTTATATACATTTTCTATACAATGTGGATTCCGAAAAGAACTCAGTCCCTCTGAGTTCACGGAACACTGCCGATCGCTTAATAAGCCTCTAACACAGAGGTTCCCAATCTTTTCCGCTTTGCGGTTCCCTAAATAATCAGATTTCCCCCCGGCGCCCTCAATACATCAGATTTTTTTCTAAATTTTTGACTTTTTTAAAAAATTGGAAATCTTTCTTTTTTTAAATGAGATTATTTAAATATATAAAAAATTTAAATTACCCATTTAACAGCTAAAAATTAAAAACTTAACTCTTACTATTTTCCTTGGGATAAAATAAAATATCTAAGTGGCGGCCCCCTAATGACGGCAACGCGACTCCCCGGGAAGCCGCGGCGCACACTTTGGGAATCACTGCTCTAGAAAAGGCCTAGAAACTTCGCAAAGAATCTAATATATGTTCGAGAATAACAGATTTAAATAGTAGTCAATAGTGCAATGTTTTACATATTAACATTAATTTAAATTATTTCGGAAAGGTATTATTTTACTTTGTGTTTATAGAACCTAAGTATTTAAACTTTTCAAAGTACATGTTTTTGTATTTTAAGATTTACTTTCTTAATAATATGATTAATGTTGAACTTTTAGCTTAATTGTATAAATCTAAATTACATAATTTTTATATTTTTATATATAATATTATTTATTAATTAATCTTAATTCATTTAAAGTACTTTTTCGATAAATGAAATTATATATATGAATAAAACAGATAGAAGAAATAGTTTACCTGAGGAAATGACAAGACCATGAAGAGTGACGCCTTCAAGTAAAGGACCTGGTAGTGAGGCAACCCCACGTACTGTACAATCCAATAGAGAGACTTCGGCATTGGCTCCAAGATCTCGTAGTGCTGATCCGATTGCAGTAAGCGCACCTCGGCCCCCCGTACAACGCAAAGTATGGGGCAAATCACACGAACAAGATACCACCCCAGATCGGGAAATCGAAGGGCAATGCCAGGCTTTTTCCAAAGGAGGCTAAAATTTAACAAAAAAAAAATTAATTTTCTTTTATTTTAAACAATTTCAAAGACAAAAAAAATAAGTTGACCTGTGGCCAGATCCGAACCGACCGACGGTTTGAAGTAAATTAATTTTCAGCTACAGAAACAATTTCAAATAATTTTAATATATCTATTAATGTAATAAAAAACAGATATGAATATAACATAAATATTTTTAATTTTATTTTATTTATAATATATATGTAAGACCAGGCTGTGACGTCATGAATGGCTGGATGACGTCTTATAATTTTAAATCAAGAAAAAACTAATAAATATGATTTTCCCGAGGATGAAACCAATACAAAGTGCATGATTCGTGGTGATATATAAAAAAATCTCCTCATGTGAAATTTGGTGTGAAAATAACCCTTCCCTTCCTATCGTCGATCGCTAATACTACCACTTCCGGTTTCCGGATATACACCAAAAGTTGATCAATTCATCCCACTGATGCATTAAGTAAATATACCAAATTTCATCAAAATCGGTTGAGCCGTTCAGGCTGTACACATCTATACGGACGGACAGACGAACAGACGGACGGACAGACGGACGGTCAGACATCATGCTAAAAATACTTTTTTCTGTTAAGAAAATGCATGATTCGTGGAGATATGTAAAAATCTCCACATGTGAAATTTGGTGTGAAAACAATACCTCCCTTACTATCGTCGGTCGGTAATAAAGGTAATTATATTGAATGGTCATCCAGTCATGGATTTGGATAAAACTCTACCAGTGGGTTCCTTTTTTTAATTCGAAATAAACTTTTCTTATGCAATTTTTGCGGGTCGCTTCTAGTTTACGAGATAAAAAGGATTAAAGTTTGCTTATAAATCCATTGATATTCTATTTAGCTACCATTAATTTGACCATCAGAGGGCTCCACTAATTTTCGTAGTTTTTTTTTCAGTTTGAATTGGATATAGAAAAATTTAAAACAATTTCCCTCTATCCAAACCGAACCGAAAAAAATCGAAAATGAGGAATAAGTGAATAATTAGTGAATTAGTCAATAAAACATTACTTAATGCCATCATATTTCGAGGTTCATAATAAGCTAATCTGACAAACTTTAATTCTTTTTATCTCGTACACTAGAAGCGACCCGCAAAAATTGGATAAGAAGAGTTAATTTGGAATTAAAAAAGGAACCCACTAGTAAAGTTTTATCCAAATTCATGACTGGATGACTATTCAATATAATTACCAAAATAAATATTAAATAAAACATTTTATTTCATCAAAAATAATAATATTTATTATTTAATTATTCAAATAAAAATTAACTACATACAAATAATAATATATACATTACTATATACATTAACTTCAATAAAATTTAAATAAGAAACGAAAAAACAATTAAAATTGTAACATTAACTTTAAAATATTTTTTCTTTTAGATTAAGGTTATTATGAATGCTGGCCTTAAGTTGAGATGTCAAATAAATAAAAACACTTGACTGTGAAATAAGATTGAGAAATATTTTTGTTTAATCCATAGGAAAAAAAAATGATTAAAAGAATTAGTTAATAAAAGAGAAGAGAAAAATAAACAGTTTAATCATTAAAGTAATTACCAACTAAGCCAGTTATATTGAGAAAATCATCAAACAAAGGATACATACAAGTTATTTGGCTTATACTTCTGTTAATATATTAATGATATTCTCTTTGAAATAGATTTGTTAACTTTTCCAGGGTTTATCTTTTAATTCCACTCGCTACTTATCCACGAATAGAAATAGATGAAAAAGAAAAATAAATAAAGAAATTAAAGGAAGACGTTATGTTATTATTGCTAATGAAAATTGATTAAGATAAATATTTAATTAATTTTATTGTGTGGAGGGAGATGAAAAATAAATTCGACAAAGATCGAGTGTTCAAATAGATAAGAAAGAGATCAACTCAAATGTCTAATGAACAAGTTATATAATAATTTTAATTTAGGTAAAATTTATTTTTCATTAAATTCAATTAAAATTGATTAAAACCTTTGAACGAGTTTAATAGAAAAACAATTTTAATGCGTTTTTGTTTTTTGTTTTCTTTATTTCTTTCTGCGTTTTTAGTTAGTGATGCATATCCATCGAATTTTTAATTCACTCTTTCTTCTCACCATGGTTTCAGTTTCAGTGCCACTACCCCCCCCCCCCTCCATCTCTTATCATCATTTAATTCATAAAACCATCCAACCACTTCAATTATTCTCCATTATGTCAGCTTTTAACAATCCTCCTCGAGATATTATTCAAACCCTTAATATCTGACATTAAAATCAGGGTGTATGATTTAATATTAATTGGGAACCACTTGTGTGTTGAGACCTCTCCTGTAATATTTAATTAATAATTGATTTTTATTTTAATATTCACATGCATAAATTAATATTAAATCAAAATAATTTTTTCTTTTAATTTTATATGTATTTATTTAATTTTAGAAAAAATTTTGAAATTATTTGAGATGTCATACAGCCAAGTACAATTATATTTACAATATAATGCGAGGTTTGTTCAAAAGAAAAGGTGAAGTTTGAATTATTTCGAAAAATATTTATTTATCCATCAATATCCATTTTGTCCCCTTCAAAATAAATTCCCTCAGATATAATGTACTTATGCCAGTGCTTCTTCCAATCGCCGAAGCACTTCTGAAATGCACATTTCGGTATAGCCATCAACTCGTTCTTGGATTCCAACTTTATCTCATCAATTGTGGCAAAACGTTTTCCTTTCATTGGTCTCTTCAGATTTGGGAATAGGAAAAAGTCGCAGGGAGCCAAATCTGGTTAATACGGTGGTTGTGGCATGCTTATGGTGTTGTTTTTGGCCAAAAAATCACGAACAAGCAATGATGGTGCATTATCGTGATGCAGAATCCATGATTTGTTTTTCCACAATTCCGATCTAAAGCCGTATTGCTTCACACAAACGTTGTATAACTTCCTTGAAGTATTCCTTATTAACATTACGACCTGTAGGCAAGACATCATGATACACTACGCCATTGAAATCGAAGAAAACAGTAATTCACATTTGGCGTGCTTTTTTAAAGCGCTTGTACCACTTATAAACATTTTTTTGAGACAAAGTAGACTCGCCGTATGCCACATACAACATTTATTCAGCACTTTATTCCATTTTTAAATCAAAATTTAATACATATTCTTTGATCCATTTTTTTTAAGTAAAAAATCTAAGAACACACATAAACAGGACTAGATTTTTCAGTTGTCAAAAACAAACTACTATTCCAAAATGGCTGATAATGTCAACATATGAGAAACAAATGTGTACCAACATAACAAAAAAATTTCAATAATTAAGTGAAACAGCCCGTAAAAATTCAAAATTCACCTTTTCTTTTGACCAGACGCCGTATTTATGTTCTCTTAGTACACTTTTGAAAAAGATTTCTGACTTTAAATGACCCCTTTGACAATCATTTTATTTTACTCTTGATAATTTAAAAAAAAATTAACCAAAATTATAGATTATACAAACAATAATTATAGTGATTTGAATTTTATAATATAAATATTAATAATTAATAAAATAAACATTAAAGTGTATTAATTATAATAATAAAAACAATACCAATATCAAATAAGTACAATAAATAATATGTTTAAAAATTAATTTCCTTATTGATTAAAAAAAATGGAAATGATATTATTCAGTGTTTTTTCTTAGTTTTTAATTTAGTTATGGTCTAGTAAAAAGGGATTCTTTTTGTCTTCTACATATAAAAATTCTCTTCTAATTAAATATACTTAAGCTTCTCATATTCTAATGGTGAAGTTGGAATATAAAAGAAATATCTCTTTCATCGCTCATCCCATCTTTCGTCAATTTCTCCCAAGTTCACTTTTGCTCTAGTTTGTTAAATCTAATTATAAGAAATAATTTGAAAAGTGGTAAGAAGCCATGAATAATGACAAAGTCTTAAAATGTGAATGAAAATAATCTTATCCAAACATTTTTATAAACTTAATTTTTTTTTTATTAAAATAATGTCTTCTTTTTAATTCATTAAATTCTAAAAAAATAATAATATTGAATACTTTTAAATGTTTTGTTGATATTTTATATCCAAGATAAATACCCATTTACGGACTAACAAACTTTTTCATTAAAACAATCCATGATTTACTTTTTTGATTTTTCAATTAATTGAGATTTGTTTTATCTCCCTTTTTTTCTCTTTCTATTGAGTTTTGGTGTAAAATCCATTTTATATTATTATATTTCATCTGTACAATTTTAATGAAAATTGAAATAGTCTAAAGTAAGATTAATATAAAATTTTGAAAAATATTTTTTTATGTTTTATTGTCTTGAAATATGTACATGTATTCTATAAAATTATTATCCAATTCTGTTAAAATTCATTAATAATAATTAAATTTAAAATTAATATTAAAATAAAGTTTGAAGTTTGAATTAAATAAATTAAAATTTTTTTTTATTTAAAGAGAAATTGAATAACAAAAAAAAATAAAAATAAATAATTAAATAATTTTATTAAATTATATGAATTTAAAACTTAAACAATTATTGGTAATAGGTAGGGTGACCATATTTCGAAAACACCAAACCGGGACATTTTCCTTTTTTACCGACCGACGATAGTAAGGGAGGTATTGTTTTCACACCAAATTTCACATGTGGAGATTTTTACATATCTCCACGAATCATGCATTTTCTAAAAAGAAAAAAGTATTTTTAGCATGATGTCTGTCCGTCCGTCTGTCCGTCCGTCCGTATAGATGTGTACAGCCTGAACGGCTCAACCAATTTTGATGAAATTTGGTATATTTACTTAATGCATCAGTGGGATGAATTGATCAACTTTTGGTGTATATCCGGAAACCGGAAGTGGTAGTATTAGCGATCGACGATAGGAAGGGAAGGGTTATTTTCACACCAAATTTCACATGAGGAGATTTTTTTATATATCACCACGAATCGTACACTTTGTATTGGTTTTATCCTCTGGAAAATCATATTTATTAGTTTTTTCTTGATTTAAAATTATATGACGTCATCCAGCCATTCATGACGTCACAGCCTGGTCTTACATATATATTATAAATAAAATAAAATTAAAAATATTTATGTTATATTCATATCTGTTTTTTATTACAATAATAGATATATTAAAATTATTTGAAATTGTTTCTGTAGCTGAAAATTAATTTACTTCAAAACGTCGGTCGGTTCGGACCTGGCCACAGGTCAACTTATTTAGAAGCAAATTGAAAAATTTTTGAAAAAAAGTACGAAATGTCCTAAATGTTTAAAAAACGGGACAATAGGCTGCACCGAAGACATTTTTCGGGACGCCGGGACAGAGCACCTAAAAACGGGACGTTTGGTCACCCAAGTAATAGGGTACATGACACCTCTCGGATTTTTATGAAACTTCGCCAGTTGATTCCTTGATTAATTCTAAGAAACTTTTTCCTTAGACAAAATAGCGGGGAAACTTCTAGTTTTCGAGATAAATAAAATTTTTTTAAGTTTAACAGATTAGGTGATTACGAACGTCGAAATTTTTTTGCAGCCATTAAGTAATGTTTTATTGATTAATTCACTAGTTATTCACTAATTTTCCGTTTGGATATAAGAAAATTCTTTATTTAATTAATTTTTAAATTTTTTTTATATCCAAACCGAACCAAAAAAAAAAAAGAGAAAATTAGTGGTGCCCTCTGCTGGTCAAATGGATAAAACATGGTAGTTAAATAGTATATCAATGGATTTATATCCAAACTTTAATCTTTTTTTATTTCGAAAACTAGAAGTCTCTCCGCTATATTGCCTAAGGAAAAAGTTTCTTAGAATTAATCACTGAATCAATTGCTGAAGTTTCATCAAAATCCGAGAGGTGACATGTATCCATAACTATTACCAATAATTGTTTATTATTAATTGATAATTTTAATCTTAAAGTTATTTTTGCATTATATGCAGAAATTTTCTTATTTTCTTTGGCACAAACATTAAAACGTAATTGGAATGGTTCATCTCATTTTATTTAGATTAATTAATTAACCTTTTTCTAAATATCATTCGAAAAATTAAAAAAAAAATCATTATTTTTTTTAGAGTAAAATACACAAATGGAAAAGAACTTATTATTAAAAATAAAAAAATATATTTTAAAAATAGAGAAGTCTGCTATCTCTCTCCAATATAACGCAATATATTGCAAAATCTATTTTATTGAAATTTATTTATTTTTCATTTATGTTCGACATAATGCTAATATCTATGTCTGTTTATTTTCATATTGAAAGGAAAACGTACCGTATGCGTGGTGTTGTTATTGGGCGGTCGTTTTGCCTGGCGCCTTGGGGGCCTTGAGGTGGTGCTGTTGCTTCCCGGGGATGCCTCCGTCGTCGACGTCGCCCACGAGAACGCCACAAGCGCCAGGAACAGAAGAGACCAAGCAGAGCCGCCCCCTGCCCAAGGCATTCTGCAAAAAAAAATACCAACCCATAAGATAATAAAAAAAGAAGTGGGAGGAAAAAAAACAAAGTCAAAAATGTAATTTTCTCTCATTTGATATCTTTTCTCGTCGCTTGTAATTCTCATTTTTAACAATAGCTAGAGATAAATCTAGTTATTTTTATACGAAAAAGAAATAGGGGAGACAAAAAAAAAATAGCATCAAGAGATAAATACACAATGCTTTTTAACAAAGCGATGATAGAACAATAAGGAATGTCAATTCTCCATTAGATAAACGATATTAAATAAAAATCGAATTAAAAGAACATAAAAGATAGATTTATATATAAAAAAACATATTCAAGAATGAATATTTTTTCTATTTTTTACAATAATAGATATATTTTTATACATTTTTACCGACCGACGATAGTAAGGGAGGTATTGTTTTCACACCAAATTTCACATGTGGAGATTTTTACATATCTCCACGAATCATGCATTTTCTTAACAGAAAAAAGTATTTTTAGCATGATGTCTGTCCGTCCGTCTGTCCGTCTGTCCGTCCGTCTGTCCGTCCGTCTGTCCGTCTGTCCGTCCGTCTGTCCGTCTGTCCGTCCGTATAGATGTGTACAGCCTGAACGGCTTAACGGATTTTGATGAAATTTGGTATATTTACTTAATGCATCAGTGGGATGAATTGATCAACTTTTGGTGCAAATCCGGAAACCGGAAGTGGTAGTATTAGCGATCGACGATAAGAAGGGAAGGGTTATTTTCGCACCAAATTTCACATAAGGAGATTTTTTTACATGTCACCACGAATGTATTGGTTTTATCCTCGGCAAAAATCATCTTCATTATGCTTTTCTTAATTTAAAATTATATGACGTCACAGCCTCGGGTAACGCCGGCAACGCCGGCTACTTCAGCTATATATTATAAATAAAATAAAATTAAAAATATTTATGTTATATCCATATCTGTTTTTTATTACATTAATAGATATATTAAAATTATTTGAAATTGTTTCTGTAGCTGGAAATTAATTTATTTCAAACCGTCGGTCGGTTCGGACCTGGCCACAGGTCAACTTATTTAAAATTATAACGTTTTTATCAACTTCACTCCCTGTCTATCTGTTCATGATGACAAATTGAAATCGATTTTTCATCAACTTTAAATTGAGATAGTCTTCTGAAAATTTTTATAGATATTTCAATGGATCTCTAGAAGGTATGAAAGAAATATAATTGAATCATAACTAATTAATTGTAATGTAATTAGCGATTAATGGCTTAAATATTTGAATTTTCTTTTCATCTGACGTATAAATAATTTGAAAATAATTCAAAATTATTTATAACATTAAAAGAGGAATTTTTAATTAATATAATAATTATAATAAATATATTGTCAAAACATTATTTCAATAATAACATTTATTTAATATAATTATAATATTTTTTAGAATATTAAGATTTTATTTTTGTTTTATTCTATTTGCAAATTCTCGTATAACATCATCTTTATCTACGGCCTGACCAAGAAAAACGATGTTTTACAATTTTTACCGGCCGACGATAGTAAGGGAGGTATTGTTTTCACACAAATTTCACATGTGGAGATTTTTACATATCTCCACGAATCATGCATTTTCTTAACAGAAAAAAGTATTTTTAGCATGTCTGTCCGTCCGTCCGTCCGTCCGTCTGTCCGTATAGATTTGTACAGCCTGAACGGCTCAACCGATTTTGATGAAATTTGGTATATTTACTTAATGCATCAGTGGGATGAATTGATCAACTTTTGGTGCAAATCCGGAAACCAGAAGTGGTAGTATTAGCAATCGACGATAGGAAGGGAAGGGTTATTTTCACACCAAAGGAGATTTTTTTATATATCACCACAAATCATGCACTTTGTATTGGTTTTATCCTCGTTTATTAGTTTTTTCTTAATTTAAAATTATATGACGACATCTAGCCATTCATGACGTCACAGCCTGGTCTTGCATATATATTATAAATAAAATAAAATTAAAAATGTTTATATTTATTATTTATGTATCCATATCTGTTTTTTATTACATTAATAGATATATTAAAATTATTTGAAATTGTTTCTGTAGCTGGAAATTAATTTACTTCAAACCGTCGGTCGGTTCGGACCTGGCCACTGGTCAACTTATTTTTTTTTGCTATATTTTTCAACATAACTCCATCAACACTGATACATTTCTCATAACGGTGTTCTAATTAATTTAATAAATTTAATTAATTAATGAATTACAGCGCCAAATTGTAGGTAGAAATTGTTTTCCGAAGCAGTTTTTGATCTAACGTTAGCAAAAGCGGCACCCACTTTGCACACAGCTTTCCATATTCAAATGGTTGTGCAAAATATTTCGCACACGTTCAGCTAACATTGTACAGGTCTCAGCTATCTTGAATGTTGAAACATAAAGCAAAAGAAAAATTTAAAAACATCGTTTTTCTTAGTTAGTCCGAAAACATTTCACCCCACCCTAGTATTTCTCATCTTAAATTCTTTTCTATAAATAATTTGATTTTATCGAATTAGAATCGCACTAAAAAGAATAAAATTATATAAATATAAAAAAAAATTATAAAATAACGGTTTTTTCATGGACTAAAAAGAATAAAATATATTTTCTATAAGCCTAACAGTTTATAGATGAATTACTTCATATACGACGAAAAACGTTGGGTGCATTTGGTTTTATTTATTTATATGAAACATCATTTTTTTTATTAAATAATTTATTTTTTAGTAGATGTAAGTGATGAAAGATAATTTTAATCTCTTCTTCCCAAAGACTAATTTTATTAAAATGATAGTAAAATACCTTTAAAGTAAAAATATTATAACTTATTGTAATTAATAACTTAAAGGAAAAAAAGAAATTTTATTTTCCCAACCCTTTTTCTTTCTTCTTTAAACCAAACAGCTATCATTTTGCATCTAACTAAATATAAAGTTAATCTAAAATTTGTTTTCTTCTAGGAACTACTTCCAACCTAAATTATAGATTGAAGAAAAAGATATGATGTGAAAAAGAAAGAAATTGAGAGAACACTTTTCAAATCAAAGGATAAAAAAACCTTTTCTGTTTTAAAGAGGATCTATCATCGAAGATAAAATATTTAGAGTGAGTGTTCTTTCATCATTTCACAGATATTGAAATGAAACATTTATAGCGAGAGGATTGATTGATAGGCGATTTTTTAAAGTGATTTTTTTTTATTGAAAACACAAATCATACATTTGATCTTTTTTTTAATCAATTATCAGTAAATTCATGAATGGTTCTTGACATTTTTTTTAGAAAATATGACAAAAATGAAATGAAAAATAAATAATCGAATTTTTTTTTATTTATAAAATTTTCCTCTAATTTTAATGAAAGATACTACTAAAATTATTTTCTTTTTTTTTAAATATAAGATATTTATTGACAAATAATTCTGCTTTAATCAACAGTTATAGTTCGAAATACACTCTTAAAATTTTTTTTAAAGATTAAGTAAAAGTAGTAGTGTAGGTTGCCTCCTGTGTCATATGCCATCTTACGACATTGAATTTTAAATAAAATATCATTTTACCCCAAACCATAAAATTTATAGGATATTTAATATTGAATTTAGATATAAATTTCAGGATATTAATCTGTTAGAAAACAACAAATTTACTGAAATTACTGAATAATGTGAAATTGTTAATTCATCAAAATCATATTTGATGTTAATTATTATACAAGGTTTGTTCAAAAGAAAAGATGAATTTTGAATTTTCCCGGGCTGTGTACATTCGATTATTGAATTTATTGTTATGTTGGTACACATATGCATCTTATAATGTTAAATTATCAGCCATTTTGCATTAGTAGTTTGTTTTTGACAACTGCAAAAGTTAGTCGCGTTTTTGTGTGTTCTTCGATTTTTTTACTTAAAAAAAAATGGATCAAAGAATTTGTATTAAATTTTGGTTTAAAAATGGAATAAAGTGCTCCAACGCACTTAAAATGTTGTATGTTGCATACGACGAGTCTACTTTGTCTCAAAAAAATAAACAAGCACGCCAAATGTGAATCACTATTATTCAATTTCAATGGCGTGGTGCATCATGAGGTCTTGCCTACAGGTCATGTTAATAAGGAATACTTCAAGGAAGTTATGCAACATTTGCGTGAAGCAATACGACTCAAACGATCCGAATTGTGGAAAAACAAATCAAATGCACAAGCTCACCATCATTACTTGTTCGTGATTTTTTGGTTAAAAACAACACCTTAAGCATGCCTCAACCACCATATTGACCAGATTTGTCTCCCTGCGACTATTTTCTATTCCAAAAACTGAAGATAAACGTTTTGCCACAATTGATGAGATAAAGACGGAATCGAAGAACGAGCTGATGGCAATACCGAAAATCGCTTTTCAGAAGTGCTTCGACGATTGGAAGAAGCTCTGGCACACATAAGTGTATTATATCTGAGGGGAATTACTTTGAAGGGGAGAAAACGGATATTGATGAATAAATCAAATAAATACTTTTTGAAATAATTCAAAATTCATCTTTTCTTTTGAACAAACCTCGATTGCATAAATACCCAAATTTCCAACAATTTATAAATGATAAATTAAAATATCTTTATTTATATAGATTAATCATGTCTGGATTTTATTTTATTTTAATCAAATATAAATTTAAATTACAAATTTACTAAATCATTTTTTCATCATTTAATCATTGATTTAAAAAAAAAATTAATAAAAAATCATTAAAGTTTCAATATTATTTTGTTTGAAATATATTAACAAAAATGATCGTTTTTGAAGGTGTTGTTAACTAAATATTATTCAAGTATAACATTTTTTTTCTTTCCAATTCGTGTTTTTATTTGATAAATATTCCATATCCTGAGAACTTGACAAGCTATTTAAATATGATTAAAAAGAGAAAGACAAAAAAATATACTTGTCATTGTTTTTCTTTTTTATCTTTAAATAAATCGATTTATTTTTTTGTTTTCTTTTATTTTTTTTGTAGAAAAAAGTTCTCCCGGAGATGTTTAATATTCTGATCCAGGTTTAATACTCCTGTCATCCGATCTACAATTTGCTTATTTAAACGGTGACGTTAGCAGACTATAAGGGATCTATAAATGATGTAGGCAGTTCTAAACTGCTCCATTCCACCCTCTGCTTCAAACCAATCTCTTCCACTTCCACTTTACCTCCTTCTTCATCATACCACTCTTTAAAAGACGCAGGTTGTTTTGAATAATTTATTTACCCCTTCCCCAATGTTGGTGTTATAATCTAGTTGCTGATTCCACCAACCGACTACCGAATGCCTATGAATCAGGACTCAAGTGAAAGTCATAAATCTCTAATAAATAAATTAATAAATAAACAGGGAAATATATATAAATATAAATAGACCTATAGATTTAAATAATTAATACATTTGTATTGCTGATCATATTAAACATTTATTTATTTTCATTTCAGGTCTATAAAAGAATAATGAAGGTAATTTTGTTTTTATCAGAGTGATGTCTTTAAGTTGCCTCTCCCGAGATCTAACATTACCCTTAACCGCGCGCGAAAAATTATTTTACATTTTGATAATTGACATTTCAGAGATCATTTACTACTTTATTGTGTTTCGACCTATTGAGTAGTTTTTTTGGCATCGTATTAAGTATGGAAAATTAAACTGAGCATTTTCGTCATATTTTACTTTTTTATTAGGGGTAAGAGTAAAAATGCAGTATAAGCGAGAAATAAATTATGTGCCGTTTACGGACAGGATGTTTTGAGTCAGAATGTTTTTCGAAATTTCGTTCTGGTAATTTCGATCTGTAAGATGCACTACTTTCAGGTCGGCCAATTGAAACTGATGGCGACAAGATAAAGGCACAGGTGGATGCAAATAGTCATATAACAACACAAGAAATTGCTGACATGTTAAATTTATCGAATTCGGCCATTCAAGATCTTTTGAAACGTCTTGGATTTGTTACAAAGCTCAATATTTGGGTTCCACACCATTTAAACGAAAATGACTTCATTCGACGCATTACCATCTGCTACCATTCACTGTTATAACGTGAAAACAAAAAATGATCCATATTTGAAGCGAATAATTACTGGGGATGAGAAATGGATAGTTTATAACAATGTTAACCGTAAAAGATCATGGTCAAGGCAAGATGAACTTGCTCATTCGAGATCAAAGGCAGATATTCATCTAAAGAAATATTCTTTCTTTATAGTGGGATTGGAAGGGTGTCGTAATTTTCGAGCTGCTACCAAGCAACCATGTGATTAATTCACTGTATGCTGGATGAATTGGATGTTGCCATCAAGAAGAAACGGCCAGAATTGGCGAAAAGAAAAGGTGTCGTCTTTCATAACGACAATCCAGACCCCATACAAGTTTGATCACTCGCCAGAAAATGTTACAGGTTAGATAAGATGTGTTACCACATCCACCATATCCTCCCGATCTGGCACGATCAGATTATCATTTGTTTTGGTCATTACAAAATTCTTTAACTGATATAAACTTCGATTCAAATAAAGGCGTTAAAATCATTTGCTTTAGTTTTTTGCTAACAGACTTTTATGACCGTGGAATTTTAAAATAACCAAAAAGATGACAAAAGGTAGTGGAACGAAATGGTCAATACATAATTGATTAAAATTTATTTAAAATATGAAAAAATCGTCTTTCATTTTCCTTAAAAAACGAATTACTTTCCGAACGACCCATTAGAAGAATAGGTTACTAATTTCTTTTATTTTCTAGAAGAAAGAAACTTCATTTTGTATAGAAAATATTTTTCATATTTATTTCTAATTACATTTTTATTTTAACCATATATAACAAATCTACTTAATTGTTTTGTATATGATAAATAAAATAGAATATATAATGTTATTTAAAGAAATACTCGAGCAACCCGGATATTCAACAGGTTAGTTTTCTTTGTTTGCTTGGCCCTCAAGTGTCACTTAGGGAATTCGTCTGAATAGTATAAGGCAAGATCATCCAAGCTGGCAATGACTTACAAGGGAATGAATTAAAGCCCATTTGCCCATGTGCATGACCTCAAAATTAGTTTTAAAGGTCCATCAAGTGGATTCCCAAGATATATATTATTAGATCCCGATGGAATGGGAATCATTAGGACTTGGCGAACATTATCTAACTTGTAGAACATACACTGACGGATAGAGTGTCAAGGGATAATGATTTTCAACCGGATTTATATACACTTAAAATGATTAATGAGAATAATTAATGTTTGTATATTAATATATACTTATTTAGATCATAATGATGTACTGCTAATATTCTAAAATTAAATAAATATTTATTATTAGTTAAAATTAAATAAATGAGAGTATATTTTCAATTAATATTAATATTAATATTAAAAGAATAATTATTGCTTTAAAATTTTTTAGAAAAATTTAAATTAAATAAAACACTTGAAATCAAATTGAATGAATGAAGGAATTTTATTGGATTTTATGTATCTTATCTTTAAAAATTCATAAAGTTAAACAAGAATTAGCTGGAGTGTCTCCACTCGACTATCTCGCAATTTGAATTGGATTAAATAACATAATATATTATATTTAAATTAAATTTAATTAATTATAAATTATAAATTAAAATAAGTAAATAATATTTATTAAACCAGCGCATATTTGGCTCTTTGTTGATGGAACCACGTCACGTGTTGGGGCGTGAGATTTGCAGTGTTAAAAAATTAATTCTGGTACTTTCAGCGATTCAATCAAGCTGAAATTCTATATATAGCAGTTTTATACAATTATTAATCATGTGAAAAATTATCAAACATATATCTTTATTTTTACGGTCACTTTAGAAGAAAAAAAATCAAAACGTTGTAGGTAATGACCCTCTTGTACCAAATTTCATCATTGTAGGTCAAACCGTTTTTACGTACATACATACACACATACAGACCTTTTTCTCAACCTTAATGAAAATGATTCAGGGACCTTCAAAACGTATAAAAATATCAAAATCTCAACATCGAAAATTTTCGTGATCGCAATACTATCTCTGGCGAGATAGTAAAAGATTTGAGAAAAATGTCTTTGAGTGTGTGTGTGTGTGTGTGTGTATCTAGAAAAGTTTACGGCAAAACGGTTTGAGCTAAAATAATGAAAATTGGTACACGAACATTATTCAAATTCGTAGTTTTCTATCAGCATCTGAGAAATGATATTCATTTGGAAGAGGACCATTACCTACCATGTTTTCATTTTTTTCCTCTAAACTGCCGGAGAAATAAAGATATATGTTTAATAGATTTTCACATAGTTGTAAAAAATTGTATAAAAATTATAGATTATTGTCTATTCAGGATAAAAATACTGAATTATTAGACTTAAATAATATTCTGTAATTCTTTTAGAGTATTATTTATAGATAACTTGATAATTTTTAAATATTGACTTTTCAAAATAAATCTTTTTTTTTAAATATATATATTTTACTTGTTTGATTAAAATGCGCATTTTATAATACTAAACGAGAGAGAGAGAGAATAAGGTAATTTTTGTTATAAAATAAACAAAATAAAAAGAAGAGAGTAATAGAAATGCAATTCTAAAAGTTTTTATAAATCTTGAATTAAAACCATTCTCTCATTTTTAAAAAGTAATTATTTTATTTTTAAATTTAAATGGTAATTATATTGTTTTCTGTTTTAAATGAATATTTAATTGTATTATGAATAAACATTTGAATAAATAAATTAATCATTTTTTTTTTAAATATTTAAAAATATATATCATATACTCTTATTATTTAAATTTATTTTTCCAATAAAATTATTCAAAAGATACAATTTAATGAATAAATAAATAATTTCAATTGCTTTATAAAGAAATATTTTATTTAAATCCATTTTTCATATCACATACTTTTTGTTTTTGTAACTAATTTAAAACATTTATATTTGATTTAAAATATAGTTTTAATTTAAGTATATATAATAAAAATCAAAATATTTTTCAGGTAATGATATGAAACAATATTGTATTTTATTCTTTCTAACAAATGGCCACAAGCAAATGAGAAGTATTAATGTCTGAGTACTAATAATTAAAAATAGATTATACCAAAAAAAAAAATATAATTTAGATAAATAAAAATTATTTATTTATTATTTATAATTTATTTGTTCCAATCGTTCCAAAATAGTAAATTTTCTTTCTCTTTAAATTACTTGGATTACTTTTACAATCTAATCTACATATAAATTACAAAATTTATTTTAATTATATATTTATATTTATATATACGTATATAAAATAAAATACTCATATGTTTTTTAAAAAATGTAATATTTTTCTAATTAATTTAAACAATTAAAATCTTAATAATATTTTTTAATTGATTCAAACATGCATATCTAACAGAAAAAAGTATTTTTAGCATGATGTCTGTCCGTCTGTCCATTGTGTGTCCGCAGAGACACGTATAGATTGAACGGCTAAACAGATTTTGATAAAATTTTATATATTTACTTTATGCATCAGTACCATGAATTCATCAACTTTTGGTGTATATCCGGAAACTGAAAGTGGTAGTTTACAAAGTATTAACACACTATGAGCGGGGCGGGTATTTGTACCCGTTGCGGGGACTGCCACTTATAAGCGGGGCGGGTATTTATACCCGTTGCCACTTATATGCGGGGCGGGTATTTATACCCGTTGCCACTTATATGTGGGATATATATTAGTTATCGTTTAAAATAAGTAATTTTTAAGTGACACAAGGGAAAATATATATTATATAAGTGGCAACGGGTATAAATACCCGCCCCGCTTATAAGTGGCAGTCCCCGCAACGGGTACAAATACCCGCCCCGCTCATAGTGTGTTAATTTTATATTCATTGTCCGAAATTTTTCACTTAAAATATATTAGTAATTAATAATTGAGTAATTAAACTAAAACTAAAAACCAAGATAATATAATTTAGTTGTTTTAATTCAAGTTTTAAAAATATTTATTTTTTATATTTTATATATTTATATAATTTTGTTTGGAAATTAATTTATTTCAAATCGTCGGTCGGTTCTGTACACAGCTCATTTTTTATTTTAATATTCAATCTTACTTTATGAACTTAAATTGGATATTAATTTTGTTTTTATTTAAAATTATATTTATAACTAATATTTTTCAGGAGAGACAATTTTATTGTGCTCAATAACTCAGATTAAATTTAAAAACAAAATAAAAAAAATCTAAATAATATAATTAATTATTATTTTAATTTAATAAACTTTTTTTTTTAATTTATCAATTTTATTCAGGGAATAGCATATTCAAATACCGAAGGAAAAATAAAACATTTGGTTTGATTTGATTTGATGCAAATCGATTTTTTTTTAAAAAAAAAAGCATTATCAATTTGAATGCCAACTAAGCAGCAGAATTCATATCAAGAGAGGACATGGACAATTAATGGCTGATCGAGTGATACAATTGCTATAGAATTTGCTGGATGTTTAATCGCTTCGAAAGACAGACAAAGAGTGGAATTAAACATGGGCAGCCAGGCGAAAGAAAGACAAGAGGCAATTGAAACCAGGCGAAAGGACAGAAACTTGTCCTAACCAACCAGTCGAATGAAGAGTCAGTCAGTCGGGAGCGACTAGTCGAGTTTTTGTCCTCATCCCCAATGAATGATCAGAAGAACCTTAAAACCACAAACTTTGACTCGAAATCGTTCCATCGAGACAACTAAGCATGAGCTTAGAAGGTAAGGTACAAGAGAAACAACTGTAGATATCCCCAACCCTAACAAAAAAAAAAATAAAATAAAGTAAACAAAAAATAAATAAATAAAAAGTAAGAAACATGACGGGAAAAATTGTACATTATTATCTACACAACAAAACAAGAAATAAATATAAATAAACTTATGTCTCCTAAGGTGATAAATATTTATTAATTTTATTACTTAGTTAATTTATTTATAGTTATTCTTTTTATAAACTTTATTTTAAGATTTCAAATATAACACTTGGTTTTATTTTTTCTAAAATTTGATTTTGCTAAAATTTTTCTATTCGATGGTTAAAGAGTTAAAATAAATCAATACTTTTTAAATTTTTAGTTAATAATTTATTTTACTCCTAATATATTTCTTAATATAAGGCATTTTTAATAATTTTAATAAATTTAATACAATTTTTTATATTTTTGTTTGGATAGATAGTAGGTAGAGTTTTTACAGTTAAAAAACATATGAAATTGACAAATTTAAATTAAATTTTTTAATCATATACAAAGATAATACATTTATTCCTCTTATTACATTAATACATTAAATTCTATATTTTTACTATCTCGCCAGAAAATTTTAACTTCGAGATTTTGATGTTTTTATAGGTTTTGAAGGACCCTGAGTCATTTTCACTAAGTTTGAGAAAAATGTCTGTGTGTATGTGTGTATCTGTGTATGTAGACAAGATTACGCAAAAACGGTTTGAGCTAAAATAATGAAATTTGATACATGGGCATTATTCAAAATTCGTAGTTTTCAATCAACTTTTGAGAAATTTAGCTCAAACGGAAGATGGTCATTACCTACCACGTTTCGATTTTTTTTTTCTCTAAAGTGACCGTAAAAATAAAGAGATATGTTTGATAGTTTTTTACATGATTAAAAATTGTATAAAACTGCTATATAAAACTTTAACTTGATTGATTCGCTGAAAGTACCGGAATTATAATTTTTTAACACTGCAAATTACGCGGCTGCACGTGATGTGGTGCCATCAACAAAGAGCCAAACACGCGCTGGTTTAATAAATATTATTTTTAATTTTAATTTATAATTTAATTAATTAAATTTAATTTAAATATAAAATATGTTAATTAATCCAATTCAAATTGCGAGATAGTCGAATGGAGACACTCCAGCTTATTATATTATAAATTGATAATGAATCATTGAATTCACTATTTATTTAAAAAATCTGGAGTGTCTCCAATCCACTCTCTCGCAAATTTGAATTGGATTAATTAACATATATTATATTTAAATTAAATTTAAATTAATAAATAATATTTATTAAACCAGCGCGTGTTTTCTTCTTTGTTTATGACACAACGTCACAGACAGACAAACAGACATTTTTCTCAACCTTCTCTGGTAAGAAGTTGAAGTAAAATGAATACTGATGAAATATTAGAGATTATTCGTATAGAAAGTGGCAAAGTGACTCTCAATGGAAACTATTCGGATATTGATTTCGAAATGTCAAATAGCAAATCCCAGGATCGCTCCATTAAATCGAGAAGTAGATTCAAAATTTTTTTTTCTTTGTTTCTCTTTTTTTTTGTTTTTTATTTTTGTTCGATTGAAATTGGATATTCACATAGTAAAGTGTATTTGGCATTTCCCCGATATTATCTGCCATTTGACAACGTCATTGCCCCTGGAAATATCGCCTCTTCAATCTATTGAAACATACAACCACCATCCTAAACTCTTCTCTCCCCTATTTAGAAAAACTAATCGAGATTTGATTTTGAAAATTAATTATGTCACTTTAATTTAACTATATATAATTCTTTTTTATTTATTTAATTTTTTCTTTTTTTAAAAACTCTCTAAAAATAAGTTGACCTGTGACCAGGTCCGAACCGACCGACGGTTTGAAATAAATTAATTTCCAGCTACAGAAACAATTTCAAATAATTTTAATATATCTATTAATGTAATAAAAAACAGATATGGATAGAACATAAATATTTTTAATTTTATTTTATTTATAATATATAGCTGAAGTAGCCGGCGTTGCCCGGCGTTACCCGAAGCTGTGACGTCATGAAGGGCTGGGTGACGTCATATAATTTTAAATTAAGAAAAACATAATGAAGATGATTTTTCCCGAGAATAAAACCAATACAAAGTGCATGATTCATGGTGATATATAAAAAAATCTCATCATGTGAAATTTGGTGTGAAAATAACCCTTCCCTTACTATCGTCGGTCGGTAATAATTTTCTTTTTACTATCTCGCAAAGAGATAGTATTGCGATCACGAAAATTTTCGATGTCGAGATTTTGATGTTTTTATATGTTTAGAAGGTCCTTGAGTCATTTTCACTAAGGCTGAGAAAAATGTATTGTGTGTGTGTGTGTGTGTGTGTGTGTGTGTGTGTGTGTGTGTGTGTGTGTGTGTGTGTGTGTGTGTGTGTGTGTGTAGACAATATTACTCAAAAACGGTTTGAGTTAGAATAATGAAATTTGTTTTATGGGCATTATTCAAAATACGTAGTTTTCTACCAACTTTTGAGAAATGTAGGTCCTCCGGAAGAGGGTCATTACCTATCACGTTTTGATTTTGTTTCCACTAAAGTGACTGTAAAAATAAAGATATATGTTTGATAGTTTTTCACATGATTAAAAATTGTATAAAACTGCTATATATAGAATTTCACCTAGATTGAATCGCTGAAAGTACCAGAATTAATTTTTTAACACTGCAAATCTCACGCCCCAACACGTGACGTGGTTCCATCAACAAAGAGCCAAATATGCGCTGGTTTAATAAATATTATTTATTTATTTTAATTTATAATATAGAATTTCAGCTTGATTGAATTGCTGAAAGTACCGGAATTAATTTTTTAAATTTTTTGACACGTTGATTGCCAATCACGTGCCAGCACGTGACGTGGTGTCATCAACAAAGAACAAAAAACGCGCTGGTTTAATAAATATTATTTATTAATTTTAATTTATAATTTAAATTATTAATTAAATTTGATTTAAATATAATATATGTGTTAATTAATTCAATTCAAATTTGCGAGATAGTCGAGTGATGACACTCCAGCTTTTTTATTTTTACTTGACTTTAACTTTATAATAAAAATAAAATATTACATCCTTAATGTGAAGTAGATTTTTTAATGTATTTGAGTAAATTATTGTAATTAGATTAATTGTGATGATTTATATATTATATTATGTAGGTAAATTAATTATGACGTAATTTATATTCCTCTATAAATTGGGTATAATAGAGATAAATGCTTTTATTAAATTAAGGATTACTAATTTATTAATTAATTTTCTATTAGTAAAATAACTATTTTATTTATATCTTATAAATTTAATTAATATTGTATACGTATGCTACTGGGGTGTTATCATTTTATATCTTTTACTACTAATTTTTGTATATTTTTATTTATTTACCTGAATAATAATTTATACTGCAATATTTTATGTACCTTTTTAAGATTATTTAATTAATAGAACTCTCTTAAAGTAAAATTTTTTAAAGCATTTTTTTTTTTTGTGTAATGGGTATATATAAAATATTTTCTAGATACTCTATACTAGTATTTATTATTTGCATAATAATTAATAAAGGTAGGTTTGACTTTGTACGTAGACTTACAAGAATTGATGTTGATTTTTATGACGTCATTCTTTATGTAGAAATCTAATTTTAACGAACAATTCATCTTGAACTTGGATGAGGTTTTCCCCTTCACTTTCATCGATCTGACTTCCAACTTTATTTATTCCAACCCTCTTGTCCTTTCCACCTTCCATTCATCCATCTATCACTGTGTTCTGATATACATTATCTAACTCGTTATAATCTCTCATAATGAAATTTATATTAATTAAAGAAAATTTGAATTTTCTAATGAATGATAAACGAATTAAAGATTCAAATGCTACAAAAAGGGCTATATTTCACTTTTATTGTATTCAGTTTAATTTTAATTAAAAGAGATCGATCCAAAAACAAAAAAAAAAGGTTGAAAAGTTAAACTGAATCATTTCATTAAAAAAAAGACATTCCAAATTCAAATATTTGTCAATGAACAAATTGTAATCATATGTTATTTTTAAAAAGTAAAATTTATAATTATTTGTATTTATTATGTATATACACATAATTTAAATTTTTTATTTAAAAACAAAAAAATAATCTATTTCTTGATTATATTTTAAAAGGTTAAAAACAATATAAGGTCCGATTTTCATGAACCATGGATATTTTTTGATCTGCCGAGAAATGAATGAATGTTACCAAACCGTTGGCTCCCTTAAGCCCAATTTACACGGGCTTAGTACTTGCCATAAGTTCAGGGGTGGGCAAATACTTTTAAGCGCGGTATATATATATATTATATATATATATATATATATTATAATTGTATATATATATATATATATAATGAAATTTTCAAAATTTGCTCTCCCCTGAACTAATGGCAAGTACTAATTCCGTGTAAATTGGGCTTTAAGGTATTTTAGAAACCAACAAGCAAAATATCAAGGAAGGATTTACGATTTATTCCGATTTTTGGAAAAGTTAAAACTCCTCAAAAAATTAAAATATAAATTAACGATATAAAACGTTTTTGACTTTCTCATAATAAAGTATATAATAAATTAACTCTATTAAAAGAATGTTTATGTTTGTACTTTATTAACTTAAATCTTCATATTTGCTCATTTTTTTGTCTTCATCCAACTAAAAATTTTTTTTTCAAATTTATAAAAATAATAAAATTCTCATATTAAATATAGATATTTATTTAATAATTAAATTGATCGGTATTAAAAAATAATGAGCTGTGGCACATAACCGACAGACGATTTAAAAATAATTAAAATCAACATTATATATAATAATATATAGGGTGACCCAGCCAGTAGTTGAACAAATAAAGCCAGTTTACCACGGATCCTGTTGTAAGTTCTATACTAAAAGCCGTAAAACTAAGCTAATGGATTTTTAACAAAGCTTTATTATTGTAGTTATTAAAAAAAAATATTAAACAGTGCTTAACTGAAAACTAAAAAGCAAAAAAAAATTCACAACATTTTTTATGATTTTATCCCAGTGGTTGAACAGACATGTCCAGTTTTTGAACGCTCAATATTCCAGTAATTGAACACCCGTTATTTCATAGTTTTTTTTTATTTTAAGTTTAGGTACACATCCAAAACGACTTAACAAATATCTCGGCCTATAGCTTGAGCACTCATAACACAATACAAGGCTGATTCACATTCCAAACATTGCTCAATGTTTAAATAATAATAATAATAATAATAACAATAATACATATATTTATTTATTTATTTATTTCAAACAAACACCAATCGGCAATATACACATAAGATACAAAATTAAAAATATTTTTAAAATTTTTTAAACTTTTGATACGAAATTGCTTTGGGAGTCGAGTCCCGTTACTGCATACAGATTCCTGGTTTTACTTTACTTTACTTTAGGCGAGTCCGTTTGTCTTGAAAGTGTTGCTTGGATTGCACTAACATTCAATGCTGAAGGTGAGGCATCAAAATTATGATTAATTTCGGGCTCTTTTTCAATACACTCAGACAAAAGGCCATTTGTCTGAGTTTCATTAAGACATTTGCTCCGAAGCCTTTTCCAAAACTGAAACAGTTCACGGGCCTCAATATTACCCTCTCACTCTTCCCCTGCACTTTTCTAAATTCTTCAGGCCTACCCTTGGGGAAGAGGGATTCAAGGTATAAGAGGGATTTAACATTCACAGTCTGGTGATCTTCGATGGCGGGCAACGTTCACCACTGTTCAATTACTGGAATTTGTGCATTTTAACAGTGCCATTAGTTGAACAGTCAGTTTAGAGCTCTAAAAAATAAAAAATAACTATACCTTAATATCATGCTTCAAAATGTAGTCCTTTAGCTTTAGTTTAAGACCAATTTGGTAAAAATATCTCTAAAAATGACTAGGATGCACGTGGATTACTTTTACTTACCGTATTTTCAGTAGACTAGTCGTGAATGCAAAAACAAGCATTTCATTTGAGAAAAAAATTAATATCTCTGAGTACTCAAGTCACGTGCAGCAGACGATAGGTGTTTCAGTTGTTACAACATAACAACTTAAAAATAAAATAAAATTTCACGTTCCAAGCATGTTTCCTCTTGAGATTTTGGCGGATTTTTGGTAATTTGTTCAACTACTGGAAGGGGTTCAACTACTGGCTGGGTCACCCTATGTATTTTTTATTTCACCAGTTTAATGTAATAAAAAATTTCCGGCAATGAATATAAAATTAATAATTTATAAACTACCACTTCTGGTTTCCGGATATACACCAAAAGTTGATGAATTGATGCTACTGATGCATCAATAGATCAAATTTTACCAAAATCAGTTGAGTCGTTCACACTCTCTCTACCCGTCTATACGGACACACAATAGACAGACGGACAGACTTCATGATAAAAAATACTTTTTTGTGTTAAGAAAATGCATGTTTCGTGCAGGTATGTAAAAATTTCCACATTTGAAATTTGGTGTGAAAACAATACCTTAAAAATAGTTCATAAAGAAGAAAATAAAATGAAATTAAATAATTATTCTATAATAAATAATTTATTTTTTTTTAAAGGGGATAAATAATGATTGATAAATTTCAAAACATGATAATTTCTTTCAATAATAAATGGTGAATTGAAATGAAAAAAAAATGTATTGCTAAAGGTGTAAGAATCGAATTTTGGAGAGATGAGAGAGGGAATTGGAATACATTGCAAAAGAAACCGACACAATTAACAAACAAAACTCGCTTGAAGGAATCACTGTATATTTTTATAACCAATAACTATTTAACATAAATTCCATTTAATTTACCTTGAAATTTTTGAGATAAAATAATAAATAATTGATAACTATATAGACATATGCAGAATAATATTAGCATATAAATTATTTATACTATCTATCTATATCTATATACATATATTTATCAATATAAATTTATATAGATAAATGTTAATATTTTCAAAATAAATCTAGATATTTAATTTATATTCAATTATGACAAATCTTTTGATATATTCAGAAATAAATATTGTTTTGAAATAATACTATCATAATATACTAGTAGGTATATATTTTTTAGGTTTAGTTTAATATTGAATTTTAATTTACAAATGTATATGTTAAATTCAGAGAACTATCTCTATTTGATCTATAAATTATTCTTGAATTTTAAGGGAAATAATTTTCTTCTAAATTTTATTATTATTATTACCATAATGATATGTATACTCGTACATTTTAGAAAATTTGTACCTTGAAAGCTTTTGCTCGTTGTTATGAGATTTTATTTCAATTAAATATAATGATCGCCAAATGCTACAGTTAATGTTTTAAGTGCGTTGGAGCACTTTATTCCATTTTTAACGCAAAATTTAATTCTTTAAAACATCGAAGAAGACTCAAAAATGTGACTAACTTTTTCAGTTGTCAAAAACAAACTACTAATCCAAAATGGCTGATAATGTCAACATATGAGAAACATGTGTACCAACATAACAAAAAAATTCAATAATTGAATGTACACAACCCGCGGAAATCAAAATTCACCTTTTCTTTTAAACAGACCTCGTATACTTTATTCGCCAATGAAAAATACAATATAATAAGTTTACTCTTCAACCAAATGACTCAAAAATGAATTAAAATCTCACAGGACTTTGCTCGTTGTTATGATATTTTCTTCATCTCAATTGAATATTCTTTGACATTTTAAATATTATGATTTAATTAAAATTTAACTTTTTCTCTTGGTTATAAGTATAAATTTAGATAATATTTACATTTAAAAATTTTTATTAGAATGTTATTGAGAGTTAAGCCTCAGGTAATGCCTAATTAGCAACAAGCAGCAACTGTCCCTACTCTCTATCCTCAAAGAATATTATATCCCAAACAAATGTCTTCACCATAAAAGCACCAACTTATTTTTAATTATTTTATTCTTCTTTATAATATTAAAAAACATATGAATTAAAATATAGAGAAAATAATTCCAACTAATTTAAAAAAAAAAATGAAACATTTATTTTATTTAAATTTATTAATTTTATTAATTTAGGATGGAAAAAATTTTGGGCGCTAAAATTCATTTTAAAAAATAAAGAAATAGAAATAACATCTAAAATAAAAGTGTTCAAAAAATGCATAATACCAACACTAATTTATGGCTCCCAAACATGGGCCCTGACAAAAAAATTAGGACATAAATTGGAAGTAACACAAAGGTCCATGTTGAGAGCAATAATGAGTATAAAGAGGTCCGATAGGATAAGGGTTAAAGATATCTATAAGAAGGCCGGGGTGAGCAATATCGGCGTAACCATTAGAACCCTAAAGTGGAGATGGGCCGGACACATAACAAGAGCGGAGGCTGGAAGATGGACCAAGACAGTGACGGAGTGGTGCCCCATAGACCAAAAAAGAAGAAAAGGAAGACAGAAGAAAAGATGGGAAGACGACATAACAATGGTGGCTGGAAGGGACTGGTGCCGAGTTGCTAGACAAAGGAATGAATGGAAAAGACTGGAGGGGGTCTATGCCCGAAAGGGCCAAGTTATATAAGTACTTATATTTGGGAGAGGCCTATGCCCAAACGGGCCTGGTACTTAGTGAAATAATTATAAAAAAAAAAAAAAAAAAAAAAAATTGTAAATATCTTCTTTTGTACACTTAAAAGTTACCTATTTTTTTATAAATATTCTGTACCATTAAAGGCTAAATAAATAAAAATAAATAAATAAAGTATAGGAAAATGTTTTTTATTATATATGAAAGAGTAACTAAAATACTATTTTTCTACATAATCGCCAAAAATGTTGAGACATTTCGTAGCGATGAACGAGCTTCGAAATTCCTTCCTCATAGAAATCCGCCGCCTGAGTGTTGAGCCAGTCAGTCACGGCTGCGTTGTAAGCCAGGTCTTCATCTATGGAAACAAGTGGAAATCACTTGGTATGATGAGGAAAAACCTCCCACTTGAAGGTCTGAAGGAGATTCTGTGTGACATTTGCCGTGTGAGGTCGCGCATTGTCGTGCAAAAACAACACTTTTGAGCTGAGCTTGTTTTGATTTGCCTTTCTTAGGTTTCGCAATGTTTGGTAATACCTATCAGAGTTTATTCCAGTGACTGACTAGCTCAACATTCAGGCGGCGGATTTCTATGAGGAAGGAATTTCGAAGCTCGTTCATCGCTATACGATAAATGACTCAACTTTTTTGGCGATTATTCAGAAAAATAGTATTTTACGCGTAGTTGCTCTTTCAAATGTATATAATAAAAAACATTTTCCTGTAAGTATTAGTTTTGTCTTAATTCCAAAACGTAACCTACTTTGTGAATTGCCCTCGTACTATTATCGAGGATCACAAATTATATTACTTGATTAATTCTCTAATAAAACGGTTTAATCATAATTTTTACCGACCGACGATAGTAAGGGAGGTATTGTTTTCACACCAAATTTCACATGTGGAGATTTTTACATATCTCCACGAATCATGCATTTTCTAAACAGAAAAAAGTATTTTTAGCATGATGTCTGTCCGTCCGTCTGTCCGTCTGTCCGTCTGTCCGTCCGTCCGTATAGATGTGTACAGCCTGAACGGCTCAACCGATTTTGATGAAATTTGGTATATTTACTTAATGCATCAGTGGGATGAATTGATCAACTTTTGGTGCAATTCCGGAAACCGGAAGTGGTAGTATTAGCGATCGACGATAGGAAGGAAAGGGTTATTTTCACACCAAAGGAGATTTTTTTATATATCACCACAAATCATGCACTTTGTATTGGTTTTATCCTCGAGAAAAATCATATTTATTAGTTTTTTCTTGATTTAAAATTATATGACGTCATCCAGCCATTCATGACGTCACAGCCTGGTCTTGCATATATATTATAAATAAAATAAAATTAAAAATGTTTATATTTATTATTTATGTATGCCTATCTGTTTTTTATTACATTAATAGATATATGAAAATTATTTGAAATTGTTTCTGTAGCTGGAAATTAATTTATTTCAAACCGTCGGTCGGTTCGGACCTGGCCACAGGTCAACTTATTTATTTTATTCATTATTGTTCATTAATTATTAGCCTATTATAGTAATTATAAATCTATTATTAAAAAATAAAATATATTTTAAAATAAATTATAAAAACAAGATAAGGAAAAAATTCGCGATTATCAAAATTTTGACTATCGCGAAGTTTAATAAAAATGTCAGTTATAATATTTACGATCATAATGCCGACGACTTAAAACTAGAAATAAACATGAAATATTTGATAATAATTTTAAATTTAACATAAAAAATTTATAATTAAATAACCTTGCAATTAAGTAAAAAGACTAATTTAATATATTTTTTGGCAAAATAGAAAAATACATAAATTTAAGTTATCTCCTAAAATATTGTTATTTTATCTTAATTATAATTGTTTTTTGAAATGAATAAATACGCAATTTATAATTAAATAACCTTGCAATTAAGTAAAAAGACTAATTTAATATATTTTTTGAAAAAATAGAAAAATACATAAATTTAAGTTATCTCCTAAAATATTGTTATTTTATCTTAATTATAATTGTTTTTTGAAATGAATAAATACGCAATTCATTTCGTTTTTGGATTTAGTTTAGAGTAAAAATTCGTGTGTACAGATATATCCTTCTTAATATTAATAATAATAATGGGAAACAAGTATTTACTATTCTTTTTGGTTCTAATTAATATTTTGGAATTTTCATTTCAAGATTGTCCAAATCCAATTTCAGTAAATGAACTCAAAGTCGAACATTTAAAAAAGGTACTGATTTTAAGTTATTTATTAATTTTATTTTAAAATATTATATAAAATTTTGCATAGTTATGAATAAGAAAAAAATTTATCCTTAATATTTTAATTAAATAATTTAATTAAAATTTTAATCATATCTTATTACGAGGGCAGGTCAATAAGTCCGTTTTGAATTTCCCGTCTGTTAAATGAAATGGCAACACTGATCCTGTCAGCAGGCAACTATCAGCTGACTCTTGTCGAAATTTGAATCTGCTGGGTCTTTTAGTTTTTGTTTGACATCCATTAATAGCACACTACCTCGAGATTTGAGAAGAAAATTGAAAAAAGTGATTTTCACATGTCGTCATTAAATATTATTTTTTGACAAAAAAAAACATTACTGAAACCGAGTTTTTGCCATGTTTCGTAACCGTGGATGAAACGTAGATACTCCACAATACACCAGAGACCAAACAGCAGTCAAAACAGTGGGTTTCTCGGGGTGAATCGGCATTAAAGATGTCCTCGACAAATCTTACTTTTTGGAAGGGATAAAAAAATTGGAGAAACATTGGGCAAGGTGCGTAGAGCTCAAAGGAGACTACGTTGAAAAATAAAATAATATTTTATCCAAAAACCTGTGTTTCATTCCAAAAATGTAACGGACTTATTGACCTGCCCACGTAGAATCTATAATAAATATATTTAAATTTTTTAAAACCGTAGTATTTCAATTCTATTCTATTCTGTGCTCATTACAGTCAACAGAAGAATTTATCTGCCCGTTAATTGTTTTTCTATAAAAATATTGTTTTTTCTTAGCCAATCGAGAGACTTTTACAAATAAAAATTGTAAAAACTGGTTAAAATAGGTATATATTCCAAATCAAGTTATTTTCATACTAATTGGGTATAATTACAATAATTAAATAATCATTATTATTATATTATATATTTCAATGTTGAGAATTAGTTATAATCAATAATTTGAAAAAAGATTTTATTATAATATTAAATTGTATCTCAATTATTATGGATTTTTAATTAATTATATATTTAATATTCTAATTAATTTATTTTAGTTATTAAAATTATCTCTATTTCTTTTATTTAATTTATTATAAAATTTGTGTATTATAAATGTATATTTATATTAAATTATTAATCAATCCATCAATTATTGAAGATAAATAATTGGAGAAAGGGAAGAATAATTATATAACTTATTTTATTTTAGACGATGTTTCGAACATGTGTTGCGACCTTCCTCAAAATCAAAATCAAATGTTCGAAATGTCTACTAAAATTTAATTATTCTTTCCTAGCTGAACCTCGTTATATAAAACACAACAGTCATAATCTTTTACAATGAAAATTTAATTTCAATGAAAAAGAAAATATTGTATATTATTTGGTTTTATTTCAAGATGAATGATGATTGGCATTTACATGTTGTTTATTCAACTGGTGAAGAATTTAAAAACAGCGAATGTCTTCGATTCAATTTTCAATTACGAGAAGATAGTGACCAAATTATGGATATTAAAATGAAAAATATTGATTTGGATTCAAATGCCCAAGAAATCAATGGTTTAGATATTTTTCCAAATAAAACAAATCTAAATGCTTTTTATTTTATTCCGTCGCTTGATGCTAGTAAGTATCATATATTTTATTAATTTATTTTAATGCCCTTTTATCTATCTCTAACTAGATGAAAAGACTCAATCATCAATTTGTGTTTTGAGAAATATCTAAAAAAAAACTAAAAATTTTTATTGTTGCTGCATTTATATTTATAATTTTTAATTTGATTTTCTAATGAAAAAAATTATTTCAAAAATTTAATTACTTAAAACAAATAAATTAATGATTTTATAATTTTAAAAAAAATATAATAAATATTTTTAAATTAATACATATCGTGTTTTCATATTGATTTCATTTTAGTTTACAATTTGTAATAATATTTACTCATAAATATAAGTAATATTTATCTATTCTTTTTATATTCTTTATTCTAATCAATTTATAAAAAAAAAAAAATAATTTAAATCGATTTAATTGAATTTGACAATTATAATCTTATCGTTACCATTGAAAAAGAATACTTAATTATCTAGTATCATATATAAAATAAGTTAATCAATTTAAGTTATAGAATCAGTTAATTATTATTGAATTAATAAATTGAACATAATTTATTATATATATATATATATATATAGTATACAAAAGCTAAAGTGTATCAATATAAACTCAAAATATTTATTAGTAAGTATTAATGTTAGAAAAATTGAAAAAAAAATTTTTGTCCGCAAAACAATAATTTATATTTCATTGGAAAAAAAAAATAAGAATATAATATTATTTCATAATCAATTTACTATTTTGATATAAAGTTTAATATTAAAAAGTATTACAGTTGTAGAAAATTGTTACAAGATATACAAATATATTGAAGAAGAGAGTACAGGTGACGGAGTCCCTTCTCTAAATGCGTAGAGCCACGAAGGAGTGGCTTGTATATTAAAAATATTCTGTAAATCATTTGACACAATTTTACAATGATGTTTGTGTGTGGTTGGAAGGGTTGATGTTAAATGGTTGCTTGGTATTAGTAAATTATGATAATTTCAATAGAAAATTAACTTACACTTTCAATGTAGACAGAGCGCCGCCCGCCATGCGCACTCACACAACGACAGCGACTGACTGAAAGTTTACTTGGCTAGGAGCCCCTGGCATGTAGGCAACCGGCATTACTAGCCACCGAATTTAAAATTTAAATATTATTTATATGTTTAAAAGCAGATTAGGCTCGTGTACCATATAAATTGTTCATGAATCAATTTTAGCAATTTCAAAAGTTGTTTCAATCTTAAAATTTGAGTTTTGACTTTTTCTATCTAATATATCTAATATAAACAGGCAAACATAATAAAAATTAGTCTTATTTTTCAGATATATATTATTCATATTATATGACTAATTTCGATATAGATAACTACATGATGGGTTATTTTTGTAAAGTCAACCCAGATGGATCAAGTAATTATTTATATATTTTGTTTATATTTTTATTATATATGCCAAAATTAAATTTTTTTTTTCCTAGATTGGTTTGTATATGCCGTTATAGTACGAGATAATGCCGTTTCTTTGGAGAAACTTAAGGAAGATATAGATCAAGATTTTGATAATTTAGGTATAAAAGATAAGAAAGATAAATTGAGAGAATTAACAAAAGACTGTTAATACATACAATTGTTATCAAAATTAATATAAATGTATATTTTTAAATAATATAATTAAATAATCAAAATAAAAATACTTTTATTTATAAGAAAATCCTAAAACTACCATAAATATACATTTTTTTTCTTATATGCCAATTCAATCAACGTAGGTAAATAATATATTAGCAATAATCTTTTAATGAATTTTATCTTTATCATTATAAACACTTTTATATACATATATATATATATATTTAGGAATATAATATATATTTCAAAGAAGATTTACCTAAAAGACACTTCTTATAGTCGTGTACTCCTTCTCAAGAGTATTTTTTAACATATTATACTAATATAAAGGAGTCTTGATGGTTTTGTTTAAGTTATAATTATATATAAAAGGAATTTTTACTTATTTAGCAAAATTAAACATACATAAATAATTATATAATTATCTTTTGACTATCTCGTAAGAGATGTATGTATGTAACCAAGATTACGCAAAAACGGTTTGATCTAGAATGATGAAATTTGGTACATGAGCATTATTCAAAATTCGTAGTTTTCTATCAACTTTTGAGAAATGTAGCTCAATCGGAAGAGGGTCATTACTTACAACGTTTTGATTTTTTTTTCCTCTAAAGTGACCGTAAAAATAAAGATATATGTTTGATAATTTTTCACATGATTAATAATTGTATAAAACTGCTATATATAGAATGTCAGCTTGATTAATTCCCTGAAATTACCAGAATTAATTTTTTAACACTGCAAATCTCACGCGCCAACGCTTGACGTGGTGCCATCAACTAAAAGCCAAACATGGTTTAATAAATATTATTTATAATTTATAATTAATTAAATTTAATTTAAATATAATATATGTTAATTAATCCAATTCAAATTGCGAGATAGTCGAGTGGAGACACCCCAGCTAATTTTTAAATTATATTGAACAATAATAATAATAATAAAATATAATAGTTTAATTTTAATGGTTCAACATTGATACCTTCTGAATTGATCGAAATTGTCAAGGATTAGTAGTTTTGATATTTATTTTTTCCAACGGTATACCATTGTTGATCTGTGATTAAATGAAGCTGTGAGTGGTTTGAAATGATATGGCCCAGGATCGATGTTTAAGATGCAGTACCGGGACCCCGAGCCTCGGCTCGGTACTTAAGTTAAAAAAAATGATTCATTATTATTGGATTTGGCTGGTAATATTAATACCTGGGACACCGAGCTCTCGCTCTACCCTTTAAAAAATATTGATACACAATTCTTTAATTATTTATTACAATTATTAAATGTTACACATTTGCATCAATCTGATTAAAATTAATGAACTTGTGCTCCTCAATAATACATAAATATATAATATATAGGTACATATATTTTTTTTCTATAGTGTTTTTTTGAAAAACTGTTTAGCGCCCCAAGTGGTTATAAAACAAACTAAAGACAAAAAAACGTGCTTTGCAGCTTTTCGGAATTAAAAAAGCAAAATTGGCAGTCGTGGGACTGGCCGACAGAAGTGAAAACTTCTGCGTAAGAAATTTTAAAACAGACGAAATTCGCGCTATTTCACGAGAAAGATGAATTTCATATGCATGTATATATATAAATAACTTATATATTATTTTAAACATATATTTTAAACAAATTTGTATCTTATATTTATATATATATAAATACACAACTTTGTTTAAAATATTGCAATACGAACTGTTTTATAATTCTTATCTCTAACATAAAATATATATTTATTATGTGAAGTTCATTTCGTATAATTTTGATTATATATGTATATATGAAATGAACTTTACATAATAAATATATATTTATATGTTAGAGATAAGAATTATAAAACAGTTCTAATGACAATTCAAATTTCGCGCTCTGTTATAAGAAATTTGAAAGCAGACGTAATGTGCTAGCTTCATGGTGTTGGTCACGATCACGCGAGTTCTATACTTTTTCCCCATCCCGCAAAAGTGCTCAACGCCGCTAAAGAAGTTTTCACTTCAAAAATTATTTAATATTTGGAAATATATCTGACTTATAGAAAAAATGAAAATTAATTAAAGAAAGAAATTGTTTTTAAAATATCCTGAATAATATGTAACAATTTTCAAGATAGAAATTTATTACAATATTACAATTATTAACTGTTGCATCATTGCATCAATCTGATTAAAATGAATGGAACTTCGGGTACTCAATAATAATAAATAAAATAATATTAATAAATATATTAAATAATATTTTATTGAAAAAATATTAAAAATTATAAAACTATCTAAAACTTAATTAATAAAAGAACAATGAATAAATAAATATAAAATAGTAATTTATTAAAAAGTAAACAATAGATAAAAAGAAAAAAAAATAACAAAATCATTATTTTCATTTTTAAATAACGATTCACCCGGCGAGTTTCGAACCGACGAAATCCACTCGTTAAAACATCACTTTAGCCTCTGTACTATATATATTTAGATAAAAAATTTTCATTTTTTTACTGTCTTTTTTACTGTATTTGATGTTTTTTATTTTTTTTATTTTTTTTGAGAGAGATTAATAAATATCTATATATATTTTATTAAAAATAAATATTTTTAATTTTATTTCGAAATTAAATAATAAATTTTAAAATATTTTAAATAAAAAAAAATATTAATACAAATAAAAATGGATGCCAATTTTGACGTTTTCCATATATAATTTTCAATTAAGAAATTAATAATGAAGCTGTATGTTTCAAGAGATATCATCAATAAAACTTAATTTTTCTTTATAAATACTATATCTAGTGTGAATTTGAAAAAAATCGTTAGAGCGGATTTTGAGAACCAATATATATAGATAAATAGATAGATATATACAATTTTAGCTAGCATAATAAGATAAGATTATACAATATTAAATCAGGGGAAAGTTGGAGTCGGAATACCATGATGAGTTAGGAATGTAATATAATAATAAATAAGCGGGAGTGTCCTCTCCTAGACTTTCCCGCATATAAATAGGTATAAAGAGTTGTGAATGAATATTTAGAATGTAATAAAGTGCTACTTCCGGTTAACTGATATTTTAAATGTAAAAAAAAAACAGATATGGATATAATATAAATATTTTTAATTTTATTTTATTTATAATATATAAGGGCTGGCTGTGACGTCATGAAGTGCTGGATGACGTCATATAATTTTAAATTAAGAAAAAACTAATGAAGATGATTTTTCTCGAGGATAAAACCAATACAAAGTGCATAACACGTGGAGATATGTCCTCACGTGAAATTTGATATGAAAATAACCCTTCACTTCCTCTCTTCGATCGGCAATTCTAGCACTTGCGGTTTCCGGATTTGCACTAAAAGTTGATCAATTCATCCTACTGATGTATTAAGTAAATATACCAAATTTCATCAAAATCCGTTGAGCCGTTCAGGCTGTATACATCTATACGGACGTACGTACAGACGGACGGACGGACGGACAGACATCATGCTAAAAATACTTTTTTATGTTAAGAAAATACATGATTCGTGGAGATATGTACCTAAAAATATCCATAGGTGAAATTTGGTATGAAAACAATACCTCCCTTACTATCGTCGGTCGGTAAAAAAGAAACGCTACTTGTATAGGTAAAATGTCACTTCCGGTAGTCAGATCATGATGAAATTTGGTATCTCAATTTTTTTCATATTTTTAAATCTATATACAAAATATGAAGCAAATATCTCGAAGCAAACTGGTACTTTACTTGAAAGGTAAACGCAACCAGTGTAGGTAAAGTACCACTTCCGGTTAACCGATTTTGACGAAATTTTGATAGAAATCTACAAACTGTGAATAATATCGGTGTACCAAATTTCGAAGTCCTAGCTTGATTAGTTTTTGAGTAAATTTGCTTACAGACATTACATACATACATACATACATACATACATACATACATACATACATACATACATACATACACACACACAGACATAATTCGAAAAATGGTATTTTCCGACTCAGGGAGGTCTAAAACGTCAAGATCTATCGAAATCTCGAAGTCGAAATTTTTGACGATTCCAATACTTCCCTTATACGAAGTATGCGGGAAAGTAAAAATTAGTGTGAATTTCAAAAAATCCTTCGAGAGTTTTAATATATTTCAAAAATACAAATATATATATATATATTTACACAATTTTTAAGATATGTATAATTAAAAATTTTATTATTCTGTAAAATGAGAAATGTAGATCACAAAAGTTAATAAAATTAACTAAAAAAAAAATATATATATATTATTACTTAATAATAACAAAAATAGAGAAAAAATTTGAAAACATTTTTTGTATAATATTGAAACGATTTTTAAAATATTTCTATTTAAAGATATATCAAATAAATATTCTTCTATATATTCAATATTTTTTATAATTTAATCAAACAAAAATTAAATTAAATAAAAGTAATAATTAAAATTTATATTTAAACAAAGATAAGCCCGATAATATTTTAATGTATATTGAATGTGAATAATAAAACCTATCCACCTGTAAATATTTTAAAGTTTTCGAAAAATAAATAATTAAATAATTAAAATAAAATGACGTTTTTTTTATGAGTTAATATTTACATGAATGACAAAGGTGGGTCTTACATTTTTGTGCTGTGGGAATTATTTTAAATAAAAAAACAATCCTTCTCTTCCCACTTAAATTATAGATAGAGAAATAATTAGAATGGATTTAATGAATTGGCCCAGGTTTTCAAGGATAAGACTTGTGGTTGCATATTTATAAAATTTTGTTGATGTTTTTTATTGTAATTCTTTTTGCTCCATGAGATTTGTTATACCGAGATATTTTTTTTTGGTTTTTGTTTTGTATTGCTTCAATTAATTCAACGGATTCGTAGAACGATTGTTGACTTTTTTTTTGTTCTTGATTAAAAACCGAAGGAAATTGAAGGAAATTCATTTGATGGTGTCTTTTTATCCTCTTTCGCCTTGATGATAGAAAAGGTTTACTTGTTTGACTGCATTTTGAATTTTTGCATTTCGTCTGGCGCCAAGGGAATTTTTATTGTACCAACAAATCAACTGCAAACGAATGTTTTAATTAACAACAACATTTATAAATATATATATATATATAAATCATATAAACAATCTATAACAATCAAATAAAAAGTGTTAACTAATGAAATAAATAATGTTTATTTTATTTTAATTAATGTTAAATGTTTTAATTATGTATTATGAATATTAAAAATACCTGGGTAATTATATAAACTGGTCATTCAGTCATAGATTTGGATAAAATAACTTTACCAGTGGATTCCTTTTTTAATTCCAAATAAATCTTTCTTATGCAATTTTTGCAGGTCTCTTATGCAATTTTTGCACGTCGCTTCTAGTTGACGAGATAAAATGAATTAAACTTTCTCAGATTAGCTTATTATGAACCTCGAAATATGATGTCATTAAGTAATGTTTTATTGACTAATTCACTAATTACTCACTTATTCCTAATTTTTGTTTTTTTCGGTTTGGTTTGGATATAGGGAAATTATTTGATTGATTAATTTAAATTTTTTAATTTTTCTATTCCTAATCCGAACTGAAAAAAAACAAAAAAAAAATTAGTGGAGCCCTCTGACGGTCAAATAATAAAATATGGTAGCTAAATAGAGTATCAATGAATTTATTTCCAAATTTTAATAATTTTTATCTCATAAACTAGAAACGACCTTCAAAAATTGCATAAGAAAAGCTTATTTGAAAATAAAAAAGGAAACCACTGGTAAAGTTTTATTCAAATCGATGACTGGATGACCATTCAATATAATTACGTTTATTTTTTTTTTTTTTTTTGTTAAATTTTAGCCTCTTTTGTGTGGTGAAAGTCTGGCATTGTCTTTCGATTTCCACAAAAATTGCATTAGAAAAGTTTATTTGGAATTAAAAAAGGAACCCACTGGTTATGTTTTATCCAAATCCATGACCAGTTTATATAATTACCAATACTTGTTAATTAATTAGTGAATCGTTTGATATTAATTTATTTAATTATCAATTGGAATAACAAATAAATAACTTTAATTATTGATTAGTGGTCGTGGCGAATTTTTTAATTTAATTGTAAAAGATGAGGAGGGGAGAAAGGAGGTGGGATGTGTGAAAGAAAAAGAAGGAATGATTTGAATTTGCATATCAAATACTTATGTGATTTTAAAAAATTCAAAAGACCCGAGGGAACGAGGAAGTGCTTCCTCCTCTGTTGACATGCTGGTCAGGAGAATCGCATAGTTGGGATTGCTTCGTCGGCAGCTTTTCTATATCCCCCCCCCCCTCCTCCTCCTAAATCTTCTTCTCCTCTTTCATCCCATTCGATAAGAGTTCTATTCTCTTTCACATTTCATTTCATTTCATACAAGTTTCTTTTATTTTTGTTTTTGTTTTTTTTTTCTTGTTTTTCTCTCTTCTACTTTTGTTTTTAATTTTATCTTATCTTATATCTTAAAAAATTCTATTAAGTTATCACTAGTAAACTTTGTCTTCCGAATTAAAATTGCGTTAAGTAATTCATCAGGATAGAAATGTCATCAGAAATTAAAACCAGTTAGATAATATAAAAGGTCTTATCTCGCTCGTTCAGTAGGAAAGATACTTAGGTGGTCGAATTGGTCAATTGGAAAGTGGAGGCCCACCCAGAATAGTTGAAAAACATTAGAAATTACCTTATCCAATGTACAATTTTTTAATAAATTTTAGAATTAAATTATTTGTTTTTAATTAGAATAAAATTTTGATACCTATTAAGAATTTATAAATTTTTATTTAATTTTTACTTAATATACAGTAATATATATTCTTATTATTTTAGAAAAATTGATTTTATTGAATAATTTATTATACTATTTTTTTTTAATTCAATTAAAGTCTATTTTAACTTTGTTGTCCAGTTTCCACAAATATAAATGTATTAAATCCTCTAAATATTTAATCGCAGCAATTAACATCCTAAATATAGACAAAAACAAAAATACTATTTGAAAAATAGCAAGTTTTAAAATTAAAATACAAGCTAAATATATAAATTGTGATCTAAAGTGATGTATGAACTTTTAATTTTGCAGATAATTGGTTGAAATAAGAATTTTCGAATTCTTTTAACTTCGACTTTAATTCATTATTAATAGATACTTGTTAAAAAAAAATAAATTAAAAGTTGATAATTTTTGAAAATTTTTGATAAATGGATATCATATGGAACAATTTATTCAGATTATATTTTACTATCTCGCCAAAAACGGTTTGAGCTAGAATGATGAAATTTGGTACATGGGCATTATTCAAAATTCATAGTTTTCTACCAACTTTTAAGAAATGTAGCTCAACCAGAAGAGGGTCATTACCTACAACGTTTTGATTTTTTTTCTTCTAAAGTGACCGTAAAAATAAAGATATATGTTTGATAATTTTTCACATTATTAATAATTGTATAAAACTGCTATATATAGAATTTCAGCTTGATTGAATCGCTGAAAGTACCAGAATTAATTTTTTAACACTGCAAATCTCACGCGCCAACACGTGACGTGGTGCCATCAAGAAAGAACCAAACATGCGCTAGTTTAATAAATATTATTTATTAATTTTAATTTATAATTTATAATTAATTAAATTTAATTTAAATTAATATATGTTATTTAATCCAATTCAAATTGCGAGATAGTCGAGTGGAGACACTCCAGATTTTTTTTATTTATATTGAGATTTCCTATAAATATTTCCTTCTCTTTTCTTCCTTTTTAAAAAGATATGAACTTAATTGTCACAATTAGAAAATAAATTGACAATTCTGTGTTTATTTGATTTTTTTCCGACGGGCGATAGGAAGGGAAGGTATTTTTTTCACACCAAATTTCACATATCTCCACGAATCATGCATTTTCTTAACAGAAAAAGCATTTTTAGCATGATGTCTGTCCGTCTGTCCAGTGTGTGTCTGTATAGACGGGTGTAGTTTGAATGGCTCAACGGATTTTGATAAAATTTGGTATATTTACTTAATGCATCAGTAGCATGAATTCATCAACTTTTGGTGTTTACAAAGTATTAATTTTATATTAATTGTCAGAAATTTTCATATAAATTTCATATAAAATATAGTAGTAATTATTATTAATAATTGAATAATTAACCTAAAAATAAAACCAACATAATATAATTTGGTCATTTTAATTCAAGTTTTAAAAATATTTTATTTTTAATACTCTCTTTTTATAATATATATATAATGTTGTTTGGAAATAAATTTATTTCAAATCGGTCGGTTCCGTGCTTATTTTTCTATATTTTTCTCATTTAATAAAACTGAGGAGGTCACGATAGCTTGACAGGTGGTTCGAATGGGTGGAGAAAGATTGGCGAGGGGTTTGTTTATATAGCGGTCAATTGGGAAATGATTGATGAGTAGACCAAGGACACGGAGTACAGTCAATATAAAAGTAGACATAAGAAAATTGGGAAAGTTTGGAGGATTGGATGTAAAAACTCATGATGGGACAGTTGGAGGAAAATAATTCCTGAGATTAACAACTTTCGAATTCAATATATCTACAAAGAGATATTTTACAGCGAAAAAATGGTTTTAAAATCGAAATTTTGTTTATTTCTTCTTTCATTTCGTATATTTTAATTACTATTATTATGTCTCATAAAATGGAATGTAAATATGGTAATTATATTGAATGGTTATTCAGTCATGAATTTGGATAAAACTTTACCATTGGGTTCCTTTTTTAATTCAAAATAAACTTTTCATATGCAATTTTTGCAGGTCGCTTCTAGTTTACGAGATAAAAAGAATTAAAGTTTGCATATAAATCCATTGATATTCTATTTAGCTACCATTAATTTGACCATTAGAGGGCTCCATTAATTTTCGATTTTTTTTTTTTTCAGTTCGGATTAGACAAAGAAAAATTAAAAAAATAATTTCCTGATCTGAGAAACTTTAATCCTTTTTATCTCGTCAACTAGAAGCGACCTGCAAAAATTGCATAAGAAAAGTTTAATTGAAATTAAAAAAGGAATCCACTGGTAAAGTTTTATCCAAATCCATGACTGAATGACCAGTTTGAATAATTACCAAAATTGTTTATATTTCTTCTTTCATTTCGTATATTTTAATTACTATTATTAAACCGATTGCGTGGATTTGTTGGTGATGCGTGGACGGCGCGTGGGATGAAGACCCGCTCCTTCTTGGCTCGGCTCTGCTGCCATGATCAACATGAAATCAGCATCCACGTGTCTGCCTCTTACCTCCTCAAGCCACTTGTTTTGCTTTCATTCGTTGGTCAATTCGCCAGCAAACTTTACTATTTTATACCAGCCACATTCCATTTCTCATTCATCGACAATCTTCCAACGTACTTGAAATTCATTTACAATTTGTTAATTAAAATTAAATGTGGGTAGTTTGGATAAAAATAATCTATACTACGTATATCACAGTATTTTTAAAATACTTGCCATAACAATTTTTTTATGGACGGCCTTGAAAATCGAATTTTTAATTAATTATTTGATAAATAATTGATGAAATGAATTATGTATATTTTTCAAATGGCTACTAATATACATATCTGATCTTATTATACTAGCAAAATTTGTAAATATATATATTTGTATATTATTGAGATATCAAACCGTTGTAAGGATTTTTTTGAAATTTACACTATAGATAATATTTATAAAGAAAAATCAATCTGTATTGGTTTCAGGCTCGAGAAAAATCAATTTTATTAGTTTTAATTTTATTTAAAATAGTAAATTTAATTGACGTCAATAACTACGCCATCCATATTTGTCTCTTGCCATTCTTTTTTAATTGATATTATTAATCGATATTATATTAATATTTTTTTATATTTAAAATATTTTAAAAATTGTTATTTAATTTCGAAATAAAATTAAGAAATATAATTATTATTCACCCACCCAAAAAAAAAATATTCATGGAGGTAACATCATATAATACAGTACAGATGTCAATATAATTTCAGAATTTATATTATTATCAGTTGTAATCCATGGTCGAAACAGTCTATATAAGCTATTACTACTAAATATTAAATTGAAGCCATCTAATTATAACAACATATAAAGTATATAGTAAATTTGAATCTATTTTTCATCTTGAAATGAAATATATAGGCTGCCATGAAAATCGAATTTTTAATTAATTATTTGATATATATTTGATGAAATGAATTACATATGTATATTTTAAAATAGCTACTAATATACGCATTTAAGCAATTACAATTATAAATGAATTTAAAAAAAAACAATTATAATTCAGATTAACCAATGAATTGATTTTTTTTATCTTTTTTCAATCAAGAATCGTTAATCTTTTTCTTACATATTTTATTTTTTGCTATACGGTATAAATTATTGTTTTTTTTTTAATTTTTATGCTTAATTCTATAAAGATTTTGCTGGTCGATTGGATTATTGCTAGGATTTTTTGGAGCGTGAAATAAACTGAATTTTAATTAAATTTTCTATTAAATCAATTCATTTATAAACCGAGTTATTCAAATTATCATATTAAAGGATGTAAATTTATTGAATGGAGATTTCCAATTTCATTTTATTGTTATGATTAACCTTTAATAAATCTTTTTATTAAAAAAAATACCATTAATAAAGAATTTAATATAATTTTGAAATATAACTTAATTAATTTTAATAAAAAATTATTATCAAAATAATATTATATCTCATTTTATTATAATGGAAAAAATTGTATATATATGTATTTTTGAAATATAGGATAATATAGGATTTTTTTAAAATTTAAAAAACACCATAGATAATATTTATAAAGAAAAATCGATCTGGAAATTTAAATGACGTCAGCAACTACGTCAGACCGAACTCTTCCTTAAATACAAAATATTATAAATATAAATCAAATCAAATAAAATTACGAAATATATATTATGTTATATATGTTATATTTCTGTCTTTCAGTGCATTAATACCTAATAATTTTTTTAATTTGTGTTCTTTTAAATTATTTAAAAGGGGCTCGGTGAACTAAGTAATATATATATATATATATATATATATATATAAAAGAAGGATAAAGAAATAATTATTAATCATCACACATCATAATTAATATTTATCTTTTATTTCTAGGTTTAAATGAAAATAATTAGTGAATGAATACAAAAAGAATAAGATTAATTTAAGTCCAAGAATAATTTACAATTAATTAGCCTAGCCATGATTCTCAATAAGAAAAAAAAATAATTTCGATCATAATCCAAACATTAATTACTATTTCTTTTCTTTACGTACTTTTAATTTACTATTTCGATAAATTTCATAAAATCTATATAAATAATAAACATAAAATTTAGATTTTGTTTAATTATAACTCCAATCAGATATCTTTTTTAAGCATATTGATTTTTTTTAATATTTATTATATTATTATAATTATAACATTTTTATCAACCCCGCTTCATGTCTGTATGTCTGTCTGTCTGACTCTATGTCTATCTGTTCACTCTTATGACAAATTGAAATCGATTTTTCATCTACTTAATATTGAGATAGATTTTTGAAAATTTTTATAGATATTTCAATGGATCCCTAGAAAGTATGGAAGATAAATATATTTGAATTATAATTAATAAATTTTAATGTAATTAAAATGCGCCCAACGTTTTTCTTTGAATATTAAGCAATTCAACCATAAACTTTATCAGGCTTATAGAAAAATTATTTTAGTCTTTTTAGTCCATGTGAGAAAAACGGTATTTTATAAAACTTTTTTATATTTATATTATTTTTTAGTTGTTATACGTATTGATTAACAAATTACATCTTACGTTATGAAGATAGAAAATAAATATTTTTTTCTTGTAACCTTAAACTAAAGAGATATAAAAATAATTTAAATTCTTAGAACAAGCCTTTCATACCCGTTTGTCAAGAAACTTGCTTTTTATTTTGTGCACCTCCCCATTCCCCTGAAGGCAAGTCTACTGCTTAACGTAAAGATGATCTTACGGAAGCCTATGCGTATTTTATAATCCAATAATAATACACTATTGATTTTGATTACATAGAATAACATTTTTAATAGATATATATTAATTTGTAAATGTTGCCTATGGGGTTGGAGTGGAAAAATTTCACTTGTTGAATATTGATAAGGAATTCTAGCCTTAAGCAAAGAAATCAAATACATTTAGTCAAGAGATGGAAATAAATCTTTCTCTCTCTCTCTCATACACTTCTTTTATATGTAAATCATATATTTCAAAAGAAGTCTATTGAAAAAGAAAAATTTCCATTTAAAATAAATAAATATTTTTCTCTTTTAACACTCTTGATTAGAATTGAATTTATATAATTATTTATGAAAAAATTCACGATGAGTAAAAGATTTTGAGATGAAATTAAAAAGATGATTTATTTGAATCATTTGAATATTTCATCGATTATCAAATGATAATGTTAGTACTATAATATCTCTTTTTACCTTTATAGTACTTTGATATCACCCTCCCACTTCCAACTGACACATTACTGCGTTACTAATATTTATCTTTGTATGGACAACGAAGCTTGCTTTGAATTTTAATATATATATATATGTATATATGTATGCCATTCTAGTTTAAATAGAGGAAACTTAGGTTGGAAGGTTAAACTCTCTTTATTGTACCATCTAAATTTAAACTTCTCCAATACAATTTTTTTTAATTTCCAATTTGAATAGAAGATTGTTATAAAATTAGAGCATACATTCTAAAAAATTATATTCAGACAAGATAAATAGAAATCATATTTTAATTTTTTAACAACTAAATATCTTATCTTAATACTATAAAAATTATATATATATTTGTATATTTTTAAGATATTAAACCGCTTTAAGGTTTTTTTTTTGAAATTCACACCATCGATAATATTTATAAAAAACCGATCTGTATTGGTTTGAGCCTCGAGAAAAATCAAATTTATTAGTATTTTTTAATTTAAAATAGTAAATTTATATGACGTCACTAACTACGCTATCCATATTTGCCTCTTGCCATTCTTTTTTAATTGATATTGAATTAATATTTTTTTATATTTAAAATATTTTAAAATTTTTTATTTAATTTTGAAATAAAATTAAAAATATTTATTTTAATAATATTTTAGAATAAAATTACGAAATATATTTATCATTCCCCATTCAAAAAAAAAAAAAATATTCATGAAGTTTGCAACATATAATACATATGAACAATTTTAAACAAAGAAATTTCAAATAAATTGTTGAATAAAAATTTAATCTAATAATATTAAATAAATTATATTATATTAATAAAAATGTTTTTTAGATTAAATTATAAATAATACTAGCTGCTCAGAGCTCCTTCGTCGCTCTTCACATCTAGACGGGGGCTCCGCCCCCTGTACCCCCGAGTGGTACATAGTATTTGGTTGAAAGTAGTAAAAGGTTTTCATCCATTTTGTTTCAAACAATGTATAACATAAAACATTCATTTCTTATTGTGTGATTATTTAAAATATATTTTAATTTATTTAGTAAATTAATTATATATATTATTATTGAATATGTTATATCTATCTACTCGAAAGTTCTTGGCAGCTACAACCACATTTCTCCAAGTGTCCTTATCCTGAGCCTCTGTTCCATCTCTCGTACGTCATTCCCTGATGTACTCATCTTTCTTTGGCCCATAAATGCTGGGGAGAATCCTATTCTCTGAATCCACTCTCATCTCCAAAGATCATAGACCATGTCTAACACTCATATAATACAACAGACAAAATAATTGTTTTATATATTTTAATTTTCATTCCCTTTTATAATAATTTTGATGAGATAAGCCTCTTTACTGCATGATAACAGGCGTTTTCCGATTGCAACTTCGATTTCAATTCTTCTCAAATATTATTATCCTTCGTGATTACATTCAATTTTTCTACATATTCAAATTCTACATTTTGTATGTTAATACTGCTCCTGTTTGTTTCTAAATATATTTATTTATCATTATTAATTTCAAACCTCATCTCTTTTCCTACCTCGATTAATTTTTCCTCGCTATCTGTAATTGCAATTGCCGAATCTCCTATTATATTTAAGTCGTCTGGGTCACCTAATATTTTACAATTGATTTCCACATCTTACTCTTTCTTTACTACCTTCAAGATAAATTTTAAGATCAAAATTTGAAAAAGTTTATCCGGATCTATTGAGTCATGCGTAGGTTTTACTAAAGTCTACAAATAATTAGTGAACAGAGATATTGAATTCGCGGTTTTTTTAATATCTGTCATAATGAAAATATCTTAATTAATGTTGATCGATTTGGCATGAACCCGCAATGATATCGTCTAATATTTCCTCCGCCTATAGTTTATAAGTATTGTATATGTTATAATAGAGTATAATATTTCTTGATCATTTCATTTCGATATTTTAATTTCATTGTTTGATTTTTATTGAATATTTTTAATTATAATAAAATTAGAGAAAATGCAAAGTTAGAGACTTGAGACAATTTATAAAAATTAATTTATAAAAATTAACGGTATAAAAGTATTGATAAAACTAAAGATAAATTAACAATATATACATTCATTAATAGTATTAATTTAAATTAATGGATTTATTTGATTTTTTATTATTAAGTTCATTTATTAATTTTTTTAGATCATAGTTAATTCCCTCCCTTAAAATAAAAGAAGTACCTATTCAAATATGGAAAGAATAAATACAAAATAATTTAAGTTAAATATGATTTAAATATTTTATTAAATTAATTAAAATGAGAACTTTTAGAATAAATTATTTAATTGAAATGATATTTGAATATTAGAATTTAAAATAAAAAGTTAAAATTTATAATAATTCTTTGATTGCTAGTTATATACATTGTGTAAAATGAGTCCGCCAGTCAGTGGGCCACGCCTGGCTCTTGAATGAACAACACGGAGAACTATATATAAACTTTAAATCTCTCTCTGTCCCGCTCACACACACTCTCACCTCTCTCCTCATCCCCTCCACCTCTCATTTCTTAGTTATTTCAATTTCCACAAATTGTCTAATTTTTAAAATATTCACTAATTTACTTTCTATTTTTATTCTTTAATCCTTAAATAATATATTTTCTATTTTATGTTAAAATGTAAATAACTTACATTTTAACATATTAAACTATGACAGCAAAAAAGTAAACGAATTACATACATACATACAAACAGTCTCCTTTATATATATAGATAAATGATTTTTGATTATTATAAATAAAAAGAAAAAAATATAACCTTTTTTCTTAATTAAAATATAGACAAGTACAGGTGTCAATATTAGTTCAGAATTTATATTATTATCAGTAATAAGCTATAGCTACTTTGAAAAATATAAAACTGAAGCATATGTATATAATATAGGATCAACTATTTTATCAAGTAGATTTGAATATATTTTTCATCTTGAAATGAAAGTCAAGTTATTTTAATTAATTTGTACTATTTTAGGAAACAAATTTTTTATGAGTTATTTTTAGAAAACCCATTAACAATTGTAATAAATAATTAAAAATTTGTAAAATTTTTTAAGTTTATAATAATAAATTGTATAAATTTGAGTGATAGCTCGGTGTTCCATTTTTATAGTTCAAACTACTAAAAAAGAAAATTCTAAACATCATTTATAATTAGTCCAAAAAACGTAAAAATAGCAATACTAGGCCTCTGAATATAATTCTATCGTTCTTAAATTTATATATTTTAATTTATATTTTCATTTTTATTGAATCAATGGTAAATATGAAATTTAAATTTTTTTTAAATGTCATTTAAACATCTAATTCTTTTTTTTTTCTTTTTCAGGAAAATCTATTCCCTATTGGATAGATAAATAATGGATTTGCAGTGTGGTTTGTTTGTTCGTCACCTGTTGCACCACCCCTCCGATCATGTTTGTTTATATTTGTTTTTCGGGTTCAACTCTTCAGTCGTTAATCGTCAGCCGTCCACTCTCTATCTCTTTTATGTGAATTATTCGGCCAGTGTCTGTCGTTTTGGTCCAAGGAGCATCTCTCCTTGGGCACACAATGTCCCATTGTCCGGGACGACTGGGCGGAGGACCCCAAGAGAGAGAGAGACAATACCCGCCCAGCTCGAAGAAGACAGCAGCGAGATAAAAAGAAAACATACAGTCTTGAGAGTGAAAGAGAGAGAAGAAAAATAATATAATTAAATACACATCGACACGAGGCGGTGAAAGTTTTTTATATATATATATAGGTATATATATCCGTTGATGCTGGGAAAGAATTGAAAAGATATAGAACAAGTTTTTTTTTTGTTATTTCTTCTTTTCAAAGTTATCAGGTTCAAACTTATCTATCGATAATAACGTCGTCTTTTGAATACTTTTTTTTTTCTTACTTATATCTCTCCAACTCGTTTCTTGAATCACAATCAATCTAAATCCGCCATTGATTTTGAAAATTAGTTTTAATTAATGTGAATATAGTGAATGAAAGACGCTTGGAAAGAAAACAACAACAACAACAACAAAAAATAAGAAATCATGAACAAATTTTCAATTAAAGATTGATAAATGATGATCAATTAAAGATTTTTTTTTTATTTGATATTTCTTCAATGAAGTAGCATAATTAATAACCGATAGATGAGACAGACAATTGGAATTAGATAATCAGCTTACACCGATATTAACATCATCCTATTTAAACGCCTTTTGAATAGTAATTAATCTTATTATTTAGAATAAGACTTGTTGCTATTTCTATAGTATAATAAGTACATTGAAACAGAATTTGTTTCTACCTCTTTAGTTAAGAAAATTTACTTAAAACTCAGTTTTCTTTAAGTAACACATTTTGAAGATACATTTTATTCTTATAAAAATGAAAATTAATTCCTTTTGTTTTTTTAAATTTATCTATACAATCAATTGAGTTACGGGTAAGTTGAGGGTAAGTCAATAAGTCCATGAATTTTTAAATGAAACCTACGTTTTTGGATAAAAATTTGAGCTCTATACAGTTTGTCCAACATTTCTTCAATTTTTTTTATCCCTTCCAAAAAAAAAAATAAGATTTGTCGAGAAATTCAAAATAGGTATTTGTTTATGAGATGATTTCATCGTTGGAGTCAAATCTCTTTCCGCTGAGCCCATTTCTTCAGGTTTGGAACAAGAAATAGTCACTCGGGGCTAAATTTGGAGAATGAGGGATAAATTCTTATCCCAATTCAGGGATTTTCATGAAAATTCACCTTTTTTCATTTTCTTCTTAAAATCAAAAGGTTATCTGTTATTAATGGATGTCAAACAAAAACTAAAAGACCCAACCGGTTCAAATTTTGACAGGATTCATCTGATAGTTGCCTGTGGACAGGAGAAGAGTTATCATTTAATTTAATAGACGGGAAATTCCAAACAGTCACGGGCTATTGACCTGCCCTCGTATATACTTATTGTTTGTTTATAGGGATTCCAATTGTTTGTAGTGCAAGAATGCGATGGATTAACATTAAAAGGCATTTGGTAAAGGATAGTAGGTGACTAAAAATTGGGATGATTGAAAGATAAAGAAAAAGTTTAGTAGAGCTACAGAAAAATAGAAACAGAAAGAATAGATAGAAAAGAATGAAAATTCATTAATCTAATGATGAAAATAGCTTCTTTTTCAAGGCAATAATATTAAAATATTTTTTAAAAAATATTAAAATAATAATCATTTTATTATGAATTCAAACTTCGAAAAGTTTTTTGAGTATTTTATATTCCTGATAATATTTTTCCCACTATCATTTATTTTATTATTTAATGTAAGTATTTTCTGATTTTTGTTATAAAATTAATTTAAATTTCAAAAATATATATCATTAAAAAAAATATACTTGATCGATGCAATAATATTTAATTTATCTAAATTGGGTAAAAGTTCAAATAAATAAATATTTCTTTTAATATCTTATTTTTTTTTTTATTCATTCAAATGTTTTTTTTTCAAATCAAATTTATGTAAATAAATCAAAATCAATTCTTTATGCAAAGTCAAAGTTTATTTCAATTCAGATTCTCTTGAATTTAAACCTAATTTGAGATTACCAAAAAAAAACCCCGAAGTAGAAACGTTAAACTTTTAAAATCCAATCTATGGTCCCAGGGCGTCCATTCAAAGCACTCTCAAGTTGGAAAAAAAGATACAAATAAAAGCTAAATAAACTACTCTCCTTCAACCTGAACTAATTTATCGTCAATTGTATGTTTTACCTTTTATTTCAAACATAAAGAGAAAAAAAGGAAGAAGGGAGATGATGTAATTAAAAAAAAAATAAAACAATTATGTCTCTAATCACTTTAAATTTTTTCTTAATATAAACTGTTAAAGAATACATTTCTAATATTTTTTACGTCAGAGATAGTATTGCGATCACGAAAATTTTTGATGTCGAGATTTTGATGTTTTTATACGTTTTGAAGGTCCCTGAGTCATTTTCATTAAGGTTGAGAAAAATGTTTGTGTGTGTATATAGACAAGAATAAGCAAAAACGGTTAGAAATGTAGCTCATTCGGAAGAGGGTCATTACCTACCACAATTTCATTGACACTGACAGTAAAAATAAAGATATAGGTTTGATAGTTTTTCCACGTGATTAAAAATTGGATAAAACTGCTATTTATAGAATTTCAGCTTGATTGAATCGCTGAAAGTACCGGAATTAATTTTTTAAATTTTTTAACATGTTGATCACCAATCACGCGCCAGCATGTGACGTGGTGTCATCAACAAAGAGTCAAACTCGCGCTGGTTTAATAAATATTATTTATTAATTTTAATTTATAATTTAATTTAAATATAATATATGTTAATTAATCCAATTCAAATTTGCGAGATAGTCGAGTGGACACACTCCAGATTTTTTATCTAGATCTTTCATGGATGTAAAGTTAAATAAGGCCCTAACATTCATGCAAAGTCATTAAATTGAGATGAGTTTCAACTTTGTCTCTAGAAAGAAAAATGTGATCAAGTCAAGGAGATAGGATTTCATTTGATAATCTAATATTCGCTTCAAAGATAAATAAATAAATAAACCGAACAAATTGGTTTTTAAAAACTTCTACTCAAACTCACACTCTTCTATCATTTATAGATATAATTTGTTAATTTTTTTTTTAAATGAAAAGTTTCCAGCTTTTATTTTTAACAAGTCTAACCAATAATGGCTATTATTTATTTTGAAACGACTAATAATTCTTGTCAACTTAGTCTCTTGAGCTCCAACGTTTCTCTATTTTTTTTTTATTCCAAAAAATAAGATTTGTTGAGGACATCAAAATAGGTACACCAATATTTCGCTTTGCGTTTTTACGAAGTTGCGTCACTGCTATTAGTGTTAATTTTCAATGTGCGTTAGATTTTCGAGGCTGCGTTGTTTTTGGTTAGTCTTTAATTTAATTTTTTTTTTTTGGAAATTTTCTTTTTTTTTAAGATTTTTTGAATCATTATTTTCTATTTAAGGACGAGGTCATCTCTGACTTTTTGAATGAAACACAGGTTTTTGGATAAAAAATTATTTTATTTTTCAACGTAGTCTCCTCTTTGAGTTGAATTAAGATTTGTCGTGGCTTTCTTTGGTGCCGATTCACACAGAAAAACCCACTCTTTTGACTACTCTTTGGTCTCTCGTGTTTTGTAGTATGGATCTACGTTTCATCCATGGTTAAGAAACAGCGCAAAAACTCGTCCATATTGCGGTTAAACAACACCAAACATTAATGAGCACACGAAATTCACAATTTTTCTATTTTCTTTTCAAATTGCGAGGTAGTCTGCTATTAATGGATGTTAAACAAAAACTAAAAGACCCAGCTGCTTTAAATTTCGGCAGGAGTCAGAGTCAGCTAATAGTTTCATACTGATAGTAACAGTGTTGCCATTTTATTTAAGAGACGGGAAATTCAAAAAGTCACGGACTTATTAACCTGCCCTAATACTTTCTTTAATTTTTGAAATTTTAAATAATAATGTTAATAATGAAATCTAATTTTATATTCTATAATATATATATAACAAAATAATGATTGTAACAATGATTAAGATTCAACTTGAAAATTTTTATCTTTTTTTTTTTTAAAAAAAAAGTGTTTTTATTTTATTATACGGTTTTTATGTTTCCCAAGTATAAACGAATGAAATATACCTTTCATGGTGCATGAAAAGCACGAAATGGTTGGAATTTAAACCAGGAGGAGATTGATTTAATATCTCAACCGGTGTTGAACCTAGGATAGCAATTTATGGGTTTCTCATGCTGAAATATAACTGTAGCTTTGCAATCTTTCTGCATTCGTGAGGATTTTTTTATTCTGTAAACCAAGAATATTCAAAAAAAAAAAAAATCAAAAGAGGAAAAAAAAGGGACATATTTTCTAAGGATCAGGATAAATTCCACATATATTTAGAATTTTATATCTAATTTTCAAATCTTAGAGTGATTTCATAAAAAAATACAATTATAACACATTTATTCAAATAATCTTTATTAAATTTCAATTCTTTTCTAGTTTTGAAAAAAAAAATACTAAGTTCGAAAGGTCATCATGATTAATGATCTGTAAAAACCTGAATCTTTTAATTATCCCTAAATAATAAATGTAAAAAGAAGAAGATAAGATAGAAATAGAAGAAAAAAAAAAATAAATGAAATAGTTTTAACGTGCATCAATCAACCTGATCTGAATAATTAATTTCTTTCGGAGATTAAACTTTTAAGATCGAGAGATTAAAAAAAACACCTAATTGGTGTTCTTCCGGTTGAATTCTAGCCATCAGATTTTGATGTTTTATTTTTTTTTCTCTCACACATTACGTGTATATTATTATTAATATTATTATTAATAATAATAATAATAAACAACTACTATACATCGCTTCCCAATGATCAGAAATTAATTTAAAATTAGTCATCAATTTTTAAACAACCAAACTAATGAATTTTATCATTCAGATCATTAATATTATTAGATAATAAAATACAAATTTTAATTATATGAAAAAATAACAGATACAATTAAGATAATTAAAATAAACAGATTATTTGAGTTGTGTGTGTGAATGCTTTATCATTCATGGGGATATTTTCAAAAAAAAACATCATCTTCCTAAATAGGTTTAGTTGTGTATGTAATAATAGAATTAATATTGATAATGAAACGGAATATTTAGAATTTCATTAATATACTCTTTCATTTATTGATTTTGATTATAATTATATAAATAAATTTAATTTTAGAATTAATTTAGATAATTGATGGATGCTGATGATTGGTGCACTGTCAAATTCAAAAACAATAGAGATAGATAATATATTTCTAATGTATATATATTTACATATCTATTTCTAAGAAGATTAAAGGGAGTCGTTAATAAATTAGAATAATTTAAATTTAATGAGAATACATCTCTATAGTAGATTTATCCGTATCTCTATTCTTCCCTTAATCTACCGTCTCTGGATTCCTTTGAAGATGAATTGTGTCTTTTTAATCATAGACAATGCGATTTATTAACAATATAGATTGTGAAAGTTAGACCTAGTTACATCTTCAGCCCCTATGATTACATTAATTGACCACAAGAGGGGTCCCGTACCCACAAACCCTTTACAGACACTCAAAGGATTAATTTTAGGTCATAGGGGAGATAATTAACATTATCACTGTTAATAATAATAATAAATGCTTATCAATAAAATCATATCGTTATCACTCTCTATAAAAAATAAATAAATAAATAATGCATATACTATCATCAAAATAGATTATTGATTTATTATGTCATTTTCTGATATAAAAGATAATTTCATTTTATTAAGAAATTTTATGTGTTTTGCATTAAAATTGTCCCCATATTTTGAATTTAACAATATTTTTTAGTAGGATAATTATAATCCATCTATCTCATATATTATTTCATTAATAATAATATATATATATATATATTGGAGATGAGTGGAGAGAGGAGGTAGAGAATATATGAAAATTAATGATTCATAAAAGCCTTTTTATTCATAGGAATTTAATAAAATAAAATTTTTAAGTAAATTTAATTTAATAAATATTAATAATATCTGATAAAATGACGAATGATAGTTTTTTTACAAAAAAAATCTGTGTGAATTTTTCTCATATCTTTCTTATCCTTTACTATGAAATTCACACCATTGATAATATTTATAAAGAAAAATCGATCTGTATTGGTTTCAGCCTCGGGAAAAATTATCTTTGTTAGTTTTTTCTTAATTTAAAATAGGAATTTTAATAATAAAAAAATGGCGCCGGGAAACGCCTGACAGCGCTTCCTTAAATACAAAATATTATAAATAAAATAAAATTAAAAATATTTATTTTATTAATATTTTGTAATCAAAATACGAAATATAATTATATTATGTTATATCCATAGGCCATACTTTTCTGTATTTCAGTGAATTAATACGTACGTTTAAGGGCTGTATCTTTTATGACTATTTTTTTTTAAATTTTATGTTCTTTTAAATTATTTGATAGTGTTTCATATATTTATTCGTTTTATTTATTTTAAATAATAATATTAATCTTAAATATTCATAGTTCATAAGGAATATTTTTTTTAAAGTGAACCAGGTACTATAAATTTATCGAATATATATTATAAATATATATTCATGAATTTAAAAGATTTTATTAAGTTCGTTGCTGTTTTTCTTGGGAGCCCTTATCACTTAAATTTAAATAACAGAAATAATTTTCTCATGACTGCAATTTATAAAAAATAAATTCTAATTATGAAGAAAATGAAAAATAATGTTTTATTTAATTGAAATATTTATTTGTTTTGAAAAAAACGCCATTAGAATGAATTAATTCTCTTGTTCTCTAATATTAATTTTTTTACTCATTTTTTTTTTTAATTTAACAATATTGAAAAATATTTAAAAAAAATATTAAAGGGGAGGAAAACAAAAAATTGCTGGTATTTCTTTATTCATTGATCTCAAATATTTTTATTAACCAGTTAAATTCCAATGTTATTGAAAAAATTTAGGGGAATCTTTTTAACTAAATATTTTCCTTTTAACAAGAGATTAAAAAATATTTTCGATATAATAAATATAAATAAAGTTTAAAAAATTAAGTTGTAAGGGAGAGTTTTTTTTATATATTAAAATATATTTTGTTAAATGATTGGAGATGGTCAGATGAGAAGGGGAGTGGAGATTTTTCACAATCTCCCCGACATAAGACAAATAGACTCGAAAGCATTCTTAAAGTTTTTTTTTTTCAATTGATTTATCGCGGCATCGAGCTTTTTCGGACAAATATGGTCTAAAGTGGACCCGGGGCCATTAACAAAAGTCACTGAACAATTTTATATAAAATGAAACAAAAACGAAATGAAAAGAAGATAAAAGAAGGGGTAATAAAAATAAAGAGAGTAGAAAAAGGAAAGGTAAAGACAAACGCAAAAGGATAGAGAGGGAGGAAGAAAAAACACCTTAGGGAAAGCAAAACAAATAATGTCTAGACATGGGACAAAATACTTTAATTAACTCTGGAATTGTATAAATTTAAAGAAATGATCAGAATTTTTAGGGTTTGTTGTTTTTTTTTACTCTTCTTAAGATAGGGGAGATTGTATTTTTTTTTTTAGATAAAAAACAAATTTCATATATTTTTAAAAATAAGTAGCCTAATTGTTTACAAAAACGGAAGCCTCAGGGATTTGGATAAAAATTTTCCAGTGGATTCATTTTTTAATTCCAAGTGAGTATTAAATTAGCAAATAGTTCGGTCACTTATAGTTTCCAAGATAAATATTATTAAAATTTAAATATAAATCTATTGACAATTTAGCTACCATGTTTTATTCATTTGGCCACTAGAGGAGTCCACTAATTTTCTGTGTTTTTTCAGTTCGGTTTGGATAAGTATCTGAAAATTAAAAAATTTAATTAATTAAATAATTTTCCTATATCCAAACCTATTCGAAAAAACCGAAAATTAGTGAATAAGTGAATAATTAGTGAATTAGTCAATAAAACATTAGTAAATGGCTGCTCATTTGAACGTTGATAATTAGTTTAATAATTTTTATCTCGAAAACTAGAAGGGACCTAGAAATATTGTATAAGGAAAGTTTTTTTGGAATTAAAAAAGGAATCCACTGGTAAAGTATTATCCAAATCCCTGATTTTTGTAAACAATTACCTAAAATAATATTTATAAAAGACCTAAAAATCTAAATAAAAGCTTTAATAAGTATATATATATATATATATATATATATATATAAGTTTATTTTATATTTTCTAAATTCTCTTGAAGGCAATATATTCTATATTATAAATTATATATATTATCAGATAAAATAAATCAATAAGATATAGTTTTATATTTTTAACAATTTAAAAATAATGATTTTAATTATTTTAGGAAAATTGATTTTATTGAATAATTTATTATAGTATTTTTTAAATTCAATTAAAATCTATTTTAACTTAGTTGTCGAGTCTCCACAAATATAAATGTATTAATTCTTCTAAATATTTAACCGCAGCAATCAACATCCTAAATATAGACACAAAAATTATTTGAAAAATATAGTTTTAAAATTAAAGTACAACCTAAATATATAAATTGTGACCTAAATGATGTATGAAATTTTAATTTTGAAATAAGAATTTTCGAATTCTATTAACTTCGACTTTAATTCATTATTAATACCATTACTCATTAATAAATTGTTAGAAATTTGGGTATTTATGCAATACGAGGTTTGTTCAAAGAAAATAAAAATTTTCAATTATTTCGAAAAGTATTTATTTGTTCACCAATATCTATATTTTGCCCCCTTCAAAGTAATTACCCCACAGATATAATGCACTTATGCCAGCGCTTCTTCCAATCGTTGAAGCACTTCTGAAATGCGCTTTTCGGTATGGCCATCAGCTTGTTCTTCGATTCCGACTTTATTGTATCAATTGTGGCAAAACGCTTTCCTTTCATTGATCTCTTCAGTTTTGGGAATAGGAAAAAGTCGCAGAGACCAAATCTGGTGAATACGGTGGTTGAGATATGAATACGTTTCTGGTCAAATAATCACAAACAAGCTGGTGCATTATAGTGATGGAGAACCCATTATTTATTTTCCCGCAATTCCGAACTTTTAAGGCTTAAACTTAAACTTTAAGCCGTATTGCTTCACGCAAACGTTGCTTAACTTCCTTGTAGTATTCATTATTTTTTTTAAGAAAGAACACACAACTTTTTCAGGTGTCACAAACAAAAACTACTAATCCAAAATGGCTGATGATATCAACTTATGAGAAATATATGTGTACCAACATAACAAAAAAAAATTCAATAATCAAGTGTACACAGCCCGAAAAAAATTCAAAATTCACATTTTATTTTGAAAAGACCTCGTAGATACTTGTAAAAAAAAATTAAAATTAAAAATTGATTATTATTGGAAAATTTTGTCGGTGTAAAACGACAAATCGATATCATATGGAACAATTTTTCAGATTATTTTTTATAACGTTTTTTATTTACTTAAAATGATATTTCCTATAAATATTTCCTTCTTTTTTCTTCATTTTTAAAAAGATTTGAACTCAATTGACACAATTAGAAAATAAATAAATTTTGTGTTTATTTTATTTTTTTTTTTATTTTGCAAAGAAATGAATATTTTTAAGTCATTTTGAAGATCAGGTTAACCTATTTGCAAATTGTGCTCGAGTATATAAAAATAACTTCTCTCGCTCACTTCTTCCCATTTACCATCTTTTTCTTTATGTGGATATAAAAGTGACGGTTAGTTGATGAATTTTTATCTTATTTCTTTTGAAGCATCCCAGACACTATTCTGGTCCATTTTGGATGGTCGTACTTTTGAGAAATGGGTTCATTTGCGCAGTGTAGCCACCGTCGTTTATTTTAAGGGTCTGTCATCTCCCCCTTCTCCTCCTACATTCGAGAATTAACTAGATAAGAAAAGACAAGACAACGACATCGACCTTTTCATGACCGCCATTTCCGTCTTAATGTCAACTTCTTTTGTTTCCATTCATCAAAATAAAAATCTCAACTCTCCCCACCTCATTCAACCAACCACCATCCCATCAACCCTTGAAGTCAATAAAATAACCAACCCTTTACCGTTTTGTTTTACTATTTCTAGGTTAAACAAAAATACAATGCATTCCCTTTTGAGACATTTTATTATCATTATTATTTTTATTTTTTATTTTTTTTATTTTTTGTTCTTTTACTACAATAAAAATAAAATACCCTTCTAAAATAGTACTATCAAGGGAGAGAGCGAGAGAGAATCGTTTTCCTACTCCAACTATCTCTCATCTCGTTTGATTAAAATTTTATAAGCATTTGTATTCATAGCTTTTAAAAACATTAAATATGATTTTTTATGATTACCAATTGAATCTATGTTGGAAAGTTAAAATCGATAGTTATGAATAGAGTGGGAGAACATCGGCAATAACCAAGTTGCTTTCCTATTCTCGAAAATGGCTAAGAGAACTGATAAAATCTTTCTATCCGTAGGTAAAGTTGAATTCGTGTTTTCACAAAGTGGACATTGGACCGAAACAAACTTTAAAGTTAAGGGTTGAGCAGCGGAGGGATGGAAGATGAAAAGAAATTTTATGATATAAAATATAATAAAATTTATATATAATATGGAAATAAAAACAAAAAATGGAATAATATTAGTAGATATCAAATAAATAAAATGTAAGATATAAGATCATAGTATAGGATAAATAAATAAGCACTCTTTGAAATTTAAATAATAATATTTATATTTATAAGACGCTATCTGACGAGGAGTGGGGGGGGGGGGACTTTATGCCCCCAAGTTCAAGTCTCAGGTCTGACAAGGATATTTCTAGCTGGAGTCAACGGGAACGAAATACTCCGAGCCTAAGTTATCAAAATTGGGAAGCTACTATAAATAAAAAAATCTGGAGCGTCTCCACTCGACTATCTCGCAATTTGAATTGGATTAATTAACATATATTATAAAATTAAATTTAATTAATTATTAATTATAAATAATAAATTATATTTATTATAACAGCGCGTGTTTGGCTCTTTGTGGATGACATCACGTCGTGCTGGCGCGTGATTGGCAGTCAACGTATTTAAAAATTTAAAAAATTAATTCCGGTAATTTCAGCGATTCAATCAAGCTGAAATTCTATATATAAAATAACAATTGTATATATTATACAATTTTTAATCATTTGAAAAACTATCAAACATATTTTTATTTTCAGTTTAAAGGAAAAAAAATCAAAACGTGGTAGGTAACGACCCTCTTCCGAATGAGGAACATTTCTCAAAAGTTGATAGAAAACTACGAGTTTTGAATAATGCTCGTGTACCAAATTTCATTATTTTAGCTCAAACCGTTTTTACGTAAACTTGTCTATACACACACACACAGAGATATTTTTCTCAATCTTAGTGAAAATGACTCAAGGACCTTCACAACGTATAAAATCTCGACATTGAAAATTTTAGATAGTAAAAAGTAGCGGCGTCTGATCAAGAAAAACAAAATAAAGGTTGACAGGATTCGTTCTACTGAACACCTTTACCCCCGTTTGGCTACAACTGGCTTGATAGGCTCTGTATTTTCATAAGATATACAAAAGATTATTTTATGTCTTATATTTATATTAAAGATAAGTAATTATGATAAGAAAATTTGTATATAATTATCAAAAGTATATAGAAAGTTATGTGCTTTGTGAATAGTAAATATTCTACCCTCGGATTGGATATTATTAATAAGAATTAAGTCGAATTACTTCATAGTTTTCTCTATGCCAATTCTAGTTATTCCTACAAATAATTTTAAGAGCAAAATCTAAAGTAAAAATATTTTTATCTTTTGTTTTTATCATTAAGGCGCCACAGGGTAGGAGTCAACATCGTTTGCTCAAATTTTCGTGATCCCGGGTTCAAGCCTCAGACCTGGAAGGGATTTTCTCTAGCTTGGTCAATGGGACAGAGCGAACTCAGCCTCCGGGATCAAAAGTGGGAAGTTACTTGATAAAAAGTAAAGGTTGATAGGATCCGTTCTACTGATCATAGGACACCTCATTGATATAGGCGCTGTCATTGCGTAAAAGTCAGAGTTTTTTATTTTTGTTTTTATAATAAATATTTATTTTATAGGTATACTATTGATTTGTATTTTTGTAAATATTAAAAATATTTTACGTATTTATATAATTCAAGCTCATTATATATTATTAACTTGTTAAGTATTAAATTATCAAACTTTATAAATAATACTAACATTATGTATTTGTTTAAAGGGTATGGTATACAATATTTTATATAATATTAAAATAAAAAACTTTCAGTTTTTTTTCTTTTAAATTCGTATTAAATTTATTGAAAATATAGATTTTTTTATTAATGAAATAATATTATTCAAACAACCATTGTATTTAATTAAATATTCAAATGACTGTTCCAGGATAATAAATAATTATTCTTTGTGAATTTGTAATTATCTGATAAGCGTTTTTTAAATTAAACCATACATCTATTAAGATGGTGATTAAAAATTTCATCGTTGGAGTGTAGAGTAGAAGATGGTTAAGGAAGTTATGGATCTTCTACTAGGAGAGAGAGAATAGTAAATTTAATAATAGACCCCACTAATGGTGCGATAAGTTCTTAACGGAGGATAAATGACCTTTTAGCTTGCGATCCGATTTCATTGCTAGCATGGCGGATGACATGGCAAAATTAATCTTTCGGATGGGGGTTGGTGAAGGTGTTGTTGTAGCAATACTTGGGAGGGTTGGAGAAAGGAAACCACCCCATAGGGATTCGACCTATAACCCACTCCCATGCGGTCCTTGACAGTTGGTCTAATTAAATCCAGCTAATGAATGCTTACATGTCACGTTGATTAAATGATTTCAATTTTAATTGGAGAGGGGAGGAGGAAAAGTGAGGGTGGGTGTTGTTGAGGGGGAGAATGAGAGAGTTGACAGATCGAAGAAAACGAACGAGAAAGCGAATGAAGGGGGGGAAATGGAAATAAAAATAAAATAAAGAGTGGAAACAAAAAAAAAAAGAACTCTTCGGGACATTTAATGACGTACTTAGGAATTGGTTTTCGATTTCTCAATCACAGATAACATCGAATGGAAATTTAGTTTTCACCCTTTCTTTTCGCTTCCGATTCCATTCAACTTAATGATTATATATATATATATATGTATAAGTATTTTTCACATCTAAATCAATAGCAATAAAAAAAAATTATCCCTCCCGACATGGACCATCATTAAGAAATTTCATTGGAATTACGACTCAACCCGTCCATTGTATCATGAATGAAGAGGAGATGGTAAACTTTTCAATAAACATTTCTCACTCTCCTAAAATTTCCACTCGCAGATTGTATGAAATTTTGATTGAGCATGGCGGAAAATTTAGAAATTCTCTCATCTCCGGCTGTGTAGATATGTAGATATAAACTAAACACGGAAATCATATTCTATCCATTATAATTTCTTTTATTTACCAGCCGTTCTATATTCATATCCAGCATATAGTTAAATGTTAAAATATTCCATTAAATTTTAGACAGCTCTTTGAATAAGAAAGTTATTTTCCTTCTTTAATTAAATAGAAACAAAACTATGTCCATTTATTTAAAAAAAAACAAACAAAAAATGAGCTGTGACCAGGCACAGAACCGACCGACGATTTATGTATGCACTTTTTATTTCACCAGTTAGTTTAATATAATAAACAATTTCCGACAATGAATATAAAATTAGTATTTTGTAAACTACCACCAGAAGTTGATGAATTGATGCTACTGATGCATTAAGTAATTATACCAAATTTTATCAAAATTCGTTCAGCCATTCAAGCTGTACACGACTATACGGACAGACGGACAGCTAAAAATACTTTTTTCTGTTAACAAAATTCATGATTCGTGAAGATATGTAAAAATCTTGAAATTTGGTGTGAAAACAATACCTTCCCTTCCTATTGTCGGTGGGTAAAAATGAAACAAATATTCAATTTCAAATAAAAAATTATTTGTTTCTTTAATTAAATTAAATATTTTTTAAAAAATCTAATGGGGTTGTTTAAATTCTAAATATATTTGAAATCATATAATAAATAAAATATATATTTTTTTTATTTCATTAGTTGGCATCTTTAGGTAGTATAGGTATAGTATCGGAAAAATGTTACCGTCATGGGGGCGCTGTTGTCGGGCAATGGCGATAATATTTTTCCGTTAATATACATTTTAGACAGCCGACACATTTATTAAATTATTAATCTTTTTTTTTAAATTAATGCAAAATTTAGAGTAATAAAGAAATAAATTCAGGTTTAATATTCATATATACAAGTATATTTTTAACATTAATTCGAAAATAATTATTTGATCAAATTTTTAGATCCTATACAAAACCAATAGAAGAATAAATAAATGAGCATAATTAATTAATATTCATATTTAATATAAATTTTAAGAATACAAAGCAAGAAGGTAAAGAAGATCATGATTCTTTCCACCCTAAAAGAGGTCTTCTCTATTTAAACCACTTTATTATTCTAATTAAACTTTTGCTTAATAATAAAATAATAATTTTTGACTTTCATTGAGCAAATTCATTAATTCAATTTCTATAAAAATATATTAAAATAATAGAAATTTACCTTCTCTAATAGGACTCTGTATTCATGCACCTGTTGCACCTATTTATGGCTTTGTTCCATGTTCATTAGAATTGATATTTTCTGCTCAACTTACTTATTAAATTTAATGCATTTTTCTTTTAAATGTATTACTCTGTTCGTTTAATTCTCATCAAAATCATTGTTTATTTTTGTTGGGAATAGAATATTCAATAAGCGAGAATTTACCATTAAAAAAGTTTTTTCTATTTTAAATTCTATAATCACAAATAGAAACACCTGAAAAATAAATATATTTTTCTCTTACAATCATTCTCTTTGTATTATTAAATATAGAGTAATATATTTATATATATGTATAAGTAGGGTTGTTATTTTTTTGTGTTGGCACGCCTGGCGAAAGGGGGAAGAACAGACAGATGAAATCGACGAGCCAGTGAGATTGGTGAGTGAAGGATAGTAGATAAACGTGTATTATTTTCTCTCTTATTGTTAGTATTTTTTTTTTTTTAATTTTATTTATTTTTTTTTTGTAAATTCTAATAAATAATAAATAAATTCATTAAAATTAAATTATTTTATTTATATAATAAATAAAATACTACATATATATATATTTGAAATAATAAATTATACTTTGTAAATGTCTATATATATATATTTGATGAAGATAAATAGATAAATCTGTTGATACGTATTTGAAAGAGCAAATCCATATCTTTATTTTATTTAGAAAAGCCCTAGGATCAAATTCTCCATTCAAACATAAAATGAACTCCCCATTCTCCCTTCAACTAATCCGATATTTCAAGTAGAAAGCGTGCGTATTCACTGATTAATAAATAAATATTTAATGGAGAATGAAGTTGTATTGGTAAACAGTCGCGCCATGGTGACTGACATTAATCCCACCCCCCCACCCCTCACCATTGCCGGTTAAAGAGTAGATGGGGAGGATGGGGAGCCTCAATATTGACCCGGGTGTCTGTCTATCTACTCGACTGTGTACCTGCCGTGCTGATTAAAGGATTGCATTGTGTGTCTCTTTCAATATGAGTAATTGCCGCGCCTAAAATCCAATTCTACCTATTTGCAATGCAAAGCGACCGAAATGTCTTTTGATATTGGACAGATTCAATAAGGCATTGTGTATTCTGGACAAGGATCAAAGCCTGCATCACAATTGATCAATCGAATTAAAAATGAAATAAGAGAGAGAGAGGCAGGAGGAGAGAGAAGAAAATAAAAATAAAACAACCAAAAGAGAGAGAATAAAAAAAAACAATTCCAAAGGCGAGGTGAATATAACGAACCAAAAGGAGATTAACAAAGTGGAAGGATTTGATTTATATATATATATATAAAATGAATAAATAAATATACAGGCTAATAAAACAGGATTGGGGGATAAAAATCAGGTTTTAGGGGGAAATATCCTAGGAACGTTGTATTTACCAAAGATTTAATATTTTTGTCATATAAAAAGCAACAAATCTATGATAAATAAATGCATTGTAGTTGTAGAAACCAGTTGAATATATGTGGTAGCCCCCATATGAGACTTTTCAATCTATATGTACAGTATATATACAGTATATATTTACATTGGCTGTTTCTAAATATATTTAAAACACACACAATACATTACAATACCTTTACTGTCAAAAAACTTAGAAATTTTTTTTCGATTGAAAATTTTTTTTACAAATTATTATTTTAAAAAAATCTGACTTTTATACGTCCTGCGCAAGGACAACGTCTATCAAGTCGGTTGTATCAATTAGGTGTTCTATGATCAGTAAACCTTTACCTTGATTTTCTTGATCGAAGGCGCTATCAAGTAACTTTCCTAATGTTGATTCTGTCCCATAGAGAATTTCCTTTACCAGGCCCGGGACTTAAACCCGGGACCACGAGAATGTGAGCCAGCTACCCTAACCTCTCACCCTGTGGTACCTTGAACTTCTGATAAATAATTATAAGATTATTTTTTATTTAAATAACTTTGAGGGTGAGGCTTCATCAAACCTTTAGATACTCAAAAACAAATCAATTTGACAGAAATTTATAGATAATATAATTATATTGATTTTTTTAATAATAATTAATTTTTCTCTACACAAATAATTTTTAATTTTCTCTCTCTCTCTCTCTCTATATATATATATATATATATATGTAAACATTAGCTATAAAAACTTCCAATCTTTTTCCCAATATCTATAGTTTTTTTTTCTCTTTAAATTTAATGCTATGTTCGATAAACTATTTTTCCTAAACAATAAAATAAATTTTCCTCAGCTTTTATCTGATAGAAAGAAACGGTAGAGCAGTCGGAAGAGAAAAGATATGAAATTATTTTTTTTCTTCTATCAATATCTTCTTAATAAATAGATAGCAGAGGTTGGCTTCAAATGAAATGCTGAAATTTTTATGGAAATATTATTTTTTTTTTAGATTCATTTTTTTCTATCACTTTTAAAGATAGTGAAAAGGGAAAAGGAAAGAAAAAAAGTGTCAAGAATAGAAATAAATCAATTCAGTTAAAGATAAATATGAATCAAACAGCGAACTAAGAAAAATAAAATTTGAATAAAATAAGCTGGAGTGTCTCCACTCGCCTATCTCGCAAATTGATTTGGAGTAAATAACATATACTATATTTAAATTAAATTTAATTAATTATAAATTATAAATTAAAATTGAAAAATAATATTTATTATACCAGCACGTGTTTGTCACTTGGTTGATAACACCACGTCTCGTGCTGGCACGAGATTGCCAGTAAAAAATTAATTCGGGTATTTTCAGAGATTCAATCAAGCTGACATTCTATATATAGTAGTTTTATACAATTTTTAATCATGTGAAAAACTATCAAAGTAAAGTATATCTTTATTTTTAAGGTCAGTTTAGAGGAAAAAAATGAAAACGTGGTAGGTAATGGTCCTCTTCCGAATGAGCTACATTTCTCAAAAGTTAATAGAAAACCACGAGTTTTGAATAATACCCGTATACCAGATTTCAAAATTCTAGCTCGGCCGTTTTTGCGTAATCATGTCTACATACACACACACATACATACACACAGGCAGACATTTTTCTCAACCTTAGTGAAAATGACTCAGGGACCTTCAAAACGTATAAAAACATCAAAATCTCGACATCAAAAATTTTCGTGATTGCAATACTATCTCTGGCGAGATAGTAAAAAATTGTTAAACTTAACAAATCAATTTCGATTGTTAAAAAATACTTAAATTTTTATACTAGGTTTTTTGACAAAAAAGTAATTATACAATGTAAAGTATTAAATGAAGAAGAGAGAAGTTTGAAATATAAAATTTTAACAGAGAGAGAGTGAAAAGGATTATATTATAAAAAATTGTTTATTCAAATGGAATTGGTGACAAGATAATCTGGGTAAATAACAAAAATTTTAAAATATTCATATATCGTCCTTTTTATTGATTTATTTTTATATAATTTTATTTTCTGAATCTAACAAATTGTTATTGGAAAATTAAAATACTAAGATATACTAACATATATATATAAAGAAACTTTATTATATAAGTGAATAATATAAAGAATATAATTGGAGAATTTTTAAAGAAAAAATATTTCTGAAGACTTCACTTCGAATAGAGTATATTATATCTTATCCTATTATACTAGCAAAAATTTAATATATATATATATTTAGTATACCTGGTTAGTACCGCTCGGTACTTTAACAAAATTATTCTTTATGAACTATGAATATTTAAGATTAATATTATTATTTAAAATAAATAATCGGCAAAATTTATGAAACAATTTCAAATAATGTAAACGAACATAAATTAAAAAAATAAGTTGACCTGTGGCCAGGTCCGAACCGACCGACTGTTTGAAATAAATTAATTTCCAGCTACAGAAACAATTTCAAATAATTTTAATATATCTATTAATGTAATAAAAAACAGATATGGATACATAAATAATAAATATAAACATTTTTAATTTTATTTTATTTATAATATATATATGCAAGACCAGGCTGTGACGTCATGAATGGCTGGATGACGTCATATAATTTTAAATCAAGAAAAAACTAATAAATATGATTTTTCTCGAGGATAAAACCAATACAAAGTGCATGATTCGTGGTGATATATAAAAAAATCTCCTTTGGTGTGAAAATAACCCTTCCCTTCCTATCGTCGATCGCTAATACTACCACTTCCGGTTTCCGGAATTGCACCAAAAGTTGATCAATTCATCCCACTGATGCATTAAGTAAATATACCAAATTTCATCAAAATCGGTTGAGCCGTTCAGGCTGTACACATCTATACGGACGGACAGACGGACAGACGGACGGACAGACGGACGGACAGACGGACAGACGGACGGACAGACATCATGCTAAAAATACTTTTTTCTGTTTAGAAAATGCATGATTCGTGGAGATATGTAAAAATCTCCACATGTGAAATTTGGTGTGAAAACAATACCTCCCTTACTATCGTCGGTCGGTAAAAATAGTCATAAAACATACAGCCCTTAAACGTACGTATTAATGCACTGAAATACAGAAAAGTATGGCCTGTGGATATAACATAATATATATTTCGTAATTTGATTAAAAAATATTATTAAAATAAATATTTTTAATTTTATTTTATTTATAATAATTTGTATTTAAGGAAGCGCAGTCCGACGTTGCCCGGTGCCATTTTTTTTGATTATTAAAATTCCTATTTTAAATTAAGAAAAAAGATGATTTTTGTTTATAAAAATTATCTATGGTGTGAATTTCCAAAAAGTCCTTAGAGCAGTTTAATAATTCAAAAGTACAAATATATGTACCATTTTTTAGAGTATAATAAGATAAGATATATAATATATATATATATAAATGGAGAGGGTCTGAAGCCGTCGTTACTTTACCATTTATAATTAATTAAATTTAATATATATAATTAAAAATAAATAACAAACTAATATAAAATAAAAAAATGTTTCTAATCTAATTGCAAAAGAAAATATTTATATATTTTTAAATTATATATATATGTAAATATATAAATTATCTTTTTCTAATGAAAAAAATTCCTTGAATGATATTCTTTATCAATTTAATAATTAATAAATAAAAAATTTTTATATGTTTTGTAAATGCAGGAGGCAAACGGGCACAGCCAGAATAATTCCAATGTTTATATTATTTCATTGAATAGCGATAAGCAACCTCGGCCAATTCTTTGAAAAATAATATTAAAATAATCAAGCCAAATAAAATAAATTAAAATAAAATAAAAGAATTTCATTTTTAGTATGCATTGGACAGTGAATAGAAAAAGACACCAGTGAACGTTCTAACAGTTAAGTAACAACTATTATATGGTTATACCCACTAATAATCCCTTTTTAATTTCTAAATATTAATTAATCATAGTTATTCGTTTAATAAACTTTCTCTATGAATATATTTATTAATTATGATTATAATAACATTTTTCATATTCATAAACATGTATAGTAAATACTTTATATACTTCAATTACTTTTTACAAGGTGAATTATAAAGGATTTGTATTTGATATTCTTTGAATAATGAAGAAAAAATTAAAATAAAAAAAAAAATAAATAAAACATATTAAGATTGATTTTTCTCTATTCTAAAATTCATAATAAATTTCAGAATAATACTTAAATCTTCATTTGAAATGTAATTAATTATTCAATTAATATTAGATTCATTATGGTTATTTATACTAAATGTAATTAAATACTTTTTTAATTGTTATTTCCGTGATAGAAATTAAGACCAATTCAATTCAAATATACAATTAGATAGATCAGAATAAAAAAATCTGATTTATAGAAATTTAATGAAAAATCAACTTAAAAATAAATCAATTTAAAATAGTAAATTTAAGACTTCACAAATTCCCTCACCCATATTGATATTTGCCTTCCGCCATTTTTTAAATTGATATTGTATTAATATTTTTTTATATTTAAAATATTTTAAAATTTTTTATTTAATTTCGAAATAAAATTAAAAATATTTTTTTAAATAATATTTTAGAATCAAATAACGAAATATATTTTTCATTTCCCCACCCAAAAAAAAATATATTCATGAAGTTACCACCATATAATACATATGAAGGAACAAGTTACAAATAAATTGTTCAATAAATTTGATCTAATCTAATGATTTTTAGATTAAATTATAAATAATATAAATGATATTTGATTTTTATAAATAAAAAGTAAAAAAATAACCTCCTTTCTTAATCCTCCTTTCTTAATTAAAATATAGACAAGTACAGGTGTCAATATAATTTCAGAATTTATATTATTATCACTAGTAATCTTTGGTCGAAACAGTCTGTCTATAAGCTATTGCTACTTTGAAAAATATAAAGCTTAAGCCATCTAATTATAACAACATATAAAGTATATATAATATAGAATCAAATATTTTATCAAATAAATTTGAATATATTTTTCATCTTGAAATGAAAATCAAGTTATTTTAATTAATTTGTACCATTTTAGGAAACAAATTTTTGATGGATCATTTTTAGAAAACCCATTTGATAATTGTAATAAATAATTAAAAAATTGTAAAATTTTTAAAACTTATAATAATAAATTGTATAAATTTGTTAAAGGGTGTTCCAGACACTAACCCATTAAAATATAAAAATAGAAAAAACATATTATTTAAGTTTGTATTAATGCAAAATATTATTCACTTTCCTTTAATAGTATGTTCAAAACTTAATATTTACAAAATAAAACTACACTAAAGAAAGAATATAAATAGATAAATTTATGAACACCAAATGTCACAAAACAAAAAGGAGGCCAATATTTCAATATTCAACCATTTTGATGTATTTGGTTTTGGTATCCCCACAATTGTAACTCATTTAAATTAATTTTATTATATCATCAAATATTTTTTTGTTTTTTTTTGTTGAGTAGTGAAAGTGTAGATTGGTGAATAGTGAATATTTGAAAAAAAGAAGCTGCAAGAGGCAATCGTTTTATTATTCGTACATTGATGGGACTTTGAGTGTTGGTATTTGAGCGGTTGGTGTGCTCAGGGCGCGGCTTTCAGCATTCCGACGCCCACGCCCGACCCCGGCCTTCAGGCTCTATCACCCGGCTTGAGGGCACCTGCACGCACTTCACTTCACAGGTGACCCCCCCCCCCCCCCGGGCCCTCTTTTCTGCCTCACCTCTTATCTCTCTTATCTAAAACATTCAATGATTATAATGTTTAACTTCTTTATACCTATCAATCAATGAATACAAATACAAAATGATTGAATGAAAAACCTAAATATTCAAAGAATCTCAATGAATGAAAATGATTAACCACCATTCAGTCAGATAACAACTAATTAAATTGTATTGATTAAAACAAACATTTCAATTGTCATTGCATTTATAATGTAATTATTGTATTGAATTCATCATAAGCAGACTTAATATAAAATGTCATAATATATATAAAATATTAATAATATTAATAATAATAATAATAATAATTTCTTTTCAAGAGGGATTTAAAGCAGTATTTACGAACGAAGAGAAATTAATTTGGATTAAGTATATAAAACGAATTTATTACAAAACAAACATTGAGAGAAAATCAAGAGAATATTACTTAAAATATTGATTTTAGAAGAAAGGGTGAAGTTTAATAAATAATTAAATAATTAAAATTCATTTTCTTATAAATTTAATTAATTTTGTATTGATTTAATGAATTATATATATATTTTCTTCCTATTATATGATTTACTAATAGGAAAATATATATTTTAGTTTATTAATATATATTAGAAAAGTCAATTATATATATTGATTTTAAAATTTTATTTTGTATAATTTTTAATTTTTTATAATTTTATATTTTTTTTTTTTTTTTATTATTTTTTATATAATTATAGAAGAAAACAAAACATATTTTTTTACATTTAGACAAAATTGATCGAATTCAGAAATTTATAACCAACCAATCAGTACTTTAATTAGAATATTTAGAATCAATATTTATCATATTTATCATATTATGTATTAATTAATTAAATAATAATTATTATTTTAAATTCTAATATTTGTTTAATTAACTTTGGTTATTTATGCACATTTAGTTAGTATACGTGTTTTCTTATCATATACTCTTATTCCTAGATTTGTGTGAACTTGGTGGGGTTTGAATTTTCAAAATTAAAGTTCCATAATTGAATATTAATTGGCTACACTCTGGACAAAAACTACAATATAATTCGATTAATTTAAAATAGTGGTTTATGTGCACATAAATACTAATCAAGTCTAATTATACTTATATTTTATATATAATTAATTATTCTATAATAATGTTTCTTCAAACATGATTAAGTAAAGACCATTTAGTAAAGAAGTAAAGGTTCATTAAAATTTTTTTTTTTTTGTTTATTTTATAAGTAAAATGTGTTAATTTAGTATCGAAAAAGTCTAATATGAAATATTATTTATATTGTACATTTAAATGTTATTTAATTATTAAAGATAGAAAAGTATGCCCTGTGGATATAACATAATATATATTTGGTAATTTGATTTTATTTATTTATATTTATAATATTTTGTTTAAGGAATCGCTGTCTGACGTAGTTGCTGACGTCAGTTAAATTTCCTATTTTAAATTAAGAAAAAACTAATAAACATTCTAAAACAATTTCATAGAATTTAAAAGTACGTATTAATACACTGGAAAACAGATATGGATATAACATAAATATTTTTAATTTTATTTTCAGGTTCATTAAAATTTCTTTATTTTTATGTTTATTTTACAATTAAAATGGTCTAATTTAGTATAAAAAAAGTCTAATATCAAATATATTTTTTCTATTGTACATTTAAATGTTATTTAATTATTTTTTTTTTGTTATTTTTAATTCTTAAAGGTAAAAAAAAAAATTAAAAACCATACAATATTATTTTTTTACCCTAAATATAAAATAAATAATCATTTATTATTTTAAGGCATAAATAAATACATATTTATTTTATACATATATCTCTACCTAAAAAATATATATTCATTTAATTTTATAATAATAAATATATAGTATTAAAAGTGTTTGCGAAACAAATGTATACAAAGATATACAAAGATAATCCATGAGGAAAGTTCAAAGCCCTCGATCTTGAATAAATAGATGGGATCCGTTTTTTAATCCAATGAACACGAGATTGTTCCTCCGACAAAAGTGAGTGAGTGAATGGTGGGAGGGTATCAAGAGGTAGTAAAGATGTATATGTGTGTGTTTATGTGTGGGTGGGGCCCAGCATCCTCTCACTTGAAAATAAAAGAAAATAAGTAAAAAAAAAAATAAAAAAAAAATAAAAAAAAATACCTAAACGAACCTGCATCATTGATTGCTTAGATTTTTCTCTAAAAGAATACTCTAAGAACGAAGAAAACACCAATAGATATATTTATTTCTTTTTACGTGTCTTGAATTTTTTAAATCTTTTTACAAACGATAGAAACAATATTATTTATAGTAGATATATGATGGGTTGGATGGAGAATATACTGAAGGAGGGTTAAAAATGGATCTTGGAGATAGTAGATGGTTGATGGAAGGGAGGTGGAAAGAATATTTGACGAGAATAAATATTTGTTCAGTGAGCAGATAAAACTAATGCTTGTATCTTTACTGAGACCGATGTGTATTGGATGAAGCAAAAATCGTTTCCGTGAGTAAGTGAAATTGGATATATAATCCTCGTATAAAAGCTCGGATAAATTTGTTTTTTTTTAATAGAAAAAAAAAAAAATAAAAATTGAGATGAATTTAATTGTATAAAATATTAGTACCTGAAACACCGAGTTATCGCTCGACCCTTTAAAAATATAGACAATTTAACTTGAAAAATTTTACAATTATTTAATTTCTTACAATTGTTATATGGATTTTCTAAAAATGATCAATTAAAAATTTGTCTCCTGAAATTGTACAAATTAATTAAAATAACTTGATTTTCATTTCAAGATAAAAATATAGTCAAATTTATACTTGATATAATATTTGATCCTATACGTATTACATATATATACTCGTATGTTGTTATAATATGATGGCTTCAGTTTTATATTTTTCAAAGTAGCAATAACTTACAACCGATAATATTATAAATTCTGAAATAATATTGACACAAGTACTTGCCTATATTTTAATTAAGAAAGGAGGTTATATTTTTTTCTTTTTATTTATAATAATCAAATATTATTTATAATTTAATCTAAAAAACATTTTAATTAATATAATATAATTTATTTAATATTATTAGATCAAATTTATTCAACAATTTATTTGAAATTCCTTCCTTTATAATTGTTTAGTACATGAAACACCGAGCTATCGCTCGACCCTTTAAAAAGTATTGATATACAATTCTTTAATTATTTATTACAATTATTAAATGTTACATCATTGCATCAATCTGATTAAAATGAATGGAACTTGGGGTTCTCAATAATAATAATAATAAATAATATTTTAGTGAAAAAATATTAAAAATTATAAAACTATCTAAAAATTAATTAATAAAAGAACAATAAATAAATATAAATTAGAAATTTAATAAAAAATAAACGCGAAAAAAGATAATAAAAAAAACAAAATTAACTACTAAAAATTTATAAGAATTAACAAAAAATTAAACAAAACAGATTAAAAAATTGTTTTAAAATATCATAAATAAACTTACAATGTTTGCAAGACAAATAATAAGATAACTTTTAGATTTTTTTTTTGGTGAAAGATTAATAAATATATTTCTTAATTTTATTCTAAAATATTATTAAAATAAATATTTTGAATTTTATTTCGATATTAAATAAAAAAAATTTTAAAATATTTTAAATATAAAAAAATATTAATACAATATCAATTAGAAAAGAATGGCGGAAGGCCAATTTCAATATGGATGACGTAGGTGTTGACGTCATTTAAAGTTAATATTTTAAATTAAGAAAATACTTATAATATTGATTTTTCTCGAGGCTGAAACCAATTTTTCTTTATAATTATTATCTATGTGGTGGGAATTTCAAAAAAGTCCTGCGGTTTAATATCTCAAAAATATACAGATATATATATATGATATACAAATATACACCTATATATATGATATACAAATATATATACAATTTTTGCTATTATAATAAGATAAGATTTGATATGGTAGATTTAAAATAAAGTTAAGAAATATCAAACCTGTTTGTGTAAATGGTAAATCCGGAAATAAAGAAAGAATGATGAGAATTAGCAATGCTTTAGCTTTTTTATTAAAAAATTAAATTGGAATATATTTATTATATATTTTATGATAATTTTTGGAAGTTTGAAACACATTTTCAATCACTCTTTAATATTTATGTTCTCAAAACTATCAATATAACATATTCCTGTTTTTTTTTATTTATTTTATATTTTACCAGTGCTAAATAATATATTCTATAGCAATATTTATCATTTTCTATTTTTTAAATGGAGCTCGTAAAATTCCCAATACCGATAAGAAGGGAAGTTTATGAACGGCCCAGAGAAAATTTTACTGCTTTTTTTATCTGTAGAAGTTTTACTTTGTTATTGTTCCAACCAATTCAAAATGTATATTTTCTTAAGTCCTTTTTATTTATACATACATTGATATATACATATACGAGGTAGGGTCAAAAAGTTCGCGGAATGGTCGCTTATAGTCAAGTATTTCTTAGCTGAAAGGGAAATTTTTGTTTGTGAGGTTGGCATAACTGGTAGTGAATGTGCTTTTGAGGTTAACAGGCAGTTGTAGTTGGTTCCGTGCGTTCGGTGTTTAATATTGTAGATCGTAGTTTCTTTCTTTCATCGGATTGTGCAATGTCGTCATTAGAGCAGCGTGGCAATATTAAATTCTGTGTGTTGCTGGAGAAATCACCCTCGGAGACTCTTGAGATGCTAAAAAATGCATACGGAAATTCTGCGATGAAGAAAACAGCAGTTTACGAGTGGCATAAGCGTTTTCGCGACGGTCGCACAACAATTGATGATGACGTTCGGACTGGGCGGCCTTCCACTTCCACTACAGACGACAATGTTGAGCGCGTTCGACAAATTGTGCGTGCGGACAGACGAACAACCATCAATAATATTGCCTCTGAAGTTGGTATTTCACATGGGAGTGTTCACAGCATTCTTCATAATGACTTGAGCATGCATAGTGTTTGCTTGCACTTTGTTCCAAAAATGTTATCCCCTGAGCAAAAGGAAATGAGATTGACCCTGTCCAGGGACTTGATTGAAATGGCTGATGCAGATGACAGCTGTTTCCAAGGTTAAAAATGGCATTGAAGGGACATCGTTTTGCTGATTCGTCAGAGGTGATTGAAAATGCGACGGAGCGGCTGAAGGAACTTTCAAAAAACGGCTTTCAAAAGTGTTTCCAACAATTATATGGTGGAATAAATGTGTAGATGCAGGAGGAGAGTATTTTGAAGGGAAATAATGTAAGAATGTTATAAATATTTTTAATAAATTTTTAATAACCAATTCCGCGAACTTTTTGACCCTACCTCGTATGTAAAATAAAAACTTGTGTAAAGGTTAGTTTTCAGTTATTAGTATACAAATGTTACTATATTATAAGAAAATATTTATATATACTTCATTATGAATGAATGGGTTTAATGAACGAATTGATTTCCCTTTCTATTTTATTTCCATACGCATTTATGTTACCTTTTTTTCCAATTTCAATTTGTTACTTATTATTTGATGATAAATAGATTAATAATTGTCTAAGATTGAAGTTTTAGAATCATCAATGGTATATTTATCTATCTAACTATCTCTGTGGCTCTCTGAACTCGAAAGTTCTTGGCCGCAGCAACCACACCTCTCTCTACAAGTATCCATATTCTGAGCCACAACCCTCCAATCCCTACCCTCTCCCAACTCTCCCACATCCCTTCCTACATTATCCACCCACCGCGCCCTTGGTTTTCCAAACAAACGTTTCCCACTCGGTCTCCCCACCAATACATTTTTCGCCATTCTCTCCTCTCCCATTCTAGCCATGTGCTCTGCCCATCGTAACCTTCTTGATTTTATAATTCTAAATTTATCTGGAGATGAGTTTATTTATTTAGATTTGTTTTATTGATAATTTAATAAATTCGTTATGATTATAATTAAGAGATTAATTTAAAATAAAAGTAAATATTTATTTATATTTTTTATAATATATTAATTAATAATTCTGATTTATTTTTATGATATAATATAAAATAATATAAAATCTTACTGAAATTTTAATTCTCCTTTGAAATTGAATTTCACTTGAAAAATATTTTTCTTCTTTTTATTATCTCGCTAGAAAATTGTATAAAATCGATATATATAGAATTTCAGTAGTACCGGAATTAATTTTTAAATTATTTTAACACGTTGACTGCCAATCACGCGCCAGCAAGTGATGTGGTAATGTATTTAATTTTTATCAAAACTATGATAAAAGTTTAATGCAGCTAAAAGCAGTTGATAATAAATGCTATTTCATAAAAAAATTTGCGCACCTCACAAAAATAAAGTATTAAGTCAGAGTCTTTATTTCAATAAAATGTTATCAGTGAAAATTATGTTAAAAACCTTAAATCCTATGATCGGATAGAATAAAATTTTAATTAATTTTCAAATATAGAAAAAAGCTTGATTATCTAATTCAAATTTGCGAGATAGTCGAGTGGAGACACTCCAGATTATTTTTGTTTTTTGTAGTTGAAAATACTTCTTTTTAAATACCCCGAAGATCAAAACCAGTCCAATAAAGATTTTCTAAAAAAAACTATTAAATAATCATTTATAATCCTTTTTAGAAACCATAAAGATTATGTTATAACTAATAACGTACATATTAAGTATATATGTTTATTTATTTAATTAATAATTATATATAATTAAATAATTAGAAAATAAGTTAATGGATTTTAAGAGATACTGGTAAATTCATTTTTATTTTATCGTAGTAATTACACATAAATAATAAATAATTAAAATAGGAATAATTTCCAAAAGTTTGGTTTCAAATTCATTTGTTTGCGTTCGACCATCATCACTTGAAAGTCAATAAATATTCCTCACATATATTAGATTCAATTTTTACTACTGAAACGTACCTGCTGCTTTTAAAATAAAATAAATAAAAAATAATATTGTATAAAAAAATATATTTAATTTAGATAAAATAGATAAATTCAAAAGAGCGAAATATTACAAACAAAAGTAATTTTAATAATAATCAATTGGAGTTATCAATAAGAAAGGATGAATAATAATAATAATTTCCAATTGAGTTAGTAATAGCCGCCGGATGAGATTTATCATTAACTCGTGTCGAATAAAAAAGATCATTTCAACCAAGTATAGTAGCCTAAAGTGAGTGAGCTCAAGAGAGCTTATAAAATTTGAATTGCAAAAAAGGGTGTCTCCTTAAAAGGATTTTAATCTAACCGAAGACAAATAAGGGCGGTAAGATTCCACACAAAATAACATACATTATTTAATAATAAATAAATAAAAATATAGATTGTTTAAAAATAAAAATAAAGGTAATTATACAAACTGGTCATCGTGTCGTGGATTTGGATAAAACTTTACCGGTGGCTTCCTTTTTTTTATTTAAAATAAACTTTTCTTATGCAATTTTTGCGGGTCGGTTCTAGTTTACGAGATAAAAATTATTAAAATTTGCATATAAATTCAATATAGCTCTTATATTTATAATAGTTGATTGATTTCGCCACAAGAGGGCTTCACTAATTTTAGGTATTTTTTTAGTTCGGTTTGGATATAGAAAAATTAAAAAAAAAAATTAGTTAAATAATTTCCCTTTATCCAAACCGAACCGAAAAAACCAAAAATTAATGAATAAGTGAATAATTAGTGAATTAGTCAATAAAACATTACTTAATGTTTGCACATTTCGACGTTCATAACCACTTAATCCAGAGGTTCCCAAACTTTTTCGGTATATGGCTCCCATAATACATCGGATTTTTTCCGCGGTTCCCTTAATTAGGGTGACCATATTTCGAAATCACCAAACCGGGAAAAACGGTTTACTTTTTTTTTTAGAAGCATATTAAAAAAAATTTTAAAATAATCGAAAATGTTCACAAGTTTCCCCACAAAATCATCTTATCTTTTTTTTTGTAGAACCAAAAAATTTCAAGTAATAGGAAATTTTTTCGCGGCTCCCTTATGACGGCGTCGCGGCTCCCTAGGTGTCGCGGCACACAGTTTGGGAATCACTCAGTTAATCTGTCAAACTTTAATAATAATAAATCATTTTTGAGTCGAATTGATTTTTAATCATTTCAAATATTTTTGAATTCATATGTCATTTATGAATAATAAAAATATTATTTTTTTTAATTAAACCGTTATTATGTGATATTTTGTATTGTAGGAAGGGAGAGTGAAAATCAACCACCTCTTGTTCTTGTCATCACCATCATCATTAACTACTCCCACCTATTTTTCCATATTCACCCTAACCATTCATGTCCACCTCTGTCATTTGCTATTGTTATACTAAATCACTTGAATTTATTTATTCATTCCTTTGATCGTATAAATTGGTAATTATTTTTACAAATACATTATATGTAAGTACTTGTGCAATGAAATGTTTTACAAAAAATTAAAATTTATGAATATATATATATATATATATATATATATTTTATTTGCAAAATTTAAGAAAAAAAATCATTAATTTAATACTAATTATTCTAAAAAAAATATAATATTTAACGGTTTAAAAGGAGTACAATATTAATTAGTCCTTTATTAAATACCTTTATATGTTTAGTATTATAGATCGTTGTTGGCTTATTGACATAACCGTAATCCTCAGAGGATGGAAAAAGGTAAATAGAATAGAAAGCAGATAGAATATGTAAAGAAGAGTTTAATTAACATCTACAATTACAATTTTAAATGTCAGAATATTAACGATACTATTATTACGTCTAATATTAAACTAACTCTTAAAAAATTTTAAATCATTACTTTCTACACACATCTCCTAGAGAATAACTGCAGAACATAATTAAATATATAATTCATAATTCAATTTTGTTTTATTATACAAAGAATATGAATTTAAAGTATAGGTAGATGTAGATTGGTTGTGTCCTCCACAAAAGTAAAATTTTAATTTCAATTATATTTTTATTTAATTTATTTTTAAAATATTTATATTAAAATGTTAAATCTTATCTTATTATACTAGCAAAAATTACATATATTTGTAAATATATTTGTATATTTTTGAGATATTAAACCGCTCTAAGTATTTTTTTGAAATTCCCACCATGGTTAATAATTATAAAGAAAAATCGATTTGTATTGGTTTCTACATATGTTTATATTTAAAAATCAACTTTATTAGTAATTTTCTTAATTTAAAATAGTAAATTTAAATGACGTCACAAATTACGTCATCCATAATTGATATTGTATTCGTATATTTTTTATATATAAAATATCTATAAATGAAGAAAGTTTAAATAAATTGTTGAATAATAATATTAATAATATATTTAATATAATAAAATTATATTATATTAATTAAAATGTTTTTTATATTAAATTATAAATAATATAAATGATATTTGATTATTATAAATAAAAAGAAAAAATGTAACCTTTTTTCTTAATTAAAATATAGACAAGTACAGGTGTCAATATAATTTCAGAATTTATATTATTATCAGTAGTAATCTTTGGTCGATTCAATCTATAAGCTACTTTGAAAAATACAAAACTGAAACCATCTAATTATAACAACATGGTATATATACATTTATATATATATATATATATATAATGTAGGATCAAATATTTTATCAAGTAAATTTGAATATATTATATATAATTTTCATCTCGAAATCAAAATCAAGTTATTTTAATTAATTTGCACCATTTTAGGAAACAAATTTTTGATGGGTCATTTTTAGGAACCCCATTTAACAATTGTAATAAATAATAAAAAAAGTAAAATTTATAACATTTATAATAATAAATTGTATATATTTGATAAAGGGTCGAGCGATAGCTCGGTGTCCCAGGTACTAATTATATATTTTAGGAAATTCTGAAATTTTAAAGTTTAAAAATCTATCTTTTCATCTACATATATATAATATATTTTTGAAATATATTAAAATATTAATTTCTTTACAAACATAATAATTTATCTTTAAATTTTTTATTAATAAATTTACATTATAGGTATATATGTATATTATACCCATATATTTTTATATGATATATCTATATTTTCATATAAGATATTGTAGAAGTGATGAAGATATAGAAGAGTGTAAAATACCATTTGTTTGTCTGTTGGGTGTAGTGGATGTAGAAAGAGAAGAGATCTTGCAGAGGATTCATCTGAGGAGCCCGAAAGCCATCCAGACCCTGAGACGACGGGCGTTAAGTCTAATTTATATCTTCTTTGCAAGACTCGGGAGACGGACTATGATTTATTCAGCACACATTTGCAGACACCCACAGACAGTCATGTAGCTGTACATTTAAGAGCGAGAGCGGGTAGGAAGTGGGGGAGGGTCGAAACCAAGAGTTCTCTGATCCCTTACCTCTTGTTCAGGAAGAAATGTCAACTACTCTCACGGTAAAGGAATTACAAGATAATAAACTATCCCTGGAGACAAATCACAGAACACCCCCTCCCTTTAACAATTAATCATGAAAATTATTACTTGTGTCCAAAGAGAGACGCGCAAAATAAACAAATAAATATATTAATAGTTTTAAAAAAATAAATATTCAAAGAGGATATTAATCAAATCTGGCAAAGATTCTGAGTATATAATATATTTTTGAGATTATAATTATTATATACATTATTTACGAATTTTATAACATCATTGATAATAATGATATAACATCATAGATAAAAATATTAAAAGTATTAAAATAATTATTATTATATATAAGATATAATGATTTCATTTTTGTAGTTTATTTTCATTTATATATAACTGACTGCTCAGACCGCCTTGGGCGTTCTTCACACCTAGACGGCGGTTCTGCCCCCTGTACCCCCGAAGTGATACATATGATTTGGTTGAAAGTCTGTATGTAAAAGATTTTCATCCATTTTGTTCCAATCAGTATATTACATAAAATATTAATTTGTTTTGTGTTCATATTTAAAATATATTTTAATTGAATCAGTAAATTAATTATACATTGTTTATGTTATATCTCTGGCTCTACGGAACTCGAAAATTCTTGGCCTCAGGAACCACATTTCTCCAAATGTCCCTATAATGAACCACAAGCATCCAACTCCTACCCTCTCCCATCTCTCTCACGTCCCTTCCTACATTGTTGACTCATCGTGTCCTTTGTCTACCAAGCTAACGTTTCCCAATCGGTCGGTATATTTTTCGCCATTCTTTCTTCTCCCATTCTAGCCACGTGCCCTGCCCATCGCAGCCTTCTCTAATTTATAACCCTAACTATTTCTGGAGATGCATAGAGGTCGTTCAATTACTTGTTATGCAGTCTCCGCCGTAATTGCTACGGAAAATCTTATTATCAAATACTTTCAAATACTCTCGTTTTCCAGGCTCATTGACCATGCCTCACACCCATATAATACAACCAGTGTTTTATATATTTTAATTTTGATCCTCTTTGATACTAGTTTTGATGAGATAAGCCCTTTTCATGATAACAGCCTTTCCCGATTGCAACCTAATTCTTCTCGAATATTATTATTCTTCGTGATTACAATAAATTTTTCTACATTTTGTATATTAAGATTTTGTATGTTAATACAGTTCCACTCTGTTACTAAATATTTTGTCTTATCACTATTAATTTCAAGTTGCATCTCTTTTCCTGCCTAGATTAATTTTTTTTACGCTAACTTTAATTGTAATTGCCGAATCTCCTATTATATTTTTTTCATTTATATATAATTTGGTAAATATATTCTGGTAAATCTTTAATAATATTTGAACTTTGATAAATAAAATCACCAATTCATTCTCTATTAATAAGTTGTTTTTTTTTTTTTTATTTTATAAGTTAATATTTTACTTTTTGATTAACGAGGATTTTGAACTTAAATTTTTTGACTATCGTTTCGTTTAAAACAAATATTTAATCATCAATTCAATAAATCAATCTCTCTCTTTAATGTATAAGATAGATTTATTTTTTTTTTCTCTCTTTAAATATATTATACACATTTTTTTATTAATAGCTTATAACTTTTAAAATCAAATATAAAGAAAAACGAATGCTAAATTTTTGACATTGAATTAATTTCTGAGTTTAAAATTATTTTTTTTTTATAGTTAGAAGAATATTTATTTAACTTTTCAATATAAATAATATTTGAAAATTTGAAAAAAGACATCTACTCCTATTATATTTGTAATTAATTAAAAATTTTAAAATTTAAATTTTTTTTTGTATTTTTTAAACTCTAATATAATATTAAGTAGATATATATTATTATATATATAAATTCAAATAATATTTGAACATTTGAAAAAAAGACATCTACTCCTATTATATTTGTAATTAATTAAAAATTTTAAAATTTAAATTTTTTTTTGTATTTTTTTAAAGTCTAATATAATATTAAGTATAAAGGAAATTTTTATTGAAAGTACATATAACAACCTATATATACGAGTATATGTAATAGATAAATTTAATTTTGAATTTTATGAAAATCATAAAAGCGTCCCCACACCAATCTATTCATTACATGGAATCATACAACTCTATATTTAATTATAGAGATCGTTAAAACTTTACGAGATTTCAATTTTAAAATAAAATAAAAATCATTCCCCTTGTTTAGCTTGAATAATAATAAAGTTAATCTTTGGCCAGTAATTGTGATATTTGCTTAGGCGGGCATTAAGGGAAATAATAGCTTGCACAATAGAGAAAATTGAGTGGGATGATGGGGGAGGTGTGTAAGGGTTAGTTGGTTCTAAATTAGATTTTACTGCTCGGGTAGACTTATGGACCTGAACCTATCAAACCTGGATTAACAGTCCATTAGAAAAAGAAGGAAAGGTAAAAAATACCAGGAGGTCAAATTATTATCTAATTGATAACTGGTTCTTTTCATTTAAAGAAAGGTGATGTTTGAATTTTTTTCATCAGATTGAGGATAGGTCATTAGGTTTGATGGAGAGGGGGGGGGGAGTTTAAAGACCAGTGGCGAGTAGGAATGGTCTTAAATACCCATTTATCATTTGAGAAAGAAAAAGAGAGAGAGAGAGTGAAAAAATAGCATTCCAATCCATACAAGTAGTATTAAGGAAAAAGAACACAACTTGACCAGTAAATAGATTTAAATTAATATCATCAATTTTTGAAATTTTTAGCAAGATTATTTATCAAGATGATCTCAACGAGATAAATAATATCAATCTATAAAATTGATTTAATTTCGGTAATTGTTTAGTCTAATCGATGTATGATGGATTTTAATAAAACTTTACCAGTAGATTCCTTTTTCGATTTCAACCAAACTTTTCTTAAGAAGTATGTGGCGGTCACTTCTAGTTTACGAGATAAAAATTATTAAAGTTTGCATCTAAATCCATTGATATTCTATTTAGGTACCATGTTTTATTGTTTGACCACCAGAGGCCTCCACTAATTTTCGGTTTTTTTTAAGTTCGGTTTGGATATAAGAAGATTAAATATTAAATTAAATGAAATAATTTTCTTATATCCAAACCGAACTTATAAAAACCGAAAATTAGTGAATAATTAGTGAATTAGTCAATAAAATATTAAATGGTTGCTCAATCAAAACTAGTTTATATCCAAACTTTAATAATTTTTATCTCGTAAACTAGAAGCGACCGCCACATACTTCTTGAGGAAAGTTTGTTTTGGATCAAGAAAGGAATCCCTTGGAAAAGTTTTATCCAAATCCATCATATATCAATTAGACTAAACAATTACCGAAATTTAATAAATTTTATAGATAGATATTGTTTATCTCGGTGAGATAATCTTGATAATTATATTGATAAAAAATTCAATCGTCTATTCTATTTAATTTGGCAAGAAGAAATCATTTAGAAAGTTAACCTAAAAAAATAATTTTAACAATTTTAAAATTATTTGATAATCAAGTTTAATAACATTTATATTTAAACTAAAACCGACTTTTTGTTTTTAATAATTTATCTTTTTCCTATTGATTTTATTATTTATTTATTTTGAATTTTTCCAGTTTAAAAAAAATTAAAGAAAATAGATGTTTTATCGTTGTTTAAGGGTCTTTTAATTGTAATATAATACATATATTTATTTTTCAACAGTCTAGTATTATTATTATTATTTATCTATATATATATTTTATTTTACTTTACTTACAAATAGGCAGGTTGAAAAAGAGTATCCTTACCTGTAAACAAACAAAAACATAACAAATTATTCCAATTCGATAATCATTTAAATTAGATAAAAGCAATATTTTTATCTCAAAATACATAGTATAGTATACACAATAATATTTTATGAAAAGCAAAGTAATCAATCAGGCAGAAATGTGTATTGAAGTAATTAAATTTCCCAATGGCATAATCAGTAGAGATATATACAAATGAGGGCAAATAGGATGAAGAGGACGTTAATATTTTTTAAAATGTAAAATTAAATAAAATCTATATTGAATTAGGGAGAAATTTGGTCACGTAGGATTGATTTTGCCAAATGAACAATCGTAAACTCGTCAAAAATAAAAAACAAAAATAGCTAATTAATGGGATTATCGAAATGTTTATACATATATTGTAATGAATGACAATTGCAAAAATAAAGATTCTTTTTCCTTAAAAGTATAAATAAGTATTAATTTTTAAAATATTGGAATATTAAATAAAGATAATAACTTTTATACAAAAATTGATTTTATACTAAAATTAAATAAAAAGAAACCATTAAGCTATAAAATTTGTAATTTCCTATCATTGATGTTTTAATAAAGAAAATAAAAATGAGATTTATTTTATAAAATTTAATGTGTAATGCTAAAATGTATGTAAAATATTTGAATTTTTTTGAATTCATTTTTTAATTATTATATTAATCTTCTCAATTAAATTTTTACTATCTCGCCATCAACTTTTAAGAAATGTAGCTCATTCGGAAGAGGACCATTACCTACCACGTTTTCATTTTGTTTTCCTCTAAACTAATAATAAAAATAAATATTTGATAATTTTTCACATGATTAAAAATTGTATAAAACTGCTATATATACCATTTCAGCTTGATTGAATTGCTGAAAGTAACGGAATTAATTTTTTAATTTTTTTAACACGTTGACTGCCAATCACGCGCCAGCACGTGACGTGGTGTCATCAACAAAGAGCCAAACACGCGAATTAATTTTTTAAATTTTGACTTAAAATTTAATGTAAAGGTCTTAAATTTAAATTTAATATATGTTAATTAATTAATTTTTAATTGAATAACAATACTACACTGTTTTTTTAAATTAATTAATCCAATTTAATTATACTTAATTAATAACTTATATATAATTAATTAAATTTAATTTAAATATAATATATGTTAATTAATCCAATTCAAATTTGCGAAATAGTCCAATCTCCAGATTTTTTTTTTAAATTCACTCAACATTATTAATAACCAAATTATGATTGTTTTTTTTTTTCTTTTAATTTTCAAAATTGATCTTAAAAATATTTTCACTTTTTTAAAAATTAAATTTATTGTTTATTAAATTTACTTAAATTATTTTCCAATTTGATGATTGATGATTTATTTTTTTTATAATTCATTGATTTATTATTAGAATAAATGTTAAAATTTTACATATTTATATTATACTTATAATTCATACTTTTATTTAATATTATTTAAGTAAGTAATTAGTTTTTCCAGTACTTATAAGATAAAATGGAATAATTTATTATTCTTAACTGAACCATTCTCAAATATTTTATATTCTCAACACCATATTTAACTGACAACATAATATCTATTTCATTCCCTCTACTTCCTTTAATTTTCCCTACATAATTTTTAATCTTAAATAATCTCATATATCTCTCTCTCTATATATATATATATATATAGTTAAATATATATAAATTTAACTGATTCAGGTTAATAATTATAATTGTGATTTAAAAGGATATAAAAGAAAATTATTACGCTTCATGTGGTTTTAAAATTAGATAATATATTATATGTAGATCTGAATTATGAACTGCCTCTTGTTAATATACATTATTTCTTTTTTAGAATTCGTAAAATTAGTATTCAAACCAGACAATAAATATAATGCAATAACCATAGAACGCGGATAGTAATCATTCATTAGGATAATGTAATCAAAACATACGGAATGGATTATTCATATTAGAGGAAAATATCAATCATTAAATAAATAATTAATCAATTTAATGATCAGAGTCCGATCAAAAATTAAATTTTAGAAAATTAATTTTGAATTAGTTCAATAATAATATAATATTATATTAATTATATAACTGAAATTATCAAAAAAAATATCAAATGGACTATTAGGGATTCTTCTATGTATTTTTTTTTTAGCAATAAATTTGTATAATAGTAATTTTTCTAAATAAGATCCTAAAATTTTATATTTAAATATAATATCTTCTGAGATTGCCTTTGCGTGGCCAACAAATATAAATAATACAGTGATGATGCTTTACATGTAATATTTATGATGCATCAATAACTTTTCAACAAACAGGAAGTGCCCAAATAATCATATATTTTTTTTACCGACCGACGATAGTAAGGGAGGTATTGTTTTCACACCAAATTTCACATGTGGAGATTTTTACATATCTCCACGAATCATGCATTTTCTAAACAGAAAAAAGTATTTTTAGCATGATGTCTGTCCGTCCGTCTGTCCGTCTGTCCGTCTGTCCGTCCGTCCGTATAGATGTGTACAGCCTGAACGGCTCAACCGATTTTGATGAAATTTGGTATATTTACTTAATGCATCAGTGGGATGAATTGATCAACTTTTGGTGCAATTCAGGAAACCGGAAGTGGTAGTATTAGCGATCGACGATAGGAAGGAAAGGGTTATTTTCACACCAAAGGAGATTTTTTTATATATCACCACGAATCATGCACTTTGTATTGGTTGTATCCTCGAGAAAAATCATATTTATTAGTTTTTTCTTGATTTAAAATTATATGACGTCATCCAGCCATTCATGACGTCACAGCCTGGTCTTGCATATATATTATAAATAAAATAAAATTAAAAATGTTTATATTTATTATTTATGTATCCATATCTGTTTTTTATTACATTAATAGATATATGAAAATTATTTGAAATTGTTTCTGTAGCTGGAAATTAATTTATTTCAAACCGTCGGTCGGTTCGGACCTGGCTACAGGTCAACTTATTTTATTTTTATATCAAAAATACTATTATTTAGATTGAATATTATTCTAGTACTTAACATTTTATTTATACACTATAATTATTTTAATCTAATTGTGTGTGTGTGAGATATAGTTAGAGACAGGGCCGCCCTAACCTCAGGGCTAATTGGGCTATAGCCCTAGGGCGCAAGCCTTCTGGGGGCGGCATTTTTTATTGGTTTATATATTTTTACTAACCATTCTGTGTAATTTCTTATGAAAAGGGGCGCAAAATTTTAGGAGCCCACGGGCGCCGAAAATCTTAGGACGGCCGATAGAGATGATTATTTAAAATTGACTTTAAAAATTTAAAATATTAATAATTACATATTGTAATGATATTCCAAAAATATCATTAATCCGATGAAAATAAAATTTATTTTTTTAAATATTAATTTATTTTCATTGGAAGAGATTATAGTAATACGTTTCCCCTGAAGAGACGAGTTGTTGAAAAAGTCAGACAACGGCATTGGTTCGTGGGCTGCCGTTGAGACCAGACGGACCTTATTGGAGGTAAAATGGACCACCATTACACTCGGTCGTCCACGGACTATCTCTTACAAAAGGACCAACATACATTATTAACAAAAAATTTTATTTTTCAAGAAGGATTGTTTTTTTAATTTTTTTGATCTAATTAAAGAAATTTGTTTCACAACAAATATTGGTTTCTCTATAATTTTTGTAAAACTACTTTTTTAATTTTATAAGAAAGAATACAAAAAATTTCTGTATATAAAATTATAATTTAAAAGATTTACATTTAAATCGAAAGGTTTTAAAAATTTGTATTTAAACAGTAAATATAATAAATCTTATTATAAATTTTAATTCTTAATGATAAATTTAATTTTTTTCTCTTTTTTTTAGTCCAGATCTCCAGGTCAGTTCACGCCGATTCAAAATCCACCCTTTTCCATTACACATTTGAGACCAACCCTTCTTTTTCTTAAAATTTTCCCCTGTCGATATCAACCCATATAAAAAAATCATTACAATATATTTACGTCACTTATTGGATTATTACAAAAAAAAAAAAATAATTTCTAATTTTCATATAGAAAAGAGAAATGACTAAAAAATCTACAAAGCAATAATGTTTCTTTTTAAATAAACCAATTGTAAACAAACGACCAGTGGTTAGATTAGAAAAACAAATGAAGATATGAATGGGTATTGAATAAAGGTGACTCATGGATAAGGACGCGTGTAGGAAGATAATCGTTGCTATCAACACCCGCCCGCTCTAGCTTTTTTGCCGCCCTGGACAAAAATACAAATTGCCGCCCCTTTAAACAAATTTTTTTTTAGTCAGAGTGAAAGTTTTAGATAAAAATCCATCATTCATACGTTAAACCAAACAATTACCAAAAAATCAAAAAATATATAATTTGATTAACGGATTAACAATATTTTATGTTAATAACGACAAAAATGGCGCCCTTTAGATTTGCCGCCCCGGACAAATGTCCGGGTCAGCCGGTCCTGGAGCGGGGGCTGTTACTATTCAGAAGATAGATTTATAGATTATCTACCGATGTTTAGAAAAAATAGTTTGATCATTTTTACTATCACGCCAGAGATAGTATTGTGATCACGAAAATTTTAGATGTCGAGATTTTGATGTTTTTATATATTTTGAAGGTCTTTGAGTCATTTTCACTAAGGTTGAGAAAAATGTCTGTGTGTATGTGTGTGTGTGTATGTAGACAAGATTAGACAAAAACGGTTTGAGCTAGAATAATGAAATTTGGTACATTACCTACCACGTTTTCATTTTTTCCCCTTTAAACTCACCGTAAAAATAAAGATATATGTTTGATAGTTTTTCACATAACTAAAAATTGTATATTGATTGGATCGCTGTAAGTCTCGGAATTAATTTTTTAACATGACTGCATATTACGCGCCAGCACGTGACGTGGTGCAAACACGCTCTGGTTTAATAAATATTATTTATTAATTTTAATTTATAATTAATTAAATTTAATTTAAATATAATTTATGTTATTTAACCCAATTCAAATTGCGGGATAGTCGAGGGGATACACTCCAGCTTATTTTTTTAAATAAGGATACAAATTAAATTTAAAGATTGGACAGTCAACTCTTGTAAACATTGTATCTAAATATTTGGAAATTCAGGCTGAAAACTTATTTTTTTAACAATTTGAAATCTATAAAATAATGAAAATTAAAAAGATTAAAGATAAGTTAATAGAAATACAAGTTTTTATGTTTCCAAATAAATTTTTGATTCAACATAACGATCATTTCGACAGTTACGTTATCATCCGAAATTTTGACTATACTATTGTATATGACTATATGAATGGTACTAAATGAATGGTACCATGGTATAGTACTATTGTATACGAGGTGTTGCTATTAAATAACGAGACTGCTTACAAAAATTGGTTTAATTAAAAAAATTATGGTACAATTGAACTTTTCCCCTCAATACTCCCCTCCACTCGCCACACACCGCTTCATCATTTTTTTCCACTGCTTAAAGTGTTCGAAGTCGTTTTTTGTTAGGCCTTTCAGAAGCTCCGCTGTTTTTCTTTTCACCTCTTCCATCGACTCGAATCGGCTTCCCTTTAGTGCCGACTTGATTTTCGGAGGGTGCTAGATCAGGGGAGTAAGGAGGGTTGGTTCACCATCTGCCCCTCTGGAACCCATTCAGTCATCACAATGCCGTTGATGTCGAAGAAAACGATCAACATTGCCTTGAATTGGCATCCGCGCTTATTTGATTCTTGGCGATTCAGGAGTCTTCCAGTGCATGATTGCCGCTTAGATATGTGTTCTCGTACTGGAATAGTAGACCCTTCCAGCTGTACAACGGTGCATTAGGTTACCGCCTACCCTCTCCGCACAGCCTCGTTATTTAATAGTCACATCTCGTAGTATATATGAATATAGTTAAAAAGAAGTAAAGAGAAGTTAAATCTTAGGAATGATTATAACTGAAGCTGCGTAGTGTTCTAATAACCCCAGCATTTATATTTATTGCCTATAATTTTCCATTTTATTCTATTTTAAATGAATTATTGTTATTATTTTGTTTTCTCAATTAAATTTTATTTCAGGTTTCAAGATGATCTTCTATACTAGAGAATTAATTGATTCGTTAAATGAAATGTAAAAATCAATTTCTCATCTTGAAATCTGTATCGTTTCTTCCTTGACAGGTGTTGATTGGTGTACGGTGGTAGATTTTTCGCTAAGATTCCAATCCAGTTTTCATGAATGTCTGACAATTCCCACGCTATCTGCATTGCCTATTCCCAGATGATGATGGATTTTCAACTGTTTCCCGATGCGAGTTTTAGCATTTATTTATTAGCGATGCATGTCGAAAGGAACAAACATCGTTACCAGAACCGGTTGCCTCCTATTAATAAACACTGATTAGAATTCCCGATCTGATTATACTAATATACATAGGTTTCCTGTCTTCTTCTTTTTCATCTCTTCTACTACTACGATTCTTATTATTATTAATGCCAATCATATAATATTTATATTGTATAAATTTAGCCGCGGCTCGGTATTTTAAAAAAATAATTCCTTATGAACTATGAATATTTAAAATAAATAAACGACAAAAATATATGAAAGCGGTTTAATATTTCAAAAATACAAATATATATATACAATTTTTGCAAGTATAATAAGATAAGATAAATATTTTTAATTTTATATTATTTATAATATTTTGTATTTATGGAAGCGTTGTGCGGAGTTGCCCGGCGCTATTTTATTTATTTATTAAAATTCCTATATTAAATTAGAAAAAACTAGAAAAGATGTTTTTCCCAAGGCTGAAAACAATCGATTTTTATTTATAAATATTATCTATGGTGTAAATTTCAAAAAGATCCTTCGAGCGGTTTAATATTTCAAAAATATATATTATAAAGTACCTAGTTCACTGAGCCTCAGCTCGGTACTTTAAAAAAAATATTCCTTATGAACTATGAATACGTATATTCAAGATTAAGATTATTATTTATAATAAATAAACGACAAAAAATATGAAACAATTTCAAATAATTTAAAAGAACATAAAATAAAGAAAAAGTAGTCATAAAGTCAAAAAACATACAGCCCTTTAACGTATGTATTAATGCACTGAAAGACAGAAAAGTATGGCCTGTGGATATAACATAATATATATTTCGTAATTTGATTATAAAATATTATTAAATTAAATATCTTCAATTTTATTATATTTATAACATTTTGTAATTAAGGAAGCGCTGTCCGGTGTTGCCCGGCGCCATTTTTTTTATTATTAAAATTCCTATTTCAAATTAAGAAAAAACTAATGAAGATGATTTTGATATCAATACAGATCGATTTTTCTTTATAAATATTATCTATGTTGTGTATTTAAAAAAAAATCCTTAGATCGGATTAATATTTCAAAACTACAAATATATATATATACAATTTTTGCTAGTATAATAAGATAAGATAAGATATACCTAAATATTTTTAATAATAATTATTTTTATATAATCTAAATATAAATATAAATACATACGTTATTTATTTTTTAACTTAGAATGTAATAAATCAAATTTGGAACGAATGATTCTGATACCAAGAGTAGTAATGACGTATTTAGCGCGTTGGAGCGTGAGATTATAGAGGTTAAATCACACTCGACCGAATTCATCGACTTACACTATATATATATATATATATATAAACTGAATAAATTGGGAAAGTTCTGCTATCATAATAGTAAAAAATAAATATTTCATTTTTTAATGATACAATAATTGGAGAAAATATAATAACAAAAATAATAACAAATTTATTCATTATAATATATATATATATATATATATATATTATTTAAATTATTTTCTTTAAAATTAAGTAAACAACTTTTTCTTTATCTTATAACATGTAATAAATGATTATAAAACGATAATATAATAATTATAAAACATTTGATAAACTTATATTGGATTTATTAAAGAGAATAAAAATATTACATTTTTTTGAAGGGGAATCCCATTTGTGTTTTGTTTTGATGATTATACGTATTAATATTTTTGTATAATAGTATATAATTTTAATCAATGAATTAATTATCATTTTGATTTAATTAATGACGTTTTTTTTTCTGATGTTTATTAATAAAATGTAATTCATTAATTTGATTTGTTTTATTTTGGAAGAGATAAATATAAATAAGCAGAGAGAAGGAGAGAAACGAGATACCAGATAGTGGGGGGAAGTCCACCACAACAGCAATGAATACCCGATTTGTTATATAAGATATAAATAACATGACACGAAAGCAAGAAACGGTATTCATTTTGCATGAAAATGTGGTTGGTAATGGAGCGAGGATATCCTATTGTATTCTGTTTTATCTTATTTACTTTTAGTTGGGTGTCATCAGAGAAATACACGACATGTCAATTGGCGCGCGCGCTTATAAATCAGGGCTTTAATCGAACTCTCCTTCCACACTGTAAGTGTTTACTTCTGAATCCATAAAATAAATAAATAAATAATAATAACAAAATATATTATTAATAATAATTATTAAAGAATACAAAACCAATCTAATACAATTTGAAATAATTATATCTGCATATTACATGGTATTAAAATAATTCTAAAATATTGTATTTATTAATTAGTAAAATTAATATTCGTCTTTATTTGATTTTAAGTTTCCTTTCCTTTCATAAAATTTTAGGCTAAAGAAATAATTTTTATTTTTAATTTTTTCTTTTATTATATATATAATAAAGACGAATATTATATATATATATATTATTATATTAGTCTAAAATTTTATTAAAGGAAAGGAAACTTAAAATCAAATAATATGCTTCATTATCTATTTTTTAATCGACACACACACGTTTCGGATGCCAGTCAAGTCCTTCTTCAATAACAAATATTAATAACTATTTTTTCTTATAATATATATACTAAAGTATGGGGAAACTCTTACATATATAAATATTAAATATATAAATCAAATTATTTATTCCTATTTATCTAATTATATATTTGAATTGAATTGGTTTTAATTTCTGTGACGAAATAACATTTACAAAAGTATTTAATTACATTTAGTCCAAATAATCCTAATGAATCGAATTTTAATTGAATAATTAATTATATATCAAATGAAGATGATTTCATAGATATATTTAAAAAAAAATCATTGAATTTAATCTAAAAATTTATCAAAGATTTTTTTTTGAATTCTCATTTGTCAACTTATTGCAAAGATTACTTTTTAATTCATACGAGGTCTGTTGAATTTTCTCGGACTGTATATATTTGATTATCAAAATGTTTGTTTTTTTTTGGTATGTTGGTACATATATGTTTGTTATATGTTGTAATTATCAGCCATTTTGGATTAGTAGTTTGTTTTTGACAACTGAAAAAGTTAGCCACGTTTATGTGTGTTTTTCGATTTTTTAAAGAATTATATTTAAATTTTGCGTTAAAAATGGAATAAAGTGCTTCAACGCACTTAAAATGTTGACTGTGGCTTTCGTCGAGTCTACTTTGTCTCAAAAAAATGTTTATACGAAGTACAAAGCACGCTAAGTTCGATCAAATGTTTTCTTCGATTATAATGTCGTGGTATATCATGAATTCTTGCCAATAGGTCGTACTATTAATAAGGAATACTACAAGGAAGTTATGCAATGTTTGCTCAAACGATCGGAATTGTGCAAAAACAAATAATGGATTCCGCACAACGATAATGCACCAACTCACACAACTTTACTTGGTGATTTTAATGGCAAAAACAACACCGTAATCATGCCTCAACCACCATATTCACCAGATTTTGCTCCCTGCGACTCTTTTTCCTATTCCCAAAACTAATGAGACCAATGGAAGAAAGTATGTTTACAGAATTAAAACAATTAGCATATGAAGTAAGAATATTGATTATGGAGATTTTATAACATTCTAAAATAAATTCTTGTATTAATAGTTATTATTATTAGTAGTAGTAGAAGTAAATAAGAGTAAAAAAAAGATAATAATTGCTGAAAATGAGATATATATTGGAAAAAGAATATTAAAAGAGGAGATAAAAATTAATTGATATTAAAAATTAAAAAAAAATTTATGACTTTGAAGAAACATTCTGAACGTCGTTATTAATTCAAAAAAAAGCAACGCTTATTATTTAATTTTAACCTTCTTACCTTCCATAAAATTGTTGATTAAGAAATTATTAATTTTTATTTTTAATTGATATAAATGGTGAATCAATCCTTTATTGATTAAAATCGGATCTGTTTAAATCTACTATTTTTTCTAATATAGCAATATAATTCGTAAATTAGTATAAATAATTTATTTATATATATAACGAAAAACACATTACATATATTCTATTTATTATTAATGAATAACTTTTTATTGAAAATAACATTTATGTGTGTATTAAAACAATAGTCGTAAGCATTTAGATAAATTATTTATTTATTTCTAATTTGTATTTTATTATTATTATCCGGGTTATATATATATATATATATATATATTGCTCTTTATAATCAGAATGTACTAGAAAAGTTTTTACCTATCTCGTTTTTATTTTTGTTATTATTATTATACACTTTCAGCATTATTATTATTATTATTATTATTATTATTATTTCGATTTCAAATTAAAAAATAGCAATAACAAATAATTATTATTACTAAATTCTTATAGTAAATTTATGGTAATTATTTCAATTACAATTAAAATTAATTTTCGAATAGTTATATTTATTATTATATTTATTAATAATATAATATAATATATATTATATGCTTGGATATTAGAATAATATACCTTTATTTACAATATGTTAGGAAGTCATGATATATACATAAATAATTAAAAACGGATATATATCAATTACACTTAATAATTATAAAAATCTACCAGTAATTGTAAAAGGAATAAAATAGTATTCTATTATTTATCAATATTATGACCATATTTTTATTTGGAATTATATAATATTAAAATAATGTTTTGATGTGTAATTATTATGGTGTTTATTTTTTTGATAGTACCTATATTAACTGATTAATAATCTAGAGCTAACATATGTTTCGTCAATTTATTATGTAAGTATGTAATCCTGAAATTATCAATGGAATTAATCAGGATTCCAGTGTCCAAATTATATTATGCAATCGATATCAAATAATGTATATAAATAAATATATGAGGGCAGGACAATAAGTCCGTGACTTTTTGAATGAAACGTAGGTTTTTTAATAAAAAATTATTTTATTTTTCAACGTAGTCTCCTTTGAGGTCTATACACTTTATCGTTTATCGTTTAACGTTTATCCAATTTTTTTATCCCTTCCAAAAAATAAAATTTGTCGAGGTCATCAAAATAGATTTGTTTGTGAGATGATTTTGGAGTCTTTGGAGTCAAATCTCTTTCTTCTAAGCCATTTCTTCAGATTTGGAAATAGGAAATAGTCACTCGGGGTTAAATCCGGAGAATAGGGAGGATGAGGGAGTAATTTGTATACCAATTCATGGATTTTTATGGAAATTCTGTTTTTTTTTTCATTTTATTTTCAAATCACGAGGTAATCTGTTATTAATGGATGATAAACAAAAACTATAAAACCCAGCTGGTTCAAATTTCGACATGAATCAGCTGATAGTTGCTTGCTGACAACAGCAGTGTTGGTATTTCATTGAAGAGACGGGTAATTCAAATAGTCAGGGACTTTTTGACCTACCTACCTATTTTATATATATATATACAATATGTAAAAAAAAATTGAATTTATATATATATATATTTAAACAATTTTATTTCATTTGAAATAAATATAGATAAATTCAATTTTTTAAAAAAAAAACAATTACTAATAATAGTAAATATTAAGATAAATGAAAATTATTTAATAAGAATTTCGTTTAGAATTTTAGACTTTAGATACCTAAACCAATATATAATAGATGATTAGATAGCCCTTCTTATTTGTCATATCAATTTGTTTCATATAGTCAATATATGAATTAAAAAGTTTTTTTTGCAATGATTTGACAGAACGAGGAATTAAAAGAACTTTTCTCTTCTTTTTTAAATGAATCTATAAATTCATCTTGATTTGAAATGGAATTAATTAAGCAATTAATATTCGATTCATTAGGATTATTTGAACTAAATGTAATCATATACTTTTGTAAATGTTATTTCGTGAGAGAAATTGAGACCAATTCAATTCGAATTGTATCAGGTTGGGCTGCAGCTGCTGGAGCCATTTCATACTCGTGGTTGTAATTTGATTGAATTTCACGACTCAATTGATTCTAATCAGTTTGGCACTCGGTTTTATGAAAATGATATATTCTCGGGTTTCAAACAGAACATTCGATCGGGTTGACGAATGGATCAATTATACATATTTTATTTTATTACAATATTTCGAATGAAATATTAACATAAATACAAATCAGAATCAATTTTGTTAGATAATAAAAAATGTTCATCCTCTAAATATCAGAAATAAAAAAAAAATTATAAAAATGATTTGTTTAGAAAGTAATCTATTCATTTAAATATATGTTAAAGTAAAATTAATAAATTGAGTAAATACGTATATAAAGTTACCCGTGATTATACGTAACCACAGAATTTGGTAAATATGATAAATTATTTCATATTTATCAAATTTACCAGTTAGTTTATAAGTCCCCAACTCATAATGGGGAATTTGATAAAAGTTTCTTATTTTACGAAAATTCTACCTGTTTGCACCAATTCTAAAAAAGGAATATATATTTATCTTTTCTTATTATACTAGCAATAATTGTATATATATATTTGTATTTTTGAAATATTAAACCGCTTTTTTGAAATTCACTCCAAAGATAATTTTTATAAAGAAAAATCGATCTGTATTGGTTTCAGCCACGGGAAAAATCATCTTTGTTAGTTTTTTTTTTTAATTTAAAATAGGAATTTTAATAATAAAAAAAAATATAAAATATATTTGTTGGTTTATACTACTTATCTTAGAATTTTAAAAGATATAATAAATAAATTAGTAATAGATAATTGAGAGATCAACAGGTAAAGCTAAAGTATAACCTGAAAACATATCAAATAAGTAAATTAATAGCCAAAAGGATTGAAAAGTAGGATAGACAATAAACAATTATAATATAATTTTGAAGTAGAAAATAATTATTATTTTTATAAAAATATCAATAATAATAGAAAAAATAGAAACAATATCATATATTGTAAGAAAAATTAGAAAGAATTTGACGGGTAACTGGTAGTCTCTTTTCTATGATAACAATAGAAAAGATTTCTACTTCAGGGAGTAGCGTCCCTGCCCTCACGTGAGCTCATGATTCCTTTCTTGCATAGGGGGAAATCATGTCCTTTACCCGTTGACTCCTTTCAATCCATTCCCTTACTCTTATTCTTTCCCCCTCCCTTGATCCTTCAGAAAATCAAGCTTATTTGGATGAAGGGGAATACCTAGCATAGATTCATTAAAAAGAAAAAAAAATGAACTCTTGACTCTTATAGGAGAATCTCTATATAAGAGTCTCACTATACCCCTCTTCAGGGAGCTAATTCAAATATATCCTGATTACGTTCATTTTCTGACTAGAAAAACCTCGTATTTGACGAGTGAGACATATCTTATAAGTTCCTCTGACCCACCTCTCGTAAGCTTCATATTAGTAGAATACTTGGAACTCATATTTATTGTATTCTTAGGAGAATTAGCAGAACACATCTATTCAATGTTTTTTATTTTATTAAAATGTTTGACTAAATGCTGTAAATTGTGACCGAGACAAATCAATTCAATATAATTTTAGCCACATTTTAAATAAAATTGATTTTTAGTATCATTAAATGCAAATTTTTAATTAATTTTAATATCGGTTTATTTTTAAAGTAAGAGTTGGGGACTTTATAAACTACCCAGTAAATTTGATAAATATGAAATAATTTATCATATTTAGCAAATTCAGTAGTGATTATGTATAATTACCGGTAATTTTATTTAATCACCAATTTATCATTTTTACTGTAACATATACATCTGAGATCAATTTATTGAATTTTCCATTTTCGAATTATTTAATCTATTTAAATATTTATTTGTAAATCTATCTATATCTCGCGAGGACATCAATTTCTATAATTTCCGTAGTAATTCGTTTATGGAATGGCACATCAACCCAATGTAACATTAATCCCCCAATGCAAAAGATTAACTGACCCATGTCTTGATTAATTACATTGATCAAATAAAAACATTAGAAAGTTTATATCCCCAAAAAAAATTTATCTATTGAAAAATTGAAAAATGGCCAGTACATAGGAAATAAATTTGAATTTTTTTTTTAACGAGGACAGTTGATTGTAGTTAACGAACCGATATTGTGAAAAAATAAATTGTATGAATCAAAACCAATTCCAATTAAAATAAATATTTCAAGAATTTATTTATTTATTATTGTTAATGTCCCAATTGGATTGTATGTATATTATTTCAATTGAATTTTAAATCCATCCCCCCTCCACTCTACCAAATATCTTTCTACCTTTAAAACACCCTATCTAATCTAATTTAAATAAATAAATAATTTATAATCAGCTCTAACAATAATATGAAATATTTATGTTTTTACTTCTTAAATATGAAAGTAAAACTGATGAAAAATGAATTTTTAAAATGTAATAAATTGTAATAAAAAAATTGTTTAAAATTCAAAATAATATTTATTAATTAATAATAAGTTCAATTACTCCATACTCCAATTTACCAATTTCATCTGAATTTATTAATATTTATTTAATTTTTATATGTATAAATTCTAAAAACTAATAATAGGAATTTAATATTGCTGTAGATTTATTTTATTATTGTGGTCTATGAGCATACAAGACCGAAAACTCTACTCTACTAATTTATTTATTATTTCTGTTTCATATTAAGAAAATTTATTAATATCATAATTAATTAATTAATTAATATCTTCTCTTCGTTTTTTAATTTAAAATTTACATAAATCTATCCAAAATCGTAAAATTCTCTTAATATGCTCGATTTTATTATGTAAAATTATAATTAAAAAAATTAATATAAATAAATTATGATAAAAATCATCATTAGAAATTATATTAATTACATGAAAAATAATCATATTAATATTTATGTTGATTTTATTATTATTTTAGGGGTGTGTTTGGTGCAAAATGAGAGTGGAATGAAAACGGACGCAGTTGGTGGACCCAATTCCAATGGATCCTTCGATTACGGGCTTTTTCAGGTGAGAGGGTAGAACAAATTCTAATTAAACAGTCTGAATAGGGGGTGATTTAAAAATGGATTATAAGAGAATGAACAATAAACGAAATCCAACTACACTTACAATTTATTTAAAAAACAATTAATTCAATCAAAAGAGTAAAAATGATTCTAATCTCTTAAATTTATTACCGACCCATGATAGGAAGGGAAGGTAATGTTTTCACACCAAATTTCACATGTGGAGATTATTACATATTACCACGAATCATGCATTTTGTTAACAGAAAAAAAGAATTTTTAAGCATGAGGTCTGTCCGTCCGTATAGACAAGTACAGCTTGAACAACTCAACGGATTTTGATAAAATTTGGTATCTTTACTTTATGCATCAGTAGCATGAATTCATCAACTTTGGTGTATATACGGAAACCGGAAGTGGTAGTTTACTAAGTATTAATTTTATATTCATTGTCGGAAATTTTCCACTTAAAATATAGTAGTACTTAATAATTGAGTAATTAAACTAAAAATAAAAACCAAGATAATATAATTTAGTCATTTTAATTTAAGTTTTCAAAATATTTTTTTTTATACTTTAGATGTATATATATAATGTATTTTGGAATCGGTCGGTTCTGTGCCTGGCCACAACTCATTTTTTTCTAAATTATTTTTAATATACCTAAAGGTCAATATTTAAAAGTTTGTTAGGTTATTTATCTTAAAATATAATTAATTAAAGGATTTATTTATTTCTTTATTTATTTAGAGAGCTCAATGGCCCCTCCTTCATTTTTCTGTTATTTTCTTTTAATTTACTTGAAATAACGATATTGTGAGATGCATAATATAGGAGGGCTTATTCTTTGAATTTATTCCTTTATTTATTTATTTATTTATTTTTTAAAAAAAAGATTATTTTTCATTCTCAACATTTGGTTCATTGATGAGAAAAATATTAGATTTTTATTTTTATTTTATCTGGGAATTTCGTGGTTTATGTTGCAATTTCTTCAGTAATATAACCGTTGATATTTTAATTGAGTCCCTCGGGGGTTTTCGGTCCGATAGAAAAAAAGCCTCGAGGAGATTTTTCTTGAGCGTCGTGTTTTTTTTTAATGCCGGGTACCCGGTTCGATGCTCGCGGAGTGCCGTCGGGACTCGTCCGACTTGTTCGCACGTGACTTGAGCAACAAATGACCCCCATTCGGGGACAAAACCATCGTCTGATCTCCCCCCCCCGGCTTTCTCGCCAACGAGGACTCATGCATTTTGACTTTTTTTTGCACGACCCCTTCCCCCTCCCACCTCCACCCCGCCGCCTCGGCACCCTATGGAAGATCATCTCATTTTCTTCAGTTTACTACAAATTGTCATTTTGTCGTCGTAACAACTTCGAATGTCAAAAATCGTTGCGAAAGGAAAGGTCAGCACGATATCGAACTTTGGATATTATTCCAAAATGAGAGAAAACGACCAGCGTAAGAGAACATTTGAAGCGGTAAGGGGAGAAGATCACAGAATATTGTAAACTCAATTTGAATTTAGAATAATGTCTTTTCTCTCTCTCTCCCTCTCCCTCTCTCTCTCTATATATATATATATATGAGTCAAAGTGGCGGAATGTAAAATCGTTAACTTGTAAATGAGCTCTCCGTTTTATCACAAACGCTTCAATCTCGAACATTCTATAATTTCTTAAATATATATATATAATTTATACTACTTGCCCAAAAAATAGAGAAATAAATGTCAAAAACTCATTAATTTTATTATTATCAGGCCAGAGATAGTATTGCGATCACGAAAATTTTTGATGTCGAGATTTTGATGGTTTTATACGTTTTGACGGTCCATGAGTCATTTTCACTAACGTTGAGAAAAATGTCTGTGTGTGTGTGTATGAATGAGTGTGTGTAAACAAGATTACGCGCAAAAACGGTTTGATCTAGAATAATGAAATTTGGTATACGGGCATTATTCAAAATTCGTAATTTTCTATCAACTTTTCATTCGGAAGAGGACCATGACCTACGACGTTTTCATTTTTTTGCACTAAACCATAGGTTCCCAAAGTGGGCTATATAGCCCCCTGGGGGTCTAATTTAACCTCCAGGGGGTCCACGGCAGATTTGGGGGTCCATGAAATGAAAATGATTTTTTGAATATGTCTCTAAAAAAAAGGTAAATCGTTTTGATTTTTTTCCAATATGTCTCTAAAAAAAGGTAAATAAAAAAAAGGTTTATAAAAAATAAAAATCAATTTAGGGGGTCTATCCAAAATCGAAAAAAATGGCAAGGGGTTTACTACAAAAAAAGTTTGGGAACCTATGCTCTAAACTGACCGTAAAAATAAAGATATGTTTGATAGTTTTTCAAATGATTAAAAATTGTATAAAACTGCTATGAATAGAATTTCAGCCAAACACGCGCTGGTTTAATAAATATTATTTATTTTTAATTTATAATTTAATTAATTAAATTTAATTTAAATATAATATATGTTAATTAATCCAATTGCGAGATAGTTGAGTGGAGACACTCCAGATTTTATAGTATAGCATTCTCAGTAATAAAGATAGCTAATTTATAAAATTAAATTATATAAATATACATATATCTACACCTACATATAATGTTCACCTATTTAAATTTATAATAACCTTCAAGTCATAAAATTAAATTATAATTATTTTTAGCTCCATTTCTTTAATAAGTTCTACCTCTTTTAAATTACTAACCTAGTAATATTTACGTTTTAATATAGTCTCTAATAAAATTGCTTTTATTTTTATATTAAAATAAAAACAGCAAAATTTTAAAATAAAAGTTTAAAATTTATAATTATTTTGATAATTAATAATTAATATAATTATAATTAAATGGGTGTGAGACATGATCTTATAACTCTGGGAGATGAGAGATAGGAAAATAATTTTTTTTTCTTTAAGTTTTTATATACAATAAGTTATAATAATTTTGCTTCAAAGGCCATTTAATAAAATTTCATAAAAAAGTTTAATAAAATTAGCCTTTGGGAAGAATATTCATCACTTAACTTCTACTAAAAATAAATTATTTAATAAAATAAAATGTTTTAAGGGCCTACGAATGTTGAAATAGAGCCAGTAATTGAAAGTATTTTTAATAATATTTAATAATATAAAATTGTTGCAAATTAGTAAAAAATATTATCAAAGGGGATCAAAATTAAAATATATATAACAATTATTTTGCCGGTAGTATTATACGAGTATGAGACATGGTCTATGATCCTGGGGGATGAGAGTAGAATATTTGAGAATAGGATTCTTCGCAGCATTTATGGGACAAAGAAAGATGAGGTCACCGGGGAATGGCAGAGGCTGCATAACGAAGAATTGCATGATCTCTATGCATCTTCAGAAATATTTAGAATTATAAAATCGAGAAGGCAGGGCTCGTGGCTAGAATGGGAAAGGAAAGAATGGCGAAAAATATATTGGCGGGGAGACCAATTGGGAAATATCCGCTTGGAAAACCATGGGACGCGGTGGGAACTATGTAGGACGGCACGTGAGAGAGACGGGAGAGGGTAGGGGTTGGATGGTTGTGATTCAGGATAGAGACACTTGGAGAAATGAGGTTGCATAACGAGAAATTGCATGATCTCTATGCATCTCTAGACATAGTTCAGATTATAAAATCGAGAAGTCGAACTTACGAGTTCCATAGAGCCACAGAGAATAGGTAGATAATTATAATTAAATAAAGATAAAATACTTAAAAAAACAATAATTAATTTAAATAAAATATAATACCTATATAAATATATATTAATTAATTCATTAAAGATGAAGTTAAGTTCGTTTAAAATTTTTTTGCTAATTGATGATTAAAACAATATATTCTACTTTTATACTTTTTCATCATCTTATTTATACTTTATTTATTTAATTAATACTTAGAAATAAGTTGTTTATTTTTTTTTTTGTCATTATCTATTATCTTTTTCCTAAAATGGTTTATATTATGACAGAAAGATAATTATCATTGTGTTTATGCGTATATATTTTTACAGATAATACGCGGTCCAGTCCTTGATATAACTTATAATTATATTTGATTAAATTATACCAGTTTGGAAGCAATTTGTTTAATTTGTTTTCATTGGAAAATGGAAAATGCATTTATTTTATTATTCATATTTAAAATTATATAATACTTTACATTATTATATTATATTTTTGCACGAATGAGAAAATCTTAAGAATGGATTAACGAGCTTGTTATTTCTTTCTCTCTCTCCTTCTTTCTTTCTCTTTCTCTCTTCCTTTTGACTTAAGTTGCAATTGGAATTGGGAATCTATCGTTGGATTTTGCAATGTGCGTTGTTTGGCGGCTCATTACTGGAACTCGCCAGATGGACGAAGTCTTCTCTCTTCAGCTGACATTTTTATAACCATTCTAACTGGCATCCTTCTTCAGTTTTCATATTAGGTATGATCGGATTGATGAGGAGAAGGCGGGCGGGGGGGGGGGGGGAGTCGGGATTATGGGGAATAAATAAATAAAGAAACATTCTTTTTATTTGCCATACGATTGGCTTCTTACGGAACTAATTCAGATTCTACTTTCTCTAAAATTCAATAGGGCATTTATTTTACTAGGCTATCTATCCATGAAGATAATTTATATAATATATAATACCCATCTTCAAGATCGAAAGGGATATTTTTATTTATACCTTTAAATTATAATGAAAAACTTTAATAAATTAATAAAAAAAAACTTTTTAATATACACACTTTTTAATCAAAAATACCATAAAAACAGAAAATAAAATATTAATTAAACCTTGAATATTATCCTTTACATATGCCCAATAAAAAAAGCGTGGGCGCATATGAACATAAGTAGTAGGTAAAGAATTTAATATTATTATATGCGCCCCATGCTTTTTTTTTGGGCATATGTAAATGATAATATTCAAGGTTTAATTAATAATTTATTTTCTGTTTTTTAGGGCATTTTTGATTAAAAAGCGTGTATATTAAAATGTTTTTTTTTAAATTTATTTTCATGATTTTAGTTTTTATTTAGTTTTATTAACTTCACTTTTCGGTTTGTCTGTAATATTCAAAATTTGTAATTGGATTTTAACCCACTTCTTGTTGAGCGATTTCGGTCAAATTTGAAACGTATATTGAAAGATGATGACACTGCAATAATCAAAAAGAAATATTTTGAATTTTTAAAAAATACGGATGTTTAAAATTTGTGAATTTAATTATATTTACTTAAAGATAATACATTACTAGAGTTCAACCAGAATAGCTTTAGACACATAAATCATTGTGACAAGTACAAAGTCAATAAAAAATATTACGATTTTAAATGTACTATTATAGATAAAGCAAAAGTTGTTTAGATTATTATACAGTGCGGGGCTTATCTGCCCGATGTGCTTGTGTTGTTCTGTGATTCCAAAAAGAACTCAGTGTCGCATACAATGTTATATTTACATTTATATTTACAATTTTTTATATTTAATATTTTCTAAAAAAAAACTGACTTTGTACATCCTACGCAAGGACAACGCCTATCAGGTCGGTTATATCAATGAGGTGTGCAATGATCAGTAGAACGGGACCCGTCCTCTCACCTTTACCTTGGTTTTTTTGATTGGAGGCGCTATCAAGTAGCTTTTCCCCAATGTTATTCCCGGAGGCTGGGTTGACTCCGTCCCATAGACCCCAGCTAGGGAAATTCCCTTGCCAGGCCCGGGACAATGTGAATGTGAGGCAGGTTCGCTACCGGCACACCCAATGGCGCCTTCAACTTAAAGGAAAATATTTTACCCCTGGTCCCCACAATCCCCGGTTTAGGTGACCGATGCATCCATTAGGCCATAGGGGCTCATTTTAATACTTTCTATACAATATAATTAAATTCACAAATTTTAAAAATTCGTATTTTTTAAAAATTCAAAATATTTCTTTTTGATTATTGCTGTGTCATCGACTTTCAATATACGTTTCAATTTTGAGCGAAATCGCTCAACTGGATGTGGGTTAAAATTCAATTACGAATTTTGAACATTACGTGGGTTAAAATTCAATTACGAATTTTGAACATTACAGACAGACAGAAAAGTGAAGTTACTAAAAAGCGTATAAAAATATAGTTATTTGAATGATTACTTATTAATTTTAAAAAATATATGAGTAGTGAAGGATTAAAAAAATCATTATAATGGGTCATGTTTTTTACGCTAAAGAAATTTAACTATGGATAATTACTAGTAATTAGTAACCAAAGCAAATCCACTAAATGTAAATTAAGGATAGTAATTGTTTTTAATGTAAATGACTTTATATTGTACAATCTCTCTTGTTTTTATTTTGTTCTACATACTTAAAAGATAGATGTATACATTTTTCTTAATTTCCATTTACTTATTTTAAAAAAGACCGAATGGATAGCAAAAGAAAGGCGCGACGAGACATTTTGCATAATAGCATCTTTAAATGGTGCAATGAATCATTGGGGATCTAATAAAATGATGAATCTTCTAATATTATTCAGGAAACTAAATGCAAATATCCCGTTGAGTATTCAAATCCTAGTAGAGAATCGAGTTGGGTCTCATGGCGGAAGGGCATTACTCCCCCCCCTCCCCCTAACACGTCCCATCTTACCTCTCCGAGGACGAAAGGATAATGGGTCTCCTCTATTCTCTATGAGTAATAATAAATACGAACTCTAAAAAGTATATTTTACATTATAAATTATAATTTTATTATTATGCTTTTAATAAATTAAATGGAATATAAAATAAAATATTGTAAAATACTTTATAACGAATAAAAATAATATATTTCAGGTATTAAATTATAAATAGTATTTTATTATTATTATTATTATATATTATTTTAATAACAAAGTAGATGAGTACATACTTAATTTATGATATAAATATTGCAATTAAATCGTTAGAAACACTAGAAATAAACTTTTTATGAAATTTACTTAAAAATAATTAAATGTGGATTATCATAAAAAATTATTAAAAATGATAGAGTTTCTAATGTTTAAAGTTGTTAATTCATCAATATACCATTAAGTACCTGGAATACCGAGCTAATTTATTAATTTAATTTAATTTATTCATTTAATTTAATTTATTATTATTCACTTTAAAAATTTTACAATTTTTTAATTATTTATTACAATTATTAAATGGGTTTTCTAAATATTTATTTGAAATTTCTCCCTTTATAATTGCATTATATGTTGCTAACTTCATGAATATTTTTTTGGGTGGGGTAATGATAAATATATTTCGTAATTTTATTCTAAAATATTATTAAAATAAATATTTTTAATTTTATTTCGAAATAAAATAAAAAAAATATTAATACAATATCAATTAGAACAGAATGGCGGGAAGCAAATTTCACTATGGATAACGTAGGTGTAGACGTCATTTAAAGTTACTATTTTAAATTAAGAAAATACTTATAATATTGATTTTTCTCCAGGCTGAAACCAATACAGATCGATTTTTCTTTATAATTATTATCTATGGTGGGAATTTCAAAAAAGTCCTTAGAGCGGTTCTCAAAAATATACAAATATATATAAACAAATATATATATAATTTTTGCTAGCATAATAAGAAAGATAACCTTAAAGGTATTATTGAAATTAAACTCTTTTTAATTAATTCTGTTTCTATATACACCTCTATAACCAAATCAAAATAAAGATAATGGATTAATAAAAAATCAATTAAACAAATTAATCAGAGTCTGTGTAGTGAAAGCTCAGAAAAAACACATAAATTGAATATTAATTTGTAATAGCTAACAGATTAGAGACTACAACTATATATCTCATTCCTTTTAAAATACTAACTATATGTAGATTTCTTTGAGTTAAAATTAATTTAATAACATAAATAATTAATTAATTAATAAAATAAAACTAAATTAAGTATTAATTCAATTTAATTTTGCCATCTCAATAAAATAACAATAAAATTTTACTAAACAAGTTTTAGTTTATTAAAAATAAAAAAAAAAAATAAAATAAGTAAGTAATATATCATATAAATAAACATACGAGTAGGGCAATTGTATGTTATCCAACCCACCCCCTCCCTTCTCTCATTATCATTTAGATTAGCTTTTCTTGATTAATTAAGAATTCATCTTTTAATTAGGAGACAATGAACTTTTCCTATCTTTGTTTCATTCACTTCCTCGACCTGAACTCCCCCCCCCTTCCTTCCCCACACACTCCTCTCTCACTCAACGTTTAGTGGGTATACACACTTATTTATTCAGGAATTCAATTTTATTATTTTTCCACTTTATATCCCCGTTCCATACTTGTAAGTAATTACAATCTTTATTTCTCTATTCCACTAACAAATAACTTGAATCGTTTGATACTTCATTATCATATGAATGTCGCGGCTGGATTTTCTATGCAGGATTTATAACACCAAACGACTTGGACGAGCTCATCTTTCGCTTCTAACTCTTTCCTATACGCTTCCTCGAATTAAATTGTGATGATTAATGTATGTATATACAATCCTACAATAAAAGAAGAAGAAAAAAGTAATATCTCTATAGAAAAACTTTTTTAATACCATTATACAATAAATTCACAATGTTTTACATAAGATATTTTGAAAAAAAACAAAAAAAAAAAAAAATTAATAATAGTAATAATACAAAGTGTTGTAACCATAAATTATGTATGAGTTTGTTCAAATAATCAAAAATACCGCCATATTTGATTTATTCTTATCTATATTCTTAGTTCAATTCACAATAAAGTTTAACTTTGTCGAAACTTGACAGTTTAGATTTATTACTTGAAAACATGTAATGTAAATTATATTTAATTAGATTTCAAATTGTTTCAGAATTCATAAACAAATTTATGTTTAACCTTAAAGAAAAACAAAACAACAACAATTATTATGCGTTACATAAGAAAATTAACTCCTGATTTCTTCTCTTAATTAATCAAGAAAATACTATTTTTAATAATTGATTAGATTAATTGCATTTTTTTAATTTTTTTTTTATTTCATTTTTATAATCAATAAATATATAAAATTGACTACATATTCTAATAATCTAAATTATTTTTATAATATGGAAGTTGCATTTTTTTTCATAACTGTTATTTTTATGACTTAATTAAATTCAAATGTTATTTATAATATCTGAATATTAGAGTATAATATTTATTATAAATGTTTTTATATTTTTTCTATATTAATTTTTAAATATTTAAAACTAATGAGTTTAAATAAAAAACTCTATCTAATGGATCAATAACTAATATCTAATATTATTTATGTTATTGTCCTAAACTTTTTTATTTTATTAATTATTTTTTTAATTGTTTTCACGTTTTAATTAAATAAATAAATTATTTATATATATATATTGATATTATTAGGTTGATTCATAATTATCCGGCGTTTATATCGGCGCGTTTTTCATCATTAAAAAGTAGCGTTTTGTTTATTATTGTTGTATGAAAATTATCTTCTGTATTGTTTTAGACAAATGTATGTCGAAAACCATACTCCTTATTCGCCATATTGTGCTCAACCACTTAGGGAAAGGATGGAAAGCAGCGCAGTCATTTCTCGATCTCAACGAACTTTTTGGCAAAAAAAGTGTACAAACGACCGAAGATTGAATGATATTGAAGTCTTCTGCCAGCATTCGTGTTGTCAGGCTCTCGTCCTTATCCATGACTGCTGATCGTCGAAATTCGTTGGCCAACCTCATTCTGGTTTATCCTCCAAGTATCACCTGATTTGTAACGGGCAACGGGGACTCCCTACAATGCCTTTGCCAAAAAGTTCGTTGAGATCGAGAAATGACTGTGCTGCTTTCCATACTTTCCCTAGTGGTAGAGTATAATATAGCGAATAGGACGCAAAAAGTTAAGAAAAGTGTCGGAATTCATTGGATGGGTCTTCCACGTTCTCTCCGATAGCAATAAAACCGTTTGCCTTCAAATTTTCACTGAGTTACTGCAACAAAACGAACAGACACCATTTATGAATAATCTTGTCACTGGGGTTGAGTCTCATGACTTCTCTACAAAAATTTCAATAGAAAGAAGGTTTGCGTTTTGCCAGGTGTTTCGTCCAAAGGAATACCGAAAGAAGGAAAAAGGAATACTGAAAGAACGCTATGTGGTACAGAAGAGAAAAGAAAAGTTCGTTGAGATCGCGAAATGTCTGTGCTGCTTTTTTTCATCTTTTTTGATGTTGTAGATGTAGACTGTAGAGCATAATATGGCAAATATGACTATGTTTTCGACATCCATTTTTCCAAAACAATAGCAAAGATTATGTTCATACAAAAATACTAAACGAAACCCTACTTTTCACTGATGAAAACGCTCCAATATAAACGCCGGATAATTATGCATCAACCAAATAATACTCTCTTTAATCATATAAACTACTCTGATTCCATTGAATGATAAAAGGAAACTAGAGACAACTTCATTTAATAATTATTAAACATAATATAATATAGTTCTAAACTATAATATAATCGTTTTCATAGGAATAATGTCTATATTATATATTTAATTAAAAAAATAAAAACATTTTCTTAATATAGTAATTTTAAATTGACCGGTTCGTTTTTTCGAGTTTCTTTTTTTGAAATTCCTTGATATAAAAAATAAGCTAGAAAAAGTTTCTTAGTCTTATAAGTTTATTGAAATATTATATCTATATATAATCTATATAAAATCTAAATCTTTGTAACAAATATTATTCAAAAACTTGATAAATTAATTATCTATTCACTTTCTGAAGTTTTCTGTAGTTATTATTCGAACTCTTTAAAACTTTTCATCAGGTTAATAATACATCAATCAAAGTTCATTTTAACCTTTAGGATAAATACGAAACCATTTATGCTTAAAGAAAATTTTATAAAAGATTTTAATAACTTTTCTTATGTTAATTAATTTATTCTCCTTTATTCATCCATCGTATCAAAATAAATACATAACCATAATTCTAAACTCGTAGTAATCTAATTAGCTTATGAGTCCTTTTAATACACCTACAAATAATTACTTAACTATAATTTATTATTTTATTGTGTGTCATTTCTTCTAGCATTCAAATCGCCATCCAAATTTATATAATTCGAAGGATTTTTTTTTTGACATTTTTTAAAGGACATCAACATGCTGTTGGATGTCCAATTTAGGCGCCAGTCATTAATTAATTTAAATTCTCGGTTACAGTGAAAAAAAGGTTATTAGAAATGCAAACAATCCTATTGTATTTTCAAAAATTAAAACAAAGAACAAAAAAAAAAAAAAAAAAGACGAAAGGAAAAAAGAACAAGAAAGAAAGGGCATGAAAATATATTATCTTAGACGTTTTTGAATTTTTTTTTTTTTATTGTTCTTTATGAGTTTAAAGAATCAAACTGGTTAATTTACTTATATACATCAATATATTCTATTTTATTTAATTCAATTTAATAAATTATTATTGTTATTTTATATTCAACCAAATATGTTCTTTATCATGTCAGGTCATTTTTTTGTTTGTTTGTATATTACATATTTAATCTCCGCTTCTATCTTTGGATATAATAATATAGTTGATAATATAAATTAAATATAAGTATATTTTAATTTTTAAATATATATATATATATATATATATATATATTTATATACACATTATATATTTCCAAGTTTAAATCATATCTGTTTTTATCATTTCTTTTTCAAAATATATAATTTAAATTTTCATACTTACCTAAGTAATACAATGGTGAATTATATTGAACATGCGAATAAAAATTCAAACCTCATCAAAAAATATTGTAATATATATTTAAAAATAATGGTTATAGATAGTTAATATTTAATTTTAATATAAATATTAAAAATCTGGAGTGTCTCCTCTCGACTATCTCGCAAATTTGAATTGGATTAATTAACTTATATTATATCCAAATTAAATTTAATTAATGGTTAATTAATTTATTTAATTAATCAATAAATTAATTAATTTAAAAATTAATAATAAATATATTAATTTGATTAATTATAAAATTAAATGGAATTAAATTTGGTTTACACACTATGAGCGGGGCGGGTATTTGTACCCGTTGCGGAGACTGCCACTTATAAGCGAGGCGGGTATTTATACCCGTTGCCACTTATATGAGGGATATATATTAGTTATCGTTTAAAATAAGTAATTTTAAGTGACACAAGGGAAAATATATATTATATAAGTGGCAACGGGTACAAATACCCGCCCCGCTCATAGTGTGTTAAGTGTTAATTAATAAATTAAAAAAAAATTAAATTTACAATAAAGTATTGTTATTCAATTAAAAATTAATTAATTAACATATATTAAATTTAAATTTAAAACCTTTACTCTTATTTTTAAATCAAAATTGAAAAAATTAATTCGCGTGTTTGGCTCTTTGTTGATGATACTACGCCATGTGCTCGCGCGTAATTGGCAGTCAATGTGTTAAAAAATTAAAAAAATTAATTCCGGTACTTTCAGCCATTCAATTAAACTGAAATTCTATATATAGCAGTTTTATACAATTGTAATCATTTGAAAAAATATCAAACATATATCTTTATTTTTACGGTCAGTTTAGAGGGAAAAAAAATCAAAACGTTGTAGGTAATGGTCCTCAGAAAAGTCAATTTAGAAAAGATGAAGTAAATAAAATTATTTTATAGATTGTCTATTTAATATTAATTAACTGAATCAAGCATTTTTTTATATTTTTATGTATTATATTATAGTCTATTTTATAAACAAACACACCAGTTTAAATTTTTTATTTTTTATTATATTAGTTTTTTTTTCTAGTAATTTTCTTTATTATATTTTTTATACTTATTTTATTTTATTATAACAACAGCAGCCGTAAGGAAAATCTCGAATAATTTCCCTTAAGTAAATTAATTATCCGCTCGTCTTTATGATTGTTTTGATTATATCCTTTTAGTTAATGGGTTTAAAGTTATAAAGTATAATCTTAAATTCCTGACTTGCACAGACTTTATATAGTCAAATTTAATAAAACTTTTTCATACTTATTTACAATTGCACTGAGACATTTTCTTATGTAGAAATGTGTATGAAGGGGAGGTAAAGTGGAGTGTGGTATGGGAGAATATGAAAAACTAAGAGGGGGTGGATGACTGACTTGTGCGTATCATTGTAAAAGGAAAGTTGTATAATGTTTCGAATTTCAGAAAGTCAGGGCAATGGATTTTTTAATCATTTTTATAAAGCTAAAAAAAAAGTACTTCCCCCATCCCCATTCCGAGGCTAATGTGGTTAGTGCCACCATAAGAGGCTAATAAAAAGGTGGATAACAACCAAATTCGCCAAGTCAAATGTTCTCGTTGTCTTCTGTGACGGCCATTTGCAGTCGGCAAAAGTTGTTACCATCCCTTCAGTCTCTTTTATTCGTTACGCTCTTCGACTCGACTTGCATTCAAATGGCATGGCACACTTTAAATATTCATATATAATTATATTATCACCATTGAGATTTATTGTTTTTTTTTTTTATTTTAACCTAAAATACGATTGTCTTTTTATTGTAATAAGTAAAAGTACCTGGTTCACCGAGCCGCCGTTCAAATAATTTAAAAGAACATAAATTTTAAAAAAATAGTAATAAACTTATGTATTAATGCACTGAAAGACAGAAAAATATGGCACGTGGATATAATTTTATTTTATTTAGATTTATAATATTTTGTATTTAAGGAAGCGCTTTTTGGCGTAGTTGCTGATGTCATTCAAATTTCCTATTTTAAATTAAGAAAAAACTAAAAAACGTTCTGAAATAATTTCAAATAAGTTAAAAGTATATATATATGCACTGAAAGGCAGATAAGGATATAACATAATTTTTTTTTAATTTTAATTTATTTATAATATATTGTATTTAAGGAAGCACTGTCTGACGTAGTTTCTTACGTCATTTAAATTTCCTGTTTTAAATTAAGAAAAACTAATAAAGATGATATTTCCCAAGGCTGAAACCAATACAGATCGATTTTTCTTTACGAAAATTATCGATGGTGTGAATTTCAAAAAAAAATCCTTCATATTAATATTTCAAAAATACCAATATATATTTTACAATTAATATCGTACATTGAATTATAATGGTTTTATAGTTTAGAAAAAATGTGTTATCTAATTTTAATGTTGTTAAAATTTAATTTTAATTAAATTTTTTTCAATTTGAAAAATTGTAAGCACTTTTTATGATATTTTTTTTTTTTGTTAGGGAAGGGAATACTCATTAACCATCTTTGGTCGAAAAATTGTTATTAAGAAAATAAAAAAATGCTACATGGCTAGTCTTTTAACATAAAAATTACAAATTAAAAAATGATAATTTCAAAAAAGAAAAAAAAATAATTTTTTGATATTTTTAAAAAATAATTAAGAAGTACCATCGCATACAAATTTAATTTTTTTTATTGAATTCTAAATTTTTAAAAAAACAATTTTTAACAACACGAATTCTTTATAATTATATTAATATCTATAATAATAATAATAATAATAATAATAATAATAATAATAATATACACAATTCCATTGAAGCAAAATGTTTAATTAAAAAGAAAAAAAAATATTTTTCTATTATATAGAGTACTTAATTAAAATATTCGTTTTATACTTAGAATAAACGAAATTAAAAAATATTTTATATATAAATATATATATATATATATATATATATTAGAAATATTTCTGTAAAAGTAAACATTTTTTTTTTAATTAAAATTGTTGGTTGGTGGTTTTGTTTCCTATGGAATTGAGATAAATGAAACGAAAATAATTAAATTAAAGTGAAAGTAATTATTTTGAAATTAAATTAGATAACAATTTGTACTATTTTAAGGTATTATTTTATCAAAAAGGCTTTTTTTTAATCAAATAATAATTATTTATCAATAGTTTGTATTAATTGATTTTGTGTTTTTTTTTATTTTTGCAGATCAATAGTAAATGGTGGTGTGGAGCGGATGGCAAACCAGGCGGGGAATGTAAAATTTCATGTCAAGGTAAAATTAATTGAATTCAATATTCAATAATGGGTAGATTAAGTCAATTCTATAAAATATCATATCTGAAAGTCTTATGAAAATAATATTAGACAATAATTTTGATACCATTATAATAACTATCATAGTTATGACATACATCTTCTAAAATAAAGTGATTTCTATGACTGACGTGTTGATATTCTCCTCAAAATTATATTTTTTTCATTTATTTACTATTTATTTATTTTCACACATATATATAATTTTTTATTTCTCTTCAACTTAACCTTGCTAAATAAAATATAAATAAACATTAATTTAAATATATGGTATATAAATGCATATATATATATAATAGGTTTTATAAATTAAAACTTAATTTAACTGAAAAAGCAATACTTTATTTACAAGAGTTATAATTTAAGTAATAATTTCACCTGATAAAGTAAATCAAAATTTAAAGTCCCTTCGAAATAGTTGACAAAGTCTGTAAACATAAAATAACTTAAGTTTCATACATCGGTATATTTTTCTATAACCTCAAACAAGTTGAGTTTTGTGCCTACGAACTATGATTTGCGGATAACATTGGTTTTCTGCTATCATTTGAAGAAAATTGCTGCAGAATTGCCTAGAATGCTTGTCGAAGCATACGGTGAACATGCTCTTGGCAAAACTCAACGTTTTGAGTAGTTTAAAATATTTAAAAGTGGTGATTTTGACGGGAGAAACGAGGAGCGTGGGAAACCACTGAAAAATGATATTATAAGCTTCTAAAACCTGGCGAACCCGTTAACACTGATCGCTACCAGCAACAAATGGTAGATTTCGATCAATACGTGTAAAACGACCGGAATATGCAAAAAGACAACATAAAGTCATTGTCCTTCCTCATACACGGCAAAACGGGTCACGGATACGATCGAGACGTTCAAATGGGAAGTACTAGCGCATGCGGCTTATTCTCCAGACTTGGCCTCGTCTGATTACCATTCGCATCATTGCAACATACATACACTCACCAAACACATCGATTCGTATGAAAATGTACGAAAATGGCTTGACAACTGGTTCGTTTCAAAGGAAGAATTGTTTTTTTGGCGTGGCATTCATGACCTGCCGAAGAGGTGGGTTTTTTGAATAAAATATTTTTCATAATTTTCAAATACCAGACGTGCAATTTTTCCGGTTTCATACTTCTACATCTGGTATATTTCAATATATATAAACATTTTGTTAATAATTTTGAAAAATTTAAATATATGGAGGTATTACTTTCTACTTTTTTATATGATATAGAATTTATTAACTGTAACTCAATTTTACAAATACATAATAGTATCATTTATTTAATGAATGATTAATTAAAAGTATAATTAATCATAATTTGAAATGAATCAACCTCCAAATTAAAATAAGTTTTATATTTAATTATTTTATTGAAAAGAATAAGTACTTACCTACCTCTAATTTAGACTTTAAATAATTTATTTGTTTTTCTTTCGATATTTTTAAAATTTAAATTTTATTTTAATAAATCAAATATTTATATTACCGTATCAATTATATTTTAATTAAAAGAAAAAATACATTTTTAATAATTTCCAATTTTTTTTTCATATAAATGACTTCTTGTGAAAAGTATTACTCGTTAAGCATATTTCAACATGCTAATCAAATATACTCATACTTATAAACTTAATCTTATTTATTATTTTAAGTACTTGATTAAGAATGAATTTAAATAGTCTATTTAATAAAATGAACTTCATAAACCGGAAAAACTTCTTTAACCGGATATATTATCTGATGGATCGCAATTTCTGTGAGACTCGTTTTTTTTATACTATCTGTAATTTTATTAATGTACCTATATATATTGCTGAAAGCTCTATTTATTAGGGGTTAAGTTGTCTCGTTGCTCGTTCAATTCCTTTCCCCCCTCCCTCCATTCCCCCGTGTTATTCTTATCTTATTTTATCATTAAAAGAACAGCACTTGGCTTTTTTTTGGCCTTCCGAGGGCGTCCTGTATTAGTGGGTGGTTTGTGGGATGATGTGGAGTAACAGGGAAGCAGAGGCCAATTCCCCAAAGAATGGGGTCCTCGTTTCATTCGTACGTGAAATGGCTATTTGCCCCGAGGGACTCGTTGCTAACAAATAAATCGAGGTGGTGTTAATACAAAAGACCAAGCCCCCTAACCCTTTCACCCCTATTCTTGTTTAGTCCACTCACACACCGTTCTATCCCTTCCATTCACTCCCACACTCTAAAAGATAAGCCATTTCGACAAGCCCCGTTCTTAATAATAATAATAATAATAATAATAATAATCTTTGTTAAAATTAATTAGACGAGTTGTTTGATTTAATACAAAAGTTTGTTTAGTTGGTGCCAATTGATTGAAATTTCAGTAGAGAAAATAAATAAATTAAATTATATTATGTGGAACACAAATGGAACGGCACAATTCTAAAAGCAAATTTCCTTTCTATATTAAACCTATCAAAATATTTAATTAACAATATTAAAAGGAAAAAGAAATAAGGGTCATTTCTATTCTCTCTCATTAAAATTAATTTAATTTTTAAATTAAGATGTTAATTCCTATGTGTGCAGACCAAAAAGCATACTTCGTAGCCAGGGAAATGATAAATAAAAAAACGAAAAAACAAAACAAAAAACTTCTGGCTTTTGTACGTCCTACGCAAGGACAACGCCTATCAAGTCGGTTATATCAATTAGGTATCGTATGATCAGTAGAACGGGTCCTATTAACCTTTACCTTGATTTTTTTTAAACGGAGGCGCTACTTTTTATCAAGAGGCTTCCCAATTTTGATCCCGGAGACTGGGTTGACTTCGTCCCATAAACCCCAGCTAGAGAAATTCCCTTGCCAGGCCGAGGTCTTGAACTCGGGACCACGAGAATGTGACCCAGCTACACTATCCCCTACCCTGTGGCTCCTCTTTATTGTTATAAAAATAAAATTTAAATAAATGACATTTATTCAACTCCAATATTTTTTAGGTTATATAACTATATCTTTTAATTAAAGATTTTGTAATTTATTCAATTTTAATTATAAACTAATATTTTTAGGAACCGATTACAGTCTTCTTTATTAAATAAATTACACACATATATAATTATATATATAAGTATTTTAATTATATACATACAATAAAAAAAAATCCACAAAGATAATAATAATAATTTAAATAATTATAAGATGTATTTATATTGAAATTAAAAATTTTACTATATTAATTATCAATTATATTTTCCTTAGAATATTTTTACTATCAATAGGTCATTACAAAATTGTTATTTTGTTATTTAAACTAATATATATATTCATTGTAAATTATTACTTCTAGTTACTTTTGATATTTTCTAATTTTGGTTCTAACATCATACAACTTTTTTTTGTTTAGTATTTTGAAATAATTAAGGTGTTTTTAATTATATTTTCGATCCATTTTAATTGTAATTTTTCGTTATTAAATATTTTTTTTTTAAATTCTTACAATTACATATTAAACAAATTATATAAAAATGGGAGAATGTGAGCCCGCTACGCTAACTATCAGCCTGTGGCGCCTTGAACTACTGATAAATAATTATAAGATTATTTTTAATTTAAATAATTTTTAAGGTGAGGCTTCATCAAACCTTTCGATACTAAAAAAAACAAATTTAAAATAATTAAAAAATAAAATAATAATAATATTAAAATAAAAATATATTATATTGTTAATTATAACTTTTCTAATCAAAAACATATTTCATTAACATTTTTTTTAATGTGGGAATAATTTTAAAAATAAGCAATACAAATATATATATATATATATACATGTTATTTATGAAAAGTGAGCGAGATAAAACGAAATTGATATTTATTATTCATTTCGTGGCTATAAAAAAAAGTACAGGTCATTTGTATTCCTATTCGATGACGCTTTTTTTTTACCATACAACTTTTAAAATAAATTACATTTATTTTTTGACATTTATAGAACTATTTATTAATATACCTAATATATTTTATGGTACATTTTATTGAATGAATGCTTAAAATAATAGTTGATGATTAAAAAACGTATGATTTTATTAATAATTTATAAAAAAATGAAAAAATATTTTTTACTTAACGATCCTGTGATACGAAATTGAAGAGGTATGATCTCAATAATATATTTTTAATTATAATTATAATTAATTTTGAAACATTATTTCTTAATATTTTGATTATCTTTTTATAAATGAAATAAATATAATATTAAACTGGTGATTGAAAATTAAATTAATGTATCATTTTCTTTGTTATTTAAAATTTTGATAAATTTTTTCTCTCTTTTTAAGAGATGAAATGTCTATTATTTAATTCTCAATAAATTATTTCAAATAATTTTATTATTTTTTTTTTTTTTTGGATTTTTGATATTTTAAGAAATTCGGACATTTTACTTTTTTAATACTATTTATCTTGATTATTATAATATATAAATATTTTCATAAGAGAGATGAAATTTGTAGAATAAAATTCTCTATAAATTGTTTCATATAAATGATTTTTATTTTTTATAGTTTAGGAAATTTGGCCATTTTATTTTATTTGTTTTATTTATGAATGTATTTAAGCGAAAATGTTATCATTTCGTTAGCAACCCAATAGAAATTTTAATATAAAATTTGGTTATGATCCCTTTTATCGTTTGACCGGAATTTTGTTCAAATGATTCCTGCCACTCACAAGTCACCGGGAAAAAACATTTTTTTGGAATGAGCATGACTTGAAACGTGGAGTTGTGTGAAAAACCACAAATCGTTAGACAATCGGGATTATAATATCTTTACTCTCAAAATATTTTTTCGATTGAAAAGTAAAAATTAATTAAACAAATTTTTAATTAAAATAATTTTTTGATTATTATATTATATTTTCTAAGCTTTTGAAAATATTTTCTGACTTTTTTATTAATTAATATTTAATTTAATCCAACGAATAATTAATTGAAAGTTAAAGAGAGGTACCTAAAAGGTAAATGGAAAGGGGATTGGAAGTGGTGGAGAGATAAAATCTCTTTAGTGAGAAGAGATTGTTCCTTGAGAATCTATTTTCACTCTCCTTTTCTACTTTGCTCTTTTATAATAATAAATTTCCATATTATTAATTCAGAAAATTGGAAATGTATTCCTTTTATAAATAAAGTAGGATAACTTACTAATCTGGCGCACAAGAGGCGAACAGTTACTTACTTTATTACATGAAAGGAAAATCCACTTTTGGTTGGTTTATAATTAAAATTAATAATAATATAAATTTGATAAAAAGTTTTACCTTTGATTAAATTATAAAAACTATAATATATCTAAATTATGTGTTTAATTTAATAATAAAATATAGAATTAATATAAATTTTTATTTTGATCTCAATTTACATAGAAAAAAAAACTTATTTTTCGTAATTTTTTGATAAATAACTATTTATATATTATTTATTGAAAATTTTGTTTATAATAATGTAGAAAAAAAAACATCCCTTTGAAAAATTTGTTCATCTATTCCATCGAGGGTACATATGAAATTTCAATTCTCATCCATCATATGTGGAAATATAAAAATGAAAAACCAAGCACACAAAACACAAAAATGAAAAATAAATGAAGTCCCCTGGAGGGTGGGAATAGCGACTGCACCGACATATTTGTTATGCGTTAGCCTCTTTCTTTATTCACATTAAATAAATAGAAAGCAATTTTGTACTTGAAAATAATAAAATACTATATATATTATTAAAATAGAGATATTAATAGATTTTAAGATGTGTGTATTTTAATCTAAAATATCTTATCTTATTATACTAGCAAAAATTGTATATATATTTGTATTTTTGAAATATTAATATGAAGGATTATTTTAAAATTCACACCATAGATAATGTTATTAAAGAAAAATCGATCTGCATTGGTTTCAGCCTCGGGAAAAATCATATTTATTAGTTCTTTTTAATTTTAAAATAGGAAATTTAAATGACGTCAGTAACTACGTCTGTCATCGCTTCCTCAAATACAAAATATTATAAATAAAATAAAATTAAAAATGTTGCATTAATCAGTGCATTAATACGTACTTTTTAATTATTTGAAATTGTTTCAGAACGTTTATTAGTTTTTCTTAATTTAAAATAGGAAATTTTAATTACTTTAGCAACTACCTCAGACCGAGCGCTTCCTTAAATACAAAATATTATAAATATAAATAAAATAAATTTACGAAGTATATATATTATGATATATATCCAAAGGTCATACTTCTCTGTCTTTCAATTCATTAATAAGTGGTGTATGTTTTATGACTATTTTTTTTTAAATTATTTGAACTGCGTCTCGGTGAACTAGGTATTAATAACCGAGTGGCGGCTACTTATATTTATATTACTTATAATATTTAGATATGTTCTTACAAAGAGTATTTATAATATATTTTTTAAAAGAATATTAAAATAAGCAATTTTGTTTATATATATTCATTGATTCTACTGATTTTAAAATAAAATAGAAATCAATAAAGTTATTTATATTTAAAATTCGTCTGGATCCAATTAGATTTGGTTTATTTTTAAGAATATTTGAGTAGATTTGATTAGATCCTATTTGTCAGTGGCGTACCTAGAGGGTGGCGGTGGGTGCGGTCCGCACCGGGCGGCACTTATCTTGGGGCGGCATTTTTTATATTTAGTTATAGCTGTAAAAAGCAACTTATTCATTTCATATTTATTTTTTTTTCTTTCTTGAATAATAAATGATTATTATGATTATTATAAGTTTACTATTTGATTTATATGAATTATGATTAATTATATGATTTCGAATATTATTCCTCGGTGTATATAAATGCATTTTAGTGTAAATTTTGAATTCTAATTCCAAGAACAGGACAATAATTTTATTTTATTGTATTCATTAAAATTCGTTGAATTCGTAAACGCATCTTTACGATTTTGTTCGGCAATTTTTCCTAACTAAAATTTTTTGATATCAGTTTATAAATGTCATTTCTTTTGAAAAGTTTATATGATTACTTTCAAGTGATATACCAATATTTTTTTAAATCATCGATTTTTCTTTTGAAAAGCAGGGCCGGCGGAAAAAATATAAATATAAATTTTGAGAGCATTATACACGATTTTTCTAGTATGAAAGCTAGAAGAGTAAATATTATATAAATATGTTTACGAGTGCATACAAATATGTGTAAAAAAATTTACTCTGTGTATTAATTAATATTGATTAAATAACTTAATAATTTATTTATGTGTATTAATTTATAAAAACCACTATTTGATTGACTTATAATAAAAAGGGCGGCAAACCGGAGATCGCCCCGGGCGGCAAAAGTTCTAGGTACGCCACTGCTATTTGTTAATGTTTGCCAATCAAGCCTCGGATTTGTAAAGTAAACCCATTTCAGTTTTTATAACCTCTTTAAAAAAAATATTGTTCAGTGAAATGTATCAGCCGAACCGTGACGAACCAAGCCGAATAATTAAAAATCTTCATTCATGTTTAAATGATTCTTTTTTCAAAAACAATTTTTTTTTTTTTTATTATTTTTAATTATTTCTATTTCCCATTTAATATAATAAAAATAAATAAAATAATTATTATAGAAATTATTTAAACTAGAAATAATAATGATTGGTGTATTTACACACTTGCAGTTGCTTTCTCTCTTCCTGTTCTTTTTTTATTATTTCTTTGTCTGGTTTCCATGATGTCGATCGTTTTAAATCGCTCCCGATAAGGCCAGGTGGCTGGTCTTCCTCGATGGCTATCATCTATATTCAAGTGCATGTGCATTCTACCACCTTGCAGGTGTCTTTACTGCATTTATTGTACAGGAGGAGGACACTGAATAACCGGACCATATTCACTTCTTTATATATTCTATCTTCTCGATTGCATTTTATTAATTCTCTCTTTTTCTTTTATTATTAAAAATACTTCCTTCCTTTATTCCTTTATTTTCGATGTCGAAATTTTGAACTTTTTATACATTTTGAAGGTCCCTGATACATTTTCACTAAGATTTAAACAAGATTATGCATAAACGGTTTGAGCTAGAATAATTAAATTTGGTTTACGGGCATTATTCAAAATTCGTAGTTTTCTATCAACTTTTGAGAAATGTAGCTCATTCGGAAGAAGGTCATTACCTACAACGTTTTGATTTTTTTTTCCACTAAAGTGACCGTAAAAAGAAAGATATATGTTTGATAGTTTTTCACATGATTAAAAATTGTACAAAACTACTATATATAGAATTTCAGCTTGATTGAGTCGCTGTAAATACGGGAATAATTTTTTAACACGACTGCAAATAACGCGCCAGCACGTGACGTAGTGCCATCAACAAAGATCCAAACACGCGCTGGTTTAATATATATTTATTAATTTTAATTTATAGTTTATAATTAATTAAGATAGTCAAGTGGTGACACTGCAAATTTTTTTTTATGTAAAATTAAATAAAAAAAAATGCATTAAAAAATAAGTCTCAATAATAATTAATATTTATTATGGAAATAGTAACTTACAATTATGCATACTTTATGATTATATCCAAATATTCATAAAATTTTTAAAATAATAATTTTGATATTTTATAGAAGAGTATAAAACTGCTATATATAGAATTTCAGCTTGATTAAATCGCTGAAAGTACCGAGATTAATTTTTATAAATTTTTTAACACGTTGACTGCCAATCACGCGCCAGCGCGTGACGTCATGCCATCAATAAAGAGCCAGTGGTTTAATATGGATATATTATTTATTAATTTTAATTTAAAATTTAATTAATTAAATTTAATTTAAAAATAATATATGTTAATGAATCCAATTCAAATTTGCGAGATAGTCGAGTGGAGACACTCCAGATTTTTTTCTTTTATTATTAAAAATACTTCCTTCCTTTATTCGTTTCTCACAGTTCCTTTAAATATATATACTTATATATAATAAATTTAAAAATAACTTATCAAAAAATCTGCGATGATGTTTTTTGACGAAATTTATATGACAGTGAGAAAATTAACTGTCACTCGTTAGATTATTATGATACTAACCAGGGAGTGGAATTTTTGGGTAGGGAACTCGGTTACCAAATATAGGCATGTTTATTTATTAACGTTAATAGAAACCTTTTAAAATACATCCATTAAATACATATACAGACACACACACCACTATTTACATATAATTTAGAATGAAAATATTTTAAAGTTTTATATATGATAATAGTTCTTTTTTTTAATTAAATCAATCACTTAGTTAAACAAATAAATTAATTTTTATTTGGACATTCATTGCAATAATAATAAATATTGATTCAATTAATAAAGTTGTTTTATTTAATATATTTTTTTAATATTAACAAAAATAAATAAATAAATATTAAATTATTATCAACCTAATATAATTAAATATACTATTTTACATTATATTTATATTTATATTGTTATGTTGTGTTTTTTTAAATTCATATATGATAATATTCTATAATATTTTTAAAAAAAAATCAAGAAAAAGGAAATATGATTGTATATTCTAATAATTTTAAATATTTATGTAAATGAATTTTAATTCAATTAATGATGGTGTCAGATTAATTTGAAATTTTGCATTCATATCAACAACACATGACAATGGATTAACTGAACTACCTGGACCTGATAATGAATTTCAAAAGCGTCACAAATACACTATGACAAGGGTTTGACAACTTTGCATCAACTTTAAAACAATTGACGTGTATCCTAGTTTTTTTTTTTTTTAAATAACCAGCACACTTTAATATCACACATTGACAAAATATTTGTTTTATCCAATGAAAAATTGCAGAAAAAAATAGCAAAATTAATACTATAAACTTAACTACACCAATTTCTCGCTTTGCGTCATTTCGTTTTGCGTTGTTCCTTTATTAGTACTAATTTTCACTTTGCGTCGTTAGATTTTCGTCATTTTTTTTTTGTTTTTTGAAATTTTCTTTTTTTTCCTGAAGGATATCCTAGAATTTACATCAAGATTATATCTTTTGTGGAATATTGAGTGAAATGTTAAGTGAAAAAAAATCTGGAGTGTCTCCACTCGACTATCTCGCAATTTGAATTCGATTAAATAACATATATTAATTTTAATTAAATTATAAATTAAAATTAATAAATAATATTTATTAAACCAGCGCATGTTTGGCTCTTTGTTGATGGCACCACGTCACATATTGGCGCGTGAGATTTGCCGTGTTAAAAATTAATTCTGGTACTTTCAGCGACTCAATCAAGCTGAAATTCTATATATAGCAGTTTTATACAATTATTAATCATGTGAAAAATTATCAAACATATCTTTCTTTTTACGGTCACTTTAGAAGACAAAAAATCAAAACGTTGTAGGTAATGACCCTCTTCCGGTTGAGCTACATTTTTCAAAAGTTGATAGAAAACTATGAATTTTGAATAATGCCCATGTACCAAATTTCATCATTCTAGCTCAAACCGTTTTTGCGTAATCTTGGTTACATACATACACACACACAGAGACATTTTTCTCAACCTTAGTGAAAATGATTCAGGAAACTTCAAAACGTATAAAAACATCAAAATCTCAATATCGAAAATTTTCGTGATCGCAATACTATCTCTGGCGAGATAGTAAATAAATAAAATGTGTAACAAAACAATATTTAAAAAATTTATGTTTACTAGTAAGATCATCTCAAATTTTGTAAATAGTATTTTGTAATTTTATTTTATTTATTAATTTTAATTTATTTTTAAATAGATATTAATTATATATTTCATCTAGATGTGTAAATTCAATAATAATATGTTCAGCAAACATTGAACCAATTTTTTGTAAAAGAAAGCCGACTTAGGACAAAAGCCACTATGGACTCATCAGACAGTGATTAATTTTCATTTTGTTTTTGATAAATCATTGAATAGTTTATTTTGTTTTAATTGAATACGTTTTTTTTTTTGTTTTTGGCATTTATGTAATAATAATAAAATATTATATTTTTGTTTTTTAAATGCTTAATTTGTTCAATCTTCTTTTTAAAAAATAGGATTTTTGTAACCCTGGAACCTATCTTCGATCTTTATTTACAACTACTATTTACTATTTAAAATGTTAATTTACTTTAAGTCGTTTCAATTTGCGTCCTGTTTTTAGAACGTGGTTTCGACTCAAAGTGAGGTATTAGTGTATTTTAAATTTTTCATTTTATTTAAAAACTTATTTCATTATTTATTTTTGTGAAATAATTAATATTTAATTATTTTTTTTTTTTTTGTTAATTTTTAAATAATTATTTTTAAAAATAAATCGTTTTATTTTATTTTATTTGAGTAAATTAAATGATCAATGTCAAACGGTCATTCATTGGTGGGTAATAAATATTTACATTGCATTTGGATTTATACTTTCATCATGCAATAAATGACAACGATAAAACCAGTCCTACGGATTTTCAATGAATCGAACAAATTTACTACTCTTAATTAAATCTTTAATACACTCCGTTACCTAGAAACTTGTCTAAAAGGAGAAGAGATGCTAAATGAATATAACAAGGACCAATACAATTATGAAATATTCCTATATATATATATATATATATATATATATAGGAATATATATTATGGAAAAGACAGGACAATTATTCATAAGACTCCACGAAGTGGAATAAATGGAAGAAGAACTCTTTAAAATACGATAAAAGCTCCGCTTTCCATTTCCATAAGCCTTTTGATGTAATTCTTTCTTTATCTCTTTCAAATCTTGGCAACTAGATATATATCTTATCTTATTATGCTAGCTAAAATTGTATATATGTATTTATCTATATATATTGGTTCTCAAAAACCGCTCTAACGATTTTTTTCAAATTCACACTAGATATAGTATTTATAAAGAAAAATTAAGTTTTATTGATGATATCTCTTGAAACATACAGCTTCATTATTAATTTCTTAATTGAAAATTATATATGGAAAACGTCAAAATTTTTAATACTGCCTGCTAAGACAGTAAAAAAATGACAATTTTTTATCTAAATACATATAGTCCAGCGGTTGGACTGATGTTTTAACGAGTGGATTTCGTCGGTTCGAAACTCGCCGGGTGAATCGTTATTTAAAAATGAAAATAATGATTTTGTTATTTTTTTTTCTTTTTATCTATTGTTTACTTTTTAATAAATTACTATTCTATATTTATTTATTCATTGTTCTTTTATTAATTAAGTTTTAGATAGTTTTATAATTTTTAATATTTTTTCAATAAAATATTATTTAATATATTTATTAATATTATTTTATTTATTATTATTGAGTACCCGAAGTTCCATTCATTTTAATCAGATTGATGCAATGATGCAACAGTTAATAATTGTAATATTGTAATAAATTTCTATCTTGAAAATTGTTACATATTATTCAGGATATTTTAAAAACTATTTCTTTCTTTAATTAATATTCATTTTTTCTATAAGTCAGATATATTTCCAAATATTAAATAATTTTTGAAGTGAAAACTTCTTTAGCGGCGTTGAGCACTTTTGCGGGATGGGGAAAAAGTATAGAACTCGCGTGATCGTGACCAACACCATGAAGCTAGCACATTACGTCTGCTTTCAAATTTCTTATAACAGAGCGCGAAATTTGAATTGTCATTAGAACTGTTTTATAAATTATCTCTAACATATAAATATATATTTATTATGTAAAGTTCATTTCATATATACATATATAATCAAAATTATACGAAATGAACTTCACATAATAAATATATATTTTATGTTAGAGATAAGAATTATAAAACAGTTCGTATTGCAATATTTTAAACAAAGTTGTGTATTTATATATATATAAATATAAGTTACAAATTTGTTTAAAATATATGTTTAAAATAATATATAAGTTATATATATATACATGCATATGAAATTCATCTTTCTCGTGAAATAGCGCGAATTTCGTCTGTTTTAAAATTTCTTACGCAGAAGTTTTCACTTCTGTCGGCCAGTCACACGACTGCCAATTTTGCTTTTTTAATTCCGAAAAGCTGCAAAGCACGTTTTTTTGTCTTTAGTTTGTTTTATAACCACTTGGGGCGCTAAACAGTTTTTCAAAAAAACACTATAGAAAAAAAATATATGTACCTATATATTATATATTTATGTATTATTGAGGAGCACAAGTTCATTAATTTTAATCAGATTGATGCAAATGTGTAACATTTAATAATTGTAATAAATAATTAAAGAATTGTGTATCAATATTTTTTAAAGGGTAGAGCGAGAGCTCGGTGTCCCAGGTATTAATATTACCAGCCAAATCCAATAATAATGAATCATTTTTTTTAACTTAAGTACCGAGCCGAGGCTCGGGGTCCCGGTACTTAATACATTAAAATAAACGCCTGGCTTTTCCGACAAGGTCATTTACCCAGAAAGAAAAGAGTCACCCTCCTTATTCTTGTACTTGTACTGCCCCAATTTTTATACTAATAATATTATCATACATACTTATAGATAGGAGAAGTGTACTTCAACTTTTAATACTTCTCAAGGTAAAAAAAGAGGGAAAATTTGGCATTTTTCAGCCTCTCCGAATAAAATGTAATGAGAGAATCTGATATGTGAGTGGAGGTCAATAAGTCCATGACTTTTTGAATGAAACGGGTTATTGGATAAAAAATTATTTTATTTTTCAACGTAGTCTCTTTTGAACTCTATACACTCCGTCTAACGTATCACCAAGTTTTTTATCCCTTCCAAAAAATAAGATTTGTCGAGAATATCAAAATAGATTTGTTTGTGAGATGATTTCATCGTTGGTGTCAAATCTCTTTCTGCTAAACCATTTCTTCAAGTTTCGAAACAAGAAATAGTCATTCGGGGCTAAATCCGGAGAATAGGGCAGATGAGGGAGGAGCAATTCGTATCCCAATTTATGGATATACATGCAAATTCACTTTTTTCAATTTTCTCACTCAAAACACGAGGGAGTCTCTTATTAATGGATGCCAAACAAAAACTAAAAGACCCAACTGATTCAAATTTCGACAGAATTCAGTTTCTAGTTTGTTGTTGACAGGAGCAGTGTTGGCATTTCATTTAAGATAAGAAAAATTCAATAAGTCACAGACTTATTGACCTACCCTGGTATTTCAAAGGTTAGGAAAGAATTAAAGTTTAAATTCATATAGAATATATTGTATATATATAGTATATAAGAGATTTTAAGCAAGTATCACACAACTTTCATTTAATTTTCTATTTTTAACACTTTATTTACAAATTTTCTTCTCATGTAAATTATCAATTACAATTATTGATTATTTTTATCCATCTTTTACAATGTTTGATCATTACTTATAAAATAAAAAAGATGCTTAATTGGAAGCGATTTTAAATATTAGAGTAATTCAATTTGAATAAAATAATTTTATTTATCATTAATGGAATGATTATATTGTAACCAAAATTCTTAAATTTAAAAATCGTAAAATCAATAATGAAAAGTGAAGCTTTTGGTTTAAAGTCTTAGGATATATTAAATGAAATGAATCTTTTGCTTAAACATATCTATAAAACAAAATTCCGGCTACGAAAACTGTTTTAATTTTAGGCAACGCTGTTGAAATATTATACAAACCGACAAATTTCAAGACAATGTTTTTTGGACTCAGGAAACCTTAAAACAGGTATTTTCGTTAAAAACTCGACATGAGGGAATAAATATATTCATAAAAATTTGGTGAAAGTAAAATATGATAACTCATTTATGTTAATAAATAATTATATATGTACATGTATAGGTACGGAAAAAAGTCAACGCCAGGGAGGCGCTGTTGTCGGGCAATGTTAATACGCCTTCTTAACCGGTTGATTTTTCGTTTCGCTTACTTTTTCAGTCCGTATACAATGAAATAATTTTTAATCCATTTACAAAGATATTTATATGCTAGAAAATTTTTTAAATTAAATTAGGGAAAATGCCTGAAATGGATAATTTACAAAACTAAAATGAAACAATTAAACAAGCAATTATATATTATAATATATATCAAAACTAATTTTATTATTTTTCAACCAGATTATACATAATATTAAATAAAACAAGTCTTATCAAAGTTTAATAATAAAATTTATAAGGAGGCATAAAATAATTGATTAAATATTTTATATAATTCAATCCATGATTTATTTTTAATTATTTCTCTACACAACTTTTAACAAATAATTCATACATGTCTAAACTAATTAAAAAAATGAAAAAAAAAATTATTTAATTTATTCATATAAACAATAAACCTTTAACTAATTAACTTTTTCCTCAAGCAGTAAATCATCAAAACCGTCTATTCTAATAAAGTCGTAATATAATATCAGTTACCTGTTTAAGTATCGTCAATTTTATTTATGCTTGAGAGATTTTATTACTAAACTATGAAATTACTACACGTTGTTGTTGTTGTTTTTTGGAGAAAGGATTTTTTGATTTATTGACTGGAAATCTATTAGTAAATAAAATATATTTATCTATTATAATCAATAACTCATTTGTATATTTTTATATAATATTATTTATTTATTAAATAAGGATATAAAATGAAAATGCATTATAAAAAAAAATTATTGCTAGTAATAGTTCTATCCGTTTATGTATAATATATAAAAAAATATCTGGAGTGTCTTCACTCGATTATCTCGCAAATTTGAATAGGATTAAATAACATTTATTATATTTAATTTAAATTTAATTAAAATATAAATTATAAATTAAAATTAATAAATAATATTTATTAAACTAGCGCGTCTTTGGCTCTTGGTTGATAGTACTACGTCACGTGCTGGCGGGTTATTTGCAGTGTTAAAAAATTAATTCCGGTACTTTTAGCGATTCAATCAAGCTGAAATTCTATATATTGCAGTTTTATACAATTTTTAATCATGTGAAAAACTATCAAATAGATATCTTTATTTTTACGGTCAGTTTAGAGAGAAAAACAAACAAACTTGGTAGGTAGTGAGCAATTTCCGGATGAGCTACATTTCTCAAAAGTTGATAGAAAACTACGAATTTTGAATAATGCCCGTAAACCAAATTTCATTATTCTAGCTCAAACCGTTTATGTGTCTTTTTTTGTCTACTTACACACATATACACACACACACATTTTTCTCAACCTTAGTGAAAATGATTCAGGGACCTTAAAACATAAAAAAACATTAAAATCCCGACATTGAAAATTTTCTTGTTCGCAATACTATCTCTGGCGAGATAGTAAAAATATTGACTTCTAATTTTTTTTTTTTTAGAAATGTTACCTATTGAATAAATAATAAAAATAAAAAATAAGCAAAATTAAAATTTGAAGCAACCAGAGAATATTAATATTTTTTTTTTAATTTTCATATTGTGAATATTTTTTGTCGAAATAAAAAAATTATTATATTTTTTTTAGTCATATATTTTTTATAATATATTATATTTGCCTATATATATATATTCATATTACACCGTTAAATATTGTAATTTTTCTCTAAAATAAAAAATTATTTCAATTAGTATATTTTTTTATTATTATTTTCTAAAATAAAATAACAAATACAAATAATGTTAACTTGGTATTTTAATTGAAAAGAAATTTTAAAAATCAATTTATTACTATGAAAATTATTTATTGTATTAAATTTTTTTTATAGGTTTAAGCATGGTTGACATATCAATATTTGCATAGTTTATACCACATAAGAGTATCACATGAATACTATTATATATTATAAAATCATTAGTAGATTTACAAATTGACAAAATTGAATCCAAGATATTTTTGACAAATTAATCAGATTTGGAATTTATTATTAAACAAATGGTTTAAATTTATTTATTATTGGCACAAGGATCACTGGATTGATTATCGGACAATATTTTCAAAGAAATTTAAAAGTGATAAAAAAAAACAATTTTCTCCCTTTAAACATGACCCTTCGGATCGAGATTAGTTGGCCATTAAAAAAAAAACAATAAAAGATATAGGAAATTATATATATATATATATATATATATATACATATGCATATCAATATGAATACTGCCTACACAATCCTTTTACATTTCATTGTAAACAATTATTTAATTAAAAATCTTATCATGTTTTTTTTTCTCATTCAAATGATTATATTTTTTATTGCGTTCTGGAGATTACTTTATTTTGTTAAATAATTTCAATCTATTACATCTAAAATTATTATAAATTGTATTTAATTAGATTATAATCAGTGTCCGTCTAAGTTGTATGCATACAAATATTTTCAACACAATCTATATAAATATTTTCACGTGTTGAATAAATTTTTGCCACCATAAAATAAAATTTTCATTGGAATTTAAATTCCATTTAATGCCACACAGGTAAAGTAAATAAAATATTACATATCTTCATCGATATTAATTTCGTTGTGTATTATATCTTATCTTATTATACTAGCAAAAATTGTATTTATATATATTGTATTTTTGAAATATTAAACCGCTCAAGGGATTTTCTTGGAATTCATACCATAGATAAATTTTATAAAGAAAAATCGATCTGTTTTGGTTTCAGCCTCGGGAAAAATCATCTTTATTAGTTTTTTTCTTAATTTAAAATAGTAAATTAAAATTACGTCAGCAACTACGTCAGACACTGGTTCCTTAAATACATAATATTATAAATATAAATACAATCAAATTACGAATTATATATATTATATCCACAGGCCTTACTTTTCTGTCTTTCAGTGCCTACGTTTAAGGGTTGTATGATTTGTGACTATTTTTTTTTTAATTTATGTTCATTTAAATTATTTGAACGCAGGGTCGGTAAACCAGGAATTAATATTACAATTCAAACCCGATAATAAAAAATAGTATTTTTAATGACCTAGTGGCGGCTCGGTGAACCAGGTTCTTTATTTTATATTGAAATACTCTCGTATTGAGTTTTTTTTTAAATATTCTGCAAAAAAATATTTTTATTTTTTTTTAATTAAACATACAGGAAAAAAAATTAATAGGAACTCTTTTATTAAATATAATTCTCATTTTGATTTCATTGCGGTTTGGTTGCATACTTTCAGGAGATTCATTTATGTTTTTTTTGTTTTTATTAATAATTTCAATATATTATCATTTTGAGGTCTATTTAAGAATTATATTCTTATGATTCTATCTAAAAAACTGAATTCCAAATAATATAGTTAACTAAAATTTAAAATTTAATTATAATAATTAAAATTATAATATATTAATGACTATTTATACTGATATAAGTACATATTTTTTTAAATACCTTTATTTTTTTAAAATAAAACTGTTGATAAATATCCCAGTATTTCCATAAAATGAAATAAAACATGAACAATATTTTCAGCTATAATAATATGAAGAATACTATAAATTGTTCTAAATTTCATTCATTCATGTATAGTATAATCTTATAAAATATAGTGACGTCTCTTTTGAATATATTGATTCGTGCTGTTCATTTCTCGGATGCAAATGGCTTTGTCTCTTAACTTGACCCTCTGTGTTTCCTTTCCAGTCTATGCCACCCACACCCCATTGAATTGCAATGCGTTGACAGGCTTGTCTCCCTTTCAACCTCCTTGACTTTTAGCATTTCTGCAGGAAATCGAGTGGTTTATTTGTTTCATCCCCTTTTCTCTCTCTTTCTCTCTTCCCATTATATATCTATATATCTATATACATATATCTATATATATATATATATATATAAATGTACTTTTATCATTCTCCTGTTTTCATTTTAACCCATCTGTTTTGAAAGTGATTCTATTTTATGAAAAATAAAATAAATCACATTTTGATATCACAATTGATAAAAAGAAATGTCTATTTTTATTATTATTATTTTGAAGTGGGATACAATATAAGACAAATGAAATTTAAAACATAAATTATTAAAGAATCACAAACAATAATTAATTATTACTAGCTTCTCAGAGCGCCGAAGGTCAACTTCTTTATTGAGCCACCAGAGGCGCCACATGGAGCATTGTTTATTTGGGTCGGTTTTTTGCCCATAACTTTGGAACGGATCAACTTTTTGGTAATTTTCAACCTTATTCCTTATCCATTTTTTTACTTTGTTTTATTTTATCTCATTTTGTAGTTGTTTTTTGTTGTTTAGTATTGTTGTTATTGTTTTTACTATCTCACTAGAGATAGTATTGCGATAACGAAAATTTTCGATGTTGAGATTTTGATGTTTTTATAAGTTTTGAAGGTCCCAGAGTCATATAATAATAGTGAAAATCACTAAGGTTGAGAAAATTGTCTTTCTGTATATGTCTGTGTGTATGTAAACAAGATTACGCAAAATGGTTTGAGCTAGAATAATAAAATTTGGTACACGGGCATTATTCAAAATTCGTAGTTTTCCATCAACTTTTGAGAAATGTAGCTCATTTGGAAGATGACCATTACCTACCACGTTTTCCTCTAAAGTGACCGTAAAAAATAAAGGTTAAGGTTTCAAAATAAAATTTAATATATCTTAATTAATTAATTTAATTGAATAATAATACTATACTGTAAATTTAAATTTTATAATTTAAATATAAAATATGTTAATAATCCAATTCAAATTTGCCAGATAGTCAAGTGGAGACACTCCAGATTTGTTTTTTAATTTTTTATTTTGTTTTATTTTTTGTGTTTTGTATATTTCTATAAAGATGAAAATAATACTCTGGATCTCTAGATGTTTATATGCCCTCAATTAAAGACATTTATGACTGTCAATTACAGAGTGCTATGTACCTATTATGTATCTAAATATGTAAATATTTTTTTATTTTTGGATTGTTTTTTTTTTGCTATTTTTTGACGCCATCCAAAAAGGTAGATTGAAAAAACATACAAATGAATGTATTATTTCTTAAATAATTAAATAAAATAAATAAAAATCACTTTTATATCAACCATATTTGAATTATAATATTCGGACGCCTGAAAATACCAAGATATAAAGTTACTGGAAAGAGTGATAAGAAATGGGGAGTGCGTCATTTACCTACCCCCCCCCCCCCCACCCCGAATGATTTTAAAAATTATAAAAACTTTAAATGTTAAACGTTTTTATAAAATAAAAATGGACAATATTTCTTTTATATAGGTATATATAATAAATAAGAAAATTAAGCTAGTGCATTTTATTAATTATATCTTAATTACACAAAATTTCATTGTATATACAAAATATATTATATTTATTAATTATTCTTATTTAATATTTATAAAAGTTATGTTATACTTACACTTAATAAATTGATGTTTGTAATAATTATTAATTACTTCTTTAAGATATGAAATGACAGGCGTGTTTTTATTTTTTTATGCGCCGTTATTATCAATAGATCAAAGCATAAATAAATGATGACCGCTAATTATATATTACATTTAAATCTATATTTACTTTTTTTTGATAAGTTAATCTCTCATCTTGGCTATTAATAAAGTGTAAAATGCTATTTTCAGCACTGCTTGATGATGACATCACCATTTCGACGTGTTGCGCCTTGCATATCTATCGTTTACGTGGCTTTTCTGCATGGAACGGTTGGAAAAAACACTGCAAAGGCAAACCAGTCCCAAATCTAAACAAGTGTTTCACGGACAACACCAATTTCGATACGAATAATACCAATAGCGGTCAAGAATGTACAACCCAATTCATGCAGGAATATTTTATAAATAAAACGCAAACGAATGACAATTAATTAAAGATAATCTCGAGAAAATGATTAGAAAAACAAAATAATCCAAATATTCCAATATATTTAATGGTAATTATTCAAGTAAACGCATTTTCGTGGATTTGGATAATACTTTACCAGTGGGTTCCTTTTGCAATTCCAAATATACTTTTTTTATGACATTTTTTAGGGCCTCTTCTAGTTTTAGAGATAAAAATGATTAAAATTTGCATATAAATCCATTGATATTCTATTTAGCTAGCATGTTTTATCCGTTTGTCTACCAGAGGGCGGACTAATTTTCAGTTTCGATTTATGAAAATTAAAAAATTAATTAAATAGTTTACCTCACAAAGACCAAAAATTAGTGAATAATTAGTGAATTAGTCAATAAAACATTACTTAATGTCACATTACGACGTTCATAACTAATCTGTCAAACTTAAAAAAATTTTATTTTAATAATTTTTATCTCGAAAACTATAAGATGCTATAAGAAAAGTTTATTTGGAATTGCAAAAGGAACTCACTGGTAAAGTATTATTCAAATCCACGAAAATGCGTTTAATTGAATAATTTAATTGATAATTCACATCAATCTTTAAATAATATGTTAATTTATTATTTATATAATTTTGCTTTACATATATTTTATAGAATAAAAATAAACTTATTAAATTAGATTATTTAACAATTTTTAAAAATTTTGAAAAATTTCATAAATATATAATATAATTTAATTTTTTCAATTTTTAAAAATTGCTCTTTGCATAGATTGATAATGTTTATATTTATTTTTTAAAAAAAAAGTATTATTATAATTTGAATAAATTTATTTTATTTTTTTTTAAATTGAAGATAATTATCTTCAAATAAAAATAATATATTTTTGATATTTAATATTATAATTAATATAGTTGTTGTTTGCTTTTATACATAATTGTTAGAATATTTTAATTTTTTTTTTAGAAAATGTAATTTTAGATTAAATTTTTTATACGTGCTTATATAAATCCATTAATTCTTTTTTTTTTTTTATTTTTATCTGGAAAAATCGATCTCCTTGGATTTATAAATAATCATTAAACAAATTATATTTACCAACCATTTGCTAAAATTAGATAAATGGTTAAGCAAGGCTTAACCTTCTTCTAATCTAATTTAACAGGAAAAAAAGAAAATAATTCATTAGTGGGGCTAATCATTGACATTTGCCAAAGAAAAAAAAACTTGAAAAGTTAAAATCTCATTTTAAAATTTTTGAAAGAGATAATATAAATACATCATTCATCAAATTTGACAATTTTAGAATTAGATTAACAAATTAGAAGAAAACTAAAATTTCTAAAAAAAAAAAATGGTTAATGATAAAAATAAAAAAATATTTATTAGTATTTATATTTAATCTTGTTTTCTCTGAAATATTATTCAAAAATAATTTTGGAAATTACTAAAGGAAAAAAAAATAAATAAAAAATAAAACATTTTAACTGAATATTTAATTCACTTTTTCTCTTGAGATATCAATTTAGACTATGACAAAAATTTTAAATATTGTAGCTTAATAATAAATAAATATATTTTCCAGTTCTGATATGGATTTATCAGAACTGGGATCTGGATCGATCTACATAAAAAAAAAATTAATATATTTTACCAATAAAAATAAATAAATATTTATATCTCTTTTATATATATATATCAAATATCCTTGAATATTTGATGACAATTTCGTTAGAAATTTTCATATCTTAAATTTTAATGAATAGGTAGTATAATTTTTTAACACCTCTTTGTTCATAATTCAAAAATAAAATAAAACTGGTTATCATATATTGAAAAAAATTGTAAAATGTTTAATATATTTAATATAAACTAGCTTCCTAAGGCGCTCTGAGAAGTTATACAGGGGACTCTCCCCTCTGTACCCCCGATGTAATACATAGTAATTTGTTGAAAGTGTATGTGAAAGGTTTTAATTCATTTTAATTCAATCAGTATATTTTTTCTCCTATTTGGTTCTTCGTTTTCACTCAAATTTGCAAATTGCACTATTCAAAATATAAATTTAAATATCCAAAATATTACTTTCTTTGTTTTAGAAAATATTAATCTAGGATTAATATTCAATTTAATTTAATTTAATTTTACTTTTAATATTATAGAATATTTATATTTTAAATATTACAAACATTCTTTGTATAGAAATTTCTAGAATTTTTAATTTTATTTTGAGTGTCAACTTCTTTATTGAGCCACCAGAGGCGTCATACGGAGCGTTGTTTATTTGGGTCGATTTTTTTGGCCATAACTTTGCAATGGATCAACATTTTTGAAATTTTCAGCCTTATTCCTTATCCTTGGGTCATGACGGTTCTAGTGATACCCGAACCATTAAGATCCATGAAGCCGTTGAGAAGGAGTATAGGATTGCGTAGTCATTTAATTATATAGATAAATATAACTCTAAGTTTATTATAAATTACATTATAAATATAAAAAAAAAAAAAATTATAATTAAAAAATAATAAACATAATTAAATAAAACTATTTTTTAAAGGATATTTAAAAAGATAAGCATTTTTTTAGTGAAAAATGTCTGTGATTTGTATGGCTGTATTTTTTTTTTAGGTTTTAATTAATTTATTTGATACTTCTATTTAGGAAAATATTTTTTATTATGCAATTAAATGGAAATCATCTTAATTAAAAAAACAATACTGTTGATTGTTAAATGTTAATTTTTTTTTTCGTTTTTTTCTCGTCATCCTGTCCATGATTTATTGGCACTCCAGCTTCTTTTTAGTCCCCTGTCCTCTCTCGCCACCTCCCCCATCCATCTTACAAAACATCTATTTAGACGGCCTTTTGTAATCAGACACGTCAGGTGATAATTGGATGCCTGCGTTGCTTATTATCGCTTTTGAATGGATTGAATGGGCATCAAAATACTTGGATTAAAATAAAACAACCAAAATAATAGAGGTATTTACCGTTCCTTTTTTTACATATAAATATACATTATTATTTAAGAAATTAATATATATATATATATATATATATATATTTAAATTAATTAATATGAAACTATGAATATTTTTAATTTCAAAATTCTATATTTTTTTTTTCATTTAATTCTTGTAATATAATCTCTTGTTTAAAAAAGTGCTAAAATAACTAATTAATATTGATTTCAATGATATTTTTAGTTGTATGTTATATTTTAGGTTGAAAAATAAATGATTAATCAAGGGTTGATGTAAAATGAAAATAGAAACCGAAGATTATGTTAATAAAAGATAACTAGATACTATTTCAAAGTCAAGTATTTATAAATCTTAATTAAAATAGGTATATTCTTATATATTATATGTTGATTTAGTAAGATAAAAAAAAGAGGAAAATAATATTAAATGAATATCTATCTACAAGATTATATAAAGAAATATTTATAGTTAATAAAAAAAACGAAATCATTCTATAAAATTTCAATATATAAATATATAATACAAATATTTGAGTAAAAACAAGGGAAGTAGAGAATCAAATATATATATATATGTATATATATATATATACATATATATATATATATATACTATCCGTTCCCGGTAGCATAAAACTCTTCTTAGAGGGACAGGCGGCTTCTAGCCGCACGAGATTGATTGATAATATCAATTTATAGGAAATTTTGTTTCAAATACTTACAGAACAACGTAATGTTTCAATATAAAATTAATTACTTTATTCAAATCAGCATAATATATTTTTTTTTATTTTTTTTTTTTAATATTTAATAATAACAAAAAATTTCAAAAAAATGAAGTTATTAACAAATTAATAATTTTGATAGATTTATTTTTATTTTTATTATATTTAATAAATTCTCTTTTATGATAAAAAAATATTAATATCAAAAACTGGAATATTTCAATTTGTATTTCAAATTTTTTTTATTTTATATTCTATAAAAATTGTAAATTGTAAAATTCTAAAGTTGTAGCTAACTTTATAAAGGGACAGACATTTCATACAAACTTACGTAGGAAATTATATTCATTGATGTTATTATATATATATATTATTATTATTTATATGTATTATATATTATTTATATGTACTACATGGGCTGAAAAGTCAATAGGTGACTAGAAAACGAACATGACTCATTTCGATAGCCTCATCTGTCACTAGTTTATGTATGAAGTATCATGACATTTCGTCCATTCGTTTACAAGCTGCAGTCGTTTAGAGTGACACTATTTACGTCTTCATAAGAAAAATGAAAAAACAGGAATAAGACGCGATATTCCTAAACGTAACAAATGCCTCTCGAAATGAGTCATGTTCATTTTCTAGTGGCGTCACCTATTGAAAAATCCCGGGACTTTTCAGGCCATGTAGTATATTTATGTTATATTTATATTTATTTTGGAAAAAACATTATATTTACACACACATTCTGGGTATGGAATAGATTCTTCTCTACAAACCCTTTTAGAAAAGATATCTACTACACGGAGTTACAACACTGTGAACTGATGATTTCTTAATCATCCTCTTATTTGGAAGATTCATGTCGTTTAATATTTTACTTATTTGAATATATCCTCACTTAATTACTGATCCGAAAAAATATAATTTCTGTGTAAGAAAATATGGTAGTTTCATTAAAAAGAAAAAAAAAAGTAAATCTTCACTTTTTTAATGAACTTTATATATTATATTTCTTCTAAAAGTTTACTTTATATGCTGATTATGTGGATTTTTTAATAACATATTTATGGTTGAGGCATATAAACTGTTCCTAAAGTTCCTTAATTTTGAATAATAATAAAATCATAATCATAACAGCAACCAACCGTAACTGTTACATAAAATTTTAACCTTTCAAACTTGAAGAAAAAAACCTTGATTCAATTTATTATCCTTTATTCTCTTTTTATCCACCCTTTGATTAGACTTCATTCTAAGCCATATCCATCATGAAATGGTCCTTTCTAAAAGCAACGATTTTTCAACCCCCACCACACATCTTCTCATGTTGTTTACCGGTTGTAGCTTTGTTCGTGAGGAGCAACCACTTCCGAAGCCTCTGTTGAACACCGGATGTTTGTAGTTATTCATATGGAACTTCCGCCTCGTATATATATAAATATAGGAGGAAGAGAGAGGGAGAAGAGAGATATTTAAAGAAAAGCTGGTAGAGTAATGTTTAGGAAGAAAACTTTTTAAAAAAAAATCCCATTTCAGCTTCTTTTTCTGTACATATTCGTTCTTATTCAAAGAAAGAAAAAAAAATTATTAAGAATTTAGTTATTTAAGTTATTAAAATTTCTTTTTTTCCATAAATATAAACAATTTTTTATAATATAATGAATAAAGAGAGAAATTTCGATTTAATATTTTATTAAATTATATAAAGACAGATATAAAATAAATATGACAAAGTTAATTAATAAATTTTTTTCATAATTAGAAACTTTCAATCCGTACGTTATATCCTTAATATTCAATAAATAAATATTGCACGATTAAAATTCATTAGATGTCATATATTAGTGTTGATTTGTTTGGAACGTGACTCTGTCAAATGATGTCAAACATTATCCAAACCAGAGTACAATTTTCCCAAATTAATACCTTTTGTCATTCAACTGTTGAAATGTGTCCATACAATACAAGTGATTATTAAATATTCAATTAAAATAGAAATATTAAATTATATTATAACATACAGTCTTTACAGTAATTTAAATATAAAAGTATTTACTGGATAGGCAAATCTCGTTTTACTATCTCACCAGAGATAGTATTGCGATCACGAAAATTTTCGATGTCGAAATTTTGAAGTTTTTATACGTTTTGAAGGTCCTTGAGTCATTTTCACTAAGGTTGAGAAAAATGTCTCTCTCTCTCTCTCTCTCTGTATGTGTGTGTGTGTATGTAGACAAAATTACGCAAAAACAGTTTGAGCTAGAATAATAATATTTAGTACACGGGCATTATTCAAAATTCGTAGTTTTCTATCAACTTTTGAGAAATGTAGCTCATTCGAAAGAGGACCATTACCCAACACATTTTCATTTTTTTTTCCTCTAAACTGACGGTAAAAATAAAGATATATGATTGATAGTCTTTCACATGATTCAAAATTGTATAAAACTGTTATATATAGAATTTCAGCTTGATTGAATCGCTGAAAGTATCGGAATTTTTAAATTTTTTTACACGTTGACTGCTAATCACGCGCCAGCACGTGACGTGGTGTCATCAACAAAGAGTCAAACGCGAATTAATTTTTTAAATTTTGTCCTAAAAATGAAGGTAAAGGTTTTAAATTTATATTTAATATATGTATGTTAAATAATTAATTTAAATGAATAACAATACTGTACTGTAATATTAATTTTTTTACTTAATTAATTAATAATCCAATTTAATTATACTTAATTTATAATTTAATTAATTAAATTTAATTTAAATATAATATATGTTAATTACTCCAATTCAAATTTGCGAGATAGTTGACTGGAGACTCTCCAGATTTGTTATTTTAAACCATTCTACTGATTCCACCCACATAAGCATTTGAATTTTCATATTTTTTTTCTAATAAAATAGATTCTTATCCTTCATCCTTTATAATCTTCATCATCCTCATCTATAATCCTTCTATTTTTTTAATATAAAAAATGAAATCAAACTGTTAATTAAGTAACACATTGACTAAATCTTATGAATCCAAACTTTCTTTTATGACTTGTTAAGATTTCTTCAATAGATAATTCTTTAATATTTTTTTTTTTCTTTGACGTTTTACAAGGATAAAATTCGGCATAATAAATAACTTGGTGGATTGTTTGTTTTTTGTTTATTTTTAAATTAAAAAGAGAAAAATAGTGGTAAGGAGGGGGTGGGGGTGTTAATTTTGTAAAATGCGGTCTTTGAAAAATACTCGAGGACAAAGTAGTATTGGTTAATGACCAAAGGTGATGGATGACCTAGAGCAGCGATTTGGGGGTTAAGCACTGGGACAGGTTTTCGGGCCGTGAAGGAATTTAATCCACTCCGCATAGTAATTAGGACAACTTTGGTTGGGGAAATTAAATCGCGTTTTTTCGATCGGAAAGAAAATGTTTATTCAAATAGAACTTTTAGGCATCCACATTGTTTCTACATTTACTTACTTCTATAAAAAAATTACAATGTTGTTTTATTAATTCTATTAATTATACTTTTTATTTTTATGAATAAAATCTTTTATTTCATTAAGTTTTTATTTTATTATTATTTTTTGCAAAATTTAGATGAAATAATATTTATTGAATCAGTGGTAGATTTGATCAGTAAGGGAAAGAATAACACTTTCTATGTTTAATATATTTAATTTATTTTATTAGTCATAAAAAATAGAAGAAAACCAAAAAATAGAAAAATTTATAAGAGAATTTTGGCAATCTTTTGGGCGATATGAAGAAAATTAAGTAAAAATATACAATTTTATCTTGAATAATTGTAATCGATAATTGTTGGAAGCTTTAGGAATTTGGATAAAACTTTGTCAGTGGATTCCTTTTTTAATTCCAAAGAAACTTTCCTTTTGCAATAATTCTCAGTCTTCTAGTTTACGAGATAAAAATTATTAAAGTTTGACAGATAAACTAGTTATGAATGAGTAGCCATTTAATAATGTTTTATTGACAAATTCACTAATTATTCACTTATTCACTAATTTTCGGTTTTTTTCAGTTCGGTTTACATATAAAAAAATTATTTAATTAATTAATTTTTTACTTTTCATATATCCAAACCGAACTAAATAAAACCTAGAAAATTAAGTGAGCCTTCTCCTGGATAAATGAATGGTAGCTAAATAGAATTTAAATGGATTTATAAGCAAATTTTAATAATTTTTATCTCGTAAACTAGAAGAGACCGAGAAATAATAAGGGACGTTTCTTTGGAATTAAAAAAGGAATCCATTGACAAAGTTTCATCCAAATCCCTGAAGCTCCCCGTTTTGTAAACAATTATCTAGTAATCTAATTTAATCAATTTGTTATGTTTTATTATATAAATTATTATTATAATTATTTATTAACCATAAACTAAGAATATTTTAAATTATATTTCTTCTGATATATATTTACTGCACCATATCTAATAATTTCCTCCTCAACATCTTTTTTTTCTATTTCCCTTCAACACCCTTTCCACCAGCGTCTACTTCAAACCTTCTTCCAACTCATGGTGCTTTTGGATTTCTCTGTTTTCACCAACATTTTAGTGACCTTGTCAACATTTCCGGCTTTAAACACTTATTGCACAAATAGAACTCATTAATTTTGTCTTCTAAAATAAACTAAAAGTCGCATTAAAAACAACCACTAAGGAAAGTAGGAGAAAATGAGATTAAAAAAATAGAGGATTTAAAAATATATATTGAAAGACGTTTTAGTAATTAATTTTCAACTCACTTCACTTCTCCCCCTGCGATGATGAAAATCGATTCAAATAGAAATCTTATGAAATTCTATTTAAAATTTTTGTTTAAATTTTTTTATGAATTTAATTTAGAAAAAGTTCTTTTAAATTTTTATAAATGACATAAGTATATATATATATTTATAAAATACAAGGTTATATCTAAATTGGACGAACATATATTTATAAAGATGGTCTTGACCTAAACATTAACTTTATTACGAAAAAATATGTTTGAAAATTTATAATTAAAGAACTAATGAAATAATTATTTTAGAATTTCTCTTATTATCTTTTCTTTTAAAACAAAATAGTAAACATTTATTATTTATTGAATTAATATTAAAACTTAATAAAACATCATATACAATTTTCTATATTGAATTATATAAATTTTGAATTAACAAAAATAATAAAATTTAATTTATTTTAATGTCTTTCACAATAAATATACTTTAATATATTTTCAAATTGAATTGGGCATTAATATAGAATTTAATTATTCTTTCTTTCAAAGGATTATTAAAATATATAATATTTAAAATAAAATTATAAATTAGTTTATTATATATATATATATATATATATATAGATAGATAGATGGTAGGCGTCCTATTTTGACCGTGTGAGTGCCAGTTTGAAGATTTGGTCTATGTCCCGACCAATTGACAAAAATTACAAATTGTATTAAACAAATAACAACGCCCACTCTAGCACCGCGCACTGTAAGAGAATAAATTGCTTAAGCAATATTCATAAAATTTATTATATTCATAATCAAAATGCCGCCGTACATATTTGCCGCCCGAAAAAATGCCCGGTTTACCGCCCTATAGAACGGGTCCTTAAAAGAAATAAATAACCAGCGCCCGCTCTAGCATTTACGGCATAAATTATATAAATTACAATCATAAACAAAATGCCGCCCTTCAGACTTTCCGCCCCGGACAAATGCTCGGTTTGCCGCCTTCTGGAGGGGGCTCTGCGTTCAACACTGTCTTTTTTAAAATGAACAAGACATTTTTGAAAATAATTTACTCTAGTGATAAATATTACTTTAATTAATAATATTAGAACTAACTATTAATAATTAATCAATCAAAAGTTTTGTTGACTTAATTCTCTCTTGAAAATTATGTAGGCTAACCATAATAATGACTTAGTATTTTTTGGCCATATTAATACCTGATTGATTATCAGCTCACAATTCTTTATTTTGAGAAGATTCCCAAATTTTTCCTATTTTAAGAGAATTAAATATATATATATATATGTATATATATACACTTGCCTTAATTTATATGATATCCTAGAGATCATTTCTAAGAGAATAAATTGTATATTGAATGTATACAATAAATTAATTTGATAATATTTATAAATTTAATTATATCGGATAGCATCATGGGAAGCAATGTCTGGCGCTTGATGGCCGCCAAATTGATTTTCTTATAAAAATCTAATTTGTTATTTACAGGATACTCACATCATAACATAGTAGAAGGGGAGATAACACTCTATCTCTACAACGAAATTGAATTACTTAAAATAGACATATCTAGTATTAGTCACACTCTAATAAAATAAATTCTAATTAAAATAACACAGTTAGACGAATGGTATATGTTGGAAAGAAATAATGTTGGATGTTGGGAATGTTATATATTTACATAGTATCTGGTTCACCGAGCCGCAACTCGGTACTTTAAAAAAATTATTTATGAACTATGGATATTTAAAATTAAGATTATTATTTAAAATAAATAAACGTCTACTATTATTACTACTATTATTAGTAAAACTAATTAGAAAGAATTTGACGGGTAACGGGTAGTCTCTTCTCTATCATTCAATAGAAAAGATTTCTACTTCAGGGAGTAGCGTCCCTGCCCTCAAGTGAGCTATGATTTCTTTCTAGCATAGGAGGGGACTCCTTTCAATCCATTCCCTTACTCATACTCTTATCCCCTCCCTTGATTCTTCAAAAAATCAAGTTTATTTTGATAAAGGAGAATACCTAGCATAGATTCATTAAAAAGAAAAAAAAATGAAATCTTTATTCTTATAGTCTTTATCAAGTGTCTCTTATATATATTTGAATTAACCCCCCCCCCCTTATGTAGACTGCGCATTTTCTGACTAGCAAAACATCTCAATTGACGAGTGAGACATATGTTATAAGTGCCTCTAAGAGGACACACCTCTCTTACGCTACCTATTAGTAGAAAACTTGGAACTCTATTTATTGTATTCTTTGGAGAATTAGCAGAACAAATCTATTTAATATTTTTCATTTCATTAAAATTTTTGACTGAATCTTATAAAATGTGACCAAGACAAATCCATTCAGCAGAATTTTAGCCAGATTCTAAATAAATTGATTTTTCGTATCATTAAATGGAAATTTTTAATTAATTTTAATATCGGTTTATTTTTACAGTTCTAAAAAAAATATTGCCTTATTATAACAGGTAAAACCTATACGAATATATTCATTATGAAACGTAGATTCATTTTCACTAGTATTATATAATTTTATGATGCTTCCTTAATTAAATATTAATTATTGAATTTTGACAGATTGAAAAGATTCGCCGCCATGTTGATGCGGCCTCAAATGCTTTGCTTATCCGTGACCTTGAAGGGGACAATTGTTCTTTAATTCCTGCATAGTAATCTCTTGCTTACCCCCAATGGATGAGGTTCAACTGCCTTTGGCCTTATTTCCCTAACGCTTGCTGTATACTCTACATTAATTTTACATGTTCTGACTATTATATTTTAATTTATGTTCTTTTAAATTATTTGAAATTGTTTCATATATTTTATCGATTTTTTTATTTTAAATAATAAATATCTTAATCTTAAAATTTCTTAGTTCATAATTAATAATTTTTTTAAAGTACCGTGGATCGGTGAACCAGGTACTATATATATATATATATATATATATGATAAAAAAAAATAATTACTCAAATTGTGAATGAAAAGAAAGAATAAATAATGTAATACACACAGATATATAATATATAAATATTGAAGAATATATTGTAGAGGATACTATATTCTAAAATGATAAGGATAAAGTATTAAGAGAATAAATCTATTCAAACAGATTGAGATAAATGATTACATATTTGTATTGAAGATAAAAAATAGAAATAAGAAATAAATAACTTTATTGAGGATGGTGTATATAAATTAATAAACTACAAATCATTTTTTATTTTATATAATTTAAAAATATTGATATTATAAAATTAATGAAAATTTGATTGAACTTGTTTAACTCGTTTTAATTTTACTTTTAGGAGAATGTCAGAATTTATTTTTTGCTAAGATTTCTCTTATCTTTAAAAAAATAACACACATTAAATTAAATATTTACAAATAAGATAAGTTATATATAAATATATATTCTTAACTGTAGTGATTATATTTTTAATTTATATTTTAAAACTTTCATCATTTCATTTAAATAAATGAATGTAGCAAATTAATAATATATATATATATACCATTGTATATATATGCTAATCATTTTTATTCCTTAAAAATTCTCTGTAAACTTAAAGATATTAATTTTCTTTTTTTCTCTCTCTCTCTCTCTTTAGTCTTTCGTTTTTAAATAGAATAAATTATTTAATATTTTAAAGAGTAAATTTTTAAAGTTAACAATGACATTTGACCATAATCATTCAGACAACAAACAGTTCATCTCAACCTTGACATCCCACATCCAGAAAATAATTAATATAAATCAAGTATACATTTTAATTTTTATATTCATTAGTTTTCTTTTAAGCTCATACATAAATACAAAGAGCCAATAATTATGGTTAAAAACATACACTTCAAAGAACATTTTTTTTATTTTTTTAAATTTAAATTTGAACTTTTATAAAGCAGAGGAAATTATATTAATATTAATGAAAGTATATTAACAAAAATAAGAGAAAATGAACATTGAGAGGAAAAAAAACAAAATATATAATAGGGATTATAAAGATATAATATATTTTATTTAATTTTTTAGAAAAATTCTCAAATATTACATTATAAATAATGATTTAGAAATAAATAACCAATTTTAAATAATATATATAAATATATAATATTGAAATATTTACATTTAATTGTTGTTGTTATTGAGTTTTATCCAGACGGCAGTGGTAACTGAAAGGATTGTTTATTAATATTTTATTTGTGATGATTTATGTTTAAGAGAGAATATGACAAAGAATATTCAATTCAGTTTACTAGGTTAATTAATAATATTATATTATCATATGTTAAAATGTAAATGATTTTGATTTTAATCTTGTTGTGTTAATAAAATTCTAGTTATTATACTATTTAAACTCGAAGATTTTTCCATTTATACTCCCAAAGAATAAATATTATATATATATACAAGCTGTTCCCGGCATCATTTTTTTTCAATATTTAATAATAACAAAACAAAATTTAAAATAATGAAGTTAGTAACAAATTGATAATTTTGATAGGTTACTTTTTATGTTTATTATGTTTAATAAATTCTCTTTTATGATAAAAAATAATATTAATATCAAAAATATTTCAATTTGTATTTTAATTTTTTTTATTTTAAATTCTTTAAAAATTGTAAATTGTAAAATTCTAAATTTGTAGTTTACTTCATAATGTTTCAAACATTTCATACATACATATAATTATATGTACATAGGAAATTACATATATACAGTGTATTGGGAGGGGAACGCGGGGGAACGACGTTCCCTTACCTTTTTCAAAACCGGAACGCGTTCCAGTACTTTTTCATATCCCGACAACTCCCACTTAAATCTACTGTTAGAATTTCTTTTTTGTGTTCGTTTATATTTTCTATAGTAAGAATAAGAAAAAATAAAAACTTATGGAAAAAAATAGTTTGCTGAAAATAGAACTTGTTTTTCTCCCACTATGCGTTCCCTTACTTCTTATTTTACCAATACATCACTGCATATATATTGATATTTATTTTATTATTAGTTTTATTTATTTTTCATGGTTATTAGATATTAACTAGTTGTCTAGGATAGTTTGACCTCTTGTTAATAATAAACTTTAAAAAGAAAAAGATAATGAATCATACTTGTATTTTGGTAGGACCTTGCTATGCATTTTGTTGATAAAAATTTCAGCTTTATTTATTTAAATTAGGGAATTTATTTTTTTAATTTTAATGAAATAAGAATTTGCATAATGAATTTGCAGTGTGCGTTAGTAAAAGCTCAAAGGGGAAGGAGGGGGATGATCAAGCAACTGGTTGTTTCTCAGGTTCAGTAGCTTGGTCGATGGAGTGTTGGATGATGTCAGGATGGCACCCAAACGGCCAGTAATTATCAAGCAAGTGGTTAGGCGTGGCTGAAAATCTATCCACTAGCTCAATTGCTGGAACAATGGAAGAGAAGTGAGGCGCCGAAGGGAAGAAGGACCGACCGATGGCGTTTTATGCTAATGACATTGGGTCGGGCAGATTATGAATCGAGAGAGAGAGAGAGAAAATGGAAGAGAAACGCCCTTCGACACGTAGAGAGAGAGAGAGAGAAGAGCAATAACAACACAGGACCTTAAATCCAACCGAGTTATATTCTATTCACTCGCGAGACAAAAAGTACAAAATATGTTGAAGTTCTCACGGCGCCATCCGCATCCGCCCACCCATCCAATCTCAAACAAAATAGATTCCAGTATCTTAGGAGTCGAGTAGCATTTGAATCTTGAGATCTTATCTAGGCAAACGGATGACTCGTGCATTTCCATTTTACCCAGAAGCGAATTTACTCTTCCTTATATATCTTTATTCTATATAGGTCAGTAGTTTGGAGTGAAATTGGCAACCCTTTCCTCGTCATAGATTAGTCGTTACTTTTTTAAAGAGTTCAACTCGAGATGTGGATATATTTTTTTATACTATCTCCATCAATTCCCTTCTAATAAACATATATACATAGAATTCCAACTAACTAGATTTTATTCTTTTTTAATATAATCATCTTTACTCTGTTTAATTGATGTGTAGTATTTGTAATTAACTTGTAGTCATTCTTTTACTATTACTTCTTATTAAAAAAAATCATAAAAGGAAATATTTATTCCAATCTGTTAAAAAAAAAGTTTATAATAAATATTCAATTTAATATTAACAAAACACATTTACATATATCAGTATATCAGTATAACTATTTTAAGTAAAGAAAATATCTTTTGCTGAAAAGTAATTATCTAATTCTATTTTTAGTTGAGAATTTCATCGGAATTATTTAATTTTGTTAAATTTAAAAATCAATAAAAATTAAAAAAATCATTAAAAAATTTGATCGAATTACATTGAAAATAATTTATCAACTTTTTCTTCTCTGATGAAATTATACTCAAAAGTTGTTGTCCGTTGAAATCAGATATATTGTAGTACTTCCAAAAGTTTTCCTAAGTACAGTGACGTAAAAAAGTAAACATCAGAGAGAGCAATGGCAATGGCCTTTCTTAACCGGTTGATTGTCCGACAACAGCGCCCCATGGTGTTTACATTTTTTGGTCACTAATACCATGGAGGGAAAATTTTGGTTTTTAGATTAAAAATTTCTTTTAATGAATTCTAATTTTTAATGATCTGTTCATTTAATTTGTTAATTTTATAAAATAAAGTAATAAATATCTCTTCTATAATATTTTTAAAAGAGATAGCTTTTGAATGATTTTTGAAATTTCGAATTTCATTTAAACAATAGAAAAGGGGATTTACCAAATGCAGCAATGTGTTGTCTTGATTTGGAAATAGTAATAAGCCATCCACTTAAATTCCAACATTTATTAAAATAATGTCAAATTAAGTTTCGTTTTTTAATAAATAAAACATTGGTATTATTATATTTATTAATATTTGAATGAAAATTAAAGAAATGAATTTTTAATAACAATTTAATTTTAAATGATTGACAGTTTTATATTTTTATAACTTCAAAAGAGGCAAGGTTCAGGGATCCCTTTTATGCAATAAATACACCCTTTGTGAATGTGTTGGTAAAATAGAATGGTTGCCTATATCAAAGGCATATCACCCTGGCTCAGTATCTTTTATCTCCATGGAATCTGTAAAAATTATTGATTAAAAATCTGTAATCAATGATGGGTAAGGGAAGTAAAACTATAAAAATATACTATTCAAAAATCAAAGACAAATAATTTAAAAAAAAATATTTTTTTTAAGATAAAAATACAAATATTCAAAATATGCCATGGGAATTAGTCATTAAATCTCGTTAAATAATTTTAATTATTAATTTAATTTTAATTTAAATTTTATTTTATTCAGGATCAAAATAAAAGAAAAACACTTAATCCACTATTACTTAAATAAACAAATTTTAATTAAATTTGTATTTACATCCTCGCTAAGTCACTCATCTTGCCTTCCAGGAAAATAACTGTTAAATTTGTAATGAAATCAACATTTAAATTAATAAAAAAAACAACCCCTTAACTCTCTTAACTGATTTCTTAAGCACATTTTTTTTTACTTGCTTGATATTTTATTGGATGTTATTGATGTTGTTAATATTTCCTCTCTTTTTCCATTCGTTTTCGAATTCCCTGGACGTGTTAGTCCCTTTTTGCTTGTGCCTGTATTTAGAGGAGACTGAGTGAATGAAATGAAAAGAAAAGTAAATGGCAGAAAGAGAGAGAGACGCACGTTTTTGGAGAAGAGATAACGTCAAACGTTTTAATCCAATTTGTTATCGCTGTAACTTCAAGTGAAATAAACAAGCTTTCATAATTGGCAAAAGCGAGGGAAAGGAAAATTGAACATAAAATTAAGGGGAGAATTTCATTTACATCTTAGAAAATAGCGATGACGACGATTTATTTTCAATAACAATTATTAGATAAAAAAAATCGACAAATAATATAAATCATAAAATATTCAAAACTTTTGTAATTTATTTATTTATTTATAAAATTATCATTTATTTCACATTCCTGCAGTTATAAGCAGCATGCTTCCGCTCTTTCAAGTCACCAATTTTCACTCCAGCAAATTTTAATTCAATTTGATTATATTCGTTTCTAATATTTTTAGAATGCCTATTTAAGTGTAATTTAAAGTTAAAGTTCTACAGAGAATAATAATTTACATTCCCCCTTCTCCCGATTTTGATACTCATTTTATATAAAAATAATGAATTTAAACTGTTGATGTTTACATTTATCTTTAGATCTTTATATTTATTTTAAAATTTTTCATTTCGATGTCACCCTTGTCGCTCCAGCTTAGTGACGTCACTCAGTTCTGGTATACAAAACTTGAGCATGTGAATCCAGACATCAAATATAAAATATATTAAAAATATAACATCTCAAGTTGTTTAAATATATTTAGATCCTATTGTATATGTGCATGTTATTAGTTATTAGTTATGTCATTAAAATCTCCAAAAAATCATCAATCAAGAGTCAGGCTATTGAATCAGTCATAATCAGGCATATGAACAAATATGAGTACGAGGGCAGATCAATAAGTCCGTGACTTTTTGAATAAAACTCAGGTTTTTAGATAAAAGTCTTCTTTTCTCCAATTTTTTATTCCTTCCAAAAAATAAGATTTGTCGTGGAAATCAAATAAGGTAATTGTTTGTGTGATGATATCATCGTTGGAGAAAGATCTCTTTCAGCCAAGTCATTTCTCGGGGTTAAATCCGGAGAATAGGGCAAATGAGGGAGCAATTCGTATCTCAATTCATTGATTTTCATGGAAATTCACTTTTTTCCATTTTCTTCTCAAATCACGAGATAGTCTGCTATTAATGGATGTCAAAGAAAAACGAAAAGACTCAGCTGGTTCAAATTTCGACAGGTGTCTGCTGATAGTTACCTGCTGACACACGAGCAGTAAAAACCATTTCATTTAAGAGACTGGAAATTCAAAAAGTCACTGACTTATTGACCTGCTCTCGTATATGATAATTATATGGTGCTTTGAAAATCGATATATTTTCCAGTTTTCTTGAAACAATAATTTATTTAAAAATTAAGTATTACCATATATAATAGGCATTTTTATTTCTCATTATTTTTGTTGATTATTTTAAATAATTTAATTAATGTTGTGTTAGAGATTTCCGATTCTTGATATATAAATTCTTTGAGATTTCTTTTATAAATTGCACTCATTGCCTCAATATATTATAATAAGTACTCCAATTCAATATGAAATCTTTAATTGATTTAATTTCTTAAAAAATATGAATACATTTTAATTAAACAAATTTTTATTTGAATAATTTGAATTTACCTTGAACTTAAATCACTCATTTTTTTAAGTTTTTAACAATCAATAATTATCAAAATATTAACAAAGCATATAATAAATCATCATTTCAGAAAGCCCCATTCATTTATTATAAAAATATTTTTGACTTTCCATCATTCATTAATTTTCTTTTTTCAATTTAAATATTGAGCCAATGAGAATTTTATTATTGGAATTATAGCCCTATGATATATGAAGTGCAAAATCCAACCCTCTTCTTTTAAATATTACACAATATTAAATCAGCCCTTGTTTTGTTTTTTTACTTTTTAATTATTTTTTATTACTTTTAATTTAATTTTTTTTTTGAAAAAAAAAGAATTATCCAGACTATTCAATGAAAATGACTTTATAAAAGAGTTGGTTGGGGTGAGTTGAAGGGTGGAGTAGAGAAAAAGAAACTTTGAAATTCATTCGCATCCCTTCTCGATTGGTTTATTATATTTATATATGGATTTATGCAGAGTAATAACCTAAACATGAATAACTTTATGAGTCAAATAAGTTAGCAAAAACTTTTTATGAACATTTTTTTTAACATTAAGAAAATCCTACTCCCCCCCCCCCCCCCCGCCCATGTTAAATGTTACTCAGTTCAGGTTTTTTCATCTTATTAAATTTTATCTGTCCTTTCAACCCGTCACTGTCAGTCACAAAATTTCTATTATATAAAAATATAAATTCATTTTATATTGTTATATGTTTTTTACACAAAGAAAATAAAGAGAATTTATTAATATGAATTAAAATAATATTTTTATTTAAAAAATAGGATATTTGAAAATTTATTTATAAGAGAGTAAATATGAATATAATGATTTGCCTTTTTTTTATTTGAAAAATACATACGAGTATTTGTTTGATTGCAAAATAAATAATAAAATTGGATTAAACTTTATATATTTATATAAGTATATATTATATAAATAATAATAAAGAAAATATTATATTAGTTTTTTAATTTTTACAATATAAATAGGTATTAAATTAAAGTCTGATTTTATGAATCCATCTTTAATGAAGGCCCTCGATATACAATATCTGCCCTTTGACTATGATTTAATATTATTTATATTTATTTTTTTTTATTTTTGTAAATCATTTAATAATACATTTGTTAATTTGAAAAGTATATATTTTTGTCTGTTTATTGCTTAGAATTGAATTTACATATCTATAACTTTTTATGTCACGAACAATACCAAGTCTTATAAGTATATATTGATATTAATATTCTATTATTAGACTTATTGGAAATCAACTGTTAGACCAAGGACAGGATGTGCATGAAATGAAAGGGGAGACTTAAGGGGGTTAGAGAGAGATGGCTCTGGATAGGGATTCTTGGAGGAATGAGGGTGCTGCGGCCAAGAACTTTCGAATTCGGAATTGATAATTAAGTTTCTTCTAAGGAAGGAGCAACTATGGTAATATAATATTTGTTTAGGCCAAATTCTCATAGAACAAACAAATCAATTATTTTAAATTAACATGATTAAATGTTTAAATTTCAAGTTTATCTCTGTCACCTCCCTATCTTTACTTTTCATTATACAGCATTCTATCAAATTATAATATAATAATAAAATCTATAATAAAATTAATTTTAAGGAATATTTTATACTATTATTTCAAAAACAACTTAGTATACAATTAATTTAGTGATTAAATTAAAAAATAAACAAAAATAAAATGAAGAATTCAATATATTGATTGAAATAAAATATATGTACGTAAAGTTATTAATTATAAAAAATGATTTAAAGAATATCATTAAATCTTAAATAATAGAAATAATAGTATATTTTTCTACTAAAATTAAAGTAAAAAGGAAATAACCAAATTAATATATTTTTTATTCATTTTTTAAATTATTTTTAATTTAATTCAAAAATCTCTAAAGATTTTTATTTAAATTAAAATTTATTTTTTGAATAATACAATTTTTTAAAATAATTAAATAATATTCTTTTGAATTGACTTAAGCCCTCTATACATCAAATTATCATTTACAATTAGAAATTAAATGTCAAAAAAATATTACTTCTTTCAAATCTATGAATTAAATATGATTGGTGAAATTACAAGATAGATTGTCGAAATCTAATATTAATGATGTATATATTAAATTTTTTTCAATTATTTAATTGAAGTGTTTAATATTTTAGGTTATAATTATTCATAATAATAAAGGAAGAAGTTAACCTTTATTAAAACCTCATTTCTCTGTTTATAAAAAAATATTAAAATATTTTCACTTATAATCTTGTTTTATCAAATACTTTATGAATGAAGAAAATTAAAAGGTACAGATACAATCCTATTAAATAAAATATATTAAATTTCTGAATTTTTTTTTTATTTTAATATAAAAAAATTTCTTGGAAATTCCTACGTTAAAATTACTCATTTTATTTTTTGACTCTTGAATTTCATTTTAATTTATTATTATTTTTATTTTTTTATTTTTTACACGAGCTTATACTTTTTGTGGGTATTGAAGTATAAATTATTAATGAAAAAGACAAACTTTGGAGTTGTTTTGTTCTACTTCAACTTGATCATTCATTCACATTACTGTTTTTGTTTGTTTTTGTTTTCAAATTTGTATTTCCATGTATTTTTATTATATTTATTTTTCTTATCCATTATTTTTTGTTGTTGTTGTATTTGCCAAATCATTATAAATTCGATTACGAATTTCGATTGATAAATTATTTATGATTTAAGAAGAGGTGACGCAGTGCAGTTGCGAGAAGAGGGATCAAATCAATCTTTCGATCAATGATTTAGAGAATATATTCTCAATATATAATAATAATAATAATAAATATAACCATAAATAATTTGAAATGTAATTTCTTTTCATAGGATGTGTTCGACGTGTTAGAACCATCAAAAACTTTTTTTACTTTATTGATGCAAAGTGAATGGATATTTATCTCCTTAGAAACTTTTCCGTGTTTAAAGATTGACTCTTCTTATCTTTTTTGGTTTTAGAGTCATAGATAAGATCATTTGTAATGTTTTTTTTACAACTTACATCACACTTACTATCCAAATAGAAAATAAATCTCCATTTGCTGTGAAATACACAGCATTTAAGCTTTTGCATCTTATATATATTAATTTATTAAAATTTATCCTTCATTTTATATAAAACTATTAATTTCTATATTTATGTTTTGCAAATAAGAAGATAAAACGAATCATAATTATTAAATAAAATATAAAAATCAAGACCTAATTAATTAGGATTATATTTGAAATTAAATATTATTATGACAATCTTATATTTGATTTCTCTTACCATAATAAGCTTCATATTTTAAAAAAATAAAGAAGTTTGTATTTATATATCCGCTATATGAATATTTACAATATTTATTCTAATAATTCCATAAATTATTTGAATATTTTAGTGAAAAAATGATGTTTTCAAAATATAAAATAAAATAATCATTTTGTTAATTTACTAATTAATAATTATTTGCCATAAATCTAAATCAAATGAAGCTAAATATATAAGTATATATACTAAATTCTCTCCAATTATTCAAAAAATAATGTAATATATATATATTTAAAATAATCCTTTTTACCGAACGACGAAAGTAAGGGAGGTATTGTTTTCACACCAAATTTCACATGTGAAGATTTTTACATATCTCCACGAATCATGCATTTTGTTAACAAAAAAAAAAGTATTTTTAGCATGATGTCTGTCCGTCCGTCCGTCTGTCCGTCCGTATAGATGTGTACAGCCTGAACGGCTTAACGGATTTTGATGAAATTTGGTATATTTACTTAATGTATCAATGAATACATCAACTTTTGGTGTATATTCGGAAACCGGAAGTGGTAGTATTAGCGATCGACGTTAGGAAGGGAAGGGTTATTTTCACACAAAATTTCACACGAGGAGATTTTTTACATATCTCCACGAATCATACATTTTCTATTGGTTTTATCATGGGGAAATATCATCTTCATTATATTTTTCTTAATTTAAAATTTTGACGTCATCCAGCCCTCCATGACGTCATAGCCAGCTCCAATTTATATATTATAAATAAAATAAAATTAAAAATATTTATGTTATATTCATATTTGTTTTTTATTGCATTAATAGATACATTTGAATTATTTGAAATTGTTTCTCTAGCTGAAAATTAATTTATTTCAAACCGTCGGTCGATTCTTTGCCTGGCCACAGGTCAACTTATTCATTTATTAATTAAAAATATTGTATTTAACACGATTAGGTATTCAAATATTCTTAAAAATTCAATTTTCAAATCAATTGACATTTTAAATAAAAAAAAAAATTATTTCAATCCAATAATTATTTGAAATTAATTTAACTAATATTTCTATATTTAAAGAATACTTTTTTTTATCTTTTAATCATATTCCCCCCTTCAAACTTATGTTACTCATTAAATCAACAAAGCATTCCATTTTAACTCATAAATTTTACTTTTTTAATTACATTAATTTATTATCATTTTAATTACTCTCCATCGGTGATAAGGATGACAACTTTAAGAAGATGGTTTCTTAACGATCATAATATATTTAAAAATCGGAAGCGGAAGCAAAATGAACTTCTTAACAACCTCTCTCTCATTTGTTCATCTTTTCACATATAAATAAACAGTTCAGAATTTTAATTTTTTGTTCTTAAATTAACCTAATACATATATTAGAACATATTTTGAAACGCTAGTTGTGTTATATTCATTAAAATTTTATTTTTCGTTTTATTAGGAAAATATTGAGTTGATGTTTTTTGATGGAGAGGTATCAATTCCAAAAGTTATTGGTTGAATTAAAAAAAAATATACAAAATGAAATTGAACAACTACTACAGTGATTCTCAACCTTTTTTTTTACCGCGGCATACTTTTAACGGTTTAAAAATTTGGTGGCATACAAAGAAAAAGATAAGAATCATATTGGAAAAATTTTGAAAAAAAGTCGGAAATGTTGAAGAACCTAGTCCCAAAAACGTTAAACCTTTTTTTTAGAACCAAATTGAAAAAAAATTTATAAACAAAGTCGGAAATGTTTAAGAGCCTCATAATCTCGGGTCACAGAGGTTGAGAATCACTGAACTATTACTATATTTTTAACAAATAAATTTTATTCTAATTTTTTTTTTAATGAAATTGCATCTCAAAGTAATAAAAAGATAATTATTTTTAATTAAAATGATTTTAATAGATTAATTGTCTCTTTATGCGAAATTTAATCTAAGATATTGAATACTCTTCTTAACTTAACTAATTACTTTTAACAATCTATAATAATGTATATTGAGTTAGTAAATACAGAAAGTACTTGTCAAAGGCATTGAATCTTGATAATAGAGTTAATAGTTTTAATAAACAACTCAAATTAAATTCTATTTAGCAATGAAAAGTTTCTCTTGTTTTTACATCCATTTAATTATACAAAAAAAAAAAAAAAAAAAAATTAAATTGCCATTTTGGAATTTACTAATTTGAATTCAGCCCATATTTTAGATAAAACAATCATTCACTTAATTAGAATTGTATATAAAAGACAAGCACATAAATTATTTATTAATATTCAATTAAATCATTTTTATATTTATATTATTTGTTTATTTAAAATTATGATTATTATTTTTTTAATCAAATATATATATATAATGATAATCGATGGTGGTGGGGAAAAAGTGAGTGGCTAACTTCCATAATAAATGTTTCCAAATTATTTATTATTCAAAGGGATTTATGTATAATTTATAAATAAATAAAAGCCAAACACTTTTGACAAATAAATTATTTATTTATTAAATGTAACAGAATAATGCCAAGTCAAACATAAATAAATAAAATGAGAATTTTCCCACACACAGAATTAGTTAGAAAACTGAATTTGAACAACTTTAGTAAACAAAAAAAAGAAAAACAAGTGTTCTAAATTGATTGAAAAATTTAATTCACATGAAAATACATTTCATTAATTTATTCTTGGTGTGTTAATTATTTTGTTTAGTAATTAATGAAATATTTATTTCTATGTTTAAAGTTTACAATAAAAGATTAAATAGAAAGATTAGAGATCGAATTACTAATTTATTCATTCGTAAATAAGACATTTAGTCTTTCATTGGATGATGATGATATGAAGAAAATTATTTGTTCAGTTATTAGGTGTGTGGTAATAAAACAAAGAACGTGAATTAAATATTTAATGAATAGGAATGAAATGAAAATGCTTAACACACAGACAAAAATTAATCACGATTTAATTATGTGGACAGGAATGCGGCACATTTCTTCGTGTTTTTAAATAGATCATTTCAATTTTCATTTGATACATTCTTGATTCACTAGTTTCTCAGAGAGCCGACACCCTTTATAAATATATATATATATATAAATATATTATATTTAAAAAATTTAATTTAATATTTAATTATAAAAATTAATTTTTGACAATTAAATTAGTAAATAATTTTAAAAAAATCAAATAATTTAATTCAATATTTAATTAAATTAATATTTAAAAGAATAATATATATATATATATATATATATTCAATTAACATTTTTTTAATAAACATAAAAATCATATTATAATTATAGAATAATTTTGTTTTGTTTTTTTTGAAAGACCCACGTCGAAAGACGCCATCTCTTGCATTGTGGCTAACTTATGTGGTTACGCGATGATACATTATGGCTTTTATATATAATAATAATAATATATGAATTTAACCGATGGGGTTGTTTTTATTTATTTCATTTTGAAATTATCTAAATTTTGTTGGCATGAATTTTGGAAAGAAGGAAGTTAGAAAAACAGGATTGGAGGGTGAGGGGGTAAATTACTAAAATGAAGTATAGAAGCAATTTAGGACACTTACCCGATGGAGGGGTTGCCTCTGGGGGGCAGTCAGCGCCGGAGGCTGCCCGGGGGCGGAGGCCGCTCTGCGGGGGCAAGGGCGGCGCCGAGGCTCATTGCGTCTCTGTAACAGGGCAATACCATAATACTTAATAAAAATAAATATTTTAGATGTGATCAAAAGTATAAATATATTAAATGTGATCTAAAATCTTTTAGTATATAAATGGATAAAATCATACATAATATATTTTTAATAATTAATTTAATAATTATTAAATATTTTAATATTATAATAATAAGCAGAGTGGTGCTGAATCTCAATTTTGAAGCTTATAATAATTTTTTACTAACTCGCCAGAGATAGCATTGCGATCACAAAAATTTTCGATGTCGAGATTTTGATGTATTTAAGGTTCCTGAGTCATTTTCACTAACATAAGGTTGAGAAAAATGTCTGTGTGTATGTAGACAAAATTACGTAAAAACGGTTAGAGCTAGAATAATTAAATTTGGTATAAGGGCCTTATTCAAAATTCATAGTTTTCTATCAACTTTTGAGAAATGTAGCTCAACCGAAAGAGGATCATTACCCTCAACATTTTGATTTTTTTTCTAGAGTGACCGTAAAAATAAAGATATATGTTTGATAGTTTTTCACATGATTAAAAATTGTATAAAACTGCTATATATAGAATTTCAGTTTGATTGAATAGCTGAAAGTACCAGAATTAATTTTTTAACACTGCAAATATAAGCTATTATTATTATAAGTCAGACGTTAAAGGGCGGGGTGTTGATTATTTATTAGAAAACGAATCTTTATCTTTATTAGTGGTGGAGGTATTCGTTTGAATTATTAATATTAATATTTTAATTTAATATTTATACAATTGTTGTATTTGAGTGAGAGTAAATATACCTGGAAAAAGGTCAGGATTTGGATTTCTCTGTTTTAATGCCCCTATAAGAGAAATTTTTGCTCTTGTATTTTATCATTAGACAGGGATAATGATAAGAAAATCCACCTTAATAAGATTTTCTATTTTTAATCTGTTAAATATATATACAATTTTAACAATTTTCATTAACATTCTGGTTTAAATTATTTAGTAAAAGGGGTAATTAAGGTAGTTAAGCAGTTAATTGGGATATTTCATATGATCGTGTCTTATCAGCGTAATTCTCGTAATCTTTAAGGATGGTGTTATGTGTACTGAGGTGGATCATGGTACTTGGACTATGAAGTTAATTGTTTTTATTATTAAAAATATGATGGTTTTAAATTTTAATCGTTTGACGTCAATAGCACTGTTAAATTATTAGTATTCATTTTTTAAGATTAACAAAATTTTATAATTAATATAATAAGTTCATATTATAATTTAAACATTTTTAAACTTTATAGATTTGTAATTCTCGCCTAAAATTTATTTAGGGCAGGTCAATCAGTCCGTGACTTTTTGAATAAAACAGGTTTTTGAATAAAAAATTATTTTTTTCTATTATCCTTTGAGCTTTATACACTTCGTCCAATGTTTTTCCGATTTTTTTATCCCTTCCAAAAAATAAGATTTGCCGAGGACATCAAAATATATTTTGTTTGTGAGATGATTTCATCGTTCTAGTTAAATCTCTTTCCGCCGAGCCATTTCTTCAAGTTAGAAAACAAGAAATAGTCACTCGGGGTTAAATTCAGAGAATAGGGCGGATGAGGAAGCAATTCGTATCCCAATTCTTGGATTTTCATGGAGATTCACTTTTTTCCATTTTCTTCTCAAATCACAAGGTAGTCTGCTATTAATGGATGTCAAACAATAACTAAAAGCCTCAGCTGGTTCAAATTTCGACATGAATCAGCTGATAGTTGCTTGCTGACAACAGCAGTGTTGCTATTTCATTGAAGAGACGGGAAATTTAAAAAGTCACGGACTTATTGACCTGCCCTCGTATATTCTTAGTATATTGCTCTTAAACATATTAATTCACTTCTATTCAATGAATATGGTACTTAGTATCATGTTGAAGATATTATCTACAATCGTGACAGGGAGGCAAAGAAAAGTTTACAAAAGTATATTATAATTATACCGTAGAATAAAGAGATAAACAGTTAACCATTATAATTTCATTTGTAAATTTAAAATTTTTCTATTCTTGATTTTTGATAAGCGTTATTGCGAAGATAGAGTCATCATAAATTAGTAAATTTTAATCATATATAATCTGTCAATTATCAGATAAAAAATATATAATTAAATATAAAAGGGAATTATGTCTAATTTTATTAATCTACAAGCCATATGTGTATGTTTTGTATACCACAGCTATCGTAACAAAATTATTGCCAAATAAAATACCGTTTTTATGAAAGTTTTCTTTTAATAGTAAATTTACGGTAGAAAAAGTTGTAACATCTCTATTCTGGTTTTATGATACATTAAGTATGATTTACAGGTGAATTTAATCAGAGGGTCTTTATCCCGAGGACAGATGCTACCTCCACCCCTCTCCTCGTATCCACTTCCCCATCCCAATTGTTTTGTTTATATTAACATCAAACATCAAGTTCCAGAGATAACTTACAAGTTTTGTTACAGGTTAATTTTCAATTTTTACGACCACTCTATTAATAATAAAAAACCAAAACTAGTTTTGCAAAAACTAGTATTTCCTGAAGCAAAAAATCTCCTCACTAATTTATTGATTATGCACTTTTTGGCAATAAACTTCTATATATATATATATATATATATTGATTGCTATTTTCCGGTTTAGATCACGCACAGTATTAATTTATAAATATATAATTGGCAAAATTAAAAATTTTTTATTAAAAATAATAATAAATATTATAAATTAATATAATATCATGAAAATTGATTTTTTTTAATAAACTGATAATAATAATAAAACAATTTTTCATTTATTTAGATTCTTTTATATTATTATTTTTTGAGGGCGTATCGTCATTTCATGCCATGTACGTCACACAGCTAACGTATCAGTATTTAATACAAAGGAAAAATTTTCATATAAAAATAATTAAATAAATAACCTTATGGCATCCCGAAATCCCGAAAAACCTAATAAAAATAAATTAAAATATTAATTATTTTATCTGATGATTTCAAAAAAATTAATATTATTATCTAACATTCTAACATTTATTAGTACTAATCATCATACTATGTATTATCATTTCTATCATTTCAGATATATTATTTTTCACAATTCAATATTCCTGAATGGTTAATTGTAAAATTATATAATGTCAAGTGGGTGGTAAGTGCTAAATAGTAAGTTGACTCACGGTGTCTGTACAAAGGAAAAGGTGAATTTTTAATTTTCGCGGGCTGTGTACATTCTTTTTTTTGTTATGTTGGTACAGATATGTTTCTCATATGTTAACATTATCAGCCATTTTGGGTTAATAGTTTGTTTTTGACAACTGAAAAAGTTAGTCACGTTTTGTGTCTTCTTCGATTTTTTACTTAAAAAAAAATAAGGAATACTACAAGGAAGTTATGCAACGTTTGCTTGAAGCAATGCGGCTCAAGCGATTGGAATTGTGGAAAACAAATCTTGGATTCTGCATCACGATAATTCACCAGCTCACCAGCTTGCTTGTTCGTGATTTTTTGGCCAAAAATAACCCCGTGATCATGTCTCAACCACCGTATTCATCAGATTTTGCTCCCTGCGACTTTTTTTTTATTCCTAAAACTGAAGAGACCAATGAAAGGAAAGCGTTTTTTCACCATTGATGAGATAAATAAAAAAATCAAAGAACACACAAAACGTGACTAACTTTTTCAGGTGTCAAAAACAAACTACTAACACAAAGTGGCTGATAATATCAACATATGAGAAACATATGTGTACCAACATAACAAAAAAAATACGATAATCGAAAATGCAAAATTCACCTTTTCTTTAGAACAGACCTCGTAAAACGTAAATATCTTTAATTTGATATATAATACTTTAATATTTATATTTACAAACAAATACTTGGGTGTTTATTTTTTAATTAACATTCTTAAAAACTTTCATTTCACTTCAATATTTTCATATTTAAGAAAGTTTATAAAAGATGCATACTACCTCACACTTGCCCCGAAATAGGTTAAGAGCGTACGTTCGAGTTAAAAAAACTTTGAAACGTTATTTCATGTGCAATGAGCCAAGATCAAAATTATTAATAAATCTGCAATAAAATGCTTTTTACTGCATGAAAAAATATTGTTTAGTTTTATAGTTATTTTTTAACAAACAAGTAAACTTAGCTGAAATATAAAAGGTAATATATAGTGAAACAAAACAAGGTTTAAATGAAAACAAAATTTTTATTATTAGATAAAATAGCAGCCAATAAATACACTACTAATACACTGTTCTTTAACAATTAAACAGTTACCTCAAAGTGTTGGTCTTCACTTTCCCCAAGTTATCATAATTACGGGGCAAGATCAGACAAGATGAGTGTTTTTTAAATAAGTAAAATTAATAAATCTCATTTTCTTTGTTATTTTAAAATTCTGATAAAGTTTTTCATAATCGATGAAATGTGTATTATTTAATTTTCTAAAAAATTTTTCAAATTTCATTTTTTTTTATATATATTTTTGATAATTTAAAGAAATATTGTCATTTTATTTTTTTAATACTATTTATCTTTGTTATGTAAAGTTTGTAAAGATCTGTCCCAATACACATAACACACACACACACATATGTCATGGGGAACCACACTTTTTTGTAATCAATAACATGAAACGTGGAGATCTGTCAAAAAACGGGTATTGGTGTTGTGAATCGGGATTACAATACCTTTACTCTCAAAAAACTTAAAAATTATTTACATTGAAAAGTAAAAACAAACTAAACTTATTAAATGAAATATTACAACAAAATGACTTATACTTACCTTTAGTAATACTACAGAGTATACAATTATCTTAAGAACTATTACTCTTTTACTTTGATGGATACACCACAACGTGTTACTTCAAAAGGGATTGTTTAGAACTGACCAATTTAGTTGAAGAAAATACGTGCATTTTTGTGTTCACATTAACTTGTAGTAAATTACTGCCAAATTTAGCCCATATTAGAATAAAAATAGCCTGCTTATCCACTTATCCCATTTACGCACTTATCTTATTTCACCTTAACATTTCAATTATCAAATAATGTATATTAATTATAGTGTAATAACAATTTTTTCCAAAATATTTTTCTTCTATTTTCATTTGAAATTTTTTAATGCAACTATTTTTCTTGGACTTAACAAAATAACTTTTTACTATCTGCCAGAGATAGTATTGCGATACACAAAAATTTTTCGATGTCGAGATTTTGATGGTTTTATACGTTTTGAAGGATCCTGAATCATATTCACTAAGGTTGAGAAAAATGTCTGTGTGCATGTATGTATGTTTGTGTGTGTATGTGTGTATGTAGACAAGATTACGCAAAAATGGTTTGAGCTAGAATAATTAAATTTGGTATACGGGCATTATTCAAAATTCGTGGTTTTCTATCAACTTTTGAGAAATGTAGCTCAATAGGACGAGAGTTATTACCTACTACATGATTAAAAGTTGTATAAAACTGCTATATATAAAATTTCAGCTTGATTAAATCGCTGAAAGTACCAGCACGTGACATGGTGCCATCAACAAAGAGTCAAACACGCGCTGGTTTAATAAATATTATTTATTAATTTTAATTTATAATCTAATAATTAATATTTAATTGAAATATAATATATGTTATTTAATCCAATTCAAATTGCGAGATAGTCGAGCAGAGACACTCAAGCTTATTTTTTTAATAATTCGAATATTCACTCCATATTTTTATCTATGTTTAAAATTTAACAAAAAAAATTCAACGGGAAGTACCTTAAAAATACCGTAACCTACGAATAAACGGAGTTTATAGTATCATTTGTCTATAGTATATAATTAAGATCACTTCGTTTCTCTGTCAGATGTTCGCGCACCCTTAAGCGACAAACAGACATACAGTTTGTTCTGAAGTTGATATATAGAAAGAAAATAGTCTAAATTTGATTCCTGCCTTGAGCTTTTCAAAGGTAATAATTTAAACAGATATTTGTCTCTATAATAATAGAATAATTTTCAAAAATCATTATTGAAATGATTTATGAACTGATTTATAAAAGGAGCGTTGCTAAAAGAAGTTTCGATCATTCCCGGAGGTTAAAATACATTTTGGTTATCTAAATTTCATCATTTCTATTTTGTATTACATGATGATTAAATTGAGATTGATATTATTTTATTTAATTCTATGTTCAAATGAATCGAAATAAATTGTACACAAATTAATTTTAATAATTCTATAATATCATTATATTATTTTAAATACTTAGTTTTGTTAGTGGGAAATGAGTTAAATTAAAAATTTAAATCTAACAAAATATAGATTTAATAAAAACTAATTGATTATGTGTAACATTGTTAGAGGAATTCAATGTAGAATTTTATCAACTGTTTTTTTTTTTTTTTGAGGATTTATAATTTATTTACAAAATTTTCTACAAAGTTGAATGTTAGAGGAACATGGAAAAATGAATTAGTACTCAAATTGTAAAAACGAAAAAAAAACTAAAATTATTACAAAATTTTAGACTATATTACATAATTAAACATTATTCACGAGAGTCATTCAATTAGTAATGAGAAAGATCCTAAAATTTTAAAACAATGCAATGAATGTGTATAATCTTTTCAGGAGCGTTACTTGGCAACCTTGGGGTATGCTCTTATCAGCTGTTTCATCATTTTATTTTAACATAACCTCAAAATTTTCAGTTCACCATGGCAAGTCCACTAGAAGATTGCACCTTAGAAGAGCAGTGTTCTGTTATTAGATTTAAGAAGATGTAAAACAAAGAGAAATTTTTTTCTATAATGTTTATAAAGTATGGTAACAGAGTTGTATGAACCGTACGAATTTACAAGTGGGTTAATCGGTTTAAAGGTGGATGAACAATGTATAGTATAGGATGTTAAGAAAGGGGTTCAAAAGTGGCTTCGTGGTAAATCGAAAGAATTTATTTATACAAATTTAATTATTTTTTACCGACCGACGATAGTAAGGGAGGTATTGTTTTCACACCAAATTTCACATGTGGAGATTTTTACATATCTCCACGAATCATGCATTTTCTAAACAGAAAAAAGTATTTTTAGCATGATGTCTGTCCGGAAACCGGAAGTGGTAGTATTAGCGATCGACGATAGGAAGGAAAGGGTTATTTTCACACCAAAGGAGATTTTTTTATATATCACCACGAATCATGCATTTTGTATTGGTTTTATCCTCGAAAAAAATCATATTTATTAGTTTTTTCTTGATTTAAAATTATATGACGTCATCCAGCCATGCATGACGTCACAGCCTGGTCTTGCATATATATTATAAATAAAATAAAATTAAAAATGTTTATATTTATTATTTATGTATCCATATCTGTTTTTTATTACATTAATAGATATATGAAAATTATTTGAAATTGTTTCTGTAGCTGGAAATTAATTTATTTCAAACCGTCGGTCGGTTCGGACCTGGCCACAGGTCAACTTATTATATTATTTATTTAATTTATTATATGTGCCACTCAGAAGCCAAAGCGATTAACTCCACATATAAACAAACTGAGAAAATGAAGCCCAAAGTTCACAGCTTGTAGGAAATTCAGGGTTATTGATTACAGAAAAATGTATATTGCATTGTAATATTAAGATTATCACGTTCATTATTCACTTCATATCAGGGCCGTCCTAAGATTTTCGGCGCCCGTGGGCTCCTAAAATTTTGAGCCCCTTTTCATAAGAAATTACACAGAATGGTTAGTAAAAATATATAAACCAATAAAAAATGCCGCCCACAGAAGGCTTGCGCCCTAGGGCTATAGCCCAATTAGCCCTGTGGTTAGGGCGGCCCTGCTTCATATGTTGCAGATTACATTACATTACATTACTAGCAAAATTTACAAATTGGAGTTAATCGGTTAGACTTCTGAGTGACACAAATAATAAATGAGTGGCACATTTATATATATATGAAACTGATAACATCAAACTGCGATTGAAGCGTAATTATTTTTAATAATAATAGTACTAATAATTTTTTATATTAATTAAATATAATTAATAATTATTTAATTTTCTGAGTGCTGAAATAAATATAACAATTAATTTTATCCAATAACTTTTTGAAAGATTAGTTTTCAATTTGAGTTTACTTTTAGAATGTATTATATGTACATATAATATAAATGATATCCCTCACCATAAGTAAATATTATATATTAATATCCATTGTGTAGTTTAGTATGATTTTGAATGGGTGATCTCTTGGGAACATCGCTGTATTGTATCCAATCTATTCATCCTCGAGTATGCATAGGCGTGTCTTAAAGGTGGTTGCTTTTCTTTCAAAGCGCAGCCTGCATTCGTTATTTTCAATCCAATCGAATTTTTTCATATTATTTCAATACATTTTTTCTTTTCTGTTTGTATTTCAATGCAAGTTTGGTCTTATCAATGAACGCAAGGAAATCAGGTCTTTTCATCTTTTCACTGGACGGAAGTCTTTTTGTCAGGTTCTTATAAAAGTAAATACATAATCAGAGCAAAGAGAGGGGGAGAAACAAAATTCGATTTAACCCACCCGGGGGTGTATTTACCTTTTATCCCAAAGTCCACTTCCTTTCTTTTTCCTTTATTTTATCTATTTTTTTTTTCTCTTTCCTTCTCTTTCTCTCTTTCCCTCTCTTTTACCTTAACTCAGGATTATATATATTTTATTTTCTTTAAAGAAAGGCGGCGATAAGGTGGTATTCTTATGCAAACCTGTAAGATTGACTGACATCGAGGTTTTTTCTCTCCCCACACCTCCCCTCCTTGATTTTTTTTCAATTGAAAAAAAAAGGGAACTTGAATGGAGAGCGTGGATGTTAGGTTTGGTTGGCACGTCTCTCCCTCCCCCTCCCTATTCTTACCTACACCCCGTTTCGACCTTCTCACCGGTTGAACGCCACCTCCCCCCCTTGTGAAACCTCCGCTGTTCTTTATGAATGGGGGCCTTCGTTCGGCTAATACGCTTTACACACATCCATTCATATTTGTCCCCCACTCCTCTCGCGCTTTCTATCTCCCCACACACTCGCTTATTAAGAAAACGTGTATGTTACACTCCACGGTGGATTTTACCGACGGATATTTAGATATTTTGTTGACTTTTTAATCTTCTCCAACCGATGGTACACACGTATTTTAAACTTTATGGGAGAAAATGAAAAAAATGAGAGAGAGAAAAAAAGAAAACATTCAGGTAGCCGAGGGAGAGCGTGACACCTGAAATTCAAGAACATGTGATCTATACATTACAATAAGTCTTTGAAAAGTTGGGCAAAAGAGTGGAATAAAAGAAAACATTGAAAATATATACATATATCATTTTAATCCTATTTAAAAAAAAATAATGCGCTTGCAAATAAAACGAAGTACCTGGAACACCGAGCTATCGCTCGACCCTTAAAAATATATTGATATACAATTCTTTAATTATTTATTACAATTATTAAATGTTACATCATTGCATCGGTCAATAATAATAAATAATATTAATAAAATTTAAATAATATTTTAGTGAAAAAATATTAAAAATTATAAAACTGTCTAAAAATGAATTAATAAAAGATAAATGAATAAATATAAATTAATAATTTAATAAAGAATAAACACAAAAATAGATTTAAAAAAAACATACAAAATTAACTAATAAAAATTTATAAGAATTAACAAAAAATTAAACGACAAACCAGATTAAAAAATTGTTTTTAAAATATCATAAATAAACTTACAATGTTTGCAAGAAAATAAGACAACTGTTAGATTTTTTTTGGTAATAAATATTTTTAATTTTATTTCAAAATTAAATAAACAATTTTAAAATATTTTAAATATAATAAAAATATTAATACATTTTCAATAAAAAGAATGGCAAGAGGCAAATATGGATGACTTAGTTAGTGACGTCATATAAATTTAAATTAAGAAAAACTAATAACTAATTTTTCTGAAACCAATACAGATCGATTTGTATATATACATATTATCTATGGTGTGAATTTCAAAAAGAATCCTTCGAGCGGTTAATTACTAAATTAATTAAAAAATATACAAATATAAATGTATATATATATATACAATTTTTGCTAGTATAATAAATAAAATTTAAACATTTTAGAAAAAAAACTCAAAATTTTTTTAAAACATTAATGACCCATCCATGTAATTTGATTTATTATTTATTTAATAGAGCAAATTATTAAAATTTTATACAAAATTAAATAATAAATTCCAAATTGTATATTCGTTTTTATTTTTGGTGGGATTTCAAATTCTTTTTAGCTTAAAAAACATTTTATAAGATTTTATGATTTTCTTGAATCCAATTGGATATTTTTAGAAAAACGAATCAGGGTTCGAATTCACCCCCACCCCCCACCCCCCTAATAACTTCGATTTGCTCTTCAGAAAAAATGAGATGCTCTACCAGAGGATTACATAAAAAAAACTTGTTGAGATGATTCCTGTTCGCTTGTGTACCTTTAAAAAGGCGCGTGGGAGAAATAACAGATGCTAGGACATATTTATTATTAATTAAAATGCTAAATAATAGATAAATACGGATAAATGATCTATTACGCTATATTTGATATTATTTTCATTATAAAGAGAATACTACATACATATATATGTTAATTATCTAATTCAGGGCTCCACAACCTGGTGCCCGTGAAGTCATTTTCAATTTACTAAGTATCAAATTATTAGTAAATATAATATTAATTTAAAGTCATGAAACAAAAAAAAAAAGTAAAATGTTTTTGCAATTTGGCTCTTAAACATTTTCGATTTTTCTATATGGCTCTAAGTATCACCAAGTGTGACCACCATTATTTCAGAAATGTGCCCGACTAGTGAAAAAGGTTGCCGACCTCTGATCTAATTTAATATTACATATTGCATTGGTTCTGTTATTTACATTTATTCTTTTTTTGTTTAATCAGAAAAAAATTGAGTGATTTTATTAAAATTTAAAATTAATTATAGATGTGAAAAATACTTATATACTATGTTCAAAGTGCTGACTGAGAAATAATTAAATAGATACTACTAAAAGTACTTAAATACTACTTAAATAGTAGTATCTATTTAATTATAATTATAAGAAAATTATAATATAAATATATTTAAATCTTAAAAGTGTTTGATTTTTAATTCGTTTTTTCCAAATATATGACTTATTACTTTGATTTAAAATAAAAATATGAAAAAAAAATATTTCATATGTACATACAATATAATTATTTTCGATGATTTTATAGAGGATTATTATTTATGGTAATATATACAAGTATATCACATTGAATATAAAATTTTCCTTTTCATTAGCAAATGAAATTTATGAATGCATATCAAATACAATTTGAATATTCAATTGATATTAATTAATAAAACAGAAGAGAGAATTAATATTTATTTTATGAAAACAATATAAAATATAGGTACCTAAATTTAGCAAGTGTGAGCTGGATATAAAATAAATATTAGTAATGACAAATGGACAAAATCATTTTAAGGATTATTAAAAAATATACTCTATTTAAGTATATGAAGGGTTAATAATTAAAAATAATAGGTTGGCCCAACATAGATAGATATAAATCGGAAAATAAAAATGAAACATTTGGTCTTGTTTTTAATATTAAATAATTATATATATATTATATTAGAATTAAAAGAAATCTATCAATTTTAATTAGTTTCTCTTTCAATTGAACCACGTGACCCGCCCATCACAACCTCCTCGATTTGATGACTATTTTTTTTTTTTTAATTACACGTTATACAGCCTCTCCCATGGATGAGAATATATTTTTTTAAATACTCTGAATATCTTCTCGCCCTACAAAGTCATGGACTATGCCTCACGATCGTCAAAAGATTTTAAATCACCTCTCGGATTTTGATGTAACTTCGCCATTTGATTTCATTTTTAATTCCAAAGAAAATTTTTCCTTAGGCAATTATGGGACAAACGTCTAGTTTCCGAGATAAAAAGGATTAAAGTTTGACAGATTAGCTGGTTATGAACGTCGTAATGTGTGCACCCATTAAGTAATGTTTTATTGACTAATTCACTAAATATTCACTTATTCACTAATTTTCGTTTTTTTGGTTTGGTTTGGATATAGGGAAATTATTTAATTAATTAATTTTTTAATTTTTTTTAAATACAATCCACGCTAAAAAAAATACAAAAAATAAGTGGCGTCCTTTGCCGGTCAAAAGAATAAAACATGGTAGCTAAATAGAATATCAATCGATTTATATTATTATCTAAAATTTAATTCTTTTTATCTAGAAAACTAAAAGTTTGCCCCACAATTGCCTAAGGAAAAAGTTTCTTAGAATTAATCAAGGAATCAACTGGCGAAGTTTCATCAAAATCCGAAAGGTGACAAATATCATCGACTATTACCATATTTTAATTTCTGTCCATTTTCTACATTTTCTAAGAATTAAGCTCTTTTAATGTATATTACAAACATTTTAACTCTTTCTGAATAGATAATTTGTAAAATGAAAACAAAAAAAATAAATTAATTAAATTTTCAAAAACAAAAAAAAAATTGTTTTGTATTCTATTGATTTTTGTTTTTGTTTGTTTTGATTTTTTAAAAATCAACTCACGTTTTGTGATTAATCAAAATATATTTACTTATATTTTGTTTATTATTCGATCGATTGAATAAATTTTTGTTTTTTAAATAATAGAGAAAAAAAAGATTTATAAATTATCAGGTGTGCGTTTATATATTTATATATATATATATATATATGTATGTGTATTTCATGTGAATAAAATTTATCGATAGTGAATGAATATATATATATATATATAATGTATTGCATTAGCTGTAAATGGGCTGGATAATTTCCAAATGGGTGCCAGATGGTTGGTCTGCCTGACGGTTTTCGTGTTCGGATCTTGCATTTTTAGGTCGCATTCGAGATTTTTAATTGCGAGTAATCGATGCTTCATCAACTGATAAAAACTCGTTGGAGATGGATCGTCGAGAATTGAAATCAATGGCTGCAACCCGATCCTTATAAGGCGACGGGCTCATAACTCGGCGAACGGGTGGGCCAGCGAGTGGGGTCGTTGAGGGGGTGGGGTAGGGTGGGGGCATAGACTCATACACTCTCTCGGTCGAGGTGTGGGAGAACAGCCACACCGCGACAAGCAAATAGCATTATACAATAGTTGATGAATACTTTTCAGTGGAAACGTGCGTCGTCTTCACAAGAAAAAGAGGAGCAAATGGAAAGCGAATGGGAAAGAAAGGAGTGGGGGGGAAGTGAGAATATGTATTGCACACTCGGAGCAAAGTTGAGAATTCATTTTGCACCAAAGAAGGTGAATAGAAAATAGAAATATATTCCATGAGAGGATATGGATATTCTCACACCTTCCTTGCCAGTTCATCTTCTAGTATAATGAATTTTTTTTTTTCAATAAATCAAGTTCAACACCAATTTAAAAATAAATATATGTAAAATATTAGAAATATTGAAGATATCCCATTTGAAGAAAAAGAGATTTCATCATAAAATATTTCAAATCTAATAAATTAAAAAACAAAATCTCCTCCCACGCTTGTATAAGAAAGATCAAAGACAAACTCTATGATATTTCTCTGTTTATTTCAATATCACCCAAATGAAAAATTTTAATTATTTTAAATTTTAAAATAGAATTTAATATTATTATTTATATAAATGTCAATTATTCTTAATTAATAATTAATCATTAATAATCTATATAATTAAAGGACTACGCAATCCTAAACTCCTTCTAACGGCTCTATGGATCTTAATGGTTCGGATATCATTAGAACCGTCATGACCCAAGGTTAAGGTATAAAGTTGAATATTTCAAAAAGATGATCCGTTCCAACAAACCGACCCAACACAAATAAACAACGCTCCACATGGCGTCTCTGGTGGCTCAGTTAAGAAGTTGACACTTAATATAAAATTAATATATCTAGAAATTTTCATACAAAGAATGTTTATAATATTTAAATCTTTATTTTAAGTTCTAATATTCTATAATATTAAAAGTAAAATTAAATTAAATTAAATTGGATATTACTCCTAATTGATTAATATTTTCAAAAATAAAGTAAGCAATATCTTTTATATTTAAATTTATATTTTGAAAAATTGTGCAATTTGCAAAATTGAGTGAAAACGAAGATCTAAATGAGAGAAGCGTCGATTAGCTATAGAAAGAAGGGGACGATGGTTATCTCGAAAAAAAGATTAAAATAAGTAGGTATATTTTTGTTGGTGATATTGAATTTCTATTTTCTTTATACACATATTTTATATATAGAATTATTTATTTCTTGAAATATTTTGTCACTTTAAATATCACTAATAAGTAGTAGTAAAAATGTATAAGGTAGCCCATTTTATTTAATTTTATTAATTATTTCTTTTAACTAAGATGACCTATGATTATATATTATTTATTAAACCATGTTTATTTTTCTTAGAACATTTATACAAAAATTTTCATAAAATAAAAGAACTTGTTAAAGTGATCAACAAAGGAGTTATAAACTCTCAACCCCGTCGTGGAAATGAATATTTCAATATACTGATTGAATTAAAATGAATTAAAATCTCAACAAATTACTATGTATTACATCGGGGGTACAGGGGGCAGAGCCCTCTGTCTAGGTGCGAAGAGAGCCGAAAACGCTCTGAGATGCTAGTAATAATTAATTATTCAATTAAATAATGAATAGAAAAATAAAATAACTTTTTTGAATAGAAGAACATTATATACCTGAATAACTTTAATTGCTAAGTTTATATTTTTCTGAATTAATTAAATATCACATTTAAACCATTAAAACCGACTGATTCACAATCCACTTTTCTATAATCTATACTATTCTATACATACGTTAAATAAATAGATTCTATATGATTAAAATAAATAAATACAAATATAATATTTATTTTATATTTTTAAATATTTTTAAAGGATTTATATATATATATATTCAATTACTAAAAAAAAGTTAATTCATTGAAATACATTCAAGTATATATAAAAAAAAATATAAAAGTTTAGATTTCTTTTTCAGCCTTTCATAAATGAATTAATTAAAAGGGTTACCATTAACTCCAGCCCACTCTAATAGCAACCATTTAAATCAAAAAACCCACTTGATTTATTTATTTTACAATTTAGGATTTATTTATTATTTTATTAATCGTTCATAATTATCTTAAAAAACACCTCGATTATATATATTGAATGCTCTATTTCCATTCAAATGATTCTTGTTCCGTTAACCAAAAAAAAAACTTCTAGATTAATTTTATAGTAAATTTATCAATGAACTTCTGGGAGTGGATTAATTCCCATGAATTTCTACACACGATTTTAAATTTATGCATTTAATTGGTTTATTAGTTAGAAAAGAGACTTGAATGCTTTTTTTATATTTAATAGATTAATAACTAAAATTATATATTAAAATTACATTAATTTAAATAAATTTCACAATTTATAACTGTTATTTAATATATTATTTTCATGTTTACAATCAATTATTATGGATGGGAGGATATAAATGGATGGGGTGAAATTTTTTTAATGAATTGGTGTGTGAAAAGGAAATGGATTATAATATGTATATAGGTATATGAAAATTATTATTAATATCTAAATAATTTTAATACCTAATTTATGAAAAAGAAAAATATCAATTTTTATTTTAAATTAATAAAATAATATATTCTTAAAATAATTTAAAAAATAGGGTTGACTGAACTTGAAATGATTAATTTCAGTAATTATGTTCTGATCAAGAATATATGTATATATTATATTTTTAAAATTTCTCATAGCATGTATTTTATTTAAACTTTCTATATTTTTTATATTATTATGTATAGTGGTGGAAAGTCACCCTGGCGTTTACTTTTTTCCTTCATTGTACTTTTTTCAGTTTCCATGATAATATTATTTTAAAATAATTTTATGTTTATATCCACAATTTATTCATTATGTAAATATAATGAAAATTAATATTTAACATATTTAGATATTGATTTATTTATTTGGAATTGTACGTATGATTTTTCTTTGTTATTAAGGTCTAAAGATGGCCAAAACTGAAACAAAACTGTTTTGCTTTTTTCCTAATTCGTTAAATTAATTATTAAATTACATAACAAATCAATCATATATAATAATAAAATACATCACATGAAAATGAAAACATTACAATAATAATAGATATTAAATAATATTTACCACAACAAAATATTATTTATTTAATTAAATTACTACATTTTTACCGACCGACGATAGTAAGGGAGGTATTGTTTTCACACCAAATTTCACACGAGGAGATTTTTTACATATCTTTGTATTGGTTTTATCCTCGGGAAAAATCATCTTGATTAGTTTTTTCTTAATTTAAAATTATATGACGTCACCCAGCCCTTCATGACGTCGCAGCCAGCTCCTCCTTATATATTATAAATAAAATTAAATTAAAAATAATTATGTTATATCCATATCTGTTTTTTATTGCATTAATAGATACATTTAAATTATTTGAAATTGTTTCTGTAGATGGAAATTAATTTTTTCAAACCGTTGGTCGGTTCTGTGCCTGGCCACAGTACGTAATAATATATTTGTTTATATCTATATATAATTCCATAAACAAATAATTTATATATTTAATGTATATTTAATGTATATTTTACTTCCTTTCTTTATTATTAATATTTTGTTTAGATTTTACTTTTTGTCAGTAATCAAATAAAAAGTTTTCTTTTCCTTTTGGGAGGTGGAAGTTGCAGATGAGGCGATAAACGTTCTATAAATGACAATTCTACAGTTTATTTTATTTTTAATTATGTTAAAAAGATAAAAACTTTCAGTTTAATAATCTGACAGAAAAGAAACAAAAAAAAATAAGTGTGATAAGGAGGAGTTTAATTTAAATTTAATATTTTTAAATTATTTCCCTTGTTTTTTTATAAAAGAGAAGAGGAATAGAATTTTATTAGGAAGGAAACAAATTATATAGAGTCGTGATGATGATTATCTGATTTTGCAGAGAGACAAAAAAAACTTTAATTGACACGAATTATCAAATTAAGATAATATAAAAAAAATATTAAAAATAATATATAATAATCATTCTTTTTTTGTCCAGCCCTTTAAAAGTTATTTTATGCCAGTGACAATTAAACAACTAAAAAGAGAATTAGAAATATAAAAATGAACAAATATTTTGCAAAAGTTTGAAAAAGGGGAAAGAAGTAAAAAAGGCACAAATCTCTATTGGAATTTACAAAAAGCTTCTTTTGTTATTTCGATTTAATTAAATTGGAAGAAAAAAGTATAGTATAAGTATATAAGTATATAAAGTATATAAATAAAGTATAAATAAGTATACGTATATGTTTGTTTTATTGATTCCTGTTTGGCAAGGTCAATAAGTCCGTGAATTTTTAAATGAAACACAGGTTTTTGGATAAAAAATTATTTTATTTTTCAACGTAGTCTCCTTTGAGCTCAATACACTTCGTCCAATGTTACTCCAATTTTTTTATCCCTTCCAAAAAATAAGATTTTCGAGCACATTAAAATAGGCTTGTTTGTGAGATGATTTCAACGTTGTAGTCAAATCTCTTTCAGGTTTGCAAACAAGAAATAGTCACTCGAGGCCAAAGTCGTAGAATAGGGTGGATGAGGGAGCAATTCGTATCCATATTCGTGGCTTTTCATGGAAATTCACTTTTTTCCATTTTCTTCTCAAATCACGAGATAGTCTGCTATTAATGGATGTCAAACAAAAACTAAAAGACCCAGCTGGTTCGAATTTCGACAGCAGTCAACTGATACTTGCCTATTTACAGGAGCAGTGTTTCCATTTCATTTAAGAGAAATTCATAAGTCCTTGACTTTTTGACCTGCTCTTATATATTCATATAAATAATATTACATAATAATAATATATTATTTTCTATTTATATATATGAACTGATTAAAATTTTTAAATATTTATTTTGTTATTTCTTTAATAATTTATTACAGTCAGTTGAGAAAGAAAAATTGGCGAAACAGGCGAAATATACCCCAAAGAATATTTTCGTACCTTCTCTAGTATTTTCATTATTAAATTATACTTTTAATTTTTGTTTACATAATTTAACATCAATTTATATGATACTAATGATTATATTATGATTTTATTAGCTCCAGTCATTTTTCTATTTATTTGTATTTTCGAAACTATCTTGAAGATAAATTACCTTCTTAAGTCCCCCACTACAATCTACATATTTTAAACAATGGTTAGGTACTTAAATTTTAAAATATGCTTAAAATATGCTTTCTAGATAAATATTTTTTTTGCATTTTTAAACAAAATAAAAAATTGTTTTCCACATTTTATGAAATTTTAATTCAGACGACATTACTAGGACCTTGGAAGATTTTTCCAAATACATAATATTTTGTTATAAATATAAAGTGATAATTCAAACCAGCACATGCAAACAATTTAAAAATAGCTACAGCTCTATAAATTCAATCAAAATTTGAAAATTTGGTTGTTAAGTTTGCTCTAAAACATGTGATTTTTTTATTCTGCGGCCTGCGGCTTGGATGTAATACATGATGTAGCCCATGGTGGTAAACGAGTTTTATATGGCTGATTTAGACCATATAAATTTTACTAGAGTTTTTAAAATGTTCAAATTTTAGTTTTATTTTTTGAAAAATAAGTTTATTTGTTTCTTTTTAATACACTTAAATAATAATTGACCATTAAGTGTTCTAGAAATTAAATTAAATTTTGTTATATTATAAAAATCATTAATTAGCTATTCTAATGTACACTTCATCCTCTATACTTCTTTTTTTGTCATCGTGTAATTTTAAAAAAGAAATTACAAAAGAAACATAGAAGTAAATAATAGGCTTAGTCCATCATTAGTTGATAAAATAAGATAAATATAGATCAAACACTGATTGACTAAATATATAAGTCACTAATTAAGTAAATATTTATTGTTTTAGTTGTAAATAAAAATATGAAATGAATTAACTAATTGATATATAAAATATTTCAATTATCATATTTTTTTTGCATTATTTTCGCATTATTCATTTATTTTATATTTAAAACTTTTATAATAACTTTCTTTTAAAAATAATCAAATAGTTTTTTAAACAAATAATATAACATGTTAAAGTTGTGTTATTAATGAATGGGAAATCATTACTTGTAAAGTAGAAAATATAAAAAATATTAATTGATTCAACACAGTTCGGGTTATTTGAAATTTTCCTTTCTTAATTCCGTCCCTTTTTATCAAGACTTTGATTTATCCTTCTTCAGTTTGATGTAAAAAAAGGGGTGGGGGGGAGCATCTAAAAGAAACTAAAACAAAAGTAGCTGCATCTCATTTACAAAATACTTTTTCACCAACCCTCATCCACTCAATTCTAGTTTAAATATTTGATATATTTATAAAAAGATGCAATTTTTTTTAAAAACAAAAACTTTAACGTCATTTATAATATTTGATAAAGCCTGCCACTTGCTAATAAGAAAGAATAGGTTCATATATCAGAATATTAATGAGTTCATTTAGAAAAAAAAAAAAAAATTTATAAAAATGCCAAGAGTTAAATTTCTTCAGTCTTTTTCTATATTAAAAAAAAAGAGATTAAATTATGGAACATGAAAAATAGCGGAGGACCTTTTTTTTCTCCCCCCACTCCTCCTTCTTACCAAGTTGTTAATAAATAATATTGAAAAAAATGAATTTTTCTCTCCTTCAACCCTTTTCGTTTTTTTCCTTGTATGTTTTTTTTTTATTCTACTCTCTTCTTTTTCTGGAGGGTGAAATATGAATCCTCTTTTTAAAATAGAAGCTCAGGGATCTGACAGTAACGGGTGTGAGATAATATACCCATCTTATTTATATTACTAAATTTTTCTTTTGTTTAAAATAAAAATAATATCAATGAAATTAATTATATTTTAAATCAGAAGTATACAAAAAAATGGAGGTGTACAGAAAATTCTAGATTCTAGGTGAGGTACCACATTTCTCTTTCTCACATATAAAACAAAATAATACTTAAATGAAGTTTTGAATAAATTTTCTTTATAGAATTTTTATATAACTAATAGGAATTCATATTTCAAACTAATCTAGAAAATTCCTTTATAAATAAAAACAACCACCAAAGCTCTAACAATTTAATAATGTAGATATAATTTAAAAGGAATTATATATATATTTAAATATTTATAATAGTTGGGTGAAAATATTACTAAATTAATTATTATGTAAAATATTTATTTATTTTTATTATACAAATATATATATATATATATATATATATATATATATATATATAAACCTATCTTATACTAATTTTAATCTAATATCTATTCCACTCTCCTCTCTTTTTAAATATAAAACAAATTTAGAAATAACAAATACAGTAAATTTAATCCTTTAATTCCTGTTCCTTTTTAAAATAAATTAAAATCGATTATAAAGTGAGAGTAAAAAAAAATGTGGGATTATATATTGATTTAAGTGATTCCAATTAATAATAAAAATAATTGATTTACTTGTTTAGTGAGGTAAATCAGAATTTAAACTGTGATATCCATTCAAAACTGTTTTTCAATTGAAATGAACAAAATTTAATACAAATAAGTAAAAAAAAATGAAAATAATTATAAAAAAAAAAAGATAAATATCAAAATATATAAAATAAAATATGTGATATGGATGATTAAGATGTTTCCTTTACATTTTCCCTTAAGTTTGTATTTATAAATAGTAACTAAAAAAATATACTCTTCGCGCTGATAAAAATTATTTCAAATTATAATAAGCTGGAGTGACTCGACTCAACTATGTCGCAATTTGAATGGGATTAATTAACAATATTATATTTTTATTAAAGTTAATTAATTAAATTATAAATTAAAATTAATAAATAATATTTATTAAACCAGCGCATGTATGGCTCTTTGTTGATGGCACCATGTCCAGTGTTGGTGCGTGATTTGCAGTGTTAAAAAATTAATTCCGGTACTTTAAGCTATTCAATCTAGCTGAAATTCTATATATAGCAGTTTTATACAATTTTTAATCATGTGACAAACTATCAAACCTATATCTTTATTTTTACGGTCAGTTTAGAGAGAAAAAAATCAAAACGTTGTAGGTAATGACCCTCTCCGGTTGAGCTACATTTCTCAAAAGTTGATAAAAAACTAAGAATTGAATAATGCCCGTAAACCAAATTTCATGATTCTAGATCAAACCGTTTTTGCGTTATCTTGTTTACACACACACACAGAGAGAGAGAGAGAGACATTTTTCTCAACCTTAGTGAAAATGACTCAGGAACCTTCAAAACGTATAAAACATCAAAATTTCGACATCGAAAATTTTCGTGATAGCAATACTATCTCTTTCGAGATAGTACAAATTAATATACATATTTTTTTTTTATTAATTTAATTAAATCTTTAAAACCGTAAATAATATTAATATATATTTTAATTAAAATGAAAGCATTTTTTTAATTTGTCAATCCATTCAAAGCTCATTGATAATAAAATATTGATCTACGAAACAAATAAAATAAATCTATAATAAATCCTAAAATTGGATAATATCTCATTGCCTTACGAAAAGTATTTTATAATTTAATATTAATTTTTGATATATTTTTCTATCCTGATGAATAAATTGGTTATAAATTTTAAAAAAATACATGAAAAAATAAAAATCATTTAGATTTAGTTAACACTATTTATAAAATTAAAATATAATTTTGTTCCAAATTATTAATTTAAATAATTATATATATTATTATATCCCGGATAAATCTGATAATAATAATAATAATAATAATAACATTCACAGAAATCTAAACCACCATATATATATATATAAATCAATTTATTTACAAAAAAAATAGTTATTTTTACAATTTGTGTTAATGAATTATTGTTTGTATTTATTTAATTTTTATTATGAATTGATTTGAATTTGTGTATAGAAAGTAAACGGAATTTTATTTGGATGAAGGTGTGGTTGGTTGGTGGATGCAACCCGACGGCTACAAGACCCTGAAATCGCGGTTACCAAAATCATGTAATCCTAACGGGAACGGATTAAAATAATCGTGTTGGACCGAAAAACGAACCAAGTCGAGAGGGTCTTAATTGCGGGCGTTGTCGCCTTTGCCACTCCCGACCTCTCACCCTGATTCCCCCCACCCTCACCCCACTACCTTCACCAATCTTTACCTCTCATCTTTATCATTCAGAGAAAAGGTATAAAATTGCATGAAGTAAATTTAAATAGATGATAAAAAAATAATTTAAAAAATATAAAATAAGTTGGAAAAATAATAAATAGGAATTTTGAAATGACTTATTAATATATATATATATATATATATATATATATATATATATATAATTAATTTATAAATTGATTTTTAAAATTAAGTTGATTAAAAATCGATTTCAATTTGTCATAAGAGCGAACCGACAGGGGAACAGAGAAACAGTCAGACAGACAGACAGTCATGAAGCGGAGATGATAAAAACGTTATAAAATCATTAAAACTATTAAACAAATATTTCTACTTTTATTTGTTTATTCGTTATTTAGTAGTAAAATATATTTAAATATATATATAATATATCCCCCCTTTCATTTAAAAAAAAAAGTTTAAAAATTTTTTTCTTAGAAATTTCAAAATAAAAAAATATTAATGTATATTAGTGTATTTTTTACAAAATTCTGAACTCCCACACAACAACAAAAAATATTACCTAATATTATATTTATTTATTTTTTAAAATAATTTAGTCATAAATAAAATATTTCTAATTTATACATATTCAAATAATATTTCATTTATTTGAAATTTTGAGTTGAAGAGACCTTCAGCATATATTATATATATATATAAATGTATCCCTCACTTACCGTATTTATATAGATATTTATATATTTTCATTTATATATATATATATATACATAATTACCCATATACTCGTATATATATATATATGCTACTATTCATCTTCAAATTAAATATGTACAAAACAAATTTATTTATATTAAGGATATTACATAGATCTAAATTTAAAAAATATATATATATAATTAATAATTTTCAAATATTTAATTAAATTATAATTATCCAGTAAATATCAAATACAAAATACATCACATATATTTGTATATTAATTAGTCGTATACGAATTTAATTCATACATAATTTTAATAAATATACAAATAAAAGAAAATATTAAATGTTTAAATTACAGATTCAAATACATGAGGGGACTTGAAAATCATTCTTTATTTTGTTTTATTCTTTTTCAAAAAATATATAAATATTTTTTTTTTTAATTGCTTCATCATAGTCTACAGTTAAATATACATTATATAAAACACAGTTTTGTAATGTGTAGGCGATTGCAAATTTTATTTTTTTAATTCTTGTTCAAATTAAAAATTAAATATTTAAAATGAAAATTGTTATTACAATAATAACAACATGTATGTAATTCAAAATATGTTATAAAAATATAATATATGTATATTAATATTAAAATTTCAATTCTTTTTAAGAATATTTTTGTATTTTTAAAAATCTCACAAAAAAAAAAAAAAATAATTTCAACTTAGATAATCCTTAATTCAAAATTTTATTATTATCATTAATAAAAATTTTAATTAATGCCATCAATGTAATCTTGAAAAAAAAATTCATTATTATATTTGTTCAATTTTTCGTTAAATAATTAAATAAATAAATTCTTGTTAAATTATTTGTGTCACTTCACTTCCAAAGAATACTATTTCAAAGGATACTATTTATTTTTGTGGAGGATCATAACAAACATAATCATTGATGAAATTTTTAAAAAAAAAATAAAAATTAATTGATTCGATGTTAAATTATGTTATTTTTATAAATTTACTTACCAAAATAAATGGTAAAAATTGGTGTGTAAATGACGAGGTCCAGTTTTGTGGTCGAACGTTGTTTTGTTCTGTTTGGTTGATTCACTGAACCTTTCGAGGGCAACTGTCACTGATGCACGTTTTGTTTGGAGGGGGGGGGGAGATAGCAACGGGTTCACAATTCAGTACTCGATATGAATGGTCCGGCGCACCATCGGCGACTGAGGACTGCGTCGGCAGAGCACAACGAAGAGAACCGTCCTCCTCCACCGAGCGACACACCGACGGACGCGCATGCACCGGGAGCCAAACGACAGACACGCACTACCTGCTCTGCATCACCGAACCCCTTTCCCCCTCCTCCTCCTTCACTCCCCCTTATTCACCATCCAACCGCTTGGCAACCCTAGACGGACCACTTCGTCTCAATGCATCCCCCCTCCCCTCCACCGCTCTCTAATGAATTACCAATTGGTCCAGGCTTGGCTAGGAGACCACGCACATGCAGGCTCAAACAAGTTTTTAGCCAACGACCAATGATCGAAATCAAATTAGTCTTTTAATCATTTCTTTGGGAAAATTATAGAAAAAAAACAAATAAAATAGGTTCATAAGTTCATAAATTTACGCTCATTTATTTATATGGGTAAGTTTTATTTTAATAATCAATAAATAAAAGTTGTTATGTTTATTTTTTTGTTTTTAATAAAATAGTTTAATTATAATTGAAAATAAAATAAAACACAAGAGATATACACAAAATTTGAAAAATTGAATTGCCCAAAGTATCAAAATAGATTTGTTTGTGAGATGCTTTCAACGTTGGAGGCAAATCCCTTCTGCCGAGCCATTTCTTCAGGTTTGCAAACAAGAAATAGTTACTCGGGGCTAAATTCGTAGAATAGGATAGATGAGGGAGTAATTCGTATCAAAATTTATGGATTTTCATGGAAATTTACGTTTTTTTCTTCTCAAACCTCGAGGTAGACTGATATTAATGAATGTCAAACAAAAACTAAAAAACCCAGTTGGTTCAAATATCGACAACAGTCAACTGATATTTGATGGCAGTGTTGCCATCTCATTGAAGAGACGGGAAATTAAAAGAGTTACGGACTTATGGACTTACCCTCGTATATTTTTAGTATAGTTGCTCTTAAACATATTCATTCTTACTTGCATGTAGGTATTCAATGAATATGGTACTTAGTAACATTTGAAGATATTATCTACCTGGAGGCAAAGAAAAGTTTACAAAAGTATATTATAATTATACAGTAGAATAAAGAGATAAACACTTAACCATTATAATTACATTTAAAAATTTTAAATTTTTCTATTCTTGATTTGATATGAATTTATGGATTTTCATGGAAATTCACTTTTTTCCAGTTTCTTCTCAAATCACTAGGTAATCTGCTATTAATGGTTGTCAAACAAAAACTAAAAGACGGGTGGTTCAAATTTCGACAGGAGTCAGCTGATAGTTCCTGCTGACAGGAGCATTGTTGTCATTTCATTTAAAAGACGGAAAATTCAAAAAGTCACGCACTTATTGACATGTCCTTTAATATAAATATATTTACTTCCTCCCTACATTTCTATAGAATTATTATATTCTCTGCAAATACCTATATTTTGGTTTTATTTGTATTTTTCAAAATAATAAGTATTAAATTATTTTTAATTATGTAATTACGTTTTCAAATTTTATATTTGTTTAATAAGATTCCAAAATAAAAATTATTTCATGAAGATAATTAGTAGATATATGAAAGCTTGAAAATTTCAGAGGTTCTCCAACCGTGGTAAATGTACCACTCGTGGTATCTTATAACCTATCGATCGTACCTACAGTACAGTTACTTTTAGTAACGAAATCATTTTAGTGGTACTTGAACTTTTTGATGAAGGTTTCTGAAGAACCAATTTCAAAAGTTTGAGAAGCCCTGAGATAGATTAATATTTGTATTATAATTCATAAAAAAAGAAAATTTCCAAGTTTTCTAATTAATGTTTCGTATTTTTGACATTAATAATATATCACACCTAATAAATAATTTTTGCATAATAATAATACTTGATTCGAGTCTTGTGGAAAAGAAAACTGTATTCATTTCCTCTACTACTAATTAATATCCTTAATAAATACGACGTGACTGGATAAAATATGTTTAGACTTATCCGCATATGAAAAAAATTCTCAAATACATATATAAATGAATTTATGTATAACGAAATAAAAGAAGATTAAAAATATAATTTTTTATTTGAACAATTATAAATTACAAATTTTTAATTTTATAGTTTTTTTGCCATTTCATTATTTAAAGTTCTTCTACTTTAAAAAGATCGATTAAATTTTATACCACGATTTTTCGAAACCGGTTCTTAAAATGATACCCTCGAATGTTGGGTGTTGATGTCTTCATCATCCCTGTGGAACATTTTTTGATCAGATTAGAATCTATTCTAATTGGTTGAACTGTTCATTTTTAGGTGGCAAGTTTATTCCAGGATATGAAAGATTACCCCTTGGGACTTTTTTTTTTTTTACTTCTTAATGAACATTTTACTAGTTAATTTAAATTCACCCCCACCCTTCCTTTTGCCGCCACCCGGTCTAACAAGAAAATGAAGTTAATCACTAGTTTAGTTGCTTCTTGTTGTCTGAAATTTTAATTGTGTTTTGGGTTCGGTTCTACCTTCTTCCCTTCCCCAAGAGACTTTCATTTTCCAATACAAGGCATTACTATTAACACTGTTTGTTGTTCATCCTATTCATTTAAAAAATATAAAAATGAAAGAAGAAAAAATAAAATTCATAAAAAAATTTGAAATGGATTTTTTTTTATTCATAAAAAATTTTTGACCTATACTTATACAAATTCTAAATTTTTAATTAATTCTCATTTCATTAAAGTCAAAATTTTAATGAAATAAAATGAATTAATTAATCAATATACATGTAATGAAATGATTCTGATAAAAACGCAAGAATGCTCAAAACCATCTCAATGATGGTTTAACTATTGGACAACCAGGCTGCGGCAAACAATCCGAATTGTTATACGAGATTATGAGAGGCCGTTCACTAAACCTCCAAGAAGACAGCCAGGAATTCAGGCAAAAGCTGTTAACAACATTTTCTCATGTCTACTCATCATTTTGGCTTAAGTTAGTGGAGGATTTCTCTACTGAATTATATGTAGATGCGAAGGGCGCTAGTTTAATTATAAATTTATATTGTTGATGATATACACAAAGGCCTCTACTATAAGTAATGATAAGATTTATAAAAAAATACCTCCTTTACTATCGTCGGTCGGTAAAAAGTAACAAAAAGATTAAAAAATGGATTTAAAGTAACATTCATAAAACTAATAATTATAGCAGGGGAGGGTAAAAGTCAGCCCGCGGGCCGGATCCGGCCCTTTTGCTTATTTTATCCGGCCCGCCGGCCTGTTGATACAGTTTGGCTCTTATTTCGATCTTTCATTAATTCAACATGGCCTTATAAAAAAAAAAAAAATTTTACAAATGTTCTCCGGCCCGGGAGACATTTTGAAAATTTCATTTTGGCCCGCGTTTAAAAGTATTTGCCCACCCCTGAATTGCAGTAAAGAAAAAATGTAAATGCCATACGGCGCTGTTATTGGGCAATGATAATGGTATTTCTCAATAGTAGCGCCCCCTTGGCGTTTACATTTTTCCGTCACTTTATTTGATATAAGCATTCAAAGGTAAAAGGACATAAAAATTTAGATAACTTAATAAATTCATTAGGTATTTTTAATGTTTTAAAAAATAGGAATAAATTTTTAAATATTATTGATTAATATTTAATATATTTTTTTCAAAAAAACTAATCCTCTCCTCTCTTTTATTTTTCTCATCAAGGGCATCTTGAAATTTTGAAAAATTATAGTAAACTGTAGTATTATGAATTATAACAAAAAGAATATATATTTTGTGAGAATCAAATTAAAAACGAGCACCATGAGTAAATATATCGTGAATAAAATATACAAAATGATTTTATACATAATTTGTATTTAAATATCTGAGGGTTATATATATCATAAAACGTGGCTTCTGGTTTGTAATAAATGATTTATAGTGAAAATTTATAATATTATAAAAATAGTGAACTGATATATTATAAAGAATTGGACTATTTCTTTGTTTTTGATTTTTCTAATAGACAGACTTTTGGTATTATAACCCCCTACTCTGAAAACATCTAAATTTTCTTTTTGTAAAATGCAGACTGAAACTGGAAAAAAAAATATTTCTTTTAAAGTTGATTTTAGATTTGAAAGTAAAAATACTTGTGAATAGAGCAAGAATCCACTTCACTTTTTAAAATTCAGAATATAAAATTCTAAATAAATCTTCTTGGTGGGGGGTGAGAATCAAGAAATTTCCATATCGATTTCAATCCCCTCTTTTCACTCACCCCTTCGCAATCTGACAAAACCCACACTCATTCTTTAATTATTAAATATTTTTAATATAATCCAAATATAAAATATACAAAGAAAATTAAATATGAATATCATTATGATCAAAATGCAATTTAATTTTTATATTTAATTAAAATTTTATATTTATTGCTTTTGTGCTAGTTTAAATTATTTATTTTCACTGATGAAATTAAAAACAAAAAATAAATCATTTTACTGAACTGATATATTATTAATTAATAGATATAATAGTTTTTTCGTATTTAAAATAATATGAAAGTTTTTATATTCATTTTTTAAAAATTTGAAAATATATTTATTTGAATAAACATCTCTGATTGGCTGGTTATTGCGCATTCATTAAATGCCATTTTCTTTTCATTCTATTTGTCATAATAGTTTTACTAATACTTCTTATTAATTTAATTATTTAATGTATGTATTGTTTTTCTAGTAATATTTAATTTATATTGTGACAGGTTTATATTTTATTTATAATGTGTCTTTATAACTAAATATTAGATCGTGGTTATTCATTAACCTTAAGACTAAAGACTAAGCTGTTGTCACTATGTGATATTTCAAATAGAATTGTATATAAATAAAAATATATAAAGAGAATTGTTTAATTTAATATTATCTAATATTCAAATTGCTTTCTAGATTTGAATTTGAATGAACAAATAATATTTAATTAAGGTTGTGATTATGATTATGAATCGGTGTGAAATTTAGTATATGAAGTAGAATTGAATTTGAATATTCTTTACAAGAAATATTTAATTTGCATATAACATACAACTCAGACTAAATTCTCTTTATTGGTGAGTAAATTATATTAAAAATTTAATCAATTTAATTTTTTATTCCCATTGAAATGAATAATACCTACATTATAATGATTATTATATTTAATATGATACAATTATGTTTGAAGTAATATTTCATTAATTTATTAACCTATTACATTTAATAATAGATGAATTGAAAATAAAAATAAAATTTGTATTTATAAATGAAAATAAAATAGAAAGGTTCAATGAATAACAATTTTTCGTATTAATAAATGTTTTTGAATAATTATTGAATAATATTTTTTTAATTTATTTATAAATGCAAGTAGAAACTGGTGTAAAATTAATTTTTAAATTAAAGCCATAATAATTAAATTACGAATGATTTTTTTTTTTGAATTTACATGAAGTGGTCCGAAATGTATTTAAAATTGATAAAATTGAAATATTCAACCTTTATCTCAAGTACCTTCAATGGGTAATTAAAGTTGATTTGATTAACCCTTTCTTAATATTAATAAATAATATTATAATAATTATCTCCTTGTTATAGAATTTAACTCCATTCATTCCTTAAGGCACTTCAGTAACAAAGACCATTTGTACCATGAAATAATAATCCAGTCTCCATCCATCATATAATTTCCTCTCACTAATAAACTTCATCAGAGAGAATCGAGCCGGGAAAACTGTAGATACCCGACTATATTCCATTTTTTTGTTTAAGGCTTAAATTTTAAATTTTTAAAAAAAATTCAATGAATTCAAAGAAAAAAGAGTGGAGTGAGAAAATAAAAATATTTTTAAAAAGTACTTAAAAAGCAACATATTGTATAGCAAAATTATGTGACATTTTACAATTATTAAAATCACGACTTACCTAATTTTATTTTAAAATTTTATATTTTATAAAAAAGTTAAAAAGAATATTCAAGAACAATCTCTATATATATCTATAGTAGAAAGACAAATTTAATTAAAAAATTAATTAAAGAAATTAAAAATTTTAATTACTTTTTCAAATTTAAATTTATAGTAAATTCTAAGTAACATTTTGTTTTTCTTTAAATTTCTCATAAAGAGTTTGCTAAGAAAAAACTTTCATAAGTATTTTTACCGACCGACGATAGTAAGGGAGGTATTGTTTTCACACCAAATTTCACATGTGGAGTTTTTTACATATCTCCACGAATCATGCATTTTTAACGACCGACGATAGTAAGGGAGGTATTGTTTTCACACCAAATTTCACATGTGGAGATTTTTAAATATCTCCACGAATCATGCATTTTCTAAACAGAAAAAAGTATTTTTAGCATGATGTCTGTCCGTCCGTCTGTCCGTCCGTCTGTCCGTCTGTCCGTCCGTATAGATGTGTACAGCCTGAATGGCTCAACCGATTTTGATGAAATTTGGTATATTTACTTAATGCATCAGTGGGATGAATTGATCAACTTTTGGTGCAATTCCGGAAACCGGAAGTGGTAGTATTAGCGATCGACGATAGGAAGGAAAGGGTTATTTTCACACCAAAGGAGATTTTTTTATATATCACCACGAATCATGCACTTTGTATTGGTTTTATCCTCGAGAAAAATCATATTTATTAGTTTTTTCTTGATTTAAAATTATATGACGTCATCCAGCCATTCATGACGTCACAGCCTGGTCTTGCATATATATTATAAATAAAATAAAATTAAAAATGTTTATATTTATTATTTATGTATCCATATCTGTTTTTTATTACATTAATAGATATATTAAAATTATTTGAAATTGTTTCTGTAGCTGGAAATTAATTTACTTCAAACCGTCGGTCGGTTCGGACCTGGCCACAGGTCAACTTATTTTGATTTCACTTGCAAATTTCAAATTTCAAATATTCCAGTATTAAACTAAATTTGTGCCTCATTTCACTTCAACTTGATGGACAGTCAGACAGACTTTATCTTATATATTCACTATAGATTCTATGAATAAATTGAAATATTATTATTATTATTATTTTATATTATTTTATACTTAACTTTTTATATATCCCTTTTAATTAATATATTTTCTCTACAATCTCTGATTTATTTTTTTTAGTATATAATTAATTAAATTTAGTTTATCTTTAAATAATTATAATAGTATAACCCAAATTAATCTCCTTCATTACTATTTCGCCAGAGATAGTATTGGGATCACGAAAATTTTCGATGTTTGATGTTTTTATACGTTTTGAAGGTCCCTGAATCATTTTCACTAAGGTTGAGACAAATGTCTATGTGTTTGTGTGTATGTGTGTATGTATGTAGACAAGATTACGTAAAAACTGTTAGAGAGCTAGAATAATTAAATTTGGTATACGTGCCTTATTCAAAATTCGTAGTTTTCTATCAACTTTTGAGAAATGTAGCTCAACCGAAAGAGGGTCATTACCCTCAACATTTTGATTTTTTTTCTAGAGTGATCGTAAAAATAAAGATATATGTTTGATAATTTTTCATATGATTAAATATTGTATAAAACTGCTATTTATAGAATTTCAGCTTGATTGAAAGAACCGGAATTAATTTTTTAACACTGAAAATCACGCGCCAACACGTGACGTGGTGCAATCAACAAAGAACTAAACATGCTCTGGTTTAATAAATATTATTTATTAATTTTAATTTATAATTTAATTTAAATATAATATATTATGTTATTTAATCCAATTCAAATTGCGAGATAGTCGAGTGGAGATACTCCAGCTAATTTCTTAAACTTTCAATATTCAATTAAATATTTTAACCGAAATGCACATTTAAATGATAAATGACTTTTAAAATTTAAATTTTCTATTTCAGCATCTTTCTGGGTTCTTACAATAAAAAGTTTTTGATTTTCTTTATCTATATTTATTCCTCATAGAGAAAGATAGCCCATCTAATTGAAAATACATTTAAATTTAATTTAATATTTACAATAATTTAGATTTAGAATAATATTTTTTTAAATCTCATGTTAAATTATGAAGATGGGAAGGTTTTAAATCTCATCCTCAAGAGAATTATTATTAATATAAATAAAAAATAATGATTAAAATTTATTATATTGTCCAGTTGGTGGTAAGAGCGACCAAACAATATTTTTATGAAAAATGATTTTCTAATTGAATCTTTATTAGCAAAGTTATTTATCACCTGTAAAATTATATTTTCTTATTTTTTAACTATCTTCCAATGATAAAATAAAGTTTCAACTGATCTCAATTAATATAGATTATAATTTAGATTATCAATTGTTTTAGAGCAGTGGTTCTTAACCGGGGGTGCCCGCACCCCTGGGGATGCGGGAATGTATTTTTGGGGGTGCGGGAGAAGCCCCTACCTAACCATAAAAATTATTAAATATCATTTATTAAATTTCTTATAATAAAATATTTGAAATCTGCAATAATGTCCCCAATATTGAAGCTCATAAAAATTGCTAGCACCTAAAATGCAAGTGATGACTTACGCGTATGTCTTTCAAAAAAGGAACCTCGCTTCGCCAGTATAATAATGAACAAACAACAACAGACTAGTCATTAATAAAAATAATATTGTTTTGTATTTATATAAAATGTACAATGTTTTTCAATAAACAATAAGTTTCGCAAAAAATGTATTTTTCTAGACTAAAAAAATTAAAACACATTTTTCAATGGGGGTTCGGAGATATACGAGGTAGGGTCAAAAAGTTCGCGGAATTGGTTATTAAAAATTTATTAAAAATATTTATAACATTTTTACATTAATTCCCTTCAAAATACTCTCCTCCTGCATCTACACATTTATTCCACCGTTCATATAATTGTTGGAAACACTCTTGAAAGCCGTTTTTTCCAAGTTCCTTCAGCCGCTCCGTCGCATTTTCAATCACCTCTGACGAATCAGCAAAACGATGTCCCTTCAATGCCATTTTTAACCTTGGAAACAGGTAGAAATCTGGTGGTGTGAGATCGGGAGAATATGGAGGATGTTCCTCTCATTTCCTTTTGCTCAAGGGATAACATTTTTGGAACAAAGTGCAATCAAACACGATGCATGTTCAAGTCATTATGAAGAATGCTGTGAACACTCCCATGTGAAATACCAACTTCAGAGGCAATATTATTGATGGTTGTTCATCTGTCCGCACGCACAATTTGTCGAACGCGCTCAACATTGTCGTCTGTAGTGGAAGTGGAAGGCCGCCCAGTCCGAACGTCATCATCAGTTGTTGTGCGACCGTCGCGAAAACGCTTATGTCACTCGTAAACTGCTGTTTTCTTCATCGCAGAATTTCCGTATGCTTTTTTTAGCATCTCTCTCGAGGGTGATTTCTCCATCAACACACAGAATTTAATATTGCCACGCTGCTCTAATGACGACATTGCACAATCCGACGAAAGAAAGAAACTACGATCTACAATATTAAACACCGAACGCACGGAACCAACTACAACTGCCTGCTAACCTCAAAAGCACATTCACTACCAGTTATGCCAACCTCACAAACAAAAATTTCCCTTTCAGCTAAGAAATACTTGACTATAAGCGACCATTCCGCGAACTTTTTGACCCTACCTCGTATTTTCAGATTCAATGGGGTGCGACTCGCTAGAAAGGTTAAGAAACACTGTTTTAGAGCAATAATTAATTATGGTTGACATTGAATGAATAATACCTTCAATATTAAATCTCAATTAAAATAATTAAAATTAATGAAAACAATTTAAAACTTATCTTTATAAATTTTTTTAATCATTTATTAATCCTAAAGAGAGAAGTTGAAATCAATGAGGTAGGATTATAATGTATAAATAAAAACATTAAATATTTTTTCTTATTTTCTTTAATAAAATAACATGAAAAAAATCAATTTATAAAATAATAATAATTACTTATATTACAATAATATATTATTTAGTAAAATTTTTGATTTTAGATAAAAACAAATTATTAATAAATAAATAAATAAATGTTATACAAGGTTTTTTTTTATTTCGAAGTAGTAAAGTAAAAAATATTTAAAAAAAAGAATAAAATTAAAATTTTCTTTAAAAAATACTGTTATTTTACTAATTAAAAAAACTTATTTATTATTCCATATATACATACTAATATAATTTTTAAAGAAGATATTTTCATTTAGAATTTGTCGATGATAAATCCAAATTTATATTTAGATGAATGAAAAATTTGTAATGCACCACGGCATTGAAATCGAAGAAAAGAGTGAGAAAAAGATTTGATCGAAATTCTCGGCCTTCTGTAAAGCGCTTGTACCACTTATAAACATTTTTTTGAGGCAAAGTAGACTCGCCGAATGCCACAGTCAACATTTCAAGTGCGTTGGAGCACTTTATTCTATTTCTAAATCAAAATTAAATACATATTCTTTGATCAATTTTTTATTATCTCGTCAGATTGATTGAAAGTACCGGAATTAATTTTTTACCGCGTTGACCTGGAATCACGCGCCAGCACGTGACGTGGTGCCATCAACAAGTGCCAAACACGCTCTGTTTTAATATATATTTATTAATTTTAATTTATAATTTATAATTTTATTTAAATTCAATTTAAATATAATATATATTTATTAATCCGATTCAAATTTGCGAGATAGTCGAGTGGAGACACTCCAGAACACACAAAAACGGGACTAACTTTTTCAATTGTCAAAAACAAACTACTAATCTAAAATGGCTGATAATGTGAACATATAAAAAACATATGGGTACAAACATAACAAAAAAATTTCGATAATCGAATGTACCCCTCACCCCTTCTTTTGTACATACCTCATATAAATGTATAGTAAAATATGTTTTTGATTTTTCTTTGAACTATTAAAAAATGCATCTCTCAATTTAATGCAAAATTCCTCAATATTTTTTTGAGAGATTTTTAATAATATTCAAGGATTATAACTTTAAAAAATATTTAATCAATTAGTCAAGATTCTTTCTTTTCTTTCTCTTTTAATAATTTTTATAATATAATATTTTAAAAATAATAATGTTAAAAGTCACTTGAAAATATATTTTTAACTAACTTAATTTGAACTCTTCATTTTTATTAAATTTATTTTTTACCCATCAATGATGATATAGTAACGATAAAAGAATTCATCAACTGGAATTGTGAAGCTGGATTCTATTTATAAATTAGATTTCAAGATTAAAAAGATTAGATTAGATTTAAGATTTTAAATTCCTAACATCATGATAAGAATATCAAAAGGAAAAAAATAATTCGTCCCTGGGCTGATGTTTTTCAAAAAAAATATAAATACTTAAAATGACAACTTGTCAGTAACTTAACAAACTTACAAAGATAATTGAAATATTCATTTTCCAATGCATAAATAAAATCATATTATATTAAGAGCACGGATGATGTTCTGACACATTTTTTGTCTTGTCTTAACTCCATTCTAATATTCTGGATTTATTAACCTTTTAAGAAGAAAGATCACTAACAAAAAAAAATTGAATATAATATAAAAAGAAAAATTTAAAGGGGTAATATTTAAAGAATATTGTCAAAAAGGAGGTAGAATAAAAGTAAATTGGTTACAATTTATTTCTTTAGTTTTATGTTAAGTTTTATATTATTTTTTTAAGTTATAATCGTATAAATTTATTAATATTTGTACTTTTTAATAAACTGTAGCGCAACTATTTATCTAGGGTTTTAGAACTGGAAAAACATTCTGGAGGTGGAGGGGTGACACTAAGTATTAAGGTATCAAATTAAAGTTCTAATAGGGAGCTAAATTAATTTTCATTTGTAAAATACTATTATTTTATTTTGAAACAAAAAACCGAGTGCTGTTAATAATAACTTATCTTTAACCTTCTAATTTTATTATTAATTTTCACTTACATTTAAAAATTGAAACTTGTTATAGAAAAAAAAGAAAAAAAAATCTTTTTTCAGGTTAAATCTACATATATTTTTTAGGGTTATATATCTAGGGTTTTAGAACTGGAAAAACATTATGGAGGTGGAGGGATGATACTAACAATAAATATTAAGGTGTCAAATTTAAAGTTCTTATAAAGATTTCTTCAATTTATTGTTAATTAATGTATTATTGTATTTATATTGCAATAATACATGAAATATATTATTAATCTTTAATTTATATTAATTATATAATTAATAGTCAATCTTTGTAAAATTAATTATCTAGGATCTAGGGCATGAGGAATATTAAAGAGGTCCGAATTTGAAGAATGTTTGTATAACTTTCTTCACTACAATAAAAGTAATAAAATTATAATTATAATTTCTTTTAAAGAAACTAAATTATTTTTTTGATTAAAATTAATTTGCATTTGTAAAATACTATTATTTTATTTTGAAACTAAAAACCAAGTGCTGTTAATAATAACTTAACTTTAACCTTCTAATTTTATTATTAATTTTCAGTTATATTTAAAAATTGAAAGTTGTTATAGAAAAAAAATATAATTTTTTCACGTTAAATCTACATATAATTTTTTTTTTATAAAAATGAACATTCTCATTAAATTTTAATTTCTTTTATGAATCCATTAAGTATATTTAGATATTTTTAAATAAATTGTATTTGAAAGCGGTAATGAGGGATGGAAGGATTGTGATGACAATAAAAAGGATGATATGAATCCTCCAAATTGATAGATGGAAGGATAACTTCCATTGTTGGATGTTTCAGTTGCTTCCTCGTACCGCCGTCAACTTCAACATCTTCTCACGGGCCGGTTGTTCTTTGCTGAGCTATTCCTCTCCCACCCCTCCTCCTTCGCCTCACCATCCTACTCCCATCCTCATCCCCCGTATCCCACCTCCTTCTTCTTCAGCAATGTCTTCTGGGTTGTCGTGGTTGTTCATTGTTTAGTTTGTCTGAAAAAAAGAGAAGAAAAATAAAACTTGTTCGATGGCGGCGACTTCTTACAAGGCCATCCTGATCGGTGGCAATGCACCAGGACCCGGGGGCACATGAATGTGCAATCACTCTTGCCAGGCGACATCAAAGAAAGAAGACGAGTCAAATTCAAAAAAGTACACCTCCCTCCATCCTCCTTCCAACCCTCCCACGTTTATTTATTTATTTTTCCTCTCTATTTCTTTTCCCTTTCAGTTCATCTCTCGTTTCGCATTGACTTCACATCAAAAGAAGAAAACAAAAACGGACAACCTTTTGGGATTATGTTAATTATCTCTTTCTCTATATAAATCCTACATATATATATATATAATACTTTTATAGATAGAAAGTTAGATATATCATTATTAATAACATGAATGTTTGCCTTTATTTAAAAGATAAATCAGTTAATTATAATATAATATAATAAAATTATTCTGTTTTTAATTAATTAATTAATTAATTATGAATGTAATGTTTTTATTTCAAGGGGTTATCATATATAGAAATAACGCTACTATTGTTTGTTTGTTTTTTAAATACTTAATTAGAAAATGATATTAAATAAATATTTTTCTTAAATAAAGTGTCTTTAATTTAAAAGTATACTACAGGCTGCACAGATTACGACTAAATATGGTAAATAGGTACTCATGCTTCCAAAGTCCTTAGTGCTACTTCCGGTTGCGACGACTCGTCCTTCACATTTTTTCCGAATTCTACATTCTAAGTATATTTTATTATTATTATAAAACTATTGTGATAACGTTATGTTTTTATTAATTTTTACTATCTCGAAAGTATTGCGATCACGAAAATATTCGATGTCGAGATTTTGATGTTTTTGTACGTTTTGAAGGTCCCTGAGTCATTTTCATTGTGTGTGTGTGTAGACAAGATTACGCAAAAAAGGTTTGAGCTAGAAAAATGAAATTTGGTACACGGGCATTATTCAAAATTCGTAGTTTTTTTATCAACTTTTGAGAAAATTAGCTTTTTCGGAAGGTTTCACGCTTTCATTTTTTTCCTCTAAACTGACTTTAAAAATAAAGAAATATTTTTGATAGTTTTTCAAATGATTAAAAATTGTATAAAACTGCTATATATACAATTTCAGTTTGATTGAATTGCCGGAATTAATTTTTTAACACTTTGACTGCCAATCACGCGCCAGTATGTGATTAATAACTAACACCCAAACACCCGCTGATTTAATAAATATTATTTACTAATTTTAAATTATAATTTAATTAATTAAATTTAAAATATAATATAATATATTTGCATCTAATTCAAATTTGCGAGTAGTCGAGTGGAGACACTGCAAATTTTTTATAAAAAAAAGAATATATATATATAAATATAATAAAAGATAAGATAGTGACTTTCAGTTCCAATAAACCCTTTTTTCGCAATTTAACCGTGAGTGACTGATATATAATCAATTACTCAATAAATATTTTTTAATTAAAAGAAAAAAGATTTGTAATTTATTTGTATTGCTCTGATAAAGATTTATTTAATTTTCAATTTAAAATTAAAATTTATTTAACTATTACCTTTAATAATAATTTATTTAGTTGATAATTTTGTTTTATGTTTTTTTTTTAATAAAATAAATAAATAATATTATTAAATATTAATTTGATGAATTTTTCTGATAAATTCAAATAAAATTTAATGTTGGATTATTTTAATTTTTATTTTCAAGGTTTCCATATCAATACTATATCAAAAGTCCCTTAAAATGTTGTGTGGGGCGCATTATTGAGATGACATATGTGGGCCCCGGGTCTCTGTCAATGTTATTCAATGCCTCCCACATGCGCCAGAGTTTATATCTGACAAACGTGCGTTTAAATGATTTCAAGTTGAAACCGAGGCCATCAACTTATGGGTGTGTACGAAAAAATCTTTTTTTTTTTTTTTGATTACGGAGAAGCCAAGAATGAAAAATTATCAAAATTTTCTTCTCCCACTAAAATTATCGGATTAGTCATAAATGTTTTCTTAATGAAAAAAAAATGGATACTTGGAGAAATAGATTTTTAAATAAAATATTATAGGTGGATTATTTCAAGTTAATTAAGAAAAAAAAAGTTAAAAGAGAAAAGAGAACAAAAAAAAAACATGAAAAGTGAGTTATGATTATGAGACTGGTTCTTTCCTGGATATATTAGCTTATTGTAAAAAAAAAAATATTTCACGATCCTAGGTAAAGTCTTTGTCAAAACATTACTGGTTTTATTAAAAAAAATTACATTCTGCACTAAGGAAATATTAATATGATCATTAATACATTATATTATTCAATATTAATAATATTTTAAAAATTCGCCTTTTAGATAATTTTTAATTTACACGTTCCCACCGGCTCCATAATTTGTCTATTTATTTTATGTGGCGGCATGAGCCACCGGTGGTACATGCGGGAAGGACGTGTTAAAATATATATTATAGGTTCCAGGGGAATATAAAAAGAAATTTATTAAATTATTTAATTTATTAAATTAGTTAGAAATAAGATTCAGGCTGTAAAATGTAGATTTTTTAGTTTATAAGTTTATTAGAAACAGTTTAGATTCAATTAGGTAAGGGAGGAGGGAATGTTGATTAATTTTAATTTTTAAATATAATATCTTCCTTGTCAACACAATTGAAGATCTCTGAATTAGAGAAAGGTGAAGGGGAACAAAGCTAATGTCTTCTATTTCTATTCTATTTACTTCTTAATTCTATTCTATTTTCTTCTATTTACATTGTACTTTACTTGCGAAACCATTAAAATTAATTTTATTTATTTTATATTTATAATAATTATCCGAATATTATACATTTTTAATTAAATTTGTATTTGTTTTATTACTTTTTTATAAAACTGTCTTCGGCATACTGATAGCTTTTAGAAGCTTATATTCATATAAAATTTTTTTTTAAAACTACTTATATCTCATTAATTTTTAATTTATTTTCAAAAAAAAACAAAGAATAATTTGGCAATTGATAAAATTGTTTTATATATTTATTTATTTTTAATATTACAATTTCATATTTTTATTGTACCTTAATATTGTTGTTTTAGTTGTAGTTTTTAGGTATTTTTAAGGTATACGATATATATACCATATATACTAGGTGTATGTATATGAAACCGCCCACACATAAACGTATATTTTATGGAAAAAAAATATTTTATTCAAAATATTTTCTTCGTTAGAAATACAGCTCTCCCATCTCTCTGACAATTTATCTTTTTTAATATTCTGGTCTTTTTGACGTAAGACTTGGTTTATTTTCACCATTTGTTGATTGTACCGTTCAGTATTGACAATTTCGCCAGGTTTCAGCAACTAATAATAGATAATGTCCTTCTTGGACGGCTTCGTTCTTCGTTTTTAATATCAAAATCTCGGCTTTTGATTTTTCTAAACCACTCTTTACATTGCGTTTGACTAAAAGCACCGTTCCCGTAAGCTTCCACAAGCATTCGATGTGATTTCTGCAGCAGTTTTCTTCAAATGGTAAAAGAAAATCAATGCTTACCACTTATCGCTATTTCGACATGTTTAATTTTGTAAAAAGATATTGTTAATTCGAATTTTTTTAAATTCAAAATTTTCTAAACTCAAAACCAAAACAAACAAACTCGATCACTCATCTCAATGGAAGCTTACTGACCGCTATGAATCTTCTAGAATAAGGGCAGTTTCATATGCATACATTTAGTATATATAAATATATAATATAATTATTACAATCGCCAGAGATAGTATTGCGATCACGAAAATTTTCGATGTTGAGATTTTGATGTTTTTATACGTTTTGAAGGTTCCTGAATCATTTTCACTAAGGTTGAGAAAAAGTCTGTGTGTGTGTGTGTGTGTGTATGTGTGTGTATGTATGTAACCAAGATTACGCAAAAACGATTTGAACTAGAATCATGAAATTTGGTATATGGGCAATATTCAAAAATCATAGTTTTCTATCAACTTTTTAGAAATGTAGCTCAACCGGAAGAGGGTCATTACCTACAACGTTTTGATTTTTTTCCCTCTAAAGTGACCGTAAAAATCAAGATATATGTTTGATAATTTTTCACATGATTAATAATTGTATAAAACTGCTATATATAGAATTTCAGCTTGTTTGATTCGCTGAAATTACCAGAATTAATTTTTTAACACTGCAAATCTCACGCGCCAACACGTGACGTGGTGCCATCAACAAAAAGCCAAACATGCGCTGGTTTAATATTTATTATTTATTATTTATAATTTATAATTAATTAAATTTAATTTAAATATAATATATTGTTATTTAATCCAATTCAAATTGCGAGATAGTCGAGTGGAGACACTCCAGCTAATTTTTCTATGGAAGGATATTCCAGAATGTACATCAATGTGATATGTTTTATGAAAAATTAAGTGGAATGTTAAGTGAAATATCAAATACAATGTGTAACAAAACAATATTTAAAAAATGTATGTTTACTAGTGGGATCATCGCATATCTTGTAAATGGTATTTTGTAATTTTAATTAATTTATTTATTCATTATTTTTTATTTTATTTATTAATTTTAATTTAACCACCAAGCAAATTTCCAAAGTGATGTGTTTGATTGACGAAGCTATGGAGTTTTTTTTAAAAAACGAATCAACAAAGAGCCAAACATGCGCTGATTTAATAAATATTATTTATTAATTTTAATTTATAATTTAATTAATTTAATTTAATTTAAATTAATATATGTTATTTATTCCAATTCAAATTTGCGAGATAGTCGAATGGAGCCACTCCAGATTTTTTTATTTAAACAAAGATGGGGGGGGGGAGAAGTTTGTGGCATATAAAATTTAACAGTGCACTTGAAAGGTCATCTCAAATAAATTACTATGTATAATCTACACCAGCGGTCGGCAAGATTGATTCATTTAATAATACAAGAAATTTTTTTTTTAAATCTAATTTTTAAAAATTGGGTAATGAGCTTGAAAAAATCAGTATCATTTATTATCGTACATTAAATAAGTTATTAAATATTCAAAATTTCAAAGAAAAAAATTAAAATTATTTCCGAAGGTTAAATTTATATTATTAAATAAAATAATTTAAACATAAATATTTTTGAATATGTCTTATTTATATTAAACTATGTCAATACATCAGTATTATATATGTTTAATCGAAACCTATAATAAAATATTTGTCGTTTTACTCAAAATCTTCTAACAAGTTTCTTGGCCGCTCTTGATTAATTGTTTTTTAAATAATTTTGTCTCGAATTATAATATAAAAAAGGTTGCTCATTCCTGGCATACATCTTTACAGGACACATTCAATAGATTGCTTCAAAATAATCTTATATAATACTATCTTATATATTACTGTATATTATTAAAATAAAAATTCATATTTTAAATGATAACTTTTGTATGTAATATTATCTCTTTTTAAATATATTTATCATGTTTATCTTGTTCGGTTGTCATGTTTCAAATGTTGTTATTTTTTGTGTTCATGGAAATTGTGTTTTTCTTTTATGTTGAATTGGGATGGATTATCTTGTCCCAAGATTTCTGAGTCATCGAAATGGTTGCACGAGAGTCGCGCCCATCAAACCATCAGGTGTAGGTGAGGCAGTCAGCCACCTTCAGATTAGCATCAGACACAAATCGTAATTGGATTGTAATCATAGTCCTTAGCGGAGCTATTAAGTCAATATTTCGGTTGTTGGATTTTTTTTTACATTTAAGCAAACAACTTGGAATAAATTTATTTATTATTATTAATTAATTGGAGGAACAGTGGAGTTTCTCATGTCATAACCAGGCACGGTGAAAAAATCCAGTTTTGGGAGTCATCTCTTCTGTCTTAAGGGGGTTAAATATATGAACTTAGTAATAACCATTAACTTGTAAATATTTGCTTGTAAATAAATGTAAACACTGTATATATTTAATTAGTGAATGTACTCCAAATCCCAAAAGGAAAGGAGCGGAATGAATAATTAAATGAACAAATAAATAAATAAAATGTATTTACATGTATATACCTTAAAAGCAAAAACTGTTTTATTTGTCATTAGCCAAGTAAATAATTAAAATGTGTAAAAAATACTTTGTAAATTTTGTAAATAAATATTAATTAAAACTTATTACAAAATTAATAATTTTGTAGTGGCATTGTATATAAAATAAATAAATAAGAATTAATAATAAACTATTTTATATAAATAATATAATATAATTATTAATGAAATCATAGTTAATAATTTATAAAATTTAATAATCAATAAATATAATTAATTTATAAAAAATTAAATAATTAATTAATATTTTGATTGATAGATATTTTAAAATTCAAAGTTTTTCTTCTTTTGGGTATTAAGAAAACTTTTTTTCTTCTCAAGCGTATAGTAAATGTATTTATGCCAAGGATTTAAAGTGCTTAATTCGTTTAAAATTCATATACTACTTATGATAATTTAAATAGTAATTTTACATACTTAATTTAAAAAAAAATTAATTTAAGCTTTAGTCTTATGAATGAAATGATTGCTTTAGCAATGAATAATATTTAAAATAAATGAATTGTGAACAACACGATTATTTTACACATGAATGAGTACACCGGAATTCATTGAACAGACTAATTGCTCGAAAATATCTTTATTATTAAATAAATAATACTATGAAATGAAGATTGCTTTAAGTTAAAATATGGTTGCATAACTTTCAGGCGATTTTTTTAAGGGTTATTAAGGAAAGTCCGCGAAAATCTATATATTGTTAATTAAAAATAAAATATATTTTAAATATCATGGTTGTTTAATTTAAATAAAACCGACCGAAGGTGATTTGATCTAACCAGGATTTCAAAATGGGAGGCGCAGACTATTTTTAAAGGGGGGGGGGGGGCGTCTAAATGTTTTAAACAAAAATTCATTTTTATACGATAATGTTTCTGTTGATCCATATTTAATTAAAGGTGATTAAAGTTTTAATAATTAGAAGTCAAGACAAGTAAAGATCATCCGAAATCTATAATTTATACATCAAACCTCACTTTGCGTCGGGGCCACGTTCAAAAATCCCAACGCCAAGTGAATTACTGTCTTTCTATAGCAAACCATTTAAAGATCGAAGATAGGTCCCAGGGTTACGAAAATACTACTTTTTCAAAAGGAAATTGAACAAAGTAAACATTTAAAAAACAAAAATATAAAATTTTATTACATACATACAAACAAAAACAAAAACAAAACGTATTCAATTAAAACAAAATAAAATATATTCAATTAATTTATTAAAACAAAATGAAAATTAATCACTGTCTGATGAGTCCATAGTAACTGTTATCGTAAGTCTTTCACAAAAAATTGGTCCAATAATTAAAATAACAACTTTTTTTCAACGTGAAATAAATTTCCTTGTAGCAATTGAGATTCGTAGCTTGGGACACTTTAAAACTCCTTCCACTGTCAGATTCGTTTTTTAAAAAAAACTCCATAGCTTCGTCAATCAAACACATCACTTTGGAAATTTGCTTGGTGGTTAAATTAAAATTAATAAATAAAATAAAAAATAATGAATAAATAAATTAATTAAAATTACAAAATACCATTTACAAGATATGCGATGATCCCACTAGTAAACATACATTTTTTAAATATTGTTTTGTTACACATTGTATTTGATATTTCACTTAACATTCCACTTAATTTTTCATAAAACATATCACATTGATGTACATTCTGGAATATCCTTCCATAGAAAAATTAGCTGGAGTGTCTCCACTCGACTATCTCGCAATTTGAATTGGATTAAATAACAATATATTATATTTAAATTAAATTTAATTAATTATAAATTATAAATAATAAATAATAAATATTAAACCAGCGCATGTTTGGCTTTTTGTTGATGGCACCACGTCACGTGTTGGCGCGTGAGATTTGCAGTGTTAAAAAATTAATTCTGGTAATTTCAGCGAATCAAACAAGCTGAAATTCTATATATAGCAGTTTTATACAATTATTAATCATGTGAAAAATTATCAAACATATATCTTGATTTTTACGGTCACTTTAGAGGGAAAAAAATCAAAACGTTGTAGGTAATGACCCTCTTCCGGTTGAGCTACATTTCTAAAAAGTTGATAGAAAACTATGAATTTAGAATAATGTCCATGTACCAAATTTCATCATTCTAGCTCAAACCGTTTTTGCGTAATCTTGCCTACATACATACACACACACACACACACACAGACATTTTTCTCAACCTTAGTGAAAATGATTCAGGAACCTTCAAAACGTATAAAAACCTCAAAATCTCAACATCGAAAATTTTCGTGATCGCAATACTATCTCTGGCGAGATAGTAAAAAAATTAAAAACTCTAACTCAAAACAACGCAACCTCGAAAATCTAACGAGGCACAATTAAAAATTAGTACTAATTAGGCAGCGACGCAACTTTAAAAAAAACGCAAAACGAATCGACGCAAACCGAGATATTGGGTGTATATTTATAAGTATAATCTAAAATTAATCTGAATTAATCATCACCATTAGATAATATATTCTCTTTTGATTTTATATTCTGTTTATTTCACATTTAAAATATTTTATTACAACGATTATTATTCTAAAATCATGTTTACAAATGTTTTAAATAAAAGATTTTGCAATATTTTTTTTCTATATTTTATAGTTGATATGTGTAATGACCTTCACAACAATATTGACCCCAAATTTTTAAACACCTATTCCTATTTACATTTCAACTGTGACTAAATGTAAAATTATTTTATCATTTGTTTAAAAATTTATTTATTTTTTCAATTTCAACTCATATTAAGTAGCTTATATATGATTATGAGATTATGATTGTAATCTTCAACACCCACTTGAAAATTATCAGATAAACGTTAAATTGATATTTTGTAATTTTTATATATAGAAATAAAAAAAAATAAAATAAAGATGTATCTATAGAAATAAATTGAATCTTGTTTAGTTTCTAAGGAATGGAGATTGGAATAAAATAAATTAAAAAACAAAAACTGAACGAACAGGTGAGTAATTTTTATAAAAATACTAGGATCAATTAATGATGAGAGATTTATGTATAAATATATATATGATCTAACTATTCCTCCCTCCCCCCACCCTACACAAATCTCCTTTATCTATTTATCAGTTGGGTGGTTGTTTATGATAGAAGTTAATTCATTGACTCTCCTGTTTTTTAAAATGTAATAAATTTACAGTTAACATTCTAATAAAATACCAATTTTTTGTTTGTTTTTTGTTTTGATCTTTTTTGGGCCAGGAGGCTGAGTTGGCGTGGCCATCTGTTGGTTATTTCTGTGGCAGATGTGGGCCGCAACGAGGCGTCATTGACGCCCGGGCGCCCACGTGTCTCCAGGCTCCAGGTTCAGGCTCTCCAACTCCACGTGAAGGCCAGGCGCCCAAACCACTCACCGGTCCGCCCACAGTCACCTGAGAGACACCGGCCGAAACTGGCACAGGGGCCCGGGACCGGAAACCTGGCATCTCCTCATCTATCTTATCATCAACCATTCCGACCATTTTATAATCCAGTAATAATACTAATCTTATCACAACATTTCTATTTAACTTTATGAATAACTTGGAACTCATCACTTTTGTACCATAACGAAAATACAATACATTTACCTATTAATATAATATATATAGATATAGATATAAAATTAATGAAATGTTTAAAGTTATTGTAATTATTTGATATTGATAAATATTATTTTTATTTCTCAAAATTCTATTCTATTTTCTAAATTCAATAGAAGTAAAAAATTGCGATTAAGAAAATAAACCGATTAAATATGAGCATATGTTATTTTTTAAGTTTAAAGTGTCAATTCTGACATTTTAATTTTGATATTTTTGTATATCATCGTCATTTAGCCTATTATTTTGAAATTTATTTATTTAATTATTTTAAATATATATATATATATATATCTTCCAAAAACAGACAAAAATTTTTCTAAGAAATCACATTTTAGAAAAATAAATTTTTTTCAATTTTTATATATAATCATTATTTGTATATCCTTACCAATGGTCGCCAAATTTTTTTTATCATCGACCCCTATAAACTATTAGATACTGGGTTTGCACATTTGCTTTATGGTTTTAAATAAATATATATTAAAGTAATAGCAAGTATAGTTTGATGAAAAATATATTAATGTTGAAATTTAAATACGTATCTTAATATTTATTCGACCTCTGGCTCAGATCGACATGTTAAACATCCCCTTGGGGGTCTATATCTTTGGCGACCTCTGATCTATTCTAAATGTACAAAATTCTATAATTCATTCATAAAGCTTTTATTTTTATAGTTCAAATTAATACAAAAATAAAAAGAAAATAATATTAATTTTTTAAATTATAAAATTAAATAAATACAAAGAAAAAAGGTATTTTTTCACAATCTCTTTTTTATTTAAATTTGAAACTGACAGTAAACGAGGTACCCTTTAAATCTCCGCCTTTAAATCCCCATACTATTCCCCCTTTTTATTTTTCATCAAATACATAAATTACAATATATTTATATACATTAAAAATAGTTTTAAATTGAGATAAATCAATTTATAAACTTATATATTCTTTTATTGTTATTTAAAAAGCTAACAAAAAAAAGTAATCAAGAAAATTGTTATTACTAAATAACATAGATAAAATAGAAAATGTCTATTTTGAAAGAAAAGTTTATGATATAATATAAATAAAAACTTTCTACTGTTGGCATTCGTTATTGCCTTGAAATATTATGCCACCTTTTTTCTATGCATGCATTAAAACAGGTTGGAATAGATTAAGAGAAGAGAGAAATGAGGGGTATCGTAGGTGAATGAGTAGTAATGAAAGGAGACAGCATAAAAAAAAGAAATTGAAAATTGAAATTGATTTATTATTAAATGAATGATAGAGTAGCAACATATTATGTATTCATATATTATATACATATTAAACTATAGATGAGGTTAATGAAAATACAGAAAATTTCTGCAAAATCATTGAATTTTATTTGGGTATATATATACTTTTCTTTTTATTATTATTTGAAATATGATTAAAAATATATTATAAAAATATATTATCATGTAGTAAAGGGGCTTATCGCGTCAAAATAGTTATCAAGGGGGTTAAAAATTAAAATATATAAAACAATTATTTTGCCAGTTGTATTATATGGGTGTGAGGCATGGTCTATGACCTTAGGAGACGAGACTAGATTTAGAGATCTAAGAATAGAATTCATCCCAGCATGTATGGACCAAAGAAATGCAGGTCCTCTGCATCTTCAGACATAGTTAGAATTATAAAATCGATAAGGCTGCGATGGGCAAGGCACGTGGCTAGAATGGGATAGGAAAGAATGGCGAAAAATATATTGGTGGGGAGACCGAGTGGAAAACGTCCGCTTGGAAGACCAAAGACGCGGTGGGTGGACAATGTAAGAAGGGAGGTAAAAGAGATAGGAGAGGGTAGGGAATGGAGGGTTGTGGCTCAGGATAGTGATACTTGGAGAGATGTGGTTGCTGCGGCCAAGAAATTTCAAGTTCAGTAGATTCACAGAGAGAGAGAGATTACAATAATTAATAATATTATGTGAAGGTTGAGGGTCAACGCGCTTGATTCATATCCTCATGGTTCCGGGTTGAAGCCCCAAAAGAATTATTCTACCTGTGGTCTATGGGACAGAGTCCACCCAGCCTCTGGGATCAAAATTGGGAAGTTAATTGTAAAAAGTAGAAAATTATAATAAATATTTAGAGGATCCGTTTTACTGATCATAGACCACCTCTACCCAGCTTAGGCAACAACCGGTTAGATTCTTAGGATGTACAGTGATGGAAAAATATAAACGCCATGGGGACGCTTTTGAGCAATGACAATTAATTTTCTCAACCTGGCAACAGCGCCCCCATGGCGTTTACATTTTTCTGTCATAGGTTTTTTTATGAATTTGATGTAAAATGTTAATCAGAATTTTTTTTTATTAAATTTCCGTTGAAAATCACCTATTATTTTTTCAAATAAATAATCTCAATTTAAATTCTATTTCATAATAAATAATTAATAATTATTAATAAAGATAACCCAATATTGATTTTCAATATTTATTAAATACTTAGTAATAAAAATTTGTATTTTGTAATATTCCTATAGATTTTCAAATTCAATATTATATTTGAATTTTTCATGATTGAATTCTTAAATTTTTCTATGAATTAATTATTTATATTCACACTCACATAAGGGGGTTTAATTATATAATTGGAATTCGTGTTTATAAATTCAATTTAATTAAAAAAATATTTATATAAAGAATGTACCTATTTACAAAGAATATTATTCATTAATTATGTTGGTTGAATTAATCATTAAATTTATATATTTATATATCGATGAAATATTATTTACTTAATTAATAGTCGTATTGTTTTTTAATTTATTATTTTTTTTTATTAAAATTTATCTCCGGAAATATTCTCTTTCAATAAAGATAAAGTTAATTATCGCCTAGGCATAAATCAAACGCTGCATTTGCATTTCGTGTCGGAATGGAAAGACGGATCCTCCTTCTCCTCCTGCTGTCTCCATTCATACATCCATCCAGCTGACTTGGATGGAGAAAGTGGGGGTGTAGAGGGGTGGGGGGTGGGGTGGGGAGAAGGAGTGTTGGTAGAAGGTTGACTTTATCTGATTGAATGAAAATTCTATTGACTTTTACCGGAGAATGTTTGAATATCCACATAATCTCACATCCACAAAATCGTTTTCACTTGTATTCTATCTTTTTATAGAAAAAAATGGATGTACCGTCCGACATTTCCATTGGAATTTAAAATTTTATACTATTTAGAATAAAATATTATACATATTACACATTTTTGAAGAGTTTATAAAATTATTTATTTATCAATTTTTTATAAAACATATTTTTAGAAAAGTTAAAAAAAAAACAATTGAATAAAATATTAGTAAATTTTTAGAAATAAATAATTAAATACATTTTATATGTCAAAATAACTTTATTTCCCATAAGAAGGATTACTACCCACATTTTATTTATTTTTAAATTAATTTATATTTTACATTTGAGGTGTGGAAGATATATATATATATACCGTTTAAAAAAATAAATTCGAGATAAAAATTCCTCACACACATATATACTCTACCAACCGACCTAAACCTATTGTATTCAGAATTTATATTCAAGAAAGGTGTACAAACTGACATAATCTTAACTTTTAAAAGTTCATTTTCTTATGTTCGTTTACATCATCAAATAGAAAATTAATTTTGATATCAAAAGAAATAATTATTTTTGATAAAAATATTATTAATTATTATTATTATTATTATATAAAAAATATTTAATAATTATATTTATTAATCGGAATTTCCTCAAGTCCAAAATTAAAAATATCTTATTGTAGTGAGATAAATTAAATATTTTAAAATACTTAAATAGTAATAATTTTAATAAATACAATAATTTTAATAAACAAAATTTCGAAAATATATCCATATTTTATACGAGGTCTGATCATAAGGAAATGTGAATTTTGAACTTCCGCGGACTGTGTACATTTGATTATCGAATTGTTTTTTTTTGTTATTTTAGTACATATCAGCCATTTTTGATTAGTAGTTTGTTTTTGCAAACTGGAAAAGTTAGTTCCGTTTTTGTGTGTTTTTCGCTTTTTACTTTTTAAAAAAATAAGGAATACTACAAGGAAGTTATGCAACGTTTGCGTGAAGCAATTCGGCTTAAACGATCGGAATTGTGGAAAAACAAATAATGGATTCTGCATCACGATAATGCACCAGCTCACACATCATTGCTTGTTCATGATTTTTTGACCAAAAACAACACCGTAATCATTCCTGTACAACCATATTCACCAGATTTGGCTCTTTGGGACTTTTTCCTATTCCCAAAACTGAAGAGACCAATGAAAGGAAAGTGTTTTGCCTCAATGGATGAGATCAAGTCGGAATTAAAGAACGAAATGATCATACCGAAAAGCGCATTTCAGAAGTGCTACGACGATTGGAAGAACCGCTGGCATAAGTGCATTATATCTGAAGGGGAATTACTTTGAAGGGGACAAAATAGATATTGATGAATAAATAAATACTATTCTAAATAATTCAAAATTCTCTTTTTCTTTTGAACAAACCTCGTAGATACGAGACGACGTATGCGTCGAATAACGGGCGGGTAAGCCGGGCGATTACCCGGGGCGCCGATTGAAGAATAAAAAATTCTTTTACATTCATTATTTTAAAGATGATTTGTATGAAAGGGCGCCAAATTTTATTTTGCCCATAACCTTTGAACCGTCCCTGTAGATATGTAACAAGTGATCATATCCAAAGATTATTCAAGAATCAAAATCTAATAAAAATGATATTTTATTTTTGAAATTCAAATGATTCTTATTTATATTGAAGAATATAATTTTTTATTGGTATATTATGGGATAAAATAGGAGTTGGATGCTTGTGGCCCAGGATAGGGACAATTGGAGAAATGTGGTTGCTGCGGCCAAGAACTTTCGAGTTCCGTAGAGCCACAGAGAGAATATAAAAATAAAATTAATAATTCCTATTTATGTATATATAAAAGAAATTATATTACAGTGTAATTAATATTTTATAGAGAAAATATGGATTTGTATGTTAATGAATGCATTCGTTTAACAAATACTAAATCATCAGTTGGTATTTGATTTATTATGAAAATTTTAAGTCATAAATCTAATTAATATAATAAATCAAGGATAGTGTACTGGCCATTCGATAATCTTCCCAGATTAAAAATAAATAAATATGTATGATTTTTCGTCATTATATTAAAATAAGAAAAAAAATAATAGAAATGAAGCGTTGAATTTAGAATAGGAAAATAAAATCCTATTAATTTTATTATTGATGGCCCATCGATAGAATACAATTTATTAGATAATTTACATAATACATTGAGAATCTTAACTAATAAAAAAATTTAAAATTTTAAATTGTAATAAATATTATAATAATTAATACAAAGAAGTGTTTTTTGTTGACATTTTAAACTTTATATTTGAAATTATTTCATAAGTAAAAATATATTTATTTATATAAATATACCTAGTTTTGGAATATGAAATATCGCTGATTTGATCTCAGTACTCGGATACCATTATAATCATAATCATTACAAAGTACAGAGGATTTAATTCTAGGTTGTTGATAAGCACCATAAATTCGTAAAGATACAAAAACCTTTTTTTCATTTACATGAATAATAAAGATAATATATGTTCCTTATCTTATCTTATCTTATGATACGAGCAAAAATGGTATATATATTTATATTTTTGATATATTTAAGAGCTCTAAGGATTTTTTTTGAAATTCACACCATAAATAATTTTTATAAAGAAAAATCGATCTGTATTGGTTTCAGCATCGGGAAAAATCATCTTTGTTAGTTTTTTCTTAATTTAAAATAGGAATTTTAATAATAAAAAAATGGCGCCTGTCAACGTCTGATAGCGCTTCCTTAAATACAAAATATTATAAATAAAATACAATTAAAAATTATTTATTATTTTAATAATATTTTGTAATAAAATTACGAAATATATGTTATGTTATATCAACTGACCATACTTTTCTGTCTTTCAGTCCATTAATAGGTACGTTTAAGGGCTGTATGTTTTATGACTATTTTTTTTTAATTTATGTTCTTTTAAATTATTTGAAATTGTTTCATATATTTTGTCGTTTATTTATTTTAAATAATCTTGAATATATTCATAGTTCATAAGGAATAATTTTTTTTAATGACCGAGCGGTGACTCGGTGAACCTATCCATCTCTGTGGCTCTTCGGAACTCGAAAGTTTTTGGCCGCAGCAACCACACTTCTCCAAGTATTCCTATTCTTGAGCCACAGTCCCTACACTCTTCCATCTCTCTCACATCTCTTCTCACATTATCCACCGACCGCGTCTTGGTCTTGCAAGCGGACGTTTCCCATTCGGTTTCCCCACCAATATATTTTTCGCCATTCTTTCCTCTCCCATTCTAGCCACGTGACCTGCCAATCGCAGCCTTCTCGATTTTATAATTCTAACTCGGTATATATATTTCAATAAATATTTTCATTTTTAAAATTATTTGTTATTTTAATGTCTATGATAAATAATTATTATTTTGTCATTAATAAAATATGAATATTAATACCCAAAATATAGAAATTTATTTATAAATTACTTTGAGATTAGTGGATCTCAATCTGTGATAAACATTTCTAAATATACTATATATATATATATATATATATATATATATATAATGTTATTTTTATGATTGCAATCGCACAGCAAATAAATCGTGAATGGCTTCACAGTCTGTTTGTAGATTCTTCAGGCATGCAACATCAGCGGAAAATAATTGAAGATTAAAAGGAATCTAACTCATTCATTTCATTCGTATGATCCTCGATTTCGTCTTCACTCTTTTAATGGATATATACTGAATAGAATACATACATACACATAGATCAATCTCTTTATATATGAAAAGATTATATACAATGAAGATATTTTTCAATATCCCTAGAAATCTCTTTTGAAAATGAAAATAGAAATAAATTGCAATTTTAGAGAATGTATTTATTCGATAATCCATGAACTTTACTAAAGGATTGAATCATCATTTTACTACTAGTAATATATATACTATATATATAATAGATATTATTAGATAATAAATTATCCTATTTATTGAGAGATATCTCATACGATTATATATATATATATATATATATATATATGACTATCGTGTAGTATTTACAACGATATAAATCATATTCATTCATGATTTAATCGAATTTATGGTTAGAGGCAGATGGAAAATTGATCGTTAAGTAAAAAATATCAAAACCCAAATAGCTTCATATTTCTTCTTAAATAGCATCACGTGATCTATCAACGTATTTCTAATAGTAAATTTAAAGAAATCTAGGTATATATACATAAAGAGAATATCAGTCTATCTTTTTCTTATAAGTACTCAAACGGTTATTCAATTAAAATTAAATTTGGCACAGGTAACTTTAAAGGAGAATTGACTTTATATTGAAATTTGCATGGAAATTTAAAAAAATGGTTCTGAAAGTTTTCCCCCCCATAAGAAATGCCATAATTACATTAATAACAAATAAAAACTAGTTACTAAGAAAAGTTTATACTTAAATAAAACAACAAAAAGTTAAACATTTTAATTAATTTAACATTACAATTTAAAAGAAAAGTATTTTATTTTACACATATATCCTTACATAAATATATATTGCTCTAAAGATAAGTTCAGATTAAAACAATTATTTTGCTGGATTATACAGGAGTGAGACGTGGTCTGTGACTTTGTGAAACGAGAGTAGATTTAGAATATTTAAAAATAGATTTCTTCTCAGTATTTATGGACCAAATAAAGGTGAGGTGACCGGGGAATAACGACTTCTATGCATATCCAGACATAGTCTGGGTAATAAAATCGCGATGGGCAGACATGTGGTAAGAATATGAGAAAATATATTTGTGAGAAGACCGTTTGGGAAAAATTGTTTAAAGAGGAATTACATAAACTTTATGCCTTCCCAAATAAGAGAAGGTTGATAGACTGTTAATCTTATCTTATTATGCTAGCTAAAATTGTATATATGTATTTATCTATATATATTGGTTCTCAAAAACCGCTCTAACGATTTTTTTCAAATTCACACTAGATATAGTATTTATAAAGAAAAATTAAGTTTTATTGATGATATCTCTTGAAACATACAGCTTCATTATTAATTTCTTAATTGAAAATTATATATGGAAAACGTCAAAATTTTTAATACTGCCTGCTAAGACAGTAAAAAAATGACAATTTTTTATCTAAATACATATAGTCCAGCGGTTGGACTGATGTTTTAACGAGTGGATTTCGTCGGTTCGAAACTCGCCGGGTGAATCGTTATTTAAAAATGAAAATAATGATTTTGTTATTTTTTTTTCTTTTTATCTATTGTTTACTTTTTAATAAATTACTATTCTATATTTATTTATTCATTGTTCTTTTATTAATAAAGTTTTAGATAGTTTTATAAGTTTTAATATTTTTTCAATAAAATATTATTCAATATATTTATTAATATTATTTTATTTATTATTATTGAGTACCCGAAGTTCCATTCATTTTAATCAGATTGATGCAATGATGCAACAGTTAATAATTGTAATATTGTAATAAATTTCTATCTTGAAAATTGTTACATATTATTCAGGATATTTTAAAAACTATTTCTTTCTTTAATTAATATTCATTTTTTCTATAAGTCAGATATATTTCCAAATATTAAATAATTTTTGAAGTGAAAACTTCTTTAGCGGCGTTGAGCACTTTTGCGGGATGGGGAAAAAGTATAGAACTCGCGTGATCGTGACCAACACCATGAAACCATCTGCTTTCAAATTTCTTATAACAGAGCGCGAAATTTGAATTGTCATTAGAACTATTTTATAAATTATCTCTAACATATAAATATATATTTATTATGTAAAGTTCATTTCATATATACATATATAATCAAAATTATACGAAATGAACTTCACATAATAAATATATATTTTATGTTAGAGATAAGAATTATAAAACAGTTCGTATTGCAATATTTTAAACAAAGTTGTGTATTTATATATATATAAATATAAGTTACAAATTTGTTTAAAATATATGTTTAAAATAATATATAAGTTATATATATATACATGCATATGAAATTCATCTTTCTCGTGAAATAGCGCGAATTTCGTCTGTTTTAAAATTTCTTACGCAGAAGTTTTCACTTCTGTCGGCCAGTCCCACGACTGCCAATTTTGCTTTTTTAATTCCGAAAAGCTGCAAAGCACGTTTTTTTGTCTTTAGTTTGTTTTATAACCACTTGGGGCGCTAAACAGTTTTTCAAAAAAACACTATAGAAAAAAAATATATGTACCTATATATTATATATTTATGTATTATTGAGGAGCACAAGTTCATTAATTTTAATCAGATTGATGCAAATGTGTAACATTTAATAATTGTAATAAATAATTAAAGAATTGTGTATCAATATTTTTTAAAGGGTAGAGCGAGAGCTCGGTGTCCCAGGTATTAATATTACCAGCCAAATCCAATAATAATGAATCATTTTTTTTAACTTAAGTACCGAGCCGAGGCTCGGGGTCCCGGTACTCTTATCTTATTATAGTAGCAAAAATTGTATATATATTTGTATTTTTAAATTATTAAACCGCTCTAATGATTTTTTTGAAATTCACACCATAGATAATTTTTATAAAGAAAAATCTATCTGTATCGAAAAAAAACATCTTTGTTAGTTTTTTCTTAATTTAAAATAGTAAATTTAAATGACGACAGAACCTACATCAGACAGCGCTTCCTTAAATATATTTTTAATTTTATTTTATTTATAATATTATTTATTTCAATATTTTGTAATCAAATTACGTAATATATATTATGTTATATCCACAGGCCATACTTTTCTGTCTTCCAGTGCATTAATATGTACGTTTAAGGGCTCTATATTTTATGAATCATTTTTTTTAATTTATGTTCTTTTAAATTATTTGAAATTGTTTAATAAATTTTGTCGTTTATTTATTTTATATATAAATAATAATCTTAATCTTAAATATTGATAGTTCATAAAGAATATTTTTTTTAATGACCGAGGGACAGCTGGAGGAAGGTGGTAGTTGCGAACAAGAGTCCAGTAGTGATCGATCAGAGATAGATGAATAGTCTTGCCATCATATTTTTATCCTTGTTAATTAGATTATATTTTTTCTTATTATTTGAAATTACCAATGCATTTAATGATGATTACAGTGAACAGTCATTATCGCCATGTTCACTCATAAGAACAAACTAATAATATAAAAAATAATAAATAAAATTAAATCATAACATTCATTTGATTTATTTTTAAGAATTAAATGTTATGGCATGTTAAAGTTCTTTCTCAGTTTCTAATTTAAAATAGAAAATTAAATATTAATGATAAAACTATTTTTAAAAAGTTTAAAAAAATATTAAGATGAAATCTAAATATAATAAATTTTAAGAATATGATTTTTTTAATAATATATTAATAATAATAATACCAACAGATAGATATTAGAATTTTTGATAAAGTTGTACATTTTTTTTTGTTTTTTCTGAATTTCATTTTTTTTTTATCTGGGACACAAGGAAATTTTCTCTATTATACTTTCCCTATATTACTTTGACAAAATCAAACGAATTGTCGATATTTAGAAGTTGGTTGAAACTTTTGGTGTTATTTCCTCCATTTCCCGTCTGGTCATGGTGAGGGTGAATATAGATTTACGAACTTTTAGTTTTCGAATTGCTCCAAGGCACCATATGCCAGTGAGATGATAGGGTCATTCAAATAAATGCTATGGAAATGCAGAAAATGAAAGAGATAGAGAAATAAGAATTGAAGCGATAGGCAGACTCACAGAGGGAAAGAATAGAAGAAATCATTCTCTCCAATGGATAATTAACTTGCATTCTCTCAAATGGTTTCAGTTAAAAGGGTTGACTGAAAAAAGAAAAAAAAAAACAGATTTATTCAACTCGTATTTAAAATTCAAATTCAATTTAAGCGTGATAAAATAAACTTAAGAAACTATATTTTTCAAGAGAATAAGAATTAGAGCAATTTTTCCGGGCCCCTTCTAGTTTACTAATAAAAATTATTGAAATTTGAATATAAATCCATTGATTAAGCTACCATGTTTTATTAATGTGACCAGCAGAGGGCTCCACTAATTTTCTTTTTTTTTTTAAAGTTCGGATTGTATATAAAAAAATTAAAAAAATAATTAATTAAATAATTTCCCTATATTCAAACCGAACCGAAAAAACGAAAATTAGTGAATAATTATTGTATTAGTCAATAAAACATTACTTAATGACTTCATTTCAATGTTCAAAAGCAGCTAATCTGCCAAAATTTAATCCTTTTTATCTCGTAAACTAGAAGCGACCCGCCAAAATTGCTTTAGAAAAGTTTATTTGGAGTTAAAAAAGGAACCCTCTGGTAAAGTTTTATCCAAATCCATGACATGACAACTGTTCTGAACAATTACCTATTACAATAATCTACTATTATTTGAAAATATGATCTATATAATCAATAAAAATATATTGAATACAAATCTTGTTTATGAAATTATAATCTCATTTATTATTATTATTTATTTATTATGGAGCTAAAAGGAAAAGAAAATAAAGATAAACAAAATAAATAATTCAAATTTATATATAGAAAATTTAAAAATATATAATAATTATATTTTTTAGTTATCTTTAAAAAAAATAATCCTAAATTTAAATGAAAGTAAAATTCTTTTTATTATTAAATATATTTTGAATTTAAATAGGACTAAGTAACAGATAAAAATTTAAAAAATTATTAATCTCCAATTACTTATATGATATATGATATGTCATTTCGAGTTTGTAAACAATATTTAAAATTGGAAAATGATATACATATTTGAACCTATAATTAATCTAAGATAAATTAAATTCCATATTTTTATTTAAGAAAAATTTACAATTACAAAAACCATCTAGAAAAACTATTATTTTTAGGGAGCACATCAAAAAATTAATTTATTTCTTAGATCAATCTATTCGATTATAATTGTATTTATTTGTTCAATATTGTATATATATTATATAATATAATGTATATTTTTGTATATTTCAATAAATAGAGTAAGTATCGATATTTTCCAATAGATATCGTATTGATATCGAAACTTTACGACCGATACGGTATCGAGTAAAAGTATCGATGCCTCCGTGGTTTCATCCCTATCTTTACTAAAGGTTTAGCCTCAACTAACTTAAAGTAGATAAATTGAAACTTTTATACAATATCTTTAATATGCGCCTCAAGTGAGCAAATTTCTCAATTAACGTTATGGACACCTGAAGAAATCTGGGAAATAGTGATTTAGATCTCAGAGGACCATAAGAAAATAAGTTGACCTGTGGGCAGGCACAGAACCGACCAACGGTTTGAAATAGATTAATTTCCAGCTACAGAAACAATTTCAAATAACATAATTTAAATGAATCTATTAATACAATAAAAAACAGATATGGATATAACAGAAATATTTTTAATTTTGTTTATAATATATAAGGCGGCCATGGCTGTGACGTCATGAAGGGCTGGGTGACGTCATATAATTTTAAATTAAGAAAAAACTAATGAAGATGATTTTTCTCGAGGATAAAACTAATACAATACATGAGCCGTTCAAGCTGTACACATCTATACGGACAGACGGACAGACATCATGCTAAAAATACTTTTTTCTGTTAACAAAATGCATGATTCGTGAGGATATGTAAAAATCTCCACATGTGAAATTTGATGTGAAAATAATACCTTCCTTACCATCATCGGTCGGTAAAAAGAATATCTAGGGTAGGTAAATTTTACCACCACCATAATAATAATAACAATATTAATAATAATAAAAAACGGGTAGCGAGTAGTCACTCCTTTATAACCCTAATAAGGGATAGGTCTACTTCAGGGATGCGAACCTGCCTTACGCGAGGCTTGATTCTCCCCCCTGTCCTAAACCTAAAAATCCTATCGAATCCCTAATCTAAGTCCTTACCTCCTTTTCCTTTAGTCTTTTGGGAAGGAAGACTCGAAAAAATGCACAAAACCCATGAAATGGAGGCTCAAATAAATTTTGAGAAGAGCAATTTTGCTTCAAACCTGTCATATAGTTCGAAAGTTTCTTAATTGAACATTGTCCGGAGGAGTGCCTTGGGATAGGGTGAAATTTCTCCCCAGCTCGTCTGAACCTAACCCTTAAAAAAGAAAAGAACAATCAGGGTAGGTGAAAGTTTACCAGTACATACTGAGTAAGTGAAACAACTCGGATATAAAATAATAATAATATGTATATACAGTGACGAAAAAAAAGACCAGTCTAGCTCAGTAGCGCCTCTCTCTCAGCAGCATTAATATTTAAATAGCAATTTAATTTGATAGTTTTATGTTTTTGTGGTTATTAAAAATTAATTTCTTTTCTCATATTTATGCTGTTGAGAAAGGCGCTGCGCTAGACTGGTGTTATCCTTTTTAAGTTACTATACATATATCTTTTTACTATCTCGCCAGAGATAGTATTGCGATCACCAAAATTTTTGATATTTTTATACGTTTTGAAGATTCCTTAATCATTTTCATTAAGGTTGAGAAAAAGGTATGAATGTGTGTGTGTGTGTGTGTGTGTGTGTGTGTGTGTGTAGACAAGATTACTCAAAAACGGTTTGAGCTAGAATAATGAAATTTGTTACACGAGCATTACTCAAAATTTGTGGATTTCTCTCAACTTTTGAGAAATGTAGCTCAACAGGAAGAAGGTCATTACCTACAATTTTTTCCTCTAAACTGACCGTAAAAATAAAGATTTATGTTTGATAGTTTTTGATATGATTAAAGATTGTATAAAACTGCTATATATAGAATTTCAGCTTGATTGAATAGCTGAAAGTACCGGAATTAATTTTTTTAAAATGCAATTCACGCGCCAGTACATGACTTGGTGCCATCAACAAAGAGCCAGACACGCGCTGGTTTAATAAATATTATTTATTAATTTTAATTTATAATTAATTTAATTTAAATATATAATATATGTTAATTAATCCAATTCAAATTTTCGAGATAGTCGAGTGGAAACACTTCAGATTTTTTTTTATTTAAAAAAGGGAATATTTTGTTTAAAAAAATGCCTCGTATTTTAGAATGATTGAATGTTTAAAATAAATTTTAAAAAATGCTGGTTAAATAAGCTCAGTTAAGAGAATAGAGGATGAAATATTCTGTTATAAACACCCTTTAAATATTCCAAAAGAAATTATTCTTTGGTCCCACCATTAAGAGAAGGCATAAATGGTTTAAATAAAATTATAATTTTTTTAGTATAAATTTTGAATATATTTATATCAGTTTATGTATCGATATATATATAAATAATTATAATGGACAATGGAAATATCTTAAAATATTACCCACAAATAAAAAATAAAATAGTTGGGTTTAGGGGATTTAACAAAAGGGCTTAATTCCACATTTTCCGGTGAAAGTAATCTTAAAGAACATAAATATTATGGTGTTTAAAGAGACAGATTGCAAGGGTTACTATCGATTTGCCACCTTCCGGGGTTGTTGGCCCATTCACCTCAACTAATTCTTAACACCGATCTGTAAATTTTCCTCTTAGACAAATAAAAAGATAGCGAGATAGAAAAGAGAAAAAAGAGAAAAAATTCAATTTAAAAAATAACAAAAAAAAACCTAATAAATAAAAAGTGATATTATAAAAATAAGCATCGAAGTCATCGAAACGAGAAGTAAAGATAATAAACATCTGTTTCGTTGGGGGTGGTGGGAGAGGGTAGAACGCTCGTTGCAATTTTTATCTGTTCAGAGAGGTTGGGGAATGGTCTCAAAGTGGAGGTCATTGAAACGAGAGAATCGTAACTCGAGCGGAAAAAATCATTTAACCAGAGTATTTGTATTACAAAAATAATGTACTTTTTTTGTTGCCCTATTTACAATGTAATACTTTGATTTTGCTTTTTGCTCTATCTCTAACATTCGTAATTGATTATTTTTTTATTTAGACTTTTTAATGGTACTTCGAAAATCATCAAATTTTTAATATTCCTTTGTTTACTTTTAAAGATTTTATTAAATTAGTTATATTAATATCATCCTAAATTTTCATCATTTACTCAAATTTATCTTAAGCAATTCACGAAGGATAATAATATTCGAGAAGAATTTAAATCGAGGTTGCAATCGAGTAACGCCAGTTATCATGCAGTAAACAATTATTTTGCCGGTTATATTATATGGATGTGAGACATAGTCAATGACCCTGGGGGACGAGGGTAGATTTAGAATAGGAATTTGAGAATAGGATTCTTGACAGAATTTATGACTCAAAGAAAGATGAGGTCACTGGAGTATGGCGGAGACTGCATAACGAGGAATTGCATGACCTCTCTACAAATTCAAAAAGGCTAGAATGGGGGAGGAAAGAATGGCAAAAAAATATATTGGTGGGGAGACAGATAGGGAAATGTCCGCTTGGAAGATCAAGGACGTGGTGGGTGGACAATATAGGAAGGGACATAAAAGAGTTTGGAGAGGGTGGAAGTTGGATGGTTGTGGCTCAGGATATATATATAGGGATACTTGAGAAATGTGATTGCTGCGGCCAAGAAATTCCGTAGAAGAAGATCCTCAGAGAGAGATAGATTGATAGGACCTTAAGCAATATTAGTAGTGTATAAAACAATGCAATTAGTTCAACATAACTGTATATTTTTCTAGTGCCGGTTGTATAACTTTTATATGTATATTTATTGATTTTTTATTTTAAATTGATGCTTTTAATTCTATTCTACCCTAATATATTTTTAGAATTTAATATTATATTAATGACTAATTAATTGTTTTATTACTTTCTAGAGTCTGTGAAACCATTAAAGTAAGAGAATAGATTATAAAGATCACTGCCCTAGTAGTATAATATAGTACTTTGCCAAACTAAGAAAAACACCCTAATACTTATTTGATAACTATAAACTTCTCTTATAAGTTCTTCCACTTTTTCGCTTTTCAAACTGGATTGGTCATTAAAAAAAGTTTTTTTGGCGAATAATAGAATAAAAATATTGCTATCGTTAAGGTCAATTTGGTAAGAAGTTAATAAATACATTACTCTATAAATGAAAATAGTTAACGAATCTGGAATATTACAAATATAATCATCACCATAAGTGCATCCATTAAATAGAACAGTAGAAAAAAATTGTAAATTAATAATTAAGTGAATTGTAATTAATAAGGCTATTCATTTTTGTCAAGAAATAGGATATTAAATTATGTTGACTTGTAAAAAATAATTATTTGAATGCTACTTATTTTAATATTAATGTAAAATTATAATTTATATAAAGATTTAATTTTTAAGTAAATTACTAAAAACATTTCATCCTTTTTAGGTCAGAGTAAATTCATTTCATTTGCCTCATTCATGATGAATATTTCATACTTAAAACAAACAAATATTAGAAATGGTTAGTGAATTTTTTCTTCATATAGTTTTAATAATTCATTTTATACTTTTGAATATACACCAGGATGATGTTCTTAGCCTGGTCATTTACAATTTGTCATAAATTTATATTAAGATTTTTCTTTTAAATCTTAATTTGCAGATTTTTATATATTTAATGTATCATTATTTTTGTAATAACGTCTCAACTTCATGTCTGTCTGTCTGTCTGTCTGTTCGCTCTTATGAAAAATTGAAATTGATTTTTCATCAAATTTAAATTGAGATATTTCCATTTAAAAATTCTAAAAAAATTTAAATTTGAAAAAATTAAAAAACCTAAAATTGTATATTTTATTACTTATTGAATAAGTAACTATTATAATTAAATAGAATAGATGTAGAAAATTCCCCTGAGACGTTGTTATTCGTAATAATGCTAAGTTGAATGGTGGTGTAATTCAAATTTCAATTTAATTGCCACGTCCCAAGGATTCTCCTATTTAGTGTTAGATCTTAATTAGCCAAGTGTTGTTTCTTATTCATAACTCTATATCTAAATCTCGCTCAGTCTCACTCGTTAATTGAATAGTAATGTTTAACGCTTTGTATCTGGTAATAATCTTAGAAAATAGAGCAATAAAAGCCAAATTCATCAACCATGAAAAAATTAGCTAAGTGGAAAACTAATTTGGCTAAGATTAGAGTTTAATTTTCTATTAATATGTTTCAAATGATATATATATATATAGAAAGAGAGAGAGAGAAAGAGATATTAAAATAGAAATAATATATTTTTTTATGAAAAATATTTAGTTTAACAAAAAATATTATATATAGGTGGTCTGTTCAAAAGTGAAGGCAAATTTTGAATTTCCTCTGGCTGTGTACATTCGATTATCGAAATTTTTTTTTGTTATGATTGGTACACATGTTTCCTAATGTTAGCATTATCAGCCATTTTGGATTAGTAGTTTGTTTTTGATAACTGGAAAAGTTAGTCAGGCTTTTGTGTGTTCTTTGATTTTTTAAAGAATCTGTTTTAAATTTTGCGTTAAAAATGGAATAAAGTTTATTTTGTATCAAAAAAATGTTTATAAGTGGTCCAAGAGCTTTACAGAGAATATGTTGATGACGATGAGGTTTTGCTCACTGATTTCTTCGATTACAATGGCGTGGTGCATCATGAGTTATTGCTAACAGGTGGTACTGTTAATAAAGAATACTACAAGAAAGTTATGCAAAGTTTGCGTGAAGCAATACAGCTCAAAAGATCGGAATTGTGGAAAAACAAATCATGGGTTCTGTATCACGATAATGCACCAGCTCACACATCATTGCTTGTTCTTGATTTTTTCGGCCAAAAACAACACCGTAATCATTCCTCAAACACCGTATTCACCAGATTTGGCTCCCTGCGACTTTTGGTCATACCGAAATGCGCATTTCAGAAGTGCTTCGACGATTGGAAGAAGCGCTGGAATAAGTGCATTATATCTGAGGAGAATTACTTTGAAGGGAACAAAATAGATATCGATGTATAAATAAATACTTTTCGAAATAATTCAAAATTCACCTTTCCTTTTGAACTAACCTCGTAAGTATAAAACAATTTTAAAATATATAGCATTAATTATTTATTTGAATTAAAAAATTGTTTTTTTTTAAAATTTTTATATTTATTTGTTTATTTAAAAAAATATTACTTTATTTAATTACCCTATTTTGATATAGCGCTATATTAATTCTCTGACTTTTTCATAACTTATCAATTTATATCGTATTTTATTCAAATAATTAACTTTTTATTAAAGATTCTAATACTAATAATAATATGTATTATAATAATTAGACCGAGAATAAAAAACAATTTGTTTATAAGATTCAATTGAGTTTCAAAAACAAATACGCTATTATGTTTTATGATATAACAAAGGATTAATTTAATGTATCTACCTTCGATTTCGAGTTAGAATTGCTTATATAAGATTCAATGGCCTAAGAGGATACAAAGGGGCCATGACTACTACTATTATTCTTACTAAACTGACATCTATAAAGAAAAGAAATAAGAGTTAATTCCTAAACGGTTATTTACAAAACAATAAAGTAATAACAATTTAGGAAGAGCATTATGTAGAATTTTAAAATTTTAACATTTTTTTTCTCCTCTAAACGCAAATACTAATTATTTTTAAGATAAAGTCGGTAGATAATATTTTGAATGATTGTAACACATCTTAATGATGATAAATCCTTTGCCCGATTAAGTCTTTATATGTAGCCAAGAACTTGTTTGAGGCACATTTCATTTATTTAAGAAATCGGCTTATAACTATTTAACATAGATAAAATCATTGTCTCCTAGTTTATTATTCATAAACAGGAATAAAAAAATATTAATTTAGTAAAAAATAAATAATATCAAAAAATGTCATCTAGATGTTTATATATTAATCATCTTAGTAAAAATAAAAAAAAAGTATACAATACAATAAGAAAATAAATTTTTAATATTCTTTTACAAAAATATAAAAATATTCTTTTACAAAAATATAAATATATATATATATATATATATATATATATTATCTTATTATACTAGCAAAAATATATATTTATTTTTGAAATATTAAATCGTTTGAAGGATTTTTTTAAAATTCACACTAGACCGACCGACGATAGTAAGGGAGGTATTGTTTTCACACCAAATTTCACATGTGGAGATTTTTACATATCTCCACGAATCATGCATTTTCTTAACAGAAAAAAGTATTTTTAGCATGATGTCTGTCCGTCCGTCCGTCCGTATAGATGTGTACAGCCTGAACGGTTCAACGGATTTTGATGAAATTTGGTATATTTACTTAATGCATCAGTGGGATGAATTGATCAACTTTTGGTGCAAATCCGGAAACCGGATGTGGTAGTATTAGCGATCGACGATAGGAAGGGAAGGGTTATTTTCACACCAAATTTCACATGAGGAGATTTTTTTATATATCACCACGAATCATACACTTTGTATTGGTTTTATCCTCGGGAAAATCATACTTATTAGTTTTTTCTTGATTTAAAATTATATGACGTCATCCAGCCATTCATGACGTCACAGCCTGGTCTTACATATATATTATAAATAAAATAAAATTAAAAATATTTATGTTATATCCATATCTGTTTTTTATTACATTAATATATATATTAAAATTATTTGAAATTGTTTCTGTAGCTGGAAATTAATTTACTTCAAACCGTCGGTCGGTTCGGTTCAACTTATTTTTATAAAGAAAAGTCGATCTGTATTGGTTTCATCCTCGTAAAAACTCATCTTTGTTAGTTTTTTATTTATTTAAACTAGGAAATTCAAATGACGTCAGCAACTACGTCAGTCAGCGTTTCCTTAAATACTAAATATTATAAATAAAATAAAATTAAAAATATTTATGTTATATCCATATCTGCCTTTCAGTGCATTAATACGTACTTTTAAATTATTTGAAATTGTTTCAGAACGTTTATTAGTTTTTTCTTAATTTAAAATAGGAAATTTTCATTACTTCAGCAAATACCTCAGACCGAGCGCTTCCTTAAATACAAAATATTATAAATATAAATAAAATAAAATTACTAAGTATATATATTATTTTTATATCTACAGGGAGTACTTTTCTGTCTTTCAATGCATTAACACGTACGTTTAAGGGTTATATGTTTTATGACTATTTTTTTTTAATTTATGTTCTTTTAAATTATTTGAACGGTGGCTCGGTGATACATGTACTATATATTATAATGCTAAAAGTATCAAAATTATTAGAAATAATAATATACACTTCTTATTAATATCTATCCCATTCCAAAAAGAGATAATGTTATATAAATATTAGATGTTAACTCTATTATATTATTCTAATAAATATATTTTTACTTCACCGAAATATTTCTTTCAAAATAAATACTTCTATCCGTAAAATGATTTTCAATATGAATATTTTTATATATAAAGATATTTTTGTGTTCGCTGGATGATTTATTTATTAACATTATTTTGTTAATTGCATGTCATCTCAGACTTATGATATACATATGAAAATATATATAGTAGAGTTTTTAAAAAAAATTAATTAAAAATTAATTATAGTATTTTAAACTGGAATATCATAACATTTTTTATAAATTTACAAAAAAATGGAAAAATCATTTTGGTGATAAAATATTTTGAATAGAGGGTGGGTTGAAATACCAATTGCATTCCTTTTATATAAATTGAACGATCCCATCGTTTAAATCGACGGATGAAGACGAAATACATTAGCATTCCGTATTCCATGTTAATGAAGGAGATAATAGCCTTTGGAAGAGAAGCAAATTGGATTAGCCTCCTTGTAATAAGTTCCTCTCTCTTAAATTACGAATATAAAACTTTAATAACAGAATCATTTTTATAATTATTATTTTGAGGATAAGAGAAAATGACAACTTTTTAAAAAAATTAATATTGGAAAATCAAATTTTAAAAAACAAATTAAATCGAAATATCAAAAAATAAATAATAAACCGGAATAGGTAACAGTTTTAAAAATAAAATGTACTACCATATTTATTTATCATAATTTAAGAGATATTATAGTAAAAATTTACCGAATTTTAAAAAGAGAAAAATTTAAAACAACTTCTTTAAATAATATTTTAATTTTTATATAATCAATAAATGAGAACTTTTAGAATAAATTGAATAATTGAAAAGATATTTGTGTGAATATTAGAAATAAAAATAAAAATTTAAATATTATATTACAAACATTCTTTGTATAGAAATTTCTAAAATTATTAAATTTATATTCACTGAAATGAATCAATAAATGACAACATGTACATATCAAATTTTTAAAAATTAATTTCTGAGGTTATTGAATAGATATTGATATAATATATAGCCTATTTTAAAATTGAGGTATTTAAGAAAATTGTCATATAATTTCATAGAAATTGGTTAAGCCAATTTTGAGCCTATAACGTCACAATTTCCGGACAGAAGGACAGACATGAAAAATTCTAAAGTTACTTTTGGATTCTAGATGTCATGAAACGCAAAGATATTCAAAAAATCGAATTTGAAGACTAATACCTTTTTCATATATATCTTCTTCTTCTTAAGGTGCCGTCTCCGTTTCGGAGTTTGGCTATCATCATGACTAGGATAACCTAGCCATGATAATTTTTCTTGGAAATGTTAATGCGGTGGTTTCCTGTTGCCTTCCGCATGTATAGAACCAGGAACTGACAGTTCCTGGAGCCGGAGGCAGCTGATGTTAAATTGAATTTTATTAGAAAAATTTGTTCTTAGTTGGAATCGAACGCCGACTTCTTGTGCAGAAAATTGTTATGCTACACGCTCGGCTAGCTGCCTCCTATATATATCATTCATATATATAGATTATGGTAAATGCAATAAAATAATATTGTTTATTTAAATTTAGTAAAAAATTTAAATGATACTTTATTATTGAAGTTTAGAGATTTTTCAATTTTTAAAATTTATATACAACTGAAATCTCTCTAATGTAAAAAAATATCATTTACAAAAGATAAAATAACTAACTAAAGTTATAAAGATGATATTTAAAATAAATTAAATTGAAATTAATAATATCATTAAAAAAAAAAGTTTGGCTCATTAAATTTTCATTAATTCAATATAGAACACTTTATTTTACATTTATTTATAGAAAATTTATTATTATACTAACTATAAATGAATATCGTTTAAATAAAATTTAGATAAATAAGAGGAACAATTCACTTTATCAACGTCTCTGTTATGATTAATTAAATGCAACTGCCTTGTACTTGGTGAAGTCAATAAAAACTTACTCGATTAATTATTAATGCAGCAAACCTGGCAGCCTTTTCAATATGCTTAGTGATCGATATCAACAAAAACTTGGACATAGGCGAAAATATAGAGCTGTCTTCTTTCAAATTATGATTATACTATAACTTGAATACGAACAAAGATGAATGAAGAAAAATTAAGGTATCTGAAACTAATAAAAAGAGAAGATTTTATTTATTAACTTTTTAATATCCAGAGTTTTAAAATATGAAAAAACTAATTTAAATACTCAGACATGTTTGCAATTCTATTATTTTTATATTTTATATATCTATACTAGTGGTTTATATAGACCAGTGCTCCGCAACCGGTGTGCCGCGGCACACTGGTGTGCCTTAAAGGTGATACAGATGTGCCGCCGCGACCAAATGAAACTTTTAGAAATCCATATAATTTTATATGTAATATATATATATTTCAGCTTTTGATGTGCCGCAAAATCTTAGAAACAATTTTTGTGTGCCGTAGGTAAGAAAAGGTTGCGGAGCACTGATATAGACTACATCACTTAAAATGTTGACTATGGCTTCCGGCGAGTCTACTTTGTCTCAAAAAAAAAAAAATAAACCGAAAAAAGTAGCCAAGTTCGATCAAATGTGAAGGTTTTGCTCACTGTTTTCTTCAATTACAATAGCGTGGTGCATCATGACTTATTGCCAACAGATAGTGCTGTTAATAAAGAAAACTACAAGAAAGTTATGCAACGTTTGTGTGAAGCAATACGGCTCAAAAGATCGGAATTGTGGAAACACAAATCATGAATTCTGCATCATGATAATGCACCAGCTCACACATGTTCGAGATTTTTTGGCCAATAACAAAACCGTAATCATGCCTCAATCACCGTATTCACCACATTTTGCTCCCTGCGACTTTTTCCTATTCTCAAAACTGAAGAGATCAATGAAAAGAAAGCGTTTTGCCACAATTGATGAGATTAAGTGCATTATATCTGAGGAAAATTACTTTGAAGGGGGACAAAATGGATATTGATAAACAAATACATACTTTCAAAATATTTCAAAATTCACCTTTTCTTTTGAACAAACCTCGTATTCTCTTATATCTATCTATCTATCTCTGTAACTCTACGGAACTCGAAAGTTCTTGGCCGTAGCAACCACACCCCTCCAAGTATTCCTATTCTTAGCCACAACCTTCCAGTCCCTACCTTCTACCATCTCTCTCACATCCTTTCCCACATTATCCACCCACCGTGTCCTTGGTCTTCCAAGTCTCTCTACCAATATATTTTTTGCAATTCTATCTTCTTCCATTCTAGCCACGTGTCATGCTCACCGTAGCCTTCTCGATTTTATAATTCTAACTATATCTGGAGATGCATAGAGGTCATGCAATTCCTCGTTATGCAATCTTCGCCATTCCCTGGTGACCTCATCTTACTTTGGCCCATAAATGCTTCGCAGAATCCTATTCTCAAATATTCTAAATCTACTCTCGTTACTTAAGGTCATATAGACCATGCCTCATACCCATATAATACAACCGGTAAAATAATTGTTTTATATATTTTAACTTTTATCCCCTTTGATGCGATAAGCCCCTTTATTGCATGATATCAGGCGTTTCCCGATTGTAACCTCGCTTTAAACTCATCTCGAATATTATTATCTTTCGTTATCACAGAACCCAAATATTTAAATTTTTCTACATTTTCAAATTCTATATCTTGTATATTAAGATTTTGTGTGTTAATACTATTCCTCTCTGTTACTAAATACTTTGTCTTAGCATTATTAATTTCTAGTCCCACCTCTTATCCTGCTTCAATTAATTTTTCTACACTATTTATAATTGCAATTATTATTATTATTATTATTATATATATATCTATAATATAATAATTCTTAAGATCTGAATTCAAGAGAAGTTAAAGCATAATTGTTTCATTTGATTTAAACAGAATTAGGATGAAGAAAATGATTTTTTTTATCACAGATAATAATATAAATGAGAGAAATTTCTAAAAAATATATAACATTTTTGTTTGAAATGATCACGATTCATGTATTTTACTAATTAGTTTTCTTTTCTTTAAATATACGAGTCTTATTTTATATTTTTTTTATCTCTTAGGGGTATTAAATGATGAAAACGTTTTCCAACTATTTTAATCATGAAGGAGTGGAGGATTTATGGTGAGCCCAAGTTTCTCTATACAAATTGAAGACGGCGAAAATGTCCCTGAAAAAGTTTCCGACTCTTTTTAATTAGTCAACTTTTCCAGTGATTCTTATCGAAAGAGAATAAATACAAAGCATTTGTTGAAGTATCTTTGGAAATCTACATAGAAAAAAAGTTATATACAGGAATACCCCGTTGAGTCAGAATTCGATATTGTATGGTTTTAAATTTTCAGAAACAATTTTTTTTTTTTAAATTAAATTTAATTCATATATTGTTAAGAATTAAATTATTTATATAAACACGATTTTCTCTCTTTTAGACTCATAAACGCTGATTATATATAATAATTTATAGTAGATAGTATTCCGATCACAAAAATTTTCGATGTCGAGATTTTGATGTTTTTATACGTTTTGAAGGCCCCTGAGTCATTTTCCCTGATTTTGAAAAAAATCTCTCTCTCTGTGTCTAGACAAGATTATGCAAAATCGGTTTGAGCTAGAATAATGAAATTTGGTACACGAGCATTATTCAAAATTCGTAGTTTTCTATCAACTATTAAGAAATGTAGCTCATCTGGAAGAGTAATATTACCTACCATGTTTTCATTTTTTTCCCTCTAAACTAACCGTAAAAATAAAGATATATTTTTGATAGTTTTTACATGATTAAAAATTGTATAAAAAGGCTATATATATATATATATATATATTTATTTATATATTTCAGCTTGATTGAATCGCTGAAAGTACCGGAATTAATTTTCTAAATTTCTTAACCCGTTGACTGCCACGTTGGCGCTAGCACGTGATGTGGTGTCATCAACAAAGAACCAAACACGCGATGATTTAATAAATATTATTTATTAATTTTAATTTAAAATTAATTTAATTTAAATATAATAGATATGCTAATTAATTCAATTTAAATTTTAGAGATAGTCTAGTTGAGACACTTCAGATTTTGTATTTTTAACGTTAGTCAATTTCGATTATTACACGAAGCTTGAAATTGTTGCGTCGTTCAATCAATTGGGGTTCCCCTTTTTACGGATGTATTCCAATTGCTAAGCAGTTAGCTTTGAACATCACAACTAGCTTCAAGAGAATTAAAATTTTTATAACGAAAAAAATACTAAATATGATCAGACCATATTATGGAAGTTGATACAAATATGGATCGCGGCCAAACAGTTCTCCGAACAATTAAAGATGCAATTTGTTGTTACGAATCAATGTATGAAGAAAAGAAGCCCATAAAGAAAAACATATTAACTTTTTCTATATTTTTTGAATAAGGAAAAATAAAAACTTAATGGAAAAAAATAGTTTACTGAAAATGGGACTTTTTTTTGCTCAAACTATGCGTTCCCTTACTTCTACATCACTGATTAAATGAGTAATTATTCAGGTAAAAGCATTTTCATGGATTTGGATTATACTTTACCAGAGGGTTCTTTTGCAATTCCAAATAAATTTTTCTTATTAAATTTTTTTGGACATCTTCTAGTTTATGAGATAAAAATTATTAAAATAAAGATTTTTTAAGTTTGACAGATTAGTTATGAACGTCGAAATGTGCCATTAAGTAATGTTTTATTGACTACTTCCAGAGGCGGATTATCCGTAAGGCAAACTAAGCACGTGCCTAGGGGCGTGTAGTTACAAGGGGCGCGCGAGCTCAGAATTTTTAAAATTTATAGTATTATGATGGGCATTTATGGCCGATAGAGGGGCGCCGATAAAGTGATTGCCTAGGGCGCTCTCGACCTTTAATCCGCCACTGACTACTTCACTAATTATCCATTTATTCACTAATTTTCGGGTTTTATAATAAGTTCGGTTTGGATATAGCAACGTTATTTAATTAATTTTTTAATTTTCATAAATCCAAACCGAACTTATAAAAAAACCGAAAATTAGTGGCGCGCTCTTGTGGTCAATTGATAAAACATGGTATTTAAATAGAATATCAATGGATTATATGCAAATTTTAATAGTTTTTATCTCGTAAACTAAAAGAGGCCCAAAAAAATTTCATAAGAAAATTTTATTTAAAAGGAGTCTATCGGTAAATTATTATCCAAATCCACGAAAATGCGTTTACCTGAATAATTAGCATTAAATGTAATTTTTTAATAATATTCTTCTTCTTCTAATAATAATTAAAAAATTTTAATTTGTTCAATCTATATTTCATTGTCGATATATATTGCTGCAAATATATCAACATATTTATTCAAAAATGTTAAAAAAATAATAATAGAATGATTATAAAAAAGAATGATAAATTTTACATTACTATTCAGAAACATATTTTCACTCTCAATCTCATATCTCAGTCGATCTTTTTATGAAATGTTTTTAAAACCATGAAGAATACAAATCTCGTCATGTATAACCGAGTAAATAGAACAATGCTTGGCAGATTAATTTAATACAACTAGAAGAGGCGGGGAGAGAAATAAAAATGCAATATTAAATGATCCATGTCATGTTTTGACCATAAAGAGAACTTTTAGTTAGGGGTGGGGAGGGGTTAAAAAAATGAAAATGTATATATAATTCCATTCATTTATGAGTTGCTACATCGCAATGATTTTTATTTTAATGCCCAGTCGTTTTTCAGTTGCACGGCGACATTGTTTTAAAAAGATTGATTGGATTCGATGAGCTCAACAACGATTGTGCTCCTTGAATGAACAAAATCAGCTCGATCTCGTTTTATGGTTACGATTATGAGATTCCAAGTGAAAAATTAAATCCAGGAAGATTAAAGTATCACATTAAATAAAATGGAAAATTGGTTAGAAAAATGATGATCACATGAAATTCAAGAAAGCTTAAAAACCTTTTACTATAATTTTACAAAAATATAATCATTTACTTTAAAAAAAAAATTAAATAACTTAATTTATATAATTAATTGAATTAAAATTTAAATGGCTTGTATACTTACAAAAGCATTTCATTAAAAATTTGAAAAAAAATAACTTAGGATAGAAACAGATTCAATTCTTCTTATTTATATTATAAATCTCATTTTTGTTCATTAAATTTAAACCTCATTTAAGATATATAGATTATTTTATTCTATAAGTTGTCATATTATTTTTAGTCTTGTGTATTATAAAGAATTTCTTTAAAACATTTAAAAACTAAAATTATATATTAATAGTTAACATCCACTGAATCAGTGATTCTCAACCTTTTTTTACCGCGGCACATTTTTAACAGTTTAAAAATTTGGCGGCACACAAAGAAAAAGATAAGTGTAAAAGTTTACATATTGAAATAAGTTGACCTGTGGCCAGGTCCGAACCGACCGACGGTTTAAAATAAATTAATTTCCAGCTACAGAAACAATTTCAAATAATTTTAATATATCTATTAATGTAATAAAAAACAGATATGGATATAACATAAATATTTTTAATTTTATTTTATTTATAATATATAGCTGAAGTAGCCGGCGTTGCCGGCGTTACCCGAGACTGTGACGTCATATAATTTTAAATTAAGAAAAACATAATGAAGATGATTTTTCCCGAGGATAAAACCAATTCATTCGTGGTGATATGTAAAAAAATCTCCTTATGTGAAATTTGGTGCGAAAATAACCCTTCCCTTCTTATCGTCGATCGCTAATACTACCACTTCCGGTTTCCGGATTTGCACCAAAAGTTGATCAATTCATCCCACTGATGCATTAAGTAAATATACCAAATTTCATCAAAATCCGTTAAGCCGTTCAGGCTGTACACATCTATACGGACGGACAGACGGACAGACGGACAGACGGACGGACAGACATCATGCTAAAAATACTTTTTTCTGTTAAGAAAATGCATGATTCGTGGAGATATGTAAAAATCTCCACATGTGAAATTTGGTGTGAAAACAATACCTCCCTTACTATCGTCGGTCGGTAAAAACGTGGAAGTTAGAACGAAATTGAAAAAAATTAGAAAAAAAGTCGGAAATGTTTAAGAGCCTCATAATTTCGCGTCACACTAAAGTGCTGTGGCACAGTAGTTGAGAATCACTGCACTAAATGTTTGGAAATCCCAAATGAATTTTGAAAAAGTTAATTCATTTAAATGGATTTCAATGTTAATATGGTACTGTTAATGTTAAGCTAGATGACTATGATAATATTATATCCCTCAATATGTATGATTATTTGGATTATTATCAATTATAATCAATAGTACCTGGTCCACCGAGCCACCGTTCTGTACTTAAAAAAAAAAATTCTTTATGAACTAACAATATTTAAGATTAAGATTATTATTTAAAATAAATAAACGACAAAATTTATTAAACAATTTCAAATAATTTAAAAGAACATAAATTAAAAAAAAATATTCATAAAACATACAGCCCTTAAACGTACATATTAATGCACTGAAAGACAGACAAGTATGGTAACATAATTTATATTTCGTAATTTTATTTTATTTATATTTATTAAAAACTAACAAAGATAATTTTTTCCGAGGCTGAAACCACACATAAGTCTGTATATTTTTGTATTCGTTGTAAATATGACTAAAAAGTAGTAGTAAAAATTTATAAGGTAGCCCATTTGATTTATTTTTATTATGTATTTTTTTTAGCAATGATGTCCTATGATGATATAAATTAAACATTGGTTTATTAAACCATGTTCATTTTTCTGAGGACATCTATACACAAATTTTCATAAAATAAAAGAACGTGTTGTCATTATTAATATGGTATATAAATGATTTAAAAGTCGAAAAACTAAGATAAGTTATCAACAAAGACGTGGATATGAGTAATTAGTTTAATATACTGATTGAATTAAAATGAATTAAAACCTTTCGCATACAGACTTTCAACAAATTAATATGTATTACATCGGGGATACAAGGGGCAGACCCCCCTAAGTGCAAAGTGTGCCGAAATTAGAAAATATCAATCAATTATGAGTAATATTTAATTTAATTTAATTTTTTTTTAATATTATAGAATATTAGAACTTAAAATACAAATTTTGTAAATAGTATTTTGTAATTTTAATTAATATTCAATTAAATATTGTATATTACATAGAACATATTCGTTTCCTTTAGATATGTAAATTATACATAAAAGATTGTGGATTTTTTAGTTAAGTTAAAAATTATTTATTTTGATATAAAACCAACATTTTGGCAATACTATGAAAAAAGCATCCCTAAATAAATAAGTTTTCACTTAACTGAAAATTCTACAATTTTTTAATTCTCAATATTCCTTCTAAATAAAAATAAATTTAAAAAACCTGTCTATCTCGTTTATTCTTTAGTTCTTCTAAGACCCTGCAGAGGCGCTAAACTCAATGTTTCAAAAATTAACATTGAGTGTCCGATTCTTATTGGGTTGGTCTGTGAGTCCGCTTAAATCGAAGCAAGCGTACGGTACATGATAACGACTGCAGAATTAGCAGTCAAAACGTTGTACATTTATTTAATTTAATAAATAAATTATACAAATGTGTGGTGTCTTAATAAAAATCCCTTTAATAATTATAAAACCCACAAAAGCTTTAATAAATATATATTCGTGAAAATTATATCCTTAAAATTAAAAAAAAACAAGTTAATAATTTTAATATAAAATTTAAAAACAAATTCTTGGAAGAAAGATCGTTTCGTTTAATACCCTTTCTAGCATAAAAGCTTTGTAACTATTGTTCTGTTATTGAAACAGATGTTTTGTAAATTATTTTTCTTGTAAAAATAAATGGTATGAGAAGTGTATTTTTTTAAGAAATAAAGGGAAAGAGGTGCCAGTATGTCTCATTCCCTCTTTTTCACTCTAAGTATATTTTTTTATTTTATTTTATTTATTCCTGTCGAATCTTCAATACGGGCCTTTTTGGATTCTGTCTCTTTCGCTAAAATAATATTACGTGCTTGGAATGTGATAATGTTTTGTTTTCCAAACCTTTTGATCGCTCTTCTACCTTTCACTCTCTCATCTACTCTCTTTTACCTTTTTACACATCCCATACTCTATACTCATTACATCTTTGTCTTTTTCTATCACAAGGAAAATGTCATTTGAAATATTTTAGTAATAATAAATTGAATATAAAAGAAAAAGAAATATGAATATTAAGATTTGAATATAAACTATAGAGAAATTGTTTGTGTAATGAAATGAACTTTTTAATATTATTAAATTTTCATTTTGTTTTATACCATTCATATTTATTTACATGTTTTATTATTAAGTACTAGAAAAAATAAAATTCTTTTAAAATAATAGTACCGGGACCCCGAGCCTCGGCTCGGTACTTAAGTTAAAAAAAATGATTCATTATTATTGGGTTTGGCTGGTAATATTAATACCTGGGACACCGAGTTGTCGCTCGACCCTTTAAAAAATATTAATCTACAATTAATTATTTATTACAATTATTAAATGTTGCATCATTGCATCAATCTGATTAAAATGAATTGAACTGGGGTCCTCAATAATACAAACAAACAATTTTAGCTAGCATAATAAGATTAATCCAAGTAATATCGTCTATTTCTATTCGACACTATTTTCAGTTATGAAATGAACAGTCAGTAGAGAGTAAAAAAATTGTAATTGAAGACCGTTGTTTTTAAAAATAATTAAATTATTTTATAGATTATAAAATAAAAATTATTGTATTAACATTAAAAATATTGAAATAAAAAAATAATAGTTTGATTTAATAAACTAAAATATTATAAACATTTTTAATGTGAATTTGTCAGGGAGGTAGGGAGCCCAATTCATTTAACCATCCATGTTGTATAAGGAATCTTAATTTCTTAACACTCCGTTTTTTCAAATTTAAAATAGAGGGAGAGAAAGAGTTTCAATTATATTCGAATAGTCTATATATTCTATATATGAGTATTTTTTTTTTCTGAATTTAATACCAAGTTGATTTTCAAAATTTTCTATTCTTTATGCATATGATTGATTACATGTGTTAAAATTTAAACAAATTCAAATATTCTAATTTATAAATTTATATAAAATTTAATATTATTTTTTCGAGACTAATGGCAAATACCGGTGGCCCTAGTCAGAGCAAGAGAAGACTCCTTTTGGTAGCGGCCCAGTCGATGATGTTATATGGATCGGAGATTTGGGCTTTACAACTATATTTTAAGTGAAAAAATGATTTCTTGGTTATATAAAAATTAAAATATGATTCTTTATATCTTTATTATACAGAAAAGTAGGCGTGTTAATATAAAATATATACCTGGGACACCGAACTATCACTCGACCCTTTAACCAATTTATACAATTTATTTTTATATACTTTAAAAATTTTACAATTTTTTAATTATTTATTATAATTGTTAAATGGGATTTCTAAAAATGACCCATTAAAAATTTGTTTCCTAAAATGTTTCAAATTAATTAAAATAAATTGTATAAATGTTCATTTATAAAATCTATATATCTGTGAGTTTGTTTTTCGATTTTTTAAATTTTGATTTTGGATTCGATTAGAGCTTAAAATGTGTAAATGTAAAGTGGTCTTGGTTTTTTTAAAATTCGTTTGGGAACATGGTCAAATCGGCAGTCAAAGTTGAAAATTCCCCATATATTATAACTACTGTAATTAGTATTATTATAATGTAAAATTATAAAGAAAAAATGTTTAGACATTATTATAGACATTTTCATTCTGTAAATTAAATAATTTTATTTCATTTAAATAAATATCTATTTTTAAATATTTTTTTCTCTCTACATTATTTATCTAATTCTCACAATATATTAAGATCATACCGGGACCGAGCCTCGGCTCTGTAATTAAGTTAAAAAAAAAAAATTCATTATTATTGATAAATATATATCGTAATTTATAATTATAAAATATTATTAAAATATATATTTTTAATTTTATTTCGAAATTAAATAAAAAATTTTAAAATATTTTAAATATAAAAAAAATATTAATACAATATTCTTTAAAAAAAGGCGGGAGTCAAATTTCAATATAAATGTCATTTGTGATGTCATCAATATATAAATTAATAATAAATAATATTAATAAATATTAAATTTAATAAAAGAACAATGAATAAATAAATATAAAATAGTAATTTATTAAAATGTAAACAATAGATAAAAAGAAAAAAAATAACAAATTCATTATTTTCATTTTCATTTTTAAATAACGATTCACCCGGAGAGTTTCGAACCGACGAAATCCACTCGTTAAAACATCACTTTACCATCTTGACTAAATATATTTAGATAAAAAATTGTCATTTTTTTACTGTCTTAGCAGGCAGATTTGATGTTTTTTATTTTATTTTTTTTTTTTTGAGAGAGATTAATAAATATCTATATATATTTTATTAAAAATAAATATTTTTAATTTTATTTCGAAATTAAATAATAAATTTTAAAATATTTTAAATAAAAAAAAATATTAATACAAATAAAAATGGAGGCCAATTTTGACGTTTTCCATATATAATTTTCAATTAAGAAATTAATAATGAAGCTGAATGTTTCAAGAGATATCATCAATAAAACTTAATTTTTCTTTATAAATACTATATCTAGTGTGAATTTGAAAAAAATCGTTAGAGCGGTTTTTGAGAACCAATATATATAGATAGATAGATATATACAATTTTAGCTAGCATAATAAGATAAGATAAGTAAATTTTCAACAGCACAAAAGTTCAATTATTCAAAAAGAATTCTACAAAAAAATTTTAAAAGTGGTCTTGTTAAATTTATAAAAATTCAGTAATTTATTTATTTTAAATCATACAGCACATAATATATTGTTTTATAGTAGATTATTAAATTCGAATCTGGATTTACGATTTTTACTATCTAGCCAAAATTTTCCATTTCGAGATTTTGATGTTTTTATAGGTTTCGAAGGTTCCTGGGTCATTTTCACTAAGGTTGAGTAAAATGTGTATGTGTATATGTAGACAAGATTACGCAAAAACGATTTGAGCTAGAATAATGAAATTTGGTTTAAGGGTATTTTTCAAAATTCGTAGTTTTCTATCAACTTTTGAGAAATGTAGCTCAACCGGAAGAGGGTCATTATCTACAACGTTTTGATTTTTTATTCTCTAAACTGACCGTAAAAATAAAGCTATATGTTTGATAGTTTTTCACATAATTAAAAATTTTGTAAAACTGCTATATATAGGATTTCAGCTTGATTGAATTGATGAAAGTACCAGAATTAATTTTTTAACACTGCAAATCACGCCTCAGCACGTGAAGTGTGTGTGATGCCTCAACAAAAACCCAAACACGCGCTGGTTTAATAATATTTTTTATTAAATTTAATTTATAATTTGTAATTAATTAAATTTAATTTAAATATAATATATGTTGTTTAATCCAATTCAAATTGCGAGATAGTCGAGTGGAGACACTCCAGATTTTTTTCCTATGTTAAAGTTTGCATTCTTGGGGACATAAGAACTAAAGTAATTCACGAAGGTTGCAGGATCAGGTCGTCTTGCAAGTTAATCTTCATTAATTGCATTATTAAAATGAGAAATATCAATTCTAAACAAAAACTATCAATTTACTAAAATACAATTTGAAAAATATATTGTATTAATAATTTATCTTATGAAATATGTAATAAAATTCTTATTTAATAATTCCATTGCGCATTTTCCTTACATTAACATAAACATAATAAATTGGATTTTATTCTACTATTAATGTTTAAGAAAGCCCCCTCTCAGCCAATTTTCACATTCTCTTATAAAAGAAAATACATACATTTATATACATGTATTGCTAAAATAAGCCTATTTAAATACAGTGCATACAAAAACAGAGTGAGCCCTGGTATGGAAACAATCCAAAGCTATTTTTAAAGAGTTCTATATTCCACTCATTTATAATTTATATGTGAAACTTTATACTAACGTTTAAAGTTCTCATTTCCATATAAATTCCATTTCATTATTAAAAATATTTTTCTTGTATATGGAAGGAAAAAGAAATAAAAATAAAACTTATTAAAGCAAGAAAATTATTGACAAAAATGTTAATAGGTCTCGAGGATTGCTTATTTGAAATTGTGAAAAATTATATTAATATTTTTTTATTAAAATAATTATTTGAAGGTATCTTATCTTATTATACTAGCAAAAATTGTATATATATATATATATTTGTATTTTTGAAATATTAATCCGCTCGATTTTTTTGTAATTCACACCATAGATAATTTTTATAAAGACTATATATAGGTATCGTCTCGGGAAAAATAATCTATGTTAGTTTTTTCTTAATTTAAAATAGGAATTTTAATAATAAAACAATATCTCCCTTACTATCGTCGGTGGGTAAAAATGGCGCCACAGGAATTTCTTCAATTGCCCGAGCAAATTCCCTTCGTAAAGCAAGAAGGGTCCTTGGTCGATGCTAGTAAACCTTCGATTTGAGGTAACCACAAAGGAAGAAGTCACATGGAGTGAGATCCTGTGAGCGCGGCGGCCAGCCAAGATCACCTCTCAGAGAATCGAGGCTACCTGGAAACATTTCCCTTAGAATGTTCATTGATCGTCGCAATGTGTGGGCGGTTTCACCATCCTGTTGAAATCACACATTTTCCACGCCATTTTCTTCCATTTTGTGCCGAAGAAAACTTTCCAGCATGAAACAATAGCGCTCGCTGTTGACCGTTACGATTTGCCCATTTTCTTCAAAAAAGTAAGGCCCCCAGACGCCTAGGCGGGAAAGAGCACATCACACAGTCACTTTTGGGCTATGGAGAGGTTCCTGTTGGATTTCCCGAGGATTTTCGTCACTCCAATATTGAAAATTCTGCCTGTGGAAATGACGGTGAAAGTTATGGAAAGCTACCGCGAGCGCCTAAATCAGTGTATCCGCTCCCAAGGACGACATTTGAGTGATATGCTTTTCAAAACTTTAATTTAATAATGGCATAAAATTTGCGATATGTTAATAAAAGAAATTTTTTGACAAGCTGAGTGGTTTTAATTTTATAACGTTTTGAAATCTGATAGGTTTTTCTGCCCCACCCCGTACGTACGTTTAAGGGCTGTATGTTTTATGACTATTTTTTTTTAATTTTATGTTCTTTTAAATTATTTGAAATTATTTCATAAATTTTGTCGTTTATTTATTTTAAATAATAATCTTAATCTTAAATATTCATAGTTCATAAGGAATATTTTTCTTGATTATCGAGCGGCGGCTCGGAGAAATAGGTACTATCTATAAATGTTTAGGTAAATTGTTTCTAGTATTTTATCTGTAATACTAAAATTTATTAAGTTATGAAAAAATTTATTTACAAATTTTAATTAAAAATAATTTTATTATGATTTATGCTTTTGTTGGTTTTGATCTTTTACCTTATTTTTGGTTTACCTTAATACCAATGAAATATCCCCACCCATTCTTTTTGTACATTATTTATTCACCTTGAAAGTTTTCGATTGAATCCTAAAGAGAATGTTTTACGTTGTGACGTCAGAAAGAGAAATAGAATGATGCAGGGAGAAAGGAGGAGGTAAAAAGAAACCAGGTTCAGAATTTAATTTTCGAAAGACAATTTCATATTATATTCTCTTTCTATCTCTTGTTGAATTTTCACATTTTTCCTTTTCGGCTTTATCTACAACATAGTATAAAAAAGGATGGAAATGTTCAACAAATGTAAATAAAGCGATGAATGTATGTATATACCTATATGTAACATTACCTCAGACACTATGGCTATTTATATAAGATTTATCACTTTTTTTTTAATTATTGTTGGTAAACAAATTAAACAAAAATAAATCTTAATATCTTCAAATTTATAAGATTTGGTTTTTAGAGAAAAGAATTCAGCTGATTGCCAAAATTTAAACTCGATATTAGTATTCCAGGGTCTGAAATATTTAAATTGCATTTTAGCCATTAACTATACTTATTAAATTAAATAAAACCATTAACATTTTTTAAATATGTACTTAAAATTCTAATAGTTAATAGATACGTATAGTAATCTATCTAGTTCTCTGGATTACATGGCTGCAGTAACCAGATTTCTCCAAACGGCCCTAAACTGAGCCACCCCCATTCAACTTCTATGCTCTCCCATCTCTCTTACGTCTTTTCCTACATTGTCTGCCCACCACAATCTTGGTCTTTAAACCACTGGTTGGTTTTTCGCCATTATTTCTCGTTATGTAGTTTCTGTCATTCTCCAATGATCTAATCTTTGGTCCATAAATCCTGCGAAGATCCCTATTTTCAAATACTCTAAATTTACTCTCATCTCCCAGAGTCATTCACCACGACTAACACCGGCAAAATAGTTATTATATATGTTTTTTATATATAAAAATATATATTTATTTAAATGTGTTTAAATAAATAAATAATAGTTTAATTCCAACTAAAGAATGTTTCCAAAACCATAGAATTTATTTTTATTTAAAGATACTATAAGTATTGATTTATTTAAAAACATGAAAATAAATGATAATTTAAAACTTATGGTTATATTCTTAATATAAGAATAAATCAATTATTGATTATGTGGAAGATATTTTGAGGACAAGCTAATTGACATTTGATGGATTAATCTTATCTTATTATACTAGCATATATAAATATTTGTATATATACAGGGTGTCTCAAAAAAAAATGTCGCATCTTGAACTGTCTGTGTTGGAAATGCTACATTCCAACACTACATCATGCTCTCCATAAAGATGATCCTGACCGGATAGTTTAATTCTGTGAATGGTACGTGGTAAAATGTGCAGAAGATGCAGGGTTTCCATACAAAGTTTTTTGGAGCGATGAGGCCAACTTTAAATTAAATGGCTCAATTAATCGCCATAATTGCACCTACTGGGGTGTTGAAAATCCTCATGGTACAGTTTAACGCCATTTAAACTTACCAGAGGTATCAGTGTGGTGTGGGATTTCAGCATTGGGCATAATAGGACCATTTTTTTCAAAATGTGAATCCATTGGTTCATATTGTCATCATTGTCTGAACAATAACAGTCATCAATTTGATCATTTGTGAACATGATTCTTTTATTCTTTAATTAGATCTTTCTTGTGTAATTCAAGCCTTTAAACTTGTCTATATGTTCATAAATAATATTTTATAGTCATTCAAAGTGTTAATACATTTTTTTGAAACACTCTTCACACTATAGATAATTTTTATAAAGAAAAATCGATCTGTATTGGTTTCAGCCTCCTGAAATAGTTTTTAGAATGTATCCTTTTCTCTATAATGATATTAAAATATCTAGATGGATAAAAAAATATAGTTCTTTTAATATTGCTTCCCTTCTCTTCTCTTTAGGAAAATAATTAACAATTAAATGAACTAGTAATGACTTTTTTATTAAGGAATGATTTATGAATCTTCCCTTCTCTTACCATAACTCTCCTTAGACAGCCCCTTTACGCCCTTCTATTTCATTCTCATTAGTTTATGATTAATCCTAACGTCGTGATCCTGATTTATAATTTTATAATTTGCAATTTTAATACACATCAATCCTTTCTTAAATCTGAAAAGACTGGCATCATTCATGAACATACATTTTTTTTCACTTGATATTCTATTTGATTATTTATTATAAATATAGTAGAACTAATCCTCAACCTATAATAATAATTCAAATCTAAACATTGGGAATGATTTTGTTTTTTTTATTTTTAGATTATTAATATCAATTTACACAGAGAATTTAAATTCCTAATCCTTATTAAATGTTTAGTTTTAGTTAAAAAAAAAATAAAACTAAACGATTGGAATAGTATAGTTATTTCATTTAAATAGTTTAAATTTAAGATACTTAATTGTGTTAAGGAGACGGGTCACCTCTCGGATTTTGATGAAATTTCGCCAGTTGAATCCTTGATTAATTCTAAGAAACTTTTGCCTTAGTCAATATAGAGGAACAACTTCTAATTTTCGAGATAAATAAATATTTTTTAAGTTTGACAGATACGCTGGTTATAAAAAAAGAAATGTGCAGCCATTAAGTAATGTTTTATTGACTAATTCACTAATTATTCATTTATTCACTAATTTTCAATTTTTTCGGTTCGGTTTGAATATTGAAAAATTAAAAAATTAATTAATTAATTATATAATTTTTCTATATCCAATCCGAACTCAAAAAATAACAATCGAAAATTAGACGAGCCCTCTGCTGGTCAAATGGATAAAACATGGTAGCTAAATAGAATATCAATTTATCTCGAAAACTAGAAGTTTCCCGCTATATTCCCTAAGGAAAAAAGTTTCTTAGAATTAATTAAGGAATCGACTGGCGAAGTTTCATCAAAATCCAAGAGGTGACCCTTTTCCTTAACAATTTCCAAAAATAATTTATTATTAATATATAATAGTATATTATAACAATTTATATTGTATATTAACTCACTCAAATTACTATGAACAATTATTTAAAAATAAATAATATATTCATTCTAATTAATATGTAGGATTTTTATTGAAGTAATTGTGTTTTATATTATCGAAACAAAAACATTACATATTATTACATGAAAATATTATTTTTCATGACAACCTACCTTTTTATTGAAATAAACAATAGAAAAAGAATAATCAGAGTAAAGGAAATGCGAACTATAAAACAATTCAAATTTGTTGAATAATTTCTATTATTTAATTCATAGATGCATTGTGATATACTTACAATTCAATGTTATTATATATATATATATATTAAATAGCATCAATTAATGAATCCATCAACTATAATTTTGGTTATATTCATATATGATACTTTATTTATAAATAATTCTCTCTACGGCCATTAAATAATTATTTATTTATTCTAATCAGTTCACTCAAGCACGGTGATTAGTAAATGTGGAATATTTATAAAATGAAAATAATATGTAGAATAATAAGTAATTCTTAAATTAAAACTAAATACATTTCAAGTAATAAAATAAAAAGAGAATAGAATAAAAGAAAAACTTTTAAACTTTGTTTAAAACATTAGCAGTCTAATGTTAATAGAGTTGAAGCCTATAAAAAATTCTCAAGCGTGAAGGGATTTACATGAAAAGGAAGTGTGCTACTACTGAATAAATAAATACAAACATGAAATAAATAAAGTTCTGTTTTAAAATAATAATGTGAAAAGGAAAAAAAAATTATAAAAATTGAATATTTCTATATAATTTTATATTTAATTTAATATTTAATAATTGATTTAGATATATTTGAGGAATTTGTTACCCACCCACCATACAAAATACCTCTCATTTATCATACAATTGTAAAGATATTTTGCGGGGGCGGACATTGACCCCTTCACCTACCCCTCTCCTTTTTAAATTTACATCTATTAACATTTTAGAATTACAAAAAGGTTCAATTTGCATATCCTTCCTTGATTTTATTTTTATTCTTGCATTGCTTTATTAATTTTTAAAGATAGTAAAAAAATATAAGACAGTATTAGCATATACATTATAGTACATTAGTAACTTATCAAATTGAGTTGTTTTATCAATCAAAGGGGTCATACTTACATGTTAAAAATTTATACAAAAAATCAATAATAATATTATAAGGAATTTGTATTTTTAAAAATATTTAAATGTTAAATGAAATAATAAATATCATCAAACAATTTCATTTAAGATAAATTAATTTAATTTAAATTTAAACAAAACAATAAACATTATCATTAATATATATATATATATATATATATATATATATATATATATAAAACTTTTTAAAATCACGCTTTTATTTAAATGCACTAAAAGGGAGAAAATAATTTCTCTCTTTGAACCACGATTTCCGTACAATTATTCATATCTAAAAAATGAAAGCATGGGCGCCAAACATGCAGGGAAAGGAAAAGAATACGAAGGACATTTCATTGTATTTGAAGTAAAATTTGCGTTTCCCTCTGCATGTTTGGGGCCCACGCTTTTATTTTTAAATATGATTAATTGTAAGTAAATCTTGATGTGTGTGGAGAAATTATTTTTTCCTTTTTAGTGCATTTAATTAAAAGCGTGTTTTTAAAAAGTTTTTTTTATATTTTTTTTATTTCCTAATATTTAGTCTTGACAGAAATTTCCCCGGTTTATGATTTCAGGTTATAGTGTTAATAATTAATTCATTTATTAATAATTAATAATAATAATATTATTTATTATTATAAATTTATAATTCATAAATTATATAAAAATATTTATCATTATGAAAAATTAATTATTCATTATTCTATATTAATCAGGGCTTCGAACCGTTATTTTTTTCGTTTCGGTTTTCGTTCCGGTTCAATAAAAAAAAAATCAGTTCGGTTCCGGTTTTCGTTCCGGCAAAAATACCGGTTTTTTCGGTTTTCGGTTTTCGGTTCAGTTCCGATTAATTAATTTTAAAGACCTTTTATTTGTATTAGAAATTTAGGTCGGGGTATGCCGAGTCTGCCATAAATTAGCACCCAAAAAATATTTCTTGCTACCACCCTAAATCATACTACATGAATTGATACAATATAATATAAATAATAATAATTAATTAAAGGTATAATAATTAGAAGTATATAATATAAGATGTTAATATAATTTATTAAACGGAACAAATAAGTATGAATATTTTTTTACATCCTTCTACTTTCAAACACTCAACAAACGAAACAAATTCGTATATTTAATGTTAAAGTATACAGGATTCTTGGATATATTTACTTACAATTATAACTATAATTATAAAAGATGAAAATTACCTCTAATTATTAAAATATCTTCCAATATATTTGTATTTAAACTATTTCTATTGTCTCGTAAAATAAACTTTAAACCAGAGAAAGCTCTTTCAACACTAACTTGTGTTGGAGTAGCTCCTAAAACCATCATTGCAATTTTGTTAAAATGAGGATATGTATTTTTATTTTCCTCCCAAAATTCTAAAATAAGTTTTTTACTGTCTAATCTTCGTACTTGGTTAAAGTTATTCAATATTTGTTTAAATTTATTTAATAATTTTATTTATATTTATGAATCATTTTCTTTATATCAATACATAACCCTGTAACAAATGGAATAAATAATTTAAAAAATTAATACTATCATTAAATCAAAATATCAGTATTAAATAAACGATGAAAACATTAAATTCTGTATTGCGACTACGAGACGCTGCCAACACAACCGAAGGGAGAGTATGACTAGGACACTAATTTTTGAAACAAAGTTTTTAGCGACACCATGCAGTACGAGACATAACTAATTGAAAAAAATTCGGGGTTGTGTGTTGCCAAAACGCCCAAAAACACCACTTCTGGCAACTCTGGATTGAACACTGAACTGAAATAAACCGATATTATTTTTTTCGGTTCAGTTCCGGTTTTCGTTCCGACAAAAATACCGGTTTTTTCGGTTTTCGGTTTTCGGTTCAGTTACGGTTCGAAGCCCTGATATTAATCATTTAAAATATTTAAATAGTTTTAATTTTATTAAAATTAATTTATAATTTAAATTTAATTAAATTTTGTTTAATATAAATTTTTATTTTTATTATATATATTTTTTTAATTCACAAATTGTAAAAATCCATATTTTTGAAAAATTCAAAATATTTCGTTTTGATTATTGCAGTGTCATCGACTTTCAATATACGTTTCAAATTTGAGTGAAATTGCTCAACTAGAAGTCAAATTCACATTGCAAGATTTGACAACAAGACACAATGTGGATCTAAATAGAAGCGTGTAATAAAATCTTATTTTAATTGTATATTATTCAATTTTTATTCAGTTAATTATATATATATATATATATTACAATTATTTTAGTTTAAAAAAATAATAAATTTGATAATGAAATTATAAAGACAAAAAATGTTCCCTTCCTTTGAGAATGTTTTTCATTTTTATATTTTATTCTCTATGATATTTTTTTCTTTTCGATTATTTGAATTTAAGTTTCAGAAATTTTATAAAATAAAATTAATCTTCATATTCTAATGAAATAAATACTTCAAGAAATCTTATTCCTGTATCCTAAAAGCTTAGAAACCAATATTTTCCACTCCTTTTTCATTTTCAAAAAAAAGATTCTTTCAGTTAAAAATAAAATAAAAAAATAACCATGATGGCAGCAGCATTTTCTTGTCAAAAATTTCTTTTCCTCCTCAAAAGAGCCAAATATTGTAGGGAGTAAACCAACCCTCTTTTGTCATTGAAATTACCATTTAAGCCCGTGACTGTCAACTTATTTGGAAAAGGGTCGGTTATTTATCTCATTAAATCAGATTTCGGGCCAGAGAAGTGTAACAACATAGAAATGGGTCCTCAATATTCAAACACAAATTATCCCCTTTAAGGTTGAGTAATTACTTTTTTAAAGGGAGCTTAACATCTATTTAACGTGCTGTAAACACGAGTTTTAATGTGGTCAAAAGAGAAAAAAAAGAATCTAATATTTACATAATATATACTACATTCATATACTTGTTAAATTGAAATTTTAAAAAAAGAAAATTTCCATTTCCCTAAATTAAGCAAATGGATCTTGGAATATAAAGCTTAATTAAAAATAATAGTTAATTTGTATTTCTTTATTCCTAATTTGAACATGAAACAGGGAAATAATGTCGGAATTAGACAACATCCTCACCTACATGTTAACAAATTTCTTACAAAATTAAACTCTTTTAATATGACTATTAATATAATTAGCAAACACTATACAAGTTTCATCTTCAATAATCATTCAAATTTTATTTTATTTTTAACTTTTTAATATCAAATTTATTAAAATTTTGACAAATTTAGAGAATACTTGATATACCATATATATATACAATATCAGAAATAAAAATATGAATTAGCTAATAAAAACTTAAAAACGTTAAAAATCTTATTCAAGATCTTCTAAATCAGTGTTTCCCAACCTTTTTTTCCACGTCGACTTCTTTTAAACTTACTTCTTGTTAAATAGACCCAAATTTTTTGATGTATAAATTTTAAGTAGTAGTCATAAAACATACAGCCCTTAAACGTACGTATTAATGCATAGAAAGTCAGATATGGATATAACATAAATATTTATAATTTTATTTTATTTATAATATTTTGTATTTGAGGAAGCGTTGTCTGACGTAGTTGCTGAGGTCAATTAAATTTCCTATCTTAAATTAAGAAAAAACAAATAAAGATGATTTTTCCTAAGTCTGAATCCGACAGATCAATTTTTCTTTATAAAAATTATCGATGGTGTGAATTTCCAAAAATGCTTCGAGCGGTTTAATATTTCAAAAAACATATATATATATATATATATATTGGCAAGAACTCATGATGCACCAAGCCATCGTAATCGAAAAAACAGTGAGCATAACCTTCACATTTTTCGAACTTGGCGTCTTTTTCGGTTTTTTTTTTTGAGACAAAGTAAACTCGCCGGAAGCTACAGTCAACATTTTAACCCTTTGCACTCGTATGTCCCCGTATAGGGGACATCAGTCGTTTTACCGTTGCGCTCGTATGTCCCCGTACAGGGGTTGTAAACAGGGATAAAAATTTTTTATTTTGAGATTTGAACCATCAAACCTTAAAGTTGAAAAGTAATATGTTCTCATAAAAATAATTTTATCCTAATCGATTATGAAAAAAAATTCCGAGTTGGTAGGTACTCTTCTCAGAAAAAAATACGAGTGCAAAGGGTTAAGTGCGTTGGAGCACTTTATTCCATTTTTAACGCAAAACTTTTAATACAGATTCTTTAAAAAATCAAAGAAAATACAAAATTGTAACTAACTTTTTCAGTTGTCAAAAACAAACTACTAATCCAAAATGGCTGATAATATCAACATATGAGAAACATATGTGTACCAACATAACAAAAAAAAGAAATTTGATAAACGTATGTACCCAGCCCACGAAAATTCAAAATTCGCCTTTTCTTTTAAACAGACCTCGTACATGTACATATTTATTTTAAAATAAATTATTTTATTTTCAGCATTATGGAAAGATAAAATTGAATGTAGAACAGGTCTAATGCCTTTAATTTAAACAAAAACAATTAACTACGCTTCGGTATCGTATTATTTTCATTTAACTGAATAGATTGAAGAAAAAAAAAATGATTATCCATGGAATTGAATATTTGCTTCGCTTGTTGGTGAATATCGTTTGTGGCTTATTAGTATAGTATTCAGGTGGGCGGAATCTAGGAGTTTCATTTATCGTGCATCCATTATCTATCGATCGCCTGGCCATACCAAGCAACCCAGCATCTATTAATTAATGAATTAGAATTATGTACTATCCCATTGAAACCAGAGACAAAGCGGAGTGGGGTTTGGGAATGGAAGAGGAATAGCAAAAGGGAGAGACTCACAAGTATTAAGGAAGGAGTGGCATTCTTCGGAAGGTCCAAAACAACCTTCGACCTCTGCATATCGTTAAATGTTTAATGTAAACAATTCGTATTTCTTTTCAATTCTTCATTTTACAACATAATTACTATATTGAAACGAACAAGCAGGACGGAGTAAAAAAAAGAATAAAATACTTTACCGAGATGAGGTATGTAATTTTGGGTTTATTGCGTTTTTATTGTATGATAATTTTTCAAACGAATAACATCAACAACAAAAGAGTCCATTGCAAAGAAGTAGAAATGAATATATTAAAGAAAAAAAAAGAAAGTAAATAAATAGATATTTATTTATAACTTATAACCAAAAATTGCTATATTTATATAATCCATACATAAAAATAAATAATTCATATAAGATAATTCAAAAATAAAAGTTATTATTTTGATAGATATCTTATAAAAATATAGACAAAAGTCAATGGGACAAATTATAACATCGCCAGGAAATACATTTTATAGAATATTTTTAATAAATCAAATATTAGATTAAAGGGTGATAAAATCTTTAGGAATATATATAGTACCTGGTTCTCCGAGTCGCCGCTCAGTCATCAAAAAAAAAATTTCTTATTATCGGGTTTGACTGGTAATGTTAATAAATTCGTTGTAATTCGTTATAATTCTAATCCTCTTTTCTTTTATTCTTATTTTATCATCTGACTTTTGTCTCTATTTATATATAGAAACTATCAACCAATTTCTTTGTTTTAATTTAAATATAAAACATTTTAAAAGGATTTATTAAAAGCTATGCGTTGTTCATTTTATACTATTTTCTCTCCATTTGTTCATACATGTTCAACGCAATGAATACAAAATTATTAATATTAATTCTAGCAATTGACAAACAAAATTATTCATATAATAGGTTGTCAAATATCTCCCTTCCGCTTTTTTGCTCTTTATTCAATGCTTTATAAAAAGTGTTACAGTGATCGGATTTAGTTCAAATATGCGCCGTTTTGTTCGATAATCTGTTTCCATCTAGAAGGCAACTTCATAATACCCCCCTCGTAGAAACTCCCTTCCTTATTTGCGAAGAACTCGGACAGCCACTTTTCACAAGCCTTTTTTGAGTCTAACTTTACACCACCAAGGGCGTTCGCCATGGACAGGAACAGGTGGTAATTACTTGGCGCTATTTCCAGGCTATATGGTGGATGTGATAAATCCTCCCATCCGAGCTCCCGTAGCTTCTGACGAGTCATCAACGAAGTGTGCGGTCTGGCGTTGTCCTGGTGGAACACTACACCCTTCCTGTTGGCCAATTCTGGACGCTTCTGGTCGATCGCCTGCTTCAAGCGGTCCAGTTGTTCGCAGTAGATGGTAGAATTAAGCTTCTGGCCATATGGAAGCAGCTCATAGTGGATGATTCCCTTCCAATCCCACCAAACATACAGGAAAACCATGGTGTCGTTTTCACCGGCTCTGAATCGTCGAAACCATTCCTCCGCGGTTCGAAGTGATAGAATATCATCCCCCAAAACACCATTAATCTCACGCAACGTTTCTCTAGCGGATTTGCCTTTAACGAAGGGAAACTTTAAAATAACGCGAATTTCGGCTTTAGTGAACTCCATGTTTACTCGTCTATAACTGTTGAACGCAATATCCAAACTAATCATGCATAGCGTCGTTTTGTAGGTTATGTCAAGACCTTTCAAATGATGTATAGTATTACCAGATACGAGCTCTGTAGCGCTTTGTACATAGCCGCGAAAAAGGCGGAAGGGAGATATTTGACAACCTATTATAATTTTTTTTCTTTTTATTTATAATAATCAAATATCATTTAAAATATTTAATATTATTATTATTTGCCTTTATTTGGTTTATTTTTATATTTTTACAATTATGTAATTTATTTTGATTACATTATTAGTTAAAATAAATAAATAAATTAATCATTAACACAACATTAATTTAGTATTATATAGTATAGTAATAGTATAGTAAATAGTAAATAATTTAATATCATTAAAATCAGATTTATTCAACAATTTATTTGGAATAAGATATTCTTTAATTATCATTTTAAATGAATATTAATTAAAGAAAGAAATTGTTTTTAAAATATAAATAACATGTTAACAATTTTCAAAATAGAAAGACAGAAAGATAATATATACTTACAATGTTTGAAAGACTAATAATGTAAATTTTAGATTAATATATAAATTTTAGATTAATATAATAGGTGTGTAAATAAGTTCTCGCTGCATGTACGCTTTAGCTCATTTCTGCGCATGCGCATGCTCGCCTCCTGGGGATTTTTTTTTTGTAAACACAGGAGGGTCCTAGCTATAAATTAGAGTTCATTTTATTTTGTTCCGATTAGAATTAGAATTTTTTTTAAAGCTTTAAACATGTCAGATTTTACCCTAAATAAACGGTTTTTGCGGGGAGTTTTGTTGCACTACTTTTTTCTGAAGAATTATGCAGCTGAAGCTCACAGAATCCCAAAAATACTCCCACCCAAATAATCTCTTTAAAATGGCGCCAAAATGGGTGCCGAAACGTCGAGAAAACAATCGCACAAATATACGTGATTATATCACTGATAAATCTGATAATAATAACAATAACATTCCCGGAAACCTAAACCAATATATATATATACGTCAAAGGGAAAACCACTTTCTTCTTTCTAATAGAATGACTTGAAACGTGGAGATCTGTCAAAAATTCCATATCAGTAATGTGTTCGGCATTACATACAATACATTTTCTCTCAAAAACTTTTTGATAAATTGAAAAGTATAAAATTTAAATCTTAATCTAATATTGTAATAGTAAATAGTTTTAGTAATTAGATTAATTATATTAAACAAATATGTCTAAATAACATTTTTTGTCATAAATTGTAATTAAATGAAAGTTCTAAATTTAAGATTCATTTTCATAAATTAAAGGATTATTTATAACAATTTAAGATTGAATACTGCAATATTAGTAAACTCAAAGCTTTTTTTGGTCTTTTTATTGTTAATAATTTTGAAATTCAGTCACAATACAAGCTTTAATGTTATATTCGAATTTAATTCTACTTTCTCATTGAAATAGTCTTTTATCAGAAGGAAATATGATTGTATAGACATTTATATACATACATTTATTAAATATTGATTAAATTCTTTTCAAAATATATTTCAAAAATCAACAAAAAAAACCAATTCTATCCAATATAATCATTTATTTATAATAATAATAATAATGATAATAATAATATTAATAATATTAATAATTTGATTATAAATTTTGCAAACTTTTGAGTGGAAGTTATTATGCAAACGTTCTTTTTTTTTATTCAACCTCCTCCTCTCTGTTAACTCACCCTTAATCGTTTTCTTAGCTGCCGGGTATATAAAAGAATATAAAAAGAAGAGAGAAAATAACTTGTTAATCCCGGTATGGCTAAATCTACCAGGTTAACTTCTTTTACTTGGGTTTAGAGAGATAATGCTACTTTAAAAAAAAATCTAAAAGATAATAACTTATTTTTTCATTCCAACATTAATATCCAAAGAATAGTCATTTTTAGTTAAAAAAAAATGTAGAAAGATATGTAATAAATGTCTAAAAAATTAGGATCGATTTAAGGTTATTGTTAGGTACAGTGAGTACTAGAGAAACTTTTCGAGGATAATAATCGTTTGACATTCTTGGCGTTTCGAAGCATTTATGGTTAAAGATGTTTATCTATAATGTTGCTCTTCAAGTCGATAGAATCCTGAAATTACTTGAATATACGTTTCTAAACGATTTAGGAAAAGCGGGGCGCTATCGTTAAGCGACGACATTAATTTATTATTAAGAATAAAGTTTTAGATGACTTTTGGATCATATAAAGTGAACAGACCTCATTTTGCTTATAAATATCTAATTTTATAAAAAAAAAATTATTATTAAAATATAATTAATTTAGTTTGTATATTATATTTTTAGAAGGGAGAAATATACAAAAAATATATATTACATAATAATTATCATATTTATAATTTCATATGTACACATATGTATGTATGAAATATTTGTAACATTATGAAGTTAGTTAGTTATTTAGAGCTAGTTAGATATTATTTATTTTATTTTATTTTATATTTTTCTACATTACTTTTGATTACAAATAAAATTTTTATTCTAAAAATTAAAAACTAATTATTTTGTATTTTATCTATTAATATTATTTCTTTATATGTATAGTCACAAAACAATGTATATGCTATAGGGGCGCTGTTATCGGGTAATGACAATGACCTTTCTCAACTGGTTGATTGCCCGTCAACAGCGCCCCCATGTCATTTACATAGTTTTGAACCTACAATGTAATTCCATTTACTCAGTTTGTATAAAACAGATTTTTGTACGTCCTACGCAAGGACAACACCTATCTAGTCGGTTATATCAATTAGGTGTCCTATGATCAGTAGAACGTGTCCTATCAACCTTTACCTTAAGTTTCTTGATCGGAGGCACTATCAAGTAGCTTTCCCAATTTTGATCTCGGAGGCTGGGTAGACTCCGTCTCATAGACCCCAGCTAGACAAATACCCTTGCCAGGCCAGGGACTTGAACTCGGGACCACGAGAATGTGAGGCTGCTTCGCTAACCTCTCACCCTGTGGCGCCCTTACTTAGCTTATATAGACATATTAATTTAAGTTTAAATTGGTTTGCTATGTTTTTTTTTAATATGTTCTTAATGTGCTGTTTGAAATAGATACCTACAAATAAATATAAATATTTCATCTTTGTTCTCCCCTCTTATTATAGGCAACCAAAAAATTAATACCTTCAAAATTTCTTGCTGTTTGAAATAGATACTCACAAATAATAAATATCCAATAAATCTATAAAGAATACATCTATAAACAATAATAATAATAGAACTTCTCTTAGAATAATTATAAAAATCTATACAATCGATTTATATTCTAGTAATGCAAATATTAAAACGAAATAGGAAAATAATATGAAATTGACAAAAAAAATAAAAACAAAATAAATAAAATTGAAAAAGTAAAACATAAAATTGGAAAACAGACATCGTCGTGTATATATTTTGTTATTCTATTCACGTTTCGTCAACCGAAATAATCATCAGTCATGGCGGAGGGAGGCAGGCATTCGTATTACATCAAGTCGCTCACTGAATCCACTCCACAGAGACTTAATAAGGCGATGCAGTCTCTTTTTCGCTTCTCTCTTCACTTGGAGAACCTTATTCTATAAAACAGCTGTTAATATTTCTTGTTGGTTGTGTGGAGAGGGAATTTTCTTACTTTTTTTATTCCATTTTGTTTCTATTTTAATAATATGCCAATCAGAATACATGTTTCTTTTCATTAAATTTTTAATTCATTTTTTTTTAATTCGAGTATAAAATGAAATATTTTAAATGATGTTTCTGGATTGGTTTATGCATTCTCTATTTTATTACTTTCTCTCTTTTTTTAGTCGTTTACATTTTCTATTTATATTTATTTATTATTTTTTGTTTTAATTTTTATTTTTGTAATTTTAATAAAAATCTTTTGCATTGAAGTTTTTTTAAATATCATATTAATCACAAACATATTTCTGAATTTATAAAACAAGTATATATGGACATAAATGTATACAAAGAAACAGATTGCAATACAATATGACACGATTTTATACCAATAGACAAGAAGTCTGATAAAAATTAGATTCGAAATATTGTAATAAATTAAGATAATAATAATTAGAGAGGGATGGAATTAGAGAAATAATTTTCTATTATTTATATGTAATGTAAAATTATTTGAGGTGGTTAACATGAGAATAAGAAAGTGTTTTGAACAAAATAAATTATAACACTATTTGTTGAAAGTTTTATAATTTTTTATTTATTTTATCTTATTATACTAGCAAAAATTGTATATATATATATATATATATATTTGTATTTATGAAATATTAAACCGCAAATTCACACCATAGAAATTTTTATAAAGAAAAATCGTTTTGTATTGGTTTCAGCCTCTGGACAAATCATCATTAATAGTTTGTTCTTAATTTAAAATAGAAATTTTAATAATAAAAAAAATGACGCCGGGCAAGGCCGGGCTGCCCTTCCTTAAATACAAAATATTATAAATAGAATAAAATTAAAAATATTTATTTTAATAATATTTTGTAATCAAATTGCGAAATATATATTATGTTATATCCACAGGCCATACATTTCTGTCTTTCAGTTCATTAATACGTACGTTTAAAGGTTGTATCCTTTATGACTATTTTTGTTTAATTTCTGTTTTTTAAATTATTTGAAATTGTTGTTGTATTCATAGTTCATAAGAAATATTTTTTTTAAACTACCGAGCGGCGGTACTTAACAATTATAACGTATAAGAGCGCGTTGCTATGACAAGATTCAAAGAGGTGGTTTTTCAGATGGGACAACTTATAATGTTTTTTTTATTTTCTATTTTATTTTTGTTTGCTCGCCACATATTAATTAAAAATAAAGAATTGAGATGATCCTTCTAGCTAATACATTGTATAAATAAATAAAAAAATAAATAAATAAATAGAAAGGCAGGTGTAGAGCTGGTATATACGAGATAGAAATGGAAGTTAAGATCAATTGGAAAAAAATAAAAGGAAAATAAACAAGAATATCATGTTCAGAAATTAATCATTGTCTATTTTTGGTTAATCTAAAGGAAAAAAACCTATAAATCATGATTTATTGAAATTTATCTTTAAAAATGGATCATTTTTCTTTTTTTTTAAATGTTCTTTAGAATTTTTTTTATGAAATATTATGAAATTTCTCTTGTAATAGATTAAATATCGGGATTTGAAATAATTTTCTTACATTTTTTTTATTTGTTTCTGTTTTAATAAATGATATTTAGTTATTAATTTGATTAATAAACAAATACTAAATGGGAAATTTAATTAAAACGTTTCCCAGCTTTGATTGTATCATAATATTTCTATTATAGTAATGAATAAATTTAATATAATTGTTTTAAGTAGATCCAAAAGAAAAAAAAATTATCATTTGTAAGCCAATTTCATTTTATATGTAATAATTTGCGAATATATAATACGTTCGTAAGTCCATTAAAATTTTATTTGTAAAGTGATAAATAATAATAAATAGAAAGTAAACTGAAAGATAAATTATATATTAACCAATATTATAGGCAATTGACAATTGGAATAAATTATGTCAAATATGCGCTGGTTTAATAAATATTATTTATTAATTTTAATTTATAATTTAATTTAAATATAATATAAGTTATAATTAATCTAATTTAAATTTGCGAGATAGTCGAGTGAAGCACTCCTGATTTTTTATAGTTAGGAAATATGCCAACTTTAATCAAACAAAAATTTACTAAAAGTAAAAATTTATAAGATAGCTCATTTTATTTAATTTTATTAACTAAGATGTCCTATGATGATATAAATTAAACATTGGTTTATTAAACCATGTTCATTATTCTGAGGACATCTATACAGAAATTTTCATAAAATAAAAAAATATGTTGTCATTATTAATACTGTATATAAACAATTAAAACAATTTAACAATTTAAAAGTCGAATTTTAATATACTGATTGAATTAAAATGAATTAAAACATTTCACATTCAGACTTTCAACAAATTACTATATATTAAATAATAATTTAAACTTGCTTCACTTATCTTTTCTTTGTATCTTTGCTTGATATTTTTAATTAAAAAGGATTTGAAATAATTTTACTGTTTTAATGCGCGTTTATTCATTACAATATCTGTGCGAAATATTTGCATTGGCCAGCTAGTAAAATATGTATATAAAAATAAACTGAAGGTTTGTTACATGCTAAGCATATCGTATGAAAGAGTTGCCTAACTTCCAGGGGATTTTTTTATTTTCATTTTATATAACCATTAAGATTAAGATTAAATTAAGGATTAAGTGATGAAGAATTTTTATGAGAGGGGACTTAGATTATTCCACCTCTTCTTACTTAATAAATAATAATGGTTTATATTTATGTTAATCTATATTTTGTTAATCCTATATAATTTATAATTATTTCTATTAACATTTTGAAACTTAACTTAAATAAAAAAAAAGTCTTTCGATTGTTTATTTAATATAATATAAAAATTCCTGTATATTAGAATGGAATCGAGATTTGTATCTTCTGTTCTCATATAAATACATATAAAGACTCCTAAAATATCAATCTGATTATAATTTACCAATGATTAATAGTATATAAATGTTTTTAAGAATAAAATTTAATTATTAATTTTAGTACAAACTGGCGATAATGACAGTATTAAAGTCATTCAGTAAATCACGCTCTGAAGTTTTAAATTAAATTATTTAAGCAATACAAATATAACTATCGACTTACTAAAGTAAACAATGTATAAAGCTAAAATCAAAAAATATAGTATACTTTTAAGATAGACATAGATATCTAAAGAAAAAAAAGTTTTCATTAAATAGTAGGCATTGGTTACTATATAGATCAGTGATTCTCAACCATTGTGCCGCGAGATTATCAAAATGCCCCGCCAAATTTTACAAATGTAAAATGCTCTTAAACATTTCCGACTTTTTTCGATATGGTTCTAAAAAAAATGTAAAATATTTTTGCGATCAGGCTCTTAAACATTTTCGACTTTTTTCAATTTTTTCAATATGGTAAATAAGTAAATAACTTTTACAGCTATATTTTTCTTTGTGTGCCGCCAAATTTTTAAACCGTTAAAAGTGTACCACGTTAAAAAAATGGTTGATAATCACTGATATAGATAGAGGGATTTATTAAATCAAAATTTTTAAATTTTTACCGACCGGCGATAGGAAGGAAAGGTATAGTTTTAACACCAAGTTTCACACGTGGAGATTTTTACATATCTCCAGAAATCATTCATTTTGGCCGCAGCTCATTTTTTTATTATAGTTAGAGTATATTAAAATTCAATGTTTTTCTTGGGAAATGAATATTGGTGAGAATAAAATTTTCATAAATCACACATAAATTGATTACTGTTAGATAGTTAAGAAGTGTCTACTGCTTTTGATCTATCGTCTAATTAAAATTCAAAAAAGATATCTAGTCCTAGATCGATCTATCAATTAATTCTTAGGTAATAGTAAAATGCTAAAGAGAAAGTCGACTATTCTTCAATATGAATGATTATTCATAATTTCAAAAAAATATATTCGAGCTAAATATAAAAATTTATTAAAATTATTAGTCAATTATAATCAATAATAACTGAAAACAATAAAAGATAAGATTAATGAAGCTTGGATAGATTTGTATATTCAATCTACAATGTCATGTTCGGTCAATGCATCTTCAGTTTTACTATGCAGTATTAAGTGTATAAAAAAACTGAAATTGAGTATTGGGATAATATAGATTAATTTATGCTTATTAAACACTAGTAAATTGTATAATATATAGTACCTGGTTCACCGAGCCGTAAAAATTATTCCTTATGAACTATGAATATTTAGGATTAAGATTATTATTTAAAATAAATATAAACGAGAAAATATAGTAAACAGTTTCAAATAATATAAAAGAACATAAATTAAAAAAAAAGTCATAAAACATTCAATCTTTAAACGTACGTAATAATGCACCGAAAGACAGAAAAGTATGGCCTGTGGATATAACATAATATATATTTCGTAATTTGATTATAAAATATTATTAAAATAAATATTTTAATTTTATTCTATTTATAATATTTTGTATTTAAGGAAGCGTTTCCCGGCGTCAATTTTTTATTATTAAAATTTCTATTGTAAATTATGAAAAAACTAACAAAGATAATTTTTCGCGAAGCTGAAACATATAGATATCGATTTTTCTTTATAAATATTATCTATGGTGTGAATTTCAAAAAAATCTTTCGAGCGGTTTAATATTTCAAAAATATAAACATATATATATATATACAATTTTTACTCGTATAAGAAGATAAGATATATATATATTATATGTTCATCTGTCCTTTCGACGTCTTCACAACCTGATAAAAAGTTTTGTTGTTGAATTGAAAAAAAAATTATTTGATATATAATATTATATATATATATATATATATATATATATATAGATATAGATATATGTCTATGGATTGGTTGTGTATATTGTGTGTGATCAATCAATTGCATTTGGAACATGGATAGGCATGGATAGGCCAGAAGGTGTTCTAAAATGAAGTTACGTTCCGTGAATGCTCCGGGCGTAACAGATGTTCTTGCCGTTGGGTGAATCCGGGTATCAAAACTACACCCCCATACCCCCTTGCCTCTTGACGCACATCGAATGATTGAAATTTCATTCAAATTCTTTTCTCGTGAAAAATTTGATTTCAATATTTCACCCTTTTTATACATATATATGGTCAGCACGTCTACGTCAGTCTTTTCATCAATCTGGGTGGAGAGTTTTCACACCATCCCTCCTCTCTTAGTGAAATTTTTTAACACTAAATATGCTTAATGTAGTATAATTGCTTAGAAGATTCATCACAACTTTTTCTTTTCATTATTACTATCTCGCCAGAGATAGTATTGCGATCACGAAAATTTTCGATGTTGAGATTTTGATGTTTTTATACGTTTTGAAGGTTCCTGAATCATTTTCACTAAGGTTGAGAAAAATGTCTGTGTGTGTGTGTGTGTATGTGTGTATGTGTGTATGTATGTAGGCAAGATTGCGCAAAAACGGTTTGAGCTAGAATGATGAAATTTGGTACATGGACATTATTCAAAATTCATAGTTTTCTATCAACTTTTGAGAAATGTAGCTCAACCGGAAGAGGGTCATTACCTTGAACGATTTGATTTTTTTTCCTCTAAAGTGACCGTAAAAATAAAGATATATGTTTGATAATTTTTCACATGATTAATAATTGTTTAAAACTGCTATATATAGAATTTCAGCTTGATTGAATCGCTGAAAGTACCAGAATTAATTTTTTAACACTGCAAAACTTACGCGCCAACACGTGACGTGGCGCCATCAACAAAAAGCCAAACATGCGCTGGTTTAATATTTATTATTTATAATTTATAATTAATTAAATTTAATTTATTTAGTTATTTAATCCAATTCAAATTGCGAGATAGTCGAGTGGAGACACTCCAGCTAATTTTTTTTTATTTTTCGATTTAAAAATCAACTTTAAAATTTAATATGATAAGGTATCGTTCAAATTTCCGATTATTAAATAGAATTTTATTTATATTAGCCGAGTTATTATTATTATTATTATTATTATTATTATTATGACACATATATATTACAAATTTTCAAAATTTATTTTCTGTAAAATTTTAAATTTTTTTTATTTTTCATATAAATAATTTAAATAACTTCTTATTACATAATATTATATTAATAATATGAGAGCAGGTCAATAAGTCCGTGAGTTTTTGAATGAAACACAGGTTTTTGAATAAATAAATATTTTATTTTTCAATCTAGTCTCTTTTGAGCTCTTTATACTTCATCCAAAGTTTCTCCAATTTTTTTATTTCTTCCAAAATATAAAATTAGTCGAGGAAATCAAAATAGATGGTCTGATATAAATGGATGTCAAACAAAAACTAAAAGATTCAGCTGGTTCAAATTTCGACAGGAGGCAGCTGATAGTTGTCTGCTAGCATAAACAGTGTTGCCATTTCATTTAAGAGTCGAGAAATGCAAAAGGTCTTGGGCTTATTGACCTGCCCTCGTATATAGGAATAAATTTCAACAATATATAATTGAATTTAAATTTTCTTAATCAATTAATATGCGAATTGTTAAAACCTAATGGAAATTTTTAAATGAGAGAAATAGCAACATATAGATATCGATTTTTAAAGAAAAGGGAGAGTTCATCTATCTAAGGGATGGACGGAACTTTGGGCGTAATGATGACACTAGCATATTAGGGAGGTGCTTTGGAGACCCCAAAATTAAAATAGTTTTCCATTGATTCCATTTAAATGTCTTAATAAACTACAATAAGAAAGATAAATCAATTAAAAATATATTTTTTCTAATTTTTCAATATAAAAGAATTAAGAATAAATATTTTAAAAACATATCAAATAAACATAAATATAAGATCAATGTAATTCATAATTCTAAAATTAATTACAGATTTTAGTAATTTTATACGAGGTCTATTCAAAAGAAAAGGTGAATTTGAAATTTTCGCGGGCAATGTGATATCATCAACCATTTTGGTTTAGTACTTTGGTTTTGACAACGGAAAAGTTACTCATGTTTTTGTGTGCTCTTCGATTTTTTAAAGAATCTGTATTACATTTTGCGTCAAAAATGGAATAAAGTGCTCTAACGGACTTAAAAAGTGTGGAAAATCATGGATAATTCATCAACTCATACATTGCTCATCACTCATCATTGCTTGTTCGTGATTTTTTGGCCAAATACAACATCGTAATCATGCCTCAAACACCGTATTTACCAGATTTGGCTCTCTGAGACTTTTTCCTTTTCCATAAACTGAAGAGATCAATGAAAGGAAAGCGTTTTGCCACAATTGATGAGATAAAGTCGGAATCGAAGAACAAGTTGATGGCTATACTGAAAAGCGCATTTCAGAAGTGCTTCGACGTTTGGAAGAAGCGTTGGCATAAGTGCATTAAATCTGAGCGGAATTACTTTGAAGGTGACAAAATGGATATTTATGAATAAATAAATACTTTTCTAAATAATTCAAAATTCACCTTTACTTTTGAACAAACCTCGTATTGATGTTATTATGTTTGAACTTTGACATGTATTTTCCTATTATATACTATTTTCTCATAACTATTAATATTATACTTCTCCCTGTAATATTATATTATAGATTGAAGACAATGAATTTTTTCTAAATTTTTTAATATAATTTTTAAATAAATTACACAAGTATAAATGATTTATTATTCTGGTGCTATATACAAGTTTCCCACATTTGGTCATTTGCCTTGCTGTTTGTTGTTATCTTTCAGATTTCCTCGAATTTCTTTTGCCATTTCCATACATTTCCGTCTCAAATCAGGATCGCCACTAACTTGCGGCTGATTATTATTGTTGAATTGTGCAGGTGAATATTGTGATGGCAAATTTGGTTGAATATTAAAATTATTAAAATTCGGTTGTGGTGGGAAGTTCATTTGTGGATAGGCGTTGTTTGGGGCCATCATACCCTGGGGAAATTCTAAATATAGAATTTGGAGATAAATTAAAATAAATGATAAAATATTTAAATTAACTTAGGTATAAAAATTAATTTTAATATATATATATATATATATATATATAAATTAAATATTGTGAAATGGAGCATGGAGATAATATTTTTGGAAATTGAGAATTGAGAAATTAAAAATAAACTTATTATCTAGTTCTCTTTATCGTTTAATTTGATAAATAATTCCACAATGTACTACTCATTATAATTAAAAGTTCTGAAATTTTCTAAAATTCCTTTTCAAATATAAAATATTATTTTTTTTTGAGAGAGAGGGAGGAATCACACACACACACAAAATATTTTAAGACTAAAATTGAATTTCTAAATTCTTTTTTATTTTTAATCTGAATAAATTAATGCTTTTCTTTTCTTTACTACTTTTAAATTATATTAAATATTAATATAATGAAATTCAGGTTTTTTTTGCCTTTATTTCTTGTCTCCTTAATACTTTAATGCTTAATTACCTGAGGAAAAAAAGCAAGTATTTAGAAATTTTATAGTTGTCAACAATTGTCATGATTGTAACTGCCACAAGAGTGGCACTAACTACGTTTCAAATCATTTTTTAGATATTAATGTATATTTTAGATATAGAAAGATAGCAATATTTTTGGTAATTGTGCTAGAGCTAGAGCAGTGGTTCCCAACCTGTGTGGCTCATCGCCCCTTTCTGGAGAGGTTGGCCCATCGCCTCCTTCCCCATTTAATTTTCATAGCATGCCATTATCTCAATTTGAAGTACAGTGTCATGTGTAAAGTGCAAGTTTTATTATTTTAAACAATTTTATTACCGTATAAAAACAACCAAACCCGTTTTATCCGACCACTTAAATAAAATAGGAACTAGATAAATGCACATTTTTTACAGATTATTTTAAGAACAAAAAATATGAGCTGTGGCCAAGCACCGACGATTTGAAATAAATAAATTTCCAAACAACATTATAATATATATAAAAGATCAAAAAAAAGTATTTTTAAAACGAATTAAAATGATTAAATTATATTATCTTAGTTTTTATTTTTAGTTTAATTAACCAATTATTTATAACTACTATATTTTAAGTGAAATATTTTCTGACAATGAATATAAAATTAATATTTTGTAAAATACTACTTTCGTTTTCCAGATATACACCACAAGTTAAGTTACTGATGCATTAAGTAAATATACCAAATTTTATCAAAATCCGTTGAGTTGTTCAAGCTGTACACATCTATACAGACGGGCGGACGGATCATGCTAAAAATATTTTTTTCTGTTAAGAAAATGCATGATTCATGGAGATATGATAGATACGTCTATACGGACACACAATTGACAGACGAACGGACAGACGGACAAACATCATGTTAAAAATACTTTTTTCTGTTAACAAAATGCATGATTCGGGTCGATTTGTAAAAATCTCTACATGTGAAATTTGGTGTGAAAACAATCCTTCCATTCCTTGGTAGGTAAATAACTTCCGGTTTCTGTATATACACCAAAAGTTGATGAATTATTCGTACTGATGCATTAAATAAATATACCAAATTCTATCAAAATCCCTGTGCTTGAACAGCTGTACACGTCTATACGATCATACAACGGACAGACGGACAAACATCATGTTAAAAATACTTTTTTCTGTTAACAAAATGCATGATTCGTGGGAATGTTTGAAAATTTCCACATGTGAAATTTGATGTGAAAACAATACCTTCCCTTCCTATCGTCGGTCGGTAAAAAGTAACATAATTAATCCATCTTAATAAATTCTAAATTTATATTAATTGTTCAAACAAGATTTATATTTTCTAATAAAATTTTAATTCCACTCATTGAATACCATTGCCACCCCCTCCCCCCACACTTATTTATCTCCCGCTTGATAATCAAAATCGCCCCAGGTGGGGAACCACAGGGCTAGAGGAATATATAATCATCTGTGCAATCATCTTGCACTAATAAATACAAAAAATAAATAAATATTATTGTATTAGAAATAGGTTATGATAGTTACAGGTGCCCCACTGTTTCCAGGCCAGCCTGGCATAGCCATTTGGGCTCCATTTTGCCAGCCACCATTCCAACCGTTCCATCCATTGTTTAATCGTTGTTGAATGAAGTTTGGTAGATTGGGCCTGATTCCCTCCGGTATCCAGGATGGCGAAGGCCAGTATACTTCATGAGGATTCACATTTGACATTGGTAATGGTTCCATCATGGAAGGAGGTTGGTGATCGATCATTGGATTCTGCGATGATGAAAATATTTCATCATTTTTAATATAATTTAGTTACATATTTATTTACTATATTACAAGATTTACTTGTAAAAAGAAATCGATTCTTAAGTTTTTATATCCACAATTTTAATAAATAATATTGTTTCTTTTTATATAATAATTTAAAAATTCCAATTAATTAATTCATTTATAATTATTAATATTAATATAATACATTATTAATATCAATAATATAAACTATTTCCATTGAATTCATTCAATTAAATTCAATAAACCAAATTAAGGAGGTTATATTATATATTATTAATATTAACAAGACGAATATTCAATACAAGCACCTAAACTTGGTGCTCGGTATTTGGTAAATATTCGTTATTTGACAAACACCGCATGTGTGGAGCCGGACTTAAGGTTCGTTGTCCACTTTTAGACGGCTTATTTATGTATTCCCTGTGAACAAAGCAATTTTCATCTAGAGGGTACTTTTTTAGTTCTGGAAAAAATTGCTTTAACGGATATCGAACCTTTTATTTTGAAACGATTCAAATGACTAAGGGACTTGAAGGAACTGCCAGGGGTAAGTGAAAATGTAGATAATCTGCCATAATTAGGTTAGAACATTTATACAGTGTAACATCACTAGTATATTGATGGGATTTTGTTTCATCCACCAAATTGTATATATCATAATTAATTACCGGTAATCCCATTGGCATCGGTGGATTCGGCATCCAATTATTGCAAACTGGATTATCCGCACAAGGATTCGAGACAGGAGCACATAATGGTGGCTGCTATAAGAAAAAGAAATCATTAAATAGATATAAATAGATAAATTTGTACATATCTATCTATTTCTGTGGCTCTACGGAACTCGAAAGTTTTTAGCTGCAGCAACCACACTTCTCCAAGTATCCCTATTCTGAGCTACAACCCTCCAATCCCTACCCTCTTCCATCTCTCTCACGTCCCTTCTCACATTATCTACCCACCGCGTCCTTGGTCTTCCAAGCGGACGTTTCTCACTCGATCTCCCCACCAATATATTTTTCGCCGTTGTTTCCTCTCCCATTCTAGCCACGTGCCCTGACCATCGCAGCCTTCTCGATTTTATAATTCTAACTATATCTGGAGATGCATAGAGGTCATACAATTCCTCGTTATGCAGTCTCCGTCATACCCCCTTTCTTTGGCCCATAAATGGTTCGAAGAATCCTATTCTCAAATACTCTAAATCTACTCTCGTCTTCTACGGTCATAGACCAAGCTTCTTACCCATATAATACAACCGGCAAAATAATTGTTTTATATATTTTAATTTTTATACCCTTTGATAATAATTTTGACGCGATAACCCCCTTTTCTACATGATAACAGGCGTTTCCCGATTCCAGCCTCGCTTTAAACTTTTCTCGAATATTATTATCCTTTGTGATTACAGAACCTAAGTATTTAAATTTTTCTACATTTTCAAATTCTACATTTTGTATGTTAATACTAAATTTGTACATATAGAAAATACATATATTTTATGAATATATATTTTTATTTTGTATCAATACTTGTTGATGAAATGGTTCAATTCCAGCCTTGACTTCGTTCAATGGTCCAGCGGAGAAGTTCCCTCCTCCACCAGTGCATCGGCAGGAGCCATCAAGGCCGTTCCTTTTTGAGATATTATTTCCATGGTGAACATGGCCTGCCCTTATGCATGTTCGGAAACGTTGGTTCTTGGAAAAAAAATGCATTAAATTTATTTTATAGGCATATATATCATTCATATATAGGAAATAATAGAATGTAACTAAGTATATATCAATCAATAAATTAATACTAAATAAAAAATTTTCATTTAAAAATGTACATTATCAAAGTAATTATTAATTTCTATACTTAAAATATTAATTATCATTTATGTACATATATACTTTTAAATTAAAAAAATTTCATTAAATTTATTTTTAATTTTATAAATAAATCTTTTGAAGATGATGATGAATAATTCAAATAATCAGATTTTTCATCAGTAAAACACAAATAAAGTATAATTTATGATCAATAAAATAAATAAAATGTATTTATAAAATTTCATAATAAATCATTCTTAAAAATTTGAAAACAAAAATCAGTAATATTATATTTATTTATATTTACTTATTGATATTTTTTTTTATTACTTACTGTTTGAACGCCGTTCATTTTAATTTATATTATTAAAATTTAGGAAAAAAAATGGAAGAAAAATTTCGTCCCTGAATAAAATGAAAATTAAATAAACAAACAATAAACATTATTGTTTTTTTTTGTGTTGTTGATTAAAAGAGAACGTTTCTCTGTAGAAAATATCTAAAAAAAAAATATATAATATAATAAGTAATTGAATAAATTCTGACATTTATTTATATTTTGAAAGAATTCACTTATTAATGGGAAAAAAAACTTATGAGATGAAATTCGAGCCAAAATAAATTAAATCTAATTTATTTCCATTATTTCCTCTTCAAATAAGAATCTATATATTGTATATATATAAATATATATATATACTAGCTGATCAGAGCGCCTTCGGCGCTCTTCTCACCTAGACGGGGACTCCGAAGTAATACATAGTATTTCGTTGGATATCTGTATGTAAAAGGTTTTCATCCATTTTGTTTCAATCAGTATATTACATTATATTATCATTTCTGTTTTTGTTCTTATTTAAAAGATATTTTAATTTAATCAGTAAATTAATTATATATTACTATTATATTTTTATGCCACCGAAAAAGATGGGCTGACAGCTGGGCGTCCTCTTCCCAAGAGACCTGAGGATAGTGAAGAAGAACAGGCCTTAGGCTTATAATAGAAGAAGAAGAAGTATTTTTATATCTATCTATCTCTGTGCCTCTACGGATCCTGAAAGCAACCCCATTTCTCCAATATCCCAATCCTGAGCTATAACTATCTAACTCCTACCCTGTCCCATCTGTGCACGTCCCTACATTGTCCACTCACCGCGTCCTTGATCTTCCCAATCCCACGTTTCCCAATATTTTTCGCCGATCTTTAATCTACCCTTCTAGCCATGACCCCTTCCCATCCCTAACTATATCTGGAGATGAAATTCCTCGTTATGCCATCTCCGCCATAGCCCGGTGACCTCATCTTTCTTTTGTCCTTAAATGCTGCGAACAATCCTAATATCAAATTCGTCTCCCAACAACATCGACCACTCATATAATACAACAGTCAAAATAATTGTTTTAAATATTTCAATTTTCATCCATTTTGATAAAAATTTTGATGAGATAAGCCTCTTTAATGTATAACAGGCGTTACCCGATTGCGACCTCGCTTTAAATTCTTATCCAATATTATTATCATTTGTAATTACAGAATTTAAGTATTTAAATTTGTCTACATTTTGTATGTTAAGATTTGTGTGTTAATAATGTTTTTCTCTCTTACTAAATATTTTGTTTTATCCCTATTAATTTCAATCCCCATCTTATTTCCTGCCTCAATTAATTTTTTTATGCTATTGCATTTGCCGAATATCCTATAATATTTAAGACGTCTGCTTAGCCTAATTTTTGAATTTTTTTTGTTTCTATGACAGCAAAAAAGTAAACAAATTACATACATACAAACACTCTCCTTTATATATATAGATTGTGGAGGACCAATCTAGAGCAATGTTTACCGACTCTTTATATGCCATGCCTCACCAGATCTAAAAACTTAAAATGCACTGCATAAGAAACCGCCCTTATTCTAGAAGTTTTCTAGCGATCAGAGTAGGTGCCATATATACGAGTGATTGAGTTTGTTTTGGTATCGTATTGTAGAATATTTTGAATTTAAAAAAAATTCGAATTAACAACATGCAACATATCTTTTTACAACGTTAAACATGTCGAAATTAATGCGTCAGCATTGATTTTTTGCGATCAGCATTTATTTCTTGTTACCATTTGAAGAAAACTGCTGCAAGAATCGCATTGAATACATGTGGAAGCTTACGGCTTAGCAAAACACAGTGTTAGGAGTGGTTTAGAAAATTCAAAAGCCAAGATTTTTATATTAAAAACGAAGAACGAGGTCGACCGCTCAAGAAGGGCAAACCCCTTGCTCAAACCTGGCGAAATTATCAATCTTGAACGATACAAACATCAAATGGTGAAAATGAACCAAGTCTTACGTCAAAAAGACCAGAATATTAAAAAGGACAACACAAAATTTGTTGCATGACAATGCACCGTCCCACGCTTCAAGACTGACGAAGAAAACCATTGAAATATTTGGTTAGGTAATTCTTCCCCATGCGGCTTATTTGCCAGACTTAGCCCCATTGATTACCATTTGATTGCCTCGATGGGACAGTCGTTGGCTCAATGTTGGGAACCACTGAGCCTTGTGTTTATTCCTTAACTCCTGAAACATCGCCGCTTATCCATTTCTTTGTCATTTAATCATTATATATATAAATGTCCTATGATATAATATAATATAATAATATTTAATTGTTATAAATGAATTCTAGTTGTATTTAATTTAAAAAAAAATATTTATGAAATTTCAAATAATTTTAATTTATATATGCCTGCATACCAATTTATAAATTAATTTAGTTAAATAGGCCATGAAAATCATACATTAGCAAAAATAAAAAAATTAAAAATATAAAATTTAAATATTTTTTAAATAATTTTATCAGTTTTATTTTCATTAAAATTTGTTCTCCAATTTTTACCTTTATTAAATTTTATAAGTATCAATTAAAAGTAAAAATTAGATTAGTTTTTGTTAATTAAACATATATTTAATTTTTTGAATTATATTCTTTTATAATATAATTAATCATTTTTTATATAAAAAATTAATTTTTTTTTATCTTTAAACGGGATAGTTTGAAAATTAAAAAACTAAAAGTTTACATTTCCTTTAAATGATATGCATAAGTATATACTATATTTTAATATAAAAATAAAGGATAATAAAAAATTTTTAAAATATTTTATTTTATTTTTTTTTTTCAATTGTTTTTAATTTTTTTTTATTGGTCTCCCTGTCCTCCGTTTTTTCTAGGTGGTGCTGCTCTTGCTTCGTAAGCGGGCCTTGCAATTTCCATCGCCGACGCTAATATTTTGTCTTTAATCGCCACAGCATCTTGTAATGCCATTTTTCCCTTTTGAAGCCCTTCTTTGTCTTTTGGCATTCCATTCTGGTTTTGTGGTATTTGATCCCCTCCAGCTGGATTATAATTATTATTATCATTATAGTTGTTGTTATTGAAGTTATTATTATCGGGCATTAAATTATTATTTTGCTGGGGTGTATGCATTGGCATCCCCGGCATTAAATTATTATTTTGCTGGGGTGTAAGCATTGGCACCCCCGGCATTAAATTATTATTTTGCTGGGGTGTAAGCATTGGCATCCCCGGCCAATAGCCTTCACGGTTATTGGGCGCTTGCCAATTATTTGCTGGTAATACTACAACATTTGGATTATTATGGGGGATTTGTTGAGCCTGGTTTGGATTAAATTGCGGAAATTGATTTTGAGGTGAATAATAATAATTATGAGGACTATAACCATTCGGATGAGGAATAATTTGTTGATTCCAATGGTTACCATAATCCGGGCCTTCCACCCAAGGTCGTGCCTGGTTACCCCATTGACCTGGAGCCTGGTATATTGGAATTTGTGGTGCGCATACTTGTGATACCATTTGTGGAACATTTTCTTGTTGCGGCATCTGTGAAGGATATCGATGTTGTTGAACTTCTGGTTGTGGATTTGCTTGAATTTCTTCTGGTTGATAATTTGAAATTTGTTTATCGTTTAATGGTTTCTCTAACATTCCAAGCTTATAATCTACATTTTGATTTTTATAAGTATTTGCAGGTCGTTTTAGACATCGTACACACATGCATTTATTTGGATTAGCAGAGGTGGGTAATTGCGGAGGGTAACCTGAAATATTGTTATTTATATAATAATCTTTATCTTCCATCTGTTCATTACTAACATTACTAGCATTTTCATATGGTTGTTGTTGATTCTGGTTTGGAGAACATGGTTGATTATTTTGGTAAGGAAATTGCCATAAAAGAGCTTTGGAGTTGAAATTATTCTTTTTTCGGCCCATTTGTTGTTCTAGATCATTATTATAATTTTGTTGGCATTTATTATTTAACATTTCATTATTTTGTGGCATTTTATTTTGTTGATACATATTTTGGGGGTTTTGATTTTGTTGATACTTATTTTGGGGGTTTTGATTTTGTTGATACATATTTTGGGGGTTTTGATTTTGTTGATACATATTTTGAGGGTTTGGATTTTGTTGATATATATTTTGGGGGTTTTGATTTGGAGGAGATTGATTTGAATATGGATTTTGTCCATTCATTAACTGAGGATTCATTTGATTATAATTTGGATAGTAATATTGAGGATAATTATAATACACTTGTGGATTATTATAAGGCATTTGATTATATCCCATCATTGGTGATGGAGGCATGACTTGTTGTTGTGGATTATTTTGTTGCATATTTTCTTGCTTAGCATTATTTGCATTTTCTTGATTTCGTTTATATTTGCCTTCGTAATCTTTTTTACCTGGATTAATTTCCACATTGGGTTTATTTTCTTGATTATTTTGATTTGGTTGGGCTGCAGGAGATATCATTTGTGGAGAGTTTGGTTGCATTGGCATTTGTTGCTGTACCATATAAGGATTTGGCATCATCATTTGTTGTCCCATCATTGGTGAGTTATACGGCTGCATAAATTGTTGAGGTGTTTGAGGTTGCATAACTTGCTGAGGTATTTGAGGTTGCATAACTTGCTGAGGTATTTGAGGTTGCATAACTTTTTGAGATGTTTGAGGTTGCATAACTTGTTGAGGTTTTTGAGGTTGCATAACTTGCTCAGGTATTTGTGGTTGTATAACTTGTTGAGGTTTTTGAGGTGGCATAGGAACTTGATTATCATTCGGATTGTTGTTATCTGACTTTGACTCTGGATTTAATTGAGCATTATCTCCTTGACCAATTTGATTGGGAAAATTTTGTCCTTGAGGCATAACAAAGCCATAATTTACTGGATAATATCCTCCACCATTCTCTCCATAAGGTCCATAGGGTGGAGGATAGCATGGATAATAACCTCCATAACCAGGAGCACCAGGAGGCATTGCATCAGGCATATTGACCTGATACCTTTTCCGTGGGGGATGAGTCGGTGGGGGCGGAGGTGGCATCATTTTTTGTTGATCAATTCGATTTTGCTTAAAAAAAAAGAAATTATATATTTCAAATTATAATACAAAAAAAAAAAAAAAAAAAAAAATAATCACCTTTCTTTCTCTATAAACTTCATATTCATCTTGATCAATTAAAAAACTTTCACGTAAAATTCGATTTCCTTCGATAGTGCTTGGCACGCCGGCTGGAGGAAGCTGAGCATTAATTTTAGCAGCCTCTATTGGGTCCATAATTTTTTCTTGAGCAATTTTACTTTGACGATTATTTTGTGGTTCAGGAGGATTGTCGATTACAGCCCCACACCGACACATTGTGTCTAAACCATTACGTTTAGAACAATGACAATCTTTAAACAACATCCCAGCTAAAATTTTTGCATCCACAGGCTTCTAAAAATAATTTTACATATCATTTATAATAAATAATTTATATCATAATCATATTTAATCATTTAATTAAAAATATTCTTAGGATTAATTTAATCGATTATTAGTAATCATATTTCTTAGTAAAATTTATAAAAAATTAAATTATTTTCTTTGCTTACTCGGTCGTCCTCATTTGTTTCTTCAATAGCCATTGGTTGTAATTTTGTTAATGTTCGCCTTAATTAATTTTCGAAATTCAATTGAAGATCACCCTTCCCAAATTTCATTAAAAATAATAATAAAAATAAACAAACATTTTTTTAATAATATATTAGAAAAAAACTATAGAATTTTTAATAAATGTTAGAATTCAATAGGCTTTTCTTTATTTATATATAAAATTTTAAATATAATTTGAATGCATTTTTTTAAAACATGGTGAAGATATTTTTGTAGAATATTGGTAGAATTTATGATTATCCAAATTTAATTATTAAGTTTTATTTCTTTTATTTCTCATTAAATAAATTTACTTAATCATAATTTTGCTAGACATTTTTGAGTGCCAGACATATTTTAATTTTTAATATAATATTTAAATATTTTTAATATTAAAAATAATAATCAATTAAACGTAATTAACAAATATATAGTGCTTAATATGTTTTCATATTTCATTAGAATATTTTATTATAGATTTTCTTATATGACCAATTAAACTAAATAATATTTTAGTTCTTAGAATACTTCAATTCATGTTTTATGTTCGTTAGTAATAGTACATATCATACTTATATTTTAATTGTATATTTTATTTCTAATTTTTGTTTTTTTTTTATTTTTGATCAAAGATAAATATAAACATATTTTTACTAGATTTTTTTTTATTTATTTAAATTTTACTATTTTTTTAAATTTTTTTTTTAAATAATTTACATGATTTAAAATACAAAAAAGAAAGATGTAGAGTTCAATCAGCAACGGGGACAACATTTTGGTCCATTTTTTTCTTTTGGACAGCAGGGTTTATTGCAACAAAAATTTAATTTGCAAATAGGTCGTTGTGGTTTTGGACAGAAGGGTTTCGGACATCCTTTGCATATGGGTCGAATATCACATATCTTTTGTTGACAAGGAATTTGATGACATTTTTTGGAACCTGATGAACCACAACATGGCTTTGGGCAACATGGCGATGCGCAACATGGCGATGGGCAACATGGCATTGGGCAACAATAGGAGCACCAAGATGGTGGGCAACAAAATGGTTGGCAACATGATAAGCGCAAATTTGGATTTGGCACAAATCCCTAAAATCAAAAATAAACAAAATCTTAAAAAAAAATATTCAATTGAAACAAAATTAAATTAAAATGGTGGTGATATTATTTAAGAGTTAGATACTAGAATGAATTAAATTGTTTAAAAATATTTTAAAAAGATAAATTCTTACCGGGCAATTGTTAGGATGAGTTATTAAAGGACAGATTTTTGGACCATTTGTTGAGCACATGTTGAAAAAATGAACTAGTCAGATGGTCGGACTTGTTTTGGTCCCCGTAAGCTGATTCTTTTTTTATCTCTGAGGTGTTATTGAATTTATTTAAAAACAATTAATCGAATGTTGATGGCAACCATTTCACTTCCCACGAGATCTTTCTTCTATGACAAAATATACTATTAGATTTATGTATTGAATTGAACTACCTTTGTTTCTCTTGAAATATCCCAATTAGTAACAAGAATATTGTTTCTCTTTTTTACGAGTGACATTGCATGAACAAGCTTTCCGAGTAGTATATTGATAATGAGATTTTGTCTTATGGTGACAAAGACTTTCAGGCCTGTGATACTTTTTTTGAGTACAACAAGGTGGTTTATTTTGAGTACAAATAGGTGGTTTAGATTTAGATAGACAATATGCCATTGGACATGAGTAACAACAAGGTATACACCAGGGTGAGCAAAAAGATGGTGGTGAAGAGGAGCCCGAACAACTAGTATATTTGTTTTCTTTTTGTTGTTCTTGTTTATGATGGCATTTTTGATAATTATTATGGCCGTGATTGTTATGAATGCGTTCGTTATGGCTGAATTCCTAAAACAAATAAAATAATAATTAAATATTAACGAATAATTAATTATTAAATCATAATTTACTCTCATTAGAATATTCAACACAGATAATAACTCCTTATTCATATACGGTTTTGGTATGAGAGGGGTAAGAGTTGTATATACGAGGGTGGGGTGAAAAGTTTCCGGCCTGATCAAGAAAAACGATGTTTTTAAATTGTTTTTTGCTATATTTTTCAACATAATCTCCATCAACACTGATACATTTCTCATAACCGTGTTCTAATTAATTTAATTAAGTAATTAATTAATTAATTTAATTTAATTTAATTTAAGTCTCATCAACAGTTATGAATCGACGCAAATATTCGTTTGAATTACGCCTACAGAGTCAAATTGTCGGTAGAAATGGTTTTTCGAAGCAGTTTTGGGTCTAACGTTAGTAAACGCGGCACCCACGTTGCACACATCTTTCCATATTCAAATGGTCGTGCAAAATATTTCGCACACGTTCAGCTGACATCGTACAGGTCTCAGCTATCTTGAATGTTGAAAACTAAAGCAAAAAAAAAAAAAAAATTTAAAAACATCGTTTTTCTTGGTCAGGCCGGAAACTTTTCACCTCACCCTCGTATTAATATTATTTTAATAATAAACATATTACGAGGTTATTACACCAAAAAGTAAGGTGATTAATTATATTTCTCATTATTTGATTTTATGCCGAGAAAATGTTTTGTTCTGTTTTGCTCACTAATTTCTTCGATTACCAGAGGAGAGTGCATCAGGAGTTTTTTCAACATGATCATACGGTCAATATGTAGTATCACTTTGAAGTTATGAGACGTGAGAAGTAATGGATATTTGGAAAAACAATTTATGGATTTTGCAACACTATGTACCTGCTCATCAATTTTTTGACCAAAAACTACACCACAATCATTCCTCAGCAACATATTTACCGGAAATGGCAAATTTTTCCTGTTTCCAAAACTGAAGACACCAACATTAGCAACGAGAAGATAGAAATTAGATAACTGGAAGAGCTTAATATTAAACCAAAGTGTTTTGAGGTTTCGAAAAAGCGCCAGCACAAAGTATACTTATATGAAGGAGATTACTTTAAAAGGGACAAAAATAATTATTTGACCACATCTCATATATGCATGCCGTTCATTAAACCAGTATAAATTCAATTCAATTCAATTTTTTAAAAATTATTTTTTTAATTTCTCATTTTATGCTGAAAATTTTGAACCTAAATTGTGGATATAATTTTACTAACCATTTTAAAAAAATTTTATTTAATATTATCTATATAAGGAATTTTTAATACTTAAATAATAACAATTAGTAAACTAATTAATAATATTTATTTTTTAAAAATATTAAATTTAATTTAAATTTTACTTTAGGGGCCTTTTTTCTAACACGTGTTTTTTGATTGATATAAACATATAAAACATATCCCTTTCCTGTTTGAGTCAGTCTGAAGCGCGGAACATGGCGGAAACACTTAATTTAGTGAAAATTCATATGATTTGCAATAGTGATAATTTGGTTCAACAGTTGAAAGATTGGCAATTAATACCAACTGAACCGACATACAAGTGTCCCAAATGTGATGGCCCACTTAAATTAACAAGTGATACAACAAAAGTAAGTTTTCGGTTTTTTAAATTCGGTTTATTTTATTTTAGAAATAGTTTTATCCATACTAGAGTTATTTAAAGACTTTTTCGGTTTTTTAAATATGGTTTATTTTATTTTAGAAATAGTTTTTATTTTATTTTAGAAATAGTTTTATCCATACTAAAGTTATTTAAAGACTTTTTCGGTTTTTTAAATTCGGTTTATTTTGTTTTAGAAATAGTTTTATTCATACCAAAGTTATTTAAACGCTTTTTCGCTTGTGATTTTGATTAGTTCCGCGCATTAATTTCAATGAATAATCATTTTTTTAAACATTATTTTGTGTTATTATGTGCCGAGATAAGGGATTGGATCCGACTATCGCCTTCTTTAATATGGCGGGTGATCTGTATGATCCTAGAAAGCCAAAACTTGAAATCGAGCCAGAAGATTTTGATGACGTAACCGACGGGGAAACTTGTGATTTTGATTAGTTCCGCGCATTAATTTCAATAAATAATCATTTTTTTGAACATTATTTTGTGTTATTATTCATTTTTTTTAATTTTTAAAAAAGGCCCCTAAAGTAAAATTTGACCAATTTAAGTTAGGGTTTAGTATATGATTAACTAAAAAAATTAAAAAATAAATAATTATCAATAAAGTTTATTTATTTAATTTAAATATATTTTGATAAATAATGTAAAATATGACTCAAACTTCTTAACGAATTAATCAAACGATGTTAATTCAAAATAATATGTGATAATTATTATTATTAACAAGATAAAAGAATCTATTCCTCACAAATTTTTAGAAACTTTGGCAACTTTTGATTTCATCTTAAAACACTTCATTTTATATATGTACAATAGATTTAGAAAAAAGATGTAAAAGATATAATTTTTTTTTTATTTATTAAAAAATTAAAATATATTTTACCTTACAGCAGTTTTGGGTAAATGAACACATGATGTTGATTAATTAAATAGTCAGATGGTCGGACTAAAACTCAACATTCGATTGATTAGTTGATAAAATCTAGTTAGCAACCGTTCCACTTCCCATGAGATCCTTTTCTTCTTTTAATTTAATTATATGATGATGAATTTATTAGAGATTTTGTAGTTTAATTTTTTCCTTTTAATTTTCAATTCATATAAAACACAACGAAGAATATCTCTTTATGACTCTTTAGAGATGAGTGAAGAAAATAATGATAAGAAAAAGAATACAATTTTTTAATATTATTTTGTTCTTTGTTAAATATTTTATTATTTAAATTTAAATAAATAATTGTTAAAAAATTTTTTAATAAATTTTACATAAATACTTTTAATATAGTAAATTATTTATAGTAATTATTCAAAACAGGCTGTATGTCATGGAAACTTTACCCTATTGGGTTCTTTTTTAATTCCAAAAAAACTTTTCTTATGCAATTTTTGCGGGTTGCTTCTAGTTTACGAGATAAAAGTTATTATTAATTTTTATTTTCAAAAAGGTCAAATCAATATTATAAATATAAATAAATAAGTATACTTACAATTATTTTTAAAATTTTTAAAGTTATTGGATTTAAAAATAATTAGTAAGGTGTAAATTTGTTTTTTTTTTATTTAAATTACTTATTTTAGTAAGAAAATTGTGGGGAGGTGCGAAGTGAAAACTCTTTGTAGCCACGACATTCATATCTCGATGGCAACATAAAATTGGAAATAACTTTTGTGGTGTTTGATAATCAAACTAGTTTGGCAATCACTGATATAATAGAAATAATTTAAAAATTATTCCAGTATTTTAAGATTTTTCCAAATGTTAAAATTTTAAATTTGAGAGAGAGAAGAATGGCAAAAAATATATTGGAGGGGAATCGATTGGGAAACGTCCGGTCAGAGAAGACCAAGGACGCGGTGGGTGGATAATGTAGGAAGGAACATGTGAGGATGGGAGAGGGTAGGAGTTGGATGGAAGTGGCTCAGGATAGGACACTTGAAGAAATGTGGTTGGAACTGCTAAAAACTTTCGAGTATCGTAGAGCCACAGAGATAGATAGATATAACATATTTAATAATAATATATAATTAATTTACTGATTAAATTAAAATATATTTTAAATAATAATACAAAAGGGTATGCATGTTTTAATATACTGTTGAATTAAAATGAATTTAAACATTTTGCATTCAGACTTTTAACACAATACTATGTATTACTCGGGGGTTCAGGGGGGGGGGAGCCCCCTTCTAGGTGTTAAGAGCGCCGAATAATATATAAACTATATTAATTGAGAATCTGGAGTGTCTCAACTAGACTACCTCGCAAATTTGAATTGGATTATTTTAAGTCAAAATTTAAAAAAATAATTTCGGTTCGTTCAGTGATTCAATCATGCTGAAATTCTATATATAGCAGTTTTATACAATTTTTAATCATGTGAAAAACTATCAAACATATATCTTTATTTTTCAGTTTATATGAAAAAAATGAAAATGTGGTAGGTTTCCACTTTCAAATGACCTACATTTCTCAAAAATTGAAACTACGAATTTTGAATAATGCCCGTGTACCAAATTTCATTATTTTAGCTCTTATGGGTAATCTTGTCTATATACACACACACAGACATTTTTCTCAACCTTAGTGAAAATGACTCAGGGACCTTCAAAACGTATAAAAACATCGAAAATTTTCGAGATCTCAATACTATCTCTGGCGAGATAGTAAAAAAGGTATTAGAAAATTTTTTTTCCTCTTTTTAGTAATTTCACTTTATTGAGTATTATAATATTAATTTAAATTTTTCTCAACTAACAAATTGTTCATATTTAATTAATTAAAATAGACATAAATAAAATAAGTTGAACTGTGGCCAGGCGCAGAACCGACCGACGGTTTGAAATAAATTAATTTCCAGTTACAGAAACAATTTCAAATAATTTAAATGTATCTATTAATACGTTAAAAAACAGATAGGGATATAACATAAATATTTTTAATTTTATTTTATTTATAATATATAAGTAGGAGCTGACTGTGTCGTCATGAGGAGCTGGGTGATGTCATATAATTTTAAATTAAAAAAACTAATAAAGATGATTTTTCTCGAGGATAAAACCATTACAAAGTGCATGATTCATGGAGATATGTAAAAAATCTCCTCATGTGAAATTTGGTGTGAAAATAACCCTTCCCTTCCTATCGTCGATCGCTGTATTACCATACTACCACTTCCGGTCTCCAAATATACACCAAAACTTGATGAATTTATCATACTAATTGATTAAATAAATATACCAAATTTCATCAAAATCCGTTGAGCCGTACACATCTATACGGACGGACATCATGCTAAAAATACTTTTTTCTGTTAACAAAATGCATGATTCGTGGAGATATGTAAAAATCTCCACATGTGAAATTTGGTGTGAAAACAATACCTACCTTAAAATACTTAAATTTATGCCTTTTCTGAAAAACATAATATAGGTAAATTCTCTTAGATAATATAGATAGATGTTGACTTTAGAAACTCTAGTTGAATTAATTTATTATCTATTTCCCAAATTATTACTTATTATTATTATCACGTGTTGGCGCGTCAAGTTAAAAATTCATCCTTGCTTTTATACCCCTTTTGTAATCTTCCATTCCCTTTTCAAATATAAATCATTAATAGTTAATTAATAGGAGAGATAATAATTTAATTATTATTATTCCAAGGTATTCATTGGTGGGCGTTAAGAGGGGCCTGTGTACAAAGTTTATTGACAAATTTTTATCATTTATTTTTGCAAAAATTTTACATTTAATTATGCATTTTTTCTAAAACTAAATATAGGTTATTTAAAATCAATGTTAATTGATATATAATTTAATTGAATGTAAATTTTAATATTCATATGTTTCCCATATGAAAAAATAAAAATTAAATTAATTTTATAAAATCTATTTTATAGAGGATTAAAAAAGTTTATTATTTGCTAGGATATATCAAATATATTTTTTAATATTTAAAATTAATATTTTAATTATATATAAATTGTTTTTTTTTGATAAAGTTAAAATATCCAATAAGGTTGGGGAAAGGAATATAAGGAGTTTTTTTAAAATTCAAAAATTAATTTACTTATATACAAAAATATTTATTAAAATATAAAATTAAGAATACAATTATATTAATATAATATAATATTTACATAGGATTGGAGAATAGTAATATTATATAGATTTTACATTATTTATAACAAAATTAAAATTAAATATTATATAAAAGAATAATTAAATTCTTAAATTATAATAGAAATTTCTTTTTCTATGGACTCTATGACTTGTTAAGTCCAGATTTCTTCTCCTGGACCGCCGACGATTAATCGGGTGATTGATCACCGTCTCGATGTCATCCTCGTTCGGCGGAATATTTTCTTTATTTGCCATTATATCTAAAAAATTGATGTCACCACCAACTAACCTTTCCGGGGTTTCAATTCTTATGGATTCATCGTGGAAAACGTCGAAATGTCGTCTATGATGATAGTAATTGAGTCCTTCTTCTATGATATTGTGAAGAACATTCCACTCCTGTTTTAAATCCATTCTGAAATCAAAAAAAACAAAAATAATTAATGATATATAATAAAATGAAGAGGACCGATGAGGGAAGCAATATTGAAGATTGTTTGGTTGTGTTGGTCAGAAAATTTCTTGAGAGGAACTGCTTGCTAAGAGAACTGAACACTGAATGAGTCTCAACACAAATTTTCTTTATATATACTCCCTTTTTAACAAAGAAATCCAATTTGCATGGGTCATACAGGTACCTTTTGTATTGTTATTTTGTTTTGACCCTTTGATTAGCCAAAATTTCCAGGTAAATCTTTTCAATTCAAAATAAACAAAAATTTAAAAAAAAAAAAAATATTTTTTTTCTTTCATATAATTGAAAATGTTTAGGCTATTTTTAAAATTTTGACATTTTGTAATATTTATGACTTTGTTCAATTTCTTATCTATTGTTATTATTTATTATTTTTCTATTACAAATTGTATCTATCCTTTCTAACAAAATACAAATAATTTAAAAAACTAATTCATTGTTAAATGAAGAATCCAAAAGGAATTTCTTAATTAAAATAAAATTTTAAAAATTGACTATGATAAAAAATTAGCTGGAGTGTCTCCACTCGACTATCACGCAAATTTGAATTAGATTAAATAACATATATTAATTTAAATTAAATTAAATTAAATTATAAATTAAAATTAATCAATCATATTTATTAAACCAGTGCATGTTTGGCTCTTTGTTGATGGCACCACGTAACGTGTTAAGGCTCGTGAGATTTGCAGTGTTAAAAAATTAATTCTAGTACTTTCAGCAAATAAATCAAGCTGAAATTCTAGATATAGCAGTTTTATACAATTATTAATTATGTGAAAAATTATCAAACATATATCTTTATTTTTACGGTCACTTTAGAAGAAAAAAAATCAAAACGTTGTAAGTAATGACCCTCTTCCGGTTGAGCTACATTTCTCAAAAGTTGATACAAAACTACGAATTTTAAATAATGCCCGTATACCAAATTTTATGATTCTATTTCAAACCGTTTTTGAGTAATCTTGTCCACATATATATACACACACACATACACACACACAGACATTTTTCTCAACCTTAGTGAAAATGATTCAGGAACCTTCAAAACGTATGAAAACATCAAAATCTCAACATGAAAATTTTCGTGATCGCAATACTATCTCTTACGAGATAGTAAAAATGATCATGTTTAGTGAAATCATATTATTAACAATTTTCATAACAATTATTAGCATTAGTCAAATTTAGAATATATTTTATAAATTTAAATAAATAATTGTTTCCTTTTAAATGTACTTGTATTGTTTAATTTTAATAAGAATAATATCTTGATCTTGATATATATTTTAATAAAAGTAATATTTACTAATGAAGGTTGAATTATTTGAAAGTAGCAAGCGTTGCTCTCTAGTGGTTACTTATTCAACTTTATTTTCAATTTAGCAGGTGCTGCTCTCTGAAGTATAAATAGAAAATTATTACAATTATTAATTGACTTAAATATCTTTTTTAAAATTTATCATTTTTAATTATTTTTATAATATACTCTTTTTATTATATATTTATTTAATATTTTTGGAATAATTCATTAAAAAAATATAAAAAGAATGTTTTTAGACATTATTTCTGAAAATTTAAAATCTATTTTAATTTTATTGTTTTCAAACATAATTTGAAATTCAAAACTATATATTTATAGGTTTCCTAATATAAGAAATAAAATTTCTGTCAAATTTTAATAATCAATAATAAAAATGTAAGTATTAAAAGTAATTATAAAAGTTTATAAATATTAAATATAATAATTTATTCTTACTCTTTTTAAAACCAATATACTTAAAAGGCTCAATATTTTATCTCTTTTCCTTTCTTATTCATTCCTGTTTGATGCTCAAAATCCCCCCATGGAGAGTAACAAATATTTAAAACATTTACAAAATATGATATATTTAAAAAATTCCAAATGCAACTTGATATAATTATTATCACCTGCACAATACCTTGGCAAATTAACGGAACTTCTACTTGTACATATTCTCCAAAACATCAGTCACATAATTCAATTTAAACATAGTTATATAAAATTAACTAATTGAATTATATTCATTAATATATATATATATATACATTAGTAAGTATTTGAAATTGAAACCATTTTTAAAAACCAAAATAATTAATTTTTTTATTATTTGAATTTTATTATAATAATGAATTAAATTAATGTGATTACAAATATTAAACTGAGTTACTTTTATATGCAACTCAGGTTGTGTACTTTAAGGGAAAAATAACGGTAAATTGTAAATGAAATAACATTTGTCTTGGTGATTGAAATTAATCCCAAATTTATATGAGGGTGAGGTCGAGCAGTTTCCGGCTAAAACCCATTGAAGTACTGAACTTCCAGAATCATGGAGAATGTTCCTTCTATAGTAATTTCTTGGCCACTCAGCTTTGGTGATAAGTGAGAGCTGAATCTGCGGGAACTTATATATATAAATATATTTAAATATAATATTAATTTATTTATTTAAAAAACATTTTATTTGATTAATTTAATAAAAGTTTTCTATTATTTAATTTATTATGTATGCATTACTTAAAATATAGAAACATTTAGTGAATATAATTGTACCTTAAAATATATATTCCTATTATATATATAAATAAAAGAAAATATAATATTATTTTACGATTTTTTTTATTATTTTTTGTTTTACATATTAGTTGTTAGAGAAGGTTTCTTATATAAATTATTGTAATATATAATATTAATTTTGGTTTGCTCAACAGGATAATCAACAACGATAACACGGTTTCACTCCACATTGAGGCTTGCAACGTTCATGAGCTGGACAGCAGGGCAAACTGCAGGGAGTACAGCACAATTGGTGGGGTGGTTCACATCTTGGCATCTTCCCCGAGTGGAATCGGGCTCCAACAATCTGGTAAATAATATTAAATTGAATAAAATATTAAAAAATATTTATTTTATTATATTTGTTACCTAGAGATTGAGATATAGAAATACTTTTTAAATCAATTTTGTAAATTTTTTAAAATTAATTGAAAATACATTGAATATTTATATAAATATATATATAGTTACCAAAATTACTATTATATTCCATATAGGTATAAGTAAATTAAGGCAATATAATAGTAATTTTGGTAAGTATTTATCAGGACGATCGGCAACCAGACAAATGTTTCACTTTAAGATTTAAAAAAAAATTAAATTTTGATATTAACTACATAATGTTCATAAACCTATTTATTTTTATAGAAATTTGAAGTTTTTGATTCGAAGAATGCACAAAAACAAAACAATTTATTTATTGTATTAATTAAAATATTTAATATATAATATATATATTTATAAATTGTTTTAAAGATATATCGTTTGAAAAATTTGTGGCACATATTTAGCAAATTGAATTTAAATTCACCTACACACACTCAAGAAATTTCATTAACTTAACTTAAATACTGAATATTTCTTAATTTTAGATTTAGAATCGGATTAGAATTATAAAAATAGAACTGTTTTTATAAAACTTATCTAAAATTTGTTGAATCTCTGAATTTTTTTTTTATATTTAATATTAAAATATAACTTACTGGAATACATCGGTGGCTAAAATCATTACAACAAGGCATTTTGTTGTTTTATTATGGAGAAGATGTAAAATTTGGAGGATTAGTCCAATCCTCGTTTCATTCCACCAAACGGTGCTGTTCTCCCTGCACTGTTCCTTCTAATGTTTATTATTATTTTATTGTTTTTATGTTTTTATTTTCATTCTAAAATATTCACTGCATCTTTAATCAGATTTTTCACTTTACAATTATTGACCCTGACGTATAAAATTCATCTTTTTAATGAAATTATTTATTTATTATATTTTTTGATGTAAAGATATGGTTCAATTGTGTTCACATTGTTTTTTAAATTTTAATAAAAAGTTTTCAAAATTTCTATTATATTATAAAATTATATAAGTATAGTCTATTATAGTATCTACATGCACTTGATTTTCCAATCACTCAAAACCGTATCGGGTAATTGTAAATAATCGCTAACACAGGAGTTGATGTTCCAATAGAAATTTTTAATAACCGCAATTTCTTTTCATTTTCCTAAATAAGTACTTTGTTTCTTCAATCGACTGTAGGAATAAAATTACTTGTTAGATATATCTGAAACTTCAACAGTCTAAAGAGGAATAATATTCCACTTAGGATGTTATAGGACAATATTCCATTGTTTGACCGGCTGTGTGAGAGCTCGTATTGGATGACAAGACGATTTTGGTTTGTTTTGCAATTCACCGATGACTTCTGACAAACAAATTGTCGTATACCAATCATGATTAACACTCTTTCTAAAGCAATAGTAGAAATATGACCAGTAATTAAGAATTTTCTTTGAAGTGATGCGAGAACGAACAACCTTTGTTGGTTTAGACCTATCTTGGAACACCCAAACAGCTGAATGACGTTTAGTTTCTAGCTTAAAGAAATACATCCAATTCGTAAATCCGATTCATCGCCTGCTATGATGTTGTAAAAGGTATTTGAAGCACCTTTGAATTGCTTAAATGTTTCTTGGCTTCATTCGACACTAGCCTTTTTTGAGCTTCGTTCAAATTGTGCACATTTTCCACATTTAAATTTGCTTGCAAAATCATATGTGTTTATTTCATGTTAATGCCTGTGGATATCTTAGCTATCAAGAGCACGATGAGACGGTAGCTAAACTATGTACATTGTTTCTGTTATCAGTATTGTAGTACTTGTAGTTATTTACCTGTGTTATAGTATTGATGGATGCAGATCGCACGGAATTGGGATCTGTTGGTGGGCTGAATGAGGTCTCAGAGGTCACTGCCATCTCTCTCGAAGTAATGCATAATGCGGTTTCCGGAGTGGGGTTTGAATTAGAGATGGGATTTTAGCAGGTAGAAGTCCCACACTATCTCAGAATATATGCAAAAGATGGGAGGTTTCAAATTTTACCATAATCATACTTTTAACTCTCAGTTACGCTATCTAGCAGTGGTTTCTAAAAACTTTAGCAGTAACCCTTGTATTATATCAGTTTTTATTGGGATTATTGACACCTCCTTACCTGTTTAATATCAAATTTAAAAAAAAAAATAAAAAAAAAACAAGAAATTATAAAATTACGTTATATATTAATTATTAAAATAAAGAAATAAACGTTAATATATTTGATTTATTTCAATTTTTTTTTGATTATACATATTATTTTTGATCATTGTTTAACGATTGCAACAGTTTGGACATTGAGACCTACATATTGGTCGTCTAGCTGTCTTATGGTAACCCTGTGGTTTACAATGGAAATGGCATCCAAGACCAGGCTTTGGTTGTCCCATCATGACTCTACATGGAGGTCTAGGTGGGCACATTGGTATGGATGTGGAACAAGCGACGCCACAACAACCATGAAGGCAACTCGGTACGGGGCATGGTCTCTTGCAGCCATTTCCTGGGCATAAATATCCCTAAATACATAAGATTTTATTTTTATAATATTTATTAATTTTTAATAAATTATATTATTTTATTGTTAATTATTTACAAAACGGGAATCACCGGGTATTCGAATGAAACTTTACCAGTGCACATTCCTTGTTTAATTCCAAAAAAACCCTTCCTATAAAGTTTTTTTCCGGTCTCTTCTAGTTTACGAGATAAAAATTATTAAATTTTGCTTATAAATCCATTTACATTCTATTTAGAGTTACCATGTTTTATTCATTTGGTCAGCAGAGTGCTCCACTAATTTGCGCGGGGGAGAGGGAGGTTCAGCTTGTTTTGGATATATAAATATTAAAAAATTAATTAATTAATATCCAAACCGAACTGAAAAAAACGAAAATTAGTGAATGAGTGAATAATTCTTGAGACCAAATGCATAAAACAATTATTAATATGGTTGACTAACAATGTTAATGGGCTAATTATATGCAAATTTTAATAATTTTTATCTCGTAAGCTAGAAGAGACCGGGAAAAATTTTATAAGAAAAGTTTCTTTAGAATTAAAAAAGGAATCCACAGGTAACATTTCATCCAAATCACTGAAGCTTCCCGTTTTGTAAATATTTACTATTTTATTTACCTTTGAACAATCTCTTAAGTTTCCAGGTTGACAACATGGATGACGATCGTAACATGACATTCGATTTGATATTTAAATAATTAATTAATTATTATACGATCCAATTGAAATGGAAATGGGTTGCTTTTTACCGAATTTGGTAATATGGTCAGATGGTAGGACCCGGTAAAAAGACAACCCTTTCCTAGGTTGTTTTTTTTCTAGTTGTTTGACCAAAAATAAAAAAAATAAATATATATTAAACGTTTATTATTAATTTCATGGTTACCAAAGTAATATTCAAATTCCTCAGCCATTTAGATTCAATCGAAGCATAACCATTTCTAATTATATAATTATTCAATTAAATTTAATTAATTGAATTGCACTCCATGCTTGTCCAATTTTGAAAATATTTTCATTTTTCAATCGTCTTATGATGAGATAAGATACACAAATCCAATAATAAAAAAAAATAAATATCATGTGAATATTAATCAGAAATAAAAAAATTATACTTTTACTATATAAAAAAAAGAAATTTTTCTTTTATATAATTAACAAATAAATAATTATTTAATAAGTGATAATGTAAAATTATAAAATAATATAAATATGATAGATAAAAATTAGACAAATATTAATTATATTTGCTCCTAAACAAATTTATCCGCCCCCTGTATCCCCTTTAGCGTTAATATTAATTATTGAATATCCTTGTATATCTTGTTACTATCTTGTACTTTTTAATATTAAAAATAGTTGTCATATTTGAAGCATAAATTTTGTTCCATAATACTTGTCATATTTGATCAAACTATAGCTATAGCTTTGCTTGTGCAGAGGCCGCTAGAAGGCGTCAAAACGGGCATTTGTCCGGGGCGGAAAATCTGAAGGGTGGCATTTTGTTTATGAATGTAATAAATTTTACGAATATAGGGGCGCCAATTTATTTATTTGCCAGGGGCGCCGTAAATGCTAGAGCGGACGCTGGCTTGTGTTAGACCAATTTTCTAAAGTAATAGATTATTGAAAAGTTATTCAAGGCTTTCTAACAAACTTGGGCATTTAAAAATAGGTGATCAAAAAGTAAATAAAAAATTTCTTTAATATATTTTAAGACCATTTTTATATAATAAATGTAAACAAAGAAAATATTGATATCAACAAACCGGAATCCTCATTAAAATTAAAATTTATAAAACAAATTCGCAATATATTGAGATGTAGTCTTTATAAGAATGTGAGGATTTAATTTCATAATAATCAACCCAGCCAATTTTTTGGGTCTATAGCGACAAAACTATAAAGTTGTATATTCAATATCTTATCACAAATAATGCTTATTAATTAATTAATAAATATATTAAAATTTTATATAAAATCACAAGGTTTAAATAGGTTTAAACAAGTATATAAATATTATTAAAATATATAATCAGATAATTTTATTCATATTTTTTTCAAAATTTAAAAAATAATTTCAATTATCTATTTAATGGATTAACTTTAGATTTTTACTATCTCACCAGAGATAGTATTGCTATCACGAAAATTTTCGATTTCGAGATTTTGATGTTTTTATACGTTTTGAAGGTCCCTGAGTCATTTTCACTAAGGGTGGGAAAAATGTCTGTGTGTGTGTATGTGTGTATGTAGACAAGATTAAGTAAAAATGGTTTGAGCTAGAATAATGAAATTCGGTACACGGGCATTATTCAAAATTCGTAGTTTTCTATCAACTTTTGAGAAATGTAGCTCAAACGGAAAAGGGTCATTACCTACCAAATTTTGATTTTTTTTCCTCTAAACTGACCGTAAAAATAAAGCTATATGTTTGATAGTTTTTCACATGATTAAAAATTGTATAAAACTGCTATATATAGAATTTCAGTTTGATTGAATCGCTGAAAGTACCGGAATAAATTTTTTAACACTGCAAATCTCTCGCGCCAGCACGTGACGTGGTGTCATCAACAAAGAGCCAAACATGCGCTGGTATAATAAATATTATTTTTTTAATTTTTATAATTTAATTAATTAAATTTAATTTAAATATAGTATGTTATTTAATCCAATTCAAATTGCGAGATAGTCGAGTGGAAACACTCCGGCTTATTTTTAAGTATGTATTATAATTAAAGTATAATAGAATTTTTTAGTGTTATTATTCAGTTTAATAAGTGTTATCTATTTGCTTAATTCAATTTTAATTTTATTTGTGGTTACATTTATAATATTATTCATTTTTTTTTTGTTTTTCTAAGTTTTAGTATTCATAATATATATATATATATATATATTTAGTTTGGTATAGGTTTCCATTGATAACTTATTGTTTATGTAAATTTCTTAATCGTTGTTTTTGAACTTTACAACAAGGCTCGGGAATAAAGTCACCCGGTTGTAATCTGTGCCCTCCACATCCTAGATAACAACGTGCTTGACATTTTCCGCCAGGTTCTGGTGATGGGCAACATTTTTGTGGCCTAATTGAAGGTGGACATGGTCGAGGTGACATATCCCGATAACGATATAACTAAAAAGTAAAATATACGTTAAAATTAATGTTATAATAATAATAATAATGTGTTTTTCTTAATTGCTTACTTTTTGAAAACCAAATTTATAAGCCGGATAAGTTGCTGCATTTCCACAGCATCCTTGTAAATCTATAACACGGCCACAGCATGGTTTACAACACGGCATTGGGATATTTAATTTTAAATTGATCGGATGTTCGGATCGATGTTGTCCCTTTTAGCCGTGATGTTGTTCTACGATGTTATATTTATCTCTGCTTAATGGATTTTATTTTAATTTAATATGGCTTACTTGAAAATAATTTATTTTTATTCTAATATAATACGAGGGATGAACCTATTATAATTATAAATCTTAAAAGAAATCTTGATATCAATAAATATAATTAATAAACAGGGTCTAGGGATTTGAGTGCCCCGGGTAAAACAAAATTTGCCGCTCTTTCGTACAAAAAATATACTAGTTTATGAGATAAATAAAGATTTTTTTAAGTTTGACAGATTAGTTTGTTATGAACGTCGCAATGTGTGCAGCCATTAAGTAATACACTAATTATTAACTTATTCACTAATTTTCGGGGGTTTTTTCAGTTCAGTTTGGATATAGGAAAATTATTTAATTAATTAATTTTTTAATTTTTTTATATCCAAACCGAACTTAAAAACCCCCCAGAAAATTTGTGAAACCCTCCTCTGGTCAAATGAATAAAACATGGTAGCTAAATAAAATATCAATGAATTTATATGCAAATTTTCTGGTCAAAATAAAATATCTATGAATTTATATGCAATTTCAATAATTTTTATCCCGTAAATTAGAAGTGACTCAGGAAAATAGCATAAGGAAAGCTTCTTTGGAATTAACAAAGGAATTCACTGGTAAAGTTTTATCCAAATCTATTGACATGACAACTAATCTGAACAATTACCCAAATTTACTGCCTATTAATAAAAATAAAAAAAAATAAAAAGCAAAAATCAAAATTACACAATAAAGAACTGTATAAAAGAACTTTATTTAAAAAATAATACAATAGTTACACAATATATATTTACTTACAAGTTATGCAACAAATCTAAAAAGTTTTATCCAAATCTATTGACATGACAACTAATCTGAACAATTACCCAAATTTACTGCCTATTAATAAAAATAAAAAAAAATAAAAAGCAAAAATCAAAATTACACAATAAAGAACTGTATAAAAGAACTTTATTTAAAAAATAATACAATAGTTACACAATATATATTTACTTACAAGTTATGCAACAAATCTAATAAAAATAAACTTTTTTAAAAGATTAAAAATCACCAGCTGGTCAGAGCGCCTTCGGCGCTCTTCACACCTGGACGGGTGCTCCGCCCCCTGTACCCCCGAGTGGTACATAGAATTTGGTTAAAAGTAGTAAAAGGTTTTCATCCATTTTGTTTCAATCAGTATATTACATAAAACATTTCTTTTTGTGTTCTTATTTAAAATATATTTTAATTTAATCAGTAAATTAATTATATATATATATATATATTATTGTATATGTTATATCTATCTATTTATATGGCTCAAAGATATTCGAAAGTTCTTGGCCACATTTCTCCAAATGTCCCTATCCTGAGCCCTTGTCCCATCTCTCTTACGTCCCTTCCTATGCGTCCATGGTCTTGATTCCCTTTGATAATAATTTTGATGAGATAAGCCTCTTTACTGCATGATAACAGGCTTTTCCCGATTGATACCTCGATTTAAATTCTTCTCAAATATTATTATCCTTCGTGATTACATTCAATTTTTCTACATATTCAAATTTTACATTTTGTATATTAAGATTTTGTATGTTAATACTGTTCCTCTTTGTCACTAAATATTTTTTCTTATCACTATTAATTTCAAACCTCCATTAATTTTTCCTCGCTATCTGTAATTGTAATTGCCGAATCTCTTATAATATTAGGTACCGGAAAAAGTAATTTACGTTTTTAACGATTAATTTCAAAACCACATAACTTTTTTGAAAATAATTTTTATTCAACAAAATAGTCACCACTTGAATCAACAATTTTTTGCCAACGTTCAACAAGCAAGTTCATTCCACGAGATAAAAATTCTGGGCTCTTGGAGCTAAAGAAAGCATCAATATCAGTTTTGACCTCTTCTTCAGAATTGAACCGTTTATTGCGTAAAAAAAATTAGACAAAGACAAAAACAAATAATAGTCACACGGAGAAATATCTGGGCTATAAGGTGGGTGAGGTAGAACTTCCCATTTAAAGCTTTGAAGCTTTCGTTGTGTTTCTGCTGCGACATGTGGTCTTGCGTTGTCATACAGAAGCAAAACACCTTTTCTATTGACTAAAGAAGGCCGTCTTTCAGCAAGTTTTTCATGAACTTTGTCAATTTGCGAGCAGTAGACAGTGGCATTGATCGTTTGACCTCGTGGTAAGTAGTCAATTTGTAAGATTCCACACGCAGTCCACCACATAGTCATCAAAATCTTTCTTGGGGTAAGATTTTTTTTTCGGATGTGTTCCACCTGGTTGAGAGAGAGACCACGTTCAGCCCATTGTCCTGACCGGCGAGAATTGTCGTAATTAATCCATTTTTCATCACTCGTAACAATACGATCAATAAAAGGTTCGTTTACGTTGCGTGCAAGCAAAGAATTGGCAAAAGTCAGACGCATAATTTTGTTGTCTTCACTTAACTTATGCGGAATCCATTTGTCTAACTTTTTTATAAAATTCATTGCATGTAATCTTTTTCTGATGGATGATTCATCACAGTTGAATGCTTCTCCCATTTCTGAACATGTTGCACGAGGGTTATTGTCCAAAAATTGTTTGATTTCATCGTCAGAGCACCCTTCAGGACGACCTTGGCGTTGCTCATCTTCAATGCTTTCATTACCGCTTTTAAAGCGCCGAAACCAAAACCGTGCCACTTCATCACTTACGGCATCTTCCTCAAAGGCATTGCGAATTCGACGTGCCGCTTCTGCTGCTTTAAGATGATTTTTGAATTCGTAAAGTAAAGTTGCACGAATAATAGAGCTGGAGTATACCATTTTAAACCTGAAATATAATATTTCAATTAAATTGGATTACAAAGTTCTATACATGATGGAAAGAGCAAAAAATAAGCTTTCAGAAGAAATAAACACTTTTATAAATAACGTCTAAAGAACACCATAAATATCTATCAAATTAATACAACACAAAAACGTAAATTACTTTTTCCGGAACCTAAGACGTCTGCTTAGCCTAACTTTTCAATTTTTTTGTTTAATTGCATTTCGAGTGAATTTTTCCCAATTTGTGTAATCACATACTCACAACATGCAACATATAATTGGCCGTGGGAAAAACATGGGGATTGCAAATGAATTCCGCAGGCCCTGAGCTTGGAACATGGTCAAATCATACCCTTTGAAAAATATTGATTTCCAATAGGTTTATTATTTTATTTTTTTAATATTTTATTTATAAAACACGAAAACATTTAAAATTATATGAATAATTGATCTCATAATTGGATTTTCATTTTCAATTGACGATTTGAATTCCTAAAATATTAAAAAAAAACTTTTAAAACTTTTTAAATTATTTTCAAGTATATAAGATATACTTACTTAAAATTTAGCCATAAGATATTATGGCTAAATTTTACTTTAGGGGCATTTTTTCTAACACGTGTTTTTTGATTGATATAAACATATAAAACATATCCCTTTCCTGTTTGAGTCAGTCTGAAGCGCGGAACATGGCGGAAAGAAAGAAAGAATTTCGAATTAAACGAAAATTTTTGAAAGTGAACAAAGAAAAAAGAGATCACGGCCAATTTTGTTAATTATTGATTAAATTATTGTTGATATGTTTATTCTATTGTAAATAGATAGATAGGTGAAAATTATTTATTTATGTAAACAATTTCAATTTCATTTCTTACATGGCGGAAACACTTAATTTAGTGAAAATTCCTATGATTTGCAATAGTGATAATTTGGTTCAACAGTTGCAAGATTGGCAATTAATACCAACTGAACCGACATACAAGTGTCCCAAATATGATGGCCCACTTAAATTAACAAGTGATACAACAAAAGTGTAAGTATTCTTTTTAGGTTAGGTTTAGTTAGGTTAGGTAAGGGGCATGGCGGGCGGTAGCCCGCTAGTCACACGGCAAAAGGTATTTGGTATGATTAGGTTTATCTAATTAGGTTAGGTTAAGCTGTTATGTTAAATTATATTAATTTTTTGTTTTTTTAGCGATGGCTATTTATGGCGGTGTCGGGCAAAGGTTTCGTGTAGGAAACAAGCCACCAAACAATGTAACACCAAGATATCGATCAGAACCGGCACAATTTTTGAAAGGTCACATTTGAGCCTTTTTCAAATTTTGGGATTCGTCAATTTTTGGGTATATAACGTGCCTTTGTTTGTCATTGGAATCCAAATATCAATTGAAGACACAAGAATGAGTCGTAGGACATATGTTGATTGGGCGTCATTTTGCAGAGAAGTTGTTTTTGACGGCATGGTCAAAAAAGGAGAAAAGATTGGCGGCAATGGTGTGACAGTCCAAATTGACGAATCCAAATTTGGCAAAAGGAAGTACAATCGAGGCAAAAGAGTTGAAGGTGTTTTTGAAAATATATATAATTTTTTATTATTTTTTGGGACTTATCTATTATTTTTTAAAGGCCAATGGGTTTTTGGTGGTTACGAGGAAGGAACTGGTCGTGTTTTTATGGTTCCAGTCAAACAGAGGGACAAGAACACACTGCTTCCAATTATAAAACAATGGATTGAACCGGGCACAATCATTGTTTCCGACTATTGGAAAGCCTATGATTGCCTTGAAGATGAAGGATTCAAACATCTAAAAGTGAATCATTCATTCACTTTTAAGGATCCAGAATCAGGTACAACATAACCTAACTTTACTTAACCTAACTTAACTTAACCTAATTTTTTACAAAAGGTGCTCATACCAATAACATAGAGGCTAGTTGGAGGGCTGCAAAGGCAATAATACCAGGAGGTGCGAGGAGAAAGAAGTATTTTCCTTCGCATCTGGCGAAGTATATGTTTTTGAAGATGTGCCGAGATAAGGGATTGGATCCGACTATCGCCTTCTTTAATATGGCGGGTGATCTGTATGATCCTAGAAAGCCAAAACTTGAAATCGAGCCAGAAGATTTTGATGACGTAACCGACGGGGAAACTTGTGATTTTGATTAGTTCCGCGCATTAATTTCAATAAAAAATCATTTGGCTAAATTTTACTTTAGGGGCCTTTTTTCTAACACGTGTTTTTTGATTGATATAAACATATAAAACATATCCCTTTCCTGTTTGAGTCAGTCTGAAGCGCGGAACATGGCGGAAAGAAAGAAAGAATTTCGAATTAAACGAAAATTTTTGAAAGTGAACAAAGAAAAAAGAGATCACGGCCAATTTTGTTAATTATTGATTAAATTATTGTTGACATGTTTATTCTATTGTAAATAGATAGATAGGTGAAAATTATTTATTTATGTAAACAATTTCAATTTCATTTCTTACATGGCGGAAACACTTAATTTAGTGAAAATTTATTCGATTTGCAATAGTGATAATTTGGTTCAACAATTGCAAGATTGGCAATTAATTCCAATTGAACCGACATACAAGTGTCCCAAATGTGATGGCCCACTTAAATTAACAAGTGATACAACAAAAGTGTAAGTATTCTTTTCTTTATTATTTCACTTTTTTAGGTTTATCTAATTAGGTTTGGTTAAGCTGTTATGTTAAATTATATTAATTTTTTGTTTTTTTAGCGATGGCTATTTATGGCGGTGTCGGGCAAAGGTTTCGTGTAGGAAACAAGCCACCAAACAATGTAACACCAATATATCGATCAGAACCGGCACAATTTTTGAAAGGTCACATTTGAGCCTTTTTCAAATTTTGGGATTCGTCAATTTATGGGTATATAACGTGCCTTTGTTTGTTATTGGAATCCAAATATCAATTGAAGACACAAGAATGAGTCGTAGGACATATGTTGATTGGGCGTCATTTTGTAGAGAAGTTGTTTTTGATGGCATGGTCAAAAAAGGAGAAAAGATTGGCGGCAATGGTGTGACAGTCCAAATTGACGAATCCAAATTTGGCAAAAGGAAGTACAATCGAGGCAAAAGAGTTGAAGGTTTTTTTGAAAATATATATAATTTTTTATTATTTTTTGGGACTTATCTATTATTTTTTAAAGGTCAATGGATTTTTGGTGGTTACGAGGAAGGAACTGGTCGTGTTTTTATGGTTCCAGTCAAACAGAGGGACAAGAACACACTGGTTCCAATTTTAAAACAATGGATTGAACCGGGCACAATCATTGTTTCCGATTATTGGAAAGCCTATGATTGCCTTGAAGATGAAGGATTCAATCATCTAAAAGTGAATCATTCATTCACTTTTAAGGATCCAGAATCAGGTACAACTTAACCTAACTTTACTTAACCTAACTTAACTTAACCTAATTTTTTACAAAAGGTGCTCATACCAATAACATAGAGGCTAGTTGGAGGGCTGCAAAGGCAATAATACCAGGAGGTGCGAGGAGAAAGAAATATTTTCCTTCGCATCTGGCGAAGTATATGTTTTTAAAGATGTGCCGAGACAAGGGATTGGATCCGACTATCGCCTTCTTTAATATGGCGGGTGATCTGTATGATCCTAGAAAACCAAAACTTCAAATCGAGCCAGAAGATTTTGATGACGTAACCGACGAAGAAATTCCGCGCATTTATTTCATTAAATAATCATTTTTTTGAACATTATTTTGTGTTATTATTCATTTTTTTTAATTTTTAAAAAAGGCCCGTAAAGTAAAATTTGACCAATCATTTTTTTGAACATTATTTTGTGTTATTCATTTTTTTTAATTTTTAAAAAAGGCCCCTAAAGTAAAATTTAACCTAATAATAATATATATAATTAATTTACTGATTAAATTAAAATGTATTAAAAGTAAAAACACAAAAACAAATAAATGTTTTATCTAATATACTGAACAGCTTATTAGTATAGAGTATAATATATAATATTTTTTATATTTACGCAGTATAATAAATTGATGATGTCATTTAATTCTCCTACTATATATCGAATCGAATATAAAGATAAATCTTCTTTTCTTCTTTTAAACGTTGTGTGAAACAATTTCAAATAATTTAAATGTATATCTATTAATGAAATAAAAAAAAATCAAATATGAATATAATATAAATATTTTTATTATAGATATATATATCTCACAGGCGGTGGCTGTGACGTCACATATATAAATTTAAATTAAGGAAAAAACTAATAAAGATATAGTTTTCCTGAGACGTGATCAATAAAACTCGATTTTTCTTTATAAATACTATCTCTGGTGTGAATTTCAAAAAAATCGTTTGAGCGGTTTTTGAGAACCTATTTACAAACAAACATTTCCTTGTTAAAATTTCAATCTTTTTATCTAAAAATATATAGAAAAATATAAGATGCCGCTACCAATTTCTGATAAAGGATGATTAACACTATTTAATGGAACAAGTTTGGTAAAGTAATTCAACTTCCTTCCCTCACGGGGTTAAAGTAAACATTTACCTTATTTACAATATCCATTCAAAGGAACTATTTATTTATTTATAACATTATTAAAATGATTAATTAATTTTATTAACGGTTTTTTTATATATTTCTATGATTATTTACAGTCTTTATTCACCTTATATAAGATATTGATTGAAAAAAAATAAGATTGTTATAATCTTCTCTTTATTAAATTATTACACATAATTATATACATAAATGATTATTCACACTATAATATTACATTATATATATATATATATATATTTATATATATATATATGTGTATATAAGTGTTCCATATAATTATATATTTATAGTGGAATATTTGATAGATTATTTTAATCAAAGTTTAAATTAAGTTGTTAATGAATTTTTATTTAATAGTTCTTGTAACAATTGGTTAATTTAATGATTATTTTCATCATACATAGATTATAGTATTATATTCTCCTTTAAGTTTTTCTAGTAGGTGGTATTTCCATTCCGTTATGATCATAACGGCACATCATTTTACCAGACTTCCATGAATTTTCATCAACTAAAAATAGTCTAAAATTAATAATTTATGAATTGTATAATAATAATTATTGACTAATTAACGTATACCTGTAGATTTGTTAGGTTTATCACAAATGGGACATGGATAACCGGCTCGATGATAATGCTCTTTATTTTTCTGTGTCTCAAAAAATTCTTTACATTCACATTTTCTTAAATTTTTCAATCGCTTTTGGTCTTCTTCATTAGTATCGGACATATGATACGGAGGCTTACATTTTGTGATACCTCTAATTTGTGCCTGATGAGTAAATAATAATATAAAATATCCAATATAATAAAAATAGATATAAAATTAAATAAATATGTTTACTATTTTATTTTCATTTCTTCTAAATAGTAAAGAAAATATTTTATAATCATAATTTATTATAGTAATTAAATACATTTTCATTGGGAGTTTCTTTATCTATTCCAAAAACTATATTCTTAGAGTGAACTCGGTTTATGATTAAAAACTCGATTGTAAAAATCTTAGACTAAGCTTAAAATTAAAAGTGTAAAATAAAATTTTAAATAAAAATATATTCTTCGAGGTGTTAATTTATGCTACCTGATAATCCAGTGTGTATATATATGTATGGTGTATATCAGGTTTAGAAGTATGAAACCGGAATTTTTTTGTAAAAAATGCAGTCAGTTATTTGAAATTTATAATTTATTTTTCACACCTCTTCGGCAGGTTATGAATGGCACGCCAAAAAAAAACAATTCTTCCTTTGAAGCGAACCAGTTGCCGAGCCATTTTCGTACATTTTCATATAAATCGAAGTGTTCGGCGAGTGCCAGTACTTCTCAATTGAACGCCTCGTGACCCGTTTTGCTGTGTGTGAGGGGGCATTATTATGAAGTAAAATGACGTTATAATGGCTTTTTGCATATTCCGGTCGTTTTTCACGTATCGCTCGATTCAAATCGATCATATGTTGTTGGTAGCGATCAGTGTTAACGATTTTGCCAGGTTTTAGTAGCTCATAATATATAAAACCCTTTACCAAACGCACAGCATTGTTTTCTTTCCAAAACGATTTGGTCTTGCAGTGCATGGTTGATGGTTCGCCTGGATCCACACATGATTTTTTGCCAAGAGCATGTTCACCGTATGCTTCGACAAGCATTCTATGCGATATTTCAGGTGTTTTCTTCAAATGATAGCAGAAAACCAATGCTGTCCGCAAATCATACATAGTTCATAGGCACAAAACTCGACGTTTGAGGTTATAGAAAAATATACCGATGTATGAAACTTAGGTTATTGTGTGTTGACAAACTTCGTCAGCTGTTAGAGGGAGAAGAAACGGTCTTATAGTCTTTAAACTGATAGCGAGCACGATCTAAAGGGAAATTCTGGCTTCATTCTTCTACACCTGGTATATACAGAAAGAGATAATAATTTGTTTGTTTAAACACGCTAACTAGCTTCTACTTTATTCTCATAAATAAATATTTTCAAGAACAACAATAACAATTGGCAAAACTAGAGTCCATTGTTGTAGTTCAGCGAGCATTTGGCCGTCAATTTAATTAACAACCACCAAACAACCAAAATTATGAGTTGTATTGAAAATTCGTAGAAGATCGTTGCATCTGCAAAAGGAAAAGCATATCGTACGAAAATGTCGAGTGTAGTCGTCTTTTGTAGTTTAGAAGAAATAAATGTTTGAAATCGGCTTTTTCTTTTTGAATAACCCTGCATATTGGTATGTTTTTTTCTATATAGTATATTCTTCATCTCCTTCTTACCTTAGCACAGGGTGGATTATTACATCCCCTGCCTTGACAAATTGTAAGTGGACAGTCATCTTGAAGGCCATTTCGTTTATGGCAAGTACACCCAGCATAATATTTCCCCCCTCTTATCTCTGGGCCTGCTGTTCGACAATCCACTCCGAGAGGGTTTTCTTTGTCCTGAACAAAATCGAGTTAAAGTCAAAGTTTAAGTAAAAATAATCGAATCGATTATCTGATAAAAAATAATAAAACTACAAGTTGATAATTAATGAATTGAAATATTATTAATTGAATTATTAACCGTTTTGACATGAAATGGCTCTGGCGGTGAGCACGTATCACAATATTGTTTGGGTCGATCCTTTGCACATGGTGGATGATGGTAATTATAACCATCGTTTTCTTCGTCTGATAAATATTTATGCGATTTTTTTGATCTTTTGATTTTGCGGTTTGTTTCATGAATTGTTTTTTCAGCCCAATCCAAAGAATTATGCAGCCAATTCTATGAAAATATTAAAAAAACTATATTATTCAGTGTTTGTTGTTATTGAAAAATTTAATTAGGTAATTAAAATTTTTACAATTAAATTAATTCCAATACTTTTGGAATACTTTAAATTATTATTAAAATTTAATGATAAATATAAAGAAAAACAACTTTTACATTCATTTTCTAGCTTTGTTTATTTATTTTGGTTTAAATATGCTTCAATTTTGTGGTAACACGTTGTTATTTAAAAGTTAATTTAAATAAGTTTATTTTCCAAAACGTTGTTGTTTCTCTGAATAGGCGTACAACATTCAGGCCGGCAATCCACAAGCAGGACACCAGAAAACACTCAACGTGTACGAGAGATGTGTGTTAACAAAAGATCGGCGATTGACTGTACCACTAATAGCCGAAGAATTGGGTATTAGCAAAGACACAGTAAGTAGTGTTTTCTGGTGTCCTGCTTGTGGATTGCCGACATGAATGTTGTGACGGCTATTCAGAGAACGATTCCACATCAAGACTTCTCCAACAGTTTTCAAGCGATATACGAACGTTGTCAGAAGTGTGTTGTGGCAAGTGGAGAGTATTTTGAAGGTTAATAAAGGTATTTACATTTAACATTCTCTTTTTATGTTTTTATCATACCATTCACCGAACTTTTTAGACACACCTCGTATATATATATCGTATATATACATATAAATGAATATCATAATAATTGTGATTAAAATAAAATAAATATGAAATACTTACTTCATTATCACTGCTTGGAGGACTGTTTGGTCTATAATGTGGTTGTTTTTTCATATAAACTGGCTCTACTTTATAATCATCATCTACGACACAAATGGCTGCTTGCTGTTGAGATGGACAGCATTTTGGTTCAGATGGAACTTGAGGTGGTGTAGGGGGTATTGGGGCCATCGGTGGATGTATTCCTGCACTTCCGCAATGATGACAGGATGGAGAAGATTTTGGTGAATGTTTGCACGGGGCACATGCTTTATGGGGGTGATTATGATAGGAGGGTGAGCATTTTGGTGGATGATGATGATGATGGGACGGTTTCGAAGTACGTTCATAATAAGTAATGGATGAGGGATCGGAAATATTTATCATAGAACAAGGTTGATGATTTTTTTCCATACAGGATTCCTTTCTTATCTCTTCCTTATCTTTTACTTTCCTATAAATATAATAATAATAATAAATAAAAATGGTCTTTATTAAATTTAAAAAAAAGTCTAACTTTTGTGCATTCTATGCAAGGGCAGCGTCTATCAAGTCGGTTATATCAATGAGGTATCCTTTGATCAGTAGAATGGGTCCTATCAACCTTTACCTTGATTTTTTGGATAGGAGGCGCTACTTTTCATCAAGTAGCTTCCCAGCCTGGGTTTACTCCATCTTATAGACTCCACCTAGAGAAATTCCCTTGCCAGACCCGGGACTTGAACTCGGGACCACGAGAATGGGAGCCAACGATGCAGCCTCCTACCCTATGGCGCCTTAAATTAAATTTAAAAAATTGTAAATATACAAAACATAATATTTAGTTATTTTAAATGACTTATAATTTTATAGATATATAGGGAATCACACATAGTTCTGTATAACAAAGACGTATATCATTTTAATACCTAATTTATTTACTTATTATTTATTAAATTATGCAATCCCATAGATTTATATCCCTTCAAATATTATAAAATATAATATTTATAATTATTGAAAAAAATTATAACCAAGTAGAATTTTTTTATGATAATTTCTATTTTAGTTGGATGATTACCTCCTTACCTCCAAGAGTTTTTTTCTATATTTAAAGATTTGGGTTGGCCACAAGCTGAGCCGAGGTCCTTTATAAAAAGTTGTTTCCGATGATGGTGGCTTCTGTAAAGCGCTTCGTCATGTACCTTACTCGGCATAACTAAAGGAGAAATTTAAATTCGAAATATACCGAAAAATGAATCGAAATTTTGGATAGTATCACATTATTCGAAAGTGATTTTTTTTTTGTTTATTGTTTATTATTAAAATATTTGGGTTCCTAAAGGCGATGTCAACAAAAACATGATTTTTATTCTTTTTTAATTAATTATTTCAAATTTTTTAAATTCTTTAATTAAAAAAAATCATTTTTATTTATAAATAATTATTTCATTTCTCCTACTTATCTGTTAAATTTAATAAAATCCAAAATAAATAAATCAATAAATCGTTTATTTTTACAATAGGTATAACTATAAAATTCAACCATTTATAAATATATATATATATATATATATATATAAACAGTTCAATCTTAAAATCAGATATTTGAATAATATAATTAAAGAACTTTATACGAGGGTGGGGTGAAAAGTTTCCGGCCTGACCAAGAAAATCGATGTTTTTAATTTTTTTTTTTTTTGCTTTATTTTTCAACATTCAAGATAGTTGAGACCTGTGCGATGTCAGCTGAACGCGTGCGAAATATTTTGCACAACCATTTGAATATGGAAAGCTGTGTGCAACGTGGGTGCCGCGTTTGCTAACGTTAGACCAAAAACTGCTTCGAAAAACCATTTCCAGAGACAATTTGACGCTGAAGGCGTAATCCAAACGAATTTTTGCGTCGATTCATAACTGTTGATTAAATTTAATTAATTAATTAATTTATTTAATTAATTAAATTAATTACAACACCGTTATGAGAAATGTATCAGTGTTAATGGAGATTATGTTGAAAAATATAGCAAAAAAAAATTTAAAAACATCGTTTTTCTTGGTCAGGTCGGAAACTTTTCACCCCACCCTCGTATATATGTTAATATCTATTTATACGATCCATATCAATAAATTATCGAATACGATTAAAAATGTTTATTTTTAAATTAATCCTAGAGTAATTTTGCAAATTTATATATGTTTTTTATTTTAATTTAAAAAATAAAAATAAAAAATCTTTATATTAGAAATATTTTATAAAGTTTTTATTTTCAATTCAGAGTATTTTTTCGTTTTAATCTTCCTAAATGAGCCTAAATTAAACCTTTGGGAAATATTTATTAAAAAATAAAAAATTGAAATTTTTAGAAAATTTTGTAAATAAGATTTAGATATTTAATTCATCAATATGACTAAATAGATCGGGAAATACTTTCAAATTTTAATAAATTGTAATTACCCGTTTACGTTTCGTAAACATTTTTGAATTGTGAAAACAATACCAGTGTTCTGAATTTTCCCAATTTTAACTTAATTTAACTTTTTTGAGGTTTTTTTTGGGTTTTAAATTTCCAAATACATTTTTAGTAAATCATAGAATAAATTTTATATTGAGAAAATAATAAAATAATAATAATTAAAAGATAATGTTTGTAAAATTATGAGTATTAATTAAAAGATAAGAATAATTAATAATTTTAAATGTCAAAAATTAAAATTCGTTTTGATGTAAAATGTCGTTCAATATTAAACGTTCTGTACATCAAGTATAAATCAAGATGTTATCACCTTCGACACATTCGTATTTCTCTGTATACACATATCTTGGAATGTATAGTCTTTCCACAGATTAGTATTTTTTCGTGGAAAAATATATTTCTTTTTTAAATTTCTTATTATTAGTTATCTACAAGTTCTTTGTTAAGGCGTTATGAGGCATGGGGCTCAACTGCTTAGACGTGTAACTGCTACTCTTAATGTGATTAGTATATATTTCTGAAAATATTTTTCTCTTTCGTACAATTTCGTTATTACAATTTTCGCGATCATATTTTATTTTTAAATTATATTTACAATATTATTTTTAGAACTTTTATGGGTCACTAAAAATTACTAAATAGTTATAGGCTGCCCACTGACATTTATTCAGTGTTCAACTTACAACACACAAAACATGCAGCAAGTTAATGAAAATCGGAGACGAACTTATGTTAATTTATTATCAGCTAATATATTGCTAATTTTAATTAACATAATTTTTAAAGATGAAAATAAATAAATTAGTTATTTATAGAAAAAATAATGGTCATTGAAAATAATTCGGGCAGTATTTTGGTTTATTATATATAAAAATGCAATATAAAAAATATATACATTTCTTCGAGCAATGCTTATAATCATGGTTTGGTTTCCTACGCCCCAAAATCTTCATAAAAACATCATTTCTTTTGCATCATTTCATTTTACTGACAGCATTTACCTGATGGACCACCACCCCCTGATGGGCGACATCTTGGATATGGGCAGCAGAGACATTCAGGTAGACCGCCACAATCCCATTTGGGACAGTCGTGCTAAATCAAACAATAAAATCATATTTATTAATTTAAAAAAAAGTTGTATACAGTGTACACTATATAAGCAACTCATTTGAAACAATTTCAATAAAAAAGTTTTTTATTGGGAAAAGTTGCTTGTAGGGAAAAATTGTATTTAAAGCACAAAAATATGAATTAATTAATTAATTAACAGAAACTAAGAGAAATTCTATTAATTATTATAATTAACAGAAATTAACTTCAATACTGGCAGCACAAAACACAAACATATTCCAATATCTGATTTTTTTACAATTTGAGGTTATGTTGTTGTGAATAGCTGTCAACTCAAATATTTAGCTTTTAAAAAATACATAAGTTGCTTATACAGAACAGTTGAACTAAAAAAGTTACTTTTATAAAGGTTGCTTAAAAAGAACGTTCACTGTATATATATAATTAAATATTATATAAAATATTTTTTTTCCATTTTTGAAAACTTAAATAAAATCTTTTTCAAATAGAAAACGCAAATGAACATGAACTAAGTTTTCCAAAAAATCATATTGATTAATAATAATTACCTGCAATCCGTTTCTGTGGAGGCAATGACATATATTATAGAATTGTCCACCCCGTAATTCCACACTCTTATAATGATTCGGATCCCATGGTTTTAATTTATCAGCTTTTCGAAGATTCTTAAAAAAATAAACGAAAAATAACCACTAACACATAAAAAATACAAGAAATTTAAATTAATATTTATAAACATTTTAGTTATTATTATTTATTCCATGAAATTTGGATTCAATTATTTTAGAAATATTAAAGAAATGTTGAGGAATTTGAATATAGTAAAAAGTTTTGTATCAGTTTTATTATAATATATTAATGAATAAATGAGGAGTTTTTTGGTTTTATTATTTTGTCATTTTTTGAATTGTAAATTCTAGTTATATATTTTTATATTTAATTTATAGTATTTTACAATTTACATAATAGGATTAAAATTCATCAACTTGTATAACAAAAGCGACTCGAATATTTTTTTTATTTTTTTCAAAAAAAAAAAACAAAAACTTTAAAATAAGAAATTTTTCGGTAATAGTTTAATTTTTGTGTGGGACTGGGCGGTGTATGTGTCTGTGTCTAAACTGTTAGCAGAAAGTACGAGGGCAGGTCAATAAGTCCGTGATTTTTTGAATGCAACAAAGGTTTTTGGAAAATTATTTTATATTTCAAAGTAGTGTCCTTTGAGCTTTATACACTTTAACAAAGTTTCTCCAATTTTTTTATCCCTTTAAAAAAATAAAATTTGTCAAGGATATCAAAATAGGTATTTGTTTGTGAGATGATTTCATCGTTGGAGTCAAATCTCTTTCCACCGAGCCATTACTTCAGTTTTGGAAACAAGAAATAGTCACTCGGGGCTAAATCCGGAGAATATGGCGGACAAGAGAGCAATTCGTACCCCAATTCAGGAATTTTCATCAAAATTCACTTATTTCCATTTTCTTCTCAAATCACAAAGTAGTCTGCTATTTATGGATGTCAAACAAAAACTAAAAGATCCAGCTGGTTCAAATTTCGTCAGCAGGAGGAGCAGTGTTGCCATTTCATTTAAGAGACTGGAAATTCAAAAAGTCACGGACTTATCGATCTGCTCTCGTATGTAGTGCATGTTGGGGATTGTTCATACCAGGGGCTTATCTCTTGTTCATTGTTGATTGCGTTTTTATCCTAAAAGGGCGCGTCGTGGTGGTCATCCCACCTTCTCCTGATTAGTCACAACTGCAATGCATGCGTTTATCAACAGCGACACATCGCCAATCAATCCCTTTGTAATGGCATCGTCCTGCTGGTTTCGATTTATAACATGGAGGTTCACAGCATCGACATGGAAACCCAGCGCGATGGGGCTCCACCCATGTGCCAATGACAACCGGCCTTTTTGATGGTTTACATTTACGCTCCACGGCACAATTGGTGTAGCATCGTGGTTCACATTTTGGACAGGGCAGATGCGCTCGGTGACAGGGCACAAAACACTTACAACCCCAACACACACGTACATAGACATAGACATAGACACACACACACACACACACACACACACACACAATCTGTTTATAAATGTGAATTTAAAGGCGTTCCGATTACCTGACGGGCACTGACTAATTTTACAATTACGCCCGGATAATTTTGCACTTTTTTAGGGTGTGCCGTTTTACGAATATCCATAACCATAGTATGGGTTATCAAAGGTAAATTTTTCACCTGTGGTGGACAACATCCGGAGACATCACAGCAGGGCGGAGGTTTGCTAAATAAATAAAACACAAAAGGCATTAACATTCTATTATAAACTATTAATTAAAAATATTAAAAAATTATAATAATATTAAAAATAAACCAATGAAAAAGTAAATTATTTTATTTATTTTTGATAATTTAAAAATTAATATTCTTATTAATATTATTTTAAAAAAAAAATTATATTAAAAGGACAATCCCATTGCCTTTCAAAAAAATATTTGAATTTTTTTATTCCTTGATTTAAATTAATTAACAAATACCAATAATAGTCATGACCCTATAGGTTAACTCAGTGATTCCCAAACTGTGAGCCGCGGCTCCCTAGGGAGCAGCCAAAAAATTGAAGAAAAATACTTGGAAATTTTTTGGTTCTAAAAAAAAAGCTCAAACGTTTTCTGGCTCAGCTTTTGATCATTTCGTATTTTTTTTCAAAATTTTTTCAATATGCTTCTAAAAAAAAAGTTAAACCGTTTGTTCCGGTTTGGTGTTTTCTAAATATGGCCACCCTAATTAAGGGAGCCGCGGAAAAACTCCGATGTATTATGGGAGCCCGTAAGTTTGGGAACCTCTGGGTTAACTAATTAAAATTTTATATTATCCTTATCAGAAATAGTTCTAAAAACTGGGACATTTCCATAATTTTGATCTAAAATACAACAACAATGTTTATTTTTTTAGAATTTTATATTTTTTATTTTTATCTGATCAGTTTTTTTTTAATTAATGAAATTTTACTTTTTTTACAAACTATAAATATTTATTTATTTAATTTAAAATTTTGACTTTAAAATTTTTAAAATCTATAAATTTATATATCATTCAGAAATTATATTTATCTAAAAATTCTTAAAAAGCGTTATATTCCGATTTTAAAAATTAAAAATTATCCCTTTTTTCATTAAAATATTTGATAAATACATAAAAATATTATGAATTGTATAAGTGGGAGTTTGTTAAATTCCGACCTTTCCCATCCTTTAATCTATGCTTGATAATTTTTTCATATTTTTACTTAATGTATATTAAAAAAGTTATTTTTGAACTTTTTTGAAAAAAAATATTTATACTAATTAATATTTCTTTTATGAGTACTATATTTATTAACCTTATTAAATAATTTGGTATATTTGAATAATTATTCTTATTATTTATATATATTTAATATTACTTATTAATCAAATATAATGGATATTAATAAAATTACATACATTAATTATATATTTTCTAATTATTCCTATTATTATTTTAAGTGCTGAAAAACTATTACTATTAATTTAAATATTGAAAAAGAGTTATTTTAATTGAATTATTTATAAATTATCTTTATTTATAGCAAAATCAATTTTTACAATTCTATTTAGAATTTATTTTGGCTCATACCGTTTTACATAAAAGATGTCATGGACCGACGTAAACCATCGATTAAATGGCGTGGAGAAGATGGACATGGTGTCTTTGGAGGAGGACATGGAGTGCTTGGAGGAGGGCATGGGGTGCATGGAGGAGGGCATGGGGTGCTTGGAGGAGGGCATGGGGTGCATGGAGGAGGGCATGGGGTGCATGGAGGAGGGCATGGGGTGCATGGAGGAGGGCATGGGGTGCATGGAGGAGGGCATGGGGTGCATGGAGGAGGGCATGGAGTACATGGAGGAGGACATGGAGTGTGTTTAGGAGGGCATTTAGCGCATAAAGGAGGACATGGTGTGCATAGAGGACGATATGCATTGCATGGGGTGCATGGAGGACGATATGCATTGCATGGGGTGCATGGAGGACGATATGGGTTGCATGGAGTGCATGGAGGACGATATGGGTTGCATGGAGTGCATGGAGGACGATATGGGTTGCATGGAGTGCATGGAGGACGATATAGGTTGCATGGGGTGCATCCGGGTCGCATTGAATAATATTCCACGCCCTTTCGACAACATTGTAACCTTTTCGTCGAGATTCGATAGAAATAGTCACATTTGCCAGCTGCCGTTATGCCAGGCATAATTCCATTGTTAATCACCATGGGACAGGGACAATGATAAACTTTCGGGGTATTTTGTGGTACTACATTAGCACAATATTGTTGATTATTATTGAGGCATGGATAACAGCCGATGTTGCCATTGTAAAGCCTGGAACCCGGCCGCATCGAATAGTATTCGACATATTCCCGAGCAAATTGTAATCGGTCCGGTGATTGTTTATAAAAATAATTACTGTTCCCGGCAGCTGTGATTTCAGGTAACTGCGTTTGCGTTGTTCTTTCCGGGCAGGGATTCGCCATTCTGTAGAAGTGGGGTAAACCCTGATCGATCTATCACCACATCGAAAAATATCATACGATATCGGTTTAAGTTCAGTATTTTATTAGAAACCGCACGATATTTCTTGTTTTTCCAATTTTCCACTTTTTATATTTACTTCAAACATTTTTGTTTATTATATGAATAATAAACATATCAAAATAATATATTTAGAAATTTTAAATCGTACTATACATGATTGAGAGATATTTTCAATAACGAAATTGTTTTGTATTTATTTATATATTAAAATATAAATAAAAAGTTCGATTCCAATCCCGGCTTACTTGTATATTTTTAAATTTATTTATATATATTTCTATACTTATGAAAACTAAATCCATATCAAGTGAATAAAAGAAAAGAATAAAAGAAAATTAAAAAAATAAATTTAAACCATTTTTTTAGTTGTCTTTTAGTTTAATTATTTAGTTAGGTTACTAAGGGGTATTATAGAAAGATTAGAATTTTCTGCCTACCTATCCATGTAAAAAAAAAAAAAAATTCTTTGCACAAAAACTTATTATCCTATAAACATAAATTTCTGTTTTTTACCTTAAGTCTCTAAATGTTTAATATTTTTTAAAAAAAAGTATTGTATAATTTTTCGTTATTTTATTGATTAAAAATATTTAATTCAAACTTTTTAATTTAACATTATTGTGTATTTTTCATTCCTCTCGAATTTCTTACACTTATTTTAAAAATTCTATTGGAATTACCTACGGCTAATGATTAAATACTGAACTTTTACCATATATTGAAGTGAATCACTTACCAACAGGCCATGTTGAGATTGCTCTATTTGCTGATTCGTTACTAAATAAAATACGATCAGCTCACGTTCCAATTTTACACTTGATTCTTTCTATTGTTATCAGGATGGACCTTCAACGACGTTGTACAGTTGTAGAAAAAGAGCCGAATTTTTTTTTAATTTGAAATACTTGTAAATTTTAATGATCACCGAGCCGAAAAGGTGATGAAAAATGGAATACCGCCCGATTAGTGAGGTGATTTAGAGAATCACCTCTTATTGATTTGGAGGTCTCGGCCGAAATAAATAAACTGAACTGTGAAACATTGTTAAGTGAATCATCAGGGACGAACTTTTATTTTTTTAAATTACATGTGTTCTATAAGAAAAGAAACAAAACAAATTCGTTTCATTTTATTTTCAACATATAAAGAAAATACAATTTCTTTTACAAATACTTTCCTTCAAAATTGGATTTTTTTCCTGAATACGAAAATCTAATAGTTTTAGTTTTATTATCATATATGCCGAGAAACAGTAAATAATTTTTTTTTTTGCCTTTTTTTGGTTTTTGGTATTTCATCTAGTTTTAACACTATACCAAAACTACTCTATCTATATACATATATCGAAGAAATTGGAAAAATAGTAAACTTTTTTAGGGAAGTTTGAAAAATTAATATTTTGTATTATATTTAATATGCTAACTTTTGAGAAAGAGGGTCATTACCTACAACGTTTTGATTTTTTTTCCTCTAAAGTGACCGTAAAAATAAAGATATATGTTTGATAATTTTTCACATGATTAATAATTGTATAAAACTGCTATATATAGAATTTCAGCTTGATTGAATCGCTGAAATTACCAGAATTAATTTTTTAACACTACAAATCTCACGCGCCAACACGTTCCATGGTGCCATCAATAAAAAGCCAAACATGCGCTGGTTCAATATTTATTATTTATAATTTATAATTAATTAAATTTGAGTTAAATATAATATATTATGTTATTTAATCCAATTTAAATTGCGAGATAGTCGAGTGGAGACACTCCAGCTTATTTTCTTTTTTTATAAAAAATATAAAAAAATTACTGTATATAAAATTATAATTTAAATGATTTACATTTAAATCTTTAAAGGTTTTAAAAATTTATATTTAAACATTAAATATATAATAAATCTTATAAATTTTTATTCTTAATGATAAATTTAATTTTTTTCTCTTTACTCCAGATCTCCAGGGCAGTTCACGCCAATTCAAAGTCCACCCTTTTCCATTACACATATAAGACTAACCCTTCTTTTTCTTAAATTTTCCCCTGCCAAATCCACCCATATAAAAAAATCATTACAATATATATTAATTATATAAAAAGAATTTGAATAATAATAATATTAAAATAAACCACTCTGACTTGATGTAGGATTGGTTTTAGAAAAAGTAAAAATTCTGGAGTGTGTCTCCACTCGACTATCTCGCAAATTTGAATTGGATAATCAAGCTTTTTTCTATATTTGAAAATTAATTAAAATTTTATTCTATCCGAACATAGGATTTAAGGTTGTTAACATAATTTTCACTGATTTTATTAAAATAAGAAGGTAATCATTTAATATCAACATTGTTTTGATTTTTTTCAACGTAAATAAAACCTTTACCTTCATTTTTAAGTCAAAATTGAAAAAAAATTAATTCCAGTACTTTCAGAGATATTATCAAGCTGAAATTCTATAAATTGTAGTGTTATACAATTTTTAATCATGTGAAAAATTATCAAACATATATTTTTATTTTTACGGTCAATTTATAGGAAAAAAATGAAAACATGATAGGTTATGGTCCTCTTTCGAATGAGCTCATTTCTCATACATAACAAAATTTGTTGTGGGAATATCTCGGAATTTTTTTGAATAAAATAATTTAACTAAAATATTATTTTTATAGGTATTTTTAATTAGTGAAAAATCTTAGTTATAGTTAGATAATTAATTTGATTAAACCCTTTAAAATAATTTTTTTAATAATATAAATTAAAATATAATACAGATTATAAATAAAATAATAAATTTAGTTATTCTAATTCTTTATTATTATTCTAACCAAGTAAATGTAATTCTATATAATATAGTAATAGTATTAAACTATATTAAATTTAAATTTTATTTTTAACTTTTTCAAATAAAATAAACAGATTTTTCATGTTTTAATATATTTTAATTTATTAGTTTACAATTATAATACAAATGAAATATGAAATATATATTTATATTTTTAATTTTCAATATTTTATATAAAATTGTAAGATTATACATTTATTTTATTTTTTTAATTTTAATTTCTGACTTAGTTTAGTTCAAATTTCGATTCCCCAACACCCCTAGATCTTGAGATCTTCCATACTCTGTTTATTTTAATATCTTGAATTCCTTGACCCTTGATTATCTTCTTGTCTTGACCACCCAAAACGTTAAAATTCCGAAAAAATATAGTTTATGATACTTTATGTTTAAAATCGTGCAAAAAAAAGGACAGTTTTCGATGGACGGCTCAATTAATTGTAAAAGAAAATGTAAGCCCCGTATGAGATTAATTAAAATCTTGGTGGGCAACATGGATCACAACGTGGTGGCGGGCAAGGGGGGCAAGGACCCCCACCAAAAGTCCAGACCTGTGGCCCACAGGGAGGTCTCACCATCGGTGGACGGAGGCACACTAAATTGCAGGGTGGTTGCACGCATATGGGAGGTGGTCGTACACATCCGAACACTGGCGGGCACGGGGGGCATACTTTAGGTTTACGAATGCACATGTATTCGGCCGGGCCACAATCATTAGACCCACAGCAGTCAGGGGGTGGGCAACAGGGAGCTCCCCCACCACGATTTCCACCACCACAAGGCATCGTTACTGAAAAAAAGATTTTATTTTAATAAGTAGAACAAAGTATGAAAAATTAAATTAAATTTATAAATCTATCTATCTCTGTGGCTCTACGGAACTCGGAAATGTCTTGGCCGTAGCAACCACACCCCTCCAAGTATTCCTATTCTGAGCCACAACCCTCCAGTCCCTATTCTCTCCCATCTCTCTCACATCCTTTCCCACATTATCCACCCACCTTGGTCTTCCAAGAGGACGTTTCCCACTCGGTCTCCCTACCAATATATTTTTTGCCATTCTATCTTCTCCCATACTAGTCACGTGTCCTGCCCACCGTAGCCTTCTCGACTTTATAATTCTAACTATATCTGGAGATGCATAGAGGTCATGCAATTCCTCGTTATGCAATCTTCGCCATTCCCCGGTGACCTCATCTTTCTTTGGTCCATAAATGCTTCGCAGAATCCTATACTCAAATACTCTAAATCTACTCTCGTCTCCTAAGGTCATAGACCATGCCTCACACCCATATAATACAACCGGCAAAATAATTTTCTTATATATTTTAATTTTTATCCCCTTTGATAATAATTTTGACGGGTTAAGCCCCTTTACTGTATGATAACAGGCGTTACCCAATTGCTACTTCGCTTTAAATTCTTCTCGAATATTATTGTCCTCCGTGATTTCAGAGCCCACGTATTTAAATTTTTCTACATTTTCAAATTTTACATTTTGTATGTTAAGACTGTCTGTTAATACTATTCCTCTCTGTTACTAAATATTTTGTCTTACCACTATTAATATCAAGCCCCATCTCATTTCCTGCATCATTAATTTTTTTAAGCTATCTTTAATTGCAATTGCCTATTATATTTAAGTCGTCTGCGTAACCTAATACTTGAATTTTTTTGTTTAATTGGATTCCGTTTGATTTTTCCCCAATTTATCTAATCACATATTCCACTACTAAATTAAATAAAATTGGTGATAGTGCGTTCCGAATTTCGAAAGTTTCGGACAATTGATTCCCGCATCTTCCTTTCTTCCTTTGTTACCTCCAAGACAAATTCGAATCATATCTACTAGTTTTTTCGGAATTCCCATTAACATCAAAATTTGAAAAAGTTTTTCCCGGTCTATTGAGTCAGATGCTTTTCTAAAGTCTACAAGAAATTGGTCAAAAGAAATATTCAATTCGCGTTTTATTCTAATATGTGCCTTAATGAAAATATCTGATCAAAATATGAACAATTTGGCCTGAACCCGCATTAATATTCTCAAATTTCAAAATAAAATAAAAAATTAATTTCAAAAATTCGTAAATATTAATTATTATATAAAAACTCGAAAATGATTACTAAACTACTACTATAACTACTAAATTATTATTAAATTTCAATTTCAATATAAATTAAAAAGAAAAAAATTTAAAAATGTATAATAAAATGTAAAATTCATAAAGAAAAGATAAAAAGTTTGCTTACCTGATAATTAAATTAGTAGATGAAGATTAGAAGGAATACAGAAATTTTATTTAATTTATTCGAAATTATGGATGTTTTGTTTTAATTTTTTTTTTTTCAAATAAACATTGAAAAATTATCTATTGTTGCAATATATATATACCCACAACACGGAACACTTGAATTACCACCTCCACTTTTTTTAAAATTAACTATATTAATCATTTATAAAGAAAATGGATAGGAAATTGATTCTTAATAAAGTTTAATAGAAAATATAGATATAATTTTTTTCTTTATATTTATTGTATAAAATAAATGAAAATTAAATTCTTATTATCATCCGGGACACGATTAATATGATCTTAGTGACCTATTTTATTTTTTTTTTCTTATAAAATTTATTATTTTGAATATTAAGAAAATAAATAATTTTCTAGATTTTTTTTATATTAATAATCATTATTTGTAATTATTTAATAGGCCCATAGATTGGTGAATATTTTATTTAACATAAGGACGTATACAAATACGCACATATAAAACTTTAAATCGACCGATTATTTTAGTGGTTTATCCGGTTCCATTTAAAATTTCTAGTTTACAAACTATCACCCAACAAATTTTTAAAAGTCATCACAAATTTCGGCCTGCCAAAAAATACTATAGTTTGCAATTTGTTGAGAAAAATATCTTGAATCATTAATGTAATTTTATAAGTTTGTTTAATAGTTACATTATGCAATTTAAATTTTACTTATCAAAAATTGTAAATTTATGAGATTGAAAATGAGACAATATATATTAATTAAAATTTTAATAAACTAATTTAATGACAAAGATTTGATGGATGAATCTAAATGCTGTTGCCACTACTTAATAAATAAATAGATTTTAAATATTAATGTTGACTATGTAGAAAAGTGTAAAATAGTAAATCCATCAATGATAATTTTTATTTTTTTACTTTATGATAAAAAGTATTTCATATAAAAATTTCTTAAATTTTTATTAAATTTAAGAAAATATATAATAGATTGAAAATATAAATATTTATTTTAAAAAATTAATGTCTAAAATTCAATTTATAATGCAAGAACAAATAAAAATTTACTATATTTCGAATATATATACTATTTTAATGTATTAAATTGTATTATGTATTACTAAATAATAATTATTTTATAAAATAATATAAGATAAAAAATAGTATTCATTTATTTTATATTATAATTATTTATTATTAATAAATATAAGTATATACAATATTTTCTTTAAAAGCATGGTCCACATGGTCCACAAGGCCCTCCACAAGGACCACAAGCTGGGGCACAAGGACTGCAAGCAGGCGGACATGGTGGGCATGGCGGACATGGGGGGCAGGGAACGCATGGATTGCATGCGGGTGGACAGCAAGGGTTACAAGGTCCACATGGTGGACTGCAAGGATTACAAATGGGGCCACATGGACCACATGGACCACATGGGCCACAAGGTCCACATGGTCCACATGGGCTACCACAGGGTCCGCATGGTCCACATGGTCCACATGGGCCGCAACATGGCCGACATCCCGGTGTCATTGAGAAATATTCTTGTTTCTTGTTGGCTGATTGTAATCGGCATGGATTAATATTATAGAAATAATCGCAATTGCCAGCGGCAGTTAAATTGGGACAGTTTTTTGGACTGAAATTTAAATAAAAAAAGATTAGATAAATCATACTACATTAATAATAGATATATATATATATATATGTTCAACCTACCAACAAGCCATTTTTTAAATTTTAATAAAGAAAATGTTAAAAATTTAGAAAATTTTCGAAAATGGATTGGAAAGATTTAGGATCGAAATGTTCTATTTCATAATAACATGATCCGGATTGATGTTTTTCAAAACAACTAACTTGTAACCGTGGAAGCCTACTCAGGCTTACTTGAAACTATTTAATTCTCTATTTATATAAAACTTAATTAAATTAATTGGAAATCAATTATGTGAATTGTGATATAATTTTTTTACGAAGAACTGGTTAAAAATTGGAATATATATAAAATCTAAAGTTATTTTCCTAAAATTTTATATTTTACATATTTTTTTTTTTAAATATTCATTTAATCGAAATATTTTATATTTTATTTTTTAATTTCGTTCAATTAATATATTGAAAAATAAAATAAAAATTAATCAAGATATTCTAGAAAATAGAATATGTAAAAGGTAAACGAAATTTATTGATTTTTGAATAATTTATGATTGATGAATAATTAAATCGCTACTTAATTGGTTTAAAAAATAATTTTATTATATTAAAAATAATAATATATTATTATAATACAAAATTAAAAATTATTATCAAAGTAATTGAATATAATGTGTGTCCCCAAATTTAAAAAAAATATTTAATATTTAATAAAAAATTTAAAATTTATTAGCAAAGTAATTGAATATAATATGTATCATAAGAAAATATTTAAACAGGAGAAAGATTAGAACAAAACTTTAATTTCATCGTTTCCATTTGTAAATTAATAAATTCAATTAAATAAACAAACATTAATATTATATTTCTTATTTCATTGTGTCGAACAATTTCTTCTTATATCAAATAATTTTAATTTCAATCTGTAATTTTAATTATTAAATATAAAAAACACATTTATTTTGAAAATTTACTTTAATTGAAAAACAAAATGTTTAAATAAAGTAAATTAATGCTTGTTATGGATTTTATTTTGAAATTTTCTTCTAAGAGACCGAGATAAGGTTAGATCATAGGTTCCCAAATTTCTTTGTGTCGTAGACCCCTTGCCATGTTTTTCGGTTTTAGGTAGACCCCCTAAATTGATTTTGATTTTTTATAAAAACATTTTGCCCTTTTTTAGAGCCTTATTGAAAAATCAAAAAATGTTTCAAAAGCCACGTCGGAAAAACAATTTACCCAATTTACCTTTTTTTTTAGAGCCGGGGAAACACGTAGACCCCCATTGATGTTTTTATACGTTTTGAAGGCCCCTGAATCATTTACACTAAAGTTTAAATTAAGTTGACCTGTGGCCAGGTCTGAACCGACCGACAGTTTGAAATAAATTAATTTCCAGCTACAGAAACAATTTCAAATAATTTTAATATATCTATTAATGTAATAAAAAACAGATAGGCATATAACATAAATAATAAATATAAACATTTTTAATTTTATTTTATTTATAATATATATGCAAGACCAGGCTGTGACTTCATGAATGGCTTCAAATAATTTTAATATATCTATTAATGTAATAAAAAACAGATAGGCATATAACATAAATAATAAATATAAACATTTTTAATTTTATTTTATTTATAATATATATGCAAGACCAGGCTGTGACTTCATGAATGGCTGGATGACGTCATATAATTTTAAATCAAGAAAAAACTAATAAATATGATTTTCCCGAGGATAAAACCAATACAAAGTGCATGATTCGTGGTGATATAAAAAAAATGAAAACATGGTAGGTAATGGTCCTCTTCCAAATGTGCTAGACATTTTTACCGACCGACTATAGTAAGGGAGGTATTGTTTTCACACCAAATTTCACATGTGGAGATTTTTACATATCTCCATGAATCATGCATTTTCTTAACAGAAAAAAGTATTTTTACCATGATGTCTGTCCGTCCGTCCGTCCGTTTGTCCGTCCGTATAGATGTGTACAGCCTGAACGGCTCAACCGATTTTGATGAAATTTGGTATATTTACTTAATGCATCAGTGGGATGAATTGATCAACTTTTGGTGCTAATCCGGCAACCGGAAGTGGTAGTATTAGCGATCGACGATAGGAAGGGGGAAGGGTTATTTTCACAACAAATTTCACATGAGGAGATTTTTTACATATTATCACGATTCATTCACTTTGTATTTGTTTTATCTTCGAGAAAAATCATCTTTATTAGTTTTTTTCTTAATTTAAAATTATATGACGTCATCTAGCCATTCATGACGTCACAGCCTGTTCTTACATATATATTATAAATAAAATAAAATTAAAAATATTTATGTTATATGCCTATCTGTTTTTTATTACATTAATAGATATATTAAAATTATTTGAAATTGTTTCTGTAGCTGGAAATTAATTTATTTCAAACTGTCGGTCGGTTCAGACCTGGCCACAGGTCAACTTATTTTCTCTAAACCAGTGGTCTTCAAACAGGGTTCCGTGACTATCGTTATTTTTTACGTTTTCTTTATATACATAACTACACATATGTCATTTTTTTAACATTATCGTTGTTTGTTATAATAATAAAAGCAAAATACCGTAAAGCCCGAATATAATGAATTTTTTTAAGTATTAATTTAATATTAATTCTATAGGGTTCCGTTGAAAAATATATTAGTGTAGGGTTCCACTCCAGAAAGTTTGAAGACCACTGCTCTAAACTGACCTTAAAAATAAAGATAGATGTTTGATAGTTTTTCCACATGATTAAAAATTGTATAAAACTCCTATATATATCAGCTTGATTGAATCGCTCGCTGAAAGTACCGGAATTAATTTTTTAAATTTTGATTTAAAAATGAAGGTAATTTTGCTTAATTTATAATTAAATTTAATTTAAATATTTTATATGTTAATTAATCCAATTCAAATTTTCGTGTTTTTTCTTTATTTTGGACAGGTTTTTTATTAATTTATAAATACGTATATTTTTTTGATTTTTTCTAAATAAATTTAATACCTTTATTATTGGAAATTTTGAATCAATTCTGATTTTGCCTTATTATTTACATGTATATTTTATTTAAAATTTTAAAATATTTGTTAGCATAAATATTTACAGGAAATTAATAAAAATTAAATATTAAAGAAAAAAAAAACATTTTAAAAAAGTATATATGGACAAACAACTTCAAATTTATTATATCATTGAAAGTAAATATACAAATGTATTTTGAGTTGGTTGATATACTATAAGATTACAAATGAGATCAGCAGCATTTATTACAGCAATTAGCCATGCAGCATGGGTCGAAAACCGCAGGAGGTGGACAAGGGATACATGGCAGGCAAAGTTGTGGTGCTACTGGACAAGGGGGTGAGGGTGGAAATGGAGGTGGGCAAGGGATTACACATGGTGGACATGGGGCACATGGGCAACATGCATCTGAAAAATATGCTGGTCCGCATGCGCTCCAGCGGCGAATTCTTGGTGGCCCTGGATTAGGCGGACATGGTCCACAATTACGCGTCGGTAGAGCTGGTCCCATTGGTCCCCATGGACCACACATTCCGGGACACATAGGGGCACAACAACTGAAAGGGATAAAAAAAAACTAAATTAATTCAAACTTGTAAAAATATTAATATTTATTGTATTTCTGTTTAAAATTGTTTAAAATGATATATAATAATTTTAAATTGAAAGTAATCATTTTTATTTGAGTATTCCAATAAATTTTTGAAAATTTTATATTTAATTTAAAAAAAATAAAAAATAGAATTTGAAAAACTCAAATACTTACGGTACACAACACCCAGGCATAATGTTTGAATAAAAATCAACTTAAAATTTTGAAAATTGGCCGAAATAGAAAGTGACTATGATGAAGTGACGGAACCGAAAATTATTTGTTTTTAATTTACCATGACTACCAGAATAATTTTTAATGGCTTCACTGATTACTTTGTCTACAGAATAGGCTGTGCTATTAATCCGGAAAGCTAGGCTTCTTAATATTTCAATTTTTAGTTTTCATAAATTTATAGGGCCTTAGTAAGATCACACAAAATTTTTAACCATTCTTAAATACTGTGAAAAAATAGTGTTTCAAAAATCGATTCCAAAAGTTATTTTAAGAATGAAAATAGTTATGACGAAGAATAGTATCAAAATATTTTAGTGACAAGTACGAAACGCACTGCAATTGCCAAATCGACCGCTCTTGTCAAAATATACATTTAGTTCCCTTTAGTAGACTAAATAATTAGGTATAAAAGTGAATAACAAATACCAAGAAAAAAGTTTATATAATTTTTTTTTATTTAACACGAAAATATAATAATATGTAATAATTTTTTAAATTAAATAACATTAAAATTTTAAAATTTCTTAATATTTCTATAAATCCTTTCCCATTCACTTTGTAATAAAAACTTATATTTTTATAAATATTTTAACTAGAGATGGGTAACGCAGCAAAATTCCTTAAGTCAACGCAGTAACTCATATTGCGCCGACTCATTGCGTTAACTCAAAATTGCGTTATAGCGTATAGTGAAGCGGGCTCCATCTGCACGTGGACTCAAAAGTATCGATACTCCAAAGTATTGGTATCGACAAAAGAGCTTAGTCCAGAAAACGTTTGACCTTATTTTGTGCGCCAACTCATTTTGAACAAGTGCGTTGACACATCGGAGCAGTAAATTGGGTTAACTCAATTGCGCGGCGCAGCGCAGTGTTACCCATGTTTAATTTTAACTTACTTTAAAATTATATTTTTAATTGCAATTAATCTAATACAGGTGTTCTCAAACATTTTGAAATTGTTATCACAGAAACATTCATCCAAAGGTTCAAATACCACTAAAACTATTTCGTTTGTAAAAGTAACTGTACTCTACGTGTGGTACATGTAGCAGTTTGAGAATATCTGCTCTATTATATCTATCTAATATATCTCTTTTAAAAGATTTATATAAGAATTAATTCTTTTTACTTGTTTTGTTAAAACAAATTTTCCAAAAATAAAATTTATTGTTTTTGTTTGTTTTAACAATTTGTCAAATCATTTTTTCTTGTAAATAATTTGAGGTTTGCAGATGATATTGTCATAATATCAAGCACAAAATTTGGTCTATTAAAAATGATTAATGAGATTAATGAGATAAAAGAAAGCGTTCAAATTGGTTAAATTTAAAAAAATTTAATAAACAATAATGAAGGCGAATCTATTTTTAATAAAAAAGAATGATAATTGAAAAGAATGAAAAAGTAATGTTAATAATGTATTTAGTACAACTCATCAACTTCCAAGAGGGAAGAAATATTGGAGTCTGTAATCTACACGTTTATATATAAAAAAGGTTTTTGTCTGCACATTGCTCAGAATTTAAAATTTTTTGCATATCTTCGCGTTTCATAATCTCTAGAGTCCAAAAGTGATTAGAATTTACAATTTAGATACTTCATTGATCTAATTTTCCAAATTATTAAATATTTGAAATTTTCATAGATATTCATTCAATGTCTGATGGATATGAAACCATATTTATTAATATCCATATAGAATCCAAATGTATAAAACCACCATCCCTGTTGCCATGTGTGGATGCGAGACCTGGTCATTAACAAAGTATGATTAAAAACTTATTTTCAGGTTTGAAAGTCATTTGGTTCAGTTTTCGACATGAGGTATGGTTGAGCACACCTACCGGAAGTAGAGCTCTCAGGCGCCCTAAAGGGACAGAGATGTCCAGGACCAGAAAAACCTTTAGTGCAGCCGAGACCCACCTAAGATTGTAGTGCTACAGAGTAAGTAATTAAATAAATAATTGTACTTTTCTATTTTGTGAAGCTTTATCAAATTAAAAATAAAACTTACCATAAAAATAAATAAATACACAAAAATTGCAAATATAAATTATTTTTTTAATTTTTTGAGATGAAATACTTATTAAATTAACTACTACATTAATAATAAGCAAACATCTAAAATTATTTAATTGGACCTGACATTGTATAAATGCATCGTTTCTTCAAATTTTGCTCATATTAACTTAAGGCAATTCTCAAACATGATTATACGTTAAGGTTCATTTATTAATTGTGATGGTTGTTTTGTTTTGATTGGATTCATAAATGAAAATACAGATTCCCATAAATAAGTTGATCCAAAGACCAATTCTAAGCAACAATATTGGTTTATCTCTTCCCTGTAATTGCAGATTTAATTGGTGCAATTTTTCAGTAATATCGCTGATAGAAACAGAAAGATCAAGAAGCCATTTAGTTTGTAAATGAGCATATTTGTGGCAGAAATTCTCAAAATTTTGTTAACCATCTTATGTCACTATATCGTAACAGTTCACAGCAACATTCTTTACGCAAATAGTAAAACTTGTAAATATTATGAAATTTACTATTTGAAATGTAACCCTTCAGAATAGAACTAATTTAATATTTATAATTCATTTGCGTTGTTCATTAGGATAAATACAGACAGTATTGCACTCTCATTTTGTTATATTAGTAAGTATAAATTATTTTCAAACATTGATTTAAGTGAAAGCAAATATTCATTTACTAATGGCTTTGCAGGCTACTTTAACATTTTGAAGACATGTTGACCACCCTTCCTATTTATAAGAAAATTACTAATAAAAAATATTGATTTAAAATTAAGTTGTGCTTAATATTTACGAAATTTAGAGAATTTCCACCACAAATATGCTTATATTATCAACGTTAACTAAATGTTAAAAATTTTCAAATATTATAAAGAAAACAATCCATTGGGTCTTGATCTGAAAAATTTTATAATACTGTTTTTAAATAAATTTATACTGTTTATTCTGGATTATGATTTTTATTTTTCATATAAATTAATGAACTGGGCTTTCCTTAAAATAAATTATATATTTACATATACAACCTCTATTTAAATGTGAAATCAACAAGAAGTGATATCAGTAACCCCGAGAGAGTACAAACATTCTCTACCAGAAATCAGTCTTGAAGTTCTTTGAACATAGCAAAAATATTAAGTCCATGGATCTTGTAATGCAAACCAAAAACAAAAGGAAATATTCTTCAGTTGGGGCCACTTCTCCATTTTCGAGTGATTATCACATGTTCATAATAAAAAAATGAATAAATAAAATCTTATATATAATTATTAAACTTGATTAATACTACTTTCGAAAAGCTATTTTTTGTATTTAGTCTATACCTGAAACAAAATAAAAGAAAAAATGAAAAATACTATTTCTGATGAAGGGAAGGATTTTATTTGTGGATGGTACCTTAATTCATAAGGGTTGAATATGTTTAGCACGGTCCACATGGTCCACAAGGTCCACCACATGGGCCACATGGGCCACATGGTCCACACGGCCCACAAGGTCCACATGGTCCACAAGGTCCGCATGGACCACAAGGACCGCAAGGACCACATGGGGCGCAACAGCATGGGCGACATCCAGGGGTCATGGAAAAGTATTCTTGTTTTTTATTTGCGGATTGCAGACGACATGGGTTGATATTATAGAAATAATCGCAATTACCTGCTGCAGTTAAATTTGGACAGGGTCTTGGGCTAAAAAAAATAAATATAAAATTTTTAATATAAAGAAAGTTTAAATTATAAATTAAATTAAATTATAAAGGGAAAGATATTAAACTAAAAATTATTTTTAAATTTTGAGATCTACTCAAATATATATGAGTAATTTGTTCGACATTTTTTTACGATATTAATTAATGAGATTTGAATCTTAAAATTTTGAAGACCATTTTAGTTAATTGTTTTAATATGTTTTCAAGCCTAAACTAACCCCAAGTAGCATAGTATTTTGTTCAGTGGATATAAGTAACATAAATAAAATACCTTAATATCTATTTTGATTAAATCAGGCATTTTCTACTCGCATATATCGGCTCGAGTCATGACCCATCCTCAGTTCACCTTCATCCAATTTCTCAAAGATGTTTATAATCTAGGTTGCCTAATTATATAAACATGCTAACCTTTATCCCTGCTTGAATTCATAGAGTTATCATTTATTTATTTTATTTATTCTGATAAAAATTTCCTTTGGTCAGTTCGGCCTTCAGGGTATCAAATAATTAATATTTTTATATTTATTGACGAACATGTAGAAATTGAATCAACAAAACCAGCACACGCCCAAGCATTTGCGGAGCCCCGGCTAATAAAATAAATTGCCACCCGTATATTCACAAAATGTATTACATTCATAACCAAAATGCCGCCCTTCAAATTTGCCGCCTCGGTCAAATGAAATGAACAAAATAAATGACTTCAATAAAAATAATAATAATAATACTTTATATAAAAAAAAAACTTTTTTAAAAAACCACGTTTTTAACGCACTAAAAAGAAGAAAATAATTTTTCTGAAACCCCATAGGTACTGACATTACAAACAAGAGATATGATTTGAAGAAAATTTTCTATAACGTAAAACGTGGGGCAAGAATAATGCAATATAATTTCTTTGATTAATTTATTTCAATATCCATGGATTTATATTTTAAGTTTTATATTTTTTACCAGACTTTTTGTAAAAGGGAATATTATTAGTAATCCAACAGAATACTTTTATTAATGTAAATTTTTTTTGGAAAATTAATTCCTTAATATTAAATAAACATCTTCAATTTACACTTTAGAAATTTTATTAACATAAATATTAAATATTTGCTAGAAGTTTTGCAGTAGCAAAATTTAGTTTTAGATTTCTTCAAGTTAAATTTCTTATATTATTTACCAGAATATTGTTAGGATGTCATTTTTTATCAGAATTTTTTAAAAGTGAATATTATTAGTAATCTAAAGGTAATCTTTTCATAAATTAAATTTACCTCTTTTAAAAATTTCGATAAGTTATAAGCTTTACTTTTTGAAGCTAATTAAAATATGAATTCATTTATCCTATTAATTTGTACCTAATAACATTTATTTATAAATTTTTATACGATACAGAATATTTTAGCCATAGTTGCGCCCCACGTTTTACGTTATAGAAAATTTTCTTCAAATCATATCTCTTGTTTGTAATGTCAGTACCTATGGGGTTTCAGAAAAATTATTTTCTTCTTTTTAGTGCGTTAAAAACGTGGTTTTTTAAAAAAGTTTTTTTTTTATATAAAGTATTATTTTCTACTTTTTAGTCTTCATATATTGCAATCGATTTCACTTGACCTATACTACTTTTAAGTTTTTTGATTGACTTTAATAGTCATGAAATACTATTATCCTGAAAGTAATAAATTTGAATTGAATTATAAAGAGAAATTTTTAAATTTGTCATATTTTAATTCTTTATTGCCTTATTCTTTTAACGGGTTTTTAACGGTTTTTTTCAAATTTAAATATTTACACTTTTTGTTTTGATTTTCCCATACAAAATTATATTCATTAATTATGCTCTAATTAAACACTTGCAAGCTACGAATGTGTTATTTTATTGTATTGTCATCCAGAATACATAACTCTGAAAAGTTTCAGAGCGATTGGATGACTGGAAGTGGTCGAAATTTCGATTGCAAGATTTGACCCGAACAGATAAATAAACAAACAAACAAACAAGAAAGCAAGCTAAGAAAAACGTGGTAAAAAATTAGCCGAAGTTATTTGTTAAAGAATCTTTTAATATTAATTTCCATTAAAAAATTAAAATAAACAAAAATCCAATCTATTGAGTTATAGACTTTGCTAAAGTATAAGAATAATATATGTTTACAATATGTTTATAATATAAGTTTACAGATTTGCTCAAAATCTGGAGATATTAAAAGAAACGCATTCCCTCATATTATATCTAAGAATGGACAAAATAAATCTTTGTAGAACTTAATATACATTTTTTAAAATTAATTTCTGGATTTCTACTTTTTTCACAAATAAATTAAAAAATTCCCAAAATTTGCCATATTCTTCTTCCAAATGTGGTGAGAGAGATAATAATTGATTTTAATTTTGAATTTTTTCATTTTATATTTTAAATAATTAAACAAAAAATTAAAAAAAAATATCTAAGACTTATTATAAATTTAAATATTTTAAATATATTCCTAAAATTATATTTATTAAATTTGTATTTTATTTTAGAAATAGTTTTATTCATACCAAAGTTATTTAAACGCTTTTTCGCTTGTGATTTTGATTAGTTCCGCGCATTAATTTCAATAAATAATCATTTTTTTGAACATTATTTTATGTTATTATTCATTTTTTTTAATTTTTAAAAAAGGCCCGTAAAGTAAAATTTGACCGAATATTATTTTTTAATTTAAATCAATTTAGGAATAATTATTTATTTAATTTATTAAAAAAAAAAAATTAAATAAAACTTACCAGCAACCTCCGCCGCCACATCCTCCGCCACCACAGGGCATTTTCTTTTTTTTTTTTAAAAAAATATGAATTTATAAAAATACTAAAATTTTGACGATCCAATGATCGTTGTTGATAGATCAACGGCGAAATAATAATAAACAAAAATTAAAATTTTCTATTTCAACAATACCCAAATCATCCGGAACAATATATTTATATATATTTTTCTACAAATAAATTAATTAAATTAATTAATTTATAATATATTTTTATTAATAATTATATTTTTTAATTTAAATAACTTCTATTTATTAATTTTTTTTATTTTACATTATTAATTATTTGAATTATGAGTATTAAATTTAAAATAAAAAAAAAAAAAAAATGGTGTCCCTGATGAAATTTCCCCACCTACTTTATTCTTCATAATATTTACATGGAAGAACAGAAATATTTTAATTTATGAAGAAAAAAATATTATTAATTAAATTAATCTAATTGTGATTGTCGATTATTTCATGGCAGTGCGGAATTGACGAAAATTTTTCCGGTATCTTTTGATGATGATTCGTACATGGATGATCCAATAATTACAATAACGACTCATCGTCCCATACAATGCAAGGTAATTTCTACATTTTCATTACACAAAGTAATAAAATAGACATGTATCTCTAATTTCATATTTAATTAAATATTTATTATAATTAATATAATAAATTATATTTTTATTTCTAAATTATTAATTAAAAAAAAGAATTATTAAAAAAAAAAAAAATTAAGAAAATATCTTACAATTAGTATTTTTTTCTATTATAAAAAAAAAACAAACATACATTAACTTAAAATTTAATTTATTTTATTATTTATTAATTAGAATGTATTTTTAAAAGTGATGATAATACTTTTTAATTAAATTATTATGAATATAAAAATGTATATTTACAAACTCATAAATAATTTTAAAATTAACTTCATATATCATTTATTAATTGAATATAATGGGGGATTAGGGAAATTAACTCTTACTATGAAAATTTAAATGAAAAACATTGAATGAATCTAGGCAATCGAAACAAATTACGAGGAATATCAATTAGTGTCAAATATATAAGTATTTTTTTTTTTTTCTTTTTTTTCATTTTGGTAAAACTTGCTCATTTCTATCATTCGCGCGACCTTAAGATCAGTAAAAGTTAATTGACTAAATATAATGATTTGGCAATTTGTCTAAGAAAAAATATACACTTAGAATATAAATGAACTTTGAGTGTTTAAATTAAAAATATTGATTGCAAATGTCAAAAAATAATCATTCTTTTCAATGGAAAGGAAAGTGATTATTCTATATATTTTTATTTATCTTTATGTTTTTATTTATATTTAATTGAATTTATAAGTACTTTCTAAAATTTAAAATAAATTTTAAATCTCTAGATTAAATATATATATATATATATACTTATATAATATTATAATTAACTATTTTTCTTTGAACTTCTTTCATCCATTCATTTATCATCATGATTTAATTTGACAATAATTTATAATATTTTGAATGAATACATTTTTTTTATTAAATTGCACGTTTAGAATTACTTTAAAGACTATAAAAAATCCTCTTCAATTTATTTATTTTACTTCTTTAATTAACATTTATTAATCTATTTCATAAAGGTAAGAAAAATGCAAAACGATACTATAAAAAACTTAGTATTGCAATTTAATCTGAAAAACAAGAAAAATTAATGAATTTTATATTAATAATATTTATAGGCGTTAAATAAAAATAATTGCTCAATTATAAATTAATAAAATTTTCTATAAAATTATTGATGTAAAGTGGTAAACCAATTATAAGCTATAAAGTTGCTGTACATCTCATGCATATATACACACTCACACACACCATAATTCTGGACTATGTTTTTTGACTCTTTGAGGTATTTAAACTTAAACTTCAAAAAGACGTGTATTTCTATTCGATTCGATGATCGCAATACTTTCATTTATTAAAAATATAGGCATATATTATACAATGAACGCTCTATATAAGCAACCTCTATACAAGCAACTATTTTTAGTTCAACTGTTCTGTATAAACAACTTTTGTATTTTTTTAAAGTTAAATATTTGAGTTGACAGCTGTTTACAACAACATAACCTCAAATTGTAAAAAATTATGTTATTAGAATATGTTTGTATTTGATATTGTCAGTATTGAAATTAATTTCTGTTAATTAGAATAGTTACTAGAATTTCTCTTAGTTTCCGTTAATTAATTAATTAATATTTTTATGCTTTAAATTTAATTTTTCCCTATAAGCAACTTTTCCCAATAAGAAATTTTTTTATTGAAATTAGTTCAAACGAGTTGCTTATATAGAACGTTCAGTGTATTATATATACCTAACTGAAATTTAAGTATAAATTATAAAATTTTCTATACTTTAAATAATTTTATTTAAAAAAAAAATAAATTACAACAAAATATCACTTCTTAATTTGGAATAGAAAGCATTTTTTTCTTAATCCCTTAAATAAAAATTACTAAAAATATAAATAAATTAAGATGTTAATTAAAAAAAAAATGATTTAATCTCACTAATTATTTGATCACACGTTTATATTATAATATTTCTATTTGCAATCCAGAATAATTTCCGGTGTTGATTGTTGGCTTAACATTGATTTGATTTCTAGTGTTCATTATTTATTTTTTTAATTATTTATCATATAATCTTTCTCTTTATATAAATATTGATTATGATCAGAGGCAATATGGTGATAATGACCTGAGTTCCTGAAAAGTTCTTAAAATAGTATAATCAAAAGAATCTTTAGCATAAAATAATTTTTTTTTATTAACATTTTCTTAAAATTTATCAAATTAAGATTACTATAATCATTCTTTTTAAAGGACCTCTAAAATTGATGTAAAAAAACTCATAACCAACTGGAAAAACCTGTATAAATAATAATAAATTATTCACCTATTATTTGATAATTAATTATTACAATTATCTTAGTCTATTCTCCATCAAATTGGTATTAAAAGAATAAGCAATCAAACAACTAGTATCTGGTTCACCGAGCCTCCGCTCGGACATTAAAAAAAATTATTCCTTATTTTCGGGTTTGGCTGATAATATTAATATCTGGTTCACCGAGTCGCCCCCTTCAAATAATTTAAAAAAAAATACTCATAAAATATATACAGCCCTTAAACTTACATATTAATGCACTGAAAGACAAAAAGTATGGCTTGTGGATATAACTTAACATATATTTCGTAATTTGATTTTATTTATATTTATAATCTTTTGTATTTAAGGAAGTTCTGTCTGGTGTCATTTAAATCTCCTATTTTAAATTAAGAAAAAACTAAAAAAACGTTCTGAAATAATTTCAAATAATTTAAAAGTACGTATTAATGCACTGAAAGACAGATATGGATATAATATAAATATTTTTAATTTTATTTTATTTATAATATTTTGTATTTAAGGAAGCGCTGACTGGCGTAGATTCTGACATAATTTTCCTAATTTTAAATTTAAAAAAAAACTAATAAAAATGATATTTCCCGAGGCTGAAACCAATACAGATCGATTTTTCTTTATAAAAATTATCTGTGGTGTGAATATCAAAAAACATCCTTCGAGCGGTATATTTCAAAAATACAAATATATATATATATATATACAGTTTGTAATTAATGTAATCATAATAATTTAAAACAAATTTTTTCCAACATGACCTATAAGTAGAAATAGCAAATACATACTACAAGAAAAAAAAATAGTTAATTCAATTTAAAGTGTAACGAGATAAAGAAAAGACCGTTAATGAGATTTGAAATAATTTTAGAAATCGTCCAAAAGCGCATTAATAATAAATCTCATCAAGGGCATGGCTTAGCATGGACAAACCATTTAAACCCGAAGTGAAAGACCATCAAACCTGTTTCTAGGCCTGAAAGGAAAATCAGCAATCTGTTTAACGATCCATCCAGAGAATTTTTTTTCTTCAATCTCCATCGGAAGATGAATGTTTGACATAAGAGAGAAAGAAACAAAAAATGAATATAAATATTTATAATAGTTAAGTTTTCCTGATCTTTGATTAGAGATCTTCTAATAGAGAGAAAAATTGAAATTTAAATAAAACCGTCTATCATCTTTTTTATTATAAACTGATCAACAAATACATAAATATTCATATTTTTATATAAATATAATCTTTAATTAATTTAAAAAATACTAGATAACATACAACTATTTGGTATTTAAATATTTTTAAAATTTAATTTAATAAAAGTAAAATAATTACTTCGAATTAAGTATTTAATATATTTCAAATGGTTAATAGATAAAATATAAACCATTAGCAAACTATATAAATGAAAAAAATAAATTTAAATTACAAATTTTAAAGGGAGAAAGGATTAAGGTTTTAAAAAAGCAACTTTTTTAATATAATATTTTGATTTTTAAATAGAATAAACATTTAAATATATGTACATATAATTTTCAAAATAAAAATAATTACTCTTATTAATATTTTTAAATATTATTTCTTCGTCAGATATAAAAATTATTAATTTTTTTTTATAAATGAAAGAACAAAATTATCAAATGATCATTTAATGAAACCTAAAAATATTGAATTAAATTAAAATTAAATCTAATCAAAAATGATTAAAGAAATATGAAATAAAATTTTATTAACGAGTGATGGCTCTTTGTTGATGGCACCACCACCACGTTACCTGCTGGTGTGTGATTGGCAGCAAACGTGTTAAAAAATTTAAAAAATTAATTAAGGTATTTTTAGCGATTCAATCAAACTGAAATTCTATATATAGCAGTTTTATACAATTTTTAAACATGTGAAAAACTATCAAACATGTATCTTTATTTTTACGGTCAGTTTAGTGGAAAAAAAAAATGAATACGTAGTAGGTAATGGTCCTCTTCCGAATGAGCTACATTTCTCAAAAGTTGACAGAAAACTACGAATTTTGAATCATAACGGTGTATAAAATTTCATTGTACTTGTCTACATACACACACACACACACACACACACACACAGACAGACACACAGACGCACACAGTCATTTTTCTAAACCCTAGTGAAAATGACTCAGGGACCTTCAAAACGTATAAAAACATCAAAATCTCGAATTCGAAAATTTTCGTGATCGCAATACTATCCCTGGCGAGATAGTAATAACGATATTAGGTGATTTATTATATATTTTTAAATCACTTTGATATTAAATTCTAATTTGCTTGAAATTATAAAAAAAACAATTTATGATTAAATAACTTTTAGACCTTCTTTATTAATCTCTAGGTTCATAGAGAAGAAAGCTTTCCACGAATTTAATTTTTGATTAATTTTGTATTATTTACTATTTATATATTATTCACATTTGATGCTAATTAATTAAATACAATTTAGTTTTAATAATTTTACTATAATATTTTATATCATAGTGTATGTAAAGTGAAAATATCATAAATAGGATTTCATTTCTTCTTTAGTTAGGGAAAATTTCTTAAATTTTTATCTTTTTTTTTACTACTTATTGTATTAATAAATCGTTGGTGATCCTTTACATTTCTCGCTACACGCTCACTTAATGTTTAGATCGTTTGCGACCAACAGATAAAATTTATCATAAATAATAGATAAAAGTATAAATATTTCTTATAACAAAGAATTATCAACTTTATAAATTATAGATGATAAATGATAAATTAAAAGCTTATTTTGATTTATTAATAATTAATGATAATGTATTTATATTGATTCTTTAGTTTTTTTTTATAGTAATTTCAAATTGAATTAATATTTTTTTTTCTATTAGGTTAAAATTATTAAAAAAAAAATATTTATTCAAAAACGTGTGTTTCATTTAAAAAGTCACGGACTTATTGACCTGCCTTCGTATATCTATACTTATTTAAAGAAATAAATATTTTAAAATATTGAGTAAATCATGAAATTAATTAATGAATATTTTATTTATTAATATTATTTTAAATATACTATGGCGCAAAATAAATAAGAAATACCAAGAATAAGTTTTGTTAGAGATAATTTATTTGGATGTTTACATACAAAATTGTGGCAAGTCAAAAGAAAATATTTAGATGCCACTATTTCACATTTGAAATGTGTCTTAACCTGTACCTTGAAACACGAATCAAATAATAGTTTAAGCAGACAAAAGCTTTGCCTAAATTTCATGACTTATTATATTTCTTCTTGGTTATTGGATTGAATATTTCTATAGTAATTATAAATTTAACATATCACCAGAAAATCTTCTGTAGTGTGAGAGAAATTGCATGGATAAGATTGAAAATAGAGATATGAGGTTGTACCGCGAAGTACTTCATACTGCCATAGAGATAGGTAAATGTAACTTAATACTTTTATGCAAAATTCAGATAGAAATGAATTACTTTTAAATTTGTTTCTGATGGCTGATCATTCAACATTCATCGATATGCATGATGAAAGATTAATTTCCTAATTTTCTTAGTTATTTCTATTTACTTTTTTTTTAATATCGAATTAGATAAAAATCAAAATGATGTTTAATTTATTCAGGAATGCATATAGTACAAAAAAAAAATAATAAGTAAAAGCATAATCATTCGTTCATTGGTTAATTTATTGAACCAATCAGGATGAAAAAAGAGAAATGTTAAAGGTGTGGCTTAATAATAGTTTATATTCATCCCCCACTCATCGTTCACTCTCACTTCATTATGAGTTTTTAAATTTATTAAAAAAATACACATGTTAAGTTAATAAATCTTTCACTTTCCTATTTCAGGATTAGTTTTTGAATTAAGAAAAATCGAAATAGAAACAAAAAAGATTAATTAATAATAAAGTGTCAGTTCAGAGAGACATCCCACAATGTACTGATCTCTTATCAACACATATACCTATGTATGTATATAAATGTACCTATTATATATTTTTTTATAAAATACATTAAAGGATCAGATGCAAATTATTAAGGATTTTGAAAATTAAATATTAATTATTAAATTATTTAAAAATAGAAAAATTAATATAATTACTAGAAAATAAATTCATCTTAACGGCGTTTTTAGGTTAGTATTATAAAAGGAAATATAACTAACTTAAAAAAAAAAACTTTTCAGTCATCATCCCCCCCAATATATAAATATCATTTATTGAAATTAAAAATTTTAAATTATTATAATAATAATAATAATAATTATAATCATCAATAAATAAATAAAATATAATATTTTAATTTCAATATTGTAGTCTGATTACGACATATGAGACAGACAGACATACCGAGACCGATTAGTATATTCGATATTAAACATAGTTACAAATTTAGCTCTTCTTTGTCTAACGTTTCTCCAATTTTGTTATACCTTCCAAAAAATAAGATTTGTAGAGGTCAAGAAAATAGATTTGTTTGTGAGATGATTTCATTGTTGGAGTCAAATCTCTTTGCCATTTCTTCAGGTTTGGAAACAAGAAATAGTCACTCGGGGCTAAATCCGGAGAATATGGCGAACAAGAGAGCAATTCGTACCCCAATTCATGGATTTTCATGGCAATTCACTTTTTCCATATTCTCTTCTCAAATCACGAGGTAGTCTGCTATTAATGGATGTCAAACAAAAACTAAAACACTCAGCTGGTTCAAATTTCGGCATGAATCAACTGATAGTTGCCTGTTGTTAGAAGCAGTGTTGCCATTTCATTTATGAGAAGGGAAATTCAAAAATTCCTGAACTTATTGACCTACTCTCGTATTGTAGTAGGTTTTTGAATTTTTTTTTTCAATTAATTTTAATTAGTTTTAATAAAAGTAAACTTATAAAATTATTATCAATTAAGTCACCAATAACCTACTACTATGATTCAATAATCTTTCTTCAAACTTCCTCTAGTTTTTAGGGCTGTATTTTCAATAATTTTTAGGTCAAATAATAGTTTGATCAGTTAAAAAAAAACTAAGATAATATCTCAATTTCAGAAAATTGTTAATTTTTTTTTTAATAGTAAAAGCGGACACAATATATTATATTAGTATAATTCAAAAGACAAATAAAAAATAAATTGAGTTGGTAGTAAAGAAGAAAGTCAAATTTGATGGATGTGGAAACCAGTTTTTAATTATTGATTGGTTTACTTGTAATTTTTTTCCATAGATCTGTGTTTATGCACATCTCTCTATTTAATGTTTTGGAAGAGGGGGGGGGGAAAGATGGAAATTTATCGGTCGGAATTCTTTACATAATTCTCAATGGAATTGAAGATGACCTAGGAGAAAATTGGAAATTTCTAATAATTCTCTTAGAACTAGGATATTACTTATAATATATTTACGTATACTTATTATTTATAATATATTTAGTCAACATTATAATCATCATTAACAAAATTGTAATTTTCACATATTTTATTTATAATCCTTATCTCTCCATTGTTTGTTCCATTGGATCACTCTCTCCACTCAGACATTTCAGATGGATTATGGATGGATCCATATATAAACAAACTGAGAAAATGAAGCCCAAAGTTCACAGCTTGTAGGAAATTCAGGGTTATTGATTACAGAAAAATGTATATTGCTTTGTAATATGAAGATTATCAAGTTCAATATTCACTTCATATGTTGCAGATTACATTACATTACATTACTAGCAAAATTTTAAAAATTGGAGTTAATCGGTTTGGCTTCAAATAATTAATTTCATTGAGAATTCGGACGAAAATGTTTAATCTCAAATTTTTCAATATTCATTAATATTCCCCTCTAAATGAATTGATAAAAAATGAATAAAAATAATTTTGTTAAACAATAAATAAATTAAAAGAAATGTTTTTCACACAATACTAGTATTTAAAATTAACTAAGAATTTTTAAATTACATCAACAAGTGCCTATAATTAAATCGAACATTAATTAATTTATTAGTTATTAATTTCATTAAAAAATTATTAAAAATAAATAATCTGGATTGTCTCCACTCGACTATCTTGCAAATTTGAATTAGATTAATTAACATATATTATATTTAAATTAAATTTAATTAATTATAAATTAAAATTAATAAATAATATTTATTAAATCAGTGCATGTTTGACTCTTTGTTGATGGCACCACGTCACGTGTTGGCGCATGAGATTTGCATTATTAAAAATTTAATTCAGGTACTTTCAGCGATTCAATCAAGCTATATATAGCAGTTTTATACAATTATTAATCATGTAAAAAATCGAATTGGCAGTCGTGGGACTGGCCGACAGAAGTGAAAACTTGTGCGTAAGAAATTTGAAAGCAGACGGAATGCGCACCAGCTTCACGATAAAAATGAAATTTATATACGTATATATATATATATATATATAAAATTCATAATTATTTTTTTCAGCAAACTGATTATTATTACAAAAATATTAAAAATACGATGTGTATGAATATATATATATATGTCTGTCTGTCTGTCTGTCTGTGTGTGTCTGTCAAATACTCAAAAACTACCCGTCCGATTGCGATGAAACTTTCAGGGATTGTTGTGGGCGTCTCAGGGAAGGTTTTAGTGTAGTTAAATCCAAAATTAATTTATCCAAAATTAATTTAAATAGTAATATTTTGGTAAAAGTCTATTTATGGTTACCATGGTTACATTGAAAAATTTACAATAAATAAATAAAAATAATTGGAAATCTTTTCAACTTATTATTTTGATAAATTTTATTAATATTTTTAATTTTTTTTAAACTGCCAAAAATAACATACCCATAATAATAGTTGTAATAAAAATAAAAATATAAATCACAATGTAAGTAAAATATTGAATCGTTTTATTTATATTGTTTCAATTATTGTTTGAATATTTATTAAATTTATATATAGATTAATTTACATGTTTAAATGTATATTTAATAAATTTATTTATTGATTCTTAATATTAATAATTCCAATTACTTTCTTGAAAATTTTTTTATTTAAAAGCATATTCAGCATATCTCGCAAATTTGAATTGGATTAAATAACATATATTAATTTAAATTAAATTAAATTAATTCAATTATAAATTAAAATTAATAAATAATATTTATTAAACCAGCGAAAGTTTGACTCTCTTTTGATGGCACCACGTCACGTGTTGGCGCGTGAGATTTCCAGTGTTAAAAAATTAATTCTGGTACTTTCAGCAATTCAATTTTCGATGTTGAGATTTTGATGTTTTTGATGTTATAAATAATATTTATTAAATTATAATTTAATTAATTTAATTTAATTTAAATTAATAAATATTATTTAATCAAATTCAAATTTGCGAGATAGTCGAGTGGATAGTGGAGTGTTTGGCTCTTTGTTGATGGCACCACGTCACGTGTTGGCGCGTGAGATTTCCAGTGTAAAAAAATTAATTCTGGTACTTTCAGCGATTCTATCAGGCTGAAATTCTATATATAGCAGTTTTATACAATTATTAATCATGTGAAAAATTATCAAACATATATCTTTATTTTTACGGTCACACACACACACACACACATATTTAAAAATTAATTTATTAAAATATATATTATATAATATATTATATATAGTATATAATTTAATATATATATATATATATATTCTGAAATTAATTTTAAATTATATAAATATATTAGAAATTAATTTAATATAATTTAACACATAATAATATATTAAAATATTTTATTTTATATATACATAATTTAGTAATACTGATTATTAATGTAAATATAAATAATAATATTTAATATGGCAAATATGTAAAATTTCGTAAAGAATGTATCAGAAGTTTAGTGTCTAACATTCTGGCGTATTGCGCATGCGTATATCGGTCGGTCGGTGGGTCGTCCGGTCGGGTCTGGTCGGTGTCGTTTTGGAATCTCACGCGAAATCTATATTTTTTCCCCATCCCGCAAAAGTGCTCAACGCCGCTAAAGAAGTTTTCACTTCAAAAACTTTCAAACATATATCTTTATTTTTACGGTCACTTTAGAGGAAAAAAAATCAAAACGTTATAGGTAATAGTAATAGTAATTATCTGAGTATTTAAGGATTTCAAACAATACACAATGTTTTCAATACAGAGAAATTAAAGGAATAATAAATAGATTTTTTAAAAATATTTGTAGAGAATTATTTCTTGTCTATACTAATATAAGATTTGTAGGTATAAAAATTATTTACAAACAGGAGGATGCTCTTTGAGTTTTAATAATGGTCTTCTAATAAAAAATAATAATTATAATAAATATATTAGGAATAATCAAATAATTATGTGAAAAAATGTAATTCATATTATGTAAATTTTTTTTTTGAACGACTAAAATGCTGAACGTTTCAAACGAATTATTTTAAATGTTATTTCATTTTTGTTTTTTGTTTTTTATTTTTTAAATAATAATTATAATTATAAAATAATGAAGTTTTCTTGTTACTATATTAAGTACTAATGTATATATTTTATAATATCGAGATGGTAAGAAATTGTCTTCCTGTGTATTTTTTGCAAACTTGAATTCAAATTATTCAGCATTCTTTTGTTCATATCTGATTCTTTCTTGAGATTTGAACTCAATCTAGACACCATAAATGAAAGATTAGTTTATTTAATAACCAAGTCTATTTCCTTCCTATTCCCCCCTCCAATTTTTACATACAATTAACTCAAAACATTAATGACTTGCAATACCTTTGCCATAACTCTAATAATTTTTAATTAAACAATAAAAAAAATTATTTTCTAAAAACTAATTAATAAATTCCAACATTGATTTAAACATCTAAAAAAAAAAAATTGCAAGTTGTTATTCTTATTAGTTTATTTATTTATTTATTTATTTTTTATCTTTGAAATGAAAATTACCTCCAATTGCTAATTAAATGCACGGATAGAAATAAATGTGTGTTTGTGTATCTATATTTTTTTTAAATTTGATCTTTTGGAGAATGGTTGCCAATCTTAAAAGGAAAGTGGCGATTTTATCTCAAACTTTAGATAGTTCAGTAGCCTGTTCAAAAATATAAATTTAGAAAGCAAAAGAACGGATTAGACAATCTCATTTTAATTTTTATTATTTTTTTCTTTCACTGTCATTCAATAATTCTTTTATTATAAACAAATTGAATTAGTAATACACAAAATCTTAATATACAAAACGTAGAATTGAAAAATGTAGAAAAATGTAAATACCTAGGTTCTGTAATCACGAAGGATATTAATATTCGAGAAAAATCGAAAAGCCGGGAACGATTGTTAACATTCAATAAAGGGACTTATCTCGTCAAAATTATTATCATGGAAAATCCAAAATATCAAGGGAAAACAAAGTTAATACAATATAAAACAATTATTTTGCCGGTTGAATTATATGGATTGAGGCGTGGTCTATGACATGAAAAGATGAAAGTAGATTTAAAGTATTTGAAAATAAGATTTTTCGTAGCATTTATGGGCCAAAGAAAAAAGATGAGGACACCGAGGAATGGGTGAGACTGCATAACGAGGAATTGCATGACCTCTATGCACCTCCAGGCATAATTAGGGTTACAAAAGCGAGAAGACTGTGATGCGGAGGGCACGTGGCTAGAATGGGAGAGGAAAGAATAGCGAAAAATATATTGGTGGGGAGTTCGATTGAAGAATGTCCGGTTGGAAGACCAAGGACGGGGTGGGGTGATAATGTAGGAATGGATTTAAAAGAGTTGGGAGAGGGAAGGGCTTGGATGGTGGTGGCTCAGGATGGGGATACTTGGAGAAATGTGGTTGCTGGGGCCAAGAACTTTCGAGTTCCCTAGAGCCATAGAGATAGACAGATAAACAAATTGATTACGATAAATTTAGCTATTATTTATATATATAAAAATATATTAAAATAATTTTATTTTTCGTATAATAGGAGAATGGATCATACACACATTTTAAAAGTTTAGTATGTCATGCTGTTAAGTTTAACACTAGAACAATTTTTATGTGTTGCTTTAAAAAAAAGACTAAATTTCACTCTTTATTTCAAAATATTTTCGTTAAACATTCACTTCACAACTTATCGAAATTTTATATGAAAGTTACTAGGCATGTTCTAGAAATATAAATTTTAATAAATTTTTATCTGCTTTATCAATTTCATCTCAAAACTCAGACAATTTAATTGTGCTGCACTTTCTCTATATCTGTGTCTAAGGGTTAATTTAAAATTTAGGGCAAAAAATAAAGTTGTCCCGAAGTTTACTGTGTCTACTTACTGTATAAGTCACTCATCATTATATAATTTAGTAAATATTTCATAAATTTATTGAGTCGAATGGGGAAAACTAAAACTTTTTATATAAATTCAAAAAAATTATAATTAAATTAGATATTATAAAGTTTTTTCCATTGTTTATAGATTTATATTACGTTAAAGATTGATAATATCTATATTAATAAATCTCATTTTGATTTTGTTTATATTTCTATTGTATATTTAGTAGATATCTGGTTTGATATTTTATAAAAGAGACCTTCATAATAGAAGAGTAAATTTTATCTAGCGGCAACATTTATTTGCAATTCAGATTGTATCAGGAATGTTGCTTAACCTGAAACCCTCCTCTTGCAAAAGTGCAACTAGTGCAGTGGATACCGGAAAATTTTGAAATGAAATGATGTTGATGATGATGACCTTATGAATTGAACGGACAACTAACCATAAACAATGTTTATTTTACACTCCACGAAAAACAAGATTTTCAAAACCTATTTAATATACTTTAATTTTTTTTTAATAAAAATAAACAAATGTATGTAAAAATTTGCTAATCCAATTTTATCTTTCAAAAGATTGTTATTGGAATTTTTGAGTATTTAAATGTAAAGTAAATAACAATAAGACTTTCCGGACCTTTAATGTATATATATATATATATATATGAGAAATTATTTCGGGATTATTTTCAAGTTTAAATGTGAGTTTTGGTCTCGACGTTTCTATTTGGCATAAATTTCTACAGAATTTATTTAGAATGGAATTTTTTTGGGATTCTGGGTCGGTCTGTGTTATCAAGAATCGATGTTTAGATTTTAATTTGAATGGATGGATGCTTTTGGACTTAGTGTATTTTGTAGCTTGGCACTAACACTAGCACTGACACACATATGCTTCTATCGACAGACAGAAACAGAGAATCGCCGCTTCTAAAGCAAATTCTGTAAAAAAATCCCTCCTAAATAAATTTTCTTCAAAATAGCACCAAAATGGCCGCCGAAATATACTCAAATATCACAATAAACTAAATAACCAGAAAATAATTTCTCATAATAATAAAAACTTTCTGGGAAACTTAAACGAACAAATATATATCTATATATATTATAGTATATCGTATAATATAATAATTTTTTTTTTTATTTTCCAATTAAGATCTACATCTGCCCTTTCTTTGGGCAACAATAAATCGTTTACAATATATTTACAATAATATTTACAATATAATGGAAAGGAGAAATAGGAGTATTAGGAAGTACTCGGCTCGGCTATTTGCCCGATAGAGTAGGACAGGAGGACATCTCTCAATTTAGGGTTCAGTGAAAGAAATAATAACTTCCTACAAATCACCCTCTCTGAACTTGAACTGACGTTATGACACACTATAATATAATAATTAGCAAAAAAAAAAAAAATATTTATCTGATGGAAAATAAATGGGACGAATCCTGAAATTTTAATATTAATTGTTCTATTTTCAATATTGACTCTACCATATGTTCAAATTATGTCAATATTAATGCATTAAAAATCTAAAAAAAAAATGTAATTTTCTTTTAACTACAATGTCTTGAATTAATTTTTAATTGGTTAAAATAAATTAAAAAAGAGTTTAAATATTTATTTTATTATTAATTCAGTGCTATTCTATTTTTTATAATTACACCAGAACATCAATTTAGAAATACCATTTAAAGAGTAAACATGATTATATAAATATATATATAGACGAGTATATATATATTGATTTTTTTTCTATATTAGTATGTGGATGATGAAGTGAATTCACGAGTTTTTGTAACGAAATAGAACTGGAAGTTGAACCTGTTTTATTCTGAGTGAATGAATGAACAATGGTAATGGGTAAAAAGACGAGGGAGGGGAGGAATGAACATATGTTTCTTTTTACTTTAAGATTTATTCTCTTCGATAACAACTCAATATATAATTAGAATAAATATTTTCATAATATAAATATAAATTTAAATGTTCATTAAAAATCGATATTTTCATATGACCCTAATATCTGCCCGAATATGTCTCCTGCTATATTGGTTTATATAATGCTGAAATTTAATTTCCAAATTTTTTATATATCTATAGCAGTGATTCTCAACCACTCTGCCCCGAGACTACGTGGCTCTTAAACTTTTTTTTCTAAATTTTTTCAATTTAGTTCTAAAAAAAGGTAAACCGTTTTTGGGACCACTTTTTTTCAATATTTTTGCAACTTTTACACTTATCTTTTCCTTTGTGTGCCGCCAAATTTTTAACCCGTTAAAAGTGTGCCGCGGTAAAAAAAAGGATGAGAATCACTGATCTATAGGATTATACATTGATTGGAGATAAAAACTAATTTCATTTTTAAAATTTTTCCACTATGAATTGAGAAAATAATTTTTAAAAATCGATATTTTCTCTTAAATAAGATATTATTATTATTAAATAAATCTACAGAATTTAAGAGAGTTATATATTTACGAGAACAGGTCAATAAGTCAGTGACTTTTGGAATTTCCTGTTTCTTAAATGAAATGGCAACTACCAGCTCACTCCTGTCAAAATTTCAACAAGCAGGTTCTTTTCATTTTTGATTGAGATCGATTAATAGCAGACTATCGTGATTTGAAAAGAAAATGAAAAAAAGTGAATTTCGTGTGCTTATTAAGCAGGAGTATTTCACGTTTAACCGCAATATGGACGAGTTTTTGCCTCGTTTCGTAACCGTGGATGAAATGTGGATCCACTAAAACACACCAGAGACAAACAGCAGTCAAAACAGTGGGTTTTTCGGGATGAAGAAGGCCTCGACAAATCTTATTTTTTGGAAGGGATAAAAAATTTGGAGAAACTTTGGACGAAGGAGACTACGTTGAAAAATAAAATAATTTTTTTATCCAATTTTTTTTATGAAATTAAAAAAAAAACAAATTATATAAAACAATAAAAAATAAAGAAATTATTCAATTTGTGTACATACATTATTTGTTTACAAAATAAAAGCATTTAACTTTCTAATTTGAGAATTGCCAATTAATAACTTAAATATGCTAAAATAAACATTAGTTATAAAATAATAAACAAATAATAAAAATTATAATATATATATATATATATATATATATATATATAATAAAATATACCTATATTTTTACAAAATTATAGGTGTAATTAAAGGCATTAAAAGATTAATAATATGAAAGTATATTTTATTTCATACTTTTTTTATTTTTAACTTAATATCATGTATAATTTTATTTATATTACTATCTTTTTTAAGAATATGAACTTTAATCATCAACCTTCTTTACTTCGATCCAAATATAGTTCACTATTGAAATTTAAAAGTTAAATAGCTTTACTTTTTGTTAATCAAAAAAATATTACCTATCTAAATATCCAAGAGTATAATATATTGATAAATGACAAATTTAAAATTGAATCATAAATAAGAGTACGAAAAAGAAAGATTCAATAGTAAATATTTTATGATTTATTTTAGTATAATACAGAAATTAAAACCTATATAAAACGAAGTTGTTATTATTTGTATAATATGAGTGAGAGGCGTGGTTCATGACTTTAGAGAACGAAAATAAATTAAGAGTAAAATTTATGGACGGAAAAAATTAGATCACAGGAAAATAGAGAAACTTTCGAGTTCAATAACGTTATAGAAATAGATAAATAAATCTAGGTAATATAGTTTTAAAGAACTCCATTCAATTTACAATTATTTAAATTTATTTATTATTTTATTTTTTTTTTTTTTCTATTTTGTTTGTAAAATCCTAGATGATTTAAGTATAGTCTTTTATTATTGACCTTATTTTTATTCATAAGTAGGATAATAATAATATCAGTAAATTTTAACGGAAACTGACGATTGCATATCGGGAAATTCAATTACTGCTCCGGTCATAAAGATGTTCCATTGGCATTGCATGGATTCCGTGGGAGAGCCACTGACCGGATTGGACATTGATTCTTTCACTCTCTCTCTCTCACCTTGACTTACTCTTGTCAATATCGGCAAACCTTCATCTGTCGCTTCCTTCCTTCACGATACCATCATCTTTACTTAATTTGATTCCAATCGTTGATTTCTATCAAATTCAAAAAAATAAAAATACATAAAAAAATTCTACGTTCGATTTCTCTATTAAAAATCGGGAGTGTCTCCACTCGACTATCTCGCAAATTTGAATTGGATTAAATAACCTATATTATATATAAATTAAATTTAATTAATTAAATTATACATTACAATTAATAAATAATATTTATTAAACCAGCGCATGTTTGGCTCTTTGTTGATGGTACCAGGTCAAGTGCTGGCGCGTGAGATTTGCATCGTTAAAAAATTAATTCTGGTACTTTCAGCGATTCAAACTAGCTGAAATTCTATATATAGCAGTTTTATACAATTTTTAATCATGAGAAAAACTATCAAACATATATCTTTATTTTTACGGGCACTTTAGAGGGAAAAAAAATCAAAACGTTGTAGGTAATGACCCTCTTCCCCATGAGCTACATTTCTCAAAAGTTGATTGAAAACTACGAATTTTGAATAATGCCCGTGGATCAAATTTCAAACCGTTTTTGCGTAGTCTTGTTTACATACACACACATACTTACATACATACAGACATTTTTCTCAACCTTAGAGAAAATGACTCAGGGACCTTCAAAACGTATAAACATCAAAATCTTGACATCGAATAGTAAACATTGGACAAATTTTAACTTAAACTTGCATTGTTTGTTCTGTGTTCTAAACTGGATACAATTACGAAATAATTTTTTTTATAAATCTATTTGCACTAATTAAAAAAAAATAGTTTTCCTTATTTCTAATAGGCAAATCAAAATTATATCATTATAAATGGAAAATGTTTATCCGTCTTCGGGGTCACCTTAGAGGGAACATGGGTATGTCCCACAATGGGATTGGTCAGAATTTATTGTTTCTCTTTGGATAGCCGTGCCCCTTCGAAGGGAGCTCAATTTTCCCTGAATGGGTTTCTTAATTAATGATGAATAGAAATGATTTCTTTAAGGCACAAATTTCCCTTGTTTCTGAGTTGTCTTAAATATCAAAATTAAATTAATTAATAAAAAATCTAGCGAGATAGTATAAATAAATAAATAAATTCTACGTTCGATTTCTCTACTAAAAAGTAGTAACTATGGTAAAATAATAACTTAAATCAATCCTTTTATGAATAGAAATGTGTCATCAATTCTTTTTTATAATACCTTTCAAAAATAAATAAATGTTTCTTTTAAATGTTTATCCATATACAATGTATATATATATATATATATATATATATATATTCTTCTTGGGTTATATGCTCGTATATCATTATTTTTTCTTCTTTCTCCTTATAAATCTTATCATAAATTACCTCGTCAAGGTTAAAAGCGCAGCACTTCTCCAATTTCATTGTATACAATTAGTGGTACCTTAAGACTAAATTACTACGAACTTAACTAATCCCGACTACTCAGATACGATCAATTAAAAAAAACAACTATATTTTTTTTAACTAATGGAATAATTATATGCCACTCATTTCCGCTTGATTTTGGTCTCATTTCAACCAAGAAAACAATCAATAAAATAAATAAATAATAAGTTGACCTGTGGCCAGGTCCGAACCGACCGACGGTTTGAAATAAATTCCAGCTAGCGAAACAATTTCAAATAATTTTAATATTTCTATTAATGTAATAAGAAACAGATATGGATGCATAAATAATAAATATAAACATTTTAATTTTATTTTATTTATAATATATATGCAAGACCAGGCTGTGACGTCATGAATGGCTGGATTACGTTATATAATTTTAAATCAAGAAAAAACTAATAAACATGATTTTTCTCGAGTATAAAACCAATACAAAGTGTATGATTCGTGGTGATATATAAAAAAATCTCCTCATGTGAAATTTGGTGTAAAATAACCCTTCCCTTCCTATCGTCGATCGCTAATACTACCACTTCCGGTTTCCGGATATACACCAAAAGTTGATCAATTCATCCCACTGATGCATTAAGTAAATATACCAAATTTCATCAAAATCGGTTGAGCCGTTCAGGCTGTACACATCTATACGGACGGACAGACGGACAGACGGACGGACAGACGGACGGACGGACGGACGGACAGACATCATGCTAAAAATACTTTTTTCTGTTTAGAAAATGCATGATTCGTGGAGATATGTAAAAATCTCCACATGTGAAATTTGGTGTGAAAACAATACCTCCCTTACTATCGTCGGTCGGTAAAAACAACTTATTAAAATTTTCTGAATTCAATTCAATTCAATACGATTATATTATATGCTACTTTAAACAGTTTCACTAGACTAGAACGTAATTTTATAAGGATGCTTATTTATTTATTTTTATAATGTTATCATTCAATAAAACAATTAATTTATAATATTTATTATTTTAATTATATATTATCCCTTTTGTTTAAAAAGTAAACTAATATATAAATAAAAAAATGAATTGTGCTCAGGCACAGAACCTACCGACGATTTGAAATAAATTAATTTCCAAACATCATTATACATATATATATATAAATAAAGTATAAAAAAATAATTTTAAAACTTGAATTAAAATGACTAGATTCTATGATCTTGGTTGATTATTAATTACTATTATTTATTTAAGTGAAATATTTTCCGACAATGAATATAAAATTAATACTTTGTCGACAATGAATATAAAATCAATACTTTGTAAACTACCACTTACGGTTTCCGGATATACACCAAAAGTTTATGAAATTATCCTATTTGATGCACTAAGTTAAGCCGTTCAAGCTGTACACGAACACACAACGGACAGATGAACGGACGGACAGAAGGATAGACTTGCTAAAAATACTTTTTTCTGTTAACAAATTGTATGATTGGTCGAGATATGTAAAAAATCTCTACATGTGAAATTTGGTGTGAAAACAATAGCTTCCCTTCCTATCGTCGATCGGTAAAAAATAATATGGTTTATATTAATAATTAATTAATATTTTATTAATTCAATAAAAATAATTTTAAAAATATTATTTTTAAGGACATTACAATTTAAATGAGAACATAAGTATTAATTAATATAAGAATTAATTCCCAAAGTATGTATTTTACAGTGTATTTTGTAAAAAAAAAAATAATCCTGTCTATCTTTCAAAAGTAAACCATCCTGTGTATGATGTATTTATTCTATATATAATATATTTATATATTAGAAATTGTATTTTAAAATAAAAAAAAAAGCCGCCGTAAATAAATGGATTTTAAATATTTTCCCCTTTCATCAATCTTCAATTTACTAGTTTTTTTTTTTTTTTTTTAAAAGAAATTTATAAATATCTTTCAAAGATGTTTTGAGATTGAACTCCATAATATAACTGTTTTTTATAAAGATTTTTTCAATAACCAATTTAAATTTTCTATTATAGTAAATTATCCACTCAAGTATCAATTTATATTAAATTATCCTGTTAAATAAGTATTTTTGTATTTTTATAAAAATGTAGAAAGAGAATATTTGAAATCGTTTTATATTAATTAGAAAATTTCTAGAAATTCGTCCTACATTCAAAAAATATTATAATTAGTATTCATCTTTCTTTTATATTATCTAACCAGAGCGATATATCAATATATATATATATAATGAGGATATTGGTTATAAATGAACTATAGACAAATTCACCTTAAATTTTTATAGTCGTTAATATCCCCACTAAATCTCTATCTTAAAAAAATCTTTCTAATAATATTTTGAATGTATTGCACGCCCCCTAAACTCTATTGTTCTCGATGAAACAGTTTTTGGCGCCACCATGCGAATGCTGGCAGTAAATAATCGAAAAACAAATCGGGCTTGTGTGTTTGTTGTGTGTATGTTTCGTCTTTGCTAAGACAAAACACACAAGTCCGATTTTTTTTTTCAATTAGTTACTGCCAGCATTCGCATGGTGGCGCCAAAAACTTTGTTTCATCGAGAACAATAGAGTTTAGCAGTCTGTTCGATGGTCTGTGATGTATTGTCTTTAGATAGATGACAATTATCAGACAGACCTTCCCAGGGCTACCAACTCCCAAAACCAAAGTCTATATATATATATATATATATAGAGAGAGAGAGAGAGACAGAGAAGATCGGGCAAAGATCCGCATCCATTTTAAAACCACATGTAGTCTTAGCGTAGTTCTAAATAACTATGTTCGGTTGGAAAAAACAAGAATAGAAGACGCAACGAAATTCATTAGTATTTTGGAAGCCATTTGTATACAATGAGCTAATTTATGTTTTTGCCACATTCCATTTAATATTTATGTTTTTTCTCTTGATTATAACATATATCGTACTAGAATGGACTTTTAGAACTACTTAATGTCTTTGATTGAAAGTTGATACCCTTAAATAAATATTTAAAAACCTGTTCTTTGTCTAAAATAAACTGTAAAAAAATTTTGAGGCACTGAAAATAGTTAAATGGGTCAAAAATCCGCAATGGATAAATTTTCCCTTCAATGGTACTCAAATTTCTAATAATTTCTACCTTATTATTTTTTTTTGTAAAATTTAAAAAAGGAAAATAAAAAGAAGCCCGTTTTGGTGCCCCACTCGCTGGGGCAAATTTTTTTTAAATGTCTGTATTACTCTTATATTACTGATTTGGAAACTAATAAACACATGAAAGATGGTTAAAATATTTAGATGATGTTTCAATCCTATATTTTATCTTTGATACGAAGGTCAAAAAACAATCCCAAACAAAAACTACGGATCTTTGCGCCACTTTACTCCTTATAATAAAATTAATAGATTTAAACGTAGAGACATCTTAAATTAGTATAATATATTATATAAACTAAAATGATTCTCAACAATAGTAATTTTAATAAGAAGAATGATTAATTAACTTGGTCAAGTTTCAATCTGAGTGAAATAATTACTTTATGCGCATTCTCAACTCAAGTTGAAAAGAATAATACATCAAATCTTTAAAATATAATTAAATAATAAAATTTATTATTATTTAGTATATAATATATATTAAGAAAGTCATTTTATATTTACTGTAATAGTTTAATATATTAAGAAAGTTTGGTCTCCCCTTAGTTACTATATAATATAACGTGTTAGTTAAAAGTATTCGAGATCTGTCATTTGTCATTTCAGACATATCGAGTTCAAGCTTTAAATTGATTAATAGTTTTTATAAACTTGCGTGTCATAGGCAATGGTCACACCCTATAATTTACCAATACTAATAAAATCTCCAATCGAATCGATTTATAACAAAACCCAGTTTAATACTTAGTTTCTTCATTTTGTAAAACGTTGATATTTTGGTCGCATTAACTCAATATTTCTTCCTATTATGGTTCAATCTTGATTTATTTATTATATTCGATATACTGTCGATCAGTGGTGTTGCTCATTTTATGACGATAACATTTTCCCGACACTATACATAAATTTCATATTTATTTTTTATTTTTTCATATTTAAATAGTTTTATGACCAAGAGTTTAGCCGCGCGGTTAAAGTGACTGGTCCGCCGACTCGAGTTCGAGGGATCAAACCTCGCTGAGTGCATCGATATTTAATAAACATAAAAATAATTAACAATTCTGAGAAAGTTGTCTAAATGGAGACATATTCCGAAAAAGCAAAAAAAAAAAAAATAGTTTTATTTAAAATAATACTATTATAAAAAAATTTAGTATTTTTAATTATCTTCTTATCTTAGCTCTTCAAACATTAATCATTCATTTTATAATTCAGTTTTAATTAACAAATAAAAATGCATAAATCTTTTTTCGAAGAGGCAAACAGTAAAAATTATATTATATTATATAAATAATTAATTGAAAAATTTATAGTCATAATTGTTCTTTCTTTTTCAATAGTAATTTTCTTTTTATACTTTTTATTTAATTTTATTAATTTATCCATCGGAAGTGATTCCTTTTCTTATCTCTCCTCATCTGTATAATTAATGTCCCCTTATTATTCCTATTCTTATTATTTTAGTTTATTTTTATATTTAATTTAATATAATGATATGAATCCTAACACGAATGATTATTCTTGACTTATAAAAGAATACCAAAACCAAGTAGGCATTGTTTTCAATTTTCTGATAAATATTCATTCGACATAACAAAGTTGTATTGTTCTTTCATTTATTTGCATGTAAGTGGATGTGTTGGCGCTCTTCTGTTGTTGTTGAATTCAGGAAGGGCCACTCAGATGTTTATCACAACATACAAACATTGCGAAATTTTCAATCCTTCCTAAAACTCCCACCATTACTTTCCCTCTATTTTATTTTTTTTGTTTAAATGATTTAATTTTATTTTTTTGTATGACTATTTTAATTAAATAAATTTAATTAAAATGGAAAATAATATGTAGGAATAAATAAAATATAAATAATTTTATTTTTTCGTGGGATTATTTATTCTATGGTTTAGAAATTCAGATTAGAATATTTTTTTAAGATTTATATAATAATAATAATTATTATTAATATAAATATATTCATTATTATTATTATTATTATTATTATAAGATCGAGGGACCTCAACAACTACGGCCATTTGTGCCTTAATCCATCCATCGTACATGATACATCTCATTTCTCTCTAAGCAATCCCTTCAGAGACAATTTCAACTTCTTCGCCGGGGCACAGCCAGGCAAACAGTAACTTACTGAATCCTGACTGATTCCATTATGTCAGACTCAACGCCCCCCCCCCCCCCCCCCGGGTAGATCAATTAAAAATAATATTTTTTTCTTTTAGTCCAAATCCTATCTATTCAATAAATAACTAATTAATAATTGAACGTCCTACGCAAGGGCAACGCCTATCAAGTTGGTTATATCAATTAGTTGTCCTATGATCAGTAGAACGGGTCCTATGAACCTTTACCTTGATTTTCTTGATCGAAGGCGCTATCAAGCAGCTTTCCTAATTTTGATCCCGGAGCTGGATTGAATCCGTCCCATAGACCCCAGCTAGAGAATTTCCCTTTCTAGACCCGGCACTTGAACCGGGACCACGAGAATGTGAGGCAGCTTCGCTACCTCTTACCCTATGGCACCTTTTTAATAAATACAATATACAATAAATAAATAGTTGATTAAATAATAAAAAAATATCACCGCTCAAATAAGAGAGTGTAAATGGGTCCCCATTGAACATGACTAGAAAATAATAAATAAAAAATGACAACACTAAACTTTGCAATAAATAATAACGATAAAAACAACAATTTATATTTTCAAATAAATAATTAAATACCATATTTTGTATAACAATTTGATCCTACGCAGAAACTTAAACAAATTTCAAAATGTTCTACCTTTCCTAGACGACTCCTGATATTCATATCGCATATTGTGCACCAAGGGGCATAAATATATTCTAAATATTCATTTTTATAATTTTATAAACTTTTTTTATTAATATTTTTAGACCCACAAATTTATTGATTGAGATATATAAAAAAAATTGAACTCTCTCGTTATGAGCATTAAATTAATTAATTTTTTTTTGTTCCAGCAGATATTCTTTTAGTTTATTTATATTTTTTAATATATATAATTATTTACTTTTATTTATTACTAGCTGCTCAGAGCGCCTTCGGCGCTCTTCACACCTAGACGGGGGCTCCGCCCCCTGTACCCCCGAGTGGTACATAGTATTTGGTGGTTGAAAGTAGTAAAAGGTTTTCATCCATTTTGTTTCAATCAGTATATTACATAAAACATTCATTTCTTTTTGTGTTCTTATTTAAAAAATATATTTTAATTTAATCACTATATTAATTATATATATTATTATTGTATATGTTATATCTATCTACCTATGTGGCTCAAAGATACTCGAAAGTTCTTAGCCGCAACAACCACATTTCTCCAAGTGTCCCTATCCTGAGCCCTTGTTCCATCTCTCTTACGTCCCTTCCTACGCGTCATTGGTTTTCCAAGCGGACGTTTTCCAATCGGTCTTCCCACCAATATCTTTTTCCTCTCCCATTCTAGCCACGTGCCCTGCCTATCGCAGCTTTTTCCCTTTTATAACCCTAACTATTTCTGAAGATGCAGAGAGGCCATGCAATTTCTTGTTATGCGGTCTCCCCCATACCCGGTGACCTCATCTTTCTTTGGCCAATAAATGCAGGGAAGAATCCTATTCACAAATACTCTGAATCTACTCCCATCTCCAAGGGTCATAGACCATGCCTCCCACCCATATAATGCAACAGGCAAAATAATCTTTTTATATATTCCCTTTGATAATAATTTTGAAGAGATAAGCCTCTTTATTGCAGATAACAGGCGTTTCCCGATTGCAACCCCGATTTAAATTCTTCTAAAATATTATTATCCTTCGTGATTACATTCAATTTTTCTACATATTCAAATTCTACATTTTGTATCTTAAGATTTTGTATGTCAATACTCTTCCTCTTTGTTACTAAATATTTTTTCTTATCACTATTAATTTCAAACCTCTCATTAATTTTTCCTCGCTATCTGCAATTGCAATTTCCTAATCTCCTATTATATTTAAGTCGTCTGGGTAACCTAACATTTTACAATTGATTTCTTCATCTTATTCTTTCTTTACTACCTTCAAGACAAATTTGAAGATCAAAATTTGAAAAAGTTTATGCTGATCTATATTGAGTCATGTGTATGTTTTACTAAAGTCTACAAATAATTAGTGAACAGAAATATTGAATTCGCAGTTTTTTTCCTAATATCTGTCATAATGAAAATATCTTAATTAATGTTGATCGATTTGGCCTTAACCCGCAATGATATCTCCTAATATTTCCACCGCCTATGGTTCTTAAGTATTTTCTATGTTATTATAGTGAAATAGAGTATAATATTTCTTGATCATTACATTTTGATATTTTATTTTCATTGCTAGATTATTATTGAATATTTTTAATTATAATGAAACTTGGGAAAATGCAAAAATAGAGACTTGAGACAATTTATAAAAATTAACGGTATAAAACTATAGATAAATTACCAATATATACATTCATTAATAGTATTAATTTAAATTAATTGATTTATTTGTTTTTTTATTATTAAGTTCATTTATTAATTTTTTTAGATCATAGTTATTTTCCTCCCTTAAAATAAACTTATCTAATTCTGGTGGTGCTAGGGGATTTGAAAATTATTCGTCGCAATATGAAGATTTCGCTTACAGTTTCTGTCATGTCCGACCTCCATCCAACAGTTATTTTCTGTTAAGTTTTTTGCTTCTCTTAATCATGTGATCTATATATTTAATTTTTTTTGATTCATTATAATAAAATTTAAACAAATAAAAATTTTTACTTTGTTAATTTAATTAAATTTCAATATAAACTGATTGTGAGTGATACGCTTATCCAATACTCTGAATAATTTGTGTACAAAAATATTGAATGTTCTTAGCGAGATTTGATATAATGTTGTACGATTTGTCCTAAATCTGAATTAGAAGAAAATTATAAATTGCCTCCTTTTCCAGCTCAATTCATTTACCCACCCATGTTGCATATGGCATCTAAATTTCTTAAAACTCCGTTTTTTTTAATTTAAAATAGAAGGAGAGAAAGAGTTTTAAATTATATTCGAATAGTCTATATATTCTATATATCAGTATTTTTTTCTGAATTTAATACCAAGTTAATTTTCAAAATTTTCCATTCTTAATGCATATGATCGATTACATGTGTTAAAATTTAAAAAAATTCAAATACTCTAATTTTTATATTTATATACAATTTAATATTATTTTTTATTAATATCATATCAAAAAAAAGAGAATTTATTAAAATTAAAAATAAAAAAAGAAGCCTATTAATAAAAAATTGAATGGTGATTTAAATATTTTATTAAATTAATTAAAATGAGACCTTTTAGAATAAATTATTTAATTGAAATGATATTTAAATATAAGAATTTAAAAAAATATTATATTCTTTGTTTGGCAATTGTTATTTAATTATGTGCAACATGATTCGACTTGCACAGAGCATCGTTATTTTTTATTAATATCACATAATAAAAATGAATCTTTTAAACATAATAAATAAAAAAGACATTTTAATAAATTTAAAAAATATACCCAATTTAAAAATGTCAAAAATTTAAAACAACTTTATATCATCATATTTTAATTTTTATATAATATATATATATATTTAGTAATTAATAATAGAGTAATTAAATTAAAATAAAAAACAAAGATAATATAATTCAGTCATTTTAATTCAGGTTAAATAATATTTTTTTTTATTATTCAATGATAAAATTTATATATTATTATATATATATTATAGAAAAGAAGAAATATTCAATTAAATAAAAAATAATTTAAGATAAAAATATGATCTAATAAATATTTTAATTAAATTGAGAACTTTTAGAATAAATTATTTAATTGAATTGATATTTGTATATTAGAATTTAAAATAAAGTGAAATATTATAATAATTCTTCGATTGGGAATCTCTATGATAATTCATTGTTTGAAATGATTCCGCTAGGCCGACAGTGAGCCGCGAGCTGCTCTTGAATGAACAACACGGAGAATTATATAAACTTTAAAAAATTAATTTCTGCGGTTATTGATAAGATATTAATAAAATTTATAGCCTATGTTACTCTAGAGGTATATAAGAATATTGTGATGTAATTTCAAAGAAATCGGTTCAGCCAATTCTGAGTCTATAAAATAGTAATTTTCCGGACAGACAGACAGACAGACAGACAGACAGACAGACAGACAGACAGACAGACAGACAGACAGACAGACAGACAGACAGACAGACGTGAAAAATTCTAAAGTCACTTTTGGATTCTAGAGGTCATGAAACGCGAAGATATGCAAAAATTTTTAAATTCTGAGCAATGTGCAGACAAAAACCTTTTTTTATATATATAGATATCACACTTATATATTTTCAACGGTTCTTAAATTCGGATTTAAAATCATTATAAAATAATTAATAAGAAAAGAGTAAACAAATTTTTGTCTGCTTCTTGATTATAATAAATGTTCCCACACACGAATAACATTCTCCCACCGTGCATTTAACACACGAAGTTGATTTATCTTATACTATTCTGACTTTTAATTCATTTTATATTAAAAAGAAGAGACACTCAACATCTTTAAAAATAAATAAAAAATATTTAACTAAAAATAAACTCTTGTCATTCTGACAGTTAAGTTAATCTTTTTGTAAATGATAGATGGGATAGATTATTCAATATTATAAATTTGAATAAATTTATTAAAAAATATATATGTATAAATAACCGTTTAGACTTTCTTACGTCCATTCCTCTGTCCTTCAACGATGTATTAATTTCCCACTTTCCCCCACATTTTGAAAATAAAATTTTTACTACAAATTAAGAAAAATTTCTTATTTCTGAGATCATAAAATAACGTTTTTTAGTCAAATTAATATTAATACTTTCAGTGTTCAAAAATTATTTGGAAATAGTGTAATATATACCCACTTTGAGCCCAAGTGATAACCAAAATTAATAAATAAAATAAATTAAACCATTAAAAAATGAGCTGGAATGTCTCCATTCGACTATCTCGCATTTTGAATTGGATTAAATAACCTTTATTATATTTAAATTAAATTTAATTAATTAAATTATACATTACAATTAATAAATAATATTTATTAAACCAGGGCATGTTTGGCTCTTTGTTGATGGCACCACATCACGTGCTGGCGCGTGATTTCCAGTGTTAAAAAATTAATTCCGGTACTTTCATCCATTCAATCAAGCTGAAATTCTATATATAGCAGTTTTATACAATTTTTAATCATGTGACATACATATCTTTATTTTTACGGTCAGTTTAGAGGAAAAAAAAATGAAAATGTGGTAGTTAATGACCCTCTTCCAATTCTCAAAAGTTGATAGAAAACTAGGAGTTTACACACACACACACACACACACACATATTTTTCTCAACCTTAGTGAAAATGCCTCAGGGACCTTCAAAGCGTATAAAAACATCAAAATCTCAATGCTATCTATGGCGAGTAAGTAATATATATCAAAATGTCATATAATTAACCTAAGACTACATTATAATAACAATAGATTAATTTAAATGTATATATATTTATATACATATATATTGAATTAATTTTATTTAACTCTCTCGCGTGTCTCATTTAAGTTTCAAATTTAAAACATTCATACAAAAAATAATCTTGCAATCTACTATTTTTCTCAACAAGAAAAAGTTGTATTTTTTATTCTTATTAATGCATTCATTTGGACATCCATCAATGTTAAATGATATGTTAGGTAGTCCAAAATTTGTACTTAATAAAAGATTCAATTGAAAACTTTAATTACGTTTTTTGCCTTTCCCCAATTAAATTTAAATAGTTTGACATTTCAAATGGTAGACTAGGAATACATTGACGAAAAAAGTATAATGTTATTTGTTTAGATAACTGTCCCATCATGTTTTCTAATTGTAACCGAATATAGGTATAGATTCCATCACTTTCTAATCTCCACGATATCAGTGATGATTCTATGTATATATATATATATATATATATATATATATATATATATATATACAATACACATTCTATTCATATATTTTAATAGTAAATCAAAAAAGTATCTATTCTTTATTGATGCTTTAAAAAAATAACAATAAATTTAAATTACTTACACCAAATATATTCTCCCGCCTGATGAATATGAGATCATATTTTTTGTTTATTTACAAATCTAGAATAGTATTGCGTATAGTTCGTGACTTTTTGAATTTCCCGTCTCTTAAATGAAATGGCACCTCTGCTCCTGTCAGCAGGCAACTATCAGCTGACTCCTGTCGAAATTTGAATCAGATGTGTATTTTAGTTTTTGTTGGACTCATTAATAGCAAACTACTTCGTGATTTGAGAAGCAAATCGAAAAAAGTGAATTACAATGAAAATCCATGTATTGGGATACGAATTCCTCTCTCATCCACTCTATTCTCCGGATTTTAATATACAATACACATTCTATTCATATATTTTAATAGTAAATCAAAAAAGTATCTATTCTTTATTGATGCTTTAAAAAATAACAATAAATTTAAATTACTTACACCAAATATATTCTCCCGCCTGATGAATATGAGATCGTATTTTTTGTTTATTTACAAATCTAGAATAGTATTGCGTATAGTTCGTGAATTTTTGAATTTCCCGTCTCTTAAATGAAATGGCACCACTGCTCCTGTCAGCAGGCAACTATCAGCTGACTCCTGTCGAAATTTGAATCAGATGTGTATTTTAGTTTTTGTTGGACTCATTAATAGCAAACTACTTCGTGATTTGAGAAGCAAATCGAAAAAAGTGAATCCCAATGAAAATCCATGTATTGGGATACGAATTCCTCTCTCATCCACTCTATTCTCCGGATTTTAGCCCCGAGTAACTATTTCTTGTTTCCAAACCTGAAGAAATGGCTCGGTGAAAAGAGATTTGACTCCAATGATGAAATCATCTCACAAACAAATACCTATTTTGATGTCCTTATCTTATTTTTTGGAAAGGATAAAAAAATCTGAGAAACGTTAGACGAAGTGTATAGAGCCCAAAGGAGACTACGTTGAAAAATAAAATAATTTTTTTTATCCAAAAACCTGTGTTTTATTCAAAAAGTCAGGTACTTATTGACCTGTTCACGTATTTCATTTTTGGTACTATCTCGCGCATGCTTTATAAACTTATATAGCTATTAATAAAATTAATAAAATAAATTAATCTAATAAGAATATAATTTATATAAATATATGTATGCACACATAATATAAATATACCTATATATTAAGAACAATTTTGACATTAATTTATGTGTATGATTTGGTGGATACATAACATCAAAAATCATTTTTAAATTCATTTAATGCTGATTTATTATTATTTTTTTTAATAATTTCAATATGAATAGCCATGGGCTTATGGATGATGAGTACTAATGTTGCATGTTTTTTTAATTCTAGTTTATACTAATAGATTTTTTTTAAACTAAACATTTTTTGACTACTCTCCATTTTTTTTTGAACTTAAATAATTATTAATTTCTATTTCAAAAGTATGCAAACAGCACTTTCCAAATATACATTAGCTAGTTTAAAACATGTTTTTTTTAGATAAAAAAATGTATTTTCCTAAATTATTAGTATTCCTATGATGGATTTAATCATGTAGATTGTTCTGAGAGGAGAAATCAAACAAGAACTCCTCCTCAAATGTCAAGTATTTTTTTTCCATCCAATTAATTTAAGTTAATAAGTAGACATAGTATTTTTCTATTTTTTTTAATATAATTTGATTAATCTTTTAATTGAATCTCAATTTTTTATAATTATTTATGCATTATAATTACTCTGAATCGATTAAATAGAACAAATCTATTAAATTTTTTTTTTCCAGAAAGTATTTTTTTTAATATATAGGTATATAAAAAACAATTCAAGATTTTTATTTAATTATATTTTGGTTATATATAAGAAGCAGCAAATGAAATGAAAGTTCTTATCGTCAATTATTATCTGTAATATTTTGTGCTTATTAAATTTAGTATTAAATCAAAGTGCCTCTTTTTTGCACAACCAAACAAAAATTAAATAAATCCCTTTGAAAATAATTAATTAAAACAACAACATTTTATTAGGATATGTCTTACTTTATATTGTAGTATATATTTTTACCGACCGACGTTAGGAAAGGAAGGTATTGTTTTCACACCAAATTTCACATTTGGAGATTTTCACATATCCCCACGAATCATCCATTTTGTTAATAGAAAAAAGTATTTTTAGCATGATGTCTGTCCGTCTGTCCATTGTGTGTCCGTATAGAAATTTCCAAAGTAGTTAATTAATTTTATATTCATTGTCGGAAATTTTGCACTTAAAATATAGTAGTAATTAATAATTGAGTAATTAAACTGAAAATAAAAACCAAAATAATATAATTTAGTCATTTTAATTCAAATTTTAAAAATATAAATATTTATATTTATATATAAAACATATATATATAACATATATATATATACCAGCTGGTCAGAGCGCCTTTGGCGCTCTTCACAGCTGGACGGGGGCTCCGCCCCCTGTACCCCAGAGGTACATCGTAATTGGTTAGAAGTAGTAAAAGGTTTTCATCCATTTTGTTTCAATCATTATATTACTTAAAACATTCCTTTCTTTTTGTGTTCCTCTTTGTCACTAAATATTTTTTCTTATCACTATTAATTTCAAACCTCCATTAATTTTTCCTCGCTATCTGTAATTGCAATTGCCGAATCTCTTATAATATTTAAGACGTCTGCTTAGCCTAACTTTTCAATTTTTTTGTTTAATTGCATTTCGAGTGATTTTTTCCCAATTTGTGTAATTACATACTCACAACATGCAACATATAATTGGCCGTGGGAAAAACATGGGGATTGCAAATGAACTCCGCAGCACTTGAGTGTCTGGCCCTGAGCTTTGTTGATAGTATGTTTGTTTCCTTAGAACCTTTACCTCCACAAAACATACCCACATTGCACTTTTATAATATATACCGGGACCCTGAGCCTTGGTTCGGTACTTAAGTTAAAAAAATGATTCATTATTATTGGATTTGGCTGGTAATATTAATACCTGGGACACCGAGCTCTCGCTCTACCCTTTGAAAAATATTGATATACAATTCTTTAATTATTTATTACAATTATTAAATGTTACACATTTGCATCAATCTGATTAAAATGAATGAACTTGTGCTCCTCAATAATACATAAATATATAATAAATATATATATTTTTTTTCTATAGTGTTTTTTTTGAAAAACTGTTTAGCGCCCCAAGTGGTTATAAAACAAATAATTTTAGCTAGTATAATAAGATTAATCCAAGTAATATCGTCTATTTCTATTCGACACTATTTTCACTCCTTATGGTAGCGGCCCAGTCGATGATGTTATATGGATCGTTAATTAACCATTAACCATTCACCGAATCGCCATTCAAATAATAACATACAAACAGAAAAGTAGGCGTGTTGATATAAAATATATACCTGTGACACCGAACTATCACTCGACCCTTTAACCAATTTATACAATTTATTTTTATATACTTTAAAAATTTTACAATTTTTTAATTTAATCAGTAAATTAATTATATATTATTATTATTATTTGTGTTTCCGGCATTTTGAAAATCGTATGATTCCTTTTTGATTTTTTTTTTCATCAGCTTCGGGGTCACCACTTGTTAATTTTTAATTAATAACAACAAAGATAATTTATTTATTCTTACACTTTTTATTTAAGCCAAAGCTTTGTACATATTAGTTTATAATAATGTTTACTAATACATCTCATTAATCAACAATTAACAACCTAATTAATTATATCAAAAAATATAAACAACTTAATATTTATGATAAAAATAAAATTGCCTTAAAATCTAAAATTTATTACAATTATTATAATTCATAATTATTTATTTTCTAATGAATTATTATTAATGTTATTATTTTATTAATTTAAAAATTAAATTATTTTTAATGCAAAGAATATCTATATTTGTTTTTATTGTTTTTATTTATAATACACGAAAACATTCAAAATTATATGAATAAATAATTTTAATTTTGATCTCATAATTGGATTTTCATTTTCAAGTAAGTAAGATGGCGTTCTATACTAAATTGATGATGTCATTTAATTCTCCTACTCTATATATCGAATCGAATATAAAGATAAATCTTCAAAACGTGTGAAACAAATCAAATATATGAATATAATATAAATATAATATAATATAATATATTTTAAATAAGAACCCAAAAACAAATAAATGTTTTATCTAATATATACTAATTGAATATTTAGTATATAATATTTTATAGTAATTACCGGAGTATAATAAATTGATAACGTCATTTAATTCTCCTATATATCGAATCGAATATAAAGATAAATCTTCTACTAAACATTGTGTAAAAAAAAATCAAATATGAATATAATATAATTATTTTTAATTTTATTTTAAGAATATATATATATCTCACAGGCGGTGGTTGTGACGTCATCCATATATTATAAATTTAAATTAAGAAGAACTAATAAGGATGTAGTTTTCCAGAGATGTAATCAATAAAACTCAATTTTTCTTTATAAATACTATCTCTGGTGTGAATTTCAAAAAATCGTTAGAGCGGTTTTTGAGAACAATGAAACAAACAAACAATTTTTACTCGTATAAGAAGATAATAAGATATATATATATATATATATAATGTTTGGAAATTAATTTATTTTAAATTGTCGGTTGGTTCTGTGCCTGGCCACAGCTCATATTTTTTTAAAATATTCAAATCTGAAATTTAAAATTTAACATTTAAAAAAAAAAAAATTTAAAAACTCAAATAAAAAATTTAGTCTATAAAAATGATAAATTTTTAAAATGCTATGCCCTGGTTGTGGCAATGAACTTTCAAGTTCGGTGAAGCTATTTGTTATGATTTATATTTAATTTCTTCAAAATAATTTTAATAGCCCAAAATTAAAAAATAAGATTAGTAATAATTGTGTTTTTTTTTTCACTTTTAATTTTACTTTTTATGATAAATGATGGCTATTATTTAAGTGCATTTTTTTTTTCTTTTTTATTTAAAGTTTTTTTTTTCTTAAATGCAATAATTACATGTTTAATGAGATGAGAAATGTATGACTGAAAAAATAACATGCATTGGAGGATTTATTGGTGACGCTTATAATTACTTGCCATTAGAAATGCTTACTTACACTTTCATTTTATCAAGACTATTAAATATCAAGACCAAAGTTTATTACTGATTATTATTTGGAGAAAAATAAAATAAAGTAAACAACACCTATATATATATTTCACCTGGTTTATTAAATACTTAATAATCCCGAAATATAAAAATTATTTTAAAATTTATAAAAATTTTACCATTTATAAATTATATCTAGATTTGTTTAATTATTTAAATAAATATGTGGGATGAAAAATTAAATTCATTTCACTTTTTTTTCTTATATTGATTTATTTAATTTATTTAGCCTCCCTTTTACAATTAGAATATAAATTGTAGAAAATGACACATTGATCAGAGCATCGAATATACGAGTATAGTTGATAATACTTAAAATGGAAAATTAATATTTTGATTAAAAATCTGGAGTTAATCTCGACTCTCTCGCAAATTTGAATTGGATTAAATAACATATATTTAAATTAAATTTAATTAATTATAAATAATACATTAAAATTAATAAATTATATTTATTAAAAGTGTTTGGCTCTTTGTTGATGGCACCACGTCACGTGCTGGCGCGTGATTTCGGTACTTTCATGCAATTCAATCTTGCTGAAATTCTATATATAGCAGTTTTATACAATTTTTAATCATGTGAAAAACTATCAAACATATATCTTTATTTTTACGATCACTTTAGAGCAGGGGTGGACAAAAGCCGGCCCGCGGGCCGGATCCGGCCCTTTTGCTTATTTTTTCCGGCCCGCCGGCCCGTTGAAAAACTTTGGCTCTTATTTCGATCTTTCATTTCATTAAAAAAAATGTGATTTTTTTTTACAAATGTCCCGGTTTGATGTTTCCGAAATATGGTCCTCCGGCCCGGGAGACATTTTGAAAATTTCATTTTGGCACGCGCTTAAAAGTATTTGCCCACCCCTGCTTTAGAGGAAAATAAATCAAAACGTTGTAGATAATGACCCTCTTCCGGTTGAGCTACATTTCTCAAAAGTTGATACAAAACTACGAATTTTGAATAATGCCCGTGTACCAAATTTCATTGTTTTAGCTCAAACCGTTTGTTTACACACACACACAGACATTTTTTTCAACCTTAGTAAGAATGACTCAGGGACCTTCAAAACGTATAAAAACATCAAAATCTCGACATCGAAAATTTCGTGATCGTAATACTATCTCAGACGAGATAGTAAAAATAACAAAATTTTGAGAATAGAAATGTAACTTAAGCTAATAAATAGATGTATGGTATAACTTTTACTAAATTAATTAATTTTATTAATAAAATTAATTTTCGATTTATATTCAGAAATAAAAAAAAAAATTAAATATTAATAATTAAAAAATTTAAAAATCAATATAAAGAAGATGTAATTGTCAATTAATATTTTTTCTAAAATGTTGATTTTTTTTAATATAATTTAAATAATTTCATTCCTATTAAAATGACAATAATATGCACCTATTTATTATATGCCATAATAAATTATATTAAATATTCCGCCCACTTCTCTTAAGATTATTACTTCAGAATGAATTAAACTAAATTAAATCATTTAATAATTAAATAATAATAAATATAATATATTAAATATTAATATTAATATTAATTGTAAATAATATCAAAGTCACTCATATGAACAAAGGTAAAAGTCGAGCTAATTTATTATAAAAATAATTTAAAAGAAAATGAGCAACAGAAATTATAAGAGTAGAATTAGAATAATTGGGGAAAATTTGAAAATCTATTTTAGTCCCTCATTTCCATGTTTAAAAACGTATTTTTTATACAATTTATTTTTGTTTGTAATATTTCTAAATATTAATAAAAAAATTTTATTTCATGAAAAATATATTTAAATGTTACAAACAAAAATAAGTAAAAAATATTTATATTAACCAAATATTTAGTAATTTTATATGATATATCAATTTAATTTAATAATACTAAATTTCACTTTTAACATAATTTATTTATTTTATTAATATATTAATATTAATATATTTATATTTATATTTATTTATTATTTATTATTATTATTTATTATATTATATTATATTAATGAATGTATATCCATACAAATTAATATCAAAGGGGAGAAATGTTAAAATTTTTAAAAAATTTTATATGGTTGTTGAGGTATCGTTTAGAGCAGAGGTGTCAAATTCATAGGAAGATGTGGGCCAAACAAACAAGGTTTAACTTTAGGCGGGCCGCAAAAAGTCGAAAATGTTTAAAATTCTGATAGCGAAAAATTTTACCTTTTTCTTTTTAGAGAGACAAATTGAAAATTTTTAAAAAAGTCGAAAGTTATAAAATAGTTGTCGCGGGCCGCGAGTTTGACACCCCCCTGGTTTAGAGCTATAGATTATAATTATTATTATTCAGATTATTTCAAATCACTTTTAATAAGATTCAATTTATGTTAAGTGAGATTTTTATACTTGATCTACGAATGGAATATTTCATTGTAAATTATCTTAGCCATTAATATATCATAGTTGGTTTCTATTACTAGTTTATATATATGCATAAATACAAGTATTTACATGCCTCTTTTTGTTTATTCATGTGGAGTATAAAAAAATTGTAAAAATAAATGACGATTTCGCTTGACCCTTTAGACGACCTCCACTGTTCAGGTATTTCTACTAAATACCCAACTGGCAATTATTAACAAGGGAGTGACAAAGAAGGAAAATAAAATACATTGAAATCGAAATGTAAAAACAAGATGAACATTTCTTTTAAAATGAACTTTCTCATGTTCATAGTAGTTATATTTTTACTATCTCGCCAGAGATAGTATTGCGATCACGAAAATTTTCGATGTTGAGATTTTGATGTTTTTATACTTTTTGAAGGTTCCTGAATCATTTTCACTAAGGTTGAGAAAAATGTCTGTGTGTGTGTGTGTGTGTGTGTGTCTGTGTGTGTGTCTGTGTGTGTGTATGTAGGCAAGATTACGCAAAAACGGTTTGAGCTAGAATGATGAAATTTGGTACATGGACATTATTCAAAATTCATAGTTTTCTATCAACTTTTGAGAAATGTAGCTCAACCGGAAGAGGGTCATTACCTACAACGTTTTGATTTTTTTTCCTCTAAAGTGACCGTAAAAATAAAGATATATGTTTGATAATTTTTCACATGATTAATAATTGTATAAAACTGCTATATATAGAATTTCAGCTTGATTGATTCGCTGAAATTACCAGAATTAATTTTTTAACACTGCAAATCTCACGCGCCAACACGTGACGTGGTGCCATCAACAAAAAGCCAAACATGCGCTGGTTTAATATTTATTATTTATTATTTATAATTTATAATTAATTAAATTTAATTTAAATATAATATATTATGTTATTTAATCCAATTCAAATTGCGAGATAGTCGAGTGGAGACACTCCAGCTAATTTTGGAAGAAATTATGACCCTCCAAATAGAAAACATCAATTCTTATTTGTCTATAATGTAAAAAATATAATATATTATAATAAATAGAGATAGATAGATCTTATAGAATAATATTTTATAAATATATTTTATAGTTTCTTTTCTGAAACAAGACAAATAAATTCATAAAAGCAATTATGTTTAATGTTATATCAAAATAAAATATTGATAATTGAAAAATGTATCATATTCATTTAAATTAAAAAAAGGTGCCACAGGGTGAGAGGTTAGCATAGCTAACTTACATTCTCGTGGTCCCTGGCAAAGGAATTTATCTAGCTGGGGTCTATGGGACGGTCTAGTTCCCGGGATCAAAATTGGGAAAGCTACTTGATAGCGCTTCCTATCAAGAAAATTAAGTAAAGGTTGATAAGACCCGTTTTATTGATCATAGGATACCTAATTGATATAACTGACTTGTTAGGCGTTATCCTTGCGTAGGAGGTTTTTTTTTATTTAAATAAAAAAAATTATTCTATTTTATTAAATATTTTTTTCCTATTTAACTAAATTACCTTCGGGATATAACCTATTTAGTGAGTTATATACCTAAATATATCTTTTAAAACATCATACAATTAATATACATATTCAATTTAATTATTATATTTCTATTTGCTTTATATAATTATTATATAATATCTAGTAGATATATTTTTTATAATTAACGAAATTTTTTAAGTTTTGTTTTTAATTACTTATTTATCATAAATCAACGACTATCATTCTATTTCAATAAATGACTAATTACCACTCATTATTTATTGATTATTTTTTCAATTTGAAATAAATTTAAAATATGGTAAAAACAGGTGTGAGAGTCCATTAGAAAAAGTAGATTTCATGTCATTTCGGTTCATGTCAGAATGGCAGGTAGACAGGTGATTTGTCATTTATGATGGCTGCCTGACTTGGCTATCGCCGACAAAGCCATTGATTAGATAAGCTCGTGACAAGGTCTGGTTCGTCTTGGTTGGCTTCATTTCTAAGTTGTTCCGGACCACCGGGGCTTCCAGGCTTCCATGCCCCCACAATCCACCATATCCGAATCAATAGAATTTATACTAATTTTTTTTTTAGTTCTTTAGAAGATATTTTTGTTTTATTTTTAATTTATTTTAGATATAAAATTTGCTCACACTAGTCTTTTTATTTTCAAATAAATTTCTGAAATATATTTGTTCATGCATTCATTCTGATGCTTTTTAAAGTATGTATTTATTTAAATATTTTATTTTTTCTTAAATAAGTAAATGAAAATTAATATAAAAAATATAATATAATATATAAAAATATATTTAGTATACCTGGTTCACCGAACTGCCGCTCGGTACTTTAAAAAAATTATGCCTTATGAACTATGAATATTTAAGATAAGATTATTATTTAAAATAAATAAACGACAAATGATATTAAACAATTTGAAATAATTTAAAAGAACATAAATTAAAAAAAAATAGTCATAATACATACAAAAACGTACGTATTAAAGCACCGAAAGACAGAAAAATATGGCCTGTGGATATAACATAATTATATTTCATAATTTGATTACAAAATATTAAAATAAATATTTTTAATTTAATTTTATTTATAATAGGTTGTATTTAAGGAAGCGCTGTGTGATGTAGTTGTTGACGTTATTTAAATTTCTTATTTTAAATTAAGAAAAAACGAATAAAGATGATTTTTCTTTATAAATATTATCTAATGTGAATTGCAAAAAAATCTTTTGAGCGGTTTAATATCAAAAATATACAAATATAAATATATATAATTTTTGCTAGTATAATAAGATAAGATATAAAAATATAATATATTATATACAATGAAATATATAAAAAAACTATAATAAAATTTTATCATTTTTCCTTTTATTGCTAAAAACAAAACAAAACAAATCAGCTGTTTAGGTAAGCGGAAACTCTCACCTGTCCTGAATCGGATGCTAAGCTCTTAAATAGATCCTTTCTTCTTATAAAAAACAGGTCTTGAGGACGGCTTTGTTTGTATATTCCTTGTTTTTTTTCTTATTTAACTTTTTTCTACTTGTACCTGTTGACGTTTCAATGGACTCCATTTGACCTCTAAATTTCACTTCGAAGGAGGTGGGGACTGGAAATGTAAATTGTTTTCTTTGATCCTATGGGCAATGGAGCTGATAGGTCACAAATGATCTTCCTTTCATATCAATAACGATGGGACGAATATTATATCTCTTCTTAACGAAAGTCATATTTTTTTATTTTTAATGATGAATGAATAGTGAGACAGCAAATATTTTTTTTCTCTTTTTTTTTTTGAAAATAAACAAATTTATCATTCAATATTTTCAATAGTAAACAAATTTATTAAATATTATTGAATATCTATCATTGATAATTTATTATTAAATACTAAATCAAATAAATATAAACCTAGATTTAATTTTTTTTTTTTTTTTTTGGAAGAATTTATTACAATTATATTTATTATTAGGATTATTTCCATGTGTTGTAACCTTAATAAATAAAATTAAAATAGGGGAAAATGTTGTACCATAGGACAGTGGCTGTTCTCTTAAAAATATGATTTCAATCTTCTCGTACTCGTACTTAAAATACAGCTGTGAAACACTCTTAGACGCCATATTTGTGTTTTTTTTTCATATTCTGCGACATAACCAAGAAATCATAACTTTTTAAATTTTGGTTGTGAGAAGTAAATATTTTTCTGGGGAGTAAGATTTGATCAGTTAATAATTATAATTTTGCAATCATTATTGTGTGTGCATGAAAAGTACTTAGCTATATTTTAACCTATTATAATAGGAAATTTCCTTTTAAAAATCGTAAACAAATCGATCCTATTTGTGTGGAAGCTTGTTGTACCAGTGGACACCTAGGACTGTTGTACCTGCGGACGTCCACCACGTCCGTATGAACATTAATAAAGTGGTAGGGCCTATGAGCAGGCATTTACTTTAAAAAACATCATAAGTGGGTTCAAGGTGGCAGGAATTTTTCCAGTTAACCGTGATGTTTTTAGGAATGATGAATTTCTGCCATCATCTGTTACGGATCGACCTGATCAATCAGAAATAGTGGATGAACCAAATTCTCCTGCACCTTCCAAGTCCACCTTCTCTTCTGGTCTTCCAACTCCTTCGGCTTCTTGTTCTTTTATTTCAGCTGCAGTGTCTTCTAAGTTACCAGAAGAGGTAAGACCTTTTCCCAAAGAAGGGAAAAAGAAACCAAGCAATAGAAGACGAGTAAAGTCACAAATTCTAACTTCTACACCTGTAAAAACCCAAATTGAGGCTAAAAGGGCTGCTAGAGTTATCAAAAGAAGGAAGAAAGGAAGGGACATTCAGTTTGATTCTACTTCTGAGGAGGAGGAAGTGGTGCCCCAAGAAGAAGTAGAGAGGCAAGAAGAAAATGTTAGTTCAGATGGTGCAGATTCTACCTCTAACTTAGAAGATGGAGATGAATGCAGTTTTTTTGAAGAAACCCCAGTTCCTGTTCTTGGGTGTTGGGTTCTTGTGGAGTTTGCAGGGAAGATAACGAATTTGTATTATGTGGGTCAAGTTACCCAAATTGAGGACACTTCAATCACAGTAAATTTCTTTAAAAAAAAGTAAAAAACAGTATATTTCCTACTGTGAGGGATGAAAGCACAATTAACAGTAAACAAATAAAAAAAGTTATGCCTGAGCCCAATGTCCGCAGGGGATATTTTATATATTTTAATGTTAAACTTCCACAACATTTAAATTTTGTTTGAATTATTTTTTTTATGTTTATGAAATTTAATGATTATTTTTTAAAGTTAATATTTTTTATTAATATTCCAATAAATAAGTGTAGATTTACTCAATGTTTCGTGTTTGATTGCAATGTCCCCAGGTACAACATAGCATGTCCTCTGGTACAACATAGCATGTCCTCTGGTACAACAGTATTGGTTTCAGCTTCAGGAACAAATAATCTTTATTAGTTTTTTCTTAATTTAAATTGGAAATGACGTCAACAACTAAGTCAAACAGCTCTTCCTTAAATACAAAATATTATAAATATAAATAAATTGCGAAATATATATTATGTTATATCCACATACCATACAAGTCTTTTAGTGCATTAACACGTACATTTAAGGGGTGTATGTTTTAGGACTATTTTTTCTAATTTATGTTCTTTTAAATTATTTGAACCTCGGCTCGGTCAACCAGGTATTAATATTCCCAGCAAAACCCGATAATAAGGAGTATTTTTTTTAATGACCGAGAGTCGGCTCGGTGAACCATGTACTATAATTTAAACAAACAATAACAAACAATAACTAAATCGGTTATTAATATATTACGAAGAGAGATAATGGGTCAAATTAATCTACAGATATCGTTAGATTCAATTAATATCATTAGTCGAAAATTAAATCTTAAAAATTAATTTATCATAAAAAATATTTACTTTAACATTCAATCAAAATTATATTTGATTCATTAAGGCTGAGGTTAATTTCTTTAAAATTTTTAGTTTAATAGTAATTTACTAATTTATATAAGTTAATTTTAACGTCAATTTATGTATACTAGCTTCTTTTGTTTAGAAGAATGACATTCAACTAAATTTAATAAAATTAAAGTGAGTAAAAAAACATTTAATCCTAATTCATTTAATTATCTTAATATATTCAAATATAAAAATTGTACATTTTTGAAGCAATTCAAAATATAACAAATGGTAAAATATAAATATTAAAATTAATTAAATAATTATATTATTACCAATTTTTAATGTTAACAAATAATTTTTATTAAATTCTTGGCTCATAAATAGCAATACTGTTTTGTAATCAGATAAAAATAAAATTGAAAGATAATAGTTAATAATTGATGCGGTGATATTTAATAAAACTTAAGTCACTTTTAAATATTTAAACAGTCATTTGATAAAATTAGATGATGAATCGGGAAGAACAATGATGATTTCCTTGCAAATTTTTTTTTTATTTTATTTCTTACCTTTATCATTTTTTTTTATTCTTATCGAAAATCCGTTTGTTTATCCTACAAAGTATTTATCAGACGGATTGAAAGAGACATTTGATATATATAAAGCTAATATGTGTTTATATAATATACTGAAAAACAGTGGTTTCCAAGCCTATTTGGCCAAGCGCCCCCTTTCCAGAAAAAAATGACTCAGCGCCCCCCAGAAATTAACTTTTTTAATTTTGATAACAATTAAGGAGAAACTTATTCGCAAAATAATATAAATAAAGATGTAAATTAGAAACATTGAAATTATATATCTATTTATTGAACTCAGACGCCACTGGGTGAGAGGCTAGCCTCGCTGTCTCACATTCACATGGTCCCGGGTTCAAGTCCCGGGCCTGGCAAGGGAATATCTCTAGATGGGGTCTATGGGACGGAGTCAACCCAGCCTCCGGGATCAACATTGGGAAATAGCTACTTGATAAAAAGTAGCGCCTCCGATCAAGAAAATCAAGGTAAAGGTTGATAGGACTCGTTCTACTGATCATAGAACACCTCATTGATATAACCGACTTGATAGGCGTTGTCCTTGCGTAAGACGTACAAAAGTCAGAGGTTTTTTTTTATTTATTGAACTCACACACAGAATAGAAATCTAATATACAAGTAATTTTCCCTAAATGCACCTGTGACCATCACCGCCCTCCTGGATCGCTGCAGCACCCACAAGGAGACGGTAGCACCCACTTTGGAAATCACTGCTGTAAAATATCATTGTCACTCATTTACCTTTAAAAGATCAGGGTTAATGAATAGAAAATGGTTTTTTACAACTTAGCTTTTATCTAAATAATTAAAAAAAAACAACTATTCCAAGTAATAACATGAATTTTAAACATAAAAATAAATAAATTTGAATATTATTTTTTAAATCCTATCTTATATTATTTAAGGTTTGTTTGTATTTTCTCAAAATTTTCTTAAAATATATACACTTTATATAAATATATATTCAAATTTTCTAAATTTTATAAAAAAAAAAAAATGAATCAAATAATGTGTTAAAAAAATTTTCTTTATTACAAATATGCTAACATTAAATATATGAATATTTGGTTTCAGTGGGAAAGTAAATGCCAGGGTGACGCTGTTATCGGGCAATGGAAATACCCATTAACCAGTTAATTGCCCGAAAACAGTGCCCTTAAGTCATTTACTTTTTTCCATCACTATACAAATACTAACCATACAATCATTTAATTTATTTTTAACTTTGTGTATATATACACCCATTATTAGTGATTATTTTCTAAAATTTGTGGCTGAGTATTGTATATATTATATAATTTTCATCAAATTTTAGGTTAACTTTAACATGTGTATTATAAACTTTTATTTTACTGTATATATATTTTTTCTCTAATTGGAAAATTAGATTAGATTTATTAAAGAAAAAAAGAGGAAAATAACTAATACTATTGATTTATATAATATTACTTCTAGAATAGTTTTTTATGTCCAGCAAGTGACCTTGAGAGTGACGTTCTTTTGACAAATAATATAGGGCATGGCTTTTTATTTTTTTCTCTTTCAGATACATGAATAGAACTTTAAATTATATTCTATTTTATTGAATGATTTATATCAGACTTTTACTATTTATTTTGGAATGTAGAAATTTAAAATTTTCTGTTAGTGCAAGACGGGCATAAAATTTTGTAAATTTTTTTAGTTTTTATATAGTACCATATATTATTCAAATTTACTTATTGATATATTTTTCTTTTTGTAACATAAAATTTAAAAAGCAAATTTAATTTTTGTTTTATTTTAAAATTATTATTATCTCGCTAGAGATAGTATTGCGATCACGAAAATTTTCGATGTTGAGATTTTGATGTTTTTATACGTTTTGAAGGTTCCTGAATCATTTTCACTAAGGTTGAGAAAAATGTCTTTTTGTGTGTGTGTATGTGAGTATGTATTTAACCAAGATTACGCAAAAACGGTTTGAGCTAGAATGATTAAATTTGGTACATGGGCATTATTCAAAATTCATAGTTTTGTATGAACTTTTGAGAAATGTAGCTCAACCGGAAGAGGGTCATTACCTACAACGTTTTGATTTTTTTTCTTCTAAAGTGACCGTAAAAATAAAGATATATGTTCGATAGTTTTTCATATGATTAAAGATTGTATAAAACTGATATATATAGAATTTCAGCTTGATTGAATCGCTGAAAGTACCAGAATTAATTTTTTAACACTGTAAATCTCACGCGCCAACACGTGACGTGGTGCCATCAACAAAGAGCGAAACATGCGCCGGTTTAATAAATATTATTTATTAATTTTAATATATAATTTAATTTAAATTAATATATGTTATTTAATCCAATTCAAATTGCGAGATAGTCGAGTGGAGACCCTCCAGATTTTTTTATTTTATTTTAAATTGTTAATTTTATTTTTCGGTATTTAAATAAAAAGGGGGAGGGGTCTCTGTCATGTTTTACATTGGAGGAAGATGATGTTTCGATTGCTGTCTTTTGTTTTGTTTTTTTATTTTATTTTATTTATTTATTTATTTTTTTGTGTAGTGTAGGAGGAGTGAATGGTAAGATGAGCGTGCGGCCGGCGAACGCATGGAGGGGGAGGGGGCATGGACTGGCGAGTGTAACCACAACCGCCTGTCCTTTCAGTTGCCATTTGACGTTCATCAAGAAAGCACCGCTGTTTGTTTGATTTTCTATTTCGTACTTTTTTTGTTTTTTTTTGTATTTTTTCTTTCCTATATCATTGATTCGATTGGTTTCCCATCCAAAGACGACCTGACTTCGGCACCGACATTGCGCCTGTACCATTGCCAGGTGAGTTCGTCCCTTAATGACATTTTTTGTTTTTGTTCAATGGCCACTGGCTGGCCTAGATGTCATGCAGTGAAGAGAAACAATGCCGATGATCTTAATGACAACAAACACTTTTTTTTTTACTTTCTTTCACAAATTAAATTCAAATCAAATTAATGCTTTATTTTTTTTTTCCTATTTTATTTATTTAGTAAACTTTCTTTCGAGAAATTCAAATTTGATACCAATTTCTATAATGATGGATTACCTTGATTCTTAATCCGATAGAAAAAAATATATTTATATTAATAGTATTAATTAAAATATTTAATTTCATTAATACTATAGAAATAAATTAATAATTAAAATAAATCTTGTATAAAATTTAAATTTTTCAAAAAAGCCCATTGAAATTTGTTTTTTTTTTATTTCATAAATTCAAGTGACAATTATTAATATAATAAAAATGAAAAGGTGTAAAAATAGACAAAATATAAATGTTCATTAACAATATAAAATTTATCATTAATTTGACAAAAAAAAAATTACATTAATTTTCGTTAATCTAAAAATCAAAATTTAACATAATTTCATTTTTTTTTATAATGTTGTAGGGTTTGTACCTCTACTTTAGCACAGTGAATGTTGCAATGGCTATTAGTCCCATTCCCTATATCCAAAAAACTGCCTTTAATTATTTTTTGTAATATAGAGTAATCTTTAAGGGAGGCACAGCCAAGTAAACAGAAAATTTAATCCTAACCAATTCCGTTATATGGTTTTATGTTCTGATCCCCCACACAAAAATATATTTAAAAAATAAATATATAAATATTAAATTTATTAAATCGAAGCTATGTTCACTTGAATTTTTATCATCGTTTCCACTGTTCTTATATTTTGAAATTTATTTTTTTAAGTTTTAAATTAAATTAGATTATTAAAAACGTTTGTAACATTATTCTTTCTTATGAAGAGGGAGATCATTGCCAATCTATAATAACAATAACAGAATAAATTTTAATTATTATTAATTTAAAAATATTGTTTGCTTAAATTAATTGATTATTTTTATCATTTTATAGTGATGGATGCTTAATAATTTAATTAACCTTAAATTCAAGGAAAATACACACAATTTATATCCATTTGATTTCGTATCTTTGGTATTGAGCGTATTTGTTAGGATTTACTCTCATTAGGTGTATGAAATGACGATAGTATTTTTATAATCATTGATTGACGATTGATAAGAATGGGAAATCAATGATTCATTTGACATTCGACACTCAAAAGATAATAATTTCAATTGAATATCCTATGAATTGCATTACTGATATGAAATAAAAATCTACTTACGAATTTCGAGAAATTATCATTTATTATCATTTAATATTTTTTTTTAGTATAAGGAAATAAATGATTTAAATTAACTCGTTCCCGCCAACATGTACCACCGGTGGCTCATGCCGCCACATAAAATAAATAGACAAATTATGGAGCCAGCGGGAACGTGTTAAAATAAAAGTTGTAATATTACTTCTTAATTATAATTAATAATATAAAATATTACATAAATAATTTCAATAATAAAACAATTAATTGCGATCTTTATTCTCATCCCAGAACCATAATATTTCTCATAATCAGTACTATAATATTGTTCAATATATATTCTTATAAATTCACTGGAATTTAGCCTTATATATCGTAATACTATATAATTAATCGATTTTATCAATAACAAACAATAATATAATTAATTTATTTAATTAATCAGAGTAAATGAATAAATTTTAAATTTATTTTTTATTTTTACATTTTTTTTAGTGATTGTACCTCTAATCTATAAAAAAAAAACTCAAATTAGTGCTCAAGATACTTAGCGAAAATTATAATATATAAATAAAATTGATAAAAAAAAAAATAAATCCCGATTAAATATTATTCATCCATTATGATCATGATAATTATAGGATCATGATCAAAAATAATTGAATTGATCTTACAAACTGATTAGAAAATTCTTAAAAAAATTTCAAAAATTTGATAAAATTAAAAAAATTTTAATTCAATATTTTGCTCTTTGAATTTATAATAAAATAATATAATAGTATTTAATCCAAAATCAAAAAACAAAATGATTTTCTAACTGAGTAAACATTTTCTGGATTACAATTTTTTTTTTTTTATAAATAATAAATGAATTCAATTGAATATATAAATATTTAATATTTATACTTATATGAGAAGTGTTTATGAAAATGAATGTTGATTAATTCTAATATAAACATTACACTAGTTTATTAATTTAATTTTAAACATTTATAAATGCATTAGGTTATTTCCGAGCAGATAAATAATTGGGTCGTAAAAATGAACACAAAATCAAAAATAAAATTAGCATTAACACATAGAAGTTGTACATGAAAAAGATGTGACAAAATTGTAGATGTATTAGGCCTCATCAAAAAGCTTATTTATTTATTAGTAAGGATTAATTGGTTAGGAACCAATATCCGGAATCATCATCATACATGGGAGTACATTATTCCTTATGATGTGGTCTACGTCCCCTAGAAGTTTGTCCCGATTTACTAAACGGTATTTATAAAAATAAATTTAATAAGAGGGCAAATCAACAAATACGTGACTTATTTTATTTTTCAAAGTAGTCTCGTGAAAGCTCTATAAACTTCGTCCAACGTTTCTCCAATTTTTTCATCCCTTCTAAAAAAATAAGAAATTATCGTGCACATCAAAATATATTTGTTTATGCGATGATTTCATCTTTGGAGATAAATATATTTGCATCGAGCCATTTCTTCAGGTTTAGAAACAAGAAATAGTCACCCGGGGCTAAATCCGGAGTATAGGGTGGATGAGGGAGCAATTCGTATCCCAATTCTTGGAAATTCATTTTTTTTCATTTTCTTTTCAAATCACGAGATAGTCTTCTTCTATTATGGATGCCAAACGAAATCTAAAAGACCCATTGGGTTCAATTTCGATAGGAGTCAGCTGATAGTTATCTGCTGACAAGAGCAGTGTTGCCATTTCATTTAAGAGACTGGAAATCCAAAAAGTCACGGACTTAATGACCTGCCCTCGTACAATTGAAAGAGCCAAAGCCATAAAAAGTCCCCTCTGAAAGCATAAAACAATCTTATCACAATATATATTGCATATTTATTCTCAAATTTAGTTTTTCAATTATAAATGTATTCCTCTTTTTTTTGAAAATATATTCATCTATGTTATAGTAACAATTAACTACTAGTAAAATTAAATCTTTAACGATAAAAATATAATTAATCAGAAAGCTACTCTATAATTTACGTCAAGACTTAATTTGAAAATAATTGAGCCATCCAACCTAAGAGGGATTGATTTTGATTGGAGTAGCAAAGAACTTTTAAAGGCCGAGATTCATGCACGATGATATCCGATGAATTGTATTTTAATTAAGAGCCTTCAAGGGGGTTAAGTGTTGATTGAATTGCCGTCCAGTCATATTTCAACGAATGATTAAAACGTTAATTCCATTTCAGTAGAGGGAGGACAAGGTGAGATAAAAACAAAACACAATAAAAATTTTGCATTTTGGCATTGAATTGAAATCGACGAATAATATTTAAAACTAACTATAATAAATACTAATTAACAGAAGTATGTTCTTATAATTCTCAACATCCCCTTCGCCACCTTTCATGCCCTTGTAAAATAGCATTAGATTTTTTTTTTATTATTATAATAATATTTATTTGATTTATTCTATAATTATAAAAAAATAATTATTTTCGAATTAATCTGTGTGGGACCCTCTTAATATTATATCTAGAAAGGGTCATTTGATTCTCTCTTGGGTCTCCCTTAGCCTATTGTTCATGTTTTATTTCATAACTAGACGAACCCGTTGCAAACGGTGTTTGCAATTTAAGTTTAAACTGAATTTGTAACTAACTTCATAATGTTACAGACATCACATACCTAACTTCATAATGTTACACAAATCACATACCTAACTTCATGATGTTACAGAAATCATGTACATACATACGACGGAAATTAAGTAGTTTGATAGGGCATAATAAACCCTAGCCTGTGGGCTTTTCTTCAAAATATTAATTTCATTAAATACAAAACAACATTCATTCCATAAATGATAAATTTAATTTAACTATTTCAATTAATGTTTTTTTTTATTTTAGGAAAGTTCTTTAAATTAGAAAATTTATTTCATAGATCTGAAAAAAAAATATTTAATAAATAATTTGAAAACACTTTAATCAGTAAAACTTTTAATATCGATAATAAAATACTAAACAAATTTGAATGTTCAAATTTTTTCTGGGATCATAGATAATAATCCTCTGTCTAGCAATAAAACTAAAAAAAATCTAAATTTATCTTATGACAGATGGATAGATTATATCTAGAAAGTACCTATAAATCCAAAGTATTTTCCATAAACTTTAATATTTTAATTTTTTTTAATTTCCATTAAAAATACGTACAATCTAACGTTAGTTTTGTATATGGCCTATATTTAATCCAGTTATGGTCACGGCCATCACTCACCTATGAATAAAACTAACATAAGTATTTATTTATTTTTGTTTCTTATGTTAGAAATAGAATTGTTATATTTTGTTAACGGTGGGTGCGCCATAATTTGATTGACACTTGCACATTTGAGAGACAGTCATTGGTTGTTATATTGTTTTTATTTTGTTTTTGTTTCTTTACAACATCATTTGCATATTGTCCTGCCATATTACAATTAGGAGTCGCGTGGCGAAGTGAAATGAAAGCAACCACTTTCTTTTCATTCTTCTCTCATTATAATAATAATTTACCGCGAGAAGTGAAATAGTTTTCCACATGGATGAGTATGGTTAGCAATCAATAAAGCAGCAACTGTGCGGCTGTTGAAAAACTCAGAGAGGGATATTTCTATATAAATTCAGGAGAGAGTAATCTTATTATTAAAATTATATTCAAAGATTCCTTTCCTATCAAAAATCATTCAATTCATACTCATTTGAATACCACATGGGACTAGAGAGTCTAGAAATTCACTTTAAGATGCCGAAATCCTGACAGTGCCTCTGTGAAGAGGGGTCTATACTCCTTAATATCTAAGATGTAAATGAAAATAAATAGTGGTAAATTATAAGATACACATATACTTGGAGTAGCCAGACTTACTGATACTAAGAGCCATATTGAAAAATCGAAAATGTTTAAGAGCCAAATCGGAAAAAATTTTATCTTTTTTTGTGTCATGACTTTAAATTTTTTAATTGAGCCACAATAAACTTGAAAAGAGCCACGGCCACCGTGGACATATACTATACATTATATGGTAATTGTTTAGTCTAACCGATTTATGACGGATTTTGATAAAACTTAACTAGTAGATTCCGTTTTCGATTCAAAACAAACTTTGCTTAATAATGTTTTATTGACTAATTCACTAATTATTCACTAATTTTTGGTTTTAATTCATTCGGTTTGGATATAGAATAAGTTGACCTGTGGCCAGGTCCGAACCGACCGACTGTTTGAAATAAATTAATTTCCAGCTACAGAAACAATTTCAAATAATTTTCATATATCTATTAATGTAATAAAAAACAGATGTGGATACATAAATAATAAATATAAACATTTTTAATTTTATTTTATTTATAATATATATGCAAGACCAGGCTGTGACGTCATGAATGGCTGGATGACGTCATATAATTTTAAATCAAGAAAAAACTAATAAATATGATTTTTCTCGAGGGTAAAACCAATACAAAGTGCATGATTCGTGGTGATATATAAAAAAATCTCCTTTGGTGTGAAAATAACCCTTTCCTTCCTATCGTTGATCGCTAATACTACCACTTCCGGTTTCCGGAATTGCACCAAAAGTTGATCAATTCATCCCACTGATGCATTAAGTAAATATACCAAATTTCATCAAAATCGGTTGAGCCGTTCAGGCTGTACACATCTATACGGACGGACGGACAGACATCATGCTAAAAATACTTTTTTCTGTTTAGAAAATGCATGATTCGTGGAGATATGTAAAAATCTCCACATGTGAAATTTGGTGTGAAAACAATACCTCCCTTACTATCGTCGGTCGGTAAAAATTATTTAATTAATTTTTATATCTTCTTATGTCCAAATCTCAAACTTCAACCCCCCCCAGAAAATTGGTGGAGCCCTCTGGTGGTCAAATAATAAGACATGATAACTAAATAGAATCAATGGATTTATATGCAAAATTTAATAATTTCTATCTCGTAAACTAGAAGCGACCGCCGCATACTTCTTAAGCAAAGTTTGTTTTGAATCAAAAAAGGAATCTACTGGTAAAGTTTTATCAAAATCCATCATACATCGGATAAACTAAACAATTACCACATATAAATCTCAAACTACCAATAATAATAACAAATAAAAAAACAATTCATTTTATTAAAAACAAAAAATATATTTAATGAAATATTATTGTACTTTCAATGTATAACATAGATGATATAATTTAAAAAAAACCTAGCGATGTATGAAATGGACATGAAAGTTGAAGTTGAAGCAATTGATCAATGTGCAAATATTCATCAGTCCTTTGATCAATCGGCTGAAGATAATTTTTTATGGAACTCCGGATACGCTTCACCAATCAATGCGTATGCAAAGGGAAAACATTGAAATTAATTTTTAAAATTCAACTGTTTATATATTTTATTTACAAATATATGTATATATATCCGCAAGTATATATTCTGATAATTATTCAAGACTAATATTTGATTGAATTTTGTTGCAATTATTAAAAAAAAAAAATAATTATTGAAAAATAATATTTTAAAATAATTAATAATTTTATCTGTGTGACGATATTTGTTTTATTACAAGTACAATATTAAACTTTGATAGATGAAATGTAGATTATACATTATATATCAGTTATAAATAAATATTATATTGATTATTGCGGATTAAGTTAAAGTATTTCAAGGATAAGTAAATATTTTAAAAATTTTGTATATAATACTCGTCCATATATTAATTTTAAAGATATTTATGTTCATTTAGAAGTTCTCTCATGTATATTAATTTATTATTAATATTATTGAAGTGAAACTTCTTTAGCGGCGTCCTGACATTTGGTTGAGAATGGAGAGTGAATTGAAAAATTGAAATTTCGTAACGCGTTACGAAACGCAAGAGAGAAAAAAGATATAGATATAACGAGTGAGAATGAGATAGCCTCTATCTCCGACTCTCTTTTGTGCGGTGTTTCGTTTTTGAGAGAGAGGCTATCTGGGTCTTTCTTTTGTCCGGTCTTTCGTCTTTGAGAAAGAGGCTATCTGCCTCTTCGTTTTGTGCTGTCTTTCGTTCTACTACGCTCTCGCTAGGTCCAAAGTCCACGGCGCGCATGCGCGGTAGTACGTTGACGCGGAATAATATTTCTCAGCTTCTACTGGGTCAAAGAATAAAAATTAGTATGACTTATGATCAAAAGAGGGCGAGATCTCCACCTTGTCCAGTAGATATCGCAATTAAATACAATTTGAATTTAAATATATATTAATTTCAAAATTTGCCTAAACATTTATAAAAATAAATATACATATGAAATTTGTTATTTTTTTTTAATATTAAAAAATATTTAATTTGAGATTAATTATATGTAAAAAGATCAACTATCAAATAGATTCAAACTTTTATTTTCTTTGATTAGATTATAATTAAATATTATTTATATTATTTAAAAATTATTATTAAATTTAATTAATTATAAATTATAAATAATAAATAATAAATATTAAACCAGCGCATGTTTGGCTTTTTGTTGATGGCACCACGTCACGTGTTGGCGCGTGAGATTTGCAGTGTTAAAAAATTAATTCTGGTAATTTCAGCTAATCAATCAAGCTGAAATTCTATATATAGCAGTTTTATACAATTATTAATCATGTGAAAAATTATCAAACATATATCTTTATTTTTACGGTCACTTTAGAGGAAAAAAAATCAAAACGTTGTAGGTAATGACCCTCTTCCGGTTGAGCTACATTTCTCAAAAGTTGATAGAAAACTATGAATTTTGAATAATGTCCATGTACCAAATTTCATCATTCTAGCTCAAACCGTTTTTGCGTAATCTTGCCTAAATACACACACACACACACACACACACACACACAGACACACACACACAGACATTTTTCTCAACCTTAGTGAAAATGATTCAGGAACCTTCAAAAAGTATAAAAACATCAAAATCTCAACATCGAAAATTTTCGTGATCGCAATACTATCTCTGGCGAGATAGTAAAAAATGATTCATTATTATTGGATTTGGCTGGTAATATTAATACCTGAGACACCGAGCTCGCTCTACCCTTTAAAAAATATTGATATACAATTCTTTAATTATTTATTACAATTATTAAATGTATTAAATAATATTTTATTGAAAAAATATTAAAAATTATAAAACTATCTAAAACTTAATTAATAAAAGAACAATGAATAAATAAATCACGAAAATAGATAAAAAAAAAATGCACGCGGCGAGTTTCGATCCTTCGAACTCGGGGAGTAAAAACAATTGTTCTTACTGCTGGTCTATGATATTTTGATAATTACAAAGATATTTTTACCATCTTTCAAAGACATTTATTTGTTTTGTTGTTTTTTTTTGAGAGAGATTAATAAATATATATATATTTTATTAAAAATAAATATTTTTAATTTTATTTCGAAATTAAATAATGAATTTTAAAATATTTTAAATATAAAAAAATGTTAATACAATATCATTTAAAAAAAAGCGGGATTAATAAATATATATATATATTTTATTAAAAATAAATATTTTTAATTTTATTTCGAAATTAAATAATAAATTTTAAAATATTTTAAATATAAAATTTCGAAATTAAATAATGAATTTTAAAATATTTTAAATATAAAAAAATGTTAATACAATATCATTTAAAAAAAAAGCGGGATTAATAAATATATATATATATTTTATTAAAAATAAATATTTTTAATTTTATTTCGAAATTAAATTATAAATTTTAAAATATTTTAAATATAAAAAAAATATTAATACAAAATTAAAAAAAAGGCGGGAGTAAAATTTCAAAATGGATGCCATTTACGTCACCCATATATAATTTTCAATTAAGAAATTAATAATGAAGCTGTAAGTTTCAAGAGATGTAATCAATAAAACTCAATTTTTCTTTATAAATACTATATCTAGTGTGAATTTGAAAAAAATCGTTAGAGCGGTTTTTGAGAACCAATGGTTATAGATAAATAGATAGATATATACAATTTTAGCTAGCATAATAAGATAAGATATATATCGTGAAATAATTAAAATTCTCAAGTCAAATATACAGCGTGCACGCATACCGACGCATGTAATTGTGTGTGTGAACATGGTCGGCGATTCACACGCCAACACATACAGTTATGTGCGTCGATGACCATTCACGTTATTTATCCGAATCTCAACATTACTTTAACACTACTAAATCAATTTAAAATTATTATTGCATTTAAAACTGCTTTTCTCTACTCCACAGATTTCACTATGCCGAAAAAAAATAACGACCAAAATTTAGACGATATTATTTATTTCATACACCTTTCACTACTGGTTTATAGCCACACAGGTGCTAATGCACTTGAACGAGGCGAAGATAAAATCCCTCTAATTCTCGGGGGAGATTTTAATGTAAATTTTGGATCTGATGATTCGTTGCCGTTGATCAACTTTCTTCGAGAAACATTTGGTCTGCTTATAAATAACGATCCCAAGGAATCAACAACAAAATCTGGAACTACAATAGATGCTGTTTTTACACGTTATATAGAAAATATCGAATCACGAACATATATATCTTATTTTAGTTATCACAAGCCATTAATATCAGTATTACCAATTGAAGCACCAACCGACAATAGTACAGGCAATGTAGATATGATGATAGAGTAGATAATAATAATAATAAAGCGAATATTTGTTACGAAAATTTTATACTGTTATATGTCTTTCGAAATGATCCCTTTATTTTTCTCTATTTCTCTCTCACTCACACTCTCAACTAAAATTTATCTTATTCTCTAGATTGTAAGAAGTTTCACTTCCGCCACGTGTACGATGCTGCACATTTTGCTTTTTTTATAATTCTTTTTATTTTAGCTGTTTTTAAGCTAATGGATACTAACGTTTTTATATATATCGGTGAAATTTTTAAGATGTTAATTTATAATATTATATCTTATCTTATTATACTAGCAAAAATTGTATATATATATATATTTGTATATTTTTGAGATATTAAACCCTTCTAAGCATTTTTTTGAAATTCACACCATAGATAATATTTATAAAGAAAAATAGATACGGTATGTTTTGATTTCAGCCTCAGGAAAAATCAACTTTATTAGTATTTTCTTAATTTAAAATAGTTAATTTAAATGACGTCACTATGTCATCCATTTTGAAATTTGCCTCCCGCCATTCTTTTTTAATTGATATTATAATAATATTGTATTAAAATATTTTAAAATTTTTTATTTAATTTCGAAATAAAATTAAAAATATTTATTTTAATAATATTTTAGAATCAAATTAGGAAATATATTTATTAATCTCTCACCAAAAAAAACAACAACAAATTATCCATGAAGTTAGCATCATAATAATTAAAATATAGATAAGTACAGGTGTCAATATAATTTCATAATTATTATAATCTATTGCTGCTTCACAAAATATAAAACTGAAACCATCTAATTATAACAACATATAGTATATATATATATAATAGAGGATCAAATATTTTATCCAATATTGAATATATTTTTTTATCTTGAAATTAAAATCAAGTTATTTTATTATTTTAGGAAACAAATTCTTGATAGGTCATTTTTAGAAAACCCATTTAACAATTTTAATATATAATTAAAAAATTCTAAAATTTATAATAAGTTTATAATAATAAATTGTATAACTTTGTTAAAGGGTCGAGCGGTAGCTCGGTGTTTCAGGAACTATATTTGTATTTTTCTATTAAATAGATCCATGCAAATATATATATATATAATGGCAATCAATCCAATTTAATTATATAATATAATAATTATAACTAATTGCTATTATTCTTATTATAGAAAATGAAATGGAGTATTTCCTGTTGACTGGCTTTGTATTATAGATTTTTTTTTGTGAATATAAAAAATAATATTTTATTTAGCGAAATATACAGACTTCCCAAGTCAGATAATCGTTTCATTGATTATCATTTGCAATGCGAAATCAAAGTAAATCCTCTTCCCAGATGATTATTATTTCTAATTAAAAATCGATGATGGGAATGTTTATAACATCATCTAATTTATTTAGATCTATTAAAAAATAAATATAAGTAATTACGACAAGGCTGTGTAAACTATTAATCATATTTTTACATAAAAATAAATTAAAAATTAATTAAAATTACTCGAATAATTTTTATTTTTGAATAATTATCTTTTTATTTTTATTTTTTTTTAATTTATAAGAGGGAAAAATTTTTCTGGATTTTTAGCTTGTAAGCTTTCAAAAAAAAAAAAAAATTATAAAACTAAGAAAAAAATCAATCGAATGAACTCCAGTTGACTGGAAATGTGCTGATGTTTTATAACTACCAATCCCTATTAAGTCAACAAACAAATCAATTGGAAACTTGATCATAGTTTTAATTCAAATTATTTTTATTAATTTTTATTTATTTTGTTTAAATTTCATTTGGGTTTTGACAAAATAAAATAAAATAATTAATTGGCTCTTTTGTTTTTTAAACCAATCAATTTTCTCTACAATATTTTAATATTTACTATATTTTACATTATTGAATTCTACAAATTTATAGGTATATTTTTAATCTTTTTAACTGGTTGTGGAATATTATTCAATTACTTAATTTTGTCTATATATATATATAATCCTTATTCTAAGGACAAGGCGCCACAAGGTGAAAGATTAGCTTAGCTGGCTCACATTATCGTGGTCCCGGTTTCAAGTCTCGGGCCTGGTAAGGGAATTTCTCTAGCTGGGGCCTATGGGACGGACTCAACCAGCCTCTGGGATCAAAATTGGGAAAGCTATTTGATAGCGTCGCCCATAAAGAAAATCTAGGTAATGGTTGCTAGGACCCGTTCTACTGATCATAGAATACCTAATTGATATAACAGACTTGATAGGCGTTGTCCTTGCGTAGGACGTTCAAAAGTCAGAGGTTTTTATTCTAAGGAGGCGGGGGTAAATATGTAGTGAAAAACAAAGGAAATTTGGGAAAAAACACCTGTCGAATGTGTGAATAGCACATAATAGCAATATTTTATAGAATTTATAATATTTTATGCAAAATAAAATGTTCATCAATTAATATTTGAAATGACCCGGCAAATAATTATATAATAATAATTTACTCCAATGATTAAAGGGAAAAATGGTTTAAAATCATAAAACAACGTGGTTTGATTTTATATAACAAAAAATAAACAATTGAATCAAAAATAAATCAAAATCGTAATAAGGAAACACGTACTCCGAAAAACCAAAGAATTAATTATAATAAGGATGGAAGCAATTTAAGCAAAGAGAAATTTCTGGTGGCAAAACAATAAAACCCCGTAGAAAAATTTAATGATTGAAAAATTTATAAAAACGAAATCGGATATGTTTAATAAACCTAAATGTATAATAATTTAGCAAATATGTAAACTTAGTGTATAGTAAATCTGAAGTTTACTTAAACAGAATAATTTTTAAATAAAATTAATTCCAAAAATAACTCTCGATTAATGTTATAATTTATTCGCATAAAAACTATTAAAGGAGGCTCAGACTGTTAAAAGCCAAGAAAGAGATCGAGGACATCATTTTATGTCCTGAACCGAATTATGAAAATTCGGAGTGGGGGTTTTATTTAGAAATGCCAAATCCTAAAGATTCACTCTGCTTTTTCTGAATGCAACATAATTAACTAAAATCTTTTATAATATTAAAAAAATTATATGTGAATATTATTAAATACTTTTTAATTAAGTATATTATACATAATTAATTTTTAAATAATAAATATATAAATTGGACAAGTTGGCAGTTTCTAAATTTTCCACCATATATTTGCACGAAGACTTATTTTATACTATGAATCTCACTTGAGAACTCTTAACCCATTTGTAGCCAGCGTTCCCAAATGGGAACAAGAGAAATAAGTTGACCTGTGGCCAGGTCCGAACCGACCGACGGTTTGAAAAATTAATTTCCAGCTACAGAAACAATTTCAAATAATTTTAATATATCTATTAATGTAATAAAAAACATATAGGCATATAACATAAATATTTTTAATTTTATTTTATTTATAATATATATGTAAGACCAGGCTGTGACGTCATGAATGGCTGGATGACGTTATATAATTTTAAATCAAGTAAAAACTAATAAATATGATTTTTCTCGAGGATAAAACCAATACAAAGTGCATTATTCGTGGTGATATATAAAAAAATCTCCTCATGTGAAATTTGGTGTGAAAATAACCCTTTCCTTTCTATCGTCGATCGCTAATACTACCACTTCCGGTTTCCGGATATACACCAAAAGTTGATCAATTCATCCCACTGATGCATTAAGTAAATATACCAAATTTCATCAAAATCGGTTGAGCCGTTCAGGCTGTACACATCTATACGGACGGACAGACGGACGGACAGACGGACGGACAGACGGACGGACAGACGGACGGACAGACATCATGCTAAAAATACTTTTTTCTGTTTAGAAAATGCATGATTCGTGGAGATATGTAAAAATCTCCACATGTGAAATTTGGTGTGAAAACAATACCTCCCTTACTATCGTCGGTCGGTAAAAATAACGTTTGTAAACTGTTAATTTTGACACCAAATTTGTGCTACTGTATCATGTTATAATCTAACTTTTGTTTTAAAAATATATTTGATAGCTACAGCAGTTATTAGTACTTGCTTGCAACAAAAACAAAAAAAATTTGAAAAATTAATAATTGAGATTTTTAAACATATGTAAATTCATAATAAGGTATTATTGTTTTTATAAATTTCTTTTTATTTACTATGTAGTAGTTATAATTAGTTCAAATAAATAGAATAAGTTGAAGTTTACAAAACATCAAAAAATAAATTGTTCCCGTTTGGGAACGCTAATGCGCCACAGGGTGTGATGCCTAGCGTCGCTGACTCACATTCTCGTGATCCAGGGTTCAAGTCCCGGGCCTGACAAGGGAATTTCTCTAGCTGGGGTGTATGGGACGGAGTCAACCCAGCCTCTTGGATCAACATTGGGAAGCTACTTGATAAAAAGTAGCGCCTTCGATCAAGAAAATCAAGGTAAAGGTTGATAGGACCCGTTCTACTGATCAAAGGACACCTAATTCATCATATAACCGACTTGATAGGCGTAGGACGTACAAAAGTCAAGAGATCTGGGAACGCTGGTCTTTCGTCTGTTAAAGATTTTAATTTTATTTAATTTTATTTAATTTAATTTGGAGGGCATGATCAACTTATATATTTTTTTAGTTAGCCACGCAATATAAATATAAATCTAACCAAAATAAGAAATATAAATTAAGTAATTAAGTAGAATTGAATAATAATTTCATGAAATTTAGAATATTTTCTGAAAAATCGACGAAAAAATGGTACGATATTTTAGTCACCATTTCATGAAGCAATTTATTCAATTATTTATTGAGGAAATTTTTTTTATAACTGATTTTCCTTCGAATCTCTCCTCTTGGAATCAGTCGATCTCTATCAAGAATTTCTCCTTCATTTCTAGAGTAACTCGTTCTTAAAAAGTATCACTCCTTCTTAAACACCCACTGGACAATAAATCAACCCAGTCGTTAGTTACATCTCTCTAACTTCATTTCTAGTAATCATCCAATACCTGTTTTTCTTATAAATTATTCCCTTTCAACTGCATTTCACCTTAACCTTGTCAATGAACTTGGGTAGGTCCTCGATTAACCTTTCATCGGTAATTAAATATTTTTCTACTAGGATAAATAACAAAAAAAAAAATAAAATAAAAATAAAAAGATAGTATTTAGTCAATTATGAAATAGCAAATAGATAAATAGATAAACCATTTTCTCTTTTGATTAATAATTGGCATTTGATTTCATTAGAAAAATATTTATACTTATCCGTCTGATAAATTGATAATTATTTTTTTTTTATTTAATTAAATTATTATATCTGAAAATTAATCTATTTTATAATTAAAAATAAATATTATTTTTTTCCACATATATAGTATGATAGTAAACGAAAAAACTTCAAATGAATTTAATTATAAAAAAATATTTATTAAATTCATATTTTATATTACTTAAAAACTACTGTCTGAAAATTTATTAGGCCCAAACCGTCCATATCTTGAGCCAATTCCATCCATTTTCTATTCTTTCCTAATTCTCTATTTAATATTTATTTAAATATTGTTTTATTAATAATTAATATTATTTGTTTTTAATATTTACAATTATTTTATTAATGGTCATTATAAATTTTATTATACAAATTATCACATTTACAATATTTTTGGCATAAATTCTAACTTTTAAAATAATATTATATACTAGGCGAACTCGTTGCAAACGATGTTTGCAATTTAAGTTTAAACTGAAATTGTGACTAACTTCATAATGTTACAGAAGTCACATACCTAACTTCATAATATTGCAGACATCACATACATACATACATACGACGGAAATTATGTAGTTTGATATATATATATTCCAGGGTAGAATTACATTTACTTGATTTAATTTTCCTTTCACTCTCATTAAATTATACTTATAATATTATTATTAATAATCTTTAATAATAAAAAGAAAAATATTTAATGAGAGGTTTTATAAGTTAATTAAAGATTATTAAACTCTTCCTATTGGCGATTACAACATTCATTAAGTTAATTAAACACTACAATTAAGATACAACTCCTCTCTATTATGCCCTTAAGAGACTTTCCAAGTCTCTTTTAGTTTAATTATTTTATATTCCAATTTCAATATATTTATTATAATAGAAATATATATGATTTGAATAATTATAAAAAAGTGTTTATATATTATATATATATATATTTCTTTTATTTATTATTCATAATAATATCAATTTCTTTTTTTAAACATATAATGGTATTAATAAATACTAGCTGCTCCGAGCGCCTTCGGCGCTCTTCACACCTAGACGGGGGCTCCGCCCCCTGTACCCCCGAGTGATTCATAGTATTTGGTTGAAAGTCTGTATGTAAAAGGTTTTCATCCATTTTGTTTAAATCAGTATAAGTAGATAAGACATATATTTGTATTCTTGTAAAATATATTTTAATTTAATCAGTAAATTAATTATATATTATTATTGTATATGTTATATTTATCTAACTCTGTGTCTCTACAGTTTTCGAAAGTTCTTAGCCGCAGCATCCACATTTCTCTAAGCGTCCCTATCCTGAGCTACAACCAAATCCTACCTTGTCCCATCTCTCCCATGTCTCTTCCTTCATTGTCCACCCACCTTGGTCCTTGGTCTTCCACCGGATGTTTCCCAATCGGTTTCTCCCAATTTCTAGTTTCTCCAATTCCAACCACGTCCCCTTCCCATCCCAGCCTTCTTGATTTTATAACCTTAACTATATCTGGACATTATTTCTCGTTATGCCATCTCCGCCATCCCCCTGTGACCTCATCTTCTATTGGCCTATAAATGCTTCGAACAATATTAATCTCACAAATACTCCAAATCTACTCTCGTCTCCCAGAGTCATCGATAGGGTGACCAAACGTCCCGTCTTTAGGTGCTCTGTCCCAAAAATGTCTTCGGGACACCCTACTGTTTTTTCAATATTTAGGACATTTCGTAATTTTTTTTTCAAAATTTTTTCAATTTAGTTCTAAAAAATACCTTTTGTCCCGGTTTGGTGTTTTCGAAATATGGTCACCCTAGTCATCGATAAACATGAAAAATAATTGTTTTATATGTTTTAATTACAACGTCGATTTAAATTCTTCTCGAATATTATTATCCTTCGTGATTAGAGATCTTAAGTATTTAAATATTTATACTTTTTCAAATTCTACATTTTGTATGTTAATTGTATGTAAGTCGTATCCGTAGCATAATTCTTGAATTTTTTTGTTTAATTACATTTCGGTTGATTTTTCCCCAATTTCTCTAATCATATGTCTCCTCTTCCAGTCCAATTCATTTATCTATCAATGTTTCATAAGGAATTTAAATTTCTTAATTTGGCTAGAACACTCCATTTTTTAAAATTTTAAATAGAGGGGGAGAGAGAGGTTCTAATTATATATATATATATATAAATCTGTTTCTATGACAGCAAAAAAGTAAACAAATTACATTCATACAAACTCTCCTTTATATATATTTCTGGAAAATGGAACACCCGCAGCTCAGTTTAGGAGTTACCTAAGATTCTAATTTCTTTTTTATTTTTCATCATTTGAGGTACCCTTCACCTCAAAAAAATTTGGTTACCTTACTCCTTGTAGTTTAGGCTCTGGAGTTTTTTGCGTACAGACGGACACTATCGTATTAAATATATAGATATTTAAATGTCATCAATATAACAATTAATGTTTAATTATATACTTTCTTGTATATTTCAACGAATAAATATATTCTAATTTTTTATTTCTTCATATCTTTCTTATCTTATTATTCTAGCAAAAATTGTATATATATATAATTATACATATATTTGTATTTTTGAAATATTAAACCGCTAGGATTTTTTGAAATTCACACCACAGATAATTTTTATAAAGAAAAATCAATCTGTATTGGTTTCAGCCTCGGGGAAAAATCATCTTTATTAATTTTTTCTTGACGTAAAATAGGAGATTTAAATGACGTCAGCAACTACGTCAGACAGCGCTTCCTTAAATACAAAATATTCTAAGTATAAATAAAATCAAATTACGAAATTTATATTATGTTATAACCACAGGCCATACTTTTTTGTCATTCAGTAAATTAATACGTACGTTTAAGGGCTGTATGTTTTATGACTATTTTTTTTAAATTTATGTTCTTTTAAATTATTTCAACGGCGGCTCGGTGAACCAGTTATTAATATTACCAGCCAAACTCGATAATAAGGCATATTTTTTTTAAGACCGAGCGGTGGCTTGATGAACCAGGTACTATGTACAATGATGGAAAGAAGTAAACTCCAGGGTAACATTGTTTTCGGGCAATCAACCTGTTGAATTTTTTTAATATACATAATAAAAGTTATACATAAATTAATTGGCATAGATTCTTATAGGAACGCATTTCTGGTATTATATAAAATCCAAGAGGAATTATTCTTTTAACAATAATATTGCAATTTATAAATGCTTGATCTTTATATTTTCAAAATAAAGTACTATTATTGGACCCACTTTCCTTAAATTTATTTTCAAAATATGATAATTCATAAGTCAACAAGGTCTCTTAAAGATACTTTGTTTTTTTACCTACATTGATTATTATTCAATCTTTTTGAAATTTGATATTCTATTAAATAAATAAAAATAAATGTTTATGTTTGTATATTCTAGTACATACAAGTTTTTTTTTTCTTATAATTTAGAATTTAATTTACATTTCGTTGATAATTTTAAGTAGTTAATTAAATATTATCATAATATTCAACATAAAATAAATCGTGTTTTAAATGATCCCGCATCTGGTTTTTTAATCGTCTTTTTTTTTTATTTCTTCAAATTTTTAATAAATAAATATATTTTTTTTTCTATGTTTATATTATTAAATAAGGTGAAAAGAAATTCAGGTGTTTAACTGTTCTCTCGCTGAACCATATCTTCTTAACATCCTATCCAGTTATTTTTGGAGTAATTTTAATTATCCCCTACCACATTTAATGATCTTCAACGCGAACGGCTGCACTTGAAATTCATCTGCATCTCATCATCCGCTGCTGGATTCGTTTTTCTTCCGTGCAGATGCATCGAAATAAGAGCCGCGTGATTCAAGCTGCGTGGGAAGTTTACTGTCCAGAATTCCAGTACTCCTGAACATTAAAAAGTGTGAGATTGAAGTCTCCAGGTCGGGTCAGAGCCCCGATTTTGTTCTCTTCCTTGTATTCACTGTTAATATTACTAATAACATTTTGTGTAAGATCTATATAGATTTTAAACACGAAAACAAGAGCATCGCATTAATTTAATTAATTATAAATTGAGATTTAAGCCCATTTTTTGACATTGTTCTCATGACTTCAATGGATGTAATCATTTAATTATTTTTTTTTTCTGTATACACACATAATATACAAAACAAATGATTAATCATTAATTTTTTTTTTTGTTGCCATTTAATTCATTAAAATATATTAACATTTTTTGAAATAACATAAAATTTATAATTTCGGAACGTCCTAGTAAATTCTAATTTAAGAATTAATTAATAAAGGTTGAATTAAAAAAAAAAAACTTTTCTCATTTGTGTGTTTGTTTTGACAATTACTTAATTATTTTGTTTAAAGAAGTGATTCTTCCGCATAACCAAAGTTCCCTCTAATTTTTAAAATACATTAGCGGTACAAAATGTGGGCAAATCTTTTAAATTTTAAAAAAAATCTGGACTGTCTCCACTTTGAATTGGATTAATTAACATATATATATATATATATTTAAATTAAATTTTATTAATTAAATTATAAATTAAAATTAATAAATAATATTTTGGCTCTTTGTTAATGACATCACATCACGTGCTGGAGCGTTATTGGCAGTCAACGTGTTAAAAAATTTAAAAAATTAATTCCGGTACTTTTAGCGAACGCATTAAACTGAATTTTTATATATATCAGTTTTATACAATTTTTAATTATGTGGAAAACTATCAAAAATATATCTTTATTTTTACGGTCACTTTAGAGGAAAAAAAAATCAAAACGTGGTAGGTAATGACCCTCTTCCGAAAGACCTACATTTCTCAAAATTTGACAGAAAACTACAAATTTTGAATAATGTCCGTGTACCAAATTTGATTATTCTAGTTCAAACCGTTTATACGTAATCTTGTCTACATACACACACACACACATCTTTTTCTCAACCTTAGTGAAAATGGCTCAAAACGTATAAAAACATCAAAATCTCGACATCGAAAATTTTCGTGATCGAGATCGTAAAAATTGGACAAATTTTAACTAAAACTTATCCTGTTTGTTCTGTGTACTAAACTGGGTGAATTTAAAAATAAAATAACAATAAAATTTTTTACAAATCTATTTGCACTAATAAAAAAAATAGTTTTCACTATTTCTAATAGGCAAATAAAAATTATAACTGGGCAAATGAAAATTTTTATCCGTCCACGGGGTCACCTTGTGTATGTCCCAATGGAATTGGTCAGAATTTAATGTTTCTCTTTGGTTAGCCGTGCCCCTTCGAAGAGAGCTCAATTTTCCCTTAATTAATGATGAATAGAAATTATTTGTTTAAGACTCAAATTCCCCTTGCTGTTGATTTTTCTTAAATATCAAAATTAAATTAATTAATAAAAAATCTTAAATATTTTTCATTTTAATTATCCATAATTCATTATCATATAAAAATTCAATTATTTAATCTTGAATAGTTTAGTTATGAAATTAAAATAAAAATATATTTATATGTCTCTCCGTCTCTATACCATTCTATTTCCCATGGTACCATGTTCATTATGTAATTTATAAAACTTGTAATGATCTAATAATTTCAAAATATTAATAATTAATAAGAATAAAATATATCATAAAGTTAATGATGGTATAATATAATATATTATGTATAATAAGTGTAATACATAGCATACGATCGAATCGTACGACGATATATTTTTCTTCTCATTTAATAGGCACTTTAATATAAAATTTGTTTTGGATTGTTAATCAGAGTATGTTTACAGTTACCTACCGACCGGTCCGTTTTGTTAATAGATATTTTACACTCTTAGTTAGCCTGATATAAGCAAAGAAACTGATACTAAGAAATTAAAATCTAAATTCTATTATTTTGTCAGAGTAATTGGTTAAGAAAAGAGAGCAAAGGTGAATTTATAAGTGAATATAAAATTATTAAATAAATTTCACAGTATTATATTTGTTTCTTCTCAAGATTGATTTAAAAAAAAATTATATTTTCAAGATCATGTATTTCTTTATTATTTGTGCCCAAACAAAATACAGTGAACGCTCTATAAAAGCAACATTCTTTAAAAGCAACATCTATACAAGCAGCCTTTTTTAATTCAACTGTTCTGTATAAGCAACTTTATGTATGTATTCAATCTAAATATTTGAGTTGACAACTGTTCACAACAACATAACCTCAAATTGTAAAAAATTATATTATTTTAATATGTTTGTATTTTATGCTGTCAGTATTGAAGTTCATTTCTATTAATTAGAATATATAGTTACTAGTATTTCTGTTAGTTTCTGTTAATTAATTAATTAATTAATATTTTTGTTCTTTTTCGTGCTCTTTTCCATATAAGCAACTTTTCCCAATAAAAAACTTTTTTATTCAAATTGGTTCAAATGAGTTGCTTATATAGAGCGGTCACTGTATTTCTAATTTTTTTCTCTAATTTTATTAAGTTTTTGAATTTTTAGATATCTTTACTTACAAGTTATGTTACCTCTACTTTTGAATGAGCCATATCTAATTCAAAAGTCGAGATTAGAAAAATTGTCAGAGCTTCTGGTTATTGGACCTTGGAAGGATGTATTTCTCTTTATATCTCATCTTTATATATATATAACATAATGTATATAAATAATAAAATAAATAAGTACTTCTTTTACTATTACCATATATTATTTTTATACATTATGTTTTTTATGTATATGTAAAGATTTGATATAAAGAGAAATTGAATATTCAGATTCGGCGCTTGACCACGTCTTCAAATATAATAAGTCATAAAAGTTGTAAGGGTTTTTGGTGTGCAGAACTCGTGGTTCGAATTCCTGAAGGGAAGATAGTGAAATTATTCTTCAAGGAAAACATTTGTTATAAAATCGGGGGGATAGAATAAGGATGTAGTGAACAAACAATATAAAATATGAGGAAATTTGGAGAGGGTAAGAATTGGTTGGATGTGGCCCAATATAACGAGGAACGTTTCTATTGCCGTCAAGAACTTTTGAGATCACTAGTGCCAGAGAGTTAGATAAATTAAATTATATTATGTATCTAGTTACCCTAGATTTAGTTATTTATATCTTTACCGATTTTATCAGCTCAGTGTATTCTTTTCGTTTGGAATTTAACCTGAAGGTCATCTGACTTCTCATAGCCATTGTTTTCTTTTATAATAATATTAAATCTAAATCTGAGAGGAAATGAATATATAAGTATTTATTTTATTTTTTATTATTTAAAAACCTTGTGTGTGTGTGTGTGTGTGTGGCTCTTCTTGGATTAATAGTTTTCCCAATGTTTTAATAGTTTTTTTTATAAAACTAATTAAAATAAGATTTAAAATTTGAATTGAGGTGTTCAAATTAACATCTCATATTAATTCTAAAAAAATAAATAATTAAATTTAAGACTATATATTTTTTTAGAATTATTTATAAAATTACTCGCGATCCAAAATAATTATACCATTGAGCAATCAGGTGTTTAAAGAATTTTTTGTTCATAGAAAGTTATACATACAAAGTAGGATTTTGATTAATTATTTTTCAATCTCAGATCATTTTTTAATTTATTTTAAATTTTGGTGAAATTAAAATAATTACCTCAACTTAATAAAATTATATACATTTATTATTAAATAGTAATTTTTATAAAAACAATCATTATAATTAATTGTTTTAGTAATTATTATTTCTACATCCAATTAATATATATTTTTAGTGTTTATTTTTTGGTTATAAAAATAAAAAAACAAAAATTAATATTTAAGATAAATTACCCTAATTCAATCTTATTCATTCATTTATTCTTCGTAATTTTTATCAACTTCGATTCTGTCTGTCTGTATAGCTCTATAAAGGAATTTAATTGCATAGAAATACACTAAAAAGAAAATGAAAACTAAATGCGCCCAATGTTTTTCGTTGTATATGAAGCAATTCATCTATAAACTTTGTCAGGCTTTTAGAAAATTTTTTTTATTCTTTTTAGTCTATGAAAAAAACGTTATTTTATAAAAAAATTTTTATATTTATATTTTTATTAATAATTTCATACCAAATAAAAAAATATGAATTTGTAAAATTTTATTTTACATTCATAATTATATTTTTATGTCAATATAAATGATCATAATGCAATTTTTTTTACATTGAACATAATTAACATATTTTATCTTTCCCTCCTCTTACCCTCTCTGCCTCTTTCATTTACTTGCTTTTCTATAGCAAGGAATGATAATGATTTCTAAAACGAAATTTTCATTTTCCAGGCTGTTGATTTAATGTAGGCGTAGCTGGTAGGATTCGATGCGAATCTTGAATTTCAAATTCTTCTTTTTTAACACTTATTCTTTTTTGGTACATTAATTCTTCTTATTATTTTTTATTTATTTATTTTTATTTTTTAACTCCAATCTTTATTAACCATCAGCCTATATTTATTTATATTTTCAAATATAATAAAATAAAAATTTAAAATATAAATAATTATATATAATTAATTAAACATACCTAACATATAATCCATTTAATTTATTTATAAATGTCGAAAATAAATAAAAAAAAAATTTCAAGTGTTCATTTTTTGGTGCATTAATTTCTATATATTTTTTTAACTCCTATCAGTAAATATTTTTAATATTTTAAAATATAATTTGTCCAAAAAAATAAGAAAAATAATATTAATAATTATAATTAATTAACTCTAATTCTATTTCAAATATTCCATTATAATTTATTTAATCAATTTTATATCCAAAATAAATAAATTACTAAATAATTAAATAACTTTTTCAAAAATTAAATTTTTATGGTATTCATTCATAAACATTTGGCATGTAAAGTGGATTTAACGCTAATTTTATGAATCCACTTTTTTTTTTATTTTATAGTGGCCCACATGGTGGGAGGTAGCGTAGCTGGTTGACATTCCCATAGTCCCTGGTTCAAGTCCCGGGCCTGGCAAGGGAATTTCTCTAGCTGGAGTCTATGGGACGGTGTCAACCCAGCCTCCGGGATCAAAATTGGGAAGCTACTTGATAAAAAGTAGCGCCTCCGATCAAAAAAATCAAGGTAAAGGTTGATATAACCCGTTCTACTGATCATAGGACAGCTAATTGATATAACCGACTTAATAGGCGTTATCCTTGCGTAGGACGTACAAAAGTCGGATGTTTTTTTTTAATTTTAAAAATAATAATCTATTAAATGCTTTGCAATAAATATAATGTAGTTTCTATATAAATCAAATTTTAAAAAAAAAATTTTAGTTAAAGAATTACCATAAAATTATTGTGAGAAAAAACTAATTTTATAATCAAATACTATAATAGCTTATTATATATTTTTAGTATATATTATATAATTTAGTATATATTAATTTTGAAATATAATGTATTATTTAAAATCGAGAAAGAAGGCGGGGCTCTTAATGGCGTACACCTTTCTCATGATAAAAACGTCCACTTAACTCCTCCACTCAATCAGAACAAAAGATCACGATCTGTTTTTGTTTTGTTTATTTTGAAAGCAACTCGTTGTTGTTTTTATTTAATGCCCAAGCAGTCGGATTTTTCGAATTCAAAACATCAATCAATGACCTACCATCCATGCATTTATCCATACATACATATAATATATTCTCTTTATTATTATTTTTTTTTTATTCATTGACGATTTTACTTTTTTTTTAGTTCATTCATCAAACCGCGACAATTAAACACTTACACTTTTTTTTAGTCACATTCCACCTGCCAGGTTAATTGTTTTATATTTTTAAATTTATTAATTAAAAATTCAATCTCAATTTTAATTAATCTTGATATTATTATATTAAATATTGTCTATTATAAAATTAAATACTTTTTAAAAACTTCTTTTTTTTCTTTATAAATTGTGTTTATAAAGAATTTCTTTAGTGAAATATCAGGATTGTTTTAGAAATTTTGCATAGAGCATTATATAGGTTAACAAATACATTTGTTGCCACCTTTAAGCGAAATTGGTCATTTATTTAGCAATATTTGTCTATTTATTTTATGTGGCGGCATGAGCCACCGGTGGTACATGCCGGCGGAAAAAGTGTTAATCCAACTACTCACAATTAATGTCATCACTAAAAGAAATTTCTTTCAGAATTTCCAAGATGATTTATTCACTTGATACACATACATGCTTCAGAAAAGAATAAAATACAGTTATTGCCAACCTAGGCATACAGAATAAATAAAGCTACAGTGTTAGCAACGTTTCGACCATAAAACCACTAAATTCACATCACATCTCCCCTTACAATTCATTCCTGTGAACCTTATATTTTAAACTTTAAAGAAAAGGTGTCAATGACTGTGTATATTACCCTAGTATGCCATTAATCAAAAGTCTGTACTAAAAATTAACCCCATATTTATTTTTCCTAAGATACGCGTTATTTTGTTGTCAAAGTTAAGTAAATAACTACACTAGAAAAAAAAATATTCTCTGATTTATAAAAAAATGTGAGAAAGATTAATAGAATATATATTTTGTTTAAATTTTTATCTATATTCTGGTTAAGGGCTGGTTCATTTCAAATAGTTAAAAAAAATAGTCATTAAAAACATACAGCCTTTAAACGTACATATAATGCATTGAAAGATAGAAAAGTATGGACTGTGGATATAATATAATATATATTTCGTAATTTAATTGCAAAATATTATTAAAATAAATATTTTTAATTTTATTTTATTTATAATATTTTGTATTTAATTATTTAATTTATTATATATTATATTAATTTATAATATTAAGATTTAAGGCTGTTCGGCGTTGCCCGGCGCCATTTTTTTATTATTATAATTCCTATTTTTAATTAAGAAAAAAGTAACAAAGATGATTTATCCCAAGGCTGAAACCTATACGGATTGATTTTTCTTTATAAAAAGGTGGTGAATTTCAAAAAAATCCTTCCTTGTAAAAAATACAAATATATACAATTTTTGCTAATATAATTAATTAATAATATTATACACTTTACACTTTAAATGAACATTTTCAATTTAAACAGTACTATTTTTGGTAAAATATCTTCTCATTATAATATAATTAAATTAAATACTAAATATTTATTGAATTTTGACATATGATAGAGATATCCGCCAGTTTCTAAGACCGTCCATTCATACTATTCATTCTTACGTTTCTATTTAATTATTTATTCATTTCTTATTCCAGCCCTTTTCTCCTAAATCTAGATCATGTTTAATCCTATTTTTTATTATCTTGGCCATGAAAAAGATGACTTTTTAATTAATGTTATCCATTGGATAAACGGTAACGCTGGATTAGTCACGTAATTTCATTCAATTCAACCGTACCTGAGATAGAATCTCATTTAATCTTCTTTACTAGTTATTGATGTTAATTTTTTGAATCATAATATTTTACGAGAATTAATAATAAATAAATTATGCTTGTAATATTAATTTAAAAATGCATTTATTTTTTTATCTATAAATACAAATATAATATTATTATTTTTAGTAACTAATAAATGTAGTTATTTTTTAAAAAATTAGCTGGAGTGTCTCCACTCGACTATCTCGCAATTTGAATTGGATTAAATAACATAATATATTATATTTAAATTAAATTTAATTAATTATAAATTATAAATAATAAATAATAAATATTAAACCAGCGCATGTTTGGCTTTTTGTTGATGGCACCACGTCACGTGTTGGCGCGTGAGATTTGCAGTGTTAAAAAATTAATTCTGGTAATTTCAGCGAATCAATCAAGCTGAAATTCTATATATAGCAGTTTGTTGTAGGTAATGACCCTCTTTCGGTTGAGCTACATTTCTCAAAAGTTGATAGAAAACTACAAATTTTGAATAATGCACAGTTACCGTTTTTGCGTAATCTTGTCTACACACACACACACACACACACACACACATATATATATATATATATATATATACTAGCTGCCCCGAGCGCCTTCGGCGCTCTCCGCACCTAGACGGGGGCTCCGCCCCCTGTACCCCCCCGAGTAAAAGGTTTTCATCCATTTTGTTTCAATCAGTATATTACATAAAACATTCATTTCTTTTTGTGTTCTTATTTAAAATACATTTTAATTTAATCACTAAATTAATTATATATATTATTATTGTATATGTTATATCTATCTATCTATGTGACTCTAAGGAACTCGAAAGTTCTAGGCCGCAGCAACCACATTTCTCCAAGTGTCCCTATCCTGAGCCCTTGTCCCATCTCTCTTACGTCCCTTCCTACACGTCCTTGGTCTTCCAAGAGGACGTTTTCCAATCCAAAATCTTTTTCCTCTCCCATTCTAGCCGCGTCCCCTGCCTATCGCAGCTTTTTCGCTTTTATAACCCTAACTATTTCTGAAGATGCATAGAGGTCATGCAACTCCTCGATGTGCAGTCTCCGCCATTCCCCGGTGACCTCATCTTTCTTTGGCCAATAAATGCTGGAAAGAATACTCTGGATCTACTCTCCCTCATCTCCCAGGGTCATAGACCTTGCGTCCCACCCATATAATACAACAGGCAAAATAATTGGTTTATATATTTTAATTTTGATTCCTTTTGATAATAATTTTGATGAGATAAGCCTCTTTACTGCATGATAACAGGCGTTTCCCGATTACAACTTCGATTTAAATATATATATTCTTCTCAAATATTATTATCCTTCGTGATTACATTCAATTTTTCTACATATTCAAATTCTATATTTTGTATATAGATTTTGTTACTAAATATTTTTTCTTATCACCATTAATTTCAATCTGAATTAGAAGAAAATTATAAATAACCTCCTCTTCCAGCCCATTTACCTATCCAGGCATCTTAATTTCTTAACACTCCGTTTTTTTAAATTTAAAATAAAAGGAGATAAATAGTTTTAAATTATATTCGAATGGTCTATTATATTCTATATATCAGTATTTTTTTCTGAATTTAATACCAACTTGATTTTCAAAATGTTCCATTCGTTATCCATATGATTGATTACATGTGTTAAAATTTAAAAAAATTCAAATATTCTAATTTTTAAATTTAAATACAATTGAATATTATTTTTTATTAATATCATATCAAAAAAGAGAATTTATTAAAAATTAAAAATAAAAAAAGAAGCCTATTAATAAAAAAATATAATAGAATACAATAATTTTGATTTAAAACAAATTTTAATTTTAAAAAAAAATACTCAATATAAAAAAGACATAAATTTAAAACATCTCGTAATATCATTTGTCTAAAAAACATATTTTAATTAACCAAGAAATCATTTTTGCACTTAAAATATATTTGTAATTAATAATTGAAACAAAAACAAAAATAATAAAATTTTGTCATTTTAATTGAAGTTTTGAAAATATTTTTGTATTGATAAAAGTTTAAAAATAATATATTCAGTTTTTTTAAGCTTTCACTTTCAAATAGAAAAGAAGAAATATTCAATTATATAGAAAGAATAAATAAAAATTAAGTTAAATATGATCTAAATATTTTATTAAATAAATTTAAATGAGAACTTTTAGAATAAAGTATTTAATTTAATTGATATTTAAATATTAGAATTTAAAATAAAAAGTGAAATATTATAATAATTTTTAAATTCTGAGCAATATGCAGACAAAAACCTTTTTTTATATATAGATAGTCGAGCTGGGGATGGCAATATGGGTTTTTCCAAAAACGGAAAGTTACCTCCCCCCCCCCCCCCGAGGCCCTAGTAGGGATTAATTTAATTATTTATTATATTTCAAAGGAATATTTTAATATCATTTTAAATGAATGAATGAAAATTCAAATTTTATATAGTTTACATAATTATTAATTTAATAAAATTTAATTTAATAAAATAAAATTATTTTAATAATAAAATTTAATTTAATAAAATAAAATTATTTTAATAATAAAATTTAATTTAATAAAATATTAAAATAATAAAAATTAATAAATTTTAAAAAAAAATATATAATACTTAAAGAAAAAAATGTGCCTTTGCAAGTTTCGAACTCAGGGTGCAAAGTCATAAGAAGACGCGCTAGCTCGCTCGGCCAGGAACCGCTTTTGTTTGGAAGCTTCTTATAAGGGTATATATAAGATTTCAAATTTTTGCCACCAGCGCCTCTATGAGCTAGTATGGTAACTAAACTATTTTTAATTAATTAGCATTTCCTGGACACACCTTACCAATTAGCGGTTTTCTAAAGGAAGTCTGACATGCCCTGAGACCTACTGAATATACATAAAAAATTTCATAAGAATCGGTCAAGCCGTTTCGGAGGAGTATGATTTCAAAGTTTTGTGACACGAGAATTTTATATATAAGATATATATATATATATATATATATACGGACATTTTTCTCAACCTTTTTGAAAATGATTCAAGAACCTTCAAAACGTATAAAAACATCAAAATCTCAACATGAGTCAAGGTGAGATAGTAAAAAAGTAAAATAGAACCTTAACGATACAGTTACTATTAAATATTTTCAATTAAATGTCCAATTTGGAGAAACTCATCAAATAAAATAAACTTTAGAAAAGAATCTAGTCATGTATAAATACCCAACAGGAATTACATGATATCTATACACCATTAAATTTTAATATTATAATATCGAAAATATTACTATGATTTATATGTACATTTGATTTTTATAAATTTGAAAATTTGTTTTAAGTCTTTTTGTGATTTTACTTAGTATTAAGATAATATAAAATGAACGGTTTTTCTGCAGTATGCCTTTGATATTATCTTCTTTCTTAGTTCCGTCAACTCACATGAGGGAAGGAGGAGAGAACAAATTATTTAATTGACTTTTGATGACATCAAACACTTGACATTTTATTTCTTTTTTTTTACAGATATTCCGAAATATACTATATATATATATATATATATATATATATATGTAAAATATTTTATAAACATATAATAATTGAATACAAATTAATTTAATTACTTTAAATTTTTTCTGATATAAACTTTATATGTATATGTTAGAATATTAAATAATATAATTTATTAAAAAAAAAAAATTTAATGAGATTCAAGAAAGTTTTAATATTTATTTTTAAATTTAAATTTTTTTAACAAAAAATCTAGTAATATATAGTATTTACAAGTATACCTACTATATACTACTTTAGTATTACTAGACGAAACTGTTGCAAACAGTGTTTGCAATTTAAGTTTGTAACTAACTTCATAATGTTATATCACAAACCTAACTTCATAATGTTACAAACATCACATACCATACATACATACGACGGAAATTATGTAGTTTGATTAATAATATTTGTGATAATTTTCAGAATTTTTTATTATAACTAGTTGACAATATTACAAGTTGTGCTTAATTAGTAATTATACTTTTAATATTTATACTTTTTGAATTGAATAATTTTCAAAGAAACTAAAGAAAAATTAAATTAATTTATTTTATAATCCACCGATTATCTGCCTTCTCAAACGTAACAGATGTTTCTATAACTATTTTAATTTGTTAGTTGATGTTTTTAAGTGTTTAATTAACTGTGAGATTAGAATTTCGCTGTCAAGGGTAAAACCAGGCGCCCTTTTAGAAAGAAATCGAATTTCGCTGTAATTGAAGAAACTGGATGTGATTATTTAATCTTACCATCACTTTCATTTCTATTGGAATTTATATGAAAAAAAGAGTTCACTAAAAGGCGAAACATCTTAATTAATTGAACTGAAACATTTAATTTGAATTAATCCACCTGGATGAGTAGTGCCATTTTCTTTCTTTCTTTCTTTTTTTTTTTGAGCGTTATCAAAATTTTATGTTAAAATAAAATAATTATACAACTATACGAAGCCTATTCGAAAGAAAAGGTGAATTTTGAATTATTTCGAAAAGTATTTATTTTTTCATCAATATCCATTTTGTCCCCTTCAAAGTTATTCCCCTCAGATATAATGCACTTATGCCAGCGCTTCTTCCAAATTGTAGAAGCACTTCTAAAATGCGCTTTACTGTATGGTCATCATCTTCGATTCCGACTTTATCTCATCAATTGTGACAAAACGCTTTCCTTTCATTGGTCTCTTCAGTTTTGAGAATAGGAAAAAGTCGCAGGGAGCCAACTCTGGTGAATAAGGTTGTTGTTTTTGGCGAAAAATCACGAACAAGCAATGATGTGTGAGCTGGTGAATTATCGTGATGCAGAATCCATGATTTGTTTTTCCATAATTCCCATCGTTTGATCCGTATTACTTCACGCAAACGTTGCATGACTTCCTTGTAGTATTCCTTTTTTTTTTTAAGTAAAAAATCGAAGAACACACAAAACGAGACTAACTTTTTCAGTTGTCAAAAGCAAACTACTAATTTAAAATGGCTGATAATGTCAACATGTGAGAAAAGTTTCGATAAATTCATAAATTACCTTTTCTTTTGAACACACCTCGTGAATATATATATTTAAAATAAAATATAGGCATTAAATAAATATTAAAATTGATCTGACTTTTCATTGACGGTTAGGGGAATATTTTCCAGTATATTTAAATTAAATCGAATTAAATACTTTATTTTTTTTATAAACTCACATGTGAATGCTACTGAGTTCCGAAATGATAATTTGTTTAATGAGTCAATTGGGCGACGGAATCCCGTCATTTCCGACTTCCTCGACTGACTCTTCCGCTTTAAGATTTTTGGATTAAAAATAAAAAAAAAAAAAAAAACACAAAAACACAAAAACAAAACAAAAAAACCTGTTACTTAATTTATTATAACTATAATTTAAAATGTGTTAGATATTTATCATTAATATTAGTCAAACTATACTAGTTTGAATAGTAGAAAACAAAAAAGTTTTTTTCACTTTAAGTACTTCTAATTTAAATTTTTTTTAAAAATTTTATTATTATAACTATAATATATTCAGGATTTATTTTTTCTCAAGGAAAAACATCTTAATATTATAATATCATAAATATTAAAATAATAATTGGGGTATACATTTATTATATTAAATTGTAGCAGTACTTAGCAACATGTTTAAATTTATATGTGTATTACGATCTCTTACTAGTTTTTTTTTATAATACTTTCATTTTATTTTATCTTGAATTGTTCTTCGACACTCCCCATTCTAGAACATTTTTTAATAACTTATCATAATATTGAACCGAAATAGTTTAATAATTTTTAGAGAAAACCCCGGAACTTCAGTGGAATTCCGGTTTCGAAAGTAAAAAGGGTATTTTTCTTTTTATTTAAAGAAACCTGTTTGTTTGCAAAGCTTCATCTGAATAAATTTCATGAAAGTAGCCTTCATTCTATCCATATTTGATAGGACTAGTACAAAATGGATTTCAATCGATTATTTATTAATAGGTGTACAATCCATTCATTTAAAGTATAAAACAAGGTATTATCAGGATCATTTAAGAAAATACTTGAACTTTCTTTTGAATAAATATATATAAAATATACATGGAAGTAGAATATAAAATTGCATAAAACATTTCATTGTTTTGAATTGGAAAACTATAAGTTATTTAATATAATAGTTATAACAGAACTATACTATATTTTTACCGACAATAGGAAAGGAAGTTATTATTTACACACCAAATTTCACATATGGAGATTTTTACATATCTCCACGAATCATGCATTTTCTTAACAGAAAAAAGTATTTTTAGTATGTCTGTCCCTCTGTCCGTCCGTCCGTCCGTGTACAGCTCCAACGGCTCAACAGATTTTTATAAAATTTGGTATATTTACTTAACGGATCAGTAGCATGTATTCAGCAACTTTTGGTTTATATCCGAAAGTGGTAGTTTACAAAGTATTAATTTTATATTCATTGTCGGAAATTTTTCACTTAAAATTATAATTGATTAATTAAACTAAAAATAAAAACCAAGATAATATAATTTACTCCTTTTAATTCAAGTTTTAAAAATATTTTTTTCTATATATTTTCTATATATTTATATATATGGTATATCTTATTTGGGAATTAATATATTTCAAATCATCGGTCGGTTTTGTGCCTGGCCACAGCTCATTTTTATTAGTATACATATTTCATTATATATAAGTGTATATCTAAATATAATAGTTATAGGAATAAAATTAATTAATTAATTAACTTGTTATTTATTTTGATGTTGCAAAGATTATTTCATATCATTTATTTAGATGATTTTCATTGGTGTATATAATATAGGTGATAGAATATATAAATAAATTAATTTTAAAACAAATTGAAAGCAAAGAGCGATAAATTTCGATACTGTTTATATATATATCCTAGGTGTGAATATAGGTATAGGTATATTTTTTAATTTTGATAAACATCTTCATAATTATCAAACTATTATTTTTCATCATTATTTTTACTAAACATGTAACTGAGTATATCATAAATATATATATATATAATGTATTTATACATGTTTTAAAAGAAAAGTAAATATATATAATAAGTAACATATAAAATTAAGTTAAATTAATAATTACAATAAGAAATAAAAGTATAATTAATTTTATTTTTATAATTTGTATTAATATTAAAACAATATAATTCCTATTAATATTTTTATTTTTAAATACTAAAAATGAAAAATATATGTATATTACCGAGTCAAGTTCATTAATTTTTATATAATTATCAACAAATTAAAACATTTGAATTTGTTGTCAAAGAATGTTTATTAGATAGTTAACATAGATCTTTCTTTTTATCTCTCTCTCGTTTTATCCATAAATAAATATATATATATATTATATATATATAATTTTAGAAAATAATGATAAAATAATCAATCATATTCTTTTAATTGACTTTAATTTTATATATTCAAATTGATTTTTTAAATAATGTTTTCCAAGGAGAACAATGAAAAAGAGTACTTAATATCATTTAAAACTATTTTTTCCTATTCAAAAACAATATTTTTTTTTCTTTTTCTTTTTTTTTAATGCTCCATTACAATTTACAAACATTCTCCTCGTGTTTTTTAATCCTAATATGTTGGGAAAAATTCTTTCTGTTCATTTATAAAAAAAAAGATCACTTCTAATGTTTCATTGAAGTTCTCCCGCATCTGGTTTAGGAAGCATGTTTTTAATCAACACAAAGGAAGTTATTCTTCTCTTAATGTGCTATTAGACAGAATCATTGAAACGAATCTTAATTGAGTAATTGTATTTAAAATATTAAAAATGATTAGTAAAGAAATATTAATTAAAGACTTTTGAGCACCAACTATAATATATTTTGTTGATATCTTCATTCTTAAACCTTTTAAATTCTTTATTAATCGATTTATGTTTTATTTATGTTTGTAAAAGTTTTATTTTTAATTTGAAAAAAAAAAAATAATTTATTTATTGTCACCAATATGTGATTGTTTTATTTGAAAAACCAAAGATTTTTTATGGTTAAATTTTTAAAATATTTTTTTTTTAATGATATTTTAAAATTATTTTTTTCTAAAAATTTTATCAATGTCTAAAATTATCTTTTTATTCTAATAAAATAAATGTTTTATTAAAGATTAATTAAATTTAAATTAATTAAAATATTAATTAAAGAATATAATTCTTCCTTTTGACTAACTCGCCAGAGATAGTATTGCGATCACGAAAATTTTCGATGTCGAGATTTTGATGTTTTTATACGTTTTGAAGGTCCCTGAGTCATATTCACTAAGGTTGAGAAAAATGGCTGTGTGTGGGTGGGTGTGTATGTATGTAGAGAAGATTACGCAACGGTTTGAGCTAGAATAATAAAATTTGGTACATGGATATTATTCAAAATTCGTAGTTTTCTATCAACTTTTGAGAAATGCAGCTCATTCGGAAGAGGACCATAACCTTCTACATTTTTATTTTTTTTCCTCTAAACTGACCTTAAAAATAAAAATATAAGTTTGATACTTTTTCCCATGATTAAAAATTGTATAAAACTGCTAAATATAGAATTTCAGGTTGATTGAATCACTGAAAGTAGCGGAATTAATTTTTTTAATTTTTTAACTTGTTGACTGCCAATAACGCGCCAGCACGTGACTTGGTGTCATCAACAAAGAGCCAAACACTGGTTTAATAAATATTATTTATTAATTTTAATTTATAATTTATTACATTTAATTTAAATATATTTTAATTAATCCAATTGAAATTTGCGAGATCTAGTGGAGACACTACAGATTTTTTCATTTGGGAAAAAAGTCATTTTCTTTTAATCATTTTTTCTTTTCATTTTATTCTTGGTTATAGACTATTATTATATTATTATTTTGATGTTAGAAATTCTCTAAATTGGTATTTATTTATTTTTCTAGTAAGATTTTATTCATACTAATAGTAATAAATATAATTTTTCTTATTAAATATATAATTTTCCATTTGAATATCATCCACACTATTCCCATTTATAGACAAAATCAAAGTAAGAAAATTTCTCCACTTTCTTTCTCTTAATCTATTCTCTTAATAATTTATTATTGATTGCCATTAGAAATTGCCTGATATAAGCGATTATACATTCATTCCCGTATACAGATTAGCAATATGATCTTGAAATTTGAGATGAGAAAGTAAAACTTTCGGGTATCAAAAAAAAAAAAAAACGGAGATGCATTAATGTTAATCAATGTTGTTAAATTCTTTAATATGAACTAATTGAATGTTTCATGTCATTTGGAGAGGAGCTGTCAGAGATGTCAGAGGAAATAGAAACAGTTGCCTCCTCATTTTTCCAATTTATAAAGACATAATTCACTGCTCGCCGACAGGCATTGAATTAAGATTCAAATAATCATATTATTATTATTATTAATATAGAATATAAAGATTATCTACTTTCTTTTATTGTCATATTAAAAAAAATCCTGTATGTTTTTTTTTTCATTTACTAGATTTATTAACTGTAAGTAATCTGAAAAGTAAAATACCATTGTCTCTTAAAAGAAAGTTTTTTATTTATATATTTTAAATTTTTTCACGTGAATTGTAAGTAAACAAGTCAATGTCAAACAATACCACCACCCTAGATTAATAATAAAGTCACTAATGTCATCAGAAAAAGAATCTCATTCTTTTACTGAATAGAATGAACGAGTTAATTTATTTATAACTTCTTTTTTTTATTTTTAAATGAACTAAGTACTTCAAATTCTCTTAATGTCGATGAAATATCATGATAATTTATTATGATTACTTTAATCACATCACAATTGTTTACTCATTAACATTAAAAATCACTTTTCACTAAAGATAACGCTTTGTTTATTTTTTAATGGACATGGTTTCATTGCTTTAAAGCTCTTTTCAATACGTTTTTTTTTCTATTTTCTATTTTGCATTTTAAATGATGTTTTAATCCAATTTATGCATATATATATGTGTAAATATGTTAGAATATTAAATATCATTTATTAAAATAAATAATTTTAATCAGACTCAAGAAAGTTTTAATATTTCTTTTTAAATCTCAAATTTTTTTATAAAAATCTGGTAATATATAATATTTACAAGTATACCTACTAAATTGTTAGTAGTAAAGTAGTTAGTATTATAAGCTTATAACGAACCCGTTGCAAACGGTGTTGGTAATTTAAATTTAATCTGAATTTGTAACTAACTTCATAATGTTACAGATAACACATACATATATAATAATATATCAGATGTACATTGATTGCTTAAATAAATAAAACAAAAATATATACAAGAAGTACAAAATTAATGGTTAGTTAAAATTATAAAAGTAGTGACAGGAAGATGTTGACCTACAATAAGTTTCCAAGTTCTTTCACATATGCAGATACATATGCTAGCACCCGCGGGCAATAGAATAAATTACCGCCCATATAATCGTAAAATTTATTGTATTACATTCATAACCAAAATATAGCCCTTCAGATTTGCTACCCCGGACAAATGACCGGTTTGCCGCCCTCTAGATCTAGAGCGATCCCTGCATATGCGTTTATTAACGTCCGACGATTGGAAGGGAAGGTATTGTTTTCAGACCAAATTTCACATGTGGAGATTTTTACATTGATACAATTTGGTATTCTACTTAATGCATCAGTAGCATGAATTCATCAACTTTTAGTTTATATCCGGAAACAGGATGTTGTAGTTTCCAAAGTGTTAATTTTATATTCATTGTCGGAAATCTTTCACTTAAAATATAGTAGTAATTAATAATTGAATAATTAAACTAAAAATAAAAAGCATGATAATATAATTTAGTCATTTTATTAAAGTTTTAAAAATATTTTCTTTATACTTTATATATGGATATATAGGAAATTATTCAAATCGTCGGTCGGTTCTCTGCCTGGCCACAGCCCACACAGCTCATTTTTTTAATATTAATATTGTTATTGTTTCTATATAACATGAATAAATATAATTGAATGACATGAAATCTATTAAATTCTAAATAATACTACCTTTACATAGACAATGAGTCCAAAATTGTCATTTTTAGTAAATAATTAATTAAAAACTGACTAAAAATAATATATTTAGCTTTAATTATATATTTAAAATAAAGGTGGCAGAAGAATTTTCATTTATCTTTCAAAATTCAAACTGTTTATTAAGATATTTATTTAGGTTAAATTAAATCTTAGTATTATTAGTATTTATCGGTTAAGATATAATATGCATTGATTGGCTATTTTATTAGAATTTATAATTTTGTCATGTCAGCGTCCGTGACATATTAATTAATTTCTGCAATGGATTTAAAATAAATCTAATCGGGTTAAGGTTCAAAATTGTGGATTAGTAAAAGAGTGAGGAGGCGTTGAAGGTGAATACTCGTTTAGACAGAATTAATTAGGTAGACTGTCTGTCTATGAGACCAGTCCAACAACCCAGTCAGCTGGCTAGTTTCTCCGATTTATCATCGCTAACTTTTTAAAAAATAAATATTCTAATTTTTTATTTTTATTTTCTTATCAGTGTAATTAAATGAATTGACTAGATAAATAAAAAATAAATTGTCGCTGGGGCAAATAATTAGATGGAACCGGAATACTTCCGACTTCCTGATTATAGAAAGAAACAAAAATAATTCATTCGAAAAAATTTAGTTGTCATTAATATCACTTCCTCTTTAGCGGTATTTATTTATTTTTTTTTTTTTTTTTTTTTGTGTGATATCAGGATATAATTTTTTTTTATATCTTGAAATTTTCTTATTCTTCTATTATATATATATATAATAATATATCAATATATATAATTACCTATGTATTTATGTATGAAATGTCTGTAACATTATGAAGTTAGCTACAAATTTAGAATTGTACAATTTACAATTTTTATAGGACTTAAAATAAAAAAATAAGTTGACCTGTGGCCCTTCATGACGTCACAGCCAGCTATAAATATAATAAAATTAATAAGTTGACCTGTGGCCAGGTCCGAACCGACCGACGGTTTGAAATAAATTAATTTCCAGCTACAGAAACAATTTCAAATAATTTTAATATATCTATTAATGTAATAAAAAACAGATGGATATAACATAAATATTTTTAATTTTATTTTATTTATAATATATATGTAAGACCAGACTGTGACGCCATGAATGGCCTGATGACGTCATATAATTTTAAATTAAGAAAAAACTAATAAAGATGATTTTTCTCGAGAATAAAACCACCACAAAGTGCATGATTCGTGGTGATATGTAAAAAATCTCCTCATGTGAAATTTGGTTTGAAAATAACCCTTCCCTTCCTAACATCGATCACTAATACTACCACTTCCGGTTTCCGAATTTGCACCAAAAGTTGATCAATTCATCCCACTGATGCATTAAGTAAATATACCAAATTTCATTAAAATTTGTTCAGCCGTTCAGGCTGTACACATTTATACGGACGGACAGACGGACGGACGGACAGACATCATGCTAAAAATACTTTTTTCTGTTAAGAACATGTGGAGATTTTTACATATCTCCACGAATCATGCATTTTCTAAACAGAAAAAAGTATTTTTAGCATGATGTCTGTCCGTCCGTATAGATGTGTACAGCCTGAACGGCTCAACCGATTTTGATGAAATTTGGTATATTTACTTAATGCATCAGTGGGATGAATTGATCAACTTTTGGTGCAATTCCGGAAACCGGAAGTGGTAGTATTAGCGATCGACGATAGGAAGGAAAGGGTTATTTTCACACCAAAGGAGATTTTTTTATATATCACCACGAATCATGCACTTTGTATTGGTTTTATCCTCGAGAAAAATCATATTTATTAGTTTTTTCTTGATTTAAAATTATATGACGTCATCCAGCCATTCATGACGTCACAGCCTGGTCTTGCATATATATTATAAATAAAATAAAATTAAAAATGTTTATATTTATTATTTATGTATCCATATCTGTTTTTTATTATATTAATGTAACGGACAAAGTATTTATATTCTTAGTTATTTTTTTTTATTATACATTTTATTTTGTTTATCTATTCCCCTATTTTATTAACAAAGTTATTTGGTCGTATTATTCTTAAAATGTAATATATATATAGATATTATATTTCACATAAGGGGAGGATCCATCCCTCCAAGTTTTAATATTTTTAGACAGTTGAGAATGGACAGTGGAACTAGTGATATCATCCCGATATGACCTGTACTTATCACGTCCCGTGATATAATTATTTTGTATATAATCATTTTTACCATCACACCCTGTGATACAGTTTAACTAGTGATATCATCCCGATATGACCTGGTATTTATCACGTCCCGTGATATAATTATTTTGTATATAATCATTTTTATCACACCCTGTGATACAGTCGAACAAGTGATATCATCCTGATATAACCTATACTTATCACGTCCCGTGATATAATTATTTGTGTATAATCCTTATCATCACCCCCTGTGATAATTATTTCTGCTAATTCCAGTGACAATAGTGAATTACATTTTCTTATATTTTTCTATTTAAAATTTGTATATTTAATTTGTTAATTTTTTTATCTATTTAATTAAAGTAAATTAATGTGAACATTATTATTGTGTTTTCCCTTTTCCCTTAATTTTTCAACACTCTTTTATACTTTGGGATATCCAAAGTTGGCGCCCATCATTAACTTAACATAATTAACAATTCACGGTCATCGTGGGTCATTACAAGTGCCTCATACTTAGATCCCCTTATAAATTGGCACCCAACGTAAGAGGATCGTCTACAAAGTGACCCCAACTTGAAACGGTCCTCCTTACATTAATAGATATATTAAAATTATTTGAAATTGTTTCTGTAGCTGGAAATTAATTTATTTCAAACAGTCGGTCGGTTCGGACCTGGCCACAGGTCAACTTATTTATATTAATATTATTTTTATCATAAAATAGAATTTATTAAACATATTAAACATAAAATGAAACCTTTTAATTTATTACTAACTTCATTTTTTTAACATTTTGTTTTGTTATTAGTAAATATTGAAAAAAAAATATTACTACGATTTGAATAAAGTTATTAATTTTATATTTAAATATTGTGTTGTTTTGTAAGTATTTGAAACAAAATTTTCAATAAATTATTATTATTAATCAATCTCGTGCGGCTAGAAGCCGCCTGTCCCTCTAAGAAGGGTTTATATATATGATGACGGAAACGGCTAGTATAATATATATTCCGAGCCGTTAGGAATGTAAAAACAAATGAAATGCAAGATTTATAAAACAATATTTTGCATTCTTTTCTTAAAAATATCAAAATAATTAATACATATCTATATTTAGTGTACATAAGAGGTTTTCAAACTTTTTGAAGTTGGTACCACAGAAACTTTCATCAAAAAGTTCAGGAACCATTAAAATGATTTCGTTACTAAGTAATAAATGTACTAGAGGTACCACCTTCAGGTTATAAGGAACCTACTACCAATAACTGGTTCATGTACCACAATTTGAGGACCTCTGGTTTACCTATTTAAAAATAAAACTATCAAAATTAATTTTTATTTTACTAAACTATTCATCTTCTTCCCCCTGTTTAATTGAAATAAGAAAATAATAAATTAATTTTTAATAAAATATTAATGAAAATATTATTTTGATTGTTTCAGGCGGCATGTCATACCACGGCCAGTCGGAACGGCTCAACGTGGACACCCTCTCTTCACCGGGGGATAGATACATTCTCGGGGAGCAAATTGGAGAGGGCACCTATGGAGCTGTCTACTCTGCCAGAGACACACGAAATCGTAAGTTAATTTCCATAAATATGAATTTGGTGATTAAAATTCCGATCAATCGGGTTAGGTGTAATTTTTTTTAAAAAAAACTTCAGACTCATCAAAAAGTTATATTAACATGAAAATTATTACTTCTAGGATTTATAATTTTAAAGGAAATGTGTTTTTTTGTACTAGAAATACATTTCAATTAATTTTAATTAAAAAAATATTGATTAAATTATAATATTTGCACTAATTTTTCATAATTATTAAAATCTAAGATTAAATTTTAATTATTTTTCAAATTATCGATTAAGTTTTTAATATGAAATCCATTATATTATGCTGATTCGATTCCTTTCAACATTTATATTTAGTAATTTTTTTTTCAATAAATAACTGGCGCCTATTTTAGGGAAATAATGAATGATCTCTACTATAGTTTGGATTAATATTTATTTATCTAATTTAATTTTAAAAATTATTTTTGGTTCTGATTTTCATTCAAAAATCAGAACTTGCAATGCAGTCTTCTTTAAAATTACATGCTTTCGAATCGAATCTCGTCGAAACATAAAAATTTTTTAATTGATTTTTATACAATTTTTAATAGTTTAAAAAGAATAGGAATTGATTTTCAATCTTTTTTATATTACTTATTTGTTATATTATTTTTAATTATATTGACCTTTTATACGAGGTATGTTCAAAAGGAAAGGTGAATTTTGAATTATTTCAAAAAGTATTTATTTATTCATTAATATCCATTTTGTCCTCTTCAAAGTAATTCCCCTCAGATATTATGCACTTATGTCAGCGCTTCTTCCAATCGAAGCACTTCTGAAATGAGCTTTTCGGTATGGCCATCAGCTCGTTCTTCGATTCCGACTTTATCTCATCAATTTTGGCAAAACGCTTTTCTATCATTGGTCTCTTTAGTTTTGAGAATAGGAAAAAGTCGCAGGGAGTCAAATCTGGTGAATACGGTAGTTGAGGCATAATTACGGTGTTGTTTTTTGCCAAAAAATCACGAACAAGCAATGATGTATGACCTGCATTATCGTGATGCAGAATCCACGATTTGTTTTCCCATAATTCAGTACGGTTGAGCCATATTGCTTCACGCAAACGTTGCATAACTTCCTTGTAGTATTCCTTGTTGTTTTTTTAAGTAAAAAATCGAAGGACACACAACAGGTGACTAACTTTTTCAGTTGTCAAAAACAAACTACTAATCCAAAATGGCTGATAATGTCAACATATGAGAAACATATGTGTACCAACATAATAAAAAAAATAAAAAAAAACAGCCCGAGAAAATTCAAAATTAAAATAAAACAGGCTTCCTATGTATAATATAGAAGTAGTAGCCTAGTAGAAATACTGTGTCGCATCCTATTTAAATTTCTTTCTTCATCATAATGTTCATTTTTTGTATCAAATAAGCTTTTATTTATAAATGAATATTTGTTTTATTTTGATAAACTAATCAATGAAAAAATAAATAAATAAATTCAAATTTTAAATGATTTGTTGATTTGTCTGATTAAACATTTCTGTTGTTGATTTCCATTTATTTCAAGATTATTTGTCTTGTTCTAAGATGATTGATTATTCAAATGACTTCTACTTTACATCAACAAACACACACTATCGATTGCTTCTTGAATTGCATATTTCGATTAATAAATGATTGATACATCACCTGTTATTTTAAGGAAGAACCTTTTTATAAGATATTATTATGAAACATGATCGATTACAAGATAATATATAAAAGAATAGAAATTAATAATTAAGATAAGATCTTTTAACTAATCCCTCATTTTAAAAATAATATTAAAAAAAAACATCTAGGTTGATTTGTTTTTATACATATATAGAACTTAGGTATGTACTTAAAAATTTATTATTCAGCTATAAGATTACATTTATAAAAATTTATTTATAGATTGATTAATATTATATTTATTTATTATTTTATATAAATATCTGAATTGATTTAAATCATACAAATAGAGTAGAAGGCGCCATTGGGTGTGTGGGTAGCGAAAAATAGTTTTTTTTTCACTTCTCCTTTCGATACGGTCCAGTTCCCATTGATAAATGAAATAGACGGCAATACTTTTTTATTCAACAGCCTCTCTTGGAAATAAATGGCTATTGCTCATCTCGACATGCATTTCATTTGATTTCATTTCATGGCCCAGATTCTCTTCATTTCCAAGCTAATCAACCTTGTAATATGGCTATCGAATCTGATACGACCAATATTGTAATTATATATTTAACAAGATTGAAATTAAACTTGCACAAAATATTTTTATTCCTATTTAGAATATATAATTAAATAATATTTATATTGATTAAAATGCGGAATTCGATTTTTATTATTTAATAAGAATAAATTAATTGAATGGTTGTTATATTTTTTAAGAATTATAAAGAAACATGACGAACCCGTTACAAACGGTCTTTCCAATTTGAGTTTAAATTGGATTTGTTACTAACTTCATAATGTTGCAGACATCACATACATACATACGACGGAAATATTTATAAACTAGCTGTCATATACTGCCGGCGGCATAAAACTCTTCTTAGAGTCAGCTAGACAGGCGGCTTCTAGCCGCACGAGATTGATTAAAATTAAAAATTTATAGGAAATTTTGTTTCAAATACTTACAAAACAACACAATGTTTAAATATAAAATTATTAACTTTATTCAAATCATCGTAATAAATTTTTTATTTATTTATTTTTTCAATATTTAATAATAAAACAAAATTTAAAAATTATGAAGTTAGTTACAAATGAATATTGTCGATAGGTTTCTTTTTATGTATATTTAGTTTAAAAAATTATCTTCTATTAATAAACAATAATATCAAATTGTATATAAATTTAAAAATTTAAATATTTCAATATGTATTTCAAATTTTTTTTTTATTTTAAATTCTATAAAAAATGTAAATTGTAAAATTTTAAATTCATAATGTTACAGACATTTGATATGTACATACATTCAAAGGAAATTATATATATATATATATATATATAAAATATATATATATTTTTTTTATTTTATTTATTGAGTTGTTAAAATACATTTCAAAAATGACATAAATACAAACAACCAATGTCCCCAATAATTTTTTCGCTGACTGCTGTTCAAAAGATATTTTTATATAAGCAAAAATAATCAAAACAAATGTAGAATTGTTAACTTGGGAGGAATATGTATGTTTGAATTCAAATTTTTTTTATTTTAATAAATACTTTTGAAAATTACATTTATTTTATTGTTCTGCAAGCCTATATTGCACAGAATACAAAAAATTAGTACAGTCAGGTAAAATAAAAATAAAAATCTAGTTTCAATTTTTCATTTAAATATTTACGTTCCTTTCTACTATATTTATTTTTATATAGAGGATATATTTATTTAAATTAATTTCAGATTAGCTAGTATTGATTAGTACAGCAATTCTTAACCTGCTGGGCGCGAGCATATCCAAGAGAAAATTTCCGACTTTTTATCAATATTCTAAAAAAAAAGGTCAGATGATTTTGCGATGCTCTGAAACATTTCCGATGGGGGGGAGGGAGGGCGACGATTAAAATTATGATTGAAGATTGTGCCGTGAATACTAAAAGGTTGAGAAACACTAGTAAGCAATAATCATTTTGTTTTTGTTTATTTTTATTTAAATATTTCTTCATTGTAATTTTTCAAAAATAAAAAAATTGAATGAATAAATAAATAAAATTTCCTATTGATTTTTTTTATATCTAGGAAGATATAAATTTTATATTTATCTCTTTCGGAAATACACTTGGATTTTTTTATATTTATTATTTGAGAAAGTAAATCATTTGAATATTTTCTTTCTATATTGGTGATTGGAGTGAAAGGCTTCGCCGGAAGGTCTTTATGTCCTTAACATTGACGATCAATAGATCTGGGGAGATATTTTACCATTATTTTACAACCTTAAAAGAAAAAAAAATCTACATTTTGGAAAGTGTATATATATTATCTTCAAAATATATAGTCTATTGCTTTAAGAGAGAAATCGATAAATAAATAATAGTACTTGATTAAATGATTATATATATATTTTTATATTTATCTTTATGTGGCTTTTTACCTCCTGTATTACTAGACAAAAGTAGTGTCTTTCCAATATTCTCTTTGGATTTAACCTTTCTTAGTATCATATATCAATAATATAAACAGAAATTATTTAAATGCATATATTAAATATATTTCTTAAATTATCAATATATATATATATATATAATTTCCTATGGGTGTATTTATGTGTGAAATATCTATAGCATTATGTGAAGTTAGCTACAAATTTAGAATTTTACAATTTACAATTTTTATTGAATTTAAAATAAAAAACAAATTGAAATATTATAATTTTTGATATGAATATTATTTTTTATCATAAAAGACAATTTATTAAAAATAATTAACATAAAAATAGACCTATCAAAATTATTAATTTATTACTACCTTCATTTTTTTAAAATTTTGTTTTGTTATTAGTAAATATTGAAAAAAGATAAAAAAAATATTACGACGATTGAATAAAGTTATTAATTATTGTTTTGTTTTACAAGTATTTGAAATCAAATTTCCTATAAATTATTATTATTAATCAATCTCGTGCGGCTAGAAGCCGCCTGTCATTCTAAGAAGAGGTTTATGCCACCGGTAGCATATGATGATTTACTTAAAAAAAACAAAATAAAGAAATGTGATAAGGATTAAGCAAGATTTTATATTATTTATTACTTATTTTCAATAAAAATATACTCCACTTTCTTCTTCCGTATCTCAATACTAGTCTAAATTTTATCAAAATTGGTAATTATTTCGTTGACAGCCGCAGCTAGGTGGGTTCATGAAACTTACCCTGCTCTATTCCTTGTATGATTCTAAACAACTTTTTCTTATGACTTTTTGCATGATCTCTTTTAGTTTAATTAATAAAGCTTGTGGAGCTCATGTAAATAATTACCAAAATGATTTATTAAAAACACTATTATAGGATTATTAGTTAATTCACAATTTTGTCATTGAATAATATGATGTTTGATGATGATGCATTTCTTTTAACAAAATCATTAAATAATTTAACTAATGCTATTTAATTGAATAGATCAACAGGTGTTTTAAATAAATAATTTTATATTAACGATTGATGATGATATATAAAATTTATAGAATGATGCGTAATATAATGGATTTCCTTCAAATGATTGAATGGGTTCATTGAAATATTTATCGCAACCACAACTCGGTATCATTGTACATACATATATATATTCATATTATACTATGACAATTAAATATTGCCCAATTTGTCATGGGAAACAGAAGAATATTTTATCAAATTTGATTCATCAATTCAATGCTTAATCAGTGAATCACTTTGAATAACAAATTGTAATTTAATGGTTTTTTATTCATTATATTTTATATTTATAGAAACGGTAATTTTTGTTTTTTTTTTTCGAAAAAAAATTATTTATTCATCTAACTTAATGTCTTTATCCAGTGTTTTCCAATCTGTGGGGCGTGAATGTATTAGAACCATTTTTTTTTTCGAAAATCTATAATAATCTATAACAGAGATCGGTAACCTGGTGCCCACGAAGCCATTTCAAGTGCCCGCACCTTTTCGATTTTTTATAATTTTTTTAAATATGGTTCTAAAAAAAAAAGTAAAATGTTTTTGCGATACGACTTTTTCAATATGGTCACTATATTATGTGAGTATTTATGTAATTAGATTATTAAAAAAAATTAAGGGGGCGCAATAATTTTTTTTAAAAAAAGGGGGGCGCGGTTCAGAAAGGTTCAGAAAGGTTGGAAACCACTGTCTTAATCCCTTCTGAAATATTTACTAAATATATTCCCAAGAATACAATCCACAAAATTTCAAAATTATTTTTTTTAACACACCTGATATATATTATTATTATAGATTCTGTCTTTCAATCAAATCTTCATATTTTCAATAATAAAAAAATTTATTAACTCTTATTAAGTTAATAAAATTAATTTTAAGTCTCTTTCTCTTTCTTCTTAACTTTTCTCAAATAATTAAAATTTTAAGAAAAAAATTAAATTAATGATAAATTGGATTTTTTGAGAGTTGGGTTATACCTAATTTATTTAATAGAATATACAATTATCAATTAAATTCTTCATAATTGTAACACTTTATTACTTTGAATATTTTTTTTAATTTAAATCTAAATAAAAATGGGACGGTAGAGTGTAATTTTTCCAATCAAATTAATTTTATTCATGTCATAATTTTGTAAAAACATTATAAAAATAATAATAATAATAATAATAATAAAAAAATCATTATAAAATATATTTAATAGTTTAAGATTCATATTAATAATTTATTTATCAAACTTTCTCTCATTTTCATAAAAATCATCTTATTTAGCATATCGACGTCCTATTTTATTTATTTTATGTTTTAATTTTTGCTAATTTCATATATTATCTTTATTTATGATAAGTTATTGTTTTAATGTAAATTAAAGGAATTAATTAATTAACCGGTCACTATCAAAAATATTCATTCTTTGTGCGAGAATAAAATATTATATAAACTATTAAAGATTTAAAAGTACTTATTTAAAATTTAATAATTAATAATCAATTATAGTCCCCATAAAATTTATTCTTTAAATTTTACATTTCTTTTGATAAAAAACTATTTTTATTAAAATTTATAATTCTAATGGTTAGTTTTTTTCCCTTTTAGTTTTATACATTTTATTATATACTTTTTATTATACTATATATAATATATATTGTAAAAGAGAATATTCCATTTTTTTTAATAAGGAACGTGCGTGATCGTTTATTGAAATTGGATTTTGTTTTTATTATTACTAAAGGATTTACTTTTTTTCTATTAAAATTTTAAATTTAAATTTGAAAGATTGATGATATTAAATATTATCGATTTTGACTTTTGTTTGTTTTTGTTTAACTTTCGAAAGGAAAACTAGATGACCATTGGTCGTTAATTTTGATTCCAAAAAGGTAATTTTTCAGATTAGTTGTCATGTCATGGATTTGGATGAAACTTTGCTAGTGAATTCCTTTTTTAATTCCAAAGACACTTTTCTTATGCAATTTTTGCAGGTCACTTCTAGTTTACGAGATAAAAAGGATTAAAGTTTGCCAGATTAGCTTATTATGAACTTCGAAATATGATGTCATTAAGTCATGTTTTATTCACTAATTATTCATTTATTCACTAATTTTCGGTTTTTTCAGTTCGGTTTGGATATAGAGAAATTAATTAATTTTTTAATTTTTCTATATCCAATCCGAACTTAAAAAAAAACGAAAATTTGTGGAGTAACATGGTAGCTAAATAGAATATCAATGAATTTATATCCAAACTTTAATCCTTTTTATTTTATAAACTAGATGTGACCCGTAAAAATTGCATAAGAAAAGTTTATTTAGAATTAAAAAAAAGGAACCCACTGGTAAAGTTTTATACAAATCCATGACATGACTACTTATCTGGACAATTACCCACAAAAATTATAAATAATGATAATAATTTAAATATTTGTTACTTTTTATTTACTTTTTAATAATATTATTTATTTTGATATTCATAAAATTAAACTAGTTTTTAATATTTTCTTAATACCCGTTTAGTGTCGTAAATAACTTCTCTGAAGTTAGTCCCATTTATTAATTAGTATCTTTTTTTTAATTAAATATTTAAATAATTTATAATTTCTCTCATAATAATTTATTATCTCTTATATTATAAAATAATTTTTAAATATTAAATAATATTTAGAGATTTTTGTTACTTTTTATATTTATTATATTAGTCATTCTTAAATTAAATTGGATTCATATTGAATCCTATTGTTAGTTTAAACAACAGCCTGAACTTAGCATTAATTCATCATTTGTTCAAGTAAAAATAATTCATAATTGTTTTATTTTTGATTGATTGCAGACAACCGGGTGGCAATTAAAGTTCTTGAACATGTCGCTGACAGCATGGAAGAGATCGAAGAGGAGTATCGCGTCTTTCGCGATCTCTCCAAACATCCTAATTTGCCAGCATTTCATGGAATGTACTTGAAACGAGGACCAAGTCGAGATGATGATCAACTCTGGTTTGTCATGGAGGTAACAATTTAACCAATTAATAATTCATTATATACTATCATTTTAAGTAATTTTAAAAATACGCCTTCATTAAATATCGATTTGTATATATAATATTAAAATTTATTTCAATTAGAGGGAAATAATAATAAATAAATAAATAATATCATTTATTTATTAATAATCACTATATTTTTTAAATATATCAAGCTCTATTTATTTTTTTATTTTTTTATTTTTTTAATAAATTGTTTTGTTTTTTTATTTTAAAAAGACAAAATTACAATGAAATAATTTAAATAACCTCGTTTTCTTGCCTAAATGATATTATAATATATTCATATTCATTTATTTATATTTATTCTTGTAATTATAATTTTTTTTTCAATAAATAATAAATATAATACAAATTTCACTTTACATTTTCTTTTTAATAAAATTTAAAATTAATAGAATATGTCTCATAAAGATAATTCGAGTTCTATTTCCATGCAAGAATACAATGTATATATTTATATAATATAAATATTAATAATTGTAATGATAATACTAATATACACAATTTATATAGGTATACTGGTATATTTATATTAAAGCCATTAACGGTATATTTAAAAAAATATATAAAATGTCCTTTATTTTTTTTATTTCTAGATATAATTTTCAAAGACTCCTCTATTCCATCCCCTCCATCTACATGTCGTCGATCTTTTTCTGGTTAATAATATTTATTTTTATGTCATTATCTATCTATTTACGAGGTTTGTCAAAAGAAAAGGGTTGAAGCACTTCTGAAATGCGCTTTTCAGTTCGTTCTTTGATTCCGACTTTATCTCATCAATTGTGGCAAAACGCTCTCCTTTCATTGGTCTCTTCAGTTTTGGGAATAGGAAAAAATCGCAGGGAACCAAATCTGGTGAATACGGTGGTTTAGGCATGATTACAGTGAGCAAAACCTTCGAACTTGGCGTGCTTTTTCAACATCTTCTCGACCTTCTGTAAAGAGCTTTTTGAGACAAAGTAAACATTTTAAGTGGGTTCCATTTTTTGCGCAAAATCGAATACAGATTCTTTGATCCATGTTTTTAAAGTAAAATATCGAAGAACACACAAAATCAAAAACAAACAAATAATCCAAAATGCCTGATAATGTCAACATATGATAAATATGTGTACCAACATAATAAAAAAAATCGATAATCAATATATACAGCCCGCGAAAATTCAAAGTTCTTTGCTGCAACAATCACATTCCTCCAACTGTGCTTATTTTATTATTATTATTATTATTTATTAACTGTTACTTATATTATGTGCTTAATATGCAATATTTGAATTTCTTTATTCCATAACTGTTTTTTTTTAAATAAATGAAATTCTCTATTGAAAATTAATTATATTTAATTATTTTTTTATTACTTAAAATGTAAATTTCATAAAAAAAAAATATTTTAATCGTATCATAAACATACAATTATTGTTTTTTTTTATTTTAACTGAATAAAGTTTCGATTTTCATTTTATTTTAATTTAAATATTCGACAGAAAAAATAATATAATAATAATAATCAATTAAGGATTGAATTGATATAATTTCTAAGCTTTACGTCAATTTAAATAAACGCGTTAAGTGACAGCATTTATATCAGTGCGTGGGTGGAAATCAACTTCCTCCTTAATTCATAATTTAATTCGACATCTTTAGGGTTAGACTAAAGGGCTATTAAAGATAATATAATAATAGTATCAATTTATTAAATAACTTGTTTTTAGTGAAAAGAGGATATTTCCTTATGTAGTTTGACCATTGAGTGAGTTGCTGATGTGTAAATCATTTCATTGTATATATATATATATGTGTGTGTGTGTCTGTTGGACGTCTGCCGACCGGTTTACTCGGCCAATAGGTTAGTGCACTCATCTGTGGCTGTTGTACCGATTTGCAGTGGACATCGGCTATTATATCTAATATTATTATTACGAGAGAAACAATCGCTGTCTATCATTATCAAGGAATTGCACTACAAACTCGTCTAATTAACAAAAAAAAAATCGATTCTTCTCAATAATTAAGGGCAAATAAATGGGCCAAATATATTATCTTATTTTCAAAAAAATATGATCTAGCAATTTTTGTCAGTATTTTTTAGGTGCATTAAACAATTCTGTATTTTAACAAAATGTATAATAAGAAACTAAAAAAAAGAATTGAAAGATATAAGTGTATAATTATATAACAGTAATTGGTACAGTGAGGTGCCCAATTTATTTTCATATTAGTTGTACATTTTTAAGCAAAGAAATTTAGAAACCACGATAACAATTATTATCATTAAAATTATTTATTGAATTATCCAACAATCAGAGGCGGATTAAACTCAGGGCGAACCGGGCGGCCGCCCGGGGCCCACCAGCCAGAGGGGCCCCCCGAAACCTAAATAAAAATATTTCCTTAAAAAAAATTTAAAAAAACTGTTGAGTTTATAGATAATCGGAGTTTAAATAAAACAAGTTATTCTTGATACAGATCTTTATTCGGTCGTGTTTGAACCCCGACTAACTTAAGAAAAAATAATCAATTTTGGGTCTCGGCGACCACAGTAAAAATTATGTATTTTTTACATAAGTACTATATATGTAAGTATAAAACAAACAAAATAATTATAATTGTAAATAACAGAGCCCATTTCAATTTTCCCGCCCGGGGCCCCAAATCAACTTAATCCGCCACTGCCAACAATAGTTACCTTGGCAAATCACATTATTTATCTCCAAAAATAATAATATTATTAATTGATCATTTTATTATAAAAGCTTTGCTGTTATGTTTAAAAATTAAATAGCCACTTGAATCATTACAATGTTAAAGTTTTGTAATGATTTTGATTAACTTTTTTTGAAAAAAATTAAAGAATTGGAAATTAATTTAAAATTGGTTTCTTTTCATAAATTGATAGATTATTAATAGGTATAATGTGTTTGTATTTTTAAAAATTTCCAATGGATAAAATAGACAAATTATGAGAGAATTAGGATTGAATAATTCACTAATTATTCGCTTATTTACTGTTTTTACGTTTCGGTTTGGATATAGAGAAATTATTTAATTCATTCATTTTTTAATTTTTCTATATCCAATTCGAACTAAAAAAACAACGAAAATTATTGGAGCCTTGCTTGCTGGTCAAATTAATAAAACATGGTACCTAAATAGAATAACAATGTATTTATATGTAAATTTTAATAATTTTTATCCCGTAAACTAGAAGCGACCCGGGAAAAAATAGATACTTGAATCACTACAATGTTAAAGTTTTGTAATGATTTCGATTAACTTTTTTTGAAAAAAATTATATTAATTAAGAAAAAAATTAAACTGATTTTACCTGTAAGTAGATAAGTTTCCTATAGATCAATTTTTCTTCTGAATATTTTCAAATACAAGAACTTTAAATAAATTATTTTAAAATTCATATATATTGTTATATATGAAGGCGCCACAGGGTGAGAGGTTAGCGTAGATGGCTCACATTCTCATCGTCCCAGGCCTGAGGTTTATGGGAAGGAGTCAACCCAGGTTTCGGTATCAAATTTGGGTATCTAAATCATAAAAAGTTGCGTCTCCAATCAAGAAAATCAAAGTAAAATTTAATATGTGATTCGTTCTACAGATAATAGGACACCTTATCATTAATATAACCGACTTGATAGGGGTTGTCCTTGCATAGGACGTACACAGTCAGAGGTTTATATATATGTATATATATATATCCATTCAACTGCAAATTTGATGTTTAGGGTCTCTATAAACATCTGAATTATAAAATATTGATCACAGAACAATTGATAGAGTTGTTATATTTATTTATTAGAAACGCATTCACAATATTAATATAATTATATTAATCAATTATTCTAAGATTATGGTAGATAGTAAGAATATACAGAAGAGAATCTAGTTAGACTCTATCATGATAAGTGATTGGGACTTCACTAATTCCTCTAATTATATATTCTGAAAAGTAATTAAAAACAAATAATAGGAGGGATTATAATTTAATAGCTAGGGTATCTTTTTTTGCAACTGCATCTTCATTATAAAATAAAAAAAAAATCTGGAGTTTTACCACTCGACTATCTCGCAAATTTGAATTGGATTAATTAACCCATATTGTATTTAAACTAAATTTAATTAATTATATAAATTATAAATTAAAAATAATAAATAATCTTTATTATACCAGCGTGTGTTTGGCTCTTTGTTGATGACACCACGTCACGTGCTGGCGCGTTATTTGCAGTCAACGTTTTAAAAACTTTAAAAAATTAATTCAGGTACTTTCAGCGATTCAATCAAGCTGAAATTCTATATACAGTTGTACATTTGAATTTATGAAAACTCTTTGAATCTAAGAACATAATATAGAAATAAGCTGGAGTGTCTCCACTCGACTATCTCGCAATTTAAATTGGATTAAATAACATATATTATATTTAAATTAAATTTAATTAATTAAATTACAAATTTTAAAATTAATAAATAATATTTATTAAAACAGCCCGTCTTTGGCTCTTTGTTGATGGCACGTGACGTGCTGGCGCGTGATTTGCAGTCGTGTTAAAAAATTAATTCCGTTACTTTCAGCAATTCAATCAAGCTGAAATTCTATATATAACACTTTTATACAATTTTTAACCATGTGAAAAACTATCAAACAAATATCTTTATTTTTACGGTCAGTTTAGAAGAAAAAAAAATGAAAACATTGTAGGTAATGACCCTCTTCCGAAAGAGCTATATTTCTCAAATGATAGAAAACTACGAATTTTGAATAATGCCCGTGTATTTCATTATTCTAGCTCTAACCGTTTTTGCGTAATCTTGTCCACACACACACACACACACACACACACACACACACACACACACACACACATATATATATATATAGTGAAAATGACTCAGGCACCTTCAAAACGTATAAAAACATTAAAATCTCGAGATATAAAATTTTCGTGATCGCAATAGTAAAAAAATCACAAAAGAATATGTAAATCGTAACAAATGAAAGTTCCAGATCTGCTGGAGATTAGTTCCATCTTTATGATAGATGCTTTATTTATTTTTATTTTTTTTTAAGTGTTCTAATCTAATTGATGTGGTGCGGTCCCCATCTCCGATCGGAATCTATATAACTTTCTCGCACTTTTGACCCTTTTTCGCGGACCTATACCATCTGATATCGATCTAGGTATAAATTTCACAGATGAGAAATTGGTTGATTCCTCCATTTGGCAATTGTGTTTTACCTTTCACGGAAGCGGGTGTCCTCCTCCTTCTCCTTTGCCACCACCTGACGCTCGTCCTCCTCTTCCTCCTCCTTCTCCTCTTCCAATGCCAATTTTCATTGCCGTTGCTCTTGTCTTCGATGGCATTGCATTTCCTAAATGCTTCCCGGTTCTTCTTCTGTGTTAATCTCGTGGTGTTTTGTTTTTGTGGCAGCTCTGTTCGGGTGGCTCCATCACCGACCTCGTCCAGGGGCTGAAACGACGTGGGCAGCGTTTGTCAGACGACCAGATCGCCTATGTAATTCGTCAAACAGTCGAGGTAAGTGACCACAAAGCCTCATTTTGTTTTTACCTTCATACATATTTAACAGTTGTTTTCGTTCTGCTTCAAATCTATGTTAAAATGAATTAAACAGAATATTCAATGATAAATAATATTTAATAATTCAAGAAATTTTAAAAGTTTCAATCTAAAAATAATTAAGCTTACCTGCTCTACTTTAAATTTTTTTTATTTATTTTTGATCAATTTCTACCAAATTTTGTTCTTATCATAATAAAGTTACAACTTTTTTATAGTTTTTTTTTCCTTTATGATAAATAATAAAATCTGATTTTTCAAAATTGAAAACAAAGAATTATTAAAGAAATAATTCTAAAAAGAAATCAATAAATAGTCAATCCATATTTGATTTATATATTATTTTTTTCCAAAATAATTTTTACATCTGCCCTCACGACAATAATGAAAAAATTGAACACAAAGAATTATTAAAGAAAAAATAAATCAATATTTTATTTAAATGACTTAAGATAAATAAAATAATACAAATATCTAATAAAAAAATAATACGAGTAATATTTATGTTAATTTTTAAATTGTATGGATTCGCATCTTTTAGATGGATTCCATTTAACTAATATTTTTAATTGATTTTCACAATATAGAGATCTTGATAGAAGGAAAATTTTAATATTTACCTTAAAAAATTGCAAATTTTTTTAATATGTTTTTTCAAATCACATTTTTCCCTTTAAATTAGTTAGATGATTAATTTATATAAACATTTTTAAATATATAAAATAGAAATGAATATATAATTTAAAGTAATATTTTTTTCTATTCTATAAGTAGTTTGATTTTATGGATAGGGCAATAACACCATAGACCAGGGGTCTGCAACCTTTTTCAATAGTCGGGCACATTTCTGGAATAATATAACAGGGGTGATCGCAAAAACATTTTACCTTTTTTTAGAACCGTGTTGAAAAAATTCTAAAAAAAGTCGAAAATGTTTAAGAGCCCTGATTGCAAAAACATTTTACTTTTTTTTTTAGTAATAATTTAATACTTAGTAATTTGAATGCGGGCACTTGAAATAGCCTCGCGGGCAACTCGCGGGTGCCTGCGGGCATCTGGTAGTAACCATACTTTTCGACACTTTGGGATATATGCATTAAAAAAAAATAAAAATTTAAAAAAATTAATTTTCTTTCACTATAATATTGAATTCTATGCTATAATATATACCTATATTTAAATGAACTGTAACACTCTTTTCTAAATAATTTATATTTTGTTTATTTTTTTTTTTTATATTTTTTTATTTATTTCTATATAGTAGTATTATATATTTATATACAGTAATATTTATTATTTCACTTATATTTTTTTAAGTTTTTCTTTGAAATGAATTTTTGTTTTGATTTTTTTTACAAAACCACTAGAATCGCTCTCATTAATTAAAATCGCGATAAGCACAAAGTTTGTAGAATAGTAATTTGATATCGTTCCTTTAAATTTGATTAATCTACAATAGATCTCTATTCAATTAAGTAGCCAAGATAGAAATCTTGAGCCAAAACGAATTTCTAATATGTTGTTCGGACGGTCGGCGATCGTCTTGCCCTGTTCCTCAATTAATACTTTACTTTACTTTTGTTCTAAATGATGCGCTCTACATATTGAATGTTATTTATAACGAGCCTTCCAAGAAATCCATCTTGATTGGATTAACATTCCAACAAATTAATTAAAAAGAATACCAAACTGAATACTAACGATACAATCATACTTTGTTATTGTTTTGCTGATTGAAAAATAAATTAAATAAAAAAAAAAATTACTAAAAACAAACAAATATTAATATATTTTTTTTTATAAAATTTTAATTTATTTATCTTTATATATATATACATGTAATATTATATTGCATTATAAGCTTTGTATAATTAAGGAATTTGCAATTAATAAAAAATATACTCCCCCACCTCCAAAAATTTATGTTATATTTAGAAAATAACATCTTCTATATATATAAAAAAAGGTTTTTGTCTGCACATTGCTCAGAATTTAAAAATTTTTGCATATCTTCGCGTTTCATGACCTCTAGAATCCAAAAGTGACTTTAGAATTTAGAGTAACATAGGCTATACATTTTATTAATATCTTATCAATAACCGCAGAAATTAATTTTTTAAAGTTTATATAATTCTCCGTGTTGTTCATTCAAGAGCAGCTCGCGGCTCACTGTCGGCCTAGCGGAATCATTTCAAACAATGAATTATCATAGAGATTCCCAATCGAAGAATTATTATAATATTTCCCTTTTTATTTTAAATTCTAATATACAAATATCAATTCAATTAAATAATTTATTCTAAAAGTTCTCAATTTAATTAAAATATTTATTAGATCATATTTTTATCTTAAATTATTTTTTATTTAATTGAATATTTCTTCTTTTCTATAATATATATATAATATATAATATTTTATCATTGAATAATAAAAAAAAATATTATTTAACCTGAATTAAAATGACTGAATTATATTATCTTTGTTTTTTATTTTAATTTAATTACTCTATTATTAATTACTAAATATATATATATATTATATAAAAATTAAAATATGATGATATAAAGTTGTTTTAAATTTTTGACATTTTTAAATTGGGTATATTTTTTAAATTTATTAAAATGTCTTTTTTATTTATTATGTTTAAAAGATTCATTTTTATTATGTGATATTAATAAAAAATAACGATGCTCTGTGCAAGTCGAATCATGTTGCACATAATTAAATAACAATTGCCAAACAAAGAATATAATATTTTTTTAAATTCTTATATTTAAATATCATTTCAATTAAATAATTTATTCTAAAAGGTCTCATTTTAATTAATTTAATAAAATATTTAAATCACCATTCAATTTTTTATTAATAGGCTTCTTTTTTTATTTTTAATTTTTAATAAATTCTCTTTTTTGATATGATATTAATAAAAAATAATATTAAATTGTATATAAATATAAAAATTAGAATATTTGAATTTTTTTAAATTTTAACACAAGTAATCAATCATATGCATTAAGAATGAAAAATTTTTAAAATCAACTTGCTATTAAATTCAGAAAAAAAATACTGATATATAGAATATATAGACAATTCGAATATAATTTAAAACTCTTTCTCTCCTTCTATTTTAAATTAAAAAAACGGAGTTTTAAGAAATTTAGATGCCATATGCAACATGGGTGGGTAAATGAATTGGGCTGGAAGAGGAGGCAATTTATAATTTTCTTCTAATTCAGATTTAGGACAAATCGTACAACATTATATCAAATCTCGCTAAGAACATTCAATATTTTTGTACACAAATTATTCAGAGTATTGGCTAAGCGTATCACTCACAATCAGTTTATATTGAAATTTATATAAATTAACAAAGTAAAAATTTTTATTTGTTTAAATTTTATTATAATGAATCAAAAAAAATTAAATATATAGATCACATGATTAAGAGAAGCAAAAAACTTGACAGAAAATAACTGTTGGATGGAGGTCGGACATGACAGAAACTGTAAGCGAAATCTTCATATTTCGACGAATGATTTTCAAATCCCCTAGCACCACAGAATTTAAGTTTCTTTTAAGGAAAATAACTATGATCTAAAAAAATTAATAAATGAACTTAATAATAAAAAAACAAATAAATCAATTAATTTAAATTAATACTATTAATGAATGTATATATTGGTCATTTATCTATAGTTTTATACCGTTAATTTTTATAAATTGTCTCAAGTCTCTATTTTTGCATTTTCTCAAGTTTCATTATAATTAAAAATATTCAATAATAATCTAGCAATGAAAATAAAATACCAAAATGTAATGATCAAGAAATATTATACTCTATTATAACATATATAATACTTATAAACTATAGGCGGAGGAAATATTAGGAGATATCATTTCGGGTTCAGGCCAAATCGACCAACATTAATTAAGATATTTTCATTATGACAGATATTAGGAACAAAACCGCGAATTCAATATTTCTGTTCACTAATTATTTGTAGACTTTAGTAAAACATACGCATAACTCAATAGATCCGGATAAACTTTTTCAAATTTTCAATCTTCAAATTTCTCTTGAAGGTAGTAAAGAAAGAATAAGATGCGGAAATCAATTGTAAAATATTAGGTTACTCAGACGACTTAAATATAATAGGACAGAGGTTCTTAAACTGTGGTCCGCGGACCCCTGGGGGTCCGCGAAGCCTTTACTGGGGGTCCGCAAAGCCATCGTACAGGTGCACGATAAAATGATGAGTCAGTTAAAACTTTATTTAATATAAAAGGAGCGATGGCATGGCTTTGTGAGGAAACAGATCAAATACCCAAATTCAACGAAATGTGCAAGAAAATTATTGCTACCGTTTCCATCTTCATATTTAGCTGAATTTTCTAATAAAATCTGTTCTACAATATGCAAAAAAATCGTTATTCACCAATCACTGTTAGAAATATTCACCATATATCCTTGTTCTTATGAGATCTTAAGCCAGAAATTAACTAATAAAATGACGTAAAGTACCTAAAGTTGGGATGGGGTCCGTCAAAAAGAATTTTCTCAAGTGGGGGTCCGCGGAGTACATAAGTTTAAGAACCTCTGTAATAGGAGATTCGGCAATTGCAATTACAGATAGCGAGGAAAATTTAATGGAGGTTTGAAATTAATAGTGATAAGAAAAAATATTTAGTAACAAAGAGGAAGAGTATTAACATACAAAATCTTAAGATACAAAATGTAGAATTTGAATATGTAGAAAAATTGAATGTAATCACGAAGGATAATAATATTTGAGAAGAATTTAAATCGGGGTTGCAATCGGGAAACGCCTGTTATCTGCAATAAAGAGGCTTATCTCTTCAAAATTATTATCAAAGGGAATATATAAAAAGATTATTTTGCCTGTTGCATTATATGGGTGGGAGGCATGGTCTATGACCCTTGGAGATGAGAGTAGATTCAGAGTATTTGAGAATAGGATTCTTCCCTGCATTTATTGGCCAAAGAAAGATGAGGTCACCGGGTATGAGGGAGACTGTATAACAAGAAATTGCATGGCCTCTCTGCATCTTCAGAAATAGTTAGGGTTATAAAAGGGAAAAAGCTGCGATAGGCAGGGCACGTGGCAAGAATGGGAGAGGAAAAAGATATTGGTGGGAAGACCGATTGGAAAACGTCCGCTTGGAAAACCAATGACGCGTAGGAAGGGACGTAAGAGAGATGGAATAAGGGCTCAGGATAGGGACACTTGGAGAAATGTGGTTGTTGCGGCTAAGAACTTTAGAGTATCTTTGAGCCACATAGGTAGATAGATATAACATATACAATAATAATATATATAATTAATATAGTGATTAAATTAAAATATATTTTTTAAATAAGAACACAAAAAGAAATGAATGTTTTATGTAATATACGGATTGAAACAAAATGGATGAAAACCTTTTAATACTTTCAACCACCAAATACTATGTACAACTCGGGGGTACAGGGGGCGGAGCCCCCGTCTAGGTGTGAAGAGCGCCGAAGGCGCTCTGAGCAGCTAGTATATATATATTAATATAACAAATCTTGTATTCTTATATTATAATCTTTTTAAATTATAAATATATATATATATATATACTAGAATATATATATATAAGTATGTCGTAGTCAAATGACAATTTTAGGAAAATAGCATTTGCCTAGACAAAAGCCATTTGGCTAAAAATTTATTGGGCAAATATTATTTCAAGTAAAATTTTCAGTAATTCATAAGCAATCTCAACTGCTTTTTGCTCTTTAATGGTCTTAAATATAAAAATTTTGTAGCCTGATAATTTAACAACCACTCTTAAATTTTTATTTATTTTTTATTTTTTTTTTTAAAAATAAATAAAAATTTAAGTAATTTGTAGATTAGTTTATATATATGTCGTAGGCAAATTGCAATTTTAGGATAATAGCATTTGCCTAGCCAAATAACTTTAACTATTATTTCATTTCATTTTGATTAGGGAAATAGACTAGACAAAAGCCATTTTTCCAAAACTTTGTTTGCTTTAACTATTATAGTAGCCAATTACAAAATTAGTAAAAAATTTTTTTGTTCTTAATTGTATACTTTTGCAGTTTTAAGTTCTAAATTAATGTAAATGTCAAAATAAAAATCCTTTTGATATAAATAATTTTAGCTGAATTTGTTTTAATTGTCTTATTTATTTCAAAAAGTAAATACATATAATACTTGATTTTATTTTGACTTATATCGAATAGTGTTCATTCAAAAGCGATTAATGCTCGTCTGAAATACTGTTTAATTTTATTATTATTATTATTAATAATAATAATATAAAAAAGGTCTTAATTAAATACCGTCTTGAACCTATCCAATTCATTATTTTTTTTTATATATAAAATAATTTAAATAACGTGTAGTAGAAATTCTTGGGTTGTCATGTTTACTTTTACTTTTGCCAAACAATTATATATAATTAAATATTATTATTATTATTTTTATTTTTTCTTAATGGTAAAAAGAATTAATGAATGATGACTAAAAATTATTGTCAAAAAACAAAAAAAAAAAATCATATTTATATTTTATACAAATTCGTTTAATTTTTATTTTTTCTATTTCTGAAATATTTCATTTCAATGCAATTTTCATAATTGTATAATAATTGTTTAAGAAATTTAGGTCATTTTTCACTTGCAATATATTTATATTTATATATTTGTTATAAATCATCTAAATTCAAGGATAATCGTTTATAAATGGTAATGGATGCTTGCTTTTTTTTTGTTTTTTTGTTTTATTTTTCTTGTGTGTATTCGGAAGGCAATATGATCCAATTTATTCTTGAATTTATGAATAAGCCACCCACTGCAACACCTCTTTATTTATTTATATATTTATATATATTCAGTAGAATATATTAATTTCCTCGATTAAATAATTCATATCTATCATGATTATATTTATACAGAAATTTAATCGACATTTGCAAATCATTAACATAGAAATGTAATTTTATACACTCAAACAAAGTCAAGGTCATTTTTACATCATTAATTATTATTCAATATCCAAATAATTTATTAATTTAACATATGGATAATATATTAATACAAAAATTAATTAATATTAAAATTTAAAAAAAAAAAAATTGGGTTAGTATAATTCAAAATGTCAACTTAAGGATGTTCCAGATTAATTTTTCATCACTTTCGAATAACTTAATAATTAAAAATAATTTTAAATTTATTTTACATTTGCATCTGATAGAAAGATGTGTATTAAATAAATTCAAATTGAAATTGGTATTATTTTCTATTTGCAAATTACCAAATGTAGGAGTATAAAACCGGAATTTCTGTTATTTGAAAATTATAAAAAATATTTTATTCAAAATATAGTCTCCATTGAAATTTTGAAATTTATACATTTTTCCCACATCTTCGGCAGGTTATGAATGCCACGCCAAAAAAAAAACAATTCTTCATTTGAGGCGAACCAGTTGTCGAGCCATTTTCGTACATTTTCATACGAATCGAAGTGTTGATCATTTGTTGTTGGTAGCGATCAGTATTAACGGTTTCGAAAGGTTTGATAGCTCATAATATATTCTACCCTTTTTTACACTATTTTAGTGGTTTCCCACGCTCCTCGTTTCTCATGTCAAAATCACCACTTTTAAATTTTTTAAACCACTCAAATCAATGAGTTTTGCCAAGAGCATGTTCACCGAATGCTTCGACAAGAATTCTATGCGATTCTGCAGCTGTTTTCTTCAAATGAGAGCAGATAACTAAAAATAATCTTACTATTAGTTTCCATTTTTAAAAATATGACTGACTTTTTATTTAGACAATATTTGAAATTTATTATTTTAATTAATTTTTCATAACTCCCCACAGAAATTTTGATTAAAGATTATTTATTTTAATCGATGTCTTAATGGAATATTTTTTTATGAAAATTACATAAAAATGATTTTAATCCTCATTAAATGATATTCTTCAATCTCGGAAGTTTTCTCATAATTTTCTTTATAATAATTTTTTCCTGATAGTATTTTATAATTTTTTCTCAAATATATTTTCTTTATTGCTAACTAATTGATAAAATTAAAATTAATCAATTTGTAATTTGTATTGAAAAACTTTCCCATGTGGAAAAATACCTATCTAAAAACTTCATACCTAATCAAGATTTTATAAGAATTTTTTAAAATTATATTTATGTATATTTACATTTTTTAAGTAATCTAATACAAATTAAAATAAAATTCAATAATTAAAAACAAGAAAAAAGTATAAAATTTCAAAATTTCAAAATATTATTCATAAGAGACTTTGTTCATCCTTGGATATAATAATGTTCAACTTGTTTATATTATTATGCTTATGTAGGTATATACTCGATTGGTTAAGAAAGTTAAAAAAAAAGAAATCGTCACTAAAATTCTCACATTTTTTTCTAACGTATTATAAAATCCATTTTAAAATAAAAAAAGAATGTCTCTCGTTTAAAATGCATGAAGAATGAATGAAATAGATAGGAAAACAAAACAAATCCATCGAATTTCCCACCGAGGTTAAGAAACGGTTATTATTATTGTAGAACATTCAATTTCAATGATATCCAGAGTAAGTTCAATTGGGATTGTTTGCATGTTGTTATTCCCATCTGATGAAAAAAGAACATTTGCTAATGAATAGAAATAAAAATCGACAGTAAAATTGTAATAAAACAGCATTCGAAATCCGATCCCGGTTCAGTATACTAACCACTTGCTTACTGTTAACATCTTTAATCAATATCAAACGTCGATGGGTTAACTACTACTATAATATGGATAAATAAAAATTGTGAGTTTTTTTTTTATTTTAATAAAAGAAATATATATATATATATCCCACTACTAATAATATACTACATATTGTATGAATATTATTATATTGATTTAAATATGTATGCATATTAAACATTATAAATTAATAATAATTTAGTATTATAATTTAATTAATAGCAAAAATTTATATATTTATGATAATTGTTTAGTCTAACCAATGTATGATGGATTTTGATAAAACTTTACCAGTAGATTCCTTTTATTTTGATTCAAAACAAACTTTCCTCAAGAAAAATAAAAATGATTAAAGTTTGCATATAAATCCATTGATATTCTATTTAGCTATCATGTTTTATTATTTAACTATCAGGCTCCACTAATTTTTGTTATTTTATAAGTTCGGTTTGGATATAGGAAAATTATTTAATTAATTGATTTTTTAATCTTCTTATATCCAAACCGAACTTATAAAAATAGAAAATTGATGGAGTCCTCTGGCGGTCAAATAATAAAACATGGTAGCTAAATAGAATAGTAATGGATTTATATGCAAACTTTAATAATTTTCATCTCGTAAACTAGAAGCGACCGACACGTAATGCTTAAGGAAAATTTACTTTGAATCAAAAAAGGAATCCACTGGTAAAGTTTTATCCAAATCCATGATATATTGGTTAGACTAAACAATTACCATTTTTTTTTTATGAATTTTTTTTCTCAATTGAAACTTTTTTTAAATTACTTTTAATTTTTAATATTAATAAAATAGTCAACTTAGATATATATTTTTTGTAAATCATTGATAATAAATTACAACCCTTTGACTAATATAATTTAATGTAAAATATTTGATCAAATATATGTATTTTTTATTTTCAAATTTTTTTTTCTCTATTGAAGCTATTTCTAAATTATTTTTAATTTTAATATAATAATCAACTTCGAACCATAATCTTAGATCAGGAAGTAACTAACAAGCCTATTCTATTTAACATAATCTATAATTTACTTTAAAAATTAAGAAAAACAAATAATATGAGCAGTGTTTAAAAATACTCTGTCACACAAATCAACCCCACTTCAATATTATAAATTTAGATATTATTTTATTTTTTCAAATTAATTTATTTGAAATATTTCTTATATATTATCATATCTTCTTTTATATATTTTAGCAACTCGTAGATTATTCACACAATTATCTTATACAAAACACTTAATTATAAAATTTATCAATAATACTTTTTTTGAATTATTTAATATATAAAACACTACTTCATCATAAATATCTAATTTTTATTTATTACTTAGGTTTTTATTAAAATAATTACAATGTTTGTATCACTTCATGTCCGTCTGTCTGTCTGTTCGCTCAAATGAAAAATTGCAATCGATTTTAATCGACTTTAATTTCGGCTAGGCTTCTGAAAACTTTTGGGTCCCTAGATGCTATGGAAGAAATATAATTGAATTATAATTAATTAAATGTAAAGGTGTTTATTTCATTACTAGAAGTATCAATTATGTGGAGATTTATTATTAAGATTATTATTATTATTATTAACAAAAATAAACTATTCCATTTGTGAATTGCTAAAATTAAAAAACATTTTCAATAAATAATCCCAAAAAATTATAAAAACCCATTAACTTATTAATATTTACAGGAATAAATAATTATTTATATATTATACACGTGGAAAAACGTTTTATAAAATTTTTTTCCATCTTTTTTCAATATTAGGTTTTTATGTTATTAATAAATAATTCCTCCAACATTTAAATTTTTCATTTATTTTTTCAATTATAAAATAATGTAAATATTTTAAATTAAGAAAATTTAAATATATAATAATATTGCCTAATCTTGTCTACATACACACACACAGACACATATATATATATATATATATTTGTATACAGAGTCATTTTTCTCAACATTACTGAAAATGATTCAGGAACCTTTAAAACGTATACAAACATCAAAATCTCAATATCGAAAATTTTCGTGATCTCTGGCGAGATAGTAAAAATTGATCCAAATATGTATATAATTTCTTATATGACAGTTTATTTCATTTTTTGTTCTTATTAAAGATAAATAATCCTTTAAAAAATAAACACATATGTTAATGTTTTATTTTTCATTCATACGATCGTATAAGATGTTAATTTTTAACTATTAAAAATAGATCATCTCTGAGCTATTCTTAAGGTTCAATGATTTATTCATTAAAATTCTCAAGATAAATTTTGGGATAGAAAAGATAATGAATATTAATCAAATATTTTATCATTGATATCTGGATTAATTTCCTTTCTTATTTGATAATTTTATTTGCTTTTTATTTGATTATATCTTAATCAATCTAAAAAATGTATTTTTTATTTCTTTATTAATTATAAAATATTTCTGAAATATTTTATAATCTTTCTTTTTTTTTAAAAAAGAATAAATTTTTTTTTTTTTTTTTTTTTTTTTTTTATTTAGCATCCATTTATTTTGTACATCTGCCCGAAGGCAATAATACATGGTTTACAATAAAGAGTAATAAATGGGCGAGGGGGGGAGGTAAAAGGAAATTATAGGGCAGGTTAAGGAGAGTGAGTCATTGGAACTGTGGTAGGAAAATAGTCGAGGAGGGGAGGAAGGGAATGTCACTGAATTATTAGCCTGATGGCTAATCCCAGCTAGGGCACCATCGCGGGTCTATTTATTAATGTCTCTTGTCAAGTCCTGTGGTTTGAGTCTTTTGAGTCGTCTCAGTTGTCCTTGTGTGTCTAATAGTTGTCGGGCTTTGGGATTAGGGTGTTTAAGGAGTCTGTCTTTGTAGCGAAGGCTGTAATTTTTAATTTCCATTTGGACTGTATCCATTCCGAGGTCCCTATGAATCAGTCTGTTAGGGACATACCAAGGAGCACCGACTATCAGTCTAAGTGTTTTGTTTTGAAACCGCTGAATCAGGTCTCTGTTGGATTTGCTAGCGGTCCCCCACATCTGAATGCCATAGGTCCAAATGGGTTTAAGGATGATTTTGTAAATTAGAAGTTTATTGTCTATCGTCAGTTGAGATTTTTGTCGGAGCAGCCAGTATAATTTGTTAAGTTTAAGTCTCAGTTGTTTCTTTTTTGACTTGATGTGCATCTCCCACGTTAGGCGTCTGTCAAGGTGCATACCGAGGTACTTTACAGTACTTTTAGTCGGAATGGGTTTGTCTAAATTTACGCCGGGGCAGGTCTGTCTATTCAAAGTAAAAGTCAAGTGTGCAGATTTGTCTTCGTTAACTGCTATTCTCCATTTCTCAAGCCAAGGCCTTAATTGGTCCAGGCTTTCCTGGAGCATAGCAGAAGCCACGATTGGGTCTTTATGTGAAGCGAGCAAAGCGGTGTCGTCAGCAAAGGTCGCTGTGGTTATGTTCGGGTTGGTCGGCAAGTCAGCTGTAAAAAGTAAATACAAAATAGGTCCCAAAACACTACCCTGAGGTACTCCAGATCTAACAGGATAAACCTCACTAATGGCGTCATTCATCTTAACTCTAAAGCTTCTGCCATCGAGGTAAGAACGAATCAGCCTGTAATAAATTAGCGGGAGTATGTCATAAAGCTTCCGAAGTAGACCCTCGTGCCAAACTTTATCGAAAGCCTGAGATATATCAAGAAACACGGCTGAGCAGTAACGTTTGTTTTCAAGGTCTTTGTGAATAACATCAACAATTCGATGTACTTGCTCAATAGTGCCGTGCTTCTCTCTAAAGCCGAATTGGTGGATTGGGATTAAATCTATTAGAAAGGGACGGAGTCTAGAAAGAAAGACCCTCTCGAACAATTTAGAGATGGCAGAGAGAAGACTAATAGGCCTATACGAGTTTGACTCCTCAGGAGGTTTCCCAGGCTTGAGGATCATTTTCACCAGGGCTGTTTTCCACTGGGTTGGGAAATGACCCACTCTAAAGATGGAGTTAAATATGAGGGTCAGAAAGAGAATTGCCCTATCAGGCAAGTTCCTCAACATTTTACCTGAGATTAGATCATTTCCCGGGGCCTTTTTAGTTTTGATTGTCTGTCGTATAATGTCTTTTAATTCACACGTCTGTATTAGTTTGGGGAATGGCATTGAGTAATTGTGTGTTTTGTATTGGTGTGTTGCCTGAAAGTTATTGTCAGGTGGAGTGACCTTTGGTGGGAGAGGAGTAAAAACGTTAGAAAGGTGACTAGCGAATGTATTCGCCTTATCGATGTCACTCCTCGCCCATTCATTATTTTGTCTACGTAGTGGGGGGATTCTTTCAGTTGGTCTTTTAAGTTTCTTTGTCGCTTTCCAGAGAGAGTAGTCAGTTGAATGAGTAGGGGTGAGGTCTCTCAGATACTTTTGAATGCTTTGATTCCTTTCAGTTCTGAGTAGATTCCCAATTTGTTTAGTTAGATTATTAATTGTCGTTTTAAGGTGTGGGGATCTGTTTGTCTGCCATTGTCGTCTGAGCCTATTTTTTTTAGTTATTAAGTCTTTAATGTGTTTTGGTGTGTGTTGGTTTAAGTCTTTAGGAGTAATTTTTGGTGTTGACAGACGTGCTGCCATTTGTATAGTATTGGTTATATGGTAGATTGCTTTGTCAATGTCAAGGCTATATGTCAGAGGTAAGTTTAGGTCCAGGCTTTGGTTTAGTATTTCTGCATATTTATTCCAGTCAGTTTTATGATTAGTCAAGTAGTGAGAGTTTGATTTGAGAGATGCACAGGTGTTTAATGTAAGTTGTACTGGGGAGTGGTCAGAGGAAAGATCAAGGCAGGATTCAATTAAGCATCCATCCCCGTTAACCCCTCTTGCCACAAAAAAGTCAATTAAGTCTGGGATTTTGTTACTGTCAGAGGGCCAATACGTAGGACTTCCAGTTGAGATAGTAATTAGGTTGTGTTTATTAATAGTCTTAGCGAGATCTCGACCTCTAGGAGTAATAAGTCGAGATCCCCAGTCAGTATGTTTTGCATTGTAGTCACCTCCAGCAAGGAACCTCGACCCCAGGGTCTGGAAAAAATCCAAAAAATCCCCAGACGAAATTCGATGCTTGGGAGGGCAGTAAGTAGATGCAATTGTAATAGGTCCGTTTTTGTCTTGAATTGTTAAAGAGGTTGCTTGTAGATAGTCTTTGTAAAAAGGAGGGTTTTCGTAATGGGATATTTTGTCTTTGATTATAATGGCTGTTCCTCCGTGTGATGTACCGTCTGGGTGATTGGTAAAGTATAGGTTGTAATGGGGAATTAAAAAAGAATAAATAATGAACAAAAAAGAGCTTATCATTTATTTTATTCTTTTTTGCAAATTTTTCGGGTAATTATCAAATCCTTTCAAATATTATAATTATATTTCTTTTATTTAGAACTATAATTATTGTGAGAATGTTAGTTATTTAAAATTAAATAAATTTAAGATATGTGCTTATTTAAAGAGAACCATTTTGAAAATTTATTAAAGCTTTTTCACAGCACTTCAAAGTATACAAATTACCCCTCATTTTAACCTTAATTTAAATATTCAATAAGTCGGTGACTTTTTGAATGAAACACAGGTTTTGGATAAAAAATTATTATATTTTTCTACTTAGTCTTCTTTGGACTCTATATACTTCGTCCAACGTTTATCCATTCCAAAAAATAAGACTTGTCGAGGAAATAGCCTCTTGGGGCTAAATCCGAAGAATAGGGCGGATGTGGGAGAAATTCGTATCCCAATTCATTAATTTTCATGGAAATTCACTTTTTTCAATTTTCTTCTCAAATCACGTGGTAGACTTCTATTACTGAATGCCAAACAAAAACTAAAAAACCCAGTTGGTTCAAATTTCAACGGGAATTAATTGATAGTTGCCTGTTGACAGGAGTAGTGTTGCCATTTCATTTAAGAGACTAGAAATTCAAAAAGTTACGGATTTATTGACCCACCCTCGAATAATCATATGACGCAAGTTTAGCCAAAACGTTGAGAAAATTATAAAAATGTATAAAATCAAAGTTGCCCTTCTTATCAACCGACTTTAGTAAGAAACAAACTCTCGAATCATATAAATATTTTTAACAAAAAGCAGTTTTTTCTTCTTGTTTATCTTGTCCTTTACAAATGTAATTTTAAATTTTTAAATAAATTAATTTGAATAATTGTATTGAATTTTCTGTTTTAGGCGTTGATCTATCTTCATGGTAACCATTGCATGCACCGGGATGTCAAAGGGCACAATATTCTGCTCACAGATGATGCAAGAGTCAAGCTGGTCGATTTTGGTGTATCCTCTCATTTGGGGGCTACTCTTGGACGAAGAAACACGAGCGTCGGTACACCCTATTGGATGGCACCTGAGGTCAGTACCATCTCCAAGTAATTGTAACTTCTTCTAATTTATTAATTAACATAAAATTAATTTATTGATCAAATTCCTTGCGAAAAAATATTTTCTTTTTCATTACTATTTATTTATATATATTTTGTTCAATTGAAAATCTCCCGATATTTTTTTTTTGATTTCATTTATAAAAAAAGAAACAATGAGAAAATATGAAAGTGGATTTATTTATTCATGGAAAAAAATTAGGTTATTTAGATATTAATAATCGAGGCGTTGAATTAAAATAAGAATTGTTTTACCTCATTTTCATATATTTCATTTATTTAAAATTTAAATATTTAATGTCTTTTGTATGATAAAAATAATATATACCTAGAATATAATTATAATAAACAATATTAATTCAAAATTAATAGGAAATATTCTAAAACTTAATTGTACTTTTGGAGTGATTGTACTTCATATCTTCTGACGGTTCCCTATAGATCAGGGGTCGCCAAAGTGCTCTATATAGACCCCCAAGGGTCTATTTAAGAACTGTAGGGGTCTATCTGACTCAAAGGTTTGAATGGGGGTCGATTGGGGGTCGAAGTTCTTAGTACGCAAAAAACCCATACCTGACTGCGTATGTACAATTTTAATTTTTTTTTATAATTGACTTAATATCATTTTCTTTATAGAAAATAAAACAATAAACATATAAATATATATATATTCAGGTGAAAAGAAGTAAAAGTAGGTACTTTACTTATTTTTTCTGATTTATTAAATATTATAATTTTATTTTAATTACCTGAAAAATTACCATTATGGTGGTCGATGGACATTTCGAAAAATTATATAGGGGTCGATGATCAAAATAGTTTGGCGACCCCTACTATAGATAGTTTCCAAAAAACAAAAAAAAATATATGCTTAACATATTTTTTTTTTTTGTTTAGGGGACGCGAGAATATCTAAGGAATAATATTATTTAAAAAACTTGATTAACTAACTGAAAGGAATGTACACATACAAATTTCTATTTTGGCACTGAGTTAAAAATAATTTAAAAAAGAATCCTAAAATTACTAAATATTCAATATACACAGGATACTAAATGGTTAAGCAACGCTGCACTATACAATGAAAAATATTTTATAATATTCATAAAATTTCATATTAATTTTAATAATATTTATAAACCTAATTAATTCGTTTTTAATTTAAAATATCATAAATAAAGGAATGTAGACATGCTATATCTTTTAAATTAAAAGAAATATATGTATATATTTATTATTCATTAAAATAGTCTCTTGTAATGGAAATTGTTTGCTAATAAACTACTATATACCTTTATAGTTTCTGAGATCGGTAAAAGACTCAAAAAAAAATATATATATATAGAGAGAGAGAGAAGATTAAATATACGTATAAATATACGTATGTGATATATCTCACTTATTAATTTAATCAAATTTTATTAAATATGTAAAAATAAAATAGAGATTGCTTTGGATTAAGATAGTTATTTGAGTCAGCTAACAACTGCCTTAATCTATAGAAATTAGAGATAGATACATAGATATAAATTACCCATTAAGAAGGTAGATACAATTGACATTTCATCACTTTTTAATTTGATTTTTTTTTATAATAATAATTAATAATGTTTTCAGTTAGAATATGAAATTGGAAGCCATTCCCGCCGGGTCCATAAATTGTCTATTTATTTTATGTGGCGGCATGAGCCACCGGTGGTACATGCCTGCGGGAACGTGTTAAAGATTATAGAAGAAAATGAGAAATTTTCGAAGTTGTAAATCTGGGATTCCCATCCCCTTGGCGGTCTATAGAGGTTTGAATAGGGTCTAAACAACCTGAGGGGGGCCTTTAATGGTCGATGGGAAAATTTCTTCTTTCATTTAATATAAAAAAGTAATATATGAAATAAAAATCAGATATAAAAGTAAATGCAAACAATTGTCAACGAATCCTAGTGCATATATTAGTATTATTTATTAAAGTTACATTTATTATACTTTTATTTGAAAAAAAAAATGGAATGTTCTTGTTAATGTTTAAAAAGGGCTCGGCCTAAAAAATAGGTTGGGAAACCCTGTTATAAGTGAACAAATAATAAAATAAAATTATACCCTACATTGGGCATATAAGTATATTCGTTACTTTCTCTCACACACAAATTAATTTAAAATATAAAAACTAAATTTTTTAAAAATAATTTTGTCTTTTAGAGTATTTCTTTAATTGCTTTTACTAGTTTTGTTTATTTGATGTTGTTACCCTATTGAACTTGGACCTTGCAATTATCTCCCCCCCCCCCCCCTGAATAAATTTACTTTCAGATCTCTCTACATTGAATTAATTTAAATTTTCTAACATAGTATAATAAGAAGAAGTGTATCAATTGGTTAATTATATTTATTATCCGATTGTCATCAATGAAAGAAATTGTAAATCAAGATAATAATTTTCCTCTGGATTTATTTTACCATAAATTGAATTTTAAAAACAAAATACTGAAGTAGGACAATAATATACCATGTATAATAAACATCAGTTGAAATGTCATCATACTTCTTCTAACATTAAAAGTTAAAAATGTTATATTGTAAAAAGTCATAAGAGTTTATATATAATTTTTTTTTTGAATAATGATAAATTAAATCTAGTACATTAGAGAAAACGGAAAATTTAAAATTCAACCACACAAGAGCAGTGGAGGGTTCAAGAGGTCACATCCGGAATGTGGATCTTGCAATTTGTAAGACAAGTCCCGAGAATGAATTGATTATATTTTATGCAAATCGTGGTGAAATTAATATATATATATATATATATACCTTATATCCCAAGTGACATATTTTTAAACATATTAAAATAATAACAGTGCGGAATGTAAGGTGACAGAAAAATGTAAAAGCCATAGGGGCGCTGTTAGGGGCAATGAGTCGGTTGAAAAATGCTATTAACAGTAACAGTACATTATCAATTCTTCTTTTATTTTCTATTTTCTAAATAATATTATTATATTATAATTTATATAATATTTTTATACGCTTATAATTAACTTCACTTTTCTGTCTGTCTGTGATGTTCAAAATTTGTAATTGGATTTTAACCCACTTCTAGATGAGCGATTTCGTTCAAATTTGAAACGTATATTGAAAGTCGATGACACTGCAACAATCAAAAAGAAATATTTTGAATTTTTTCTAATACGAATTTTTAAAATTTGTGAATTTAATTATATTAACTTAAAGATAACACATTACTAGATTTCAACCAGAATAACTTTAGGCACATAAATCATTGTGACAGGTGCAAAGTTGACTAAAAATATTACTATTTTAAATGTATATAGTTAAAGCAATAGTTGTTTGGATTATTATACTGGGCGAGGCTGATCTGCCCGGAATGCTTGTGTTGTTCTATGATTCCGAAAAGAACTCAGTGCCGCTTACAATGTTAAATTTCTATTTACTTTTTTATATTTTATATTCAATATAATTAGTTAGAAGTTAATAAAACTAATTAAAGCATATAAAAACTAAAAACTTGAAAATACATTAATAAAAAAAGACTTTTTAATCAAAATCTCCTAAAGATTAGAAAATAAAATATTAATTAAACCTTGAATAGTATCCTTTACATATGCCCAACAAAAAAGCGTGGGCGCATATAATAATATTAAATTCTTTATCTACTACTTATGTTCATATGCGCCCACGTTTTTTTATTGGGGATATGTAAAGGATAATATTAAATGTTTAATTAATATTTTATTTTCTATTTTTTAGAGCATTTGTGATTAAAAATCGTGTATATTAAAAAGTTTTTCTTATTAATTTATATTAATTATATTTCTAATGCTATGTTTACTAAAAAAATTTTAAAATTCATCGACCATATTTGTTAACAATGTAAACTTAACATCTCACAGTGCTTTCCATTTTCAGACTACTTAATTCAACCAATGTATATTTTTTATTTATTTTTCTTTTTCTGTTTTAATGCAAGTTATCAATCAATTATCTAGTCATGTAAGATGATTAGAGACTGAAATAATAATTTGATACTAATATATATTTCTAAAATATAATAATTTTTTCATTAAATAAATTTAATATAATTAATTTATTATATATTTTATTTATTAAATTATAAAATTAATTCTATTTTTGAGTCACCCATTACACCAGGGGTGTCAAACTCATAGGTACACTTGGGCCAAACAAACAATTTACCTTTTTTATTTTAAGAGGCAAAATGAAAATTTTTTTTAAAAAGTCGAAAGTGGTCGCGGGCCGCGAGTTTGACATCCCTGCATTACACCCATTACTAAAATTTCTAAAATCAAATAATTTAATAATCTAATCTAGTTATTTAAACAAGATTCATTGGTGAATTAATAAATAAAATAATAAATATTTATAATTAATTTTCAAAAGAATTTTTGATTTAATCAAGCATACATTTTATGTTAAAGAAGAAACTTTCATTTTTTTCTACTTTTTTTTAATATAGTTTTTGTGTATTTTTATTTCTGTTTTTATACCCGTGATAGGGAAATCAAATGTAAAATGAGTTTTATTTCACTTGTCTTTCATTTGTTTCCATAAATGATTTAACTTTCTAATCTAAATTAAGAATAAATAGTAAATTTAATTCAGGAAATAGGATCAAGCAATTTTTTTTTTCCTCAGGAGAGATAAAATATTTTTTTACTCTATCATTGTAAATGATTATGATTCTTTTTTATTTTAAACATTTCTTTTAAGTCAATAAGAGAAATAAAGGATATTTTTTACGCGCTTTATTAAAAAGGAAATATTGTTTATTAGTGAGACTTTTCCTACTTGATTAACTTTTTGAAAGTGTAATTATTCCTTATTTATTTATTTTTAAATTAAATATTCTATTAAAAATTATCAATTTATAGAATCTTGCAATATTGGAATATAAGATTTTCTTTTTTATTCAAAAAATTATAAAAATGATTTGATTTTTTTCCTATAATAATAATTTCCATTTTTTTTATTATTATTATTTATTATAGAATATTATTTATTTATTAGCGGTTCCCGGCATCACATGCTACCCCGGTGGCAAAACTCTTAGAGGGTCAGGCGGCTTCTAGCCGCACGAGATTGATTATTAATAATAATTTATAGGAAATTTTGTTTCAAATATTTACAAAAGAACACAATGTTTAAATATAAAATTAATAAGTTTATTCAAATCGTCGTAAATTTTTTTTTTCAATATTTATTTAATAATAACAAAACAAAATTCTAAAAAAATGAAGTTAGTAACAAATTAATAATTGTGATAGGTTTCTCTTTTTTATGTTTAATATATTTAATCAATTCTTTTTTATGATAAAAAAATAATATTAATATCAAAAATCACAATAATTCATTGTGTATTTTACAGGGTATTTTAAGTTTTTTTTTTATTTTAAATTCTATAAAAATTATTAATTGTAATATTCTAAATTTGTAGCTAACTTCATAATGTCACAGAGATTTCATATATATATATATATATATATATATATACATGCATAGGAAATTATATATATTGATATTTATACTCGTAGGTTTTTTGATAATTTATTTTTCACAGATTATGGTAGATATTTTTTGAAATTAATAACCTCTCTGAATATAACTTGTTCATGTACCATTGGAAAAATTTATTAACCGAAAAGTAATTTTATATAGTTCATTACCATTAGAAATAAATTTTAGAAAACAAATCTTTCTGTTAAATAACATGGATGACGACATATAAATTAGCTATTAGTATAAATACAACCTCTTAACGTTTTACAACCATTTATTATATTAGATTATAGATTATAGATCATTATTCTCAACCTTTTTTTACCGCGGCAAACTTTTAACGGTTTAAAAATTTGGCTGCACACAAAGAAAAAGATAAGTGTAAAAGTTTACCATATTGAAAAAAGTGGTCTCAAAAAACAGTTTACCTTTTTTTTACCGAGCGACGATAGTAAGGGTTGTTTTCACACCTAATTTCACATGTGGAGATTTTTACATATCTCCACGAATCATGCATTTTCTTAACAGAAAAAAGTATTTTTAGCATGATGTCTGTCCGTCCGACCGTATAGATGTGTAAAGCTTGAACGGCTCAACGGATTTTGATGAAATTTGGTATATTTACTTAATGCATCAGTATGATGAATTGATCGACTTTTGGTGCAAATCCGGAAACCGGAAATGGTAGTATTAGCGATCGACGATAGGAAGGGAAGGGTTATTTTCACACCAAATTTCAAATGCACATGAGGAGATTTTTTTACATATCTCCACAAATCATGCACTTTGTATTGGTTTTATCCTCGGGAAAATCATCTTCATTAGTTTTTTCTTAATTTAAAATTATATGACGTCACCCAGCCCTTCATGACGTCACAGCGGCTCCTTATATATTATAAATAAAATAAAATTAAAAATATTTATGTTATATCCCTATCTGTTTTTTATTGCATTAATAGATATATTAAAATTATTTAAAATCGTTTCTGTAGCTGGAAATTAATTGATTTCAAACCGTCGGTCGGTTCGGCGCCTGGCCACATGTCAACTTATCGTTATTTAAACTTGCGAAATAATGAATACAGTAAAACTCGCTATAATGGACTATACACACAAAAATAGGTTTAAAATAAATAAAAACTTTTTGTTTTTATGTGTATATAAAATTAAAAAATACAGAACAAAAATAAAAATATATCTCAGAAATTCGTCGACAAAAATAACCTAAAATTAGAAGCTCATAATAATAATAGTAATAACTCTCACGGAAACCTAAACGAACATATAAGTTATATATCCAATAGTATGTCTATACAAAAAAATATAAAAAAAAATTTAAAATTTAATATTTGTTAATTAATTAATAATTAATATACAGAAAAATTAAAAAAAAATTTGGCTAACAGCACGCGGTGTTCCCAAGCGGTCACCCATCCAAGTACTAACCGCGCTCGATGTTGCTTAACTTCGGTGATCAGACGAGAACCGGTGCTCTCAACATGATATGGCCGTTAGCTATTTTCACTCTGTAATTCCTAGACTACTTAAATTATTAAATTGGAAGATTTATTTGATTTAGTAATATATTTATTTAAAAGTGATTATAAATTATATTTTCAAGATTTATTTATATTATTATTAAATTTTTATTTTAGTTTATAAGTATCCAAAGGATTTTTTATGCTTTACGTGTTAATTAATTTTTAAGAATAATTTATTTATTATTCATCTCAAATTGATGAATCTAAAAAAATAAACAAATATTCGCATTGGAAAAAAATATATATAAATAATACAATATTTTCACATTTGTTTATAGAAATGAAATATATTGTTATTATTTTTTGATAATATCAAATATTACCTTTCATAGATAACCCAAAAGAAAAAAACATCTTTAAATTACGTATAAGTATAGTCTAAACGTTATGAATAAATAAATAATTTATTTTGTCAAAAATTTTTTGGGGGTTGACCCCCGGACCCCCCCCCCCCCCTCAACATAATAGATCACGCTACGTCATTGTATATATATATAATGTTGTTTTGATTTATTATTAATTATATAAAGAGAACTAATAAATACACTACCGGTCAATAAAGTGTAACACTTAGATTTCATACAAACATAATTAATAATAATAATAATTAATAATTAATTTTCATCCAGTCCCTTCTGTGGTTTAGTGGTTAGCATGACAGTCTACCACACTGAAGACTCGAATTCGCGCCTAGGGAAATTCAATAATGAATAATTTCATGATTCTCAGGGCCTATCCGCAAATAATAATAATAATAATAATAATTTTCACGGAATGAAATTGAATAAACTTTTAAGATGATATGTTTTTAACATTTCTTAATAAATTTAAAACATTTTATTTAAAAATTATAATCACATTAAAAAAAAACAATTACATTCATATTTATGATTTTTGATGAAATCTCATACCTTTATTATAATCTTTTAATCGCTGTTTTTCTTTTGATAATATGCTTGAAATTTATTATTTGAGTGTCTTTTTGACTAAACTAAAAATTATGCTGTTTAGCATAACATATTATATTAAAAGCTTTTACGTTTATCATGGATGAGCGTAGCTACAGAAACTTGCCAATGTTCTTCGTACGACAGCAACAACTGTTTTTAAGGTGGTTAAAATATTTCGAGGACTTAACAGGGTCAGGTCACCAGAGATGAACATGGGACAAAAATTACCGTTTTATCCAAAATGAAGGTTTTTTGAAATAGATTGTGTATAGTGTAACAAGCAAGGAATCGCCTTGAAGATGACTAAAATGTAAATGGAAAAAATGGAATCGCCATGGGGTGCATTTGGCGGGCAAAGGCAAATGCCTTTTTCGACCTGTTGAATGCCCGACAACAGCGTCCTCGTGGCAATAACATTTTCCTGTCACTATACAATTAATTTGCTTAAAATTTTTCTTGTCAAATAATATTATTAATCTATTAGGTCGTTTGTGGAAAGTAATTTCGTATTTTGTCCGCAAAAGGATTTAATTATATTATTTTGAGCACAACTTCACACTTAAGCCGCATAATCATTCTATATTTGGAGAACTGATATAGCAATCCTTTTGTGAAAAAGTTTAATTGAATGAGTTTGATTCATGGAGCCCTTTTAAAGATGATAACAATAAGCAGCATTTTCGTCATATTTTACTTTTTTCCTATAGAAAAGGTAAAAATGCTGATAAAGCCAGAAAGAAATTAACGGAGATGTTTTGACAATAAGCCAGTTCCAGAACTTTAAATATGGCAATTTTCATGTCGAAGATACACCCACCACATACTGATAAAGACACGATAATAGTTGATTTTTCGGAAGGTAAAACCTTTACTTCAAATGAAGAGGTTCAAAAAATCATCTGGATCATTTTTTTGCCAGCAAATATTCATTATACGAAAATTGTCTTTGGCGTTTTACAAAAAAAAAAAATACTATTATTTTTTGTTTTTTATTAAATTAAATTTTATTGTAAGTCCTATTGCAGCCAGATTTAACAATTATTTTAATTAATTTTAAATCTTAAGTTCAATTATGAACTTTGTGAGTTTCGATTCCTAGATCAGAGTTATAACCACTAAATAGCTATGCTTTCCACTCAGTCAAATAAAAATTTATAAAATATAATATTTAACACATTTCTCATTATTTATTAATCGTTACATAAATTACATAAAACTTTTTCCTATCTAGAAGTTAATATTAATTTTTATTTTAAGGTTTCACTTTATTTTATTAGCTAATATCTAATATAATTTTTTCTGTTATTAATATTTAATAAAATAATTAAATAAAATAGTTTAATAACTCGTAATTATGCATATTTAATTATTTATTTTATAATATATATATTATACTAGCTGCTCAGAGCTCCTTCGTCGCTCTTCACATCTAGACGGGGGCTCCGCCCCCTGTACCCCCGAGTGGTACATAGTATTTGGTTGAAAGTAGTAAAAGGTTTTCATCCATTTTGTTTCAAACAATGTATAACATAAAACATTCATTTCTTATTGTGTGATTATTTAAAATATATTTTAATTTATTTAGTAAATTAATTATATATATTATTATTGAATATGTTATATCTATCTACTCGAAAGTTCTTGGCAGCTACAACCACATTTCTCCAAGTGTCCCCGGTGACCTCATCTTTCTTTGGCCAATAAATACTGGAAAGAATAATCTGAATCTACTCTCATCTCCCAGGGTCATAGACCATGCGTGGCTCAACGGTACTCGAAAGTTCTTGGCAGCTACAACCACATTTCTCCAAGTGTCCTTATCCTGAGCCTCTGTTCCATCTCTCGTACGTCATTCCCTGATGTACTCATCTTTCTTTGGCCCATAAATGCTGGGGAGAATCCTATTCTCTGAATCCACTCTCATCTCCAAAGATCATAGACCATGTCTAACACTCATATAATACAACAGACAAAATAATTGTTTTATATATTTTAATTTTCATTCCCTTTTATAATAATTTTGATGAGATAAGCCTCTTTACTGCATGATAACAGGCGTTTTCCGATTGCAACTTCGATTTCAATTTTTCTCAAATATTATTATCCTTCGTGATTACATTCAATTTTTCTACATATTCAAATTCTACATTTTGTATGTTAATACTGCTCCTGTTTGTTTCTAAATATATTTATTTATCATTATTAATTTCAAACCTCATCTCTTTTCCTATCTCGATTAATTTTTCCTCGCTATCTGTAATTGCAATTGCCGAATCTCCTATTATATTTAAGTCGTCTGGGTCACCTAATATTTTACAATTGATTTCCACATCTTACTCTTTCTTTACTACCTTCAAGATAAATTTTAAGATCAAAATTTGAAAAAGTTTATCCGGATCTATTGAGTCATGCGTAGGTTTTACTAAAGTCTACAAATAATTAGTGAACAGAGATATTGAATTCGCGGTTTTTTTAATATCTGTCATAATGAAAATATCTTAATTAATGTTGATCGATTTGGCATGAACCCGCAATGATATCGTCTAATATTTCCTCCGCCTATAGTTTATAAGTATTGTATATGTTATAATAGAGTATAATATTTCTTGATCATTTCATTTCGATATTTTAATTTCATTGTTTGATTTTTATTGAATATTTTTAATTATAATAAAATTAGAGAAAATGCAAAGTTAGAGACTTGAGACAATTTATAAAAATTAATTTATAAAAATTAACGGTATAAAAGTATTGATAAAACTAAGAATAAATTAACAATATATACATTCATTAATAGTATTAATTTAAATTAATGGATTTATTTGATTTTTTATTATTAAGTTCATTTATTAATTTTTTTAGATCATAGTTAATTCCCTCCCTTAAAATAAAAGAAGTACCTATTCAAATATGGAAAGAATAAATAAAAAATAATTTAAGTTAAATATGATTTAAATATTTTATTATATTAATTAAAATGAGAACTTTTAGAATAAATTATTTAATTGAAATGATATTTGAATATTAGAATTTAAAATAAAAAGTTAAAATTTATAATAATTCTTTGATTGCTAGTTATATACATTGTGTAAAATGAGTCCGCCAGTCAGTGGGCCACGCCTGGCTCTTGAATGAACAACACGGAGAACTATATATAAACTTTAAATCTCTCTCTCTCCCGCTCACACACACTCTCACCTCTCTCCTCATCCCCTCCACCTCTCATTTCTTAGTTATTTCAATTTCCACAAATTGTCTAATTTTTAAAATATTCACTAATTTACTTTCTATTTTTATTCTTTAATCCTTAAATAATATATTTTCTATTTTATGTTAAAATGTAAATAACTTACATTTTAACATATTAAACTATGACAGCAAAAAAGTAAACGAATTACATACATACATACAAACAGTCTCCTTTATATATATAGATGTATGCCTATCTGTTTTTTATTACATTAATAGATATATGAAAATTATTTGAAATTGTTTCTGTAGCTGGAAATTAATTTATTTCAAACCGTCGGTCGGTTCGGACCTGGCCACAGGTCAACTTATTATTTTAAGGTTTCACTTTATTTTATTAGCTAATATCTAATATAATTTTTTCTGTTATTAATCTTTAATAAAATAATTAAATAAAATAGTTTAATAACTCGTAATTATGCATATTTAATTATTTATTTTATAATATATAATATTATATATAATTATTTTAAATTGAAAATTTCTAAGATATTCTGATTAATTTGTTTTATTATTTTTAGTATTATTACTCATTAGAAATTACATTTTTAAAGATTTATTAAAATCAAAATTAACAATAAATAATTTATAATCTTAAAACAACTTTATTATAAGCATAATAATAATATTATAAGCATAAATAACGACCGGTTTATCATCCAATGTAAAAAATTATATTAATTTTATTTATTTTTTTTATTATATATTTATTATTATAATTATTATTTCTGTCATTAATAATATAATATACATATGTACTAGCCGTTCCCGGCGGCATAAAACTCTTCTTAGAGGGACAGGCGGCTTCTAGTCGCACGAGATTGATTATTAATAATAATTTTCAGGAAATTTTGTTTCAAATACTTAGAAAAAACAACACAATGTTTAAATATAAAATTAATAACTTTATTAAAAACATCCTAAATTTTTTTTTTATTTTTATTAAATATTTATTGTTAATAATAACAAAACGAAATTTTAAAAAAATAGAGTTAGTAACAAATTGATAATTTTGATAGGTTTATTTTTTTATGTTTATTATTTTTAATAAATTCTCTTTTATAATAAAAAATAATAATAATATCAAAAATTAGAATATTTCAATTTTTTTTTTATTTTAAATTCTATAAAAATTGTAAATTGTAAAATTCTAAATTTGTAGCTAACTTCATGTTTCAGATATTTCATACATACATACATAGGAAATTATATATATAATATATATATATTGATAATTATAAGCAAAATAAATAATCTTATTAAAATAAATTGTATTTTTGTGTGTTTTAGGTGATCGCCTGTGAACAACAATTGGATTGTTCATACGATTGTCGTTGTGACGTCTGGTCAGTGGGAATCACAACAATCGAATTGGCTGAGGGTGATCCTCCTTTAAATGAACTGCATCCTATGCGAGCTCTTTTTCAAATTCCTCGTAATCCACCCCCGAAATTGGCTAATCAACCCCAACATTCTCCTCATATGGTCGATTTTGTATCCGAGTGCCTAATTAAAGATTTAGAAGAGCGACCCTTTGTCGCCGAATTAATTCAACATCCGTTTATGAAACGGGCTGCTCACGTCACCCCAATGGTAAGTAAATATTCAATAACATGAATTTACCTTATTTATGCTCTTTAAAAAGTATTCTTTACAATAAATATATACAGGGACGGACTAATAAGGCCTAGGCAACCTAAACACGTGCCTAGGGCCCGTAATTTTTGGGCCCCGAAAATTAGGTTTAGGAAGTATGTGACCTGACTGAAAAATAGTCCTGAAATTACAATGTTGCCTAAGGCCCACTTTAGCCTTAGTCCGCCACTGTATATATATATATATATATATATATTCTTTACTTTAATCTTTCCATAATAAAATATTTTAAAATTCAAATAATAAATCAAATTAAGAATAAATATAAAATGGACAAAACGGCTGAAATAGTCTTAAAAATAACCTCTATATATATATATATATATAAATCACAATTAATATGGTTGAAATTTATGTTTTTCATTTAATAGATACCTAATTGATATACAAATTTCGAATTCTCTTTTGACTAATTAACATTTTCAACTTATTAAATTTCTTAAATTAATTTACTAATATCTCTTAGCTTTATACGAGTATATCTATATATATAAAAGGCAATGTCTGTGTGTCTGTGTGTCTATCTGTGTTATTGTTTTGTGTTTTGTACATATATATTTAAAATAAAGAACAAACAGAAATAAGAAAATAAATTTTAATTAATATAATTTATAAAAAAAAAATAATGTTCATAAACTTAGAATATTAATTATTTAATTAATTAAAATCTACTTAAATAAATGCAAAGAGCCACAAATATATTAGTAAATATATAAATAATAATATGAAATAGTCAATAAATCTTACTTATTATACTAGGAAAATTTGTTGTTGCTTAAATTAAAATATATTTTCCAAGAAAACAAATATATATCTTATCTACTTATACTGATTGAAACAAAATGGATGAAAACCTTTTACATACAGACTTTCAACCAAATACCATGTTTCATTCGGGGGTACAGGGGGCGGAGCCCCCGTCTAGGTGTGAAGAGCGCCTGGTAGGCGCTCGGAGCAGCTAGTATGTATATATATATATATAGTGACGAATAGATTAATAATTAATTATTGATCATATTAAAAAAACAATCTGGATTGTCTCCACTCGACTATCTCGCAAATTTGAATTGGATAATCAAGCTTTTTTCTATATTTGAAAATTAATTAATATTTTATTCTATCCGATCATATGATTTAAGGTTTTTAATATAATTTTCACCGATAAAATTTTATTGAATTAAGAAGACTTTGGCTTAATACTATATTTTTGTGAGTTGTGCAAATTTATGATATAGCGTTTGTTTTCAACTGCTTTTAGCTGCATTTAACTTTTATCATATATTAGTTTTGATAAAAATTAAATACATTACCAGGTACTCGACTGGGACGTAGCAATTGATGTACCCATTACATCTCTTATATGGGATGTTCAATGTGTATACAATTACATATGGCATATTTATATGGATAGTGCAATTGGAATATGTATTAAACAGGGATATTATCATAATCGTATACACACGCCCCAGCACGTGTTTGGCTCTTTGTTGATGATACCACGTCACTTGAATGCCAGTCTCTATCCAGATCGCTTCCAATTCGATCAAAAAAAAGTCTTTTTTTTGTTCCGTAAAAACAGAGAAGAACAAACCTCCAAACGTGAAGAATTTTGCCAATCATTCAAATCATGAGGAATTCATTAATCAAGCTTTTTACTAACTCGCTACTGCTATATATAGAATTTCAGCTTTCGCTGAAAGTACCGGAATTCATTTTTTAACATTGCAAATCACGCGCCAGCACGTGACGTGGTGCCATCAACAAAGGGACAAACCCGCGCTGGTTTGATAAATATTATTTATTAATTTTAATTTATAATTTAATTAATTAAATTTAATTTAAATATAATATATGTTAATTAAGCCAATTCAAATTTGCGAGATAGTCGAATGGAGACACTTTTTCACTCTTCCAAGGCGCTTAAACCATCTACAACAGCTGTAGGCTAACGTTAAGTTCTGCGATACCTCGAATTTTCTTCAGAATTTACCTTCCAATTTAATACTAACCTCATCAACTTATTGACATTGTAAGATCGATTAATATTTTAATTTTGATTATGAAAAAAAATAAAGATTAATATTTAAATTCAAATGAGATTTTAAAATTGAAAAGTTGTAATTCTTTGAATATAAGTGCATCAAATTTTTTCATTTCTTTACTTTCACAATAAATATAACGGATCTTCATTTAATACTAAATTAACCTATATATATATATATTTATTTATTTGATCCTTTCTCAATTGTATATTATGTACTTATTTCGCTAATATAATATCCCAATAAAAAAAAACAGACGAATACAATTTCTCACCATCTTAAATTGAATGATATAACAATCTATCACACGAAAGAAATCAAATCCTCCCATTTTCACTTTTATACAACTCATATAAAAACAACAAAAATGATTGCAACATTAGGGTCATATTACTTTTGTTTTTATATAGAATGTTGTTTTTGAATGACATTTACACCACTTTTCTAATATCACAAGATTCCAGAAGTGAAAGATCTTTCTCATGCTATTTCATCGTGTTTAACTATAATATATGATATGTATATATAAAAAAAATATATTTTATTTCATAATTAATTCTTTAGTCATCGTATAAATAATAATTTTTCAAGAAAATCACACATAATAATGAATAATCTTTCTTTTTGCTTTCTAGAGGGTTTATTTCATTCTATAAATATATATATTAGCATATATTATATTTACACTACTATTTATTTAATATTTATAAGAGATACAATAAGATATCAGAATAATGATCAAATGAATATGTATTCTTGAAAAGATTCTCAACGTTATTTTTTCCATCTCCAATCCATTCATTAATATAATCTCTTTTACCATAGAAGGAATAAACAATTCGTGCAAATTTTACTAATTGTGAAAAACATGTTTTTTTGTCTTATCCTAAATTTAACTGGTAATTTTTATCACTATTATTACCAATCTTAGATATTATTTTATTCAATTATCTATGCCCTTATTTTATAAATTTTAAATAAAATGTTTTAATTTTGATCTTTTATTTTTTTTCTTCCTTTCTTTCTTTTAAATTTTATTTTCACACTTATAAATAATAATTTGACTTAAAATTTAAAATTTTTCAGTATTTTATTTGTTCAGTATCTAATTTCATTATTATTTGTTCTTATTTGTCTTCTTGAACAGGTCTCTTCAGTAATATGTGCACTACTATCAATTAATTATTAATTTTAATTATAAATAAATTTTAATATACACAATCATTTTTTAATTTAATAAATATTATTGTAGTACCGATTTATTTTGATTTCAATTGAAAAAAAAATTAAGTTTTTTTATAGTAAAGGTATTGTAATACTGATTGACTATCGCTAAATGCGATTTTTGACAGATCTCCATGTTTCTAGTCATTCTCTGATTCCAAAAAATGATATGCGTGTGGCATACATTTTGTGAACAAAATACTCGTCAAACGCTAAAACTGATGATAACCAAATTTTATATAAGATTATATTGGTGTCATGACCATCTTTTTTTTACAACATTTTCGCTTAGATACGTTCATAAATAAAAAATTTATTAAAATATCAAAAAAGTTGGCATATTTCCAAAACTATAACAAAAATAGAAAATTTTATATGAAACAATTTATAGAGAATTTTCTACCTATTTCATCTCTTATATGAAAAATGTTGTCAAACTTTAAATGAACAAGATAAATAGTATTAAAAAAAAATGGCCATATTTTCCAAAATATTCAAAATTCAAAAAAAATTATTTGAAATGATTTATAGAAAATTAAATAATAGACATTTCATCTCTTATGAGAGAGAAAAATTTTATCAAAATTTAAATAACAAAGAAAATTTTACTTGTTTTCTAAGTATGTATTTGAAATTTTTTAGAACTATTCTCCCTCATTTAAATAAATTCAACTTTAAAATTTAACAATTCTATTTATTGAATTTAATTTTTTTTAAGAGACATTAATAAGAATAGTTTAAATATAATTTTTTTTTTTATTTAAATATATTATAATAATAATGATAAACTTCTCAAATATCTGTATAAATAAGAAATAAATATTTGTATTAATTTGTTAAATTATTTTTAAACGATTAACATGGTTTTTAATCTTAAACATTAGGTTTAATTTAATTGGAGATTAATTTTAATTATCCTTATAATTTTATTACTGATTTCTACCTCTACTCTTTTTCTCTTCTGATAGGTACGCCAGGAAATTGCTGGCGAGATCGCCCGTCAAAGGGCTGAGGGCCGAACTCTCCGACAACCTGAAACAACAATCCGCCATGGACAACTGCGATCGGATCGCTTTTCGAAACCACAACCCATCTGCATGAACGATTTGGCAGCCCTTGACGTTCTCAATGAGGTAGGCAACCCTTCCCCCCATGCACATCCTTTATTTCATAACTTAACAAGATTAACTTTTAATTAAAATAATTTGTTGTCAAAATAATTTATAAATAAAAATATTAAATAAGATTAATTAAAATATAGTAAATAATAATATTTATTATATTTAATACATTTTTTTGTCATTAATATGGAATATTAAGAATATCTCTCATATTTTTTTTTTGAAAAGAAAGAATAAACGATTAGGCTAATCCTTAATTTACCTTTTATTTTAAATAATTAAATATTTGCTTTAACCGATAGTATGTATTAAGAAGCGTTTTAAAGGGGTTGCATTTCTTGAAAGTAAATTTCTCTCCAAATTTTAATTTTCTAGTTACTTTTGTTATAAATAACAAAGTTTGAGACCCCTTCATCCACCTCTCTGAATCTATTGATATCTGTTGTATTGCTGAATTCCAAATTTTTTGGCCGAAGCAGACATATTCCTCCAAACCACCCTCTCCAAATTCTTTCTTCTCAAAATTGCCTTAAAATCTACCTTATAGTCAACCTATCTCGTTTTCCTATCCTTGTATTCTAATCTTAATATTTCAATAATGATTAATATATTTAAATTATCATAAAAATTAATATTTCTAAATTTTATTTTTAGCGATGTATCAAATCCTGTCCCAATCGTGTACCTGTAAATGGATTTCTTTATAATCCCTATATGCCACACAGTGCTCCCTTCAAATGAACAAATTTGAATTCAGTGGAATGAAACAAACAAAAACAAAAATTTTGGAATTACAAATATTTATTAAATGCATTTTTAAAAAATATTAAAAACGTTTTAACTTTAACTAAGTAAACGAAACCTTTGCAATTGGTTAATTTATTTTTAAATTTTTTTAAATCTATTATTGCGAAGATGGACTGAAAAGTTTCCGTCCTTAACTTAAAGATGGCAGCACTCTTGTAAAATGTTTGAAATGCCCTGGTTAATTGTTGTTTGCCAATTATTTTAAATGAATTATTAATTATATTTATAATTGTAATAGAGAAATTATATTTTATATAGGTATTACATAAGTAAAATGAAATCATTTTTTTTATATTTGGTAATATTTATTTAAGTTCTTTTCTATGAAATTATGCCAAATACCTTCTAGTCATTTTATAAATAAAAAAAAATATTTATTTTAAACAAGAAATAATTTATCTTCTTGCCACATATGTTTATTTATTAATTTCTAAAAATCATCTAATCATTCATATATAATAATAATGTATGTTTACTATATTTTTATTTTATTTTGCAATCTCTAATTTTTTCAATACTTAAATTTCCTTAATTATAATTAACTTTTATTTTACTTATATAAATTCTCAATATATAATTTTTTTTATAAGAAAAATTCTAAATTTCTTAAGGAAGTATTTCTTTAATGCTAGTATTCTAATTGAATCTCGTTCATAACACAAACAAAAATTATCACATAAGACCATAACAATGTTCATTTTCTATGCATCATTATTTTAACTCATCTTCTCAGATATGCAATTTAGAATTTTCATTTATTTAATCTTTATTTCTGCAATCAACTTTCTAATTTCATCTCTCCTTTTCTACTATTTGTGTTATTGCTAATTTGGACTAATAATTGTTCATTAAATAATTAAGCATACCTCTTTATGTAACAATTACTTATAATATTTATGTTTAGTTATTGTATTTTTTATACTTATTTTATTCCAGGAGACAATTGTGGATCATTTAAGACAACGTTTTGAGCAAGGACAAATTTACACATATATTGGAGATATCTTAGTGGCAATCAATCCATTTACTAATTTAGGCCTCTATACAGAAATGGTAAGTAATTAGATTAATTTCTTAATGATTATATAATATAATATATGTAAATTATTATTATATTAATTTTTTTTTTTAATTTTAAATATAAATTTTGTAAATGATTAATTAATTTTATCTAATAAATTAACATTTATAAAAAAATAAATAATAAATTACTTAGTTCAAATTAAAAGAACTGAGATTGAAAATTTTAGTTAAAATTTAATAATTAAAAGAATACAGTTATAATTTATTTTTATTTTCAGAACATTTAAATTTTGTTTTTTATACTGTTTATGTTATAACTAATAATTTCTAAGTTTTATTTTTAATTTGTAAATAATCGATATAATCTCTAAAATTACTCTTAATATTTAGATATGAGTAATTTTTCAGGAGGGCAATTCACAAAGTAAGTTACGTTTTGGAATTAAGACAATACTAGTACAGGAAAATGTTTTTTTATTATATATACATTTGAAAGAGCAACTAAAATACTATTTTTCTACATAATCGCCAAAAACGTTTAGACATTTATTGTAGCGATGAACGAGCTTCGAAATTCCTTCCTCATAGAAATCCGCCGCCTTAGTGTTGAGCCAATTTTTGTGGGCAAAAAAACTCACGCATGATCTCTGCGCCGTCGTGACTGACTGGCTCAACACTCAGGCGGCGGATTTCTATGATATAATAAAAAACATTTTCCTGTACTAGTTTTGTCTTAATTCCAAAACGTAACCTACTTTGTGAATTGCCCTCGTAAATATTTATAATAAATACATATTATTAATCATAATTTAAACTTTTTTTGACCTTTGGTTTATAAATATTATATTTATTAATTATTTTATAAAAATTTGATATTTTCAGGACTATCCATTAATTATCTAGTAAAAATTAAATAATATAATAATTAAATATATATTATATAATATATTATGAATATTTTTTTAGGAAATGCGACGGTATTGTAATCAGGCACGAGGAGATAATCCACCTCATATATTCGCAGTAGCTGATGCTGCTTATCATGCCGCTCTTCATCAGAGAATGAACCAAGCGATTGTTATTAGCGGCGAAAGTGGCGCAGGAAAAACAGAATCGGCTAATCTTCTCCTCAAACAGTTGGTCTTCTTAGGAAAGGTAAACAAAACGATAAATCATTTTATTATTTAATTAACACATTCTTAAAATGGGGTAAGTGAAATTGAAAAAAACCCTAAATTTTTATTTTTTGATAAGACATAATTTTTATTCAAAAATTCCATTCAACAACAAATACTCTTACCCAATCGATTCGGACTTAAATCAAATATCTAACATAGTAAAATTTTTTGATCATTAGTATTTATTTTTTGAGAAATGGATTTGAAAAACCACAAAAATATTTTATGTGAAATGTGTTTATGTTTGATGAAACAATTCAATTTATTTTTATATAATATATATACAGTAAAAGTCCATTAGTCCGGCATCCAATAGTCCTGCATCGCTCCGAGAAATTGTAAAAATTTTGATTTTCTCCAAAAGTGTGTCTAAAGCCAATAACTATTACAAGTGTTTACTCATAACATAATTTGTAAATAGCATTTTATAATTTTAATTAATTTTTAAATAAATATATATTACTCGTATTATATATTATTCGTTTCTTTTAGATATGTAAATTACATAAAAGAAGGTAGAATTTCCAGATAAGTGAAAAATTATTTATTTGAATATAAAACCAACATTTTTGTAAAAAGCATAATTGATTGCTGAAATGTTAGTTTTATCTCTGAATAAATAATTTTTCACTTAACTGGAAATTCTATAATTTTTAATTCCCAATATTTCTCTAAAACAAAAAAAACAATACCTCCCTTACTATCGTCGGTCGGTAAAAACACACAAACACAAGCCCGCTTTTTTTTCAATTAATTCGTGGCCAAAGCCACAAATCAGCTGGGCAGAAGCTGAAGAATCACTAAAAAAGTTTATCTCTTTTGCTGAGGCTAGCACTAGCTACAGTGCTTCAGAAATTATTGATTTCCATATAATTAGAAATAAATTTTATACTAAACACCAAAAGTCAAGAAGACAAAAAGACATTTGTGACTTTTAAATCTAAGTGAAATATGTTTTACAGTACGTGTACATACATTATATGAAATGTGTAAAATAAACTTTGTTTTATTTATTTGAATACTGTATTTTTAGTTTAATTATAAACCTAATCGTTCTTATAATCCGGAATTTCCGGTTGTCCGGCGCCGAGCCGGTCCCGAATGTGCCGGATTATCGGACTTCTAATGTAAATAAATATATATTATAATTTTAAAATAAAACATATTTGTTTTAAAATATTTCAAGCTAGATTATCTGAAATATTTTAAGTGAAATTCACCTGTTATATACATTTCAAGTTGAGTAAATAATTTAAAATAAAATAAAAGATTTTAAATGACTCATCTCGATTGAATCAGGATCGACACTTTATCAACACCTTATTAGTAGGGTTAATCCATATGAATATATATTTAAAAAAATACTTTCTAAAAGATTTGAATTTGATCTGTCATAAGACAACGGATGAATCCTTTAAAATGATGATTCATCTGAACTAAATAATATATAAATACTTACCATGACTGGGAGATCAATTTAATTTACACCTTTTTACTTTCCTCCTCAATTAAATTCAATACATTTTCAATATTTCCTAATCTATTATTTATTATACTTCCTTAGTTTTATTAATTTTTTTTCTTTTTGTTTTCTTTACAAACAAAATAAATTTTAGTAAAGATTTCCTTTCTATTCTCTTTCAATAAATCCTCATCGAACGATTAACGATACCTATTCGAATGGTTACATTTTTGCATAAATTTAATTTGGATTTAACTTTTGTTTAGAGTCGTTAAACTGGATAAAAACTGATTTGGCGATAAGATGAGAAAGTGTTGCTATATTTTGGAGCCGATATCGTTTATTATTCTTTATTTTTATAATTATTTATTTTTTTTTTAATTATTTGTTTAGTTTCTTCCATTGCTTTGATTAAGCCAAAAGGTAAAATGCACTGAATAATCAATTATTTCAAGCTATAATTAAATTTCACTTTGGATCTTTCCGCTAAATGATATCGTCACGCCTTTTGAACTCTTATTAACATTATTATTAAAAAAAAAAAAGTGTTCAAAAGATAAATTCTTCTGTTTTGTTTTTCTCCCCTTCCATTTGACATTTTAATTAAGATTAACGATGAAAGAAGCTAACGAGTAGAAAAAAATTAACAGCCGTCATAAAAATATTGCAACCATTTCTCTTTCATGAAATTTTATAAAGTAAAATATAAGATAAACAATATTTATGAACTCAATTCAAATAAAGAAACAATGATATATATATTCAAAGTACTCACTCATTTAATATACATATTGTTAAGTTCTTTTAGGAATGTGAGTCTGATTTATAGAGTCAAAATAGATAAGTCAAATGATTAGAATAAACAAGCATGATAAAAGGAGAAAGAATAATTATGAGAATTGCGGAAATGTTAGAAAACACCTCTCATATGTCACGTTCATCTTCAAAAGGCCTTCTCACATTAAACATTTTATTAAATACTAGACTATATATGTACATATATGAATCAGCCAAAAGTTGTAGAATTATTTAAAGTAATATAAATTGGCTGAACCGATTTCGATGAAATTACATCACAATATTTTTGCATATCTCTACTTTAACAAAGGCGACAAATCTTATTAATATCTAATCAAAAACTTCAAAAATTAATTTTTTAAAATTTGATATGTACAGCAGCGCAAAGAATACAACACAAAGAATGTTTATAATATTTATATTTTTATTTTTATTTTTCTAATATTTACAATATTTCAATTGATCATATTGACCTTTTTAACTTATTTAACACACTGATTATACTAACTGTTTTTTTAATTTTTAAGATTATATGAATAAATAATTTTAATTTTGATCTCATAATTCGATTTTCACATAAGTTTTTAATATGGATGGACAATGAAGGAAGGACGTGAGAGAGATGAGACAGGGTAGGAGTTGTATGGTTATAGCTCTGGATAGGGACATTGAGAAACGAGTACCGTAGAGCCAAAGAGATAGATAGATAGATAGATAGATATAACATATACAATAATAATATATAATTAATTTACTGCTTAAATTAAAATATATTTTAAATAAGAATACAAAAACAAATGAATTTTTTATGTAATATATTGATTGAAACAAAATGGATGAAAACCTTTTACATAGAAACTTTCAACCAAATACTATGTATTATTTCGGGGGTACAGGGGGCTGAGCCTCGGGCTAGGTGTGAATAACGCCGAAGGCAGTCTGAGCAGCTAATAATTAAATAAAATATCAACTGAATTTCTATGACTATTATAGCTTTGTTTCTGTTTTAGTCCTCCAGTCGTAATCTGGAAGAACGTATTCTTCATGTGAACCCGATAATGGAAGCTTTTGGAAATGCTCGGACTGGAATTAATCATAACTCTTCACGTTTTGGTAAATACTTGGATTTGACATTGACAAGGAATGGAAAGGTTACTGGGGCCAGAATCGCTGTCTATTTACTCGAACAGAGTCGAATTTCACAGCAAACTCCGTAAGTTGTATCTGAAAATCACGATTTGGAGTTGATTTAAATTAGTAATTTTTATCTTTAAAAGTTATATTAATTTTATTGGGGAACAGACAACAAAATTTATTTTCTAAATATTAATTATTAATACTTGAATTCGTGAAAGAGCAAGCAAAACTTGGTTTATTTTTTATGTTTTTTAATAAAATTGCAATAAAATATAAATATGTGGTATTATTTACAAAATTCCTTTATTATTGAATATTTGATATAAATATATTTTTATATGTTACTTACACCCCACACAATTATTGAAATTGTATATATATGGTTTTTATTTTATTTTTTAGTGGCGAGCGCAATTTCCACGTTCTCTATTATCTCTATGACGGTTTAGAGTCGGAGGGGCGTTTATCCGAATTCCATTTGGATCCAATTCTTCGCAATGGACATCGTTACTTACCGGAAGACGCCAGAGATATGAGCACACGACAAACGAACATAGCACGATTTCAACAATTAAAAGCAGGTTTTCGAATGTTAGGCTTTCGGGAAGAGGAGGTATCCACTTTGTATCGCATTTTGGCTGCTATCCTTCATCTGGGCGATCTCGAATTTGGCGAGGTCGTGTCACAAGATAACACGGATAACAAAAGCAGAGTGATTGATCTCGCCCCTCTCCATCGAGGTAGATATTCAATCCTTTCTCTTTATTTCTTTGGAAATCATTGATTTCAACATTTAAACACATTTTTCTTTTAAATAAGTTTATTTTAGTTCTATTATCTTATTAATTTAAAAATCATTTTATTTGTATTTTCATATAAGGTCAGAATTTATAAAGTACTTTATACTTAAAGCCTAAAAAAATCTTATACTAATATAAGATATATTGTCAATTATCATGCTTTATCATCAACTTTTGGTGTATATTTGGAAACCGAAAGTGGTAGTTTACAAACCATTAATTTTATTTTATATTCATTGTCGGAATTTTTCACTTAAAATATAATAGTAATTAATAATTGAATAATTAATCTAAAAATAAAAACCAAAATAATATAATTTAGTCATTTTAATCCAAGTTTTAAAAATATTTTTTTTTTGTTACTTTATATTTTATATATATTAATGTTGTTTGGAAATTAATTTATTTCAAATCGTCGGTCGGTTCTGTGCCTGACCACAGCTCATTTTAAAATATAAACATCAAAATCTATTTACTATTTATTTATTAAAGTATACATATTTTAATAATCATTATTTTATGTAAAATTTTACAAGATATCGAACTATAATTTCTATTATAATTTGAATGATTGATATTATTATTAATTTAATTGAAACATTAATTTTTTAAAATCAAAAATATATATATTTATCATTTTTTATATTCTGAATTAAATATTAATATACATAGTGAAATGAATTTTAATCAAAATATTTTTATTCATGATTATATAGTAGATTATTTAATTTTTAAAAAAGTTTACATTTTTTTAAGTTCTTGACTCAAACAACTATTAGATTATTTTTTAAAAATTAAAACAAATATTTTAAAAGGTTCTTAGTTATGTTAATGCCTGGAATTCTATTTTAAATTTATATTCTCTTTTGAAATTGATTTCCAGTCCCTTTCATAGATGAAATCAAATTAATTCTTTTGTTTTATTTTCAGTTTCCCGTTTGTTGGGCATCGAAGCCCCCGATCTGGTCGACGCCCTGACAACCAACAGTGTCGTCACTCGGGGTGAAACAATCACCCGTAGCAATACAGTTGCTGAAGCTTGTGCAGCCCGTGATGCCATGGCCAAAGGATTATATGGCCGTTTATTTGACTGGCTTGTGAATCAAATTAATGCTCTCCTCTCGGACCGGAGACCAAATGAAAATCCATTGGCGGTTGGCCTCCTCGACATTTTCGGATTTGAAAATTTCTCTCATAATTCATTCGAACAATTATGTATTAATATTGCTAATGAACAGATACAATACTATTTTAACCAGCACATTTTCACGTGGGAACAACAAGAGTATATGGCTGAGGGGGTTCCGGTTGAGCTGGTGGAATTCCTGGATAACCGACCTGTGCTTGATATGCTCCTATCACGG